>OX424537.1:5000000-7500000 GCA_949152445.1 Cerastis rubricosa
CCGACGAAATTAAAATCTTCTAACGTTTTTTTTTGCAATTTGCAAGTCAGTGTATATTGATTAAAATATGATTCGCGGCCAACTTCATGTTATATCATTAACACAATTTTTAGATAACTTGTTGTGAGGTTCACTTGCACTTTATATTATATAGTGGTGCAGACAACGTCATTGAGTCCTAACCCCTCAAGTTTTAAAATGTTACACTGCTACAACATTGAATTCGTTTCGAATAATCTAAGGAATACTTTCGAAAAGAACTTAGTGTTTCCACTCGGATTCGAACCATCGCTTCTCCATGTGGCACCTTTTTCATCCACTTTTTATCGTAACTGAGCTAGCCCTAGCTCCCTCGATTAACTTAAGCTCTACATCTAAAACGCTATTTAATGCTCTCACCGCTACTTTAATAAGTTTCTGATGGAGCTATTATTATGTTTGATTTGCTAACAATATTAAATTAGAAGTTTGTATTCCCATTAATTGTTATTTAACTTTCTTTAATTTGGCATAACGGTTTTGCCAAAATTATATTAAGATTATATTAAAATTATATTAAATTATTGAACTAAGTCGAGAGTTCTGTTAGAGACAAAGCATTATAACACTGTTATTTGATATAGCTACAAGAGCTTTAATATCAAAGGGACCTGTCTCCCCTTCCCCTTAATATATCCTTCACATACTAGCTACAAATATGAATGTTTCAGTACATTCACCTTACACCGAAACAAAGAGAAACTTTACGAACGGCTATGTAGTTTTAAAAGGACAATTAGGCAATTTTCGACTTATATAACAAAAATAAAAGCTTAGAGAGTAAGGGTGATTCACTTAAGAGCTGTGTATGTCAAGAGATAGAAGGTTTTTTAAAATGTTCTTTAGATTCACGGCGAAATTATCAGAGTCGATTGCAAAGAAAAAATTACATAAAAAAAATGTTCTTTTCAATTACATGATTCTTAAACATACATGATTTGGAGATCACCTGTTCAGCAAGTAAATGCTTGTGTTAGGTATCTACATAATTGGTAAAATTATATTACTAACCAGTTATCGTGGTATGTTCATGTGATGCGTAGGAATGAGGACAATGTTGCGTATGAATGTAGATGGGTATAAGAGTAGAGGAAGACCAAAGAAACGATGGAGAGACTGTGTGTAAGATGATAATTAGTGGTAAGAAAGAAGGTGCCAAAAGGTTCTGAATGCCTTGTGGCATTAAGTCAGTCTGTGTACACCTATTTATCATGTACTAACGGGTAAATGGGAATAGGCACACTTTTCAAACAAAATCCCGTGCACACGATGACCACATCTGTTTAACACCCTTACTCCTATTGGTCCGCACAAATAGCTTGCGGACCAATAGTAGAAAACAAACAAAAAAAAAACGTGACTCTTTTTTTAAATATTTTTTGTTTAAAAAAAATCTCAGACTCTGTTAATGACCCCAGATGTTTGACCACCGTTTTTCGACCAATAGGAATAAGACAAAAAAAGGGACCAAGGAATAGAAAGTTTTTAACTGTTTTAACGCTGCAAGCAAGGATAGTCCTTACCGTGGTCCGATACCCAGTTAGTTGATAGTACGTGTAGTTTAAATAAATAAGGTGACTACTGAGATGACGAGAAGAGAAGTATGGAAGAAAATGACATGCTGTGCTGACCCCAAATAAATTAAGAAAACGGCAGGAGAATGATGATATGCACTGTAAACACGTCCAACTTACCACAGTGTCTCAAGACGAAAGTCTATGACCAGTGTGTGTTGCCAGTACGGGACCGTAACGTGGTCGCACACAATGGGCCTCATCAGATGACTTAAAGTCACCCAAAGGGCAATGGAGAGGGCTATGCTCAGAGTTTCCTTGCGCGATCAAGTCAAAAATGAGGACTTCCGCAAGAGAACCAAGGTTACCGACGTAGCCCGAAGAATTGCCAAACTTAAGTGGCAGTGGGCAGGGTACGTTGCCCGCAGAACAGATGGCCGATGGGGCCGAAAAGTTCTGGAATGGTGACCGCGAACCGGAAGACGATGCGTTGGAAGGTCTCCCTAGGTGGACCGATGACATGTGGCGCCAATTGGGGGAGACCTATGTCCAGCAGTGGACGTCTTTCGGCTGAAATGATGATGAACACTGTAAACTCTGAATGTATACATATTTACAGCGACTGTATCAAATTGTTTACAATTCTTGAACAATGAGGAATAAATTAAGTACAATGTTCATAGTTATAATATATCAACATCACAGATGGAAAAACGTATCACTACACATTGTGAACATTATTGAACAACTTTGTTATGATGTTTTATTTTATTATCTTAAGTTTTAAGTAAAATATAAAGTCTTAATTATTGCATATAAAACTAAACAGTATACATAAAATAAAATTATTTATGGTGCGGAAATTCTTGTAAACTGTAGAACCAGTCTTCGGTCAGCCATTTACGCAATTTATTTCTAAAATATTCTATTTCTAGGTAATATAATACATATGCACATAATTATGATCCTGAAGGTTATGAAGAAGTGGTATCCGTTAGTACACCCAAATTTCGCCAGTTATGTTAAAGTCCCATGTAGTAGGGCGCAAGCCTATTGGCATCAACCGGGCACAAATCCAGACTCCGTGGCTGCTACTGAGAAATTCCTGATGGAAAAACCCAATAACACTTTGCCTGAACTAGGAATCGAATCCGGGAGCTCATGCTCAGCTGTTGTGCTTGCGACCAATTGGTCAACGTGCAGTCAAGGCGTTGAAACAATAGGTACTGTAAATCGAAATCATCATTGTTGCACCTTCCTTTTTTTCACCATCACTCCGTTTTACCGTCAGAATGGTGTGATAACCCAGTTACTGGGTTGTGGAGGTCAGATAGGCAGTCGCTTCATGTAAAATACTGGTACTCGGGTGCATCCGGTTAGACTGGAAGCCGACCCCAAGTTAGTTTGGGAAAAGGCTAGGCAGATGATGACTCCGTTTTACCTAACACACGTGGTGGTATCATATAAATGACAAAAACCATTCTACCCTTCTTAAAACATGACATCGGACAAATCCAATCGATTAAAATAACACCTTTCGAAAAAATCTTCAGGGAAAATATTTAACCCTTTTTTTGCGCCGATTGAAAACTGTCCCATTATCGATTACGGAAACCTATGTCGTCACGAAGATTTATTCATTATAAGGTGCAATTGGTTTAAAAAAAACATGGCGGCCTTTATTTAAGACAGCTTAAAAGAAAAAAAACTTATTACCTTTTTTTATGTACAGTCAGCTCCAAAGTAAACTCACCCCCTAGAAATGTTGACTTGTATGTGAGCGGGGTGAGTTTACTTTGTACCTGACTGTACAATCAAAGAGATTGAAAAGACTTATAAGAGCGGACATTGGGAATATTTTCATACAAAAATTTTGATCCCGATTTTGACACATGAATGCTACCTGACACGCGGGCGTATGACACCAGACTGGCCGAGTTTTCACTAAGTATGAAAACCTTTGACACAACATTGGATTGTCCCGTCTATCGCTCGTTAATATTTGAATGCCTTTGTATACAATAGTTTCTATTCGTTTAACTCATACCTACCTAAAACCAATTAAGTAAGTAGTCTAGTATTTCCGAGGTTAATAATCACTATTTCATACTTTTATGGAAAATAAATAAACAAGTAATTTCATACTTTTATGGAAAATAAATCAAAGATGCCCTAAAATTTTTGATACGATTAAAAATATGTAATATTTTATGGCGATGATAAAATAACTCGATTTCATTCCTTTCCCGACTTGTCGCTTTACAATGACGATATTTAACCCTTATTTTGCGTCGTTTCCAGCTTTCCCGGTTGAGCCCAGCCGCCACCGCCCGTCGTCAGTTTGAATAAAACATGGCGGCGGTACTTGGCCGCAAAATTGTCATTGATGGAATATGGAGTGGGTGTGCCCATGATAGATGTAAAATTGATGCGATTTATGAACGCTCCTGTATTATGCTGTAAACAAGCACATTATTTTGTTAGTAATTGGTTAAGAAGTGCGTTGTTATGTGCAGTTTTTTGATATACGCAATTTTAATGTCGTGGTCCTAATCACGACAGTAAAATTTCAATTTCATATTTTTGGTGCAGCGCCTGATGTAAATGAAGCAGCAAGATATTCAATAGCTTTCTTTTCGTCTGCTGAGTATATTGCTTTTTTGAAGAGCTAAGTCTCTGCTTAGTCATCACTTAAAAGTGTCACAATGAAAATGTGTAAAACAAAAAAAAAAACTTTCGAATTTCACCTTAGTACCTAAAGTTATCATAAATATTAAGCTAAAATTGGGTTTAAGTCAGCAAAACACTTATATTTTCCAAAAATATAAGAATTTATCAATTTTCATAGAAGACCATCAATTCTAATTTCAATTTAAGCTGATTTCTAGCCTAAAACTTTCCACAGCCCTCAGGAAAATTCCAATAATTATTTTCTATTTTCAGCTCCACTATTCAATTCGAGCGCCCAATTCAGTTTCCATTATTATTACTTAACGTCGGTACCTCTAGGCACAATTTAAATTAAATAAACATTACTTCTTACATTTCTATCGGTTCTGAGGCAGAAATAATAAATTACTTTTCAGTAGAATTTATTTATTTAACACTTCAAGAACAATGTACAGAGACGGACTTAATGCCGTATGCATTTTCTACCAGTCAACCTTTGGGTGATGCAGAGACAAACAGTGGTAGCTGTCTATTTGTAAAAATAATAATTTAATAAGACATACTAAGGATATACAAAATACTATAAATATATATCAAAATACTATAAATATATATCAATATATAAATTCTTAAATAAAAGGACAAACAGTGAAGAAAATATCAACGTTGTGACTATACTGCTAGCTTCTTTCATTTTAAAAGATATGAGAATAGCCACTAGAAAGCCTGAAGAATAGAAGTATAGCTCAGAAAAAATAATTGTGGAACAGAAAACCCATTCTACAACCAAATTCCGTGGTCGCTGTTTGCATGCGAACTTATGTTTTCACCTCTTACCCTACTACAAATGTGACTTGGGAGAGCTGCTTAGCGTTATTTAAGATGATGACATTATCTATGTATACGTAAGATCTACAACAACTATAACGCTGTGAGTATAGCATTCATTGTGCCGATAGAAGTGTCAGCCAATGGCTTAATAGCCAAAAGCTTCGACTAATATCTCAGGAGTCTTTCAGAGGGATTGATTCAGAAAGCACTACTTCTGGACACGGCACGTATTGTTAGGAGGTCCCCTCTCAAGAGTCCTGACAACCGGTAGACCGCGGCGGACTCTGTTCCCGATGCCGGAGGGCTACTATTTTTTATATATTTTTTTAATTTTGTAAAAGTATTTAAAAATGTAAATAATATCATCATTCTCCTGCCCTTATCCCAATTCATTTGGGGTCGGCGTAGTACGTCTTCTTCTTCCATACCTCTCTATTACTTGTCATCTCATGAGATACCTCCTTTCTTGCCATATCATTTTTCACACAGTCCATCCATCGTTTCTTTGGTCTCCCTGTACCCTTATACCCATCTACATTCATACTCAAAACTTTCCTCACGACATTTTCCTCATTCCTCCGCATCACATGCCCATACCACGATAACCTATTTCCACGCATCTTTTCAGTCACCGGCGCCACTTTCAGACTTCCTCTAATGTACTCATTCCTTATTCTATCCATTCGCGTAACACCACACATCCCCCTTAGCATTCTCATCTCAGCCACATGCAAGTGCCTTTCATTCATCCCTTTTGTGGCCCAACATTCTGACCCATACAAGACAGCAGGTCTAACCATTGTTTTATAAATCTTCCCCTTAAGTTTAAGGGGAATGCGGGAGTCGCAGATAGTTCCCGTGACCTGCCGCCACTTCATCCATCCAATGTTTATTCTGTGCTTAACACTACGATCTATTTCGCCATCGCTTTGCACGAGTGAACCGAGATACCGAAAGTCGGAGCAGACAGGAAGAAACGCGCCATCTAGCGCTATGACTCCAGGACTGGTGAGACCGCCGAAATCGCAGAACATGTATTCGGTTTTAGTTCTGCTGATTTTCAGGCCAACATTCTCCAGCTTCTGTTGCCATTTCTCTAATCTGCTCTGGAGCTCTGGTCCATCTTCACTAACAAGAACAATGTCGTCGGCGAACAGCATGCACCAGGGTGCCTCTTCCTGTATGTCCGACGTCAAAGCGTCCATAATCAACAGGAAGAGGTAAGGACTTAAAGCCGACCCTTGATGCAAGCCTACAGCCACACTGAACTCGTCGGTGTTGCCAGCAGCTGACCGGACGTAGGTACAAGATTGGCTGTACCGTATTCGCTGTTAAAAATGTAAATAATACACGTATATAAATGAATAAACAGATAAATAATTTATTAACAGATCATACAATTCAATTTAATAGTAATAAATTATTATTTGTATGGTGTCCGACGTAAAGAGTAGCACCATCCCATATCTTCCCGTGGGTGTCGTAAGAACCGAGTAAGGGACTTACCAGAGAATGGGCAGCAGCGTTCTATGTGCATTTTGCAACAACCGTACTGTGATCGCCAACCCGTCTGCCAAGCGCGGCGATTTTGGCAAAACTTGGGGGAGGCCTATGTCCAGCAGTGGACGTCTTTCGGCTGAAATGATGATGATTAAATAGAGCCCCAACCTGTCAACCACTGAGCGGAATGGGAGAAAAAACATACAAGGCGGAAAGGAAACCAACGCACAACGCTTACCACATTCACAACGACACGATTTTTTCAGAAAATTTTAATAAGTATAATATAAACTGCTGTTTCCTACAAAAATGCAATACCTACAGTCTACACGGTTATAATTTAAGGAACAGTTTTTTTTTTAATTACCGATGAAAAAAATCTATGCAGTGGGGTTCGGAATGGTGTACCGAATTGTGGGTCGGTTCTTTTCATCCTGTCAACATCATCATGATCATTTCAGCCGAAAGACGTCCACTGCTGGACTCCCCCAAGTGTCGCCACATGGACCGGTCCCGTGCGACTCGCATCCAGCGGATCCCTGCAACCTTCACCAGGTTATCGGTCCAACTAGTGGGTAGCCTTCCAACGCATCGTCTTACGGGACCACCACCCTTTATAGGGGGTTAAATAGGCGTCCATTCCATCTGACCGCAGGACATTGTCAATAGTTCCAGGTATAGAACAGTTTACCAAACGCACGTTAATTTCAAGAAGGTACCTACTAACTTCATAACTTCTGTATCGTTCTTAATGCTTATACTTACTTTATATTGCTACCTTTTGTTTATATTGCAACTAACTGTCCCGCGCAACTTCGTCTGCGTCATATTTTCCCCGTTTTCGCAACATTTTTCATTTCTGCTCCGCCCCTATTGGTCGTAGCGTGATGATATATAGCCTATGTCCTTTCCCAGGTTGAAATCTATCTTCTTGCCAAATTTCATCAAGATCCGATCAGCCGTTTAGTCGTGAAAAGGTAACAAACAAACATACAAACAAACAGAGTGACTTTCGCTTGCCAGTTGTTTCGATAGGCCCGTAATAAGACCACCTAACTAGTTCTTAATTAAAACCGAGATATACTAAGCGCTCTGAAATTATTTAGAGCCAAGACTGTTTCAGGTCAATGTTCTGAAAAAATTGAGGGACCGTTTTTTGTTAGGGTCCTTTATTTAAGTCTAGGTTTTGGCCTCGCGTGAACGTAAAAAGTGTACTATGTCAATCTTGGTCTTTGTCAAATTCCGATAAGTTGTAAAAAGGTAACATGCACAAAGGTACGTCCAGACTAATGGGTGGATGCATGGAGGTATGCAAGTCTAAGACTTGCATTTCATCATCATCAAAATCATTCTCCTGCCCTTATACCAATTTATTTGGGTTCGTCCCAGCTTGTCTTATTTTTCATCATCATCATCAGCCTATAATGTTTCTACTGCTGGGACACAGGCCTCCTCTCTATGGAGAGGGAGTGGGCTGTAATCCACCAAGCGGGCCCAGTGCGGATTTGGTAGATGTTACCAAAACGGTTGTCGGGGCTACCACCACTGGGCCACCGCTGCTCTCCTCTATTCTTATTTTCCATACTTCTCTATTACTCTTTTCTCATCAGACACTTCTTTTCTGCCCATATCATCATTCGCACATTCCATCCATCGGTTTCTTTTTTCTGCTTGAAAACTTACCTCACGACATTTTCCCCATGTTTTTAATTTCATTTACGAGGTAAGGTAAGGAAAATAGCTTTTTTGTCCATTATTATCTGTATCGTATGAATATTACAGATTTCTCCCAAACTCAAAGCGTTTATTTCAATTAGACCATTACAGGCACTTTTGAAAGTCAAAAAACAAAAAAAACGCGAAGCTACAGTCCCAGTCACAAGGCATAATAACTTATGAAAGTACTGTAGTTGACCATTCCAAAGCGTAGATCTCTATGTAGAAGAATCTCTCTCGATAAGAAGATAGAAGCATTGATTACCTATTGCAGTCAACGATTTCTGAGCATTTTATTTTAAAATGATAGAGATTCAGCTTCAAAATTCGTTTGGACGCAACATCATATTCACAACGAAAAAGTTGAATTGGAAAGTAAAGAAAAATAAATAACTTCGAACAGGAAAAATGTTGCTACCATATTATATTTTGTTTTAAATTAAGTCTGAATTTCAGCTGTCATCAACAATGTTACCGCAGATATGGGTGAAGCAGGGTTTGAATTTTGAAGCGTACATTTTGGAATATGCGGCTGAGGTTCCGACATGAAATCAAAATACAAATAAATAAAATAGAAGTTATCAACTGCCTAGCCTTTTCCAAAACTATTTTGGGGTCGGCTTCCAGTCTAACCGTATGCAGCTGAGTACCAGTATTTTACATGAAGTGACTGCCTGTCTGACCTCCATAACCCAGTAACTGGGTAATACGATACCCCTTGGTAAGACTGGATGTCAGACTTTCTGTCTTCAGACTACTCGTAACGACTGTCAAAGATCTACAAATGACAACATGGACCAACGGCTTAACGTGCTTTCTGAGGCACGGCGGAAACTCGGACCAACCTCGGCAAGCACGGCTTAAGCTTAAATATCGACACGTGCGGCTGTTAATATTTAGCCACGAGTTCATCTACAATATAAAATAGAAATAAATAAAATAAAAGTGTTTGTTAGTAATTTCACACAGCAGCTTTTTTCTAAATGCATATGCGAGTGTATTGGTGCACATAACAATTTTATTTTTAATTAATTTTCTATCTTTTTGTCCCGGCTAATCTCCGAAACGGTTAGACGAAAACGATTTTGACGGGACTTTTACTGACAGTTACCTGAGTTTATATATAAGGACTAAATTAAAATATGGAGGCTACTTTTATTTTAGAAAAAGAATTAAGAGTTCCGTGCAAAAAAAGCCTTGAAATTGTTAACAAAATCCGATTCAAATAGGACCCAGTAATATTTTAAAATTAATTTCATGCGGACGAAGTTCATGGGCAGCAGTTACAGCTAGTATGTTTTATAACATACTAGCGACCCGCCCCAGCATCGCACGGATGCAATTTGCTAAGAACAGCGCCACATAACAGGTCCACAACTCCTTTTTCTATATTTCAAGCTGGATCCAACTCACTCGTATCACTTAAAAAAGCGCAAAACAGTTTCAATAAAAAAAAAAAAAAATAGGATTAGCAACTATGAATTTGGTTGGATAGTTTCGAATACTTGCTTGTACGAACATGATGACACGTGATTTTTATATGGCCCAAGATACCGTTTCATCTACTCATAAGGTTGATGATTTCGGTACTTCAATTATTTCCAAAAAACCTTGTATTTTTCTTAATGAACTAACATGGGTAAACATTACGATATTTAATTGTAAAAACCTTTTATTTAGGATTATAAAATGCTTAGTCAAGGTGCTCATTTTGTCTGAGCATTTTCTTATTTTCGTATAGTGCAAGTCATCCAACTCTTTTCTTGTTTTTGTTCTCATTAGAATGGTATATAAGTGCTATTTTTAGCTTAGAGAGAACTGAGGGCAATCATTGCTTTATTTGGTATTTTACTCGCTTCATTTACTAAGTAACAGAGTCTATACAATTGCACGTTGTATTTATAACAGAAGAAATGCAAATCGATACCGCAATCCATCATCTATATAACTATTAAGAATTGAATCAAAATTAATCATTCTCTTGCCCTCATTCCAATTTATTTGGAGTCGTCAGCATGACTTCTTCTTCCATACTTCTCTATTACTCCATACTAATCATCTCATCAGTGTCTTCCTTTCTAACCATATCATCCTTCTCACACTCCATCCATCGTTTCTTTGGTCTTCCTCTACTCAAAAACAAAATGGCATTTCTTAGTTATTTTTCCCAATGGATCTTCATAAATTCTAGGAGAGCGGTTCAATATCTTCCGTTACTTTCCGATTTCCATGAAAACGATATAGAATTTTAAACAAGTAGCTGTTTTATACGATACTCTGTCTCTGGGGAGATCCCTCGTTCTAAATTTAAGCGCTCTACAAATCTAAATCGATTGTAAAAATATAGTGTGGCTCAGACCGATTCTTATTTTAAAACCTCGTGCATTTATGGGTCAACGTTTTTGAGTTATGATTATGCATTATGAGTCTTGTGCTAGGTGTTTTGAGGCCTTATTTTGCATCACCAGAATTATTACCGTAATATTAGTTAAAAACACAAACAGAAAATAGGCATAACCTTCTGATTTTTATGGTATAGTTTGATCAAAATCGCACGCCTACGGAGCAGGTGCCCTTTTTTTGTTTTTACGGATGAGAAATCTTCAAATTACCCCTCCAGCTCTGGGCGGAGCGGAAGGAAGTGTCAGACTTGTATTGACTAAAACCCATCTACGTTCCTTCTTAGCCCTTTGTGTCCCAGAGCCACCGTATCTCTTTCGAACAGTCCCACAGCCCTGGCAGGCATCAGCCCTGGTGTCTGGTGCCCGGTGCCTGCTGTCATAATATCCTTAAATAACTCGTCGCACGCGCCTTTTAGTGCTCATCATCATCATCTTTCTAGCTATTTCCCACCCAAACCCGCACTAAAATATATAAACACATAAGTTTGGAACCATGGCATGCTATTTATTATTGCATTTCCTGCATGTGGATTTTTTTACGGGCGGGAGAGGCGGTGCTGCATCCTGCATCCAGGTCTGGAACTTTTTCTCGGGATTAAAACTACATATTTTTCATATCATTTAAAGTTATTTGTTTAATTAACAAATAAGGAAAACATCGTGAGGAAACCAGAATGTCAAAGAACTAAAAATTCGAAGACAAATGACATCTACCACACCGTACTAGGCCAGCTTACCCACGGTATACGTTTTCGTAAAACCAGCTCTAACTACTTCAAAAAACGTTTTATAACGATACTCATACAGAGCAGAAAACCTGTGAAATATTGTGTTCAAGTGAAACCTTATACATACAATTAATTAAAGTTAATTGATTGCTTTTATCCTCGTAATAACATTTATTGTGTGGTGTCGGATTCCTTTTAATGATCTCATATCAATACTTTTATTAATGGTTGTGAATATTGCTGTTTTTATTGATTAAATGTTGTCACAGTGGTTTTTATTTGAGTTTGTTCGTTTTATTGTTTAATTCGTGTTTTCTGGTTGTTTTTAGGGTTCCGTACCCAAAGGGTCAAACGGGACCCTGTTAATGAGACTTCGCTGTCCGTCCGTCCATCCGTCCGTCTGTCACCAGGTTGTATCTCATGAACCGTGATAGTTATCCAGTTGAAATTTCTACAGATTATGTATTTCTGTTGCTGCTACAACAAAAAATACTAAAAACAGGCTAAAATAAATATTTAAGGGCGCTCCCATGTGCCGCGCTCCAAAATAACTTCAAAAATGTATAGCTTATCTTCTTAATTCACAAAACTGACACGTCCCAATGTTATTGCAAATCTTGTAAATAACGAAACGGAGGCCTACTCATGTAAACACAGAGCTTCAACTTGTGTGTACTCAGCCCAAAATAGCTTCAGCCCAGTCCTTTTGGTACGTGACTCTGGCAGTTTAGGGCTCATACAGACAGCCGACTGATTTGTAACACATAAGTCGTACAAACACACTACCTATTGCGACAATATACAGGGTGTAACTGGACTCTTAACGAAGCCGTCAACCATGCATCCTGTACGTGAAACTTAGTTCTTCTTTTTCAACCCTTGGCCACCCAATGCTGAGTGTAGGGCTCTTCCAAATCTCTCCACTTTTGGCGGTTATGTGTCATGGCTATCCAGTTTCTTCCGACCACTTTAATGAAACTAAGTAAGACTGATGAAAGCATTGGATAGTACAGGGATCATGTTGGTATTTAACGTAATGTTTTAACATGACAGGCTTATATAAAAAAAACAACCTCTTGAATATCTCCGTAAGTAGAAGGTTCCCAGGAAGAAAACAAGACTTTCGCTTCGTTAAGTCTTTGTTACCCTATGTATTTGGGCCACAAGTTATTAAAACAATCGTAAGACTATTCGGAGTATCCAACTCGCTTTTTAAAATTCAGTTAGATAAGAGTAAAACTGAGAGGATGTACCTAGCTATTTTCACAGGCCAGTTGGACTGTAGTTAATTTTTCCAGATGTCGGTACGTATAAATCGGCTGACTGGAGAACGCCTTAGGGAAAAAAACGTTTTAAGCGACTTGGATTTAGACCCTTTTTAGTTTAATGCTCTGTCTGTATTATGTTGAAGACATCTAAAGAGGTTGTAGGGTTGAGCACTGTTTCTGCGAAACTTTTTGTCTACTCATTTAGCTAATTGAGATTCTGCAAAGGAAAAATCATATCCATACGTAATTATAATAAATTGATTTTGATTCTACAATGTATTTATGAAAAATACATTTTAAAATCATAATCAATTTATTTTTTGGGGTCGGCGCAGCATGCCTTCTGCTTGGGAACACCCAAATACTACGAAATATTTTATTCCGAATTTCAGTGATCCGAGTGCCAAAAGTCCGAATTTTATAATATCTAAGAATTATAATGTCTAATAATAAAAACCACGAAATTTATTTTACCAAAAGTCGTTAATGTGATTTGTTAGTTTTCCGATTTGCATACGTTCGAAGAATCAAATGCTCGAAGAGTTCTCGGTCCGAAAAACGACATTCCGATTTTCAATACTTCGAATTAACTAAAAGTCAACATGTTGTGCTACAAAATTTAGTGACAGAAATTAATCGCTGCAAAACCAACTTCACGCAGTCTTCTCTGCCCTACCCCTAGAGTGTAATTTAAGCCCACGTAGGCGCGGAGGAGTGGAGCGGCCCGCGAGCTGAGTAGCAGGTGGTTTGAAGTCCCGCCGCCGCAGTCATAATACCATCTGCGACGAAAAGCTCGCGTGGGGCCGCCCAAACCCCGCAGCACCGGAGCCGTGACAGAAATAATGCTTGCTGCATGTTGCATGCCTGCTTGTTTGCTGCTGCATGCTGCATGCCTGCTTGCATGCTTGCTTGCATGTTGCATGCCTGTTTGAATGTTGCATGCATTATGTGTTTATTTGTCTTGCAATTCAGTTTTACAAGGCGTTTTTATTTCAGAATTGTATTAATCGGTATTTTAATAATCGGATTTCATATTTTTGATGTTTCGAATTATCATTAAGTCGGACTTTTTGTTATTCGATCTATTGAGAATCGGTATTTTGAGAATAGTAATTATAAATGTTAGAAATATTGAAATTTAGGAATTATAAAAATAGGAGTTATGACAAGTCGGAATTGTTATTTAGGAATTTTGAACCATTTGGAATTGTGACAATCGGCATTTTGAAATTCGGCCTGGTGACTATCGGAATAAAGTTTTTCGTATTTATGTAGTGTACCCCTTCTGCTTGCATACTTCTCCATTACTCATCATCTCAGCAATCACCATACTACATTTTACGGAATAAGACTGAACAAAAGTAGAAATAGTACGGGCCAGCTTATTCATGATGTCAGAAAGGACTTTTTTTCATTTAATTTTCAAGAATAACTTTTTAAAGTTCTGACTCAAAACGAGTCATTCAGGGATGTGAAGAAACAGCTGTAAGTAGACTAGGCTGTCCTTGTATTATGTTTTAAATGTTACGAAAGACGAAATATTAGTCAAACTGCAATACCATCAAGCAGAAGGTGCACACTCGCAACAGTCTCTTACGGCGACTAATCTCTTCGAAGTGGGGTGCTTCGCCTCATGTCTTGCGGACTACTGCGCTGGCGCTATCTTTCTCAGCTGGCGAATTTGCGTGCCCCGTATGGAGCCGTTCAGCTCATGCAAAGTTAGTGGATTCAGCTCTGAATGAAACGTGCGCGATCATCACTGGTTGCTGTAGACCGACACCGGTACAGATGCTGTACCCACTGGCAGGGATAGCGCCACCAGAAATACGCCGAACATTGGCAAGCTGTAATGAAAGAGCCAAAATGGCTTCAGACACACGACACCCTATGCATTTAAATACCCTCGTGTCGCAAAGGTTGAAAAGCCGAAACAGTTTTTTGAAGTGTGTCATCCCACTCACTGGCGAGCGGACTACGGAGAGACTAACGCTGTGGCGAGGTAGTGCTTCCTTACCTAACCCATTCATTCCACCTGCTGAAAGCCTTCCACCTGGACATGAGTTGCCATGGCTGACTTGGAAGTCTTTAAATAGACTTCGGACCCAGGTCGGTTGCAGCAAGGAAAACCTGCTCAGGTGGAGATACATTAATGACTCTGCACTGGAGTGTAAATGTGGTGCCGTTCCACAAACGATACGACACTTAATATCGTGTCCTGCGTGTCCTGCTGTTTGCTCGTTACGGGAACTGATGGACGCTATTAAGAGCGCCAAACTAGTGGCTCAGTTTTGGGCCGACACAATTTAGATTGCCATCGACACGCTAAGAAGAAGAAGAAGTCAATAATGTAATAGTAGTGGATGGATTTCTTTGCATGTATACCTAACTATTTTGTTGACTGTATTACTTATTATATTTTTATGGTAGAGACCCGAAACATTTTATTTTTTTAGCTAGTTTGCTTCGTTTTCCACTACTGGGCAAAGTTCGATCCTCTTTCCTTCCAGTCATCTCCATCCTATGCGATTACGGGCCGTGTTTGCCCCCAAACACGAACACATCGTCACACCACCTTCGCTGCGGTCGAACACGACGACGATTTCCTCCCAAAACATTTTTGTAAATAATAGTTAGAAGGTTGGCAAAAGCCTCAACTATAATTATCCTTCCTGGTAGTTTTATCGGGGTAATGGTCGCTATAATTTCAATAACAGACGCTTAAAAGCAATCAAGGAATGTCAATTAATCGCATTTATTTTGATGCTCGAATTTTCCGTTTGTCTGCAAAACACACAAGAAAGTATCGATTACTACTTCTGGTTAACTGAGAGTACTAAACCAAGAAAATGTAATCATCATCTGCCTAGCCTTTTACCAAACTATCTTGGGGTCGGCTTCCAGTCTAACCGGATGCAGCTGAATACCAGTATTTTACATGAAGCGACTCCCTATCTGACTTTCACAACCCAGTAACTGGGTAATACGATACCCCTTGGTTAGACTGGATGTTAGACTTCTGGCTTCTGACTACTCTGTACTACTGACGTAACGACTGTCTACAAAAGATAGCCGGGACCAACGGCTTAACGTGCTTTGCGAGGCACGAAGGAAACTCGGTATATAATTATGGTCACCCGTCCACGGACCAACCTCGGCAAGCACGGCTTAACCTTAAAAATCGACCCGTGCGGCTGTTATTATTTAGCCACGAGTTCCTCATAATGTATACTATTTTAAAATTTTCAACCCAGATCATCAAAATAAATTCTGCATAAAATGTAGCCATAATATTAGCCTTTTATTTTCCATCAGATTGCAAAGAACACCTCTTATTATGCCAGAGCTGTATGCTAATAAAACGAGGGTAGTATTCAAATGTTAGCATCGCACACCCCTGGCAAGATTCCAAAAGTTTCGACTAAATGTAACAGATTTCTTTGATGTTGAACTTAATTAAGGTCTTTAAAATATAGTTTGCGTGGCACTGATGATATTTACCTTGGGTTTAAAGATAAATAGCAGAAATTCATTATGTTTATTCAACGTAGACAACTAGGTACACGATGATTTACTAGTGTTAGTTGTTTCTTTATGTTGTTCTCTGCTTATGTTAGGTGTCACAAATACCTTTAAAATTATATATAAAATGAATTATAAAATTAAATATAAAATTAAGTATAAAATTGAACATAAAATTAAATACAAAATTATACGGAATAATTTCACTTTAAATCATCATCTGCGTAGCCTTTTCCCAAACTATCTTGGGGTCGGCTTCCAGTCTAACCGGATGCAGCTGAGTAACACTATTTTACATCAAGCGACTGCCTATCTGACCTCCACAACCCAGTAACTGGGTAATACGATACCCCTTGGTAAGACTGGATGTCAGACTTATGCCTTCTGGTTACTCGTAACGACTGTCGAATATCTACAAATGACAACCGGGCCAACGGCTTAACGTGCTTTCTAAAGCACGGAGGAAACTCGGTATGTTATTATGGTCACACATCCACGGACCAACCTCGGCAAGCACGGCTTAACCTTAAAGATCGACCCGTGCGACTGTTATTATTTAGCCCTTTAGAAAATAAAAACCATTTAATATGAAAAATACACACACATAAAACAATTATTTCAACAAGAAAACCATATCAAACCTAAACATATTATGGTTAAGGAAGTTCGTAAGTTAGAATTTTTCGATCACTGGCTACCTACAGCAAGCGAATATGATGGATTGACGGTCGATATCGCACACGTAACTACAATGACGTTCGATTCATTAAAGCCGTAACCTAATTACTAACAAATTTCCGATAATTTTACGTCGTTTTAATTACATTACATCACGCAAATAATTCCCGAAACGTCAGGCAGAGTCGTACCTAATAGTAAACCCATATTTCGTTTACGCAATAGGCTCGGCTGCTAGGAATAGCTGGTCCAAGAGTCATCATCTGCCTACTCTTTTCCCATACTATCTTGGGGTCGGCTTCCAGTCTAACTAGATTCAGCTGAGTACCAGTATTTTGCATGAAGCGATTGCCTATCTGACCTCCACAACCCAGTAACTGGGTAATACGATACCCCTTGGTTTGACTGGATGTCAGACTTTTGGCTTCGTAACGATTGTCAAAGATCTACAAATGACAGCCGGGACCAATAAACATTTGGGCCGCCATTCGAGTTTCGAATGCGCTTCAGTTTAATTGATTTATTTTCGCGGATTACGTTATCATTTTATCCAAAGGTTGCGAACTCCTCAATGTGTTTATAAAATTTCAAAAATTTTGTTTGTTCATTTTCAATTTGTGTAAAATATTTAAATTATCATGTGTCTCAAAAAGAAAATAAGGTTTTTTTGAGATAATTTAAGATAAAATAAAACAATAGGAAAATTAAAACTTGATTTTTATTTGAGATTTTAATAAAGTAGGTAATTCAGTTTTTGGCTGTAAAAAATGATATGACCAGTTAATATGTGAGTCCTTAACAAAATTAAAATCTTACAATCGCTGTTGGAAAACCTCAATGAGTCAAAAGCACAACGCTTTGTTAAATAACGAATGTGAGCAAAAGGGAGGTAATATTTTAAAATATTAAATTTATGTATAATAAATAAATAAAGGAACTTTAGTAATTGTGGATAAGGCATAATTAATAGCCAGAGTATATAAATGTTCTCTAACTTGTACGTATTAAAACTTCTAAGAAGCGACCAGATCGCGTATTGCCAAACTGTGTTTTACCACAGACACGGGTTGCTCTGTGCTCGCAGGTAGTTTGCTTTAATGAATGAAGAGTATAGTACATCCCTGCACAGACAACGTCTGTGTTGAAATTCATTTTGCTTTAGAGTATTGGAGCAAAATACATCCGAGTACAGACAACAGAATGTCTCTTTTACTCCTCTGTGATGCGATCGACGGTTCATGCTACCGTAAAGAAGCGAAAACATTTTTATACTGCCAGAAATAGTAAATAATCACCAAAATAAAAACACCATCATGTGAAATTTTAACCTAAAATTGTACATTATGCTATCCTATTAAAGCAAACTGCAAACAACAGCTCCAAACTAAGGCGTTGTATAGGAAATAGGAGCCCCGCTAGTAGCGGGGCTCCTATATCTGTCTGCAGGGTTTACAGTAACCTAACACGAAGGGGATGTCGGGGACCCCGCCATCCCCTTCGTACCTAACCTGTCCGAGTCGGGGTGCCCAATGTCCCGCGGTCGCTTCGCTCGCTCTTGCATCCTAAGTTCTCCTTAATGTGTTTCACTACACTGCCAAATCCTTTGCTCTGTACTCGTACGTAGTTTGCTTTGAAAATGACAAGCATAATGTACACTAATACAGAGAATGTCTGTGTTGAAATATATTTTGCTCTTTAGTGTAACGAGCACTAAGCGGTCCAGCACAGATTATGGATGTCTGTGGTAACATACAGTTTGGCATTACGCGACCAGATCCCAAGATCTCACAAACTGCAGAGTTTATAAAAATTTACTTACCATTTAGAATTTTAACCTGTTTAAGCAAGTTTTCGTAATATTGCAGTTCGTCTTTTTCTGTAACATTCGAAATTAATCAGTTACTAAAAATAAACAATTTGAAACCAACATACAAAAAAGTCTTTCAATTGTTACCTTCTTTACTAATCATATGTCCTAAAAAAACAAAATTATGCATTAATAAAGTAAAGGTAAGTCGATTATCATACTGCCGCGCTCATGCTGCATATTGCGTGTCAAAGCACCTACGCGCTTCATTGCGGGAGTGCAGATCTGTATCATCGTACGGGTTTTTACGCACTCACGCGCGTAGTTGCGTTTTGTGGATTCACTTCGGCTCTGACTCATTTCATTCAAAATCACGCACGGCACTGCGAAACTCGGTGTGCCATACCTTTCAGCCAAGGATACACTAGGGGACAAATGTCGTGCGACACGTGTCGCCAGCGACGTTGGGTGAAGTAGCACGACGTTGCCGGACTCCGGTCGACATGTCTGGCAACATCGCGCGACATGGGTTGCCAGGGACGTCAGATGAGGTAGCGCGACGTTGCCGGACTTCGCTCCACATGTCTGGCAACATCGCGCGACATCGTACTTTACATAGTACTTTCTAACCCACCATCTTCTCGTCTTTTTTCTTTGACTTTTAATTATAATTATGTACGCCGCAGCCAACAACACTACTTCGATGGGTGTCATGATATCAACTGCCTTGTGAAACAAAACTTTGTGATGTCGCCAGATATGTCAGGTGAAGTTTCACGAAGTCGCACGACTTCGTCTGACGTCGCTGCGGATATAAGTCGCGCGTTGTCGCCATATTTGTCAGGAGAAATCGGCCGGCTTCGCTTGACATGTCGCCGATACATGTCGTGGCACATTTGTCCCCTAGTGTATCCTTGGCTTTCATCTCGCCCCGCACACACGCATGCATGTTTCTCCGCTTGTAGGCAGGCGCGTGATCTGAATGAACGCGCGTGTATGCATTTCTGTGTGTTGGGCTGTGCGTGTTTTCTACAAACACGCATTCACGCGCTACGCTGCATGTTACGTGGTAGTGTGCTAATCGCCTAAAGGTGCACACACTGTATACAGGTTGATTGGTAACAACATCAAGCTTGTAATCCCCAAAGGGTTAGGCAGTGGTGTAACTAATAGTACACCCACATTCTCCAGCTATGTTTAAGTCTCATGTAATAGGGGCGAGCCTATTGCCATTAACCGGGCACAAATCCAAACTCCGATGCTGTTACTAAGAAATTCCTGATTGATAATTCGGTGCATTCCTCTAAATGGGTTATACAAGCGCTAATTAGCAAAAAAACGAACATTAAATGTTTTTAGGTTTTCAAGGAATGCACCAAATTACCAATCACTCTGCATATTAAATATTACTGCCGAGCAGTCCATGGTAATATTTTATGCTCGTGACTGTACATAAACAGTACTTACGCATAGCTTTCTTGTAATGCTTTTCTTCCTCTTTCGCTGAAAAAGTATAAAACATCAAAATGACCATCAGAACACACAGCCGCCAGCACATCGAGCTACAACAATCTGTCAAAATTCTTTAATAGATTTTCAACTTTATTGTTAATGCATTAGGTTCAAGGTTGATTGGTAAAATTTGACACTTTCGGGTAGCTTGACCTGATAGCGTATGTACATCCAATCAGAATCATCATCATCATCATCATTTCAGCCCGAAAGACGTCCACTGCTGGACATAGGCCTCCCCCAAGAAGGGGGGTTTTGCCATAATCTCCACGCTTGGCAGGCGGATCAGAATATAAAAAGTAAAATATTTAATTAATTTTCTCAAAACTTATTAATTTTCTAAACAATCATTTGAGGAGTAAAGATAAAAATACAGGGTACAGTTAACCAAACAACTTACAAATAAATAAAAAATCTAAACTAGCCTTTAAAAGTAATAGTATATACCGACTTACCCATTTCTTTAAAATACTTTTTTATTTCTGTAAGAGAAGTGCAATTACTATAAATAACAACTTGTAACGGGATACCATGTTCCATGTGTGTTGTATGTATTGTGTTTATATTGTTCCATGTTCAGTTGTTGTACATAGTAAATATCCCCCTCCCCCCTAAAAGCTCCGGATTTTTTATTATTTATAGTGAGAAGAGGCGCAACACCGAGAAAAGTGGAAGGAATGGGAGAGGCCGATGCCCATGGTTGGGACAGTCAAGCCTAAGAAAAAAAAATATAAGTTTTAAAAATAATGAAATAAAAATTTAAAACCCACCGACACAAAAAACTTTTTTTAGAGGTTATTTGTGTCGGATAGAGTCACCTAAGTTGACATGATGGGGGTTTCGTTTTAGCCATTTGGCCATGGAACCCTAAAAACGTACTATCATTTGTTGTATTTTCCATACTCATTCCGAATCCATTACGTTATCATACAGGTAAAATTAAAAATATATAGGGGATATGTATTAAAATAATATAGCACAATGGAAGAAGAAGAAATACCGCGCGCACCCCAAATAAATTGGGATAGGGGCAAGTGAATCATGATGATGATACAGGTATTCTGTACGGTTTATTATTACTGCGTTCTTACCTTTACTGTTCATTGATTTATCTTCAGATGATACCGATGTCTCTCCCGATGAACTTCCACTATCCAAGCCACCCAACTTACCCAAACTTGACACTGAAATATTTTATTATTATGTATCAAGAGACCAGGTGACCTACCATGACGTCTTTTTTACTCCTTTTCCAGTGTGGGAAAGAGATGGCGCAAGACATCATGTATAGCTCTGTGTCTTTCCCACACTGGAATAAGGGTAAAACAATACTGCTTTAAGACGTAAAAAAGCAAGTAGTTTTTATGTACCGTAAGACACGTGAATAGAGAAAACCTTTGAAAGGGATTTTAACGTTGAAATAATATGATTGTCAACATTCCCAACAAGTTCTCCTCAACATTCCCAGAAAGTATATACAGTACTTGTGTCAAAACAAAAACTTTCTATTTGTTGCGACTAATCTCCGAAACGGCTGGACCGATTTTGACTGGGTATTTGGGTACAAAATCCGAAACAAATAGGGAAGTAATATTTTTATAACACTTCAATTAAGTATATTTATTTGTATCGATACTACATAAAAAAAATCAATCGTTCTGTTTTTGCTGAAATAATGTGTTATTATTTTAGTACTTACAAAGTGATTCCAAGCGATCGTTATCACCGCCGTTTTTGCAACTCGCATAATATGTGAGCGAAACAAGCTGTTAAGTAAATAATAAATCAATTATTCTACCAGCACTGTAACATGATACCTGTATGAGTATCATGATGTTTTAGTTAAAAAAAACAACGATTTCCAAAGAAACCGGAAATAGTCGATGACTTTTGTTTGTTTCATTGACTCGGTTTTTTTTTTCAATAACCATTTTTATGTTACCCATTTTAGCTGTAGTATACCACACAAATTCTTGTGTTTGTAACTAGAAGTTTGTCATAAATACGCATTTTTTTTTAGGTCTTTATTTTTTGCAAAAAACCCAAAAAGGTCGATGACTTTTGTTTGTTTCATTGACTCGGGTTTTTTTTCAAAAACTTTTTTACGTTACCCATTTTTGTTGTAGCACACAAATTCTTGTCGTTGAAACTAGAAGTAAATCGTCGTAAATACGCTATTTCGTTTACTTGGATATTATATTTTATGAAATTTCTATGGGATCAATCGGAGAGTTCCTTCCAGATAAAAAATGTTTTTTTCAAATCAGTTCTTAGATGACAGAATTACGACGTAACCGGGTGTCAGAATTTTTATGCCGTCCATTGGCCACTGACTTGGGTTTTCATGCCGTCGAGAAATATCTCTCAAGCATGCTGGCAAGTGATATCATCATCTGCCTAGTCTTTTCCCAAACTATCTTGGGGTCGGCTTTCAGTCTAACAGGATGCAGCTTAGTACTAGCATTTTACATGAAGCGACTGCCTATCTGACCTCCACAACCCAATAACTGGGTAATACGATACACCTTAGGAAGACTGGATGTCAGACTTTTGGCTTCTGACAACTCGTAACGACTGTCAAAGATCTACTCGGTATGTAATTATGGTCACCCACGGAACATCGGCAAGCAGGGCTTAATGACTGTCAAAGATCTACAAATGACAGCCAGGACCAACGGCTAAACGTGCTTTCCGAGGCATGGAAGAAACTCGGTATGTAATAATGGTCACCCATCCACGGACCAACCTCGGCCAGCACGGCTTAACCTTAAAGATCGACCCGTGCGTTTATTATTTAGCCACTAGTTCCTAATGCTGGCAAGTGATAATTAAACAATATACATTTAAACGAAGAAAACCACATCGTTAAATATGACCAGACATTTCTAATAACTGTTGTATTTTAGCTTTCCTTTATTAGCAAGTAAAAACAAAACCAAACTCACTGCAGTAAGTAAATAAAAGTGAAAATACATCACAACCGTTAACGAAGGTTTACTTGTTGACGAATGGTTAGCTGGCGATATTACACGCGTTCAATTAATTAGTGCAGCTAATATGGCCGCCTTTTATTAAGAACCGTGGAACTGCTTTCCGATACGTTTACGTGGTTTTAATTAAATTAGAACTTAATTGAAAACCTATTGCGAAGTTGTAGTACCTACTCTGTGTAATGTTGGAATAGTTTCAATGAGCGTACTTCAACCCAAGCAGTTTAAAAAATAGAGTTCAGTATTTATTTATAAGATAACTAAGCTATCCGGCGCAACTTCTTTTGCGTCACATTTTCCCCGCTTTCGCAACATTTTTCATTGCTGCTCCACTCCTATTGGTCGTAGCGTGATGATATATAGCCTTCTTTGATGAATGGGGTATCTAACACTGAAAGAATTTTTCAAATCGGACCAGTGGTCTCGGAGCCTATTCAATGCAAACAAACAAACATACAAACAAACAATCAAATCTTTCCTCTTTATAATATTAGTTTAGATTAGATTAATAAACCACTCAATAATATTAAAAGAAGGCACAATTTAAAAAAGAATTTTATTGAATGCTTAATATCTTGAAAAACTTAGGCCGCTTCATCGCTTCACATAAGACGAGTTGGGGACAAACGCGGCACAAAATAGGCTTTGTTGAATAAAATACTTAATTGCTTTTTACAAATAAACATTTTAGCACAGCAAGAGATCGTAGAAACAAATTTACTTTTGTTCAATTATAAAAACGACACGAAAATTATTCGAGAAATTTTTCATAATTGCTCAAAGACAATTTAGACCAGAGAAGAGATAACATGAATAGAACGACCATTGTGTTAAGAGGTCATCTGAGGTTTAATTAATGCTTTATTATATTTAAATGAAATAAAGGCTTTTGATAAGCTGCCGCTAATTTCTAAGATTTTTTTCATTTAAACAACACATTTTGTTTTGGGGAAACGTAGATACTCATCATAATGAACTCATTGTGGTATATTTATTAACCCCCGACTAAAAAGAGGAATGATATAACTTTGACGTGTGTCTGTGTGTCTGTTTGTGGCATCATAGATCCTGAATGGATGAACCAATTTTGATAAAGTTAGTTTCGTTTGAAAGATAACTTAATCGTAAGTGTTTTTAGCTATATTTCAAGCAAATCTGCTAAGCCGTTGGGAGATCATTGTCTCTTTTCTAGTTGATGAAGGGATAAAATCAACTTAATTTTTTACTTGTAACCTCAAAATTCATAAGTCATCATCTATAGCTACGTATAACTATGACTCGATAGGCAGGTTTTGCGCACTAGAACGAATTATTATTCGACACATATTCTGGGTACTTGTCAACGAAAGTGTTAATTTAACTAATCACAATAAAAATCAGATTAATAATGTTAATTAACCGAAGATATGTTTTTCTCATTATTAGTCCATGTTTGAATTTTGTTTTCTTGGAGGAACCCGTGGCTATACAATTACAGCCTCACGGGTCGATCTTTTAGGTTAAGCCGTGCTTGCCGCGGTTGGTCCGTGGATGGGTGACCATAATTACATGCCGAGTTTCCTCCGTGCCTCGGAAAGCACGTTAAGCTGTTGGTCCCTTCTGTCATTTGTAGATCTTTGACAGTCGTTACGAGTAGTCAGAAGCCAAAAGTCTAACATCCAGTCTTACTAAGGGGTATCGTATCACCCAGTTACTGGGTTGTGGAGGTCAGATGGTTAGTCGCTTCATGTAAAATATTTGTACTCAGCTGCATCCGATTAGTCTGGAAGCCGACCCCAAGATAGTTTGGGAAAATAGGCAGATGATGATGTATGAATTTTGTGTAGCCATTTTTTGATGCAATATCTGAAAGTAGATTAATTTAAAAAAGAAAATTGCCTACACAAAACTTAATGGGCACAATCATTATTTTATCGGACTCATTCACAAAACAAGTTGGTCAAACATTAAAGTTTTTATCTCTCTTCTACAGTTTATTGCAGTGCAAAGAAAAGTGCACATGAAGATGAGTGGTCGAAGTAATTGCAGGTCATCATTTACCTTGTAACTCTAAGTTCTCGACAAACTTGGCGCAAGAAACGTTCGCATCTGTGGACCGACGAGATGAGAAATTGAGCGTAAATGTAATTTGTTATCTCTAGATGCTACGTAAGATTTTATGGTTTTTCAAATATCTCACTTCTGTAATCCTTCGTTATGTAAGGCAGAGGTTGGGCTGATAGTATACCCACATATCGGCAATCGTAAGCCTACTTATTAAAAAAAAACCGCCCAAGTGCGAGTCGGACCCGCGCACGAAGGGTTCCGTACCATTATTTATAAAAATCACTTTTTTGTATAGGAGCCCCCTTAAATATTTATTTGATTCTGTTTTTAGTATTTGTTGTTATAGCGGCAACAGAAATACATAATCTGTGGAAATTTCAACTAGGTAACTATCACGGTTCATGAGATACAGCCTGGTGACAGACGGACGGACAGCGAAGTCTCAATAATAGGGTCTCGTTTGACCCCTTGGGTACGGAACCATAAAAAATGAAAAGTTATGCGTTATCCTACCTAATATTATAAATGCGAGTAAGTTTGTCTGTTATCTTTTCACGCCTAAATCACTGAACCATTCGTCCTGAAATTTTGCATAAACGTTGTCGGGTGTACAGAAGTACTGTTCTCAAGGAAAACAACAATAACGTTCCTATGATAGTAGATGGCGCCACTTGCAACGGCCAAAATTCTTAACGCGAACGAAGCCGCGGGAATAAGCTAGTACATAATACGTTTCATTTCTAAACATACTCGAAACGATTTAAAAACAATCTAAAATACATGTTTTCAGTAATTAGGATGGTTTAGGAGGCAAAAATAAACGGTCAAATTCATAAAGTCACTTAATAATAACATTTGTGTACGTTTCTATAAAAATAAAGCGTTCTTTCTTCATCCAACTTTAATTAAACTTATATTCATAAAATGGAGTAACAAAAGAGCTGTCTCATTATTTTCTATCACGGGTGTTTATGGGTTCGGTCTTATCAGTCTTTTTATTAACTCGTATATCGTCTGTCTAATATTGATGTTAATGAAGCATACATTCCTAGTACTAGAATTAGAATCCATGTGGTTAAAATCTAGGTGTCATGATGAGGGTGGATCAATCTATTCATCATCATCATCATCATTTCAGCCCAAAAGACGTCTACTGCTGGACATAGGCCTCCCCCAAGTGACGCCATATTGACATTTTGGGGGTTTTGCCGTAATCGCCACGCTTGGCAGGCGGGTTGGCGATCGCAGTACGGTTGTTACAAAAGTACAGAGAACGCTGCTGCCCATTTTCTGGCAAATCGCTCAGTCGCCTCTTACGACACCCACGGGAAGATATGGGTTGGTGCTATTCTTTACGTCCGACACCATACAGATCAATCTATTAGATTAAATCAATTGCTAACGCAAGTCTTGTTTTAAAGAGAAGATAAAAATCTAAGTATGAGCTCGAAATCCCCACGCGAGCAGTGCCGGTTGTCAGAGAAGAAATATCATCGACTATTCGGCTGGTTTTACTCTATAATAACTTTTCTGGGTTTCCCTAAATTTTACACATAACATGAGCTACATAAATACAACTTGAACAAGAAAGATGAACAACACATAGGTACATATACATTCTACAACTTCTCCCGTGTTTATTCACCCTATTATTTATTCAGCTCATTCAATACTCGAACTTTATTCGCGCCAAATGTGATAGAAATGCTGTCGGAATATTCACCGTTGTTTTGTAAGGTTGAGTCCCGATTTTGCTTGCTCGAAGACGAATTTGGATAAACATTGGCGAGGGGATGAAGCTGTGAAAGTGTACAGGTAGTTAGGTAGAATGTTGCGAGTTGTTAGCAATAGTTTATGTAGTTATGTAGTAGTGTTTCATGTAGTTTGTGTATTGCAACTGGTGTATTTTACGTTCCTCTGCCTTTTCGCCGAAAATTGTTTGCCAGATTTTCACTTGCCAACCGACGTTTCGCAGAATTTTATTTCGCCGAATAATCATTTGCCAACTTAACATTTAATTTTGTTTTATTTCCCTACCTCACAATTACCAACACTTTGTAAAATGCCATTTATTTCTTCAATGAAGAAATAAATTTGAATACATTTAAAAGGTAATGCATCATTCTTGAGAAAAACCGTTATTGTAACCTAACCTCAAAACATTTCTAATTCGTCTAAAAAAAGCTTAGTCGACGTAGCCCCGCTACGTTTCTTAATTCGCTCGCTCCGCTCGCTCACTAGACCCCGCCGTCCCCTTCGAACCTAAACTGTCCGAATCGGGGTGCCCCAAGTCCAGAGCTCGCTTCGCTCGCTCTTGCATCCAAATTCTCCAAATTCGGCAAAAGTAATATTACCTATTGTACACATACAATTAGTGGGGCTACATTGGGGATTGTTAGGTTCGGCGAATAGGCAGGACACCGTATTTTATTTCCTAAAGCACTGCTACGTCGTTTTGTTGTACGCATGCAATCGTGCGTCTACGCCGATTTCGTAGCAAATACTACCGTGAGTAGACGCTCGGCTACGTGCGTAGCAAATCTACATAAATCCGTCAAAGCGTTTTTTTCATTAGGCAACGAATCCTTAAAAATGTGAGACACGGTTTTATGAAAGAAGAAAGAAATATGCGATATTACTTAAGGCGGAAGCGACAGGGTAGACCGCGAAATTCAATTTTTTTCATGAAATAGTCAGTCAGTGGGAACAAATTAACTTAAAAAGGTTGTATTCAAGATTTTAATTATTATAATTCTATAAAGCCATGGTTGTTACGGCCGCGAATCATATTTTAATTACCATACAACCTGACACTGCCGTGAAAATTGCAAAAAAACGTAATAAAAATTCGAATTTCGCGGGCCACCTTGTCGCTTCCGCCTTAAGGAATATATTTATTAAATAAAGTGTAACAATTTTGTACTACCTTATGTATTTTTAAACTTTTGTTACCTTTTTTTACCGTTATTTTTTTTTGTATTTTTAATGGGCTTCTTAGTTTTATTCGACGAAGTAATGCACTCAGTCTTTATACCTGCTACCCTTTTACTATTAAGACTCCACTCCTGAAACTACATAAGCTGATGTCAGGGTCGCAATATTCCAGAAAGTTTAAAAATTCTGTAAAAGCACTTCACACTTTTGGAAACGTTCTGTAAATGCTATTTTGTGGGTTTGCCAAGAACTTAGTTGAAATCATCATCATTTCAGCCGAAATACGTTCACTGCTGGACATAGGCCTCCCCCAAGTGACGCCACATTGACCGGTCCCGTGCGCCTCGCATCCAGCGGATCCCCGCAACCTTCACCAGGTCATCGGTCCACCTAGTGGGAGGCCTTCCAACGCATCGTCTTCCGGTTCGCGGTTGCCATTCCAGAACTTTTCGGCCTCATCAGCCATCCGTTCTGCGAGCAATGTGCCCTGCCCATTGCCACTTAAGTTTGGCAATTCTTCGGGCTACGTCGGTAACCTTGGTTCTCTTGCGGATGTCCTCATTTCTGATTCGATCACGCAAGGAAACTCCGAGCATAGCCCGCTCCATTGCCCTTTGGGTGACTTTAAGCCTTCTGATGAGGCCCATTGTGAGCGACCACGTTTCGGTCCCGTATGTAATCACTGGCAACACACACTGGTCATTGGTTGAAATACTTTCAAAATTTATTCGATCTATATTTTCATCAATCAATCTTTAATCAAAACTTTTTGTAGATTTATTCCATTATCACAATGCAGAAAAACACTACCGTATGCAAAATATTTACCCAAAAACATCACATTGCAGACGACTACTTAATAAAATATTTAGAGAAAAACATACAATTTAATAACTTTTATTTTTCTTTTGATGAGAAATCAGAAATTTGCAAAATCCGGAGCCGAATCAAAGTTATAATTTGTTTTCTAAAATTCAATTTAAATATTAAAATTAATGAAAAAATAAAGTATAACTTTAAATTCCTATCTACTAACACTAATAGGTAATCCATTCCTTCAGTAGACTTCAATTTAAAGGCTTGAAGAGCAGTTAAACTTGCTTTCAATTTCCTGCGACTATTTGTCAAGAATCTCGAGAGAATTTCCCACTGACCCGATGTGGCGAAGCGGTGGAGTAATCGTGTAAACCGATTTAAGGTCAAGTGTGTCTGAGTACTGACCTGAACTCAATTCAGGTAGGTCCACGATAACAATGTGAATAATGATGTCTATCAGCGGTATTATGACACCAGTAAGTGTCTTGTTAAGATTCCCTCCCCTTAGTAAGTTGATTTACCTAACTAACCCGAAAAATAAATATATTGTTTTTAATAGCACCAAAACTTGTAATAATTAGGTGTATTAGGAGATTAAGTTGGTATGTTAAATTATTTTATTGCTTAACCGCGTTTTTAGAAAACTTATTGAAAATAAACTCAGCCTACAATTTAATATACTTCTCATCTTGTAAAGAGGACTCAATTATAACTTAATAACAATATCATAAGTATGCTATAGTGCGTTCGATTCTATTAGGATTCATACTAAACCTGGCTTTTGTTAGCAATTAAGTCAATTGAAAAAGTCTCAAAGAACTTGAACTTACGAGTAGAGATGACAAAAATATAGCATTTCAAATTGTCATACGAGCTAAACATAATCTGCCACGCCTTTTCCCAAACTTTCTTGTGGTCTGCTTTCAGTATGTTACATGAAGCGACTGCCTATCTGACCTCCACAACCCAGTAACTGGGTAATATGATACCCCTTGGTAAGACTGGATGTCAGACTTTTAGCTTCTGACTACTCGTAACAACTGTCAAAGATCTACAAATGACAGCCGGGACCAACGGCTTAACGTGCTTTTCGAGGCACGGAGGAAACTCGATATATAATTATGGTCACCCATCCACAGACCAACCTCGGCAAGCACGGCTTAACCTTAAAGATCGACCTGGGCGGCTGTTATTATTTAGCCACGAGCTCCTCCTAGCTTCTCTTAGCAATCAAGTGAATTAAAAACCTCAAAGAACTTGAACTTAGGGATGCCTAAAATATAGCATTCCAAATTGCCATAAGAGCTAAAAACGCAAACAGAAAATTTGCATAGACTGGCGCCTCAAGCACTTGAAGAGACTCATGCATTCGCTTCCGTGACAACAGACTTATCGATTGAGGTCCTTGCCCTCCGAGGATGTCTCAGTTAAAGTGTTTATGCGCGTAAATGTCGTGCGTCATATCATTTCGTATCAGAAAAAGTACTTTAGGCTATTTGTATTTTGATGAGTATCTAGATCAAAATACTGCTATCATTATTAGACCAGTCACTTTTTGTTGGCATTTGATATACGCCCAAGCAAATCAAGTAAGAAACAATGTAAATTATAATTATTAAATTGCAGATATAAACGGACAAAGATATCATTTCAATAACACGTTTGGGTAAAATAGAATGTCTTAAGCCAGTTACAGCCTAATTGAAGAATAGCCATAAGCTTAAAAATAATCTTTTTTAATATAAAATCATAACATCACGCCTGTATTCCTCGATGGGTAGGCAGAGGTGTACCTAATACTACACCCGTATATCGCCAGTTATTTTTAAGTCCCATGTTATAAGAGGTGAGACTATTGCCATCAATCGCGCCCAAATACTGCCTCCGTGACTACTGACTGTAACTCCGAAATTCCTGATGGTAAAAACCCAACAACACTTTGTGCGACCCGGGAATCGAACCCAGCATCTCATACATGCTCAGCTGTTCCGCTTGCAACCAGTCGACTAACTAGACAGTCTTCCAGTCAATATTTTTTTTAATCCATGGATAGTCAGAACCACCAATAAATATTACCAGTTTGCGACGACTTCGATAACATCAATTATATGATGCTATCGATGTCGAAGCAAGAAAGATGATTTCTAATGAAAAACTACGAGAAAAATGCAAAAGAAAAATATCTTGATACATTTTTTATTTTGCATCCATTTGTGTTGGGTACCTCCGCTTGAGTGTGCCCACTCCAGTCAGTTTAGTTACAGCTTGGGACTTCAGCGGCAATATTTTCAGTGGAAATACTTTTCACCTTACTGCGTGAAAATTCATTTTGAATTTCTGAAATCTTTTAGAAATCGTTTGAATTATTAAGAGCGTTTACACCGTACGGCATTTCATACAAACTTTCAAGTTCTAATTTTCCGATATGAGTGAACCGATTTTAACAAAACTTAATACGCATAAGCAGGATATATAGTTCTAAAAAGTTACTAAAAACATTTTCGAACTGTCTAAAAACAAAGATAATTGGAAATTCCTGTTTCCATAGATAATTTATAATATAATTTAGCTGTAACACTATTTTTCGAAAAAAAATGTAGTAACTTTCTAGACCTATGTATCCTGCTTATGCGTATGAAGTTTCATTAAAATTGGTTCAGTCATTTCGGAAAATAAGGACTTCAAAGTTTGTATATAATGTCGTAAGGAGTATACGCTCTTAACACTCAAGTAATTATTGTAGTTAGAGTTTAAGTGAAATTCTGCTCATATTTTAATCTGTTGTGGAATGTTATGCATATTACCTAACTAGTGCATTTTTATACTCGAGGATCAACGCAATTAGATTTTTTGATTCAGATGCATTATCTTTTCTAGTTAAGTTTTAGTCGGTACATTATTTTGTATACAGCATATGTAGTGTATCTATATGCCCAATGAGCTGTAGGCCTAAATAACCACTTCCTGGAGCCCTGACAAAGCTGGAGGGCGTCGCAGAAGATGGCGCGACGAGCTGGACAAGACCAGCGACCAGTGGTCCACATTGGCCCTGAATCGCAACAACTGGAAGTCATGAGGGGCTCAGCAGTGGGATGACATAGGCTAGCAGTATCAGTATTTAATGTTGTTTTTTTGCTATCATAACCAACTAATCAGCACAAAGGAAAATACGATTTTACTCTTAACAAATTAGATATCAAAGTCCCACTTCCCTTACAAAACACGATCTCTTCTACCATGTTATCAATACACCATCAAAAAGCTATTTGCTTTTCAAAAATAAAACAGATATAAATAATCATAACATTTAATTTCCAACTGCAGCTTTGACAGCTACGAGCTACGAAGTTCAATACTCAAGTTTAAATTGCCTCACTGAAACATGCAGATCAATTTATGTTTAAAAATTATTTCATATAATACATACATAACAAAACATCTCGCCAGCTATCCCTGAGGGATTAGTCAGAGGTTTACCCATGAGTACACCCAGATTTTGCCAATAATTTTTCAGTCCCTTGTTATGGCTTCAACCGGGAACAAATAGATAGATAAATCATTTATACAGTGCACACAAAAGAATAGCACAACTCACAGAAGCACAATTCACCAATTTCGTGTAGTTTTTTCTAGTTTCTAATGTTTAACCAATAACTTGTACGTGTGGTGTAACTGTTAGTGTAAGTTGGTTATGAATAAATAAATAAATGAAATAAAAAATAAATAAATTCATCATTATCATCAGCCTATAATGTTCCCACTGCTGGGACACAGGCCCCCTCTCTCTGAGAGGGAGTGGGATGTAATCCACCACACGGGCCCAGTGCGGGTTGGTAGATGTCACATGTTTTCGAATTTTTTGTTGTAGGTCATGCCGGTTTCCTCACAAACAAGCACAATTAATTGATACAGATTATATGAAAAAAAAAAACAAATCCAGACTCCGTAATTGATCGATCAAATTGATTGAGAGATTCCTGGTGAGAAAACCCAATAACACTTTGCCTGACCTGGGAGTCGAACCCCCGGTGCTCGGTGTGCCCGGTTGATGTTAACAGGCCCGCCCTTTGTTATATGGGACTTAAACATAACTGTTGAAACGTAGGTGTACTATTAGGTACTGCCTAACCATTCAGCAGCGGTGAGAGCAGCGGTGGCCCAGTGGTGGCTGCCCCGACTTACGAGCAGTAAGCTGTGGGTTCGAACCTAGGCAGGCGCATTTCTTTAATTATTTCATCACCGCTGCCCTCAAAAACGGTGAAGGTAAACATCGTGAGGAAACCGGCATGTCCTAGTACTAAAAATTCGAAGACATGTGACATCTACCTACCCGTACTGGGCCCGCGTGGTGGATTACAGCCCATTCCCTCTCTGATGATGACCCGTTCCGGGGTTTCAGGCGTGATTCCATAATGTTTCTATTTCTACGAATATCATCACAAGTGCCTACCCACATAATAAACTATCATTTTTATCGAGCAAACATCGAGGTTCTGACATACCATCCCTTTAATTCAGCACGCCGACCCTTATTAACCCGCAGAGTCCCTAAAGAACTCTTTATGTGGAAGACGTGCCCAAACTACGGCGTTGAAGTAGGTACACTTCCACCAACTTATCTCTGCAGACGGGAAAACACAGAACTAAAATAAATGTACGAAACCTGACTTTTTTTTTGGGCCTACGTAGTGTCCCACTGCTGAGCAAAGCCCTCTCCTTTCTCCTTCCATACCTCTCTCATCATCATCATCATCATTTCAGCCCAAAAGACGTCCACTGCTGGACATAGGCCTCCCCAAGTGTCGGCAGATTGACATTTTGGGGGTTTTGCCATAATCGCCACGCTTGGCAGGCGGGTTGGCGATCGCAGTACGGTTGTTACAAAAGCACAAAAAACGCTGCTGCCCATTCTCTGGCAAATCCCTTAGTCGCCTCTTACGACACCCACGGGAAGATATGGGATGGTGCTATTCTTTACGTCCGACACCGTCCGATACCATACGGAATACCTCGAGATACCTCTCTATCCTGTGAGATCTCTGGCCATGTTAGCCCCGCAAACAGGACTAGATCATCACGCCACCTTTGCCGTGGTCGACCTCTACGATGCTGTCCTTCCTCTGGCATCCAGTGTGTTACCATCTTTGCCTATCTCTCCGGGTGCATCCGTGCTACATGGACTCTCACTTCAGCCTGGCTGTTTTTTTTTCCAACATCAGCTACTTGAGTTTTGGACCGCAGGATGGTGTTTCTAACGCGATCTATTCGCTTAACACCTATTATGCTGCGCTCCATTGCTCGTTGGCAAGTCTTTGGAAAATTTCTTGACAAGCAGCGCCACCTTGAACTGCACACTTAAAGCCCCAGAGCCAATGATATATAAACTATATATACGTTGCCCGAGCTCTGTAGTGGCAAGATGAATTTAAGGTAATTGCCAGACAGCCATTTAGTCACGTACCAACCAGTGCCGCGGCTGTACGCGATATTAAAATAACTTATTGAAAAAGTTTCTATAATAACAAAAAAAAATGCCGTCCTGTATTTTTAGAAAATGTCGTAATAACTGCAACTGTGAAAGATATAAAAAATATCATTTCATACCAAAGTATCAAGAAAAAAAAAATATTTAATACTATTTTTTTCGATGCCTTTAACTGCTGCTGACGGATGACTCTTCAGATAAGTCACGTGCCGAGCATGGAACACAGAATGACAACGCAATTAAGGAAATATATTTATCTCTCTCTAACAACAGGAGTTCCGTAGATGAAATTTAATTTTCCTTCCCTCTCTTCGTACGTCTAAGTAGCTGTCTAGCTCCATAAGTATTCACGCTGTTTTCGAGTGCCGTGATGTTCATGCATGACGTGTCTATTTATAATACGTCATTGCCCTGAGCCCCTTCATTTTAATTGTAAATAAATAAACATTACATCAAAATCAAAATCAAAAATCAAAATATTTTTATTTTACATAGGCCTACAGGGGCACTTATAAAACGTCGGCAAAAAGGTGCTCGGTTCGGGTTGGTCGTTTCCTATGGAGAAGAACCGGCAAGAAACTCCATGGTTACTCTTTTAAAATCATTTGGTTTTACAATATTTCTGTTACAGCATTAGTACTAAAGTATGGGAGGACATCGTAGGCCTGACAATAAGTCGTTGCTTACTACGAAACGTAGAACGAAATAAAAAGTTACCAAGGATCTAGGAATCTATAAGGCCTACAATGTCCACACATTTACAAACAATCGGTAAATAAGAAAAAGAGTCTATACAACAACAAAAAATAAATAGAAAATATCACAAAATGACTAGATCAAATAAGTGACACAAATGTTGTCATCCGTGCTGTAACTATTCTAAACAAAAGGTGTAATGATTTAAAAACTATTGTAAAACATCTGATTAAAAAGAAAGGAAAAAAAAAATAAGATTGAGAATAGTTAGAGACATCCACACATTTGTGCCGTTTATGAGCTACCAGGGAAGCCGCATGTGCGAAGGGGCTAAAGCCAAACTTCTCTATCTTCAACGTAGTCCTTAATTTTGTAATATGCTTTTTTAATTAGGACACGTTTAATATAATTTTTAAACTTTCCATCGGTCAGTTCTGTAACTGACTTCGGCAACTTATTATAAAAGCGTATACTGTTTATAAGAAAAGACTTGCTAGTTTTGGTTAATCTGAATTTGGGTATTACAATTTCGTGTTTACTGCGTGTATTTATATTATGGAAGTCGCTTCTAATTTTGAAAAGTCCTCGGTTTTTGCGGACATATAAAATACATTCTAAAATATAAAGTGAAGGCAGAGTCAGTATATCGATTTCTTTGTAATATGCTTTTTTAATTAGGACACGTTTAATATAATTTTTAAACTTTCCATCGGTCAGTTCTGTAACTGACTTCGGCAACTTATTATAAAAGCGTATACTGTTTATAAGAAAAGACTTGCTAGTTTTGGTTAATCTGAATTTGGGTATTACAATTTCGTGTTTACTGCGTGTATTTATATTATGGAAGTCGCTTCTAATTTTGAAAAGTCCTCGGTTTTTGCGGACATATAAAATACATTCTAAAATATAAAGTGAAGGCAGAGTCAGTATATCGATTTCTTTAAATTTTTCTCTGAGGGTTTTTTTTTTTTTTTTGGGAATGGCATCTCGCAGTTCAACCTAGGAGGTTCTCGTCTGCTTAACCGGACTATCCTGTGGATGCCTTAAGAGTAAGGCCTCCAGCCAGGGCATAAAACTTACAAACTAAGCGACTACACGCTAAGGGTACCCCCTGTGGGGTACGAGCCTCGGCTTAGGGCGTCGCTGGGGGAGGACTGCATGGGGACAGGCTGGATCTGAATGATATCATTATTAAGGGGCTGATTTAAAACTACTGGCACAGTATCGCGGGCTGGCTCGAGCGAGGGTCGGGGAGGGCATGGACCGGGACGTCGCGACGGACCTCGACGGCGAGGTCGGAAAGACGGCGGTTTGTGTCTGAACTTTTTAAGAGTGCTAGTCTCTTTGCTACTCTCCTGGAGGAGGGTGATAGCATCATCGGGAGTGACGAGGGTATGCCGAGGACGGCGTACTGTACTAATGCGCGAGGGTTCGTAACGGGCGGCCGCTGCGATCAGAGGATTACGGTGTTTAATGGCGTTATCGAAGAAACGCTTCGAAAGACGTTTCATAAACTGAAGGACGGTGGGCATTCTAAGGTCTACGTGTAGACGGTCATTACGGACATAAAAAGGGGCTCCCGTGATTCTACGTAAGAACCGGTTCTGCAAGGTTTGCATCCTATGGATGTACTTAGGCTTGGTGTGAGCGTACACGACGCAAGCGTACGTCATAATGGGGCGGATCACCGCGGTGTAAAGGCGCAACTTGCACTTGAGTGACAACTTGCTTTTTGTCGAAATCATGAAATGAAGCCAACCCATAGCAAAGGCAGCTCGGTCGCGAGCTGCTTTGATGTGCGCCGCGAAAGACAGGTGGTTGTCAAGTAAGACTCCTAAGTACTTGGCTTGCTTCTCCCAAGGGATAGGCTTACCGTACATAGTGATCGGGCTGAGCGCGGGTGGCTTATTTTTACGCGGTTTAGAGAAAAGAACTGCCTGGCTCTTGTCGGGGTTCACCTCGATTCTCCATTTCCGGAACCAAGCGCCTAAGACGTTGGCTGAGGTTTGGAGGGTGCTGTAAATAGCGTCGTGACTACGGCCAGTGTAATAGATGGCCGTGTCGTCCGCGAACAGGGCTAACTGTGCCTTCTTGCTCTTGGGGATGTCACTGGTGAACAGAGTAAAGATAAGGGGAGAGAGCGGGGAGCCCTGAGGGACTCCGGCTCTAATGGGGTGAGGGGAAGACAGTGCCTTCCCGATGCGATAGCGGAAGGTGCGATCCGACAAAAAGTCTCGTAAGATGAGCACGAGACGGTCTGGCACTCCCAGTTTGTACAGCTTATATAATAAGCCGTTGTGCCAGACTTTGTCGAATGCCTTTGCTATGTCGAAAAACAACACACCCGTCATCGCTCCACGCTGGAAGCCAGCGCTCAAGTGTTCTACGATGCGGTGGGCCTGTTGAATGCATGAGTGTCCGGTCCTGAAGCCGAACTGTTCGTTGGGGATGAGACTCTTAGCCTCGGCGAAGTCTTTGAGTCGCTTATACATAAGTCTCTCGTAGATTTTTCCGAGTGCATTCAGGAGACTGATAGGTCTGTAGCTCGAAGGATCAGACTTGGGTTTGCCTGGCTTGGCGAAACCGATGACCGTGGCCTCTTTCCATATTTGGGGAAACGCGTTGTTGCTCAGGGCGCCATTGAAGATGGCCGCCATTAACACGATGAGCTGAGCGGGGAGGAGTTTGAACACCCTATTGGTGATTCCGTCGGAGCCGGGTGCTTTCCGCGGTTGAAGTTTGTTAATGATGTCTTGCACTTCGTCAGCTGTGACCGGAGGCAGAGGATCATCAGGGTCTTCTTCGGGGGGCAGGGCGGTTCTACGTTCGACGAATGCGTTTACCTCATCGAGATGTCGCTTGTCTACTGGTTGAGAGCTGGGGGAGCACTGGGACTCCAGGCTGTCGGCTAGGCATTCGGCCTTCTCAGAGTCGTCGAATGCGACGCTCTTATCGGGTCGGGTGAGGGGAGGCATCGAAGCCTCTTCGGTGGAGCGCAACTTGCGTTGCAGCTGCCAGAAGGCTAGGTGGGTAGGCTCGAGTTCGCTTAGCGTTTTGTCCCATTGATTATTACGAAGCTCACTGGTGCGATCCTTTACAGCACGCTGTAAATTACGCATGTGGGCTTTGTTTGCCTCGCAGGGAAAGCTGCTGTAGGCACGGATGGCCGCGTTTTTTTCGGTTATCAGTTCACGTACGTCAGCGGGTAGTATCCAGCGTTGATCGCTCATTGCTGGGACTTCCCGTGAGCAGTCCTTCAGTACGGATTGCACGTGTTCTGTAAACGAGTTGATGGCGGCCGTCGTGTCAGCGACTGAGACTATGTGGTCGGGGATGGCCTCCAGGTGAGGCGACGTGGTGGATTTCAGCTTTTCGCTGACTTTCCTCCAGTCGGTTATCACTTGGGTCGGCGGGGGCTGGCTGGGGTCAGAAGGACCCGAGCGGGGAACTAAGTGCATGAGCACTGGTCGATGGTCTGAGTTAAGCTCATGTAAAGTCTCGATAGAATGCAACTTAAGGTTGACATTCTTGAGTAGCGCTATGTCGAGAACGTCCGGACGTTGGTCGGGGTCGTGGGGATAGTGGGTGTGCTCCATAGGAGCGATGGGATCGAAGTTGATCTCTGAGGGATTCACGAGGACCCATTTTGTAGATAGCGCGGACTGCCCTCTTTTGCAGTATGAAAATTGAATCAACGTCTGCTGCCGATCCCCACAGCAGAATGCCATAGGACATAATACTATGGAAATAAGCGTAGTATACTAACCTAGCTGTGGCTATATCAGTTAACTGCCTTATTTTTCTGATTGCATAGGCAGCTGAGCTTAACCTTCCTGAAAGAGTTCTAATGTGCTCGCCCCACTGCAGTTTTGAATCGAACAATAGGGTTTTACTGATCCATGGTTTTAATAAACTTTTGCACAAACATTTTTAAAAGATCCAGAGTTCATAAGAAACGGAGTTAATTTATTATTTTTCGTTTTTCAAAAGAAAGTTTTTACGTCACCACAATGTTTACATGCCACGGCGGCTATTAAAATAATTGTTCAGAATCTTAAAAGTCTCCGCTTTTTCGGGTACGAGACAAGACTAATAAAGTGAGGGGAGGTATTTTCTTTGTAAAATTGTGAGAATTGTAAGGATAACGTTATGTTAACTGTTATAGGGTTTATATCTACTAAATGGACGCGAGGGAAACGACTTGATATTTTTTGGGTACCAGACTCGCATGAGCCTACAAATATATTATTTTCCTTTGTTTGCTCCATGCTATGGTGTATACATACATGCCCAGAACACAAGATACCTACTTTTCATTTGCTAACCAATATTATTTTAATTAGTTCTGTTATCTTAGCACTGACAGTTTGGCTTAACTTAAAAGCAACTACAAAACAGCCGGCCTACCATGACGTCTCAGTATTGATTTACTCTTATTCCAGTATGGGAAAGAGACGGAGCTATACAGGATGTCTACGCCATCTCTTTCCCACACCGGAAAAGGAGTAAAACAATAATGTTTTAAGACGTCATGGTAGGCCATCTGGTGGGGGTAAAGCCTTCATCATCATTTCAGCCGAAAGACGTCCACTGCTGGACATACGCCTCTCCCAAGTGTCACCACATTGACATAACATGGGGGGTTTTGCCATAATCGCCACGCTTGGCAGGCGGGTTGGCGATCGCAGTACGGTTGTTACAAAAGCACAGAGGACGTTGCTGCCCATTATCTGGCAAGTCCCTTAATCGTCTCTTACGACACCCACGGGAAGATATGGGATGGTGCTATTCTTTACGTTCGACACCATACAGAATACCATACAGCCTTAGTTTGTATTGGATAATAGTACATTACTGCCGCGGTCTATAATGACTACTTTGCTGGTCGCGCTGATTATGGCCGACAGCGCAGCGTAGCGCAGCTCCAGGCCGACACAGCGCGGTCAGCGTGCAGCACTTGATGGACGAGCTGAGATAATGGCCGAGACCGTAGGTCGAGGCCTTTACAGCGAGGACAGCAAGGGCTGCAATGATGGCCAAGCTGAAAGGCCTAGAGCGTAGCTAGGCTAGCTCGAGGCAATCATAGCGGGACCAGCGAAGCAGTCATTGTGGGCCAAGGTTTGTATAGTGCTTTACTTAAAAATGCAAGTACCTAATCTAAATAAAACCAGCAAGTAATTTAAATAAAAAACGTATTAATTAAAATTTTCGCTGAACCGCGCTTTTGTGACTTCTTAGTTTTTTTTTTTTCGAGGATTCGTAATTGGAACTATACAGCCTAATATGGAATAAAGTATTTTTGTACCTATCTCTATAGATACAAACAGCTGTGTTCTAAATAAAAACTTTTTGGATTTGATTTTTTAAAACGTTGAAACGTCAAAATAGCGGCCGGCAAAACATTGCCGGCTTGTTAGAGCGGCCAGCAAAACTTTGCCGGCCGCTCCTTGAAACAGAACGGCAAGGTCGACTTTGCTCAAACAAGGTTGTCAAATTAATGACCACATTACATGCATTTTAGAGTAAAAAGAAAACTTGAGACGGCAGTGAAATAATGATTTTATATATTTTCTTGTGAGGTCATAGAGCATCCTATATCGAATAAACCCATAATAATAAACAATAGATCACGCAACACGAGATCTGCACATAAACGCATCAGAAAAATGTCAAGTACACACGGCAATACATATATCTATACGTATCCAGTATAACCGGACCTCGTTTTGTATAAGCTTCCCGTTTAATGCGAGATCAGCGTAAACTAGTTTCACTTAGCATGATTAGTCGTCATGCGTACAGACAGCAAATTAACATGCATGAAAGATTCCAGCACAAAAATTACACTGGCCTTACTAGAAGTGTCACATTATGTTGTCATGGCTGCTTATTACCAGGCCAATAGACGATGATTTTCCTTTGCATAGATAATGATTGTTTATAGCCAGTAATAGGCGGTTAGCCTTTGCATGACTAGCTGATGTTGTTCTGCAAAATTGAGGTTAATACTAATTAGGAGATACGATGCAGTATCATATTGGTGAAGGTGAAATGTTTGTGATTAAATTAATAGCCTATGTTCATCTTCATTCTCTTGCCCTTATCCCGATTTATTTGGGGCAGTCTTCTTATTTCATCATCATCATCATCATTTCAGCCGAAAGCGTCCACTGCTGAACATAGGCTTTCCCCAAGTGTCGCCACATTGACCGGTACCGTGCGACTCGCATCCAGCGGATCCCCGCAACCTTCACCAGGTCATCAGTCCACCTAGTGGGAGGCCTTCCAACGCATCGTCTTTCTTCCATACTTTTCTATTACTTGTCATCTCATCAGACACCTCCTTTCTTGATCCTTCACACAGTCCATCCATCGTTCATCTGGTCCTAATATATTAATAATATGCTATGTTAAAGATTTTATATGGATTAGGTTTTAAACTTAACATTAGTACGAGTTCTTTTGCATAATTAATTCCAAAAAAACCTAAATCCAGTAGACTGGGTAATTGATAAATAAATGATTAATTTTGCTATTTACCTGCAAAATATTTTTCACAGGAATGATATAGTTTACAGCATTCTGAGTGTTGTGGTTGGCCGGTTGGACTGTCCACTATTGTAGAATTGCGTACAGTTGCACGTCAAAAAATATAAAAAACAGGCCAAGCCTTACTCGCACACAGGGTTCCATAGCTCCAAACAATATAATAACAATATTTTGAACTGTCATTCATTAGTTAGTAGTATTAGTTAGTCAACTTCCACACAACCGCAAAAATTTGTTTTTCATAGTATGTTCATGAAAAACAAAGTTACTGCTGCAGTTTGATGAAAAAGTCCCATATCTCAAAAACTAAACATCATATCTTATTGAAACCAATTTTCGTTGATAGATTTTTTTACGTTCTACAATCCTAAATATTTTCAGAATTTTCCTCCTCTTACTTTAGAAATTAAAGGGGGGGGGGGGGACACACATTTTACCACTTTGGAAGTGGCTCTAGCGCAAACTATTCAGTTTAAAAAAAAATGATATTAGAAACATCAATATCATTTTTGAAGACCTATCCATAGATACCCCACACGTATGGGTTTGATGAATTTTTTTTTTTTGGTTTTCAGTTCTAAGTATGGGGACCCCCTTAATTTATTGTTTTTTTTTCTATTTTTGTATGAAAATCCTAATGCGGTTTACAGAATACATCTACTTACCAAGTTTCACCAGTATAGTTCTTATAGTTTCGGAAATAAGTGGCTGTGACATACAGACGGACGGACAGACAGACAGACATGACGAATCTATAAGGGTTCCGTTTTTTGCCATTCGGCTACGGAACCCTAAAAATGTCACTATTTAAAATAACACGAAGTACCTTTCACTTTTGTTATTTCGTGTTCGCCTCACTTTTAATTTATTTATAATTGTAGTAGATCTCAAATTATTTAATTTATTTTAGTTTCATTTAATAAATTTGGTTGTGGACATTTTATTTGACATTAGAAATGCTTGTATTAATTTTAATTTTTATAAATTTGTTATATTGATGCTTTAGTCGTAATGTGACGTGTTTCTGTCTATGATTATTTAATTACTAACATAATTTTAAGTGTACCAACTAACCAAATTATGGATAATTGAGTCTGAATTAAATGAATTGAATTGAATTGAATTAGACTATAATACCAATACCTTTGCGCAAACGGTTTGGTCGAACCATTGATTTAAGAACAGCCAATTATGGAACGACAGCGAGAAAAAAAATTAAAAAAAAAAACTGTTTTTTTTCAAAAATATCTGTTTTTATACCCCAGAAGACTTCACAATCCAACACCAAGTACCAGGATATAAAAACATACATGTGTCGTCTGTTATTATGACAGACATATGCTAAGTCGAAACAAAATCCATTTGATACCGCAACGCTACCTCTGTAGTACCTCCTTCCCTTTGAGCGGTACCCAAGCGTTCAGTTCAGGACTGATAATAGTGCTCCTTTGTCATTTAATCCGTCTCCATTGTTGGCGCACAGAAGTTCTAGATTAGATACATAGATAGGCCATTACGTATTGTTTTTAATTTCTTAGGCACTTATTCCAGAACAGGCGGTCAGGCATGCCCCTGCCTTGATGATGAAGTTTGTGAAAATCAGGGAATAGATACTCTTCGACCAATATTGCTCAAGTTCTGGGGGAACAGAATTATTAGAACCAATTGCCTGACCCTATGGACGAGAGGATTTTGCAGAAGCTGAAGGAAACAAGTTCTCTATCAAATGATACAAGGGATGATTTGGCTAACAACTACAAGAATCCCTTAGTTAGAGCTGGGGAGGATTTAGGTGATCTCATAGACGTTTTTGGCTCAGTCAACATCTGACGGATTCAAAGCATTACTCTAGGCAACCAAGGGAGTCTAATCGCAAATCAGGCCGAAATCTTCAAAAATGCTCGTGCTGCTCTAAGCGGTCTCCAATACCGCTACAGATTTAATCCGAATCAAAGAGAGAAAAAGACGTCAAGAGATAATAATGGATCGAGAATCCATGGAACACTTCTCTAATACATGGAATTCCCTAAGTTCTGATATAACCTGTACGATGGAAAATGTCAACACTGTAACCTTGAATCTGTGTGCCCCTTCCAATTTGGTCATTGTAAAGGCTAACGTTCATCCCTCTGTTGATTCTGGATCATCATTTTGACTTTTTTTAAAAGGTGACCAAAATGGTGGTCAAAATGGACGTCAACGCAGCCTTCGAGTAACGTGACGTCATCATAATCGACATCACTTTCTCAAGCTTTCAAGCAGCGAGTTTCACAGCAAATGGCTATTCCTGGCCACCAGCATGCAGCATGCACCAGCGACTATGGCCTAACACACTGCACTTTCGGCCGGTCGAGGGCTTCAAATCTTCGGGTCTACACCTCTAGCTGTTTGCCACATCGCGGCGCTGTATCACGTCCAACGCACCGGAGCAAACGCAGCGCTGGCCTCGATTCACTGGCGTTTGCACCGCAGACTGTTCCGACTCACCGTGAACAATGCGGCAACGAGCTTCCAACTGGCACGGCAAATATATGGTTGAGTCATTCCACTATACTTCGAATGGTGTGTGGTAAAGTGATAATTGTAGCGGCACTACAAAAAGTACTACACCAACATAGAACAAAAAGTACTATAGCTCCATATAGACGTCTAGTCGTTTCAATATCAGGATTTGCTTGAAACACATTCTTATTTTATTATATCGTTGAAAAAAAATCATTGTTATATATATTTGATATACATAAAATCAGCTGTCCCATACATTTTAACCATGTGGGTATTGCACTTTTGTAGAAAAAAGCTTTTTTTTTTTCATAACTGTAGAAAAATTGCTATGTGGGTGGATTCAGAATGCCGTACCGAGTACGTGGGAATATGTGTTTTCGCGTCAGTGTCCCTAACACCTTGCCTTGCTTGCTTAGCTTAGCTTTGAGGTTTTGGGAAAGTTATGGAAGTCCAAGTATTCAAGTGCCTTACTCAAAATAAAATAGAGTTCAATATTAAAATACGGAACGATAGTGATAGAGACTAATGTCTAAGATGTTATGAAGTAATGTGTTTCTAAACTAAGTTCTACTAGCAATTTTTAAATGAAAGAAGCACAATGTAGTACTAACACCCTGGCTACGGAAAATTCGCTGCAACGAAAATTCGTTTGGTGTGAACAGCGTAGCGTCTAGCCACTAACCGGATTGTGGCCAGGCTAAAAGTGGCTATACTGAAAATAATTGGGCATATTTTAACAACGTTCACCTCGAAACAAACGGGAGTGGATTGTCAACAATTGGCGGGCTTCCACTTGACAATGGACCGTTGGCTACATTGCCCACTTAATTAAAACACAATCAGGTTACCAGTACTGATTTTCGAAGCCTATTTGTTAACAAAAAACATTCAACGTATTGTTCGTAGGTGAATGATTGTTGAAAGTGATTGAACTGTTTCTTATACATTGTTAATTTATTTTGTGTGCGAATATTGTTGTTCGTTGAACACGCTAATCTTAGGTACTACTGATTCGATTTGGAAAATTATTTCTGTGTTATATAGTTCATTTATCGAGGAAGGCTTTAGGCTATTAAGCATCACGCTATGACAAACAGGAGCAGAGCAGCAATGAAAAATGCTCCAAATCGGGGAAAATGTGACGCAGACGAAGTTGCGCGGGACAGCTAGTTGTATAATATTTAAGCTGACATGCAGGTCACTGACACTATCAATAATATTTGTAACGGGATATTTACCATGTTTATTATTTCTTTTGAGTTCCCGATATTTGGGCGTTGTTGCAAACGCCATGATCACGGATAAATGTCATGTGTTTATGAGCAGACAAATCAGTCCACAACCCAGTAACTGGGTAATATGATACCCCTTGGTAAGACTGGATGTCAGTTTTGGCTTCTGACTACTCGTAACGACTGTCAAAGATCTAGAAATGATAGCCGAGACCAACGGCTTGATGTGCTTTCCGAAGCACGGTGGAAACTCGATATGTAATGGGTGGTCACCCATCCACGGACCAACCTAGGCTAGCGCGGCTTAACCTGAAGATCGACCTGTGCGGCTGTTATTATTTAGCCACTTCTACGGTCACCAGCCAATATACAACAATATAAAACCCAAACAAACACTCTGCAAGCTCTCAGCATCAGTTATGACAATAATATTTCATTAAAAAATGCTGTGCGCAATCAACCATGCCTGTCGTTTGATGTTCGATACGGAGCGCGTCGAGCCGTGCGGAACCCTGCGCGGGTGACACCTCCAAACGGTGCTGACGGCAATTAATTACGTTGGATGACTAGTCAACTATCAACAGTATAATAATTGTGAAAATGTTTTATCTCGTAGTGTCTGATACAAAAACATATTTGATTTTAAAACTGAGACCAGGACTACCATGACGTCTTAAAACATTATTGTTTTACTCCTTTTCCAGAGTGGGAAAGAGATGGAGCTATACACGATGTCTAGCGCCATCTTTTTGACACACACTTCTTCTTTCACACTGGAATAAGAGTAAAACGATACTGCTTTAAGACTTCATGGTAGGCCAGCTGAAAGACTTAAAAAAGACTATCAGCGCCAAACACATGACTATTGAGGCCCAACGTCGAAATATAACGAAAATGATGTTTAGAGAGAAGGGAGGAATGCCTTTAAGTCTAAAAAATTTAGTAACAAGTTTTCTCCACATCTTTACGTGTTGTTGTTGCAAATTATCCCACGGGAACACAATAACGGGTTAAAAACTACCCTTAATGCCCTAACCTAGGTCATGATTTACCTGTGTTATAAATTTTATCGTGTACTATATGACCCGAATGTAACCCTGTCTGTCAGTTATGTTTCGTGACTTAAGTCGCACAGGGTTACAATCGCATTTATCATATTAGCAATTGATCTCTCTGTGGCCTGTCCAAGCTTTGAGAAACTCCTTAACAAAAAAGAAAGAAACATAAGAATAGTGTAAGTAGTTAACGCCCATCAAAGGTAATAATTTAGCAATCGACAATTCCGATAAACATTTATATGAATATGATAAACTGTGTTCCGATTTATTGCCACATTGCCTACCCTAGAGGAAATATAAATCTTTTCTATCATTTCTTACTTCAGCAGCTATTCCGTAACGTTTCCTCCCTCACGATCTGAACATCTTTAAATAAATTACGATTTAATACAAGATGCAGGAAATAGTACATGTAGCACATTTTAATACACTCGAGATAAGTGATTGCGATCGTTCACTCATATTCTAAGAGCCTTCTCAAATCCATTTTTGAACTAATTTGGATTTGAACTTTTGTTGCCTTGACAACAGTTGAAAACACCCACCAAATCGTATTCCTAGAATTTCTTAGCCGCAATTGGCGGATCTTTGAATGAGGTACCTCCTCTAACTAGCTATCTAAGTCAATCCCTTAGTAGCATTCAGCTTCAATCAATCCTTAAGATGTCTTATGTCACTTTAATCAATGTTAAAGATGTATATAATTAATTTCTTTTTTTTGCCATTTGGCTACGGAACCCTAAAAATAGCAAGTGATAGCGTAATATTCGCTAAATGTATGTGTGGCCACATCATACAGTACGAAATGAGTTTAAAATGGTTTGCATTGTTTTTTCACTAATGCGAAAATTGGTTCGAGTTAACAAGAAAATATATTTTTTCTTAATGTTATCACTGCAAATCGATAGTGTTTCATACACCAAATGGACCCTCCACGCGATTAAAACGATTAAAATGTAACGGTGTATATAATCTCATAAACACGGTCACTTTCTTTGCCAACTGAAACGCTTGAACAAACGAGCAGTCCTCAAAAATAACTAATAACTAGGTGGCTCTGGAATTTACTAATGTCCAATTTCTTTTGAATGTCCAGTACTTATTCTTCTCTTTAGCGTAATTTAATTTTTGCCACTAGTTTGGCGCCTTCAGTAGCGTCATACTTAATTAGCGTAGTAGGTGCTTATTTATGGTTGTTATTGTTCTCAATCACACTAACATTATTGAAACCTTTTTGATGCTTTTTACTAGTGTTAGTCATAGCATTCAACAATGTCCTAAAACTCACCAAAGGATCAGGGCCTCAAGTCTGCTATTTTTATAAACATCGTCATTCCAACACGATCCCATTGTCATTTTGCTAAGAGTTCGTAATCTGCTAACTTGATAATGTTCTGTCAAAGTCTATGCCATTTCTTTCAATGAAGTGTCAGTTGTTGACCATTGTAAAGTCATAATGACGCCATTATATAAGTAGATTACGAAACTTGTCAAAATCAACAATTATGAAATAAATGATAGGCCATTCTGACACTATTGTAATAGCAGACTTGAGGCCCTGTTCATTTTTGCAATCAAACCCATCGTAAAAGCAAAAGCGTGTATGAGTATCATTTTTAGAGCGGTCTAAAATTACACGGGAACTGCAAAAGACTCAGGAAATCCCATCAATCTATTATCTGCAATATCGACGGCCATTTGTCGTGACAGTTTTTAGAAGCCATTATTTCAGGTCGTCTATTTTGTCAGATGACATAATTGAAAAATGGTTGCACAGGTATCCGTGTGAAAATTAAAGATAAACAGAGTTTGTTTCTGCGTCCTGTGTTTGTTAAAGCTTTGTCATTTTGTTATGGAGTTATTTCGTATGGATGGGATATAATAGATACCATGTGAATTTTTTTTCAATAATCATACATTGTTGTCACTTTATGCGAATAAAATGTTTCAGACGGCTGTTAGTGTTATTATTGTTTTACCTGTGATGCTGAGGCGTCCGTGTTTGAGTTAATGGGTGTAAAAGACCCTTACCAAAGTTGAAAGGCACATGTTCCCGTCAATCCGATATTTTTTTGTTCTGGACCATACTGGGGTACTTTCTATTTACAGAGAAATTGGAGGTTCCAACGTTTTTCACAAGTTTTTCATATTATAACTTTACTTTAAATATCTCCATATCGCTCGTGGCTTAATAATAACAGCCGCACAGGTCGATCTTCAAGGTTAAGCCGTGCTTGCCGAGGTTGGTCCGTGGATGAGCAAAAGTCTGACATCCAGTCTTACTAAGGGGTATCGTATTACCCAGTTACTGGGTTGTAGAGGTCAGATCGTCAGTCGCTTCATGTAATATACTGATACTCAGCTGCATCCAGTTAGACTGGAAGCCGACCCCAACAAAGTTTGGGAAAAGGCTAGGTAAATGATGATGATGATGACTTTAAATATCTCCCGACCTTCGTACTATTCAATGCATATAGGTATCAACACAATATTTTGGATGCGTTACATTGAGTCCTACTATAAACGTGATTTTTCTGCAAAGAAGAACCAATTTAATTATTTTTTCATCACTTTAAAAGTAAACAATTAAGTTGTTTTTTTTTTCGATAATTGTTTTACGCATTTTAGATCAATCGCCTATCATAGGCAGCTAGTTTATTTTAAATTATAGAAACAGTTATTTCCGACTTTTTGTGACGTTAAATAGATACAAGCCAGCGATAAAAATGACAGCTGCTAATCGTAAAAATAAGAGTCGTTAATTTTTAACGCTTTGATGGATATTTATACGATGGTAGCAAATAAATGACCTAAACTTTTATTCATTATCTAATTGCACTATTGCTCTCGTAAGAAAACTTTTATTCCTGAAACTTCCGTGTAAAATAAATATAATAAAATCTGTATTTAATTAATACAGTACCTTTTTTATAGAATTCAGTCAAATTTTATTTACACATTTCAATAAAGATACCGATGTATTAAGGCTGTGCAAGCAAGTGTGCAAGTGTGAAAAGGTATATCAATCAGTACTGAAACGACCATAAAATTACGGACGGAAAAAGACGTGTTGATTTGAAGGAACAAAAAGCATTCTGAAAGCTGGCAAAATCGCAAATATCTGTCAAAATATTTTGCCACTTTGATTAATTAATCAATAACACAAAATAAAATAATGAATAAAGAATGTTGTTACAGTTTGCTGGTGCCCAATTTGCACTAAAATATAGTACGTGTTTTTTTTTAGTAAGTAAGTATAGTGTAGTGTAGAATATTTACCACTATTGTACATGAAATTTAAATAAATAAATATGTGTTTTTTGCAATTATTTGCAATTCATATCAATGCTTGAATACATTATAATTATTTGCGACGTTGCTAACTTTCAGAATTCTTTTTGGTCCTTCGAATCAACACGTCTTTTTGCGTCGGTAATTTTATGGTCGTTTCAGCACTGATTGATATACCTTTTTATTATACAACTTACAAACTAAAAAAACTGCTAAATCCTGAACCATCCTAGTTAACCAATAGGTTTCACAGACAGAGATATTTCATAAAGTTATCTTGACTGAATTTTAGTGTTACTGGCACTTGACTCAAGACTAGTTTTACTTGTAATATTATAATTGTATTTTAGTTCCTTTGAAGTACGAAGAGTTCATCCAACTTGGAGAGACTTCACTGTCATTTTGTATTGTATTCGTTCAAAGTTCAAGTTATGTTACTCTGTTTTAGGCATGGAATAACTAAGAAATACATACGGTTCATGTTGTCCTAGTCGTAAAGCAGTTGTCAATTCTAAGTATACAAACACTTAGAATTGAGAGCCGCTTTAGGCTGTATATAGCAGAAATAGCTAAACACGGCACCCTTAAAGATTCGCCCTGTCCGTCTGTCTATCCATCCGCATGTCACAGCCATGGTGCTCCTAGAATGTTTGCAACACACAGTTGAAATTTGGAGAGTAGGAGAATTAGAGTAAAATTATAGAAAAAAAAAATAGGGTTGGCGTTCCATATAGGATCCTGAGGGTTGAAAAAAAAACATTGTATACATATAACTATGTAGTGTGTCTATCGACAGCTCTTTAAAAATGATATAGCAGTTCCTAAAACACTTATTTTCTTAAGTCAACGATTGATGAGATATTTGCTACTAGAGCCGTTCAAATTTTCCCCCCTCCCTAATTTCTGTAATAAGAGGAAAATTCAGAAAAAAACATTGGATTGCAGAACTTAAAAAAACCTTTTAACAAAAATTGGTTTGAGGAAGATTTTGATATCTTTACATAGTATAAAACAAAGTCGCTTCCCGCTGTCTGCACGCTCACATCTTTTAAACTACGCAACGGATTTTGATGCGTTGTTTTCAACACTAGGACAATAGACAGAATGATTCAAGAGGAAGGTTTATGTGTATAATATATCCCTGAAAAACACATCAAACTTTCTACGTGAACGAAGCCGCGGGTAGCAGCTAGTATAATACCCTCACGGATCGGACAGTGTTTTTAACGTACTGTATATCACCTTGTTCTTAATGATGATTCTAACATCGGTAAAACAAATCTAACAAATTACTTCGTGAATTACAACGGCCAAACCGTCAAGGTATAATAAAAGTTGGTCCATCCGCATTGTTGCCAAAAGCTATATCCACCGAATTTAACTTTTGCGTAATTTTTCGGTTTATAATGTTTATGGACGGCTCTAAGTAATTGTTTTCTTCGTTTTTTGCCTCGGTTTTTACGTAGATTATGTTAAGATTACCTGAAGAACAAAATAGCTTTTAATATTTATGCACCTAGCACCCCGCCCCTGCTTTTTACGGCGCCATCAATAGATGACCCAATATATTAATTATGGATTTTGGACCCAATAGGGTCCAAAATCCTATATTTGCCGGCGGCATATTATGCTGCGCGCTGACCTTGGACGGTGAGTAATGGGCTAGCTCACCGTATTATGACGACAGGCCGTGTCGACGTTGCGTTCGTGTTCCACGCGCGCCTCAAGGAGATGTCAGCAAATCGGAAGAGGTCCAAGAGGGCCGATGCCTGCCAGGGCTCCGGGACTGTTCGAAAGTGATACCGTGGCCCTGGAACACAAAGGGCTAAGAAGGAACATGGATGAGTTTTAGTCAGTACAAGACTGACACTCCCTTCCGCTCCGCCCAGAGCAGGAGGGTCATTTGATGATTTCCTATACGAAAAGAAAAAGAAAAAAAAAAGGCCATGTTATGCTGAAAATGCATAGATTGATGTGACGACGTGTGCGTTGCTTACTCCGTCTGCAATGAAAAACAGTTTATTATTTTCTTCATAATACATACAGCGATACTTCCCAAAATACACACCTGTATTGTTTAGTCTAGGAACTCTTTAGGGAGTCTGTAGATGTGTTATAATATGTATTCCGAACATAAGTTTCATAAAGCCAAGTTAATAAATAACATTTCAAGACTTAGATTGAGATACATCGTCGCTATGATAAGCATGTTTACTAGCGATTCTGCTTTGTATCCCTCCCGGGATATTCGTCCGTGCACGATGTAATTTCTTATATGCGTAGGAATTAAGTTAGGTTTATTGAGGTTAATTTGTACTTATATTATGTAGAAATTAACTGCTTATATATTAATCGAAGAATCATCCTGCTGTCTATCCTAGATGAAAATGGCTTGTGGTCTTTATATGTACATCACCTAATTATCCTTACTAACATATAAACTGACTGTATTTGCTTTTCTTCTTCTCATTTGATTTCGAATCATCGTAACTTTTACCGTTTTTCGCGTTTCTGACAATATTAGGCCGTTAATACGAATTTACCGTCACTCGTCAAGAATCGTTCTATCAAGTAGCCTCATTCGTTACATATTTACCTACAAAAATTATTGATTGACCTAGACATATTATATGTATCTTTTATTTCAGGCAATTAAGGCCCATAAAATACAATATATGTATACAAACAATAACTATCAACTACTACATACTTTATACAACAAAACTTAAAAGGTACTGCACTTATCGTCGTCTTTTCGTAGCTCCAAGGAAGTCAAACTCACCTTGTTTCGATCCTACTGTACTGCATTTTATATGAGCAGCCTGTGGGTGTCATACTCGCAGAAAGCCTACGGTGCCCTCCGAGTTCAATGTAATAACGCGCTGAGGGCATTGCTGCAGCTGCCTCGCTTCTGCAACGCGTCGGGGATGTTCGCCAATGTGCGCGTGAACTGTTTTTATGCCACGATGCGCGGGAGGGCAGCTTCGATAGCGGGCAGAGTGAGGGGCAGCGGCAACAGTCTCCTCGCTGTTGTCGCCGACAGGTTAGACGGGCCATTCATGCGGCATAGGTTGGCCTTGCACGCGCCCGTATTTAGGGCATGGGGGAGATAAGTGGTTAATTATCTAGGATTTTGATGATTTTAATGATAATGTTGATTTTAATCATTTTGATTAATGATTTTGATGATTTTAATGATTTGATAATTTTAGTGATGATTTTAATGATTTCAAGTTTTTTAATGTTTTTGTTTTTAGTTTTTTTTTTTCAATATTTTTAATGTTTTTATAATTTTTAATGTTTTAATGATTTCATTGCTTTTAATGATTTTACTATTTTCGTTGTCTTTAATTGTTGCACATGGGTATTTTGCCTGGGTATTTTGCTTAGGCAGATGATGAGCCTACTGCAGGGAATGACATCTTCGTCCGTGAGAGGGATTGAGCCGAAATTAACAATGCAGGTCCAGTATGGGTTGGATGTAACATGTCTTGGAATTTTTGATCCTAGCTATTTGTGAACCTGCTGATTGGCCAAAACTAAACGTAATTCATGTCACACACTTCACGTCGTTGTTCATACCAAGTCTAACCTCTTAAACAAAACCATTCCTCACGATGTTTTTCTTTAACAAAACAAGTGATAATTATACAATACGCACATGAATTCGCAAAAACAGAGTTGCCAGTATTGAGTCCGAAATTGAGACCTATAACTTGGTAGTCAGACGGTCACACCACTGGGCTATCACTTACTTCGTGAGGAAACCAGCATGCCTGAGAGATATTACTCGATGCTTGTAGAGCCAAGTCGAAGACGCAAGGGTAGCATACAAACTGACACCAGGGGGTTTACTATCAGGGCTGCGAGACTGTTCGGAAGAGATACCGTGGCCCTGGAACCCAAAGGGCTAAGAAAGAACATGGATGGGTTTTAGTCAGTCAAGTCTGACACTCCCTTCCAGTCCGCCCAGTGCGGGAGAAGTCATTTGATGATTTCTCAACCCAAAAAACAGTATTGTTTTATTCGTATTCCAGTGTAGGAAAGAAACGGAGCTTCAGAGGACTTCAAGTGCCATCTCTTTCCCCATCTAAAACAAGATTAAAACAATACTGCTTTAAGACGTCATGGTAGGCCACCAGGGCATCAAGTCTGCTATTTTTATAAACATCGTCATTTCAACACGATCCCATTGTCATTTTGCTAAAAGTTCGTAAACTGCTAAATTCATAATGATCTGTCATTTGTCTGTCAAATTCTATGCCATTTCTTTAAATGGAGTGTCAGTGGTTGACCATTGTGAAGTCATAATGACGCCATTATAATAAGTAGATTACCAAACTTGTCACAATTCAACAATTATGAAATCAATGATAAGCCATTCTGACATATTGTAATAGCAGACTTGATGCTCTGGTTAGCATTAACCACAAGATAAAGAAAGAAGAACAAAACCATTTTAGGCACCAAATAAGCCCCAACCAACACCAACCCCATATCGTCACCACAGCGAGATTCACCCCACTACACCATTCGTACCCACATCACGTCCAACAAGCGTCGGACGTGAGGTGCCCTCTGCTGTACATATTAGATTTGCGTCCATTATGTCGACGTATTATGTCAAAGTTGTTATGGACTGTTTGTAGAATCAAATCATGCAAACCCGCTGTTTGTCCTTTTGATTTTTGGTGACTGAATACAAGACTGTATTTGGGTTAACAGTTGGATACCGTTTTGTGTTAGGTGTTAATTAAAATAGGATATGACGGCCTTTGTTCATATTGTATTTAAGCTGTAAGCCGTGGGTTCGAACCTAGGCAGGCGCATTACTTTGTGCGATTTATTTTATCACCGCTGCCCTCAAAAACGGTGAAGGAAAACATCTTGAGGAAACCGGTATGCCCTAGAACTAAAAATTCGAAGACATTTGACATCTACCAACCCGCACTGGGCCCGCGTGGTGGATTACAGCCCACTCCCTCTCATAGAAAGGAGGTCTGCGTACCAGCAGTGGGAACATTATAGGCTGATGATGATGATGGGTTTGCGTAAGAGTTCAGGGTTTGCTTCAATTCAAGAGGAATGTACTTAATGACACATGTTTTTTTATGATATTGTGAAACGAGGACAACTGCCGACAAACTGTTTTGCAGTTTATCAGACTTTTTATATGTTATTGCTGTACAGATTTTGAATAAAAAAAAAAAAAAACTGTAATAAATGAGTTGCTAAAGGAGTTTTCAATACCTTGCAAATAAGCTTTAAATAATTTTCTGTTCACAAATGAATCCAAATATTAGTTTTTATCTAAAATCACGACGTCATAATCTTTTTACAAATTCTCAACTTAAACTATTATCACTAACAATTCCCGATTCAGGAAAAAACTCTACAATGTGGGTAACAACGTAGTAAATATTGTAAATCCTACCTTATATTTTACTCGACCAAACTGCGAAAGCAAAATAGCTTTTTGCGTCCCTTATTACGACAAAACACAGGCATTTAAAAAAACACATTACTCCTGGCTCAGCCATTAAAAATTACCGAGGAAAACGGTACTCTGAACAGAAGGGTAGAAAGGAAATAGGTAAGTACCTAACATTATGTGTTAGAATTTTGGTGTTTAATAAATTATGTATGTGCATAAGTTACACCTCTATAATAATTTGTTTTCTTCATTTATCTAGTAAACGAATAAAAAGTGTTTACTCGTGAGAGTGGCCTTTCATGGTGGAAAACTAGTAAAATTCTTCAAATTACCAATTCAACCTAAGGTGGGTGGGTACCTTAGGTTGAATTGGTAATTTGAAGAATTTTACTAGTTTTCGATGTACTACGATGTATCAGGTAGGCTGACCATACGAGCAGAAACATCTCTCTTAGTTGCAATAAGGTGACTTCAAAGACTTGCTGAAAAGTTCTGCCAATTCTTCTTCCCAGCTCAAACACTAGGAAGTGGCTAAGGGCGGGCGTTTTTAAGGCACTATCCCTCGTTATTTTGACGTCTAAAACGTGCTTTATTAATCAGACTACTCTGAAAAATTACTTCGATTTTAATAATAACTGCAACTGTTGTTATGTTTCATGATCATCCTCAGCCTATAATATTCCCACTGCTGGGACACAGGCCTCCTCTCTTTGCGAGGGAGTGGGCTGTCATCCACCACGCGGGCCCAGTGCGGGTTGGTAGATGTCACATGTCTTCGAATTTTTAGTTGTAGGACATGCAGTTTCCTCACGATGTTTTCCTTCATCGTTTTTGAGGGCAGTGGCGATGAAATAAATTAAACAAAGTAATGCGCCTGCCTGGGTTCGAATCCACGGCTTACTGCTCGTAAGTCGGGACTGCCACCACTGGACCACTGCTGTTCTTCTTGTTATGTTTACGAGCCGAAAACAAGCAGGTGACTGAATTTTTCGGTATTTACTAGCATGTCTAGCAATGAACATATTACTATCCACCTACAAACACGCTATATAGGTGCCATAGCCGTCACTTTTAATTTAAACTTTAAATGAATTTCCACTTCGCCTTTTGTTCTATCGCAGTAATTAAAAGTTGTCTAGAGATGGCGTTATCTCAGCAATCTGACGTCACTCGCCTTCACCCCTTTGCAATTTGTATGCAAGATAAATGAAGAGCGCTGGAACGCGATTCAGCGCTGTAGAGTGTAGACATGTATTCCTCATATTACTTGGCGTTTTCTTTGAGGCGCTTTATGGAATTCTAAGTAGTTTTATATCTTGACATGTTACATTATGTTATAAAATTAAATTTTACTTGAAAACTTGCACAACAAGTAATATTTTAAGTTTCTCTCTCTCGGCAGGATTAGGACTAGATTAGAGACTTCAAGGTTTCGACAATAAACGTGTTTGAAATGGTGATTATTCGATCATCATCTTCATCAACATCAGCCTATACAGGTTTATTGGTAAAACACCAACAACCTCATAAGAGTTCATTCTAAAAAAAAAACAGCTGTTCCCTACATTTTGACACGAGTTATGTGAACATAAAGTACAGAACTGCTGATTTTTTTTTCGCGATGTCGGGTTTGGTCCCATAGTAAATGTTGTTCATAATGATGTGTACAACGACCTCTTAAGAGGTTGTTGGTATTTTACCAACAATCCTGTATTGTTCCCACTGTTGGGACACAGGCCTCCTCTATATGAGAGGGAGAAGGCTGTAATCAACCACGCGGGCCCAGTGCGGGTTGGTAGATATCACATGTCTTAAAATTTATTGTTCTAGGACATGCCGGTTTCCTCACGATGTTTTCCTTCACCGTTTTGAGAGCAGCGGTGATAAAATAAATTACACAAAGTAATGCGCCTGCTTGGGTTCGAACCCACGGCCCGTAAACCAGCATCATCAACGATAATATTAAAATAATGCCTACGCCTTTTCCGTGATTTAATCTATGATCGCTTCTCTAAACCATGTTTTGTCACAGTTTCTCATTTGGCTTTCATCAGGTATCCGTCCCAATTTTCAGAAGTTTCGGCAAAGCAGCAAGTGTTTATTATGACTAGAGATCGGATATTCGGATGCATATTTACCTAAAAATTGAGTGTTGACTAGTATGGAGCGTGCGTCAGGATGGAAAAAGAAGTTTATTTAAAAATTTGATACTAGTCTACTGACTTTTTCGTTTAGCTCCAAATGAATTATGCCTAGACATATTTACCATTTTGTTTTAACATTCGACATTTCAGCACAAAAATACGAATTCAAATAGTTATTGTATTTTTTTCCTTGTTATTTTCAACAAACTTGTCATGTTTTAAATAAATTTAAGATATTCGTTACGATATTTTGAGTACTACATTGTATGCTTATTAAAGAGTTATGAAATTTTGCAATCTTGCGACAAAAATTGGCATTTAAATAGCAACTTCCATACTTTTGCACCTTTTGCCAGGAAATAACGTACTTTAGGTACGTACTTTACTTTATATGCATCCGAATATCCGATCAATAATTATGACCAGTCTATTACCCAGTCCATCTTCACTTCACAAACCTTCACCTATGTATACTTAATCTTACCAACCTTGTCATATCGTATGTTTTAACATAATATCGCCATTCAAAAAACATAGTTGCAAATGAGAGCCATCAACAGCTATCATTGCATCTTTAATTATTATTGACACGTGTAAAAAGGTAGAAATCATACACAAATAATTGTTTTTGCAAACTATAAACCCGCCAAGTACGAGCCGGGCTCGCACACGGTAGCGTCCCGTACCACCTAAAAAAATAAGAAAAACTTTTCTTTTATGGAACTCCCTTTAGTTTTTTTTAATTATTCGTAGTTATAGTGACAATACATACTCTGTGAAAACATTCAAGTGTCTACCTATTACGGTTCAAAAGTTCGATCCTTGTGACAAACGGACATACAGGTCCTGTTGGCAAACTTTGGAACCCGAAAAATAAATAACTTTAACGATTCATTGTTCAAAATCCACTTTACGTTAATTATTTTAATGATGATTGAAAAACAATAAGCGAAACAAACACTCATCGTGTTTACAAAATATTGATTATTATTGTTCGCTGTTCGCCGATTGATTGGCTAATTAATCAACGGACAATGATGATCGTCTATGTATACGGTTGCGTCATGTGATCGTCATTTGTTATTGGTAGTATGAGTATTGGTACTTATAATGTATGGCAGACGATAAACGGCTAATATTTTATACCACGGCAAAGTCATTGGTGCAGCAGTGGCTCATTGGTAACGGCCCCGGACAGGAATATTTGTATGACCTACAAGTCAATGTTTTGGGTCTGTCTGTTTGTGTATGTGACTTTTTTATAGACTTCAGGAGATTCCTGATTTTGGGTAAAGATTTAATAAAAAATATTGCTTTAAGGAATCATGGCTTTCATTTAAGAAACAAAAGAAGTTTTTACTATAATTTAACACTATAGTTTGTCTTCATAAACGATATTTCATTTCATTTAATTTATTCATAAAACAATTTATTTCTTTTATATAAGTAGTGTATTTTTGTTTTTCATTACAGAAAAAGATCGTGTAGAAAAGCAGAACGGACGACGTGATATTATGTTATGTTCTATCTATGAAAGTCAGATAACTGCGTTCCATGACCCGTAAACAACGTTCATTTATAATAAATATTCCATTTGTTTTCAATTACTTTCTGCCGAATCATTCAGGCCCACATACCACCTAAATGGGAATTTCACTCATGCAAAAGGATTGTTGAGAAAAATATTCGCTTTTAATAATGTTGTATGGAAGATGGAGTTTCGTGTTTTGAGGGTCAAGGGTCTCTTTGGTTTAAAGACGAGGGTCTCTTAGGGTTAAATTCTTTGCCAAAGGTTATATCCGATTTGATCCGAGTTACAGTACTGATGACTACATTTGTGTCAATTGTTTAATTTATTGTTCTTATAATGTTTTATAGATTCTTTTTCATTAATATTTTTTTAATGTCTGGCCATTGTAGGCTTTGTAAATTCCTTTTTTTTTCTATTTTGTTATTATCTTTTTCTACCTTTTGTAGTAAACAACGACTTATTGTCGGGCCTACGCTGTCCTCTCATACTTAAGTACTAACGCTGTAACGTCCAAATATTGTAGAACCAAATGATTATAGAAGAGTAACCATGGAGTTTCTTGCCGGTTCTTCTCCATAGGAAACGACCAACCCGAACCGTGCATCTTTTGTCGACATTTTATAAGTGCCCTTATAGGCCTATGTAAAATAAAATATTTTGATTTTCCGATTTTGATTTTTGACACATTTCCTCCTTTTAATTTTAATAGCCGTTTAACATTGGTTAACTTTTCAGTTCAGACTCAGAAAATACCTTCAAGTTTTGTCACTTGGCACAGCTTCAGCTCGCCAATTCTAGGAAAAAAACAAATGAATGAACACAATCTCTTCTGACACAATTTTCGGTAAACACAAGACGTACGCAGATCGGCAGAAAAGATGAACTTCTACACAAAGTTGACATGTATAGAAGGTTTAAAAATCCTGCCTTAGTTTCTAGATTCCGGTATTTAAGTAACTCTCGTGCAAAATATAAAACTTCTGCTGGCCTACCATGACGTGTTCAAGCAGTATTGTTTTCTGTTATTCTAATGTAGGAAAGAGACAGCTGTACAGGATGTCTAGCGCCATCTCTTTCCCACACTGGAAAAGGAGTAAAACAATAATATTTTAAGACGTCATGGTAGGCGACCTGGACCTCGCGGGCCTGTGGACGGTTAGTAATGGGCTAGCTCACCGTCCGCCCGTCTTATGACGACAGGCCGTGCCGACGGCGCGTTTGTGTACCACGCGCGCCTTCCGTAGATGTCAGCAAATCGGAAGGGGTCCGAGATGGCCGATGCCTGCCAGGGCTGCGGGACTGTTCAAAAGAGATGGCTCTGGAACACAAAGGGCTAAGAAGGAACATGGATGGGTTGTAGTCAGTCAAGTCTGACACTCCCTTCCGCTCCGCCCAGAGCGGGAGGAGTCATTTGATGATATCCCAACCGAAAACCTGGACCTAACTTTTAGGGCGTTCTACGACAGAAAGTGTGTTTAACTTTTTTTTAAGAGATACTTAGCTCACATGACTACCTTTTTGGTAAAGTGCTCGTAAGCGCGACTTCTGAGCATGAGATCCTGGGTTCGATAACCGGGTCAGGCAAAGTGTTATTAGGTTTTTCCATCAGGATTTTTTTTTGTGCCCGGTAGAAAACTATAGACTTGCCCCGTATTACATGCGACTTAAACATAACTGCCGAAATGTGGGTGTACTATTAGGTACACTCCTGCCTAGCCCTTCGGCGATTGCAGGCGTGATGTCATGTTACTAAGCTCACTCCCTAACACAATGGGTCGTAAGCCGCACTACCGAAGCTAGTGTTTTTACACTAGCGAAGTAAAGCTTTTTAGTAGACACATCATGCATCATCATCATTTCAGATGAAAGTCGTCCACTGCTGGACATAGGCCTCCCCCAACGCCTCATTGACATAATTTAGGTTTTGCCATAATCGCCACGCTTGGCAGGCGGGTTGGCGATCGCAGTACGGTTGTTAAAAAAGCACAGAGAACGCTGCTGCCCGTTCTCTGGCAAGTCCCTTAGTCGCCTCTTACGACACCTACGGGAAGAAATGGGATGGTGCTATTCTTTACGTCCGGCTCCATACAGAACCGTAGACACAATCGCCAAACAAATGCACTCTACTTGAACTACACACTATCTTTACAAATGATCTACAAGTATAAAACCACAACTTCTATACAAGTTCTTCATCTGTTCCATCTGCTAAAGTAAGCACCTACCTACAAACGAAGGTAAGAGTCTCGTAATGAGTTTAGACGAAGCAATTAAACCTGGCAAAGTGGGTCGACGGGTCCAATTTGTACTACTAAGTTATAGCCAACTGAATTGGATTAGAGACATGAGGTCTGCCGACGATGTTAGGTGTGAATACAGTTTTATATGATTTTTGTTTGACTTTAGCTTAAAAGATCAGCTAAATTCCGAGCAAGTATAAATTGTACCGTATTTACTAGAAATTAAATAAAATATAAATTGTCATTGTATTTTTATTCTTGCACATATTTTATTTTATTTTATATTTATTTGTAGTTTGTAAATAATGTACATATGCAATATACAAAACTTAGCTGTAACATAAAAAAAAAATCTGTCAACAAAAAAATTACCATATTATTACTAAAATTACCATATTATTGTTATTAACTAAACTATTGTGTCTGCCTAGCTGTGAGATTTCCGAAAATAATAAAATTAAATTAAAAGCCAGAATACTGTGCAGTGTAATCATTGCTCTGGTTTTAAAAAAAAAACAGTGTTATTGGTTATTTTCCAGGAAGTCCTCAAAAACAGCCGGAAAAAAAATAACTGGAAAAATTCTTAACTTCGAAAGGCCGTGACTTGTTCATTTCATTGACTTTTTTGCCACCGACTTCAGAAGGTAAAGTTATTTTACCCTATTTAGTAGAGGCATCTCTCATAAATCCTATTCAAGTAACTAGAAGAGAAACATCGTCGTATGTAGACGACAAATGAAAAAGAGAATCACTTAAATCGGACGGAGTTATCACAGAGAAATCGGTGTACATACAAACTTACACTTAAAAAGATGCTGGTCGGATACATAACACCTCATTTTTTAGAAGTCAATTAAAAATTAAGCGAATATTTCTCTGCAAACTTTCAAACTTACCAGTACCTCCATACTATTCGTTCGTTTATACAGGTAACTATTTTTATTTATTATGGATTGACTGATAAGAATGATTTAAGCTCTTTACTCTTTACCATCTAACTATCATCCCTTCCGACAATTTCCTTTCAACAGAACATAAAAAGATCTAAACTGTCGCCATTTTCATAAACATAGCGATTACAACCACAATGTCAGCTTAGCAGGGTACAGTCGTGTAGAAAAACGAATAGCCTGTAACGCTGTAATATTGCAGACACTCCCTATAATATCGTCGCATCACTTACGAGAGGGCGCGCCGCGTACTGTCGCGCAGAAAAGTATGTGTTCATAACTTGTGGGGATTGTTATTAAAATGTCAACTTGAAGAGGTATATTTCATTTTGAAACGCTGACTGTTTGCTGAACTACCGTGTGTATTTTTGACAAAATAAATAGTCGGCAAAATAATAGTCATGCTGCCTTTCAGCCGAATTTTATAGATTCAAAGGATGATCAAAAGGCGGGCAGTATTCACGGCGCACGTGTGGTACCTATTTAGTTAAAAGCAACTTAATTTACACTTACTTATAGGACTTCAAAGTTTAATTCGTTTTCTGTAAAATTAATTAAGAGTGCCTTAGCTTCGGACTCGTTCTGATGTTTTAAGTAAGTATTTCAATTTTATATTGAATTGTTACCGTGTTACCGAGTGAAACTACACAACATAATGACGTTGATATAACCAAAAAAGCTTTGTTTTCTTAAAGGGTAGGATTCTTCTTTTATGAACGTATATCACTTTAGAAGCCTAGTAAGATGATAAACAATTAAATAGTTACCCTTTTAACTTGATAAAACAGTTTTGTTTACATCAGTCTCGCGCTGTTAGCCAAAGCAACAACGCGTCGGCTCCATTTAATTGATTAAACGTTCTGTAATCGACTGTACATTTGACAACAACATCGGGGGCTCTATTCCATCTTGACATATATTTGTTAAAGAATTTACTTTTCTTTGTACTTTTAGTATGAGGAACAGGGTGTAAAGTTCTTCATCCCCCATAGAAAAGGGAGGATCCTCCGGCCAGACAGGTGATGTGTCTGGCGGGCAACTGCCCGACAGTTGTAGTCGGGTTTTTCTATATACTATTAAGTCGATGTAAACTTTGCATGTGAGATGTAGGAAATTGATGTTAGTTCATATTCGTCGTGTCATAGATGGCGCTGTAGTACTTTTTGTAGTAAGTTGCTTTTTGTTACTACATACTTTTTGAAAAGACTTGTTTTAAAACTGAACAAGTACTCATCATCTGGCTAGCCTTTTCCCAATTATGTTAGGATCGCCTTCCAGTCTAACCAAATGCTGCGGAAAACAGTATTTTACATGACTTTCACAACCCGGTTAGTGCTGGGCATGGAGGAATCTTGGTATGTATTAGGTGGTCACCCATCCACAGATCAACCTAGGGCGGCTTAGCCCGGTCGAGGCTACGTCCCGACTGCTCAATCTGAGCGGCTGTTATCATTTAGCCACGAGCTCCTCACACCAACTAAACAAGTTCTAGTAACACATCTTAAATTTATGTATACACTTTCAGTTTATTTTAAACATCACTTCCTTGTACTTACTAGCTATTAGTTTACCTTAGAAGGTACTTACATCATTATTTTAGTATGTAGTAGTTTGTTTGTTTTATAGTAGTTTTCAAAACTAATATTATAAAGAGGAAAGATTTGATTGTTTGTTTGAATTGATTAGGCTCCGAAACTACTGGTCCGACTTGAAAAATTCTTTCAGTGTTAGATAGCGCATTTATCGAGGAAGGCTATAGGCTATATATCATCACGCTACGACCAATAGGAGTGGAGCAGTAATGAAAAACGTAGCGAAAACGGGGAAAATGTGACGCAAACGAAGTTGCGCCGGACAGCTAGTAATGTTATATAATTATTGAAAATGATTCCATATGATCTAATTAGTTAAGTTAAGTTAAGTTTACCACCTAAGAATAACATGTGGAATGCATTAAAAGTATTGAGTATTGAGCGTTAAAGGAAAACATCGTGACGAAATCTTGACTTACAGCTAACGCTCGTGCCTAAATATGTATAAAAAGCGGCCTTTTCCCAACAGTGGGACAGTCACAGACTGGTTCTTGTAGAGTTCGTTTTCGTCAATGCTTGAGATGCTGGTTTGCATTTTAGATGTGTTCAATGGAATTATTTTTTTAAAGCAAATCTTTTACATTCAGCTCAAGTTGTTTCTGAACCGTGAATTATTCAAGAGCGTAAATTAATTTTAATGTTACTTTGTCGTGTTACTAATGGTTCCATAAATAATTATTATTTTTGTTTCTTTGTGATGTTATTAAAGATAACCTTAATAAAAAGCTGCGATTATATTATTCTCCTCACAGCGATAAGTTGATAAAATTAATTTTATTCATAAAAAACTAATAAAATCAGCAAATTTTTCATTAAAAGTTGGTGATAATTCGAGTTTCCTCTTATGTTTGGTTTAAACAGTGAGGTCTTTTGCGTACCAACTTATAATTATTATTTTTATGTCAACGTGCTCTGTCCCTCTGCTGGGCAAGGGCCGCCCCTATGGCTATCCATTTTTCCTTGACATTTGCCTTCCCGGACCAATCCCGTTAAAACTTTACAAACTTATTACTTAATAATTATTATATATTTATTTAATTCGACAGCATGGGTCCAAAGTTAAAAAAAAAAAAACTTACCAACTAAGGATTAAAATTAAAATTGTGCACCGTACTGTTCAGCTAGGGCGTTCAAAAAACTGTTGCTGCTAGACCTCCTCATTCTGCTTAATAACGACGTGGCCTTTTTCCTCATAATGGCTTAAAAGTCGCCAGTGCCATGCTAGACGCGCTGCAGAACCGGGGCAACCTCAACATCACCCTTGTAGCCATTATTATATTACACACGCAGCACATCTGGAGCCCTCTCTTATTAAATGTGTAAATACTTAAAACCTTAACAGCATATAGGGTAACTGGTAATTAGTGACCGATGCATAAACACGTGATTGTACTCATCAAAACAAACAACTTTCCCAAAGAAACATTTTTTTATACTCATTCACTTTTATCACAATGACACAGTAGCCGTATGCCGCAGGCATGTGAAATTCGGGGTTGCGAGCCGTGCAGATGCTGTGCCTACCCATTGTGGCACGATACGATAGTAATGAGACAGAACGGCGTCACGCGGCTAACAGCTGATAGGTCACAGAAGCACGCACGCGCGAATTTCATACGGCTGTTGTGTTATTGTGGTAAAAGTGAATGAGTATAAAAATCGTTGGGAAAGTTGTTTGTTATTATGAGTACAATCACGTATTTAAGTATCGGTCACTAAGTTAGTATTTTCGAGGTTTGAACTGTTATTCTCATGATACGAAATCGAATGCTTTTCGAGTTAAAAGAACTGGATGAATGGTTGGACTCATGCCCAATAGAAACACAATTAAACGCATAAGTTACTTACCAATAGATACGATTGAAACACAATGGAACCACATTGTGTTACCGTCTCATAACCATTTACCAAGGCTTCTTGCATGTATATACAAACCTATTGTATCAACTTGCATTATGGAAATGGCACAAACGGATATTATCTTATATTGTTCCAACGGTACGTAGGAAGCATCCAACGTATTGTGGTTTGGTCGCAATAAACGTATACAAGAACTGCCCTTGTCTCTAGCTATTTCCAACTTTATAGAGGGGTATTAAAGTTTATTTTTATTGGACAATACTTAGCTAAGAATAGCCTACCGCAGCGCTTCCGTAGGTGTTGTAAGTGGAGTAGAGATTATGCCAAATGAATAAACAGTGGCTGTTTTAATGAATACTGCAATAAAATTATTAAAAAAAAATTGCAAATATTCAGTAAATCTGTTAAAAAACCCAATTCTGGGTTAACCTTGCAATATGCATTTGTACGAAGGTATGTACATAAACTATACATAATACTGCAATTTGTATAAAGGTGGCGGGGGCGGTGTTGGTGGTGGTGTAATTTTGAGTGCAATAAACAATCATAATAAATGTAAAAGGCATGACCCCGTGTCCTAAACCAAATCTCTGGGTTGAGTAAACAGGCTATATTTTATCAGTGCGAGGATAAACAGCTACCTATCACCCTATCAATATCTATTTGCTAAGCATAATGATTTTAACAACCTAGTTACTTTAAAACAGCAGTTATAGGCCCTTCCTTAAACATAGTCACGCTGCATTGCAATTGACGTTTGCAGACTAACACGATGACGTCACGTGACGTCAAGATTTGCTAATTGAAATCTCAAAACAGCTAAGTATGTAATAATGCTAGGTGCATCTAATACGCTAATAGGTTTAGACTACAAAGGCGCACTTCAATAGTATTAACTAACACTTCGATTGATAGCTAATTACTATTGACATCAATGTAGGTACTGATGTACTCAGATGTTATGAATATGGGATTTACAAGGTGTCTCATAAACAAACCTTTCACGAAGCCAACACGCATGAATTTTTGGCGTTTTCTCAGGGGTGAAAAACTGTGCCGATGGATTGTGCTGCATTGAACAGTTTAGGGGATATGGAGGTATTTAAAGTAAAACTTTATTGTTAAAAACCTGTAATTAAAAAAAAATCTTGGAACTTTGACCTCCAATGTCTACGTAACTAGAAGGTTCTCAAGTATGGTCCAGAAAAACAAAATGATTGCAATGAAGATGGAACAATTGCCTTTCGGTTTCGTTAAGCGTTTTTTACACCCTTTATTTGAATGGCATTTTAATAACTGTTAATAAAATTCGATTGAATAATGAACAATTTGGTCGTTCCTAACAACTTGTTTTTTTTTTTCATAATTGAAGGGACTTGTAATAAAACTCCGAAACTTCAGTTACAATTTTACAACCCTGTCATTAAAAGTATACACAAATAACAAAAGCAGAAGTGCACTTCAAAAAAGCCAAAAAGGAACTATTAATTTACACGTAAACTACCAAGTTTACAACGTCATCTTGTTTCAAACAGTGTAACATTATTCCCGTTTAATCAACCAAGCTTGAACTCAGGGATATTATTTTTTAATACCGAACGCCACAAAAACCTGAGGGTTGTTTTAAAACTACGTCACTGCACCGTTTCAGTTTCACGCTGCACCTTTTTTTGTTTTTTCAGCCGACCATAAAATACAGTATGAACTTCGTAGCTACGTGCATAAAATCACGTTTTCGATCCCTGGCGTATCGAGAAAATTCGTTACAATCATTCGAAAACCTGATGGATAGGAATTCATTGGGGTAGCGATTTTGGTTACACTGTTTTCCTTCCCCACTGCTAGACAAAGGCCTTTTCCATTCCTTTCCAACAGTAGGGCATAGAATTTTTTCTTCACTCACTTCACTCGTCTTCATAAAGAACAATGACCAAATTGGCGGAGGCACCAATTTTGATCTTTGTCTTTTTAAATCAAACGTGACGTGACTACAAGCTTTTCGGCAATAAAAAATAAAATAGTTTTCTTTCGTTTACTTCCGGAACTATTCAAATTCAAAAGTAGTTGATGACGAAGATGTTTCTTTGAAGCCATAATTTGTTTCTTTTATCATACAATTCTGCATTATAATCAAATTCCTGCGTAGTTGTCTCTATAACCTTCTGCCATACAATATCGTCACACAAACATCATAAACGTGTATAAACATGTATATCTATAGGCTTTCCGTTAACAGCTTAGGAGCTATTATCGGCTAATCACCTTGGACGTGCAATGTGTCATTGATTATACTGATAGTGGACGTCGATTACTAAGGAAATGGATCTTGTATGATGTTATAGTGGAATGATGGACCGGAGTCTCGAGTTAAGTGAGTATGTTGTCAGTTTAGTCATGTTTGTGTTTTATTTCACGAGCTTACTATCAAAAGGGGCTTTGAACTTCATTTACTTTTTAACACTTCCGCTGCTATGTTCAAATAATTCATTTTTACTTTATCATCATCATCATTTCAGCCAAAAGACGTCCACTGCTGGACACAGGCCTCCCCTAAGTGTACATAAGGGGGGTTTTGCCATAATCGCCACGCCTGGCAGGCGGTTGGCGATCGCAATACGATTGTTACAAAAGCACAGAGAACGCTGCTGCCCAGTCTCTGGAAAGTCCTTTAGTCGCTCTTACGATACCCACGAGAAGATATAGTATGGTGCTATTATTTACGTCCAACACCATACAGAACTTTTACTTGTATACTCAAAATTGACAAGTCCCCGACCACCGAGTCGTCGTTATACGTAACTGTTGATCAGTTACGTATAACGACCACCGACTCGTCGTTATACGTAACTGATCAACAGTTACGTATAACGACGACTCGGTGGTCGGGTTGTACGCACACGAACGAATTATTGTTTGAAAATCTTATTAAATATTTTCTTCTATTGAGTTTCTTCATCTTCTCCTAAGCCAACTTCGCTTCGCTACGCAATGCGCTACGGCGTAGCTCTCACTGTGCTACGTTCGTGTAGTCTCCTCGCTTTCGCAAAACACTACGAGGCAGTTGCTTTGAGAAATTGATTCAAGTTTTTTTGAACCGCTAGTGAGGTATTATACAGGGTGTAACGGAAAGGGTATATACATACTTAACGGAGTGCTACAGACCATCAAACTGAACATGTTTCTCCACTAAGAAACATCATCATAGCGAAAAAAATATCAGCTGCCCCATACATTTGGGTCGAATAGGTATTGAAATTTAGTATGGGGCTGCAGATATTTTTTTCGTTATTACGATGTTTGTTTGTGGAGAAACATGTTCAGTTTGATGGTCTGTATCACACCCTTAAGTATGTATATACCCTTTACGTTACACCCTGTATAAACAAGGTGTTGTTTTGCATCCTCGTTAAATACAAGGAGATAATTATGCGATTGATTCTGCACCCGAATCAATAATAAAATGGGTAGGTAATTTTTTTTTTCTTATTCACGGATATTTGTAATTGTGGACCACCCGTGTTTTGAACGCGGCACGTCCGATTCTCGCCCTATAACCGCGCTTTCGCACATACAAACAATCTCAAACGTTTATTCGATAATTTCTTTTTCCCTAAACCACGTTAAGCGGGTTATTCTGAAATACTGACAAACTTAAACAAGCAAATCGATTATTTATATCTTTCGTGGCAACCTCCTGAATTTTGACGAGGATGCAAAAAAACACCTTGTATATTTGATTATAGTAGTATAATAAAATTTATTTACTGAAGACGGCCGTCGTAGCCGAGGCAGGCCAAAGAAACGCTGGCGTTACGACCTGGACTCGTTCTTAACGGATGGGTCGGAAAAGCCAAACGTTAAGGAAAATTGAAAGCCATTGGGACATTGGGAGGCCTTTGCCCACCAGTGGGACAGAGTGGGCTGATTTAAAAAAATACTAATTATAAATGATTATTTCGCTCAATTAAGTCATAAGTTAAATAAATTTCACAGAAGCTTAATTACCAGCATGTACACTGTAAATTGAAATGAAAAGCTTTTTAAATCATAACTGTGGTGCTTAATTAATGTGGGATGTATTTATAAATAAATCAATGATCATAATCATTGATTTATTTACTAAACCGTAAAAGTAAATAAAATTTCTCCTATTCAAATTAAAATATTTTTAATCCTGCGTGCCCATTTCACATTATTTATTTATATTCAGCAGTTTTGGACTACTCTCCGACTCTGCAAAATCTTCAGAACAACAATACCTTCATTACATAATGTATTTAAGTGTAAAACAACCGCAATAAAAGATACCCTTCGTCACGAAAACGCAATTATAGTGACACTCAACTTAATTTAACTGGACACGTTACAAAGTCAAACAAACATGTCATTTTAATACTAGCTGTACCCCGCGACCTTTCCCGACTTCGCGACCCGCGATATTAAATTATTATAAAAGTTTTTGTTTTTATTTTAATGGGTTTTATTTTTTGGACGGCATCCCTTTTCTCAAATAAAAGTAGCCTACTTACTTAATGTACATCAACTATCTGAAAGTTAAAGTCCCGTCAAAATCAGTAAGGCCGTTTTGGAGATTAGCCGGAATAAACAAAGAGGCAAAATGTTTTTTTTTTTTGTGTTTTGTACTGTGTATACTTTGGCGCTTTGCTTTTGACGGCACGGTTGGCGCAGTGGTTGAGCGATCGACTGCTGCGCTGCGTGTCGCGGGTTCGATTCCCGCGCGGAACAAATATTAGTATGGCCTACCGATAGTTGTTCCGGGTGTGGCTGTTCGTACATACAGGAGAAATTCCAAGTGTTGGGAAAAAAAAAATAAAAAAAAATGTTTTATATGCATTCAGTAAAAAGGTGTTATTTTAGAATTACAAACAGACACTTCTATTTTATTTATTTGCATAGAAAACAAATTCAAAACCAGAAAGCTCTCTATGACTGACACTTAATTAAACTCTGTTCATCCACGAAATATGAAATCGGATTGCGAATATAATGACTTCATCATCATCATCATCTGCCTAACCTTTTCCCAAACTATCTTGTGGTCGGCTTCCAGTATAACTGGATGCAGCTGAGTACCAGTATTTTACATGAAGCGACTGCCTATCTGACCTCCACAACCCATCAGTAAATGGGTAATACGAATATAATGACTTCTTTAACATATACTATGTATTTGGTTTGTCCTTGCATAACATTTACCTAAAGGTTATCCCAAAAAGGGTAGGCGATGAGCCTGTTATAAACCACATTTCATCGTTGAGCGAGCTTTCAAGTTGGATATAATAATGTTTAAGAACAGTAACAGAATAAGTAAATAATAATAATACCCAACGTTAACATAGCATAACATCACGCGTATAATCCCCGAAGGGTTAGGTAGAGGTGCACCTAACTAATAGTACACACACACATACATAATTATCGCCAGTAACGTATAAGTCCCATATAATAGTGGGCGAGTCTATTGCCATCAACTGTGCACAAATCAAAACCCCGTGGCTGCTACCGAAAGGTTATTTTTTTTTAACTCTTTTTATTTGTTAAAAAAAATCTAAAAAAAATAACGCTAAGCCCGACCTAGGAATCGAATCCAAAACTTAATGCTCAGCAGTCGTGATTGCAACCACTAAACCAACCAGAAAGTTATAACTGAATAATGAGTAAGTAATATTAATATCCAATATTAAATTGCAAAACACGTGATTTAATTATTCTACATTCAAGATAATTTCTTGAAATTTATCATCATTCTTGTTCTGTATGGTGTCGGACGTAAAGAATAGCACAATCCCATGTCTTCCCGTGGGTGTCGTAAGAGGCGACTAAGGGACTTAGCAGAGAATGGGCAGCAGCGTTCTCTGTGCATTTGTAACAATCGTACTGCGATCGCCAACCCGCCTGCCAAGCGTGGCGATTATGGCAAAACACCCCCTTCTTGGGGGAGGCCTATGTCCAACAGTGGACGTCTTTCGGCTGAAATGATGATGATGATGATGACATTCAAGATTCTGATCAAATAAATGGCATCAAAACTTCCACGAATCAAGACACATGAGTGCAGCCTGAGAACCCTGAAAAAAAATCTAGCCTAATCTTCACCGCGTCGGATGACCAGATGCGATCGGTGATGGTTAAAAGGTTCAAAATCCCTTGATTTTTCATGAAACAAAAATCTTTACAAAACTACTGGTTTTTATATACAACAGAAATAAAAACGTGCCAAATATGTTGAACGGAAAGGAAAAAAAGGATTCCGGTTGCAATTTATATTCCGTACAAACTAGTACGTGAAAATAAAATGTAAAAACGAGGTGAAAATATTGTGTTACCTTCAGTTTATATTTTCAGGATGATAAATTATTTATTTATTTTATGAAAAAAAGAGACAGCTACTATTTTCAATTCAAACGTCAGCTGCTGCGTCATGTTGCTTAAACGGTCTTTTATATTAAGTTAGTATAGATATGTTTTTGTGAGGAGCTAGTGGCTAAATAATAAAAGCTGCACGGGTCGATCTTTAAGGTTAAGCCTTGCTTGCGAAGGTTGATCCGTGGATGGGTAACCATAATTACATACCGGGTTTCCGTGTTTCGGAAAGCACGTTAAGCCGTTGGTCCTGGCTGTCATTTGTAGATCTTTGACAGTCGTTACAAGTAGTCAGAAGCCAAAAAGTCTGGCATTCAGTCTTACCAAGGGTATCGTATTGCCCCAGGTGCTGGGTTGTGGAGGTCAGATAGGCAGTCGCTTCATGTAAAATACTGGTACTCAGCTACATCCGGTTAGACTGAAAGTCGACCCCAAGATAGTTTGAGAAAAGTCTAGGCAGATGATGAATGTTTAAGTTTTATGTAATAGCGGGCGAGTTTATTGCCGTCAACTGGGCACAAATCCGAACTCCGTGGATGCTACCGAAAGGTTCCTTTTTTTATTTTTATTTATTTGTTTTTTCAAAATCTGTATAGCAATAACATACAAAAACTCTGCCAAACTGCAAAACAGTTTTTCAGATGAAACATCCAATAAAACTTTGCTTGGCCTGGAAATCGAACCCAAGACTTAATGCTCAGCAGTCGCGATTGCAACCACTGGACTAACGAGGCATTTATAACAGAATAATTAGTTAGTAATATTAATACCTAACATTAAATAGCAAAACACATGATTTAATTATTCTACATTCAAAATTCAGATAAAAAATTGGTTGTCTGTAAAGTCGGTTTACGGACGATAGTTTAAGAGCGTTTATACCCTACGGCATGTCATACAAACTTTCAAGTCGTTATTTTTCGAAATGACTGAACAGATATTAATGAAACTTCGTACACATAAGCAGTATACATAGGTCTAAAAAGTTACTGAAAAACATTTTCGAAAAATAATATAACAGCTGAATAAGACCGATTTTTAATTATGTATAGAAACAGAAATTTCCAATTATCTTCATTTTTAAAAGACTTTTCGAAAATGTTTTTTATTAACTTTTTAGACCTATGTATGCTGCTTATGCGTAAGAAGTTTCATTAAAATCTGTTCAGTCATTTCGGAAAATAACGACATGAAAGTTTGTATGAAATGCCGTAGGGTATAAACGCTCTTAACGTGACAACGTCATAACAAAACATTGATGAAATGATTGCATACTTTTATGAATAGCAATCCGAACGCTCAAGCCGATCGTGCCTTTCGCTCGCTCGTGCAGCGCTCTCGTTCCGATCGTAACGTTACAATGAGTCATCCTTTTTCGTGCGTGCAGCCGGCATTCATCGATTTATTAGACGTTTTCACGTCAATACATGGCATTAAAACTTCCACGACTCAAGATACTTGAGTACAGTCAGAGAACCCTGAAAAAAAAATCTAGCCTACTCATTTCCGCGTCGGATGACCAGATGCGATCGGTGAAGGTAAAAAGGTTCAAAATCCCTTGATTTTTCATGAAACAAAAATCTTTATAAAACTACTGGTTACGAGTATTTTTATTAACCAGAAATAAATACGTGCCAAATATGTTGAACGGAAAGGAAAAAAAGGATTCCGATTTCAATTTATATTCCGTACAAACTAGTACGTGAACAGAAAATGTGAAAACGAGGTGAAAATATTGTGTTACCTTCAGTTTATATTTTCATGAGGATAAATTATTTATTTATTATATGAAAAAAGTGACAGCTACTATTTTCAATTTAAACGTCATCTAGTAAACGTGTTGCTTAAACGGTCTTTTATATTTAGTTAGTATAGTAATGTTTTGGTGTGTGGTCGTAAATTAGATATTAAAGATATTCTATCCAGGTGCACTAATCATCAATAGGTAATGTTTCGATTTTGCGGGTTATCTTCGGAAGCTCGAAGATACTAACGAGATACTTTCTGGATTCTGGTACAATCTAGGAAGTTATTTTATTTCTTATTCTTTACTACACCTAGTTATGTATAATCAATAATGTTGTGGCACCGAGTTGCCGTGTCTGGCATATTGCTGCTAAACCGCTGTTATACCCGCGATGGTTTGTGTTAGTATTTTGTTCAAAATGGCTTCTAAAATATATTTTCTTTGTTGAATTCAAGTTTAAAAAATATTATTCTTGATGATTTATGTGTATTTATTTATTTATTTGACAAAAAAACATAGAAAACTCGATGTTTTGACATGTCGCCAGCAGATTGCTCGCATAAGAATGGTGGGTCAATTTTAGTTCAAGCTTTAAATTAACAAGAGTTCCAACAGCTATCAATATTGCCAACGGGTAACAAAAGCATCAGGAGGAGAAGTGAGAGCGAGACGTTCAACCGAGTGTCGTCCTCGACGTTGATCGACGTTTAAGAAGTGGGGAAATTGCCTCAGCGAGCTACGTAAGTGATAAGTGGGTACGATGGAATCAAGCCAGACAGGGTTGGAAGATCTAGGGTTATTGAAGAACTTTATCCGAAGCAGGAAATTGCCAGAAGATTTTGCAATAAATACCTGTTTTCGAATTACCCTTTCAACTTCTAATAAAATGAGGAATATTATATCGACTGATTGAGGTCTTGTACATAAGCCGGAAAATTAAGGTTAGCTCTTGATTGGGAAAAATCTGCCACACATATGTACCGATCACTTGGCAAATCATTTCACAAACACAAAACATTCAGTTTAGTTATTTGCAAAAAAAAAAAAAAACAAAATTCAAAATGTGCCACTTAATCTTCAAAATATAATCTCGTCCAGTTTTAAGCCTTAGATCTAATAAAGATTAACATAGCTTGGTATGTAATATACTTTAGTTCTTGTTTTAAGTCTGACGGTCAAACTCAAATCTCCAGTTAGGGTTAGACTTTGACCCTAACTGGAGATTTAAGTAAGCAACACTTGAAAATTTATGTAACCATCATCATCAGCCTATAATGTTCCCACTGCAGGGACACAGGCCTCCATTATATGAGAGGGAGTGGGCTGTAATCCACCACGCGGGCCCAGTGCGGGTTGGTAGATGTCACATGTCTTCGAATTATTAGTTCTAGGACATGCCGGTTTCCTCACGATGTTTTCCTTCACCGTTATGTAACCAACACTGTACAAATTCTGTATGTTATTTTGAACACAACTGTTTGGTTTACTTAAGACCAATAAAATATTGCAACCCAAACAAAAATTCATAACAGCCAATCGTGGATACCGATGACCTCTTTCATATTTTAATCGAACACTTCACAATTCAGATATTGTCGCAATAAAAACACTTGTAAATTTTTGGGTTCTACATAGAAATTCATACCTCAATCAAAACCTTTCGAAACATACAGCAATCCAACCATCTTAATAACCCCGGTGTTACCCAATACTCTACACTCCTAATAAACACTCTCAGCTTACTGAAAACGCACTCAATTGTCATTAGGAAACATTTCCGAGATACGACTAATCTCTTCGTCTTCAGACACATCGATAAACTCCATGAGGGTATTAATTATTCAATGTTTGTATTTAGAGCCCGATATTGCAGCAGACGACTCGAGCCAAACAGTCCGTTGCCATGGCAACTACTAATCCACTTATTTAGATGGCACTTGCTCGAATTTGGTATTTGGTGCTCGAGTTCTGCAATTCCGAAATGCATTGTGAGGTATTATGATAAATGGAGAGTTTGCTTAAGCTTCTTAAACGATATTCCATTTTGCGATATTATGAAGGAAGGTGTCCCGAAATTGATCTTTGTGGCTCGAAGGTCTAACATGATCTTTTAAATAGTATTTGGATTAGTTCAGACATTTTGAATAATTCTATTTTACGATTAAGGAAGGAATTTGTTCTGTATGGTGTCGGACGTAAAGAATAGCACCATCCCATATCTTCCCGTGGGTGTCGTAAGCGCCTACTAAGGGACTTGCCAGAGAATGTGCAGCAGCGTTCTCTGTGCTTTTGTAACAACCGTACTGCGATCGCCAACCCGCCTGCAAAGCGTGGCGATTATGGCAAAACCCCCCCTTCTTGGGGGAGGCCTATGTCCAGCAGTGGTGTCTTTCGGCTGAAATGATGATGATGATGATTAAGGAAGCCATAGTGAGAAAATGTTGTCGTAATTGTCTAAAACGGAGTTTTCAGTTCCTAAATAAACACCGAAACACGATTTAGCTGTAACCACTCTATATTATAAAAAATTGGTTGTCTGTAAAGTCGGTTTACGGACGATACTTCAACGTCACAACGTCATAACAAAACATTGATGAAATGATTGCATACTTTTACGAATAACACGCCGAACGCTCAAGCCGGCCCTGCCTTTGCTCGCTCGTGCAGCGATCTCGCTCCGATCGAAAGGTTACAATGAGTCATCCTTTTTCGTGCCTGCAGCCGGCGTTCATCGATTTATTAGACGTTGTCTCGTCAAAAAAGTTCGTTTTAACGAGATTTCTTCACTCTTATAAGTATTTGATATCTCGTAAATGCGCAATATTTATTATATTTGTATTCGCGTTCCCGAAAACGGCTCTAACGATTTCGGTAGACCTAGCTAGCGAAAAATTGATCTAGCTTGGTCTAAAATCTGGGAATATTCGTTTTCTCTATTTTCATCCAAGCAGAGCTCGGTCACCCAGGTCCTGAATATTTAATCAAATAACTTATTTCGTCTGACTTACTTTTTGCATAGAGGCAAACATTTCTCACGTAAGATACTTTTACCTTTTTCTTTTGCGGGAAAGTCCTAATAGTGCCTAAATTATGTAGGTGGGTGAAGATTTAGAGGATTTATCTCAGGATAAAGAGAAAAGATAGAATAAATTGGGGCGCTAATGATGAATGAAACGAATGAAAATGGCATCTGGTATTAGGGTAGAGATAACAATTCATTTACTGCACCCTTTTTGTAATGGCTTTTGGGTATGAAAATAGATCTTGTCGCGATTAACTTAACGAAAATGTATTTTTAAATGTTGTTTGACCCATTTATCTTATGTTTATTAAAACATAATAAAGGGTCAAACAACATTTATAACTATTTACCAAGCCAATTCAATAAATCTTGTGGAATACAGATGCTAAACTTTTCTAGGAAATCACTACCTAAACAAGTGTAAAAAAACTAGATAACACATCATCATCTGCCTAGCCTTTTCCCAAACTATCTTGGAGTCGGCTTTTATTTTACATGAAGCGACTGCCTATCTGACCTCCATAACCCAATAACTGAGTAATAAGATACCCCTTGATATGACTGGATGTCAGACTTTTGGCTTCTGACTACTCGTAACGACTGTCAGAGATCTACAAATAACAGCCGGGACCAACGGCTTAACATGCTTTCCGAGGCACGGACGAAACTCGATATGTAATTATGGTTACACATCCACGGACCAACCTCGGCAAGCGCGGCTTTACCTTAAAGATCGACCCGTGCGGCTGTTATTATTTAGAACATATAAATACTAGTATGTAGTACTCGTTACTAAAAAGGAGATTATTTGCGACCCACCAAACGTCGCAACAAAATACAAAGCAAGTACACAACACAACGTCTAAAAGTATCTTTCACATCAATCAGTGTTCTATATCATCACATCGCTGAACCGAGACCGGTGTCGATAACAAGGCGTCGAGATAAATTTAAGAGGGGTCCAGTCTCCGCTCCTTTTGTAACCGCGATGCGACCGCGATCTATGCTATCATGATCTCTGATAAGGCCGCCTTTATAGTGGGTACTTCCTTGTTTGTAGGGTAAGGTGGTTTTTTATCATGGCATTTTTTTATGGGCAAGTTGTGAAAAACGACATGGTGAGTTGAATACAGAAGCTGTTTAGGCCAACCTTACTAAAACCCAAGTCATTAGAAAAGAAAATAACCTTGTTAATTGGGTAGGATTGCAGAGGGATATTCCTTCTCCCTCGCACTACTGTGCAAACCTATCACCAGGAAGCGAGTTGCCGGCTTGATTCGTCGCGCACACATCGGATTTTCAGACAATTGATATAATTTTGTGTTAGTGCAAGTTACTGTGCCAAAATTACAGAAGAACGATACTCTGCTGTGAAGGGTATAGTTCGTGGACAAGAGACCTCCGAAGAAGTCCTTTACCTACATCCATCCCTACTGTCGCTGTGCAATTTCTATTTTGTGGTTTAAAGACAAAACGTATCTATTCCAATAAGATCCTTTACCAGCGCAATCAGAAGCAATAGGTATAGTTGGTATATTCTGTAGGTAATATGTAGTTAAGTAACATCCAACTTTAAAAAAATATTTAATGAGCTCATTAAAATTTTTGTTGTGCGACTGCTGACCATGAGGTCCTAGGTTCGATTCCCAGATCGGCCAAAGTGTTATTTGGTCATTCTATTAGGAATTTCTCAGTAACCGCCAAGGAGGATGGAGGTTGGATTTGTGCCCAGTTGATGGCAATAGGCTCACCATCTATTATATATGGAATTTAAAATAAAACTGGTGAAATCTGGATGTACTATACTTAGACCTTTGCCTAGGTAACTCTTCGGAGATTTACAGACATGATGTTTTACGTTAAGTTTATGTAGTATTGGATATTTCGTGTCTATAATGGGTAAATCACCTACCAGGGTTTGTTTAGAAAAAAATCAAAAAAAATCAAAATCAAAAGTCATTTATTCAAATTAGGCTGATAATCAGCACTTTTTGAACGTCAAAATTACAAGAGACAGTCCCCCAAAACGCCCGCCCTTCGCAAAAAAAAACTGTAAAGCAGTAAATTTTAGTAGCAATTGGTATAGATATTTTAAAGGTGAAAATTCCGTACAACATCACGAATATCCGCCAACATGAAAACTACATAAAGTTCAAAAGACGTTAAATTCTCAAACATTCATCATAACCAATGGTAAGCTTTCCTAATTAAATTCTAAAGAAAATAAACCTTTTAGCAGCACAAAACCTCTAAGACCTGTTCTACGTAGAAATTGAATCTTCACAAGGTCGTATGATGAGAAATAACACCGATGTTTTGAAGTGTAAGCCCTTGGAAGGCATCTCGGGTTTGCCGCTAACGTAAATCTTATTGGTATAACGTGGCCTCCTACTCGTAAAGCTTAGTTCAAAACTCAAGGGAATGGCTCGCAAACCGGAGAACCAAGGAATATTATGTGCTAAGGGAAGAGGGACGAGCGATTTGTTCGGAGCTAATTCAAGTTAGATATCCGCCGTTGTCGGTCCCAAGCCCGAATGTGAAAGGAGGAGTACCCTCCTCCGGGAGAGAGGTGTTATAGACTGCCGTAATCTCACCAACGCCGAGTATCGGGCGGCGTTTAATTAACCCGTCCACTGGGCTACTAAAAGTCCCGAGGTGGAAAATACCCCGAAAAGATTGGACTCGCCAACCCACACCGGCCTGCGTGGCGTTTTAAGGCCAAGTACATTCCAAATATGAATAAGAAGTATAAGCGCTGGCCCTCAGTTCCCAGTGGTCCTGGTAGACCTGGCTACGGCACCGGGCAGGAAACCTCCAGGACGGAAGGTGCGAAGAATCCCTGAGGGAAACGGATCCGGCTGCCTAGAAGATGGGGAAAGAAAATGCTGGAGTCGAGACCACAGACGGAACGGAGGAATGTGGGAAGAGAACCGACTAGGTGGACAGACGATCTCATTAAAGTGGCCGGAAGAAACTGGAAAGCCATGACACATAATTGCCAAAAGTGGAGAGATTTGGAAGAGACCTGCACTCAGCATTGGGTGGCCAAGGGTTGAAGAAGTGAAGAGAAGAGAATTCAAGTTAGTAAAAGTGGACTTTTATAAAAATACAGTTGTTACTGAATCGTGGAACTAGTCCACTAGGCTAAATAATAAGAGTCGCTAGGGTCGATCTTCAGGTTAAGCCGCGCTTGCCTAGGTTGGTCCGTGGATGGGTGACCATCCATAACATAACGCGTTTCCTCCGTGCTTTGGAAAGCACGTTAAGCCATTGGTCCCGGCTGTCAATTGTAGATCTTTGACACAATTGCAGATCTTTCTTTCAGGCCACTGACTACTTAACGACTTACCGGCTTGCTAATTACGGCTGAGTAATACGATACACCTTCTTTTTTTACGGATGGGAAATCATCAAATCCGCTCTAGCCGGAGCGGAAGGGAGCGTCAGACTTGTACTGACTAAAACCCAACATGCTCCTTCTTAGCCCTTTGTGTTCCAGGGCCACGGTATCTCTTTCGAACAGTCCCGAAGCCCTGGCAGGCATCGGCCCTCTCGGACCTCTTCCGATTTGCTGACATCTCAATACGATACCTCTTGCTGAGTCCTTACCAAGAGGTATCGTATTACTCAGCACTAACTGGGTTGTGAAGTAAGTCAGAAAGACAGTCGCTCCATGTAAAATACTGGGATTTAGCTGCATACGGTTACACTGGAAGCCGACCTCAAGATAGTTGAGAAAAGGTTAAGCAGATGACGGACAGTTGTTATGGAATTATCAAACTGCAAATTTGTCATCAACGATGTCTCAAATCCAAGTCTTCTCATGCTAAAATACAGCCGCTGGCTCCCGTAACTTGGACACTAGCCAGCCTTTTATTGGCATTTTTATAGTGGCAGAGCAATCGCGTCTCAGCCACGTAAACTAGGATTTGGTTTTCTACCTGGACTTGGATAAACTGTGTTTTGTGGGATTTACTTGTTAGAAAAGTACTAGCGAACTATGAATTCGAAGTTGTGAGGCATGTTCAAAATTTAATGTATAACGCTTACTTTATGAAGGTAAAAGAAAGAGAGCAAGAAATAAAAATATTTATTTACCGCAGGGACATGACGTTCATACAAAATGATAAAAATGAAATTAAACAATAAACTTAGTACAACGCAAGAAAACAAAAAAATACATGACATAAATATACACACACACGGATCACACAAACACACTTACACAAAACATACACACACACGGTGGTGTACATATGTCATTTACAGTTATATAATGAAGTTTTTTTTTCAGTTTACAGGGTGTATCATAATAAAAACTCAATAGCATTTTGCCCAACCCGGGAATCGAAACTCATGCTCAACAGTCATGCTTGCAACCACTCGACCAACGAGGCACCGTAAGGAAAACAATCGAAATAAATTCATTCATCTGCCAAGCCTTTTCCCAAACTATCTCGGGGTCGGCTTCCAGTCTAACCGGATGCAGCTGAGTACCTGTATTTTACATGAAGATACTGCCTATCTGACCTCCACATTCCAGTAGCTGGGTAATACGATACCCCTTGGTAAAACTGGATGTCAGACTTTTGGCTTCTGACTACTCGTAACGAATGTCAAAGATCTACAAATGACAGCCGGGACCAACGGCTTAACGTGCTTTCCGAGGCACGGGTAAACTCGGTATGTAATTATGGTCACCCTTCCACTAACCAACCTCGGCAAGCACGGCTTTACTTTAAAGATCGACCCGTGCGGCTGTTATTATTTAACCACGAGCTCCTCGATCGAAATAACTTTCATATGAAAATAAAATGGAAAATTACCACTATAACACTCTTTTGCTAACTATACAGTGAACTTTGAAACGCTGTGTGAGGTCTATGTGTGGTCTAAAAACGACAGATAGCTGTAATCCATATTTCAAAAAACTAAAAATATTGACACTGCCAGCAATGTATATAATGGAAACTGCATTGTTTGTAAAAAAAAAAACCGCATTTATTTGTCAGCTTATCGGCAGTCAGAAGAAATCCATTGTGTACTCAATATTGTAACAAACTATGTCAAATTTAAAAAAAAAAAACTTTAAATGTAAAACAGACTTAATGCGTAAAAGCCTTTTCGGCAACGCTCCAAAAATTTATATTAAAATACTGGATGCCATTAAAAATATGCCATTAATATAATTCAAAAAGGCACTTACTAACTTGCTTAGTGAAAAATGTTATTACACACTGGAGGAATTTTTCAATGATGGCTCAATATAATGCTGTTTCTGTAATTGAAAAAAAAATCTTAAATGATGCATTAATTATGTGGAGTTGAAATGTATTATTAATATTGACATTTTTTTTTTTTTTTTGACATTTGCAATTAGGCATTCTGATTTAGATTTTTTTTAAATTTAATTTCTTTACATTTATAACTAAATAATTCCTCCTTTAAATCTGACATCACTAATTTTTTAAAATTATGGAATTATATTATTGTATTATTATGGAATTGTTATAGTTTATTTTGAAATTTTAATTACGCATGATTTTCCATATTTTTTTTTTTATTGAAATTCGTAATATTTGAGCTAAATGCTCACCATATTTGTACGCCCCCTGGCATAACATATGCGCTCTGTTCACCAAACTCAAGATCTGTATTTCTTTACCTGTGTTAACAAATAAAAGTGATTTGATTTGATTTGTAATTTGCACGCTTTCCAACACGTGATCCGACACGATTTCGTCGCACTTCCAGTTAATTAAGAGCCTTGATCGTTGGGTTGACGCGTAGAGGTTTATTATGAACCCTAAACGTTTAGTTTATGAAATGGAAAGTTACAGGTGCTAATTAACTTCAATAATTTAAAGATTTCTTTATCACAATGTGTATATGTAGGTATTTAAGCTATGTAGACATTTAGATGTACCTTTTTAGGGTTCCGTAGCCGAATGGCAAAAAACGGAACCCTTATAGATTCGTCATGTCTGTCTGTCTGTCTGTCCGTCTGTATGTCACAGCCACTTATTTCCGAAACTATAAGAACTATACTGTTGAAACTTGGTAAGTAGATGTATTCTGTAAACCGCATTAGGATTTTCACACAAATATAGAAAAAAAAAAACAATAAATTAAAGGGGTCCCCATACTTAGAACTGAAAACCAAAAAAAAATTTTACATCAAACCCATACGTGTGGGGTATCTATGGATAGGTCTTCAAAAATGATATTGATGTTTCTAATATCATTTTTTTCTAAACTGAATAGTTTGCGCTAGAGCCACTTCCAAAGTGGTAAAATGTGTGTCCCCCCCCCTCTAATTTCTAAAGGAAGAGGAGGAAAATTCTGAAAATATTTAGGATTGTAGAACGTAAAAAAAACTATCAACGAAAATTGGTTTCAATAAGATATGATGTTTAGTTTTTGAGATATGGGACTTTTTCATCAAACTGCAGCAGTAACTTTGTTTTTCATAAACATACTATGAAAAACAAATTTAGTTTTGCGGTTGTGTGGAAGTTAACTAACTAATACTACTAACTAATGAATGACAGTTCAGAATATTGTTATTATATTGTTTGGAGCTATGGAACCCTGTGTGCGAGTAAGACTCGCACTTGGCCGGTTTTTTTTTAAACAAAAATCGTTGCCCCTCACTAGGAATTTCTCCTGTATCGTGAGTGCGTTTAGTAACATTTGAACTCACACACACAAACAGCAAGACTCGGAACAAATACCTGTAGACCATACAAATAGTTGTTCCGTGCGGGAATCGAAATAGGAAACACGCAGCGCAGCAAATGGCTCAACTTCTCCACCAACCGTGCCGTATATGAGTTGGTTGTTCAAAAACCAGAACCATAGGGCCAGTTTCAAAGAACACCAGCATTTCAATAAAAACATAAATACCCAAATTGCACAGCATCTCAGTCTTTACATAATCCTAAGAAAAAGTTACAAATGTTTTTGGCACACTTTGATATACCTAATTCTTAGAGCCTAATCGCTCCATTCCTTGTTACCCATAATCGCTATACAATATATTTCTGGTTTCCTATAACCCCGAAATACTTGTTAATAATATTCTCCTTTATTAATTTTCATACAAATATTAAAACATTCCTTTCAAATATAATCATTCATTCATTTCAGCCTAAAAGACGTTCACTGCTGGACATAGGCCTCCCCCAAGTCACATTGACATTTTGGGGGGGTTTTATCGTATATAATCGCCACGCTTGGCAGGCGGGTTGGCGATCGCAGTACGGTTGTTACAAAGGCACAGAGAACGCTGCTGCCCATTCTCTGGCAAGTCCCTTAGTCGCCTCTTACGACACCCACGGGAAGATATGGGATGGTGCTATTATTTACGTCCGACGCCATACACCATCAAATTTAATATAAAAAAATAAATATGTAGTAGCCCACCGGTATCGGGAACAGTGCTAACGGCGCGGCGTGCAGGGCTCCAGAGAGAGGAACCTACTAACAATACGAGCCATGTCCCTGACTACCGCTTTCTGAATCAAGCCCTTAATATTATTATTAACAACTTTGAATCAATAAATGAAAGGTCAAACGTAACATTGAAGTATGTGAAAAGAAAAATATTCAAGCTGAATTTGATGCGAGAAATATATTGGCATTTGTGAATATAGGTACCTACGAGTACATGGAATGTATTCATGTTGTAATGGGTTTTTTGAAGGAATAATATAATATTCCTACAACCTTTGTAGCAATATTATTGGAGTTTTGTATGTTACGAATGGAAAACAGCCCTTAAAAGGCAGAGAGGTCGTTTATGAAAGTTACAAGAAAATAATGAGTTTGTGAAGTTATAAATTCTAAGTTCGTACAATCAGGATTATATTTTCAGATAGATAGATAAATCATTTGTTCACTGCACACAAAAGAAATAGCATATACAGAAGCACAATTAAATGACACAGATTACATAAATAAACCCTATATAAAAATAAAGTGCCAATATACAAAAATACGAAAAAAAAAACATAGAATAGAATAGAATAAAACTTTATTGTACACCAAAAATTAAACTTAAGGGGCTTACAAAACTAACACACATACATATTACATATTCACGAAACAGTCTGTTTTAGTAACACCATGGCATACTTCAAATAAAATAACGAGAATAAAAGGTGCGATGTGCGTTTCAAGGCTGCACCAAATGAGAGTCCAGCTCAGCATGTGTCAGGCATGCACCTGACGCTGATATTCTGCTGGATCCCTGTCTTACACAACGACCCTATGATGTTTATAATTTAATTCAATTTGTGCTTTATTTACAAACTACGAATATTAACTAAAATCAGTCTAGAAATATGCACAACTATAAATAAGGAAAGTACCCAGAAGGCTGGCAGCATTGCCACGTTGGATGGCAATGCTGATTCTTTGTACAAAAAAAAGCCAGCCCTCTGGGCACGTGAAGAGTGGACCAACCGCTTGACGATATCCCGAAATACTAGGTGGGGCACTCGTACCCCATTGTCCCAGTGTTTCATCCCCAAACGGCTCAAACACATAACTACTAATTAAATTATTGTACTTTCACCGTTTAAGGTTTTTAGCAATTTTTTTTTATTAAAAGTTATATGAAGGCAGCAGTAGAATAAAACGTAGTGTAAATTGAAGCTTTCCTTCACCAATTTCCAACAAGTAACCAGTAGTTAACAGAATCGTTAGCGTTCACGTTTTGTTAGCAGTTTAATTTTGCTACAGCTGCTAATTCCTTCTCTAGTTTCTCATGAAGCTTAATTCGTGACTTAAAGCAGCTTTCGCGATAGCTAACATTGAACCGAAGAACAAAAAACGAATAAAAAAGTAAACTTGGTTCCAAATGAGTAATCAAAATAACATCCAATAAGTACACGAATATCAAAACACCTTTTTCAGGAAAACCTTGAGAAAAATCCGGCAAATTAGCAAATATTTGCCGTCTCAGGGGATTGGCACGTGACATAGGATAAGTCACGCTAAACCTTTCACGGGAAAGCTTCTTAGAAAGGAAACCGGGTTATTGATTTTCATGGTCTTTTTTTAACTTTTCCCCCTCTAGGAATTCCTTCTGTATCGTGGGTTCGTTTACAAACATTTAAACCCACATACTAACAGCCAGACCCGGAACAACTACCTGTAGGTCTTCCAAATATTTGTTCCGTGCGGGGATCGAACCCGCGACACGCAGCGCAGCAGTCAATGCGCGTACCGTCAAAACTAAATTACTAGCTACTCGTCCCGGCTTCGCTCAGGTGCACTTATGAAAAATAAGAGAAGTGTTGTTAGCAAAAAAAAACATGACCTTTTTTATACCATTACGAACACACAAAAAAAAATCGAAAAATTCAGTCGAGCCGCCCTAAGTGATGCTCCGTCATAAATGTGCCAATTTATTTTTAAATTGATGGATAAAAATATCATAAAATATAAAAAAGATGTTCCTAGAACTGATCATGTCGACCTATGTTAAAGTTATATTGTGCATAAGAAACATTTAGTTCAGCAAAGTCTACTGATGAAAATCTTTGAATGGTTATTTTCTTATGGTCTTTTAAACTAATTCTTTCAACTTCACTAACAATTTTAAAGAAAGTTACAACTTAAAAGGAACCTTATGTACGTTATTAGTTTTTGGGAATTTGGGGAGCGTGTTGTGTAATAGAAGACATAGACAACTTTTTTTTCTTACCATCTAATGACCCTCAATATGCTCGGCACAGGCCGTCTCCCAAAAAAGCCTTCCACTCTTCTCTCCATGCGGTTTTCTCTGACCAATCTCTCACAAACGCCTCTAAGTCGTCACGCTAACGTTTTCTAGGCCTCTCTTGGCGAAGACGCCAGTCATCAAGCCAGGGACTTAAAAACACCTTCATAAAGGTAAGTGTTACTTGTTGAATCGGTAACAGAATCAAATATGACACATATGTATCTGTAACAGATATAAAAGTGTTAATAAGTGTAATAGGAAAACACAGCGTACTAAAGTTATAATTGATTATTACAGTTACACGTATTAACACTATTTATAAAACAGTTTTAACAGAAAAATAAATATGAAAAAAAAAGAGTTTTTTTTTTTGTTTGAATCCCTGCTTCAAGCTGTCTTCGAGCTTCGAGTGAATCAGTTTCTTTTAGGCAAGCGTTCTCCTGAATAGGCCGCATTATAGCCTCTCATCAGGCAAGTTGTGGCGAAACGCAAGCCTATTCAGTATAAAAAACCCCCTGCGTGGCGATGCTGGCCCAGTGGTCCAGATGCATTCTACAAACGTTGACAATATTATACTATTCATTTATGAGGTATTTATCAAATGTTACAGTTTTAAAAACAACGCTGTAATAACTTACAGCTTTGTTTTTAATACCTTAGTATTGAGCAATAGAAAATATTAGTGCTACCACTGTAATATTCTCTATCGCCATAAACTATTAAAACTCAACGAACTGAGACAGTGTTGCAGTGCTTTCTACTTACAATCAGCTTATGATGGAAAAGTAGCAGCTTATATCAAATTCTATTTGTTTTACTACGAATGCAACAAGCAAGAATATTGCTTTGTTCTCTTTCAACCTTATTTTTCATTTCAATCATTACATCATTGCAAATAATATAACTTTTTGATATGCGGTCGAATCGATTTTGAACGAGAAACTTCCAGATTTTTTTTGGGTGTTTAAACTTTGTACACTTAACTGTAGCTCCTTTTTGCTTATAACATATTTTATAAGATGTTTGGCGTGATTTTATATTGTGTCATGTATTTCCGGATTATGAGGAGCTCGTGTGCTAAAAATAACAGTCGCACGGGGCGATCTTTAAGGTTAAGCCGTATTTGCCGAGGTTGGTCCGTGGGTGGGTGACCATAATTACATACCGAGTATCCTCCGTGCCTCGGAAAGCACCTTAAGCCGTTGATCCCGGCTGTCATTTGTAGGTCTTTGACAGTCGTTACGCGTAGTCAGAAGCCCAAGGTCTGACATCTAGTCTTACCAAGGGGTATTGTATTACCCAGTTACTGGGTTGTGGTCAGATAGGCAGTCGCTTCATGTAAAATACAGGTACGCAGCTGCATCCGGTTAGACTGGAAGCCGACCCGAAGGTAGTTTGGGAAAAGGCTAGGCAGATGATGATGTATTTCCGGATTATCTGATTGGTTTTGGACTCAAATGAAATTATTGTTCAATACTTAATAAACAAGGGTTATGTTATGTATTGTGACACAGATATCACCTCCTCTGAAAGATTACCATATTTCGTGCACATGATTAATTAGGACTTTCTGCGGACAGCTTGGTCGCTGACCCACTGTTAAAAAACCTACCCCAAAGGTTCTCTTGGGGGTTTAATTCCGGGCTTTAAGGCAAACCTTGGCAATCGACTGCCCACAATGGTTGCGATGTCATGATCAGAGGTCGGAATTAGGTAGAGATATTTGTGTACTTACACTGATTTCATTCAGCGAAAGAATAAAGGCATATCCAGCCTCAAATCCCGAGATTCATTTTAAAGAGCCGAAAAATCCCGTGATTTATTAGATAAAAAGTTATTTACTTTTACATAATTTAAACCATCCGACATCGGATGTCCGAAGTTGCAAAATTCCAATGCGTACACGCAAGGGAAGATCCATATTAATATGAACATTTCAATGCAAGTACAAAAATAACTCTACCTAATTCCGACCTCTGGTCATGATGAACCCTGGAATAGTACCGCACAAAACAGGTTCCTGGAAAATACAAACATAAACGTTTTGCTGGATGTTCATTCGATCAATTCGCCACTACTAGCTGCTATCCAGCACCAAAAGCCAAAACTTATTCGTCACAATATATAAAGAAGGTATAATATCTTGCTCGAAATATCTAGTGTCATTTATGTATCTGGTGGTCTTGTGGTTTTTATTTTTTTTCTCATATTTTGTTTTTTTTTTGTTGCAGGTAAACATCTGATATGTATCTGGCTGCATTCATTTCGTGAGTAAAGAGGGTTTGTGGAACGAAACTGATCTCAGTATGTAAATGAATGAAATAAATGTAGGTACATTTATTCTTAAACTGAAAACAAAAATTATAGGAAAAACAAACATTTTTTATTTAATGCAAAATGTACACAATCGTAGTTACAAGCTGGGCTTAAAACTAGACAGTACATCACCCTGTTAGGGCGCAGCAAAATAAATTAAAAGTAACTTAAAAATAGCTTAATAATATTGCAGCGAGTATTTTATCACTTAATTTAGGAACTATCATAATAAAAAATCAAATTTATATCTAGCACTTTTTATACATAAAATAAAATATATTATAATTAACACAAACATATATATTTGAGCTCTATTTTAAATTCTTGTCGTCCATAAATAATAAAAAATTTCTATGAGCGATGTTTTTAATCTTGCTTTAAATACACATAGTGTCTTCGTGGACCGGAGGCCTGCGCTCAGCAGTGAGGCGTACATAGATAGATTATAATAAATAATAACTTCCACCAATTAACATGTACCAACATATTATTTTATAAATCCCTACATTAATTAAATAAAAGCTCGTCAGCATATAATTAAATACTCACACTTAAACATGAATGACAAACACGAGTTTTGTTGTTGAATATTTGTGAAATTTCAGAGCGGTTGGCCCATTGTTCAATTTTACCTACCTTACTTAAAATTCATTATTATCGTTGAACATTTCATTTTAATTCAGTGCTAGTTTATTCAGTAAAGTTACGAGAATGTTCCATGAAAATTATTTTGTCGATTTCCATTTATGAAATTTCCTCGAAATTCTGAACCATAATAATAAAACACAGTGTGTGTCAAAACTCAGTCATATGTAAACTGAAAACAAGGTAAATAAGTTTTGCTCTCCATTTAAAAAAAAATAACGTTGTTCGGTCGTGATATATTTGCGAGGACGTGTTATAAATGAGTGCTCATACGACACCGGACTGCCAACAGCAGCTATTCAACAAAGTAATATACTACACTAGTACTGAAAAAGATGATCATAAAATATGCGTGTGGTTGCACTGGGAGCACAATTTTTATTTGGGAAAATGAATGCGTTTAAAAAACAAACTTTTTTAGCTTTCCCACTCAAAAAAGAGGATTTAATTCAACGATAACAGTGAATATAACTCTCTTTTAGTCTCTGAGTGAAAGAAAACGTCTTGAATTACACGAATACGCTGAATTTCAAAAACAGTTCTAATTTCACAATACAAGGTGTAAATCAACACTTCCCGAAGCCGTTAACCAAGCATTCTGTACGTCCAAACTAAGTAACTCAACGCAATTTTTAGGGTTCCGTAGCCGAATGGCAAAAAACGGAACCCTTAGAGATTCGTCATGTTTGTCTGTCTGTTAGTCTGCCTGTCCGTCCGTATGTCACAGCCACTTTTTTCCGATACTATAAGAACTATACTGTTGAAACTTGGTAAGTAGATGTATTCTGTAAACCGCATTAAGATTTTCACACAAAAATAGAAAAATAACAATAAATTTTGGGGGTGCCCCATACTTAGAACTGAAGACCAAAAATATTTTTTTCATCAAACCCATACGTGTGGGGTATCTATGAATAGGTCTTCAAAAATGATATTAAGGTTTCTGATATCATTTTTTTCTAAACTGAACAGTTTGCGCTAGAGCCACTTCCAAACTGGTAAAATGTTTGTCCCTCTTATTTCTAAAGTAAGAAGAGGAAAATTCTGAAAATATTTAGGATAGCAGAACGTAAAAAAAAACTATCAAAGAAAATTGGTTGCAATAAGATATGATGTTTAGTTTTTGAGATATGGGACTTTTTCATCAAACAGCAGCAGTAACTTTGTTTTTCATTAACATACTATGAAAAACAAATTTAGTTTTGCGGTTGAGTGGAAGTTTACTAACTAATACTACTAACTAATGAATGACAGTTCAAAATATTGTTATTATATTGTTTGGTGCTCTGGAACCCTGTGTGCGAGTAAGACTCGAACTTGGCCGGTTTTTTTTTTGTTAAAAATCACGTTTCACGCTAGAACTCAATGTACCGCATTCAAAACATTGTGCTGATGTCAGATGGTCGGGAAGGCATTTAATAATAAAAAACTTCTTAAAAAAAAAAAACTTTTGAAAGAGTTGGAACATTGACCTCCAATATCTCTGTAGCTAGAAGATTCCCAGGTGGGGAAAAAAAATGCAAAGACGGGGAGAACAAGTGCCCTTCGGCTTCGTTAAGGGTCTATTTACGCCCTTTATATCGTTAATGTTTATATTTAATCGTTTGTTAAGAGAACAAAGGATTCATAATCAAAATATTTTATTTTACATAGGCCTACATAGGCACTTATAAAACGTCGACAGAAGAGGCACGGTTCGGGTTGGTCGTTTCCTATGGAGAAGAACCGGCAAGAAACTCCATGGTTACTCTTTTAAAATCATTTGGTTCTACAATATTTGGATGTTACAGCGTTAGTACTTAAGTATGAGAGGATAGCGTAGGCCCGACAATAAGTCATCGCTTACTACAAAAGGTAGAAAAAGATGATACTGAGAAAAATATATATATATATATAAACATTAACGATATAGTGAAATATAAAAAAAAATATATACATATACTATACAACTATTTATTTTCTCGCTGGTAAAAATTAGAATACACAACTAGTGAAAAAAAAACATCCCGGTCTTTGTATACCCTTGTATTTGACCTTATATTTGATTTGCCTTCATTTTTCACAGGTAAGGGCAATTTAACCACTACAACCGTAAACGATCCGCACTATCTGCACCAAGTCCACAGTTGTCCAGCGATGTTGACAGCTCTTGGCGATCAGTTTAATTCTTGAAATTCGCCCTTAATCAACCAATCACAAGAAGAAAGACAGCATGCATTATCAGACTATTGGTCCAATATCATGTTGTGTTATTTTAGAAAAGCACTGATATTGAGTTTAAAATAGTATGATAAAAAAAATTGTAACGAAAAGTCAGAGTTAATAAAAATATGAATTTATGAGTAGTCAATAAGATAAGAAACAATAACTAAAAAAAAACACAAGATGATTAAAAAAACGATAAACAAAGTCTTAATATGACTACAAAACTATATCAAAAGTTGATAAATGATAACTATGTAGAAAGAGGCTCAAAGGAAACCAATAAAAACCAACATTACAGAAAACAAGGTAGTTACACATAATACGTAACATAATACTAAGAAACTTCTATGATATTCTTTAGAAGTACCTAAGTTTTCACAAGAACAAAGCTGTCGTCGAACAAATATTGAACACCACCGGTAGTAAGGGGGAAATTGAAATGGCTGATCGTGGTTTTCTGCAACTAGTTAACTGTCGATGGCAGATGGGATATGCTATTTTGTTTAATACAACAATAGATTATTATTTTAAGAGAAAAGTACGAGAGAGCATGACGACTGACTTGGTTTTACCTATACTTCTCAGGTAGACAATATCAATTTAATCTAAATAATGACTACATTAACAGCCTCATTCACCAAAACTGATATAAAAACTAATTAAGGAACATACTTTAAAAAAAATGATACATGATGTTGTTCATATTATTGAAATATCTGTAAAAGAAGAAGAAGAAAATAAAAATATCCCATTGTTGCGCTTTTGAAAATAAATCAGATATTTTTTTGCTCTTTTAGAGCTAAAGCAAAGAAACTTTCAGCTGGAAGTAAGTTAATCTAATTCTATTTCTCTAAATACATTTTTACTGTATTGGTACCTACCAATACAGTAAAAATGTATTTTACCGAAGAACAATTTTCATATATCCGTAACACCACTATCAGCGGGCTTACTCTTGAAACTAATTTCAATTCCAATCTAAGGCCAATCCGATTCTAATGTCAATTTTGCATTCTCGTGATTCGGTACTCTTGAAAACAATACTGCCAGATTGGATTGAAATTGGGATTGCCCCGCGATTTTTTTCTTTCACGTGAAGTTAGCTGTGAAACAGGCCGCAATAGTGTTGCCACAATGCAATTCTGTCATAATAGACAACTGTCAAAATAAACTCAAGAGTAGCGTTTACAGTACGTCAATCCCGATTCCGATCCCAATTAGTTACCCAAATAGAAACGCAATTTTAAACCCAATGTGGCGCTAGCTTCAAATTTAAGAGTACGAAACGTCAAAATTCCAATGCCGATCGATCGGAATTAAAGTCAAGAGTAATCCTGCAGAATTAGTACTCACCAAACTAGCAGTTAATCATAATTGTGAATATAGTATTAACTCATCCATCATTCGATAAAGTAATTACATTCGTTGACGGGTACCTGTTTATGTATGCATGAGCAGACACATATTTGGTGATACTAATATTAATTCCCTGAATGCTATAAAATGCAAATCTGGATTTCAGCTTTAGCTTTAATATTTCACTATCCGTAATGCCTATCTTTGATAACTATGAATAAAACAGCACAGATAAAAAGATGGGATCATGAAAATTTCTACGGTAAAAAAAGTGTGAAGCATTTTCCTGTGATGATTTTTTTAATGTGTTACCATATTATTAACAACATTGTAGAACAGAAACACCCTATTTAAAAATATAAGCCCAAAATTTTAAGCGTATTGTGACAATCAACCGAGCAATAATGGTGTCACTTGCACGAGAATTAAATCATTTCAAATTATTACCACTGATGTGTTTGACTGTGTTGGCTACAAGGACTTTAAAAAAATCCTATGAAAATAGAATTAATTAAATAGGTAATAATGCAAAATTATCAAAGCTGTCCTCAATATTGAAACAGTTTCTGTAATTTATAGGTAAAATAAAGAATAAGATTAAGTTTCATTATTTAAAAAAATACATTTAAAAACATCAAAAACAGTAGCCCACCAACATCGGGAAGCTGTAGTCAACGCTCTTGAGAGAGGAACCTACTTACAATACCATAACGGAGAGACAACTTATTATTGTTGATGACAACACCAAAATTAGTGTAAATCCAAGAATTTGCATACTAGTTCTAATTAAGACATTCCAGCCCAATCATTCGGCAAAGAGATTTAATTTCAACTGAAACTGGTGACTGGAATTCGGGATGCTCAGGTCAGTGTATTTCTTCGGAAACCTTGCCAAATGTCCACAGTGAAGTCCATTAATTATGATGTCGATACAAAGGCACAGATACACTGGGAACTCGATACACACAGCACACGCGATACTACTCGAATTTTGTTTGCATTGCTTTGCTTTGTGATTTAGAATTGGGCTAACTAAATGTTGTCCAGTATTGATAGCATTGGCGTGTGTGTTGTAATAAAGATCATTGACATTCCGATGTCGTTGACTACCGATTGGCTTTCGAAATTGCTATAAAATTAAATTATAAAAAATGTTGGGGGAATGGAACGTTAATATTTTCCCCATAGTTTGTCCTTTTATATTAGTATTTATATTTTGAAATATATTTATAGTATTTTGATATATATTTATAGTATTTTATATATCCTTAGTATGTCTTATTAAATTATTATTTATTACAGATAGACACCTACCACTGTTTGTCTCTGCATTACCCAAAGGTTGACTGGTAGAAAATGCCTATGGCATTAAGTTCGCCACTGTACATTGTACTTGAAGTGTTAAATAAATAAATAAATAAATAAATGGTTTATACCTACGATGAACGGTGTCGAGTGAGAATCTCCTTACCTGGTTCCACTTAAAACCCAAGGGTACAATGATGCTGGTTGCGGGCAAACTTCCTTTATTCCCAGGCGTAATGGGCCGTTGCGTGTAATAGGGAAATGCCATGGTTCCGACTTACGCCTACTATCGGCCATGCGCAACCTCCTACAATAGGAAAACCGAGGAGAGGTCGCCCGTGTAAACATTACATTCCTAAAATCATAGGTTCACTTATATTGCAAGCTTTTATTAACTTGCCTTGTTTTATACTCCAAACGCAAGGACACGATGGACTAGACGGGGTCTGCAAAGTGCTGACTCTTTGCAGAGTCTTCTCTCTTTGGTTCGTGGCCTGCATGCCATAAACCCACATGTCAGAGCTTGTCATGACTTTGACAGAATAACAGTTATTTCAGGTGCGTTTGCCTCATTTATAGGTAAAGGCACCTGAAATAACCGTCAATCACATCAAATTTGAAATACGACATTTTTTTTTCAATTTTGACATCGGGTTCAAGCGACAAAGCCACAAAAGAATAATAATAAATTAGTAAACTCATCTTTCGGGTCCCAAATGGGTGGTACCAGTTGACTGAAGAACCTCACATCGAAACTTAAATTTAAATATGTCTTGTTTCTTCCCTTCGTCAGAAAATTTGCAAAACATATGGAAACAACCAGATGTATGATATTAACAGAGCTGTAGATAACTGTACTTTAACTTAGTTGCACATCTTTGCAACATCTTGCAAACTTGAAACGTACTCAAGATTTGAATATTAATTAGGTACATGAAACATGTCACAATGTAACTTCACTAAGTTACCTTAAGTTATGCTGAAAGCAAACATCAAGTAAAACGGTGTGATTGAAAATGTACACAGAAGTAACTTAGTTACCTAAGTAAGAGCAAAGTAAGGCGATGCAGTACGAAATATTAGAGCTGCATAGTTTATTGAGACTAACACCCGTGTCTACACGGTGTTGTTTTGCATCCTCGTCATTACCTATGCTAATGATTCTCGTCTCGAATCAATAATAAAATGGGTAGGTAATTTTTTTTTTCATATTTACGAAAATCGGTAAGTGTGAACCACCCCTGTTTTAAACGCATCCCGTCTGTTTCTCGCCTTATAACCGCGTTAAGGGGGTTATTCTGAAATACTACAAACTGACATACTTAAACAACCAAAAAAAACAGCGTTTTTTTAATAATTAACTAGATACCGTAATTTTAATCGATTATTTATGTCTTTTGTGACAACCTCCTGAATTTTGACGAGGATGCAAAACAACACCTGGTAAAGTCAAGTTAAAGTAATTACCAGAGATCGGAATGTTTGTGATTTCGTTATTTTAGACGTGGTATTATCAACTCTCTTTTACTTCCTTCCTCGAACTTTAGATAATACTCTACCTATTCCGATCTCTGGTAATTACGTATGCAAACATTTTTAATGCAATAGACAAGAATATAAACGAAGTAAGAACCGCCAAAGTAAGTAAAGCTAAGAGTTCTAACTGTTGACTGTTGAAAAATCGCATCTTATATATTTTTTATTTTACTCAAGTAATCTTTTACTCAATTATTAAATTACTTTAACTCAAGTAATCACTTTGACTTATTTATAGATACAGGTGTAATTGCCCGTTTTCAGTATCAGTAAGAAAAAATTAAATATTATTGCACTGTTAGAATTACAACTCTCGTCGATGAACCGAGCGTCGAAAATCCAACAACAGCGCGAATTTATTAAGACATTGATTTGGGTCAGTGAAACTACGTTGTAACCGTGAAGTTTTCAGTAGGTACTTCTTAATGGGAAAATATTAATCTAGCCGCATTTTTTTTATTTGGCCACAGACCCTACCTCTTATTTTATATGTAAGCCACGGGAAAATAAGAAAGCTTCTAATAAACTAATTCGTATTTTTTACAATGCCAACTAAATATTTAAAAGATAGCGTCAAATAAAGAGTAACCATTATTTTTACTTGTCTCCTTTATTTACACATCACCATCTAAATTACTAACTCAGCCAGGAATTTTACAACTCACAGCTTCAACGTATGTTCCTTTAAAAATGTATTTCGAGCATCAACTCGAAAACTTTATTAATATAACTTAGCATGTAAAATAATACATCTTTTTCCATTAACATGAAATAGCAACTGCCGCTGGCCGCTACCACCAATGAGAGAACGCTATTCGATTCATGTGAGGACGAGTCGTTTCGTGTAGTCAGAAAAATAATATTAGTTAAAATAAATAGTAACACTCCTCAACATCGTAAAAAGGCATTGCGGCAAGGACAGTATAGAATGCGAGAGTGAACGAAGCGAAGTCGGCACTCGCGCTACCTCGACTCGGACAGGTTAGCTTCAAAGGGGATGGCGGGGTCTTGTGAGCGAGCAAAGTGAGCAAACTAAGACCCCGCCATCCAATTCGTGTTAGGTTACTTTAAACCTTGCAGACATAAATAGGAGGCCGGCGCAGCGGGGCAACGTCGACTAAGCCTATCACAAAATATTGGTATTTACCATAAATTTCGAACTTTAGGTGAATTTAAACACTAAAAAGAGGCAATCCTATCAAAAAAAAAAAAACGGTTATTTAGGTATTTTTTATGACCAATAAATTATGGGATAAGTTGTTATATTATTCATAAGCAACTATGTTTTAAACGTATTATGTTATAAAATTAGAAGTTGATAGTATTACTTTATGGAAGTCAAAATCATATAGTTATTTTAGAAGCTTACTGCTTGAATACATATCACAAATATAATTGCAATAAAATAAAAACCATGCAGAGATGCAGTTAGTACAGTAGCTGACATCGATGATATAATTATGGTGGCTGAGATCGTACTTTTTAGTTGCACGTTGGTAGTGGCTGAGTTATTAATTTAGAGGACAAGTAATTTTTTTGGACGACAAAAAGGCTATTAAATAGTAATCGATTTAATTACTACCCCTTCTAAATTTACATCACCAATGCAAATATTTCCTGATAATTTGGCTTCTTCTTCTGTTCCAATATCTAACCTTCTAACCAAATATTATTGAAAAACGAGTTGTATTTAAAAAAACTATGTAGAGATGAACCAAGTAGGTACTGTCATGAGTATTCATGACCAATAAAACACTTTCTAAAATTCAAAAGCAATTTTCTTCTACTTTATTGATTAACATTATAAGCTTAGTAGAAATCGTTATTGAAAGAGAAAATTGCTAAATGTATTCTTTTCACTGCTTAGGCTTATACATGGCCTTATTTAGCTCTATTTAAAATTTCACTCGGTTCAAACAAATTTTAAGTGATGAAACAGTCAAGTTGGAGGTGGAAAAACACTTACTTAAACAATGTTCCATTAAGCTTAATGTCTGGTAGTATAGTAGAAGGAAAATATTTGCGATTAAAAAAGAGGTTTATTTCTTTTGTATTTTCCACTTTCTTTTTCAGAAGCGTGTTTGCGAGGCGAATGATCTTTATTTATTTACCAAAACAAAGTTCTCAAAAATCTTTACATACGAACTATGTATGACCAGGCTCTGTATGGTGTCGGACGTAAATAATAGCACCATCCCATATCTTCCCGTGGGTGTCGTAAGAGGCGACTAAGGGATTTGTCAGAGAATGAGCAGCAGCGTTCTGTGCTTTTGTAACAACCGTACTTTGTAACGATCGCCAACCCGCCTGCCAAGCGTGGCGATTATGGCAAAAACCCCCAAAATGTCAATGTGGCGACACTTGGGGGAGGCCTATGTCCAGCAGTGGACGTCTTTTGGGCTGAAATGATGATGATGACCAGGTGGCCCACCGTGACGTCTTACAGCAGTATTGTTTTAATCTTATTTTAGAGTGGGAAAGAGATGGCGCTAGACGTCCTCTATAGCTCCATCTTTTTCCCACACTGGAATAAGAATAAAACAATACTGCTTTATGACGTCATATAACCCAACTGTGATATGATTAGCCCGTCACCTGTCAATTGCCACACGTTACATCGAAATCAGTAATCCGTCTGTAAATGACTGCACAATTATTATTATAACCACAAGATTTCAATTTATTATTAGATACTGTTATATAATACCACACTCAGCTCCCAGTATCAATCATGTTTGGCGGCTAAAATGACCAATACAACGGGGACACACTTTTATTCACAATCCGAAACATTTTAAAAGAATCTATAGCTTTGTATGTTTAAAAAATTCGTCTGCTTGACTTGCTAAATTGAAGTGGGACGGGGCCTAAAATAGCTACTTTTGGGACACGGCTGACCTTGTAAAAGATGGCGGGACGAGCTGAACAAAACCAACGACCTTAGCCCTGGATCGAAAAAAAATAAAGTGGTGAGGCCTTTGCCCAGCAGTGGGATAGTAAGGGGTAAAGGTATCAATATGATGTTGTTACAATGTAAGGCATTGTTACGCAAGTACCTCACAGAACATACATATCAAGCAGTGGAACTCTTACTGCAGCAGCTCAAACAGAGTCCAACACGTACCAACAATTTTGCACATATATCAACTAAGTTTATCATAGTCTAGCCACCGGTGTATCCCTTACAAGAAGAGATTACCTAATGAGCCTGAAAAGGCAGATTAAACTTTTGCACTCGCATTACCATTCTCATAACAAACTTGTAGTTTTCATGTGTAGTAGAAATTGTTATCCCTGTTATCGAAAAGGCGACTTAAGAACGAGTCGACTATTTAATTGTAGTGCATTAAAAGTAAAATCATTCCTTTGAAAATTTTTGATAGTTTTTTTTTTATGCAAATAGGGATGATGATGATTGTTTTAGCACATTAACAAAAAAAAAATCGTTAAAACGCATTAAAATTGTAGAGTGGGGGCTCACTACGTGACAAGTAGGTGTAAAATTTAGTTACCCGTGACGTCATGCGCCATTTTAACTTAATATATCTCCGTAATTTTATGATTACGTGAAAAAAAAAAATACCTGACAGACAAAGAAATAAAAATTGGGTATCATCCCTATTGATTGTGAGGTTTATGATTATTTTGATAAGCTGTTTGTTTTGAGTCGCCTTATGACGGAACCCCTAATGCTTCGCAGATAAGACACATTTTTCAACTAAATGTATCATCTTCTTGTTTCCTAAGCTGTTGGTTGATGTTGCAGTGGCGAGTCCACCGGGAGGCGCGGGCGCACCTCGCGAGGAAGCGCCGCCGAGACCGCCGCCGCCTCCCGCGCCCCGCAACGGCACCCCTCCTAGTAAGCACGGTCTTACAAATGTGGCGGCTGTGGCGATAGGGACATAGTATTAGCTACATATATATAAATATATATTTAAAAAAGAATGTTTCTGCCTATGTTCGTTAGACTTTGAAACCATCCAACCGATGTGTCCCAAACCGGTTTCATGAAAAGTCAAAGGAGATAATGCGAAGATGGTTTTGGAGCACTAAAACAATGAAAAAACATGGAAAAAGAGCATTATTTCCTTTGCCTTTTCACAGGTACAGCTAATTAATAATATGTACAGACAGCGTCATTAAGTAGTTACACCTCTGGCGTGCTCAGCCGGTCTGTAGAGGGGTTAGCACATACTAACGCTGTCTGTATATAGCAAAAGATACCGTTAAAACTGAAACGCTATGTAAAACGAAATGTATCAAGTTGCAAAAGACAAAGAAACCAATAATTCATTGTTTTTTTTTACTTGTACTTGTTTTCTGTGCCTTAACAGAATTTAAAAAAATAATCTCACGCTTCCTGTAAAAGTAATTAAATTTCTCGTAATATCGTATAAAGTTTTATACATCACGAGCTTTTTTAAAATTTTAATTATTGATTAATCGTTGGCAAAGTGATTATCGAGGTTAAAACCTAAAAGGATTAAAATAACCAGATTCACGGAAGTTTCCAAACTGATGGAAAAGGCAAGGAAAAGCACGTTCAGAATTATAAATTTTTCGTGCACGTGTCTGATCTTTTTAGTTTGAGGTAAAGGAACTCGATTATTCAAACGAAATCTTTCTCGAGTCCTGTACAAAATTATACTCCTTACAGTTTATGTATTTTGAATAGCAGATGCTTTTGATAATAATTAGAAGGACAAGAATACTATACCAAAAAAAGCTTTACATAATTTAGATATATCTTTCTTTGGAATAACAAACTTAACATAAGGTAAATAAAATATACACCGACATAGCTTGTACTTTATCAGTATCATCAATAAATAATCTATCGCCACAGCCGCCATGTCTCGTGCACGTTTCGTCTGTCGTCGTTTATTTTCCGACTCCCGCGCATCCAACACTTCACGCTTGCTACAAGATTTATTTACAGTTCCTCTACACAATGGTCGATGCTGGCACATTTTGAAATTGTATTTAAACGTTTTATCTTAGTTAAAATGGAGCTATGTATAATATTGCGTCAAAATGTGGGTGATTTAGGCCATTTTGTATAAACAGCCTTAATAGTTATAGTTTTTATTTTAGTTTTTGATGGGATTAGGACTCATAGATACTTTCGTACCTTCTTCTTATGACACCTATCGATATATCTGTTTGCTTTCTACCTTTTTAGTTTCCAAAATCAACCTAAAAATCTATGAAACACTTTAGTTCCCAGACATTACAGCTTTAGAACTAATTATTTCAGAAATGCTTGCATCCCTGTAGTATTTATTGTACTCTTTGACGTCATGACCTGTATTATTCGTGTTAATTTCAAGTTTCTTTAACTAAACGCAACCTATAACATAAACTACACTCGCAACATGCAAAAACATCAACATTTAGCCTTTCAAGACAAACGTTATTACGGTAAAATTAAAAAAAAAAACGTTTTATAAACTATGCGTCATTTAAACAGACCTTCGCAACTATTATAATAAATATTATAACACAGTAAATTAAAACAATAAAACATTCCAACACGAAACCATCAAGTACATAAAGATTAAACATTTTCAAACACAATATATTTTAGTGGTACATTTCACTACGTTCAGGCTACTCACAATTAAAAGGCAAATAACACTGGCAGTCCAGATGTTAACTGACTGTTCTACATTTCAATACATTGTTTATTCAAAAGCTGTAGTGTGTACTACAGCTGCAATAAATAAAGGAAAACAATAAACCATTCCATCAGAACATACGTGTTTTTTGTTGTTGTGATCTACATTTGTAGAACAGCTTTTTGAATTTAAAGTACTTCTATTCTATTTTTAATTATGGCAAGCAGAGCCGATGTCGACTATTCTGCCAATGTCGAAAGTGACTTGGAAAAGCAAGTGTGTATACAGAAAGTGTTACAAGAGGCGAATTTAGAAAAAAAAACATATTTTAAGTACTTGGTCACACTTTTGTTATTTTGACACTGACACACACAACACAAATCCAACGATTTTTAAAATGTTATTTGTATGCTTTTGTGGTTTGTAATTTTTTTTAAACATTTTTCGATTTCTTTATTTCTTGCTTTGATGACTGTTTTTCCTTTAACTTTTCCAACTGTTATTTTTAATATTGCAATTTTATCTGAATTCTTTTTTTATTCAATCTGATGTTTTTTTTTTCTTACCTGTCAGTGTTTTCTTTGTTTGTGGTCTGTGTATGTCGTTCTAAAATGTCTCCTCATTTAAATTTTCATTCTCTTTGTCGTGTTGCATGAGTTTGAGTGAGTGAATGTTTTCTTAATTAATTACTTATTCTTTTACTCTCTGTGATTCTATGTCTTTTGTAACTTGTTTATTTCTTTAGAAGGAATGACAGAATTCTGTGTGTTGAGCCTGTAAATCGAACACCAAACCTATTTTAACATTCCTAATAGAACTTGCAAGCTGTAAGTGAAAATTAGTCGCATGCAGCATAGTATTTATAAAAAGGCCACTGAACAGCACAATCCCTAAACTTTTCTTTCCCTCGTACGTAAGGCGACGAATCAAGCTATTCAAAAGCCGTATAAGCCGGATCTCTCATAGTACGGGAAATGTATACAAAACAAGGCCATGTTATACAGGATATGTATAGCTTGATATGTCGCCGTTTGTACAAGTAGGTCATGCGCCCCTGGATACATTAGCCTGTCAGCAAGATTAAGAGTCTAGTTTGTGTTTAAGGTACGATGAACGTACCCCATTAAGGATAGGTAGTCTCGTGAAAACTCTTTGACCTTATTTTAGGTAGGACGTTCTAAATAATAGCGTTTTCAGGAGATTTCTTGAATAATCTGTGGACTTACTAACGATCTTTAGAATCAGAATTGAAAATAAAAATAGGAAATTATTTTTAACTCGTGTAGTTGGGCTTCAACGTGTTTATTGCTATAACCAAACGAGTTACTGACGAAATAAAAACAATAACTAGCAGCTTAATTGCATGACAAATGAAAAAAAAAATTACAATGTGATTTTGTCAATTTAATAATTGTAATTGCGTTATTTTTAAGCATACTCATCATCTGCCCAGCCTTTTCCCAACTTTATTGGGGTCGGCTTCCAGTCTAACCGGATGCAGTTGAATACCAGTATTTTACATGGAACGACTGCCTATCTGACCTCCACAACGCAGTTACTACTACTACTAATACGATTATACGATACCCCTTGGTAAGACTGGTTGTCAGACTTTCGGGCCACTGACTTCCTGTACATTTTCAAGCATGGAATGTAAATTGCTATAAATCATTTTTCGATAAAATCACTCAATGTAAATTTCTATAGAATTGCCATTGTGTTTTACGGAATTAGCTCGCAGACCATTGACAGGTCAAAGTTACTGACGACATAAAAATCCGGACACATAAATTCCATGTTTTTTTTTTAGCAACTCTGGCCCTTGCACGGATCGTTTCCACATAAACGAGGTTGTTAAAAGCTTAGCACTCAAAACAAACCGGTTTTAACGGTCGGTTTACTACCCAAACACGAAAGGTAAGCTATTCGCCAAAATAGGGGGTGTTTGAAGAGTAATTTCTCGGGTAATATACTAGATTAAAAAAAAAGATAGGGATGAGCTGCTAACACCGTTATATCACTGTTCAAAAAAAATTTGTAACATGAAAGGGGGTTACTTTAATTTGGAATAACCTACCACCCTCATTACAACGGGTGCAGTTCATAATATCGACAGGCACTACATCGATGGTCGCTGTATCGAAAACGTTCCATCGACGGGTTAATGAATCGACAGTACCCCATCGATGGTACGCTATATCGCCAGTACACCAAATCGATAGATAGATAGATAGAATCGATAGTTCTTTCCCTACATCTAAGCCGGGCGCCGTCAGCAATGCACATGTTGAAAGATTGCACTAGGACATTATCTACAATATAAAACCACTAACTGTACCGCGCAACTTCGTCTGCATCACTTTTTCTCCGTTTTCGCAAGTATTAGTCGTAGCGTGATGATATAAAGCCTATATATCCTGAAAAAAATGACTGAACCGATTTTCATGAAACTTAAAACGCATAAGCAGGATACATAGGTTAAGAATGGACCTAAAACATTTTAGAAATATAAAAAAAAAAGATAATTAAAAATTTCTGTTTCTAGAGATCATAATTTATCTGGTTTGGTCTGGTCACTATTTAGCTGTAACACTATTTTTCGAAAATGTTTTTTATTAACTTTTTAGACCTATGTATCCCGCTTATGTGTATGAAATTTCATTAACATCGGTTGTCATTTTGGAAAATAAGGACTTGAAAGTTTGTATGAAATGCCATATAGCGTAAACTCTCTTAAAGTTTTACTCAAAATGTCTTTCCCTACAAACCAAAGGAATCTACATTCAGTTCTTTCTTTTTCTGTAACGCGATAGCACAAAAGTATCAAGAGTTATTTCCGTTATTCTGAACTAGATTGCTTCTTCACTCAAGTGCGGCGACTGATGTGTCGTTAACCCCATTTGGCGGGTAGTTGGATACTTTCTTTGGTAAAGATAAAACTGTTGTGGAGATATTGAGATAAAATTCTTCTTGGAAGATTAGATCAGATGTTACTTGGCGATGGCAATTCTTAGTTTGTTTTAGAAATTATAAATGCCACGATTGAATTTATTAATAAAGTTGATTTTATGAGAAAACGAAATTCTCTTTCTCACTCGGTAATAACATAACTCTTTATTAGTGAAAGAGTTTTTGTAATCGGATCAGTTCTAGAGATTTCTTTCATCTTATAAACAAACATAAACAATTTCCACTAAGATTGAAAAACAATTGAAAAAACAAAGAAAAACAATTGAAAAACAACTGTAAAACAATTTAATACGTTTATTGTCTGGTAAAAGTTTGTATGTTAAGGGTAATTTTCGGAACTACTGATCCGATTCCGAAAACTCATTCACCAGCGGGAAGCTACATTATCCTTGAGTCTCATAGACTACATTTAAAAGGTTCCCGCGGGTTAATTACCGCATTTAGCGGGAGCGAAACAGCGGGCACAAGCTAGTCTTTAATAATTATTATTTTATATATTATTATTTGTAACTCCTTAACTACATACACAACTATTCAAGTTTATGGCCACAACACAGCAACACATCAAATAAAATATTTGCCGCGGTAAAACAATTCTCATATCAGACGGATTCCCTTCGTATTACTTGTACAAATAAGTTATTTGTAACAAAGATTGCCTATTTTCTTTATGATGGGCTGCGGAAACTGTTCTGTATAGTTTGTGATGGAGTTATGATATACATTGCTTTTATTTTCTGGTAACTTTATCGTAGATTTATCTATTAATAAACCAAACGTGCGTGTTAAGATTATATAAGATTTACTCAAAGCTACCAACGTAGATGTTCATAAATTTTACCTACTACGTAGAAAAATACCTATAGTCTGTACCTGAATATAGTTTCCCGTAAAATATAAACGTAAATTCTTCAAACAAGGCCAATAATAACCAATTTATCAGTCATGTATGGAGTATGGTCAACTGCACGTCATTTTCACTTAACATATCGGTCTCCACTGACGCGACAAACAATCTTAGTTTTTTTTATGCTATCATGAATGTAAGGAGGGGGGAAGTACTTATTGAAAAGCAATTTAAGATCAAATATAGACGGTCTTTATATCCACGAATGTCGCCAAATATCTGCCAAAAGAACTTTCATAAAATAGATTGGTCTGCAGTTTATGTTTTCTTGAACAATACTTTCTAATGCACAATTTTGATCGTTATGTCGCCAGAAGCAATAGCGTCAATGTGAAATCAAATGCGATTTTTTATGGAGTTCTTCAAATATATACGGTGTCTAGTATTTATGTGCCTACTTATATTTTAGTATTTCAAAACCGTTTTATCAAACCTAGCAATGTTACTCCGACACTAAGAGAAATAGAATTCTTTTGTACTTTTTGTTAATTATTTAGCAGTGACCTGGAGGTCTAAAAATATGGCCGTCTTGCAGAATCATAATAGGATCATATTATCAAACACATTAAAAAATATAGTTATAGACGCAGTTAATATTACGAATTACCATTTTGTGACCATTTTACGAATTGGATCGATATTAATATTATTATCCTATTGTGATTCTGTTAAAGCAGTCATTTTAGACCTGCTGATATCGTATCGGACTCTCGGACAGCTAAATTAATAATTTAGGTTAGAACTAAACTTCACAAACCACGATTTTTCTTTTGGTTTTGCGTTTCGCGGACGTAAAATCCAAGTTGGTTACATCTAATCGCTTACCGAAGTCACTCTTGCCATCCTGCCAACCGTGTATTTATTTAACATATTGCTGTCTGATCGTTCGGTATTTTATAAACAAAGTATGGATTACATTTTATTTCATTCTTTGTCAACAACAAAGGAGAGCAGCGGTGGCCCAGTGGTGGCAGCCCCGACTTACGAGCAGTAAGCCGTGGGTTCGAACCCAGGCAGGCGCATTACTTTGTGCAATATATTTCATCATCGCTGCCCTCAAAAACGGTGAAGGATAACATCGTGAGCCGAAACCAGCATGTCCTAGAACTAAAAATTCTAAGACATGTGACATCTACCAACCTGCGCTGGGCTCGCGTGGTGGATTACAGCCCACTCCCTTTCTATTCATAGAGAGGAGACCCGTATCCCAGCAATGGGAACATTTTAGGCTGATGATGATTGTCAACAACACGTTTAACATTTTAGGCATTCTACAGGATGGCTAGGTATTCTACAAAATACCGGATTGTTTAGAATCCCGATAAAATAATATACAATTGATCAAGTTCCATAACAAATCATATTCATCGTGACGTTTCTCTTATTTCACTTTTGTCCTGCCGCAGGACAGCTACAGAAAGAATCATATTTCCTCTATTATTTTTATTAGAATATTTTCACCCCTATACCGAAGAATTTCCATAAAATCCATTTCCTCTAGACATCTCCAAATCATGGAAAACATTACAAAGTAGAAGCATTTCTGAGAAAATAATATTCAGAGTGCAATCAAATTACAATTTCAATTTGTCTACCGCCCGACAATGCAATTCTGCGTTCCTTCCCGTTGCCATGGTTACGAGGGCGTCAACAGACAGAACGTTAGATATGATCTTGGGTGAAATTTATACTGAACGAATTCTGAACCAAAGAAATAGAATGTGACCATTAATACTATATTTTTACTGTCTGAAAGTGTAGAGATTCAACTTGGATAGCGTTGTATTATTATAAATCCTAACTAATATTATAAATGCGAAAGTAAGTTTGTTTGTTACCTTTTCACGCTTAAACCACTGAACCGATCATTCTGAAATCTTGCATATTATACGTTTTCATGTGTATGTCTTTCAACCTGAAAACCTTTCTTTTTTTCAGGATGAAAGGTATTTCATCCTGAAAAAAAGTACTGTTCTCAAGGAAAACAACAACAACGTTTTTATGGTAATAGATAGCGCCACGTGTCCCAGCCCGTTATTGTCAAATTCTAAATTAACGCGAGCGAAGCCGCGCGCAAAACTAGTATTTAATAAGTTAATGTCTTGATTTGAAGATCGACACTATTTATACTTAGCATAGGAAAGAAGTAGACTAACAGCTGCATTCATCATTCATCATCATCATTTCAGCCCAAAAGACGTCCACTGCTGGACATAGGCCTCCCCCAAGTGTCGCCACATTGGCCTTGGCATTGGCGCCATGTTGACATTTTGGGGGGTTTTGCCATAATCGCCACGCTTGGCAGGCGGGTTGGCGATCGCAGTACGGTTGTTACAAAAGCACAAAGAACGCTGCTGCCCATTCTCTGGCAAATCCCTTAGTCGTCTCTTACGACACCCACGGGAAGATATGGGATGGTGTTATTCTTTACGTCCGACACCATACAGAGCCGCAGTGTATAAAATTAATTAGTGTCAAAGCTTCACCTTCGGGCAAAAAAAACACCGTTGTCGTTGGCTGGAAACAAAAACCACCTACGCCGAAGCCGAATATCTATATATTTAATGCCGAAATCGAACAAACTTTTTCGAATGCGCGAAAGCGCGGTGGGAGAGGCCACGCGTAGGGGTTACACTTTTCAAAAGGTTGTTTTTATCAAGTTGCTAGGTCATTTAAGTTGTTTGTAAACTACTAGTACCATCATCATCACACACAACACCAACTATTAATATGAAAGTTAAAAAAAAATATTAAGTGTATGATTCCTCTAGCCAATCTTGAACTGAATTTCTTAAGAGATAATAAACCTTCAGCTTTGGCTTAGGCCAGAAATGGACCTTTGGTCGAACACGATGAATATGGTATCTGAGACCCTACAAGAGGGGTGCGGTCTCGTGTCACAAGAGTAACAACACTCCTGTAGGTCCCTGTCAACTTATTATTTATTTGACATTACATACATTTTACTTCATCTTGATCAGCCTATAATGTTGCTGGGACACAGGGCTCCTCTCTATGAGAGGGAGTGGCTGTAATGCACCACGCGGGCCCAGGGCGGGTTGGTAGATGTCACATGTCTTCGAATATTAGTTCTACGACATGCCGGTATCCACACGATGTTTTCCATCACCGTTTTTGAGGGCAACGGTTATGAAATAAATTACACAAAGTAATGCACCTGCATGGTTCGAACCCACGGCTTACTGCTCGTAAGTCGGGGCTATCACCACTGGGCCACCGCAACTACTCTACTTAAATGATCTAAGCAAAAAAAATAAGCATTTAAATGTCTCACAAAAACATAAATATGCACAAATATACTTAATTAAACAAATACGCCTCCAAGCAAGGACATATTTTATAAGAGATTTGAAACTGAATTATTTTTGTAATCCAGTAAGTACGTAATGGTTTTCATAAAAGGTACAAGGACGATTCTAAATCGGGAGGTGGGTCGCAATTGTAATTTTGAGAAATAAGGACCTAACATACGAAAAAGTTCTAATGGGGTTTACTCTATTACAATACAGCAAAGTTATAATTGGTATAAGGCCCTACTTGTTAGCTGAGTATTTTTACGTATATTTCTCGATCAAATAAGTTTTAGTACAAATAATTGTAATCCCTTCATTTTAAATATGTATTTCAAAATAAGTGAATACAGCTTTACAATAGGTATACATTTTCAGCTAAAATAATAATTCGTTTTAGTTTAGTTTTTTTTTTTTTAAGTGATCGATCTTTTTTCAAATAATCGAGTTGGGGTGTGCCAGGTCACTAAAGTATTGACAACGCTCTAAATGTGACGCAAACTCCACTCGACAAGTCTCAGGAGACTTTTAACTTTCTTGGCACCAGCAAACCAAATTAACCCGTGCAAAAAATAGTAGGAATTTAAAAGAAAATCAGTTTCCTCTTCCTTTGTCTCAGGGTTATATAATTAGGTTTTCTTAGTAGTTACTAATGGGAGTTAAAACCTCTTTTCATTGTCATTTTCTTTTCTCAGGTCAGCACGGAAGTCTTATAGAAAATCGTGAGTATATTACGAAAATAGAGAACGTTAATAACCAATTAACATGGAAATCTATTCTTATTAACACACTAACAAAAAACGCTTCAGAATAACCGCATCACGCATAAATTTGCATGTGTTCGCAGTTCCTCAAACGCGTGAAATCAAATTATATACGAATTCAAATTGTAAAGGCAATAAAAAAATGCATGTGTACTGGCAGCTAACAAACGCACGTTCTGAATACGAAAATTGCACGTGCCGTTGTGTGAACCCCGTAAAATAAACTGACCAAATCTGCGGAATCAATGATCGGGATTCAAGTTTCGAATACCGGATTTAAAATGGCGGATTATTCAGTTTATACGATTGGTACGGGTTAATTCTACGTTACAACGGTTTAATATTGGCAGTTTTGGACTGTGATAATATTTTACAAATAAACGGTATTTATAATGAGAAAATTAATAAATAAACGTTATAAATTAACATGTCAGAAGTTCCAGTTTATATAGAAACTAGATTAATTACGAGAACTTAATTAATTAGTGCTAAGTTAATTTCTGAACTGCTGCTAAAACTTTAGTATTTTGTTATATTATCAAAATGTTTGGGTATTTTAAAACATAATACGCTATAGGTATAAGGTTCAAAATTCGTCGGGAACGGTACTGACAGTGATAACTCATTTTTAATCGTTCTATTGTGAATAGTTACGCGAGGTGAAAAGGGGATGACTTTGTCTAACAAACACTTTTCCTGTAAAAGATTTCTTTTTGATTTGGAATGGTGAATGTGCATGTTAATAACTCTACTGATTGAATGTTGAAAATAGTTGTAAATAATAGATATTTTTTTTATCATAGACTGGTATTGTATAAAATAAATCTGCATGTGACTGATAAATGTAAATGATTTTAGAGTAGAATTTTTTAACTGTTATGAAAAAAAAAATATTCCTATGTATCTTCATGAATGCAATTTACATGGTGGTTATATGATGGTTTGTATAAAAAAAGAAAAGTTTTGGTCTATTTGTTTAAAACAAAAACTGAATTATAACTGTAACTTGGAGAACTGTGATTATGAATAAACACCATTTCACGTACGTAGCGACTCGCTAATGATTTCAAAATCGCCGGTAAATCCAGAACATTCAATTTGACTTCGCTAACGATAACTCAGCTAACAAAATCTAAGATTTTCCTACAAAAGTGTACAAAGTATGGAACAACTGATATTTTATTTGAAATTACTTCGTGATTCAAAAAATGTTCTTGGGGGGGGGATTGTTAGAAGGATGTATTGAGTACGTGGTAACTGTTTGTGTGCCTGTGTGTGTTTGTGTAAAAAAACAGAAAAGCCAAAACGTTTCTTTTTATCATGTGTAAACATTCCATTCTATTTGTTACCTCATTTTAACGTAACCTCCTTTGTCCTCAGAACAAGGTGCACTCACAATAGTGCGCCGCTCCTCAAGCCGTAGTAAGGCCGAGAGTTGTCCGACCCCTACTGATGAACAACTCGACTCCCTCGATTTGGACACCGAGCACTTGCCCGCCGTCGATACACCCGACGCGTGCGATAAGGCCGCCCTTAGGTAAGGATAACATTATTATTTTCTAGATCTTTAATGGTTTATAAATAAATATATTATATCAATGAATTAAAATGATGAATGAATTAAATCTATTTATAGAAAATAACTGAAACTAAATATTTTCAAAAAAATACTAGCTTACATAAAAAACTAAGTTACTAAATATAAACTAATTTAATAAACAACAGGACGCTTAGGTGTCTAAGTACTCCTCCACATCGCTGTCATCCGGAAAGGTGAAGACAGGCAGCATTGCCACGTTGACTGGCAATGCTAATTCCATAGCCAAAGAAAGAGCCAGGTCTTCTGGTCACGCGAAGTGTGAACATGTCGGCGAGAATTTTCTTAAAAGGAGATTGTTATTTAAATACGAGTAGTCTTGTAAGAAATTAGTACATAAGAGGAAGTCTGAAAGTGGCGCCGGTGACTGAAAAGTTGTGTGGTAATCGGTTGTCTTGGTATGGGCGTGTGATGCGGAGGAATGAGGAAAATGTCGTGAGGAAAGTTTTGAGTATGAATGCAGCCCAAAAGACATCCACTGCTGGACATAGGCCTCCCCCAAGTGTAGCCACATTGAAATTTTGGGGGGTTTTGCCATAATCGCCACACTTGGCAGGTGGGTTGGCGATCGCAGTACGGTTGTTCCAAAAGCACAGAGAACGTTGCTGCCCTTTCTCGGGCAAGTCCCTTAGTCGCCTCTCACGACACCCACGGGAAGATATGGGATGGTGCTATTTTTTACGTCCCACACCATACAGAGCCAGAGCCAGAGAGATAAGAGCATAGGAAGACCAAAAAACGATGGATGGACTGCGTGAAAGATGATATGGCAAGAAAGGAGATGTCTCATGAGATGACAAGTAATAGAGAAGTATGGAAGAAGAAGACATGCTGCGCCGATCCCAAATAAATTGGGATAAGGGCAAGAAAATGATGATGATGATATAAGTACGAATTGGGTTCTTTGCGCAATTAAAGACAAATGGCTGTTTCGTATTGAATAGGTCCTAATTTCCTAAATTATTTCTCGCCTTGACACGAAAGTCATACCCTAATGTCGTCAAAGATAGAGTGAACAGGCTTCTTCTGGGTAAGCTCGTACCATCGTCGACTTTGTCTCTGTCATCTCTGACCTTAGACTAGAGTCAAGAGCAAACCCATCTAAAATAAAAATAAAAAACCGGCCAAGTGCGAAGATGGACTCGCGCACGAAGGGTTCCGTACCATTATTTAAAAAAAAAACGTTCAAAAAACGTAAACGTACGTATCGTAAACATGAGTATTTTAAGATTTAGATTTTTTTCAACTCTTTTGACTGACGCAGTATTAACCTAGTTTAAGGACCTTTGCAACTAATAATCATTATGGAAAATTAATGATACTGATACTAACTACTGCTAATTATACTGATACTGATTACTGATAATTTTTGAAATAAATGTGGATTACATTTCACAAACAAAGCCGTTTCTAATATAAAAAAGGGAATGATTTAAAATATGGAACACAGCTATCAGTTGTCTTAAGACCGCACATTGACCTGATGCATCGCTTCTGCAATCTAAATACCAGTTCCCTATCAGCAGAATGCCCCAATAAAATAGCTTGATGTGTATCATCATCATCAGCGTATAATGTTCCCACAGCTGGGACACAGGTCTCCTCTCTATGAGAGGGAGTGGGCTGTAATCGACCACGCGGATGACGCGGCTTGATGTGTATACTGGTAGAGAATACCTTGTGGCAAGACCGCCTATGTACCACTATTGTACATGAAGTTTAAATAAATAAATAATATGTCGCCGTGTCATCGTCATCATCATCATTTCAGCCGTCAAACGTCCACTGCTGGACATATGCCTCCCGCAAGTGTCGCCACATTGACACAACATGGGGGGTTTTGCCATAATCGCCACGCTTGGCAGGCGGGTTGGCGATCGCAGTACGGTTGTTACAAAAGCACAGAGAACGCTGCTGCCCATTCTCTGGCTAGTCCCTTAGTCGCCTCTTACGACACCCACGGGAAGATATGGGATGGTGCTATTCGCCGTGTGTACATATAATACTATTTCGAAAGTCGACGCACAAGTCACCCGGATACACACTTGTGTTAGCTTAGGACGACGGCAAACTCGGTAAGCCTTTTATACTTTGAATAACCACGATGTCTTTAATATACGGGCTCTAAGATCTTTGTCAAATAACTTCAAGCATATAGCCACGAGTACAAGAAGGTATTAGAAAGAAAGACTTCATCCAAGTTGACATTCGTCTAACTCGGTAGAAAGTGATCATTTGTGCATCTATTTTCTTATTCATCATCTGCCTAACCTTTTCCCAAACTATCTTGGGCTCGGCTTCCAGTCTAACTGGATGCAGCTGAGTACCAGTATTTTACATGAAGCGACTACCTATCTGACCTCCACAACCCAGTAACTGGGTAATACGGTACCCCTTGGTAAGACTGGATGTCAGACTTTTAGCTTCTGACTACTCGTAACGACTGTCAAAGATCTACAAATGACAGCCGGGACCAACGGCTTAACGTGCTTTCCGAGGCACGGAGGAAACTCGATATGTAATTATGGTCACCCATCCACAGACCAACCTCGGCAAGCACGGCTTAACCTTAAAGATCGACCTGGGCGGCTGTTATTATTTAGCCACGAGCTCCTCCAGCGTTAAAAGTACCTACCTTTCAAACCTTTTTTAGGGTCCGTACCCAAAGGGTCAAACGGGACCCTATTACTGAGACTTCGCTGTCCGTCCGTCTGTCACCAGGCTGTATCTCATGAACCATGATAGTTAGCCAGTTGAAATTTCTACAGATTATGTATTTCTGTTGCCGCTATAACAACAAATACTAAAAACAGAATAAAATAAATATTTAAGGGGGCTCCAAAATACCATACAAAAAAGTGATTTTTTGGCCCGTTTTTATAAATAATGGTACTGAACCCTTCGTGCGCGAGTCCGACTCACACTTGGCCGATTTTTCTTTTTTCTATCATCGGTCGAACACAGACAAGGCAAAGCGTCACCGTTATATGGTTCAAGTTCTACGAACCCAAACAAAGGGCTTTGCTTCCACATCTATTATGCGAACCGCCAGTCTGTGGCATTCCTTGCCGGCTTCTCTGTTTTCCGCTCATACACATAATCTAGATTGAGACTGCCCTATTGGTCTAGTAGTGGCAAGCGCGGCTACTGAGCATGTGGTCCTGTGTTCGATTCCCAGGTCGGCTAAAGTGTTATTGGGTTTTTTCATCAGGAATTAGTAGCCACTGAGTCTGGTCTTTGCCCGGTTGATGGCAATAGACTTGCCCCCTATTACATGGGACTTTAACATATATGGTGAAATATTATACACACCATACAAACCAATAATAAAGCTGAAGAGTTTGTTTGTTTGCTTGGACGCGCTAATCTCAGGAACTACTGTTCCGATTTGAAAAATTCAGTGTAAGATAGCCCATTTATCGAGGAAGGCTATAGGCTATATATCATCACGCTACAACCAATAGGAACGGAGCAGCAATGAAAAATGTTGCGAAAACGGGGAAAATGTGACGCAGACGAAGTTGCGCGGGACAGCTAGTGAAGAATAAGAGAATAAATGACGATGATCGATAGATTAGAAGCTTTCTCAAGGCAACGCCATAAGGCCAAGAGTTTAAACGATTTCATGTGCACAGAAAAAAATAAAATCCAGTCATAAAAATATCAGAGGTCAAACTTAATCATAAAATTTCTTATTATTCTTAAAACTAGCAGCACCTCAGAGAGATGGGTAGTCAGTATAATTTATAGTTTAATCCCGACAGAGTTAATGAAAGACATTTCAAACCAGCTTTCTTCTTTCCGTAGGATTACATATATTTGTCACTACGGAGTATTTCTACTTTCTAGGTTAAGACGCGAAGGATTTGTTGGATAAATAGAAAATATTTATTTTAGCTTGGAATTGTGGTATAAGGAGAAATCCATAATGGAGTCGTTTGTAGTATTGTCTCGATTTTGAAGCAAAACAAAAGCAGTGTCTATTCTCTTTTTAAGCCGTCAACCAAGTGAAAAATCACGGTTTATGGTAGCGCTTAATGTAAAGCGCACAAAACATTGTGCTGGTGGATACATCGATATTACAGAGGTCAAGGAAACATTTGAAGTAAAGTTTTCAAAAAATAAAATCAAATTTTTTTATTTTACATAGCCGGGCACTTATAAAACGTCGACAAAAAGGTGTTCTGTTCGGGTTGTTCGTTTCCTATGGAGAAGAACCGACAAGAAACTCCATGGTTGCACGTTTAAAATTATTTGGATTTACAATATATCTGTTACAGTGTTAGTAGGTACTTAAGTATGGGAGGACAGTTTTAACATGTAAAACTAGGAAAAACAACGATTAAAAGTTGTACCTTTAATATTCCGTAACTAGATAGGTGCCAGGTATGGTCCACACAAAAATATGATCGCAATGACGAGAAGAACAAACCCTACATTTCTTCACCAAACCAATAATTAAGAAATTAAAATAACAGTCACGTTTATTAAAAACCTACGAGTACAAGAAACATCGCAATCTCTTTAACGTTCGGATCTTTCAACCAGCAAAATAAAGTTTTGCGGTACGCTCGGATATTTCCGTTCAATTGTCATGGCTATTGCCAGGTCAATTATTCCGGATGATTTCCTCCGGTATCGCGGGGAATCGGAACGTAAACCGGATCGCTTTTAAACGGCTTATGGAGCACACGGAATGGATATTGTGAATCTTCTTGACTACTTTACAGCTTATTTTGTTTCACGGGGATAAGAGTGTTATTTCGGTTCTTCCTGTTGTTTTTCTGTTTGTTCTTGTCTGATACCATCACTCGAAATTAAATCCTATTTTTTTTACATAATGTGTAAATTACTACGAGACCAATGAGGTAGTATGCCTGTTATATATTCCAGCTGGCCTACCATACGTCTTAAAGCTGTCTTGTTTTACTCTTATTCCAGTGTGGGAAAGATACGGAACTATACAGGATGTCTAGCGCCATCTCTTTCCCACACTGGAAAAGGAGTAAAACAATAATGTTTTAAGACGTAATGGTAGGCCAGCTGTATGTAATGTAGCTTGATTAATACATTGAATATTTTTTTTAGGTTCATGAAGAAGTGACAACGTTAGTTTTTATTTATTTTTGTTTGTGGCCTGTGTGAGTCCAATCAATACTTCTTTTTCTTTCTTTCATTTCTCTCTAGTTGTTTCATAAAATCTTTAGTTAATGCAAATACGTGCAAATTATATTTGACCCGTGCAAAAGCCGACTTGAGCTCCACACCTAAAATCTGAAATAATTTTACAACATGACAAGATTTTACTCAACCCCAGTACAAATTACCCTACAGAACAATCCAGATTTTTTGCATAGCAGTATTACTGATCCTTTAGAAGGACTTGACCTTAAAACACGGTCGTGATATCATGAAAGCATTTTTTTTACAAGTTAGGAGTAGCGTGGGTTGATATGGTTTAACAGTCTAGAACATAATGAGCATTTAAAAAATATCTGATGTTATAAAAATAATCTATGTAGGCTCATTGTATGTCGGAATCATAATAACTGTGAGCTTAAAATTAAAAGCGTTTACGCCTTACGACATTTCATACAAACTTCATTTTTTTGCATCATTCAAACGCATAAGCAAGATTCTTAGGTCTAAAAAGTTACAAAAAACATTTGCGAAAAATAGTGTTACAGCTCTATCTACAGAAACAGAAATTTCTTATCTTTTAAAAAAAAAACATAACGTCAATGATTTTAGTAACTTTTTAGACCTACGTATCCTGCTCATGCGTATTAAGTTTCATTAAAATCGGTTCAGTCATTTCGAAAAATAAGGACTTGAAAGTTTTTATGAAATGCCGTACGGCGTAAACGCTCTTAACAGTCAGCATACATTTCGGAAACGTGACGCGTCAAAAAATATCTAGATTTTGAGCAGCTAATATCGCCTTTCTAAATCTTGTATTTAAATAATTATTGCACGAGTCAAGCAAAACACGCTTCAATCCACGTAACCAATATTGGGCCGATACATACGTAGGTGTACTAGGGAATCCTTTGAGCTGCAAACAATAGCTAGATGTTGGTCATCGCAGATCAAACGACTGTACGTAACGTGATTGTAAACGGATCAGTGGTAGCAGCACAATAGATATTACAAGTCTATATCTTTCTGTGTATAGGTAAGCAGTAATTGAAGCAGTATTAGGAATTATTCCGATGATATTAGATTCTGACTAGAGACTGCCTTGAGAGTAGCGGTGGCCCAATGGTGGCTGCCCCGACTTACGAACAGTAAGCCATGGGTTCGGACCCAGGCAGGCGCATTACTTTGTGTAATTTATTTCATCACCGCTGCTCTCAAAAACGGTAAAGAAAAACATCGTGAGCCGAAACCGGCATGTCCTAGAATTAAAAATTCGAAGACATGTGACATCTACCAAACCCGCACTAGGCCCGCGTGGTGGATTACAGCCCACTCTCTCTCATAGAGAGGAGGCCTGTGTCCCAGCAGTGGGAACTTTATAAGCTGATGATGATGATGAGACTCGTTGGTCTAGTGGTCGGAATCGCGACTGCTGAGTATGCGGTCCTGGATTCGATTCCCGGATTGAGAAAAGTGTTATTGGGGTTTACTACCAGGAATTTGTCAGTAGCAGCCACGGGGCCTGGATGTATGCCCAGTTGATGGCAATAGTATGGAGTCGGACGTAAAGAATAGCACCATCCCATATCTTGCCGTGGGTGACGTAAGAGGCGACTAAGAAATTTGCCAGAGAATGGGCAGCAGCGTTCTCTGTGCTTTTGTTACAACTGTACTGCGATCGCCAACCCGCCTGCCAAGCGAGGCGATTATGGCAAAACCCCCCAAAATGTCAATGTGGCGACACTTGCGGGAGGCCTATGTCCAGCAGTGGACGTTTTTTGGGCTGAAATGATGATGATGATGATGGCAATAGGTTCGCCCCCTATTACATGAGACTTTAACATAACTGGCGAAACGTGGGTGTACTATTAGGTACACTTCTGCATAACCCTTCGGGGATTACAGGCTTGATGTTATATCATGTTATATATGAACCCCAAAGACACGATGGATGGACCGTGTGAACGATGATCTGGCAAGAAAGGAGGTGTCTGATGAGATGACGAGTAAAAGAGAAGTAAGGAAGAAGAAGACATGCCTCACCAACCAAAAGCAAATTAGGATACTGACAAGAAAATTATGATGATATTAGAATCAGAAAGGTCTTGTTAGTTTTAGTTAGGTTGTTAAAACTAACGAGGTCATGTTTCTTTTATTATACAACAATGTATTCTTACTAAAATGTTTTGAGAATAGAGCAGACCGCTGAAACTCAATATGTCCCTGTATCCAACATGGATGATTAAGATACAAAGAAGTATCAAGATTTTCATACTAGTTTTGGGTCAAGATTTTGAGTTTGTTACGAATCCGAAAGATAGGCTATCAGTATTTCGCTATGGCTATAGATATAATGATAACAATAAAACCAATACCAGTGGAGCCTTTGTTTCTCCAACCTCAGCCCTTTTCACAAGAAGTCTTGGCTTTTTAGTCTAAACCAAGATTCTTTTTAAATAAGGTAAACTATGACCCACGTGGTACCCTTTCGGTTTTGGGTAACCCTGATATTCATACGTTTCATAAGTTGTATGTAGGTCGAAATTTTGTTCAAGTTCGTGATAATAACAGTTCACTTACCCTTTTGAGGATGGGTTTTAATTGTGTTACAAATAATGTTTACTTAGCTTATGAGTTAGTGAATTTGACTCCATTTATAAGCTTTGATTGGCGACTTTACGATCATTGTTGTTCTGGTGTACATAACCACTTTGAATATGTCAGCAGGTTTGTATACAGGGTGTAACGGAAAGGGTATATACATACTTAAGGGTGTGCTACAGTCTATCAAACTGAACATGTTTCTCCATCGGACAAACATCGTAATAGCGAAAGAAATATCAGCTGTCCCATACATTTGGGTCGAATCGTGTTGAAATTTTGTATAGGGCAGCAGATGTTTTTTTCGCTATAAAAATGTTTGTCAAAACCATATTTTATTGATCATCAAATTCTGTCACTTCCTTCCCTGTATATACTAGAAACAGTATTATTTGTTAAAAAGAATCCCCAACTGTTTCCGAGGTCTTCAGAGGGTACCGAAAGAAGTCAACGTGATAATCGGAGACTTCGTATACCTGGTGCTAAAACAGCGCTCATGCGTAAGAGTATATTCTGCATGGCCCCAAAATTATATAACAAGGTACCAAAGGCATTCAAAGATTTAAATATTAATAATTTTAATAAAAGCATGAAAAAACTTCTAGTAAATAAATGCTACTATAATGTTGATGACTATTTAAATGATGTACTTTAGACATTTTAATCATTATTGTAGACATTTTCCTGTATTTTTTTTAATTGATGTAATTTAGATTTTTTATTATTATTTTAAGACATTTGACATTTTTAATATTATTTTTATTGCGCTTGTGCTTTGAATTGTATTATTAATTTATTATGCTATTTGTACGCCTTTCTAGGCAAAACATGTTGAAACTTTTTTTTTATGTAATCTTTCCAACTGATTTAAAGCCTACACGTGTTTTTGACAAATAAATATCTCTTATCTCTTATCTTATGTCCAATGGAGAAACATAATTATTCAGTTTGATAGAATGTAGCACACCCTTTCCGTTACACCCTATATAGTGTATCTTTGGACGAAACTAATAATAAGTTTAAAAAACCCCGGGGGGTTACTAAGACGTCATAGAACAGTTTTGTTTTATTCTTAATCCAGTGTGGGAAAGACACGGAGCTGTAGAGGACGTGTAGTGCTATCTCTTTCACATTCTATATTTTTTATTTTTTTTAAACCGACTTCAAAAAACACTTAACGCACTAAAAAGGTAAAAATAATACTATAACCTACCTATATTAATGAACTAACTTACGATTAACCTATAATAAAATTTAATAATTTAATATAAATAAAAATAAAAATCTCAGTTTGTTTTTTTAAAAAAAAAACAAATAGAGTGACTTTCACATTTATAATATTAGTATGGATTATAGAACAAGTGCAAACTGAAAATGTAAACGAAAACGATTCGAAATTTAAAGGCCCTTGTGTGAAAGAGGAAGGTTTCAAATTATTATGCTTGGCTCGAATTTGCCTCATTGTTTCATGTATTTGAATGCATCCTCTAAACGTTTATCGTCTAACGAATCAAGCTTCAGAATATTAGTTATTTGTATTTAACTATTATCTAAGGCTCTCAGTGGATCAAGGATCTTTTCAGTCTGAACATGTTTTTCAATAACAAAAAAAAAATATGTGCAGCCTCCGCTTAAGTGCTACGATGCCACAGACAGACACACATACCTCTTTTTTGGTCAGGGGTTAAAAAGACAAATTAAAACCTATCATTGTTTTCTTTTGTGTTCCAAAGAAACCCGATATTTGTCGAGCAAGATTTTCTTCAAAGTCTAGAAAACTTAAATTTTGTAAAGCTAGAAGAAAAAAAATCATAACAAACGTTTCTCTCTTGAAGCGTTTTCAGTAAAGAAAATGTTTTAAAAGGCTTTACTTTAAGGCCTACCCAAATCTTATTATTAGATTAAAAATATGTCACAAAAAAATTAACAAATTTTTTTTTTTTTTTACATAAAAAAAACCGATTTCAAAAAACACTTAACGCACTAAAAAGGAAAAAATAATACTATAACCTACCAATTTGGGAAGTATACGCTTTCAAACAAAAAAAAAATTTTTCAAATCGGTTGGCAAGCGACGGAGTTATGCGCGAACAAACATAAAAAAAAAATACAAACATCCGAATTGAGAACCTCCTCCTTTTTTAGAAGTCGGTTAAAAATAAGATTAAACAATACTGTTTAAAGACGTCATGGTATGCCACCTGACCACCGGTTGCTCAGACCCTGTCCCCGTTGCCGGTGAGCTTCTATTTTTTATAAATTATTTTTATTTTTTTACTAGCTGTACCAGTGTACCCGTATTAAAGGGGGGTTGGTTACCTAATCATACATGTGTCTATTTGAGCAAGTATATGCAAAGCTTGGGAAACAGCCATTAAAATTCCAATAAATTCACACTTCTTGCAGTGTACCGAACAGGCACATGCAAGCTTTCTTGTTCCCAAATACTCCTCTGCTCTGTTCAAGAAGCTCTCAAGCTTTACTCGCTTCGTTCTATGGATAAGCAGGCTTAACCTTTCTGTAGGATAATTTACAGGCGCAACTTAGTCAATTTACCGTTGTTAGTTCTAGACATTGGTATTCATAGAATTCCTAACTTATTAATTGCTACGAACCTAGTGTCTACTGTTTGAGGCGGTGAAGTAAGTAACTTACCAACTACCAATTTATCTAAATACGAGCAAAGGGATGATTTCAAAATATTTGGTTTATGTTTAAGAAATTAAATAAATAATAATTATTATTGAAAATCATATTGATTTCTTCAAACGTACGATACCATACAACAAACAAGAACATACATGCCCCAAAATTTATATATCATAATATTTATTCATATTTGCTATCTCTTTGATGGCATATATCTCAGTTATATTCAGTTTCTGTACAATTTATGTTCGAAATGTCCCCGAATATTACTTGAAATCAAGTTTTCATAAGCATTACCATGAAATGGAGCATGCCCTGAAGAGTATTGGCAAATCGCGCGATTCTATCTGTGTGTGGCACTTCACAACGGCAGTGTACGGCACAAATGTTTATTTCAGTGGACACACGTAAACATTTACCAATTGTACGCGTTATAGCATAATGTTCGCGCACAACTGCAAACTTGCGTGCGCGAACTCGTGCGAGCAGTGGAGTCGCGTCAGCGTACACTCACTCGCTGTTCACGCACTTAGTTTTACTCTCCTTCCCGGAGCGAAAGAATAACCTATAGTCAATGTTTTTCAGATGAGAGATGATGTACTGTTTAATTTTGGCGTTTCAATTGTCATAACTGCCTAAGAGCTTATTTACTCTGATTTAAAAAGGAATGATAATGTTACAAACAATACATAAAGGAAACAAAAAAAATGTAATAAAAACAATGATAAAACGACAAGAAAAAAAATATATTAGAGCTGAAATAAACAGATTTCGTTCCTCAATAATAATAAAGTTAAACGGGCCAATAAAACGTGGAGAGCAATAAATTTGTTAAAGAAGAAGACAATGGAATCGTTACCACTCAGAGCTGAAGATCGATCGCATGTTCCAACGATGCTACCCCTGAATGAAATATGAGACTCGGAAAGCCTTTTAAAACATTTTCTTTACTGAAAACGCTTCAAGAGAGAAACGTTTGTTATGAGTTTTTTTCTTCTAGCTTTAGAAAGTTTAAGTTTTCTAGACTGAAGAAAATCTTGCTCGACATTTATCGGGTTTCTTTGAAAACAAAGGAAAACAATGATAGGTTTTAATTTGTCTTTTTAACCCCCGACCAAAAAAGAGGGGTGTTATAAGTTAGACTTGTGTAACTGTGCATCTATGTTTATATATGTGTGTCTGTCTGTGGCATCGTAGCACGTAAGCGGAGGCTGCACACAATTTTTTTTTGTTATTGAAAATCATGTTCAGACTGAAAAGATCCTTGATCCACTGAGAGCCTTAGATAATAGTTAAGTACAAATAACTAATATTCTGAAGCTTGATTCTACTCACGTTAGACGATAAACTTTTAGAGATGCATTCAAATACATTATGCAAAACTATAACCATGCTTGAGGCAAATTCGAGCCAAGCATAATAATTTGAAACCTTCCTCTTTCACACAAGCGCCTTTAAATTTCGAATCGTTTTCGTTTACATTTTCAGTTTGCACTTATTCTATAATCAAATATAATATCTCCTCAATAGAGTGTCACTATTCTAAGTTATAGCGCTCCCAAATCGAGAGTTTTTAGTCCTTAATGGTTTTTAAGAGTATAAGCTTCAAATACGCCATGCTTAGGATACGCCATGAAAATATGGTAAATATCACAAAGACATTTACGTGATGCTAATAACCCTTTAAAATGTTACGACAGTGAACAGTTCTGATTTAAGAAGGTAACCTCACCAAATTTAAAGTAACCCTTAGTATTTATAGAAAATCTAGGCATGAAATTATATAACAAATCAGTAAGCTGGTTTGGAGAAAGAACATAAACATTGCCTCGAGTTCAACCCAGCGACCAACTATTCTTATCGTTTAAAAAATAGTAGAAGAATACTACTATTCTTCTAGGGATGAATGAAAGGCATTTGCATGTGGCTGAGATGAGAATGCTAAGGGGGGTGTGTGGTGTTACGCGATTGAATAGAATAAAGAATGAGTACATTAGAGGAAGTCTGAAAGTGGCGCCGGTGACTGAAAAGATGCGTGGTAATCGGCTGTCGTGGTATGGGCATGTGATGCGGAGGAATGAGGAAAATGTCGCAGGGAAAGTTTTGAGTATGAATGTGGATGGGTATAAGGATAGAGGAAGACCAAAGAAACGATGGATGGACTGTGTGAAGGATGATATGGCAAGAAAGGAGGTATCTCATGAGATGACAAGTAATAGAGAAGTATGGAAGAAGACGACCTACTGCGCCGACCCCAAATAAATTGGGATAAGGGCAAGAGAATGATGATGATAATGGAATAGTAGTGTGGTGGTAGTGGCCTTTGAACAAAGATTAGATTTTACTTTAGCTTTAAACGCATTAAATGGCAAGTCTAAGAAGATGGTAGCTTGTTGTACAAGGTTATACCAAGCCCTACGAATGAATTATGAACCTTATGAAGCCGGTGAAAGGGAGCACGTAGTTTATGCTTAATTCGAGTGTTTATGTTGTGAATATCACTGTTTTTACTGTACAAATGGATATTTTGTGTAAGATATTAAATGTTAGCGAAGATGAATTGTGAAGCCACCGTTACAATACCAATCTATTAAAAAAAGTCTCTCAGATATACTCGGACACCCAGCTGGTATATTGAACGAATCGCTCGTTTTTGAAGAACGAATATTGCCCCACAGCAGAATATCGTAGGTGATAACACTGTAAAATAACTAAAATAGACTAACCGTGCTGTATGGAATAGAATAGAATAGAATAAAACTTTATTGTACCTACACCAAAAATGAAAAATAACGGGCTTACAAAACTGCTAATCTTATGGTTACAACGGCGCGGCGGTCTTATCGCTGATAGCTATATCTTCCAGACAACTTTTGGATGGACATTATGGAATTAAAATAAAAAGGGGGCAGTCACTGGTGTACCTACTACACAAAAATGTTAAATAACAAAAGTTATCTACTTCACACTACTACTCACTTCACTTCTACTTTAAATATAATACATAAATAAATATAAATATACAGATATTTGTGTTTTTAATATTATATGGCAAAAACAAAACTAGAATGGTGGTTTTTACTGAATGAAATTACAGATACTGAAAATGGTTAGTAACTAAGCTTTTAAAAGCAACGAGCGACTGTGCTCAGCGCAGTGTGCTGTGTGTGTGTGCTGTTTCAACGTCAGTGTATTGTCTTACTTTTCTGATAGCGTATGCGGCTGAACTAAGCCTCCCCGCTAGGTTTGATATGTGTTAGTTTGCTAGACGTTTATTTGCAAAAGTTTAACTGTCTAACAATTTTTTTATGGCGATAATATAATATTTTGATCTATAGTTATATTATTCACTTGGTCTTTAAATTGGATCTCAAAATATGTGTTTTGACTCGTAGGAGACGTGCCCCAAGGTTTTACTAGCACATTAGTGGAATATACATATAAATTATGTAACATAAATACTGATAATCCCGAATCCTAAAGATTTATTGTCCATCCCTGGTAAGACTTTTAACAACATATTGAAAAGCTTAAAATCTCACTACACTTACATAAATATGTATTTTCCATACATATTTATGTAACATAAATACTGATAGTAATCCCTAAACCTAAAAATTTTTCGTCTATCCCTGGTGATTTTCAGATTTGTAGAAAAAATGTTAAAAGTTTTACCAGTTTGCCAGATACCTGCGATTGCGCACCCAACAGGCCGTTACAGGCCGCTGTAAACATACTTCAGCAAAATGGGAATTAAAGATCATCCAGACTCACAGTGTGAGTGCGGTACTCCCGACCAAATGATGTTCCACTTGCTGGAGTGTCCGAAGTAACCCAACACATGCCCTTTTGATGTCCTAAAATACGCCACAGACTATAATATATGATTAGCGTGGCACCACTACTACACAACACACATACTGATATACACTACTGGTGATATACTGGGTCCAAGACATTTAAAGAATTCGTACCATCGACATGGATACCAGCTACTTCGGTGTGAAACAGAAAACTGAACGCTTGCATAATAATATTTTTTTTTTTATTACCGATTGTTTGTAAATATGTGGACATTGTAGGCCTTACAGATTCCTAGATCCTTGGTAACTTTTTATTTCGATCTACGTTTTGTAGTAAGCAACGACTTATTGTCAGGCCTACGATGTCCCTCCATACTTTAGTACTAACGCTGTAACAGAAATATTGTAAAACCAAATGATTTTAAAAGAGTAAACATGGAGTTTACTCTTTTACTCACTCGACTAAAGAAAAACAGAACAAAATATACTAATTGACAAAATAACACAGCAATAAGCGAAGAAGAAATTTCGAAGTTCAAAGAATACCTAAACTCCTACATATCGAAAGATCAACTGTGTGCACGAGATATTACTTCAGTCCAAAAATACTATGATAACTTAATCAGACTCATCACCTTAAGTTTGCAAAACGCCCGAAAAGCACAAAAATCCAAGGAAAATCATAAAATATTGTCAGATCGCACACTAAAACTTTTAAAAAGAAGACAAGAACTGCAAAAAAGCGATACTAAAACTAGAACAACGAGAAATGAAATTTCGGCCCTTTGAGTAATCAAAAGCATATACAACAACAGCAAAAGTAGGGTCAAACTAGAAACAGTCGGTCCTTGGTTCCCTGTAACAAGAGGTGTAAGACAAGGAGACCCATTATCACCTATATTATTTATAGCCACATTAGAGTCAATAATAAGTAAGCTCGACTGGAAAGAACGCGGCATTAAAGTAAACAACGAGTACTTAAACCACCTACGTTTCGCCGACGATCTGGTGCTGATATCAGAGAAAGGAGAGGAACTACAATACATGGTAGAGTCACTCTGGTACAGTCAATAAAGCCAGCAAGTTGGCTGGCTTGGAAATGAACCTCTCTAAAACTATGTTAATGACCAACAGCACCAAGGTACAAATTTGTGTCGATGACGAGCCTCTTCAATATACCGAGAAATACATCTACCTAGGTAAACAAATTAGCTTCGACAGCCAAAACAACTACCAGGAGGTCGTACGCAGGGCACAGCTAACATGGAATAAGTACTGGAGCTTAAAGGAAATATTCAAGAGTAACATGCCAACAAATCTGAAGACCAAGGTTATGAACTCCTGCCTCATACCATGCCTGACCTATGCCTGCCAGACGTGGAAATTTAACAATAACCTAAGAAACAAAATTAAAACGTGCCAACGCGGAATGGAGCGCAGTATGTTAAATATTAAAAAAATACATAAACTACGACATACAAAAATAAGAAACACCACAAAAGCAACAGACGGTCTGGCACAAGCACTAGCAATAAAATGGAAGTGGGCTGGGCACGTAGCACGTCTCCAAGACCAGAGGTGGACAAAAAGTGTGACGGCATGGAAGGGACCAGTAGGCAAAAGAAAAAAAGGGAGACCCCACAATAGATGGGAGGACGAAATAAAACACACAACGGGTCCAAACTGGATGCAAGTAGCTAAATCCAGAGAACACTGGAACACTTTGGAGGAGGCCTTTACCTGCAGAGGGGTTCTTGCGGAATAATTATGTTATGTTACAATAAAACTAATAATAAACAAAAATAGATACTAACACTAAAAATATAAATTCACTTTATGTTACTAACAAAAAGATTATTTTGTAAGAAATAAAAGGCTTTTTTATTTTTTATTTTATTAAACATGGAGTTTCTTGCCGGTTCTTCTCCATAGGAAACGACCAACCCGAACCGAGGACCTTTTTATCGACGTTTTATAAGTGCCCCTGTAGGCCTATGTAAAATAAAAATATTTTGATTTGATTTGATTTGACTACATAAAACTTGTAATTGTCCATATTGTTGTTATTTACGAAACTATTGTGTCTTCCTCCAGTTTTCCGAAAATAGTAAAATAAAGATAAATTATCGATACTTCTCCAATAGGTAGTGCAAAATCTCTTAAGCGTCCTATAGTGTGTGTGCTATCGATGTCTTCATCAATCACTAGCCCCCAGCGTCCGATTCTAGACAAGGGTATCCCGCACTCTTGAGACAAATTGTCCCACCCAACTAGAAATACTCTTACTTATAAAACTTGTTACCCGTTCCATTTTATTATATTTTTGTTTTGATCGATATTTGCACCTTCGATCGAGTGAAAAAGATATCGTAAAATTACCCTTATGATTTCGTTTATTCATTTCAATACACGTTTCTTATATTTTTACATATTTCTTCATAAAACTTAGAAAAACAATTTAAAAATATAAAAATAGGTTTCCGCCGGTGTCGGGAGCAGACTCCAAACTACCGGTGCGGTGGTTAGGGCTGCAGAGACAGGAACCTCCTGATAATACGGGCCGTATCGAGGAGTTCTGCCTTCTGAATCCCTGCCCTTGATCCAACTATTTAGGATATAAAATCATAAATGAAGGAATCAAGGAAAACGGCCAATTCATAGTGCATACAGTCACAAATGTGTCGTAAATTAGTATTGTATTTAAAAATTATCATTTTTTTTGTCCATGACAATCATGCATTCACCAATCTGAGTTCGGAAAATTTCTCTTGACCAACACCGTCATTTGTAGGACATTAAAAACATAGAACGGTTTTATCAGTCCTTTTAAAAATCCCCCGGAGCGCCGACACGAGTCCAATTAATTCTTTTGAATTTCGATTGCCGTTCCCAAGTTTTATTTTTCCTCTTTTGCTTTTGCGAATAGGTGCATCGTTTCGCTTGTCACTGGCCCGCCGCAGTCTAGTGGTTTTCTGAATAATAGTGGTATTAAGGGCTCCTGAGTCGAGTGATGGCTTGTTTTTTGGCATCTGCCATCGATATATCGAGACCGAAAAGCTTCGATATCTTTCAGAATTTGATATGACTGACTGAACTACACGTTATTGTAACCTAAGCTTGCTTGAACGACATAATGACATACGGATCTGGTTTAACCAAACACAATCCCATCAAAAACATAACATGTACAAAAATGCCAAGACTCGCAAAGCAGTTCTAATGTAATTTCTGAAATAAACAGAATGTACCACCAAATCGTATTCCTAGAATTTCTTGACTGCAATTGGCGGATCTTCGAATAAGGTACTTCCTCTAGCTAGCTATCTTTGTCAAACCCATAGTTGCATTCTGCTTCAATCATTGCTAAAGATGTCATATGTCACTTTAATCAATGTTAAAGATGTAAATAGTTAATAGTTTTCGGGTACTTCAAATTTGACAGATGAAAAGTAGGCGTTTTTATCTCAATTTATAAACAAACAGGCAACAGGCGTGGTTAGTCCGACTTAAGTTCAGTTCTTGACTAAGAATACCAGTGTGAGATTCCTTAAACAGTCAGAAACGCTCATATACTCAAGAGGTCATCCAACCAGCAAACGCGAAAACATTATTGTTAAATGAATTTCACTGTATGTACACGAATCTCATTTTAAATATTGTTCCAGCATGGTTTTAATAAAGCTTTAGAAATAAAAGCAAAACATAATGCACTTAACCTTTTCTCATCTCTGGGAAATAACAATTATCTACGAAAAATGAGTTACATATTGAGTTTCAAACGACCTAATAACTTGCGAGAAACGATACTTTAACAAATATATTCTTTTTCTTTGCTTTTACCGGGCTTGTAAGTTCTTTATTACTTGCAACTAGAGCAGATTCTTTTTAGGGTTCCGTATCCAAAGGGTCAAACGGGACCATATTACTGAGACTTCGCTGTCCGTCCGTCCATCCGTCACCAGACTGTACCGTGATAGTTAGCCAGTTGAAAATTCTACAGATAATGTATTTCTGTTGCTGCTATAACAACAAATATATTTAAGGAGGCTCCCCAACAAAAAAGTGTTTTCTTTTTGTTCTTTTTTTATAAATAATGGCACGGAACCCTTCGTGTGCGACTCCTTCTCGCATTTGGCCGTTTCTTTTTTTTAAACTGTCGATTGGCTATTAGAAGTGTCAAAGTAGGTATAAATAATAGGTGTATGTGTTATTTAAGCATATGCAAAGCGAATAGTTGTCAGGTAAGTTGGTGCAGCGTAATGACTTAATGGCGTGGCTATTATGGCAAAACCCCCCAAAATGTCAATGTGGCGACACTTGGGGGAGGCCTATGTCCAGCAGTGGACATCTTTTGGGCTGAAATAACGATGAAGATGATGAATGACTTAATGAGACAACACCAACTAATAATTTTATATTTCAATAGGTTCCGTCTGTTTCTAAATGCGATTGTTTTTACTTTTCAGTCAGGTTTTTTAGTTTCTATAATAACTTTTATCATTTATTTTTTAATAAAACATCTTCCAAAATTAGTTTCATAATGGTAAAAGTTCACTTTATTACAATTCTTTAATGTTCTTGAGCCCTCCTTATTTTTAATATGTTTATCATTGAAGTTTAGCTGTGCTCATGTTGAGATTTGCGTCTGTAATATGGTGCGTGTTTTCTCAAATAAATAAAGAAATCGTTAATATCGTATTTCCCGTCACTTCTCGTATAGATTTGGAATAAAAGAGCGATATTAGATATTGGAAATCTCAGATAAGTACACGTGTAAGACATTAATGGAAAGGAATCCAATTTATGTAGGGTAGTGTGATCCAATATTAGGGAACCTTTTGACGCCCACAGACGATTGGCTGAGTTTAGTGCCTTTAGAGGTTTGAAGTGGGTTAATAACTTACTTAAAAAATACAATACTAGAAAGAAAAACAAAAGAAATAAAAAATATTTATTTAATAGTAACCGGCGTGCTTGTATAAGTAGGCGTATGAATATGGACGAGGCAAAAGAACTGTGTAAGGATCGTAGCTGGTGGCGGTCTATAATTTCTGCCTATCCCCACGGGAAAAAGGCGTGAATTTGTGTATTATCATCATCATCAGCCTATAATGTTCCCACTGCTGGGACACAGGCCTCCTCTCTATGAGAGGGAGTGGGCTGTAATCCACCACGCGGGCCCAGTGCGGGTTGGTAGATGTCATATATCTTCGAATTTTTAGATCTAGGACATGCCAGATTCCTCACGATGTTTTCTTTCACCGTTTTTGAGAGCAGCGGTGATTAAATAAATTACACAAAGTAATGCGCCTGCGTGGGTTCGAACCCACGGCTTACTACTACCTCGACTTACGAGTAAGTCGAGGCAGCCACCACTGGGCCACCGCTGCTCTCCTGTGGAAATTAGAAAATTCTAAATACGCCTTTAAGGCGTCAAAATTATTCATAATATGAACTGACATCAAAATTGTCTGGATTTGGTGCAAAATGCATAAGCTAGTCGTCAAAGAACATTGTTGGCTCTGCGCAAACGTGGGTCTTGTGTCGGATACAAGCTACCAATAAATATCTGATTGCTTGATTGATTGATTAGATGTTGTTTTGCATCCTCATCAAAATTCAGGAAGTTGTCACAAAAAAACATAAATAATCAATTAAAATTACGGTACCTAGTTAATTATTAATAAACGCTGATTTTTTTGGTTGTCGGTATTTCAGAATAACCCCCTTAACGTGGTTTAGGAAATAAGAAATTATCGAATAAACGTTTGAGATTGTATGTATGTGTGGAAGCTTGGTTATGGGGCGAGAATCAAACGGGCCGCGTTTAAAACACGGTTGGTTCACACTTACCGATTTCCGTAAATAAGAAAAAAAAATACCTATCCATTAAATTATTGATTCGGGACAAGAATCATTAGCATTGTCAGCTCCTTGATGTTGACGAGGATGCAAAACAACATCTTGTATAAACAGTATGAAATCAGCCACTGCCTGCGCAGACGTAAACTGTGTCCGGTCGCCGCTACAGAACACAGCAACTACGGTTTCCTGTGACGGTGTGCCGTGTTGGTAACAAAAAGTGTCTAAGTTTGCGCAGCCCCTTAGAGATGTCTGTCTGATTCTATCAGTAAATTGTGACGTTCACTGTCACCCTTGGTTTGGATGAAAAGTGTTGAAAAAGTAAGCGTCAATGTCGTGTCGTGTCGGAGGAAGACCAAAGAAAGCACGTATGGACTGTGTCAAGGATGATTTGGCAAGAATAGAGGTGTCTGGTGAGATGTCAGGTAATAGAGAAGTATGGAAGAAGATATTTATTGTTATCGCTTAGGTAAATAGGAATGCAGTACACAAATATGAGGCTTGCAGCTTACAAGTTGCACGAGACAACTCTCAGTTACTGGAGCGTCTCAAACTTTGCCAAAACGACGCCACACTCGTCCTCATGACCGCGTAAAAGTCACTAAGAATAAACAGTTTCTTATTCTAGTATAGTCTTTACAAATGATGTGTCCATATTCTTATAACAGAGTATAATAAAAATCGAATATATTATCGACATAATTCATTAAAGTAAACCAGATTTATAATCATTCATCTGACAATTGCATTTTGATACACTACATAATCATTTTGTATTAAATTATTTCGTATACAATTTTTTTTGCGGTAACGCGATTTCTTCTCGAAAATTTTCAGACGGCATTTGCAAAGTACAGGCTGATATTGGAAATGCCGGAAAAAAAAAACAAAACGAAACGATTCCTAAGAAAATAAAACACCCTTCCCTTTCGAGACTGTCAGCTAATAAATTCCAACACGACGCAGGCATAATTAACCCTTACCACGCCGACACATAAAATGTACCTCATAATGAATTTCCTGTAATTAATTCTACTCTCTCTTTGTTCACAGATTACGCTATCTCCTAAGACAATTGAATAGGGGTGAAATATCTGCAGAGACTTTACAAAAGAACCTACAATATGCTGCGAAAGTTCTTGAAGCAGTCTACATTGATGAGACCAAGTATGTATCTTGCTTTTAGGGTTTTTTTGGAGGAACTGGTTGAGGGTTAAAAGTTGAGGAAGACTATGCTTCGGTTTTCTTTTTACAAATAGATATATGGTCGAGGCAACTTGCAACTGATTTGATTGTTGGTAGCTTGTTATGTAAGTTTCTAAGTAGTTCTGCTAGCATGCTTAGATATGAGTTTGCTAGCAGGTTAACACCGAAGGATGCTGTGAACTAAATTAAACTACAAAACCAATCACAGGAACTTACCGTATCTTGGATAGTTCTTGATGTAAACAACATTGTTGAACCCGTCCAATCCAATCTACAAGGTGTGCACTCTTTACGAAGCTGTCAACCAATCACTCTGTATATCAAACTAAGTTAATTCTACGCAATAAATACTGCTGGGGAAACGCCATATACTTGGTGTGAAAAATTACGTTTTACAAAGGACTCAATGCAACGCACTCAAAACGTTGTGCTGGTGGATGCTTTGAACGGGGGTCATGAAGGCATTTAACACGTTCGCTGCGGCAGTGATTTTTCAATACTTTCTATTCCTGCGGTACAAGGTCTATACACCTGGTAAATAAAATTTATATTGTGGCGGCACTAGGCTTATAGACCCTGTACACCATTGGGTTCTATTTAATAATACATCTTAGATATATATATCCATCTCTTTTCTCCACCGAACTAAATTGAAGTTATGCCTTCCGCACGACAAGGAAGTCTATACTTTTCTTAGCCGCACTGTAAGCGAGGCGTATTACAAGATGTTTAGACCTGGTATCGCACTCAACGTGTTAAAGTAAAGTTAAAACATGAAGTTGGAACTTTGACCCGTAATACCTGTAAGTAGAGTGTTCCCAGGTAAGGTCCAGAATAAAAAATATATCACAATGATGGAAAGGAGAAATGGTTTTTCGCTTCGTTAAGGGAATGTTAACAACCATTATAAAACTAACTCCACTATCGATACAGGCTCATTAAAATTGTTAACTTAACCAACTTTTATCAAACTCAAGCCGTTCTAAGATAAATGTACCGTAACTTTTTAATTACCTGCAATGTTCTGCTTGACATTCTCACGGTTGCAAGGTGACCTCCGAAGCGCAGTCTATCTCAAAAAATAAATTGTATAGGTTGAAAAAATCTCATAACTTCTATGTTTCAGATCTGTGTAGCAGTTCCTATATTTTACGCCGTGATCGTAAATTTTAGTCATGACACACAATACATAGAATTCATTTTTCGTTGTGGGAGCTTGGAAATACCGTTTCTGTCACCCCCAGTATTTCTTTTTTGTAGTGTCGGAGCGTTTTCGTTTCTTTTAAGAAAAAAAGTAGCGTCCAACGGAAGAACACGTGGTTTCATGTTGAATTCATTTATTGGCTGTGCTTTATTTGTATAGAATGGAATTAATCTTAATTGTATCAAAATGAAATGTAATATGATTAGATAAAAACACCTACTTAATTAAATTCCAATAGTTTAACTAAAAATACACTCATATAAAACACCGTTATGATAGTCGTAAGATGGAAAAATAAAATAATCCATTTAAAAAAAAAAACATTTAATAAAAGTTGCTTCTTATTACCATTACTGATCATAAACATAATTGGCATCTTATTCATTTACCCTAAAAAATATTTTAAATGTTTATAACATCAAAACGTTTTACAAAATGTATCTTTGAGTATCTTTGGATATTGGAATGTATGTCTCTTGCAATATCTAAAGTGGTCTGAGCCAATATTGCAAGTTCTTACCGAGAGTCCACTCCAGCGACAAATGGGCTATCTATCCAGAAAATAACTTACTATCACTTCTGTACCCAGATATTTCTAAAATATTGCTTCATTTTTAGGACAAATGCGTTTGCAGAAATTGCATCGATGGAAAATAATTTAAAAGATTTCACAAAGGAATAGTAATTTTTTTCATTTTTAACCGACTTCAAAAAGGAATTTCTCAATTTGATTGGTATTTATTTCAATGTATGAACACCGATTACGCTGAGATTTAATTCATTCTTCTTTAGTGCGATGCGAAAGTTCCCATTTGGTCCCATCAAAATTTGACATAGTTTGGCCCAGTAGTATTTTAAGAACATATTTTTTCGTATGTATGGACGATGTGCTGACTGCTGGTGTCTAGTTAGTGTAAAATTGATACTTGACTAGGATTTATGTGAGATACCAAAACTAGAAAGCGTAAAATAAAACTTTTTCAAAAAAGTCAAACAATAGTCACCGACTCCCGAATGTATAGTTATTTTCCACTTTTTAGCGTTTTTTTTTTTTTTGGAATTCGTGTATTCAATAATATTACTGAAAATTTGAACTAGAACTACCATAATATTTGTGACTTGTCCGTATAGCTACCTAGTTGACAAATATTTGAAAAGAATTTAGGCACTGAATCTTTTTCAAAACCTTTTGTTCTGGTTATCTCGCCTGTAACAAGATATTTTACTCAAAAATAAAAACCTGTGAAAGGTACCTAATAGACGTTTTAATGAACCCCTAAAGGGAGGGTCTAATTAGTGTCTCTAGTCACAAGCACGTCAGGTTAATTAGGGAGACAAAGCGGTTTGTTACAGTTACCCTTGAAAATTTCACGAACAAGAACTAATTGGACTTTAAAAGCTTTAACAAAAAAAAACTAAGTTTTTACTGCGCAATTACGGATGTTACTTACTCGTAGATTATTGTTTGTAGATAGAGCTGCGTTACGTGAAAATATGTTAGCTATACGTATAAGGATTTTCAGATTAATGGTTCAATCAATCATTCTGCCTCGTCTTTTGCTAACTACGTTGAGGTCGGCTTCCAGTCTAACGGGATGTAGCTGAATACCTGTATTTTACATGGAGCGTCTGCCTGTTCGAGCTACACAAACTGGTGCATAATTTGATACCTCTTGTTAAGATTGATGACGTACTCAGGTTATTAGCTAGTTCTGCGTATAACCTGTGCTTTTATTGGAACCGTAGTTAAGCTAAAAAATAAAATCAAATAGTCTTATTTCATTTTAACGAAGGATAGAAAGAAAAGGGCAAGCGCACAGGACCAAAAAATAAAAAAAGTTATATGAAAAAAAAAATTAAAAAAAAAACAACATAGAAATTATAATAAAATAATAAGACATATTTAGACTTTACTGGTCGAAAGAGGCCAAAAGGCATATCAGCATGATACTGTCACCTAAATAATAAATGTTAACTTAAAAATCTTTTCTCATATTATTTGAAAATTAAATTTTCATTTCAGCCGAAAGACGTCCACTGCTGGACATCGGCCTCCCCCAAGTTTCGCCACATTGACATAACATGGGGGGTTTTTGTCATTATCGCCACGCTTGGCAGGCGGGTTGGCGATCGCAGTACCGTTGTTACAAAAGTACAGAGAACGCTGCTGCCTATTCTCTGGAAATTCCCTTAGTCGCCTCTTACGACACCCACGGAAAGACATGGGATGGTGCTATTCTTTACGTCCGACACCATACAGAGAAATTTTCATTTCCAAAGGCATTTTCACATGTATGTTATTAATTATAAGATTGCTTTTAGGCGTCTAAGCATATTTGCTCATTAGAAGAGAATGTTCGAGACGTATTTAAACGGGTAATTGTCAAACATTAAAGATTATAATTCTGTAATACCAACATAATAAACGAACGCACGCTGTTTCTGTATTCACGTTTAAGACAATAATTTATTACAGTTTCAGACATTCCAGAATTAGCTTTTAGGTACTAAGTGGATTATTTTGAATTCTAATATATTATTTAGGCACCGAAAATCTTACAAATACAAGGTGTTGTTTTTGCATCCTCGTCAAATTCAAGGAGGTAACTATGCTTATGATTCTCGATCCGAACCAATAATAAAATGGGTAGGTTTTTTTTTCTTATGAAATTCAGTAAGTGTGAACCACCCCTGTTTTAAACGCGGCCCGTTTGATCCTCGCCCTATAACCACGCTTTTATTCGAAAATTTCATATTCCCTAAACCACGTTAAGGGGGTTATTCTGAAATACTGACAAACTTAAACAACCAAAAAAATCAGCGTTTATTAATAATTAACTAGGTCCCGTGTTTTAAATAGATTATTTATGTATTTTGTGACAACCTCGTGAATTTTGACGAGGATACAAAACAACACCTTATATAAAGCAACATAAAAGTTGTGTGTTTCAAAGAACCACCAAGTTGCAATAAATTTCTTATATAAAAATGTGATCATGTCTTATGGCTGATTGACTATTTTGTGTAAAAAATCTATTGTTTAAATTACAAACCAAATCCTATTTTATTCCATTCAGATCCAACAACGGGGAAATTCGTCAGGTAAACATTATTAAACCTGAGTGAGGTCTACTCAGGCTTAATAATGTTTAAATACTGCAAACAAAACAGCTTCCCTTTTCAAAAAATATAATCAATCAATGCCAACATCTGCAACGGTACTAAAACTATCAAAACAAAAAAATATAATTATACTCGTAACCAGCCAGCATCTGTTACATTCATGCGAGAGTCGACTCTACCAAATGAAATGTGCGACTCTACGCGGCTTTACGTAGAGGCAATATAGAGCAGCGCGATCAAAGGGGTTATGAAGTTATGTTCGGTATCGAAGTTATGAAGAATATATAAAGTTGGCATATGTTTACTGTTGCATTTGGGTACATTAGGTTAGAAATATCAAAAAGCTAGTAATATTCAGAAACAATATTATCATCTTTGCTTACAATTAGCAGTGATTTCTCAATTTTTTTTCCGAAGGGTACCTAGCTATAAGTGAAAGAGCTAGTGAGATTTCTTCGATTTTTCTGGATCACTTGAATAGATAATGGAATAGTTAGTAGAAAATAACAGAACAACTAAAACCGTAAAAGGATGCACAAAAGAATTAACATCACATGATCTCTCACAGTTGTTAAAGAAAACTAAATCTGCAGTTTATAAAGAATCTCATTGATAAAAACGTCCGTCACTTTAAATAGAAAAAATAACGCAAAAGTATGAGCAAAAAAACTTATAAATCTTTAGGTGACGTTGATAAAATTCTGAAGTGTTTAAGTTGAGCAAAGAATAGTTGAGCTATAGGGCATAAAATATTCGGTTATACAAACCATGTCCTAGTGCTCAAACTAGTCGAGCAGTTGGTAGGTAGCGGTAGTTTTAGTTTCTTTTACTTTGTTTTTGCTCTGTATGGTGTCGGACGTAAAGAATGGCACCATCCCATATCTTCCCGTGGGTGTCGTAAGAGGCGACTAAGGGACTTGCCAGAGAATGGGCAGCAGAGTTCTCTGTGCTTTTGTGACAACCGTACTGCGATCGCCAACCCGCCTGCCAAGCGTGGCGATTATGGCAAAAACCCCCCATGTTATGTCAATGTGGCGAAACTTGGGGGAGGCCTAAATGGACGTCTTTCGGCTGAAATGATGATGATGATGATGATGATGACTTTGCTTTTAACGATTTTTATTTTTTATACAAAGAGTTCCTGTAATTTGTTTCTTTACTATTTTGTGATAATTATGTGTATTCATCAATGATGTAGTTTATATATCATTGGTATTCATCTAATTGTTTAAAACTGTTATTTTAAGAAATGGTATTCTGAAATCGAACAATGACACCAGACATCAAACTAGGCCACAACATTTTCGGAAACCTCTTCACAATTCAAACTAATATTAATAATAGGTCTTTACCTATGAAATTGCCGTATTGCAGTACAGACTTTTTCAAACAAAAAAAAGTTTTGATTGGCTATGAGTTCTAAATTCAAATTAATTTTGTTTTAAAAATATGACATTCTATTTACAAAATCAGTCTTTTGTTTATTGATTAGCGTTGTATTTTCATTACATTTCAACATTTTTCCTCATAATGGATACTTTGAAATTTCGTGTAATTATGGAATATGAGTTCCGTCGTGGCACCAACGCGGCACAAACGACCCGTAACATCAACGACGTTTACGGAGAGAACTGTACAAACGAACGCACAACCCGTTATTGGTTTGCTCCGTTCCGTTCTGGGAATTTTGACTTGAAAAATGAACCTCGTGGTCGTCCAAAAACTTTGGTCAACAATGATGAATTAAAGGTGATTGTTGAAGCTGATGAAACTCAATCTACAGCTGAGCTGGCAGCAGCTTTTGATGTTAGCATTAAAACAATATTGGTCCATTTGCGACAGATTGGCAAGATAAAAAAGCTTGATAGATGGGTGCCCCACGAACTTAACGATCGCCAGCGCAACGTACGCGTCGAGACTTGCCTTGCGCTGCTTAACAGGCACAGAAATGAAGGAATTTTGAACCGAATTGTTACGTGCGACGAAAAATGGATTCTTTTTGACAATCGAAAGCGCTCAGCAAGTTGGTTAGATCCTGGTTCAGTACCAAAGCAATGTGCAAAACGAAAAATGACCCCTAGAAAGGTGATGGACACAGTTTGGTGGTCTAGTGCTGGTGTGATTCATCATAGCTTTTTACAAAACGGCGAGAGCATTACTGCAGATGTGTACATTGAAGAACTGACCACAATGATGGCGAAACTCGCACGTCTGCAACCAGCTTTGGTCAATCGGTCGTCTCCACTGCTACTTCACGACAACGCGCGGCCCCATACTGCACAACAGACCGTCTCTAAGCTGCATGAGTTGGGTTTGGAAGCTCTCCCTCATCCGCAATACTCACCAGATCTTGCGCCTTCCGACTATTACTTTTTCCAAAATTTGGACAACTTTTTAGCGGGAAAAAAATTCAATTCCCGAGAGGCAGTACAAAACGCCTTTGAACAGTTTGTTGTCTCCCGTCCAGCTGATTTTTTCAAGAAGGGCATCCATAAACTGCCACAGCGTTGGCAAAGATGCATTGATTGCAGGGGTGATTACTTTGAATAAAAGAAATAAATAAGTTCGAAAAAAAAATACTTTAACTTTTTTCAAACAAAACGGCAATTTCATAGGTAAAGACCTAATATTAGAATACCACCACCCTATTTCATCCAGTGGGTGTCAGAGGCGACTTATGAAATACTCAGCATAATTACAATTAAAAAGATATGCACCATAGCGTTCCCAAGGAGGGTCCACGCAAGGCAGGCGACGACAGTTCATTTTTATTTTTCAAAGTTTCTATTATTTCAAAGGGCATGTGGGAAGACTGATGTATGGGTATGAGAGTGTATGTCGGCTGAGGGTACGGAGACCGTAAAACTGACGGCGAGGCACTGCTACAAGCTTCTTCTGCCTTTGACCTGGCAATTATGAACCCATGGTTTAAGAGAGACGAAAATCTCATAACTTATAAAAATGGCCACTACGCGACGCAAATTGACTTTTTCTTGGCCAAACAAAACAGCCCCAAATGCATTACAAACTGCAGGGTGCTGCCAGGTGAAGACTTAGTCTCCAAGCACAGATTGGTCGTAATGGAGGTAAGTGGCAAGCGAAATTGCAAGTCACGCATGCAAAGACATGACAAGTCTCTTCTTGACTTGTTTTTTGATAATTTCAAGGAAAAGGTTACAGGAAACATTTGAGTTAATTTATCAGAAAAATATGTATATGTACAATTGTAGATCAGCTACAACTATAACTATGATTTACGTTCGCTAGTGACGCCATTTATTTATAATTTATACTTACAAGATTTATGAAACATAAAGTAATCCAACGCACGATGATAAACATTTTGCTTTGCTAAATTACTTGAGTAGATACATCAATAGAAACTCACAGCTAGACTACCTATTTATATTATTGTACGCCTGCAAGAACTGCAAAAAAGAATGGTGACAGAATTAAGACAAGTAAATTGCATCAATTTATATTATGTGAGACAGAAAGCCATCACAATCTACATTGAATACGTAGAAAAGTCGTTAATATGCAAAAGCTTATAAATGGCAATATAAAGCATTAAGTGCACCTTATTTACCTATACAGCTTTTAGACCACATTTGTTTTGGAGAATAAATAAATAAAAAAGGTAATAGGTAAACAAAAACTGAACTCCCAAAAAAAGCGCCTAGCAACACAATTCCAAAATTAATAAACATGAAGCCACAGAACCTTGCGTACTCGGAAACACAACTGTAGCAGGAAGTGCTAATAAATCAATAGCTATGAAATATTCCTGCCGTGAACCGGGTTGGGAGCTAACCCCTTTGTATAAATTACCAGTGCCTTTAATAAATAAGCCAGACTGCCTCCGTTTCTCTTAATTTTAGTAAAATTCTGACGAAAATCGTAAGGAAAGCGCACGTTATATCACTTTCATAGTTACGAAGTAAAAACACTGAAAAAACTTAGCATAAATTGTTCAACGAAATTCAATGCCCTTCTTCGTTACCTTTAGGAGCGTTTACGCCTTACGGCATTTCATACAAACTTTCAAGTCCTTATTTTCCGAAATGACTGAACCTATTTTAATGATACTTCATACGCGTAAGCAGAATACATAGGTCTAAAAAGTTACAAGTAAGTAGTTTAAAGTATCATATGACGAATCAGCAATCAAAAATGTTAAAGGCATTTTATTGAAAGGCTAAAAGCTACATCTCAATTGAAAAAAAGGAAGATAATTGAGAGGTGCTTGTTTTTGACATTAGAGGGATATCATTGTGAATGTGACGTTGACATTTAGTGATCACTTTTGTAAAGACCAACGAAAAGTATTAGTGTCATTTTCCGATTTAACGTTGAATTTAACGTTCCTCATTAAATGAAAATAATAATTGATAATTGATTTAATAATTCCTTCCAAAACAATAAGAAATTCCTGCCAAAAAATGACGTTTACTCCCAACAATCGAGTTAACGTCAAGAGAAGAGTTACGTCAACAAGAGAGCTAACGTCAACACAAGATGTAGCAGCGATTCCGGGCACGGCTGAAATAAATTCGCAACTCTATGTACGCAGCACATATTTTTGACGCTAAAATATTCAAGCGAGTGTTTGCGAAGGCTGATATAAAACAGTTTGGACTGACAAACCCAATGGAGAAGACAACTATGCCCTAAAAGCTTAAATTGTCTCCATATTTCTAAAAACAATACGCAACCTATCTCGTCAGCATTCACGAAGTACCAGGCAAACATAAAAAAGAAGAATCATATTTCAACGAACACACGACTTTTATTCAGCTCAGTCGCGCAGACAGGATGACGTCATGCGATGCGACCGACGCGACGCGACGGTTGACAGCAGGCGACGACGCGTGACGTCGACGATCTCGGATTGAAAATTGTGGTTTCCGATGTCTACTTTCTATCGGGATATGTAGTGGTTGAGTGGCGGTTGCTGGTTCTTGTTATTTTTATGATGGACACATAAAATATCTATATTTTTGATACTGGAATAACTGGAAAAAAGTTGTATTGAGGCGTGAATGAAAGTTACTCCTACAGAGTGACATCATTATATTATTTTTTGGTTACACAGCAAAAAAAAAGAATAGAGACAAAATAGAGAAATTAAATAATACCAAGCCGTGAGCCCAGGGCCTCAAGTCTGCTATTACGATAGTGTCAGAACGGCCTTTCAATTATTTCATAATTGTTGATTTTGACAAGTTTGGTAATCTACTAGTATGATGGCGTCATTATGACTTCACAATGGTCAACCACTGACACTCCGTTGAAAGAAATGGCATAGAATTTGACAGACCATTATGAATTTAGCAGATTACGAAATTTTAGCAAAATGACAATGGGATCGTGTTGGAATGACAATGTTTATAAAAATAGCAGACTGAAGGCCCTGTAGGATTTCCTACCGGCAAAACATTACGACCATGAACATACCTTTTTAGGGTGTTAGTGGTAGAATGGATAAGTCAACGTCGATCGATAGATTCTACTATGTACACCTATCGATCGATTGTCGACTAATCCATTCTACCATTGATCGATGGCATCGATCGACAATCGATTAAAAAACTTGTGTCAAATACAGTTTTCATACACGCTTTAGGCTGTCCGTTGATGGTAAGTTAATGTAAGATCTAAATTTATCATCATCTGCCTAGCCATTTCACAACTACGGGGGCTACCAACTGGTCTAACCGGATGCGCAGCTGAATACCAATTTTAGCGACGTTCTATCTGACCTCCACAACCCAGTTAGTACTGGGTAATGCGGTTCCCTTTGGAAGACTAGTTGTCAGATTTTCGGGCAACTGACTACCTGTAACGAGTGTCAAAGATCTTAAAATGAAAACGGGGACCAGCGGCTTGACGTGCTTTCCAAAGCACGGCGCAAACCTGGTATGTCATAATGGTCACCCATCTCCAGACCGCACTAGGCAAGCGCGGATTTGCACGGCTTTTATTATTTAGCCACGTGCTTTAAGTTTTAAATAAAGGAAGATAAAAAACCGTGCACCCAACCTACTGATAAAATAAAGAAAAATCGTTAACTATTTCAGCAGCTTGTTTTAACACAAAATGACGTCCTCCAGAGGAATTGATAGCTTCAGTAACTCCCTACATAACTAGCTAACAGAACATTTATAAGCAGTAATAAAAACCTGAGAGAACGAAACGGTATAAAAACGTTACCGGTCGTAAAATGGTACGTAACTGTATAAATATATAAAGATCCATTCGGGCTTATATAATATAAAAGGTAGTTATAACGGGTAGTTACAATAGGGGAGGAACGTAATGATATTTTCACAACGTTACGACTCAGGTAAATGGAACAAAGTATCTAGATATTGCCGGTAACCGTTTCATTTTTAAACGGTAGTTAAAGTTTAACGGTGGAGACATTTTATTTTAATTTTTAATATTTTCTAGACCAGGACTGGTTGTAAAGTTTCTACAAGGCGTTGTTTTGCATCCTCGTCAAAATTCAGGTGGTGGTCAAGAAAGACATAAATAATCAATATAAATTACGGTTCCTCGTTAATTATTAATAAACCTTGTATTTTTTGTTGATTAAATTAGTCAATATTTCAGAATAACACGTGGTTTAAGGAATAAGAAATGATCGAAGAAACTTTTGATACTGTTTATATGTGTGAAAGCTCGGATATAGGGCGAGGATCGGACGGGCCGCGTTTGAAACACGGGTGGTTCACATTTACCGATTTCCGTAAATAAGAAAAAGATAATAATTACCTACCTATTTTATTATTGATTCGGGTCGAGAATCATTAGCATAGTTACCCCTTGAATTTGACGAGATCGCAGCACAACAGCTTGTATAAAGAATATAAGGGATACATAATATAAATAATAACATGGCCAATGACTGATACTTTTTCAATTTCTCGCTTCCCGTGCCCCAAAAGCTGGCTTTGACCATGGCCAGGGGCGTTAGGATACAACGTAGTAACACTGGCAGTCTCTTTGTCACATTACTGTTAAACAGTCGCGCGGTCGGTGCGGACGTGTTTTTGATATTTTTACAAAAATTTTGGTGAATTAATGTATGCAATATTGACGCTTGATGTGTATTGACAATAAGTGCAAAAAGTACTAAAGTGCTGTGAACTGATTTAGTGAATATTTTTCGCGAGCGCGACATCGCTCGGTCCGGAGACGCCGAGTTACACCCCTTCTCACCTCGGGGGAAAGAGACGGGCTGCGAAAAATAAATAATTCATCTCTGTCGCACGGCAAAGTACGAACAGTTACTACCTAGATTTGAATTTTGGTTTCTTCACAAACCGTTAAGCCAATAAGAATGCCAAATAATTGCGGTGCTTGTGGTTCAGCAATAACAGAATCCAGTAATTGTATGGAGTGCTCCAATGGTAAATGCAAAAAAAAGTATGACTTAGCGTGTTTGGAAATTAATATAAACGCGTTTAAGTCGTATACGATGGCATATAAGAAGAAGTGGGTGTGCCCAGAATGTATCTCTTCAAAACCTAAAATAGGGAACAGTGATACTCCAGTCCGAACAAATACACTGGACTCTAAGGTCAGCACCAATACCACCAATACACCAACGAATAACGTGAACATTCAACGCGGGAGCCAGGCTAAATCATCACCCATAATTATGGATAATGATTCTATATTGCTCGAGGAAATAAGACAGTTTAGGTCAGATATGGTAGCTCGCATGGACAGTCAGGCAAAAGCGATAACACTATTGTTGAATCAGTTTTCGCAAACGAAAACAGAGTTGGACAACATAATTCAGATCATGAAGGTACTCGAAGAAAAAGTGGATGCAAAGCTGTCTCAAGATAGGCAAACCCAAAACACCATCATACCTGAGGTACCTGACAACCCTCCTTCTAATTCTACTACTGCATTTGCTTCTGCAGAAGTTGCTGGTCAACCAAGTGGTTTTTCTAAGAATACCTACGCTAAAAAGGTAAACAAAGGTGGGGCCACGAAGTCTGCGGTATTAGCGGAAAACACGACGGGTATTACTAACTTACTAGCGGCGGATGAAGTAAAGAAGGCAGATATTGAAGATAACGAATCGGGATGGACGACAGTCCGTAACAAAAAATCTAACAGGCCACCAAAAGATGTGAAAGTAGGTACGAATAAGGAATTGCAGGCCATCCAAGCTACCGAACGGAAAAAACACCTGCACGTATGGCGATTGCATCCGGACACCACTGTCGAAGCCGTAACTGATCATGTGAAAAGTATATGCGGCCCTGATTCAATTTTAAAGGTAGACAAAATAAAGCATAAAACGGAGCGAGATTACTCGTCGTTTGTTATAGGATTATCTGAACACTGTTTTGATAAATTAAATCAAGCGGAGTTCTGGCCGATGAACGCAGAATTCAATGAGTGGATTTGGTTTCGCAAATCAACAAAAAGAACGCCAAACTAATAGTATCGAGATATATTATCAAAACGTACGTGGTCTTCGCACAAAGCTGGACGAATTCAGAAATAATATTGACTCTTTGAATTTTGATGTATACGCAATCACGGAATCTGGTTGCAATGATTCCATTGGAGATTCGGAAATTATCCCTCCTGGGTATCAAATACTACGATGTGATCGAGCGGATGGTAGAAAACAGGGAGGCGCGTTTTTAGTGGCCACACACCGGTTCGAGCTGCGGCAAGTACACGTTACGGATGTACCTATAAACAGCTGTGTGTTTGAAATGGTTTGTGCGACAGTACATTTAAATAACAGATTTTTGTTTTTGTGTTCGGTAATTTATATTCCTCCCGGTAGTTCAGAGAATGACTACATGATTTTGTTTAATATAATAGAAAACCTGTGCGCTAGATATAAGCAAATTATTGTGATAGGTGATTTTAATTTACATTCGTGTCCTTTGAATGTGACTAATTATTATGAATGTTTTGTGTCTTTTTGCGAATTCACTCAAAGTAATAATGTGTCTAATTGTTTAAATAGGCAGCTAGATTTGGTTTTAAGTTCTGGTTTTTACGGTGAGGTGTCGGTACTAGCGGCGGACGAGCCGCTCGTGCCGGTCGACGCATATCACCCGCCGCTCGCGGTCCGCGTGCCGCCCGTGAGCGCGGCTGTCCCCGCGGCTGCCCCCGACCCCGCTGCTTTCCCCGCTGGCGCGCCCGGTTCATGTGCACGTAATATTAGACCGCAGTGGAACTTTCACAAAGCGGATTATCAATTGCTGTATTCAAAATTAGGGACCGTGGATTGGAGAAGCATGTATGAGATGAGCGATTTGGAAGACATTTTGGATATATTTTACAGTACTCTTAACAACATTTTGGATGAATGTGTTCCCAGGAAAAAGCCTGGTCCAACGTCGCGGTACATTTATCCTGAATGGTACACGAGCGAAATAATAAGAGGCTTAAGAACTAAATCTAGACTTCACAAGAAATTTAAATCAACTAAACTTAGTGGGGATTATGTAGAATATTCTAAATGCAGAGCGCTGATTAAAAAATCTATAGAAACTGCCCACGAACTGCATCAACATAAAATCCAGTGTCAGTTTGCTAAAGATCCTAAGTCATTCTGGCAATACATAAGGTCAAAGAATAGGGCGGTACCCAAGAATACTATTATAAAAGATGGTAAGCATTTATCAGATGACGAGTGTGCTAAACATTTCGCGAATTTTTTCAAATCGATTTACAGCGATAAACCACCGCGGTTAGACGCTGAAGCCGCGGCGGCGGCGGGATCGGCGAGCAGCGCGCGTGTGCAACTGGGCGCGCTTGGTCTGAAGGACGTCAGATGTGCGCTCGAGCACCTGAAACCGAAGCGTTCAGCGGGCCCGGACGGTATACCGGCATTTCTTTTTAGAGATTGTGGTAGGGTGCTCGCTGAACCGCTACTGTATATTTTTAAAAGTCTTCAGTCGATGACGTTCCCCGCTCAATGGAAGATCACGCGGGTCATTCCTGTACCTAAAGGTAAGGCAGGATCGGACATAACTGGTTATAGGCCGGTGGCCGTGCTGTCAACGCCGGCCAAGGTGTTCGAGTCTGCTATACAGCGATGCATGCAGGAGCAGGTGAGCGGACAATTGTCTGACGCGCAGCATGGGTTCCGGCCAGCGCGCAGCACAGCAACCAATCTGCTGAACTTTATGGCGCAGGTGGTGCCGGCGGTAGATGCTGGTGGGCAGGTTGACGCTGCTTATTTTGATTTTAAAAAAGCTTTCGACACCGTCGACAATGACATCCTATTAACAAAGCTTGCAGAAGTCGGCTGCACACCGCATCTGTTGCACTTCTTCGCCAGTTATTTGCAGGATAGACAGCAGTACGTAGATTATAATGGATGTGAATCCGACCCGTATTTCACCTGGTCTGGCGTGAGCCAAGGCAGCAATGTGGGGCCTCTCGAATTCATCGTAATGATAAACGACTTGCCAAAAGTCGTCAAGAATGGCTCTTGTTTATTATTTGCGGATGACCTTAAGTTGCTGCTCGAGGTTAGTAGTAAATCTGATTGCGAACAATTACAGGAAGATATAGATAGGGTAGTCGAATGGAGTCAGGGCAACAAGCTTTTCTTCAACGTGCTAAAGTGCTCGGTGATGAGTTTTACGCGCGCGCGTGCCCCTATAGTGCACGAGTACGTAGTGGGTGCCGAGCCTATGCAACGTGTATCTGAGGTGCGGGATTTGGGGGTCACTGTCACTCCTGAACTGTCGTTTCGCGATCATATTACGAGGATCTGTAAAAGAGCGTTTAGAAACCTGGGATTTGTTCTGAGACAGTCAAGGCACTTCACTAACATCGCCTCAGTAAGAGTCCTATATGACGCACTAGTAAGGAGTCATTTGGAACATAGTGCTGTCATATGGGCTCCACATGAGACCAAGTACGTGGTAATGCTGGAACGCGTACAGAACAAATTCACACGCCACTTATACAGGAAACTATATGGGGTATATCCATTTTACCCGTTGATGTACCCCACTCTGTTTGTGCTCGGTATGGTCGGGTACAACCAACTGAGGGTGCGACGGGAATTCACGCTTATTTCGTATTTGGTTAAGTTACTTCGTGGCATTGAGTATAACCCAGGAGTGCTGCAGCGTCTGAGTTTATATGTACAGTCAGCAACAAAAGTCCATGAACAGATACTAATTTTCAAAACACCTGAACACTAAAACGGACCATAAATCACTTACCAGAATAGAGTACACAATAAAGTTATCATTTCAATTTTACAAAAACGCTAAGCATTAATATTTTCATAAGTCGCTAAACATCATTAGGTATAGCGTAAGTCGATGACTATCATTTTGCCGTAAGTCGCTAAACATCATTACAGTATAAGTCGATAATTATCATTTTGCCGTAAGTCGCTAAACATCATTACAGCGTAAGTAGATAACTATCATTTTTAACCCCCGACCAAAAAAGAAGGGTGTTATAAGATTGACGTGTGTATCTGTGTGCCTGTGTATCTGTGTATCAGTGTGTCTGTCTGTGGTATCGTAGTTCTAAACTTCTAAATTGGTTTCGTTTGAAAGGTATTATAATCGAGAGTGTTCTTAGCTATGTTTCGAGAAAATCTGCTCAGCCGTTTGAAGATCATCACCTCTTGTCTAGTTGATGAAGGGATATAAACAACTTCCACGGGTCTAGTCGATTTGAAATCTTGTTACTTGTCACCATGGGCATTGCCGAGTGGGGGGGGGGCTGCACCCTATTCCCCTCTAAAGTATAGTTTCTTTTTTAATTTATAACTTCCTTGTTTTTAACCACCGACCAAAAAAAAGAGGGGTGTTATAAGTTTGACGTCTGTATCTGTGTATCTCTGTGTCTGTCTGTGGCATCGTAGCTCCTAAACGGCTGAATCGATTTTGATAGAATTGGTTTTCGTTCAGAAGCGCAACACCGAAAAAATTGGGGAAGCCTATGCCCAGGAGTGGGGCAGTCAAGGCTAAGAAAAAATAATATAAAAAAAAAACCTCCGACACATAAAACCTCTAAAAAGCCCACAGTAAATTAATCCAAGCGTCGTAGCGTCGGGGGACCGCTTTGAGCACAGAACAAAGCGGACCCCCGACGCTACGACGGCGCTTGGATTAATTTATTATGGGCTTTTTAGAGGTTTTTAGTGTCGGGGGTTTTTTAAATTTTGCCGTAAGTCGCTAAACGTGTTGTGCGCGAGTTTTTAGGGTTCCGTACTCATACCAAAAAGTGTTTTTTTTGCTCGTTTTTATAAATAACTGGCTGTCCCGCGCAACTTCGTCTGCGTCAGATTTTCCCCGTTTTCGCAACATTTTTCATTGCTACTCCGCTCCTATTAGTCGTAGCGTGATGCTATATATGCCTTTCTCGATCGGGTTATCCAACACTGAAATATTTTCATATCGGACCAGTACTTTTTGAGATTAGCGCGTTCAAGCAAACAAATAAACTAGTATTATATTTTTAGTATATAGATTATTAGTATATATGTCGCAGTTAGATGATTTTTATTCCGTTAGACACGGTCATCATGTGGGCAGAACACGGGTTTCGTGCAATGAAAACACACACACGGTACACTGCTTTTATCGAACTAACAAATTACTTGAAATTACAATCCAACACAATAACACTAGGCACCATGAATCGGGTTACAGTTTCAGGACGTCTTGACTCCGCCGCGGTCAAACACAGACTGTCCTCCCCGCAGCGAGCCAGAAACATCACGACTCTGTAGTAAGCGCGCTTAGGTGTGGGTAGACTGCTAAGTAGGTAGCTTGACCTTTGGCGCGCTTTCGACTCATAGTCCGTACTAATAATCCGACTTCGACCTATATAATAGATATATTTTAAGGTTCTGTATTTTATTATGTAGGTAATGGGTGGGTTATCTAAATCTAAACTAATATTATAAAGAGGAAAGATTTGATTGTTTGTTTGTTTGCATTGAATAGGCTCCGAAACTACTGGTCCGATTTAAAAAAATCTTTCAGTTTTAGATAGCCCATTTATCGAGGAAGGCTATAAGCTATATATCATCACGCTATGACCAATGGGAGTGGAACAGCAATGAAAAATGTTGCGAAAACGGGGAAAATGTGAGGATAGCCTATAGCCTTCCTCGATAAAAGGGCTATCTAACACTGAAAGAATTTTCAAATCGGAACAGTAGTTTCGGAGCCTATTCAATGCAAACAAACAAACAATCAAATCTTTCCTCTTTATAATATTAGTTTAGATAAATAAATATTATTCTAGTTTTTAAAACGCTGTTTGTATATGTTAGTTTAAATGTTTCTAAACGCACGCACGATACAGAAGAAATTCCCAGTGTAGGGAGCCTATTGAAAGTTAAAAAAAAAAAAAAAAAAAAACAAAAAAAAAAGAATTTGTATTCTAAACTAGCAGCTGTGTTTATTCAGCAATGTTTTGATTATGAAAAATGCAGTGCGCTGCGTTTCGCCGGATAGTGCCTTGTAGCAAACGGGTTCAATGAACTGGAAATGTAGGAAATTAGCTATGATCAGCGACTTTTGTATTTATTACAGATCATACAATTTTGTCTGTAGTAATGTATAGCAATTTATGGTTTAACTGAGTTCAGCGACTTTTGTAGTTTTATTATGACAAGTTGTTTTATAACTTACTTTGGTCAGTAACTTATGCTAAATAATAATGATTAGGAAATATTGGAAACAAATTATGTTCAACGACTTCTGTTGCTGACTGTACCAGACCGCTATGTGTGGAGACGGCGCAGCCCGTCGCTGCTGGCCGTGCCGGTGGCCAGGACCCAACTTCTCTCTAAAACACCATTAACCCGCGCAATTCGGGTTATTAATGATCTTCACCTCAAGATCGATGTACTAACATGCTCGTTGAGTGAATTCGCAAAAATACTGTTGTTTATTTTATGTTATAGTGTAGATTAAAGTAGGCTCCATATTGTTGTTTTAATATTATATTGTAAATTATATTGTGAATTATATTGTGTACTATATTGTGTTTATTGTTAGGAATTTTGGTCTAAAAGCTATGCTAGCCTTTAATTATTGCCATTATTTACATAATTTTAAAATATTTTTAATTATTCTTGCTATTTGTAATTGACATGACATTTCGACATCGCTATTTTATTTTTGATTATATTATTTTATTTGTTTTAGATCCATCAAATACTATTTTTATTGACAGGACATAATTATTACTGCTATTATAAGATGTATAAATTATTATTTTAAATGAATCTAGTTATATTTTATTTTATTGCTTTGATTTGATTTTTATTCATGCTGCATGCTAATAATATTCCAAGATGTAAAATCTTAATATTTGTATGGCCGAAATGCCGAATATTCTTTCATTATATGTATCATTAATTAATTAGATATTGCTGATTATATTAGATATTGTTAGGTAGGACTAGTTTATTTTTTTAAAGTTTTTCATTCTTTTATATTGTTAATATTATTTTTGAGACCGAGCTATCGCATTAGGGACATACCTGTAATGATAGTTGTAAGGGAGATTTTAATAAATAAATAAATAAATAAATAAATAATAAATTACCAACTGACTGCGTTGAGGCAGACATTTTTTAAGGCCTTTTACAGTTTATTTATTTGCTTAGATGATTTTCTCGTTGAAGTTGTACTTTTCTTATGTATTCATAAGGTACAATTCAGAATATCGTCAATTGTACAGGGTCATAGAGAAAAAGACGGCTCTGCTTCTGCGGTTGTGGTACCCTTTGGAAGTACACCTGAATAAAGTGTATGCAGCAACCATTGTACTTCACAATAATGATCCTATTGAAACAATAAAACGAATCATTTAAGGTTTGAACGGGCTTAATAATCTTAATTTTAAATTAAAGTAATCCTAAAGTACCTTAAATATGGAGCTTAAAAACGAAATGGCGAAATAAAACTTAATTATTTAAAGTATGAAAATGAAGTTATTATATTAAATCCTTTAAAGGCCCGAGTGCTTAAAATATTAATTGTTTGGGCTGTTACTAATTCAGTTCCAATATTAAAGTATTTCATACGCAATGAAAGCGTGTGCCTGAATTTCAACGTATTTAAATATAATAAAATCCTGATTCCAGGAGTTGATATATTGAACTGTCGACCTGCAGCAGCGTATGAAGATGAAGATAGTTTGGTCATTGTTGTTATTATATCCAAACAATTCAACATTGAAAGAATAAAAAGACAAAGGATCACGACAAAGATAAAGCCCCAACAACCTCTCAAACCTAGAAGCACTCAGAACAAAATGCGAACACAAAACAAGACCTAGCAAACGTTAGCCCACTTCTCAACCAAATGCCTGAAAATCTCTACCCTTGTTATAACTGACACGTTCTATTATTCTTGAACCCGCGTGTACAAAACAAAAGGATTTCATTTGGAGTTTGTTTTGTGAAAAAAAATGCAAAATCTCATTTTACTATCTACTACTGAGGGAAAACAATAATGATCTAATTTTTTATTCGACTTCATTTTACGCCAAATATTTTTTCGATGTAGACAAAATATCTCGAAAACAGATGAAGTTATTTGTTAGCAAACAACTTCGCCTGTTTTCGGGATATTTTGTTCTACAAATGCTTCGTCCTATCATCTGCTGGCCTACCATGACCTCTTAAAGCAGTATTACAGTTTTACTCTTATTCCAGTGGTGTGGGAAAGAGCCGTCTCTTTCCCACACCACCGGAATAAGAGTAAAACTGCTAGCTATACAGGATGTCTAGCGCTATCTCATTCCCACACTGGAAATGGAGTAAAACAATAATATCTTAAGACGACATGGTAGGCTACCTGATCAATTAAAATACAGGTACTCTTCTCATCTCTGAAATAAAAAAAGTATCCTTATTTTCTTCCCAAAACGGCTTTAAATGTCCGATAACTGAAGATGCTACTATAAACTGTCTTATCTGTATTATGGTGCACGTTTCACGAGCCGGTATCCTGGTTGGTGTTTGAGACCCACATTGTTTACGTCAACATACAGTGTTTTAGGCCGTAACATTTTGTTTTACACCTTTTTACATTATTTGGCAGTTCGCTATAAGCTCGCGCAGATATGCTTCTCTTGACAAAACGCACGTAAGTCTAGCTAGCAAGAAATATTCGAAAAGGGTTTTAGTCCAGGTCCGGGTCCGGTTTCTAGTCCGGGTTTTAGTCTAGGAAAACGTAACCGGAAAAACGTTCACCACTAGGTATCTTTAGTTAAAACTGTGTAACGGTCTGCATTTTCAAACGCAACAAAACTTTTGCAAGAAATGCTTGATATGCCTGACTCATAACAACATGAAACTATTCACTGCGTTCACAATTGCATGTGGATATGTACTCTGGTAGCGAGAAAAAAGGTTAGCCGCATTGTAGATTATATTCAAGGATTCATCGCGCACCTTCTCTAATCTGCAACTTCTCAAATCCAAACGAAAATATACAGAACGAAAGACTAGAATTTTATAAATTGGTAATGTGATATATGCGAAATGTAATGTGAAATGTAAAGATAAAAAACAATACTTTTACATACATTGTCGTTCAAGCCCAAGCCGCATTCAAAGACCGATCGACGGTTCCTACGTACATAAGGTCAAGTCAAAAACCGAGGTTTACAGGAGAGCGTAATTTGTGTTCAACACGCCCTAGAAATAATTCTATGACGAATAATAAATAATTTCTTTCTATAATATTTTAACAGTTTTAAGAGCTTTACAATGCTATTTACACATATTATTTTTTTTTAGGTTTTCTTGAAAAAACTGATAGATGACCGTTTCTACGCCGATAATAAAATAGAAGTATGTCAGTAATGTCTATAATACCTTTTTCTACGCTGGAAACGAAAAAACAATGTCGCATAAAACATTATTTCTGGACTTTTCAATATCCACCAATAACTTTGATCTGCTGTTATTCATGTTTTATAATATTGTTGGAGGTAATATGAGTACTTATAACTAAATAACACACGAATAAGCCGATGCTTGTTCGTGTGTTATTTAGTTATAAGTACCTGTCTCGTTCGGGGAACTCCCGCAAATGGCGATAAGTCTGACAAGACCGCGTTCGCACCGAGTGGCACGCATTTTAAAACATCGTACAAAAAGATATGTATAGATGTCCGCAACTACGACACTTATTCGTTGTATTTATAATACTTGCTCTTTTATACAATTTGTAAAACAAGGTAAATAAATAAAAAAATAAAAAAGTCGAATTTCAGTATGTGATATATTTATGATAAATGATGTTTATTTTGCAAGTAGGTTTTTACAAACTCTTTTACACGTCAATTTTTTTAAACTAGATGGGGCCGGTGTTTCGTACCTGACTACTCTGAGAAGAAACAGCCGAAACGAACTCAGAGGTCACAGTCTCTTTTAAGGTCCAGACAAAATCTTGGCAAACTCACATAGATAATCCAAAGCCAAAAACAAAAATGCCATTTTCGACATGTCTTTATACACGTAGGGACCGTCGAGAAATTTAGTCTTGATATACTTGATTTAATTTTTCTAGCATCAATAACAAAAGCAATAACCAATAGCATGCCCTAGCTTGCTGTCCTGTAATTCTTGTTAAGACTGATGATTTTTTTATATAGAAATATAATTTTAGAGAATTTAAAAATATAATTCTTTTTTTATGTTTGTCGCAGTTAGATGATTTTATTCCGTTAGACACTGTCATCATGTGGGCAGAACATGGGTTTCGTGCAATGAAAACACACACTACAAACGGTACACTGCTTTTATCGAACTAACAAATTACTTGAAATTACAATCCAACACAATAACACTAGGCACCAAGAACCAGGTTACAATTTCGGGACGTCTTGACTCCGCCGCAATCAGACACAGACTGTCCTACTCGCAGCGAGCTCGAAACATCACGACTCTGTAGTAAGCGCGCTTAGGTGTGGGTAGACTGGTAAGTAGGTCGCTTGACCTTTGGCGCGCTTTCGACTCATAGTCCGTGCTAATGACAGTCTCCGACATATATATGAGAATTTTCAATGTTCTGTACACGAGTACAGAACATTGAAAATTCTCATTTTACAATATCGGCAAATTGAAATCAATTTAGGTCTCCAACCTCTATACGATCAAATTGCTTAATTTTGGCCATGAGATGCTCGCTTTTGCAATAATTTTGCTAGATAACAAAGGGATACGATAAATAAAGCTAACGTTACTAACATGGTGAGCTTGTAATTATACGTTGTTGATAATTGCAGTGTCAGTTCAAATAAACTGACACTGCAGCAATTAAATAATTCCTAACACTGAAATGATATTTACTAGTAATTTGGAGTATCGTTAAACTATGAAATGAACTGCAATGAATATTTCGAACAGGAAGTAATAGATTCCAAAACGTTATTTTTTACATTTTTGGAAGTCTATATATTATTGTTGTTGTCTGTAACTAATAAAATTATATTAACAATAATATAAATCTAAATTTCTAATTACAAGACTCCAGTTAAATACAAAAAAAAATACAATATTCTGTATAGAAAACCCGTAATATTCAAGAAAGTGCTGTCAAAAGAAGTGATGTAAGATAAACATAACAATTGCGATCCTGCCGATAAAACAAAATTTTATCGGAAAACGAACAAAAACAAAAGTCCCCAACAGCTGCTGACATATAAATGGCGGAATCATTTTCCACTCACTGCTAAATAAAACTAAAAAACACTCCATAGCGAGTGCCATACAATTTGTTTGCGATGCCTCGACAGTCCCCAGCAATTTTCATTTACTTATCTTTGTTTGAGGACGTGAGCAAAGCAGGTTTTTCAGTTGTGATTATTGTCCTCTGAGTACGTTTTGGCATTTTATTGGAATTTCAATCAGTCTATGGAGCTTGGTGAAATTTGGGCAGTGGACTCCAAAAAATCAACCGTTGGGTATAAGCTTGACCAGGTGGATGAGGTTTCCAGGGTAAGATCTATCACAATCAACATGATTTAGAACGTTCAAGCTCTCTTTACTGTTCCATTTTCAGCTTAACAAAATTAAAGTACACAATTTACCTGAACAAAGCCAGCAAGAAAATCGAATTATAAATTCTAAACTGGCGTTCCCTAGACACGCCGTGTCGTCATATTCAATTTGTGCATGAACGCAACGGAGCATCCGAGCCAATAAACTGACATGGTACACGATGCATACTGGTAGAGTGGCAAGCTGTCAAATAATGTGCGTACATTATTTGAAAGCTTGCCGCTCTACCAGAATGCATATAATTTTATATATAAAATTCTCGTGTCACAATTTTAGTTACCATACTAAGGAGTATGGTAACTAAAATTGTGACACGAGAATAAAAGAAAAAGTTCCATACAAAACGGCTGAACCGATTTGTATGGAACTTTGTGTGCATATCGGGTAGGTCTGAGAATCGCCAACAACTAATTTTAAAAATCAAAAAAAAAAAAACACGCGGACGATGTCGTGGGCAGCAGCTTCATTCTTCATCATATTTAGGGATGGTGCCATGCCGAATAAGAAGAATCAGAAACTTCAATGAAATTTAATTTTATGTTTTTTTTTTATTTCACGGTGCGCCAAGCAATTTCTTTCCCCATCTTTGCAGTTTCTAAGCCCAAAAGAAAACATCACTTTATTCTCAATTTGAAAGGTTTCATAAATGCGTTCATGTCAATAATTGAAACTGGACGATTATTACCGGAGTAGGTTGAAATAGGTTAGGAGAAAATAAAAGATTCTTAATATTTTCAACATGGAAAAGCCTCCATTGATGTTAATAAGACATTAATGACTAAACAAGACCTTCCAATCAAACTACAATGGACTGAGAACACTAGAAAAGCAATTATGTTTCAAACCTCAATCGAACAACAATCTTTGGGAACTATTCAACCACACTAGAACCATACACGAGCACAGCAGATTATCTTAACTTAAGAAAAGAGCAGTGACAATTGTTGGGGACGATTGCTTACCTAAACTATCTGTACTATAATGTCTCAAAGAGAGTGCGAATTTTGTGAGTGATCTCCGGAACCACGGCATCCATTTGATAAATTCCTTTAACCATTTGAAAGATACATTATTTGGAATGGACATAGGCTAATTCTCATTTTGGTATTACGCGGGTGAAGCCACGCACAGAAACTAGTATGAAATCTCATTTTGTCGCTGTCCCTTCTAGAATCAAACTTCTAACTTATCAATTTGCAAGATACTATTATTGTGATTTTTAAATTAAAAGAAAATTTTTAGCTACGAGAATAAACCTAAAATTCTTAGTGCAAAGATTTCCCTCAGAATATGTGATTACTCTCACAGACTAACAATTTCGCACCACTAAATGATAAATAGAAGCACAGTGAGACAATTTGCATATGAAAGTAATATTTTGCATAGATGTCCCGCTTTAAATTCAAATTGACTTTTCAAAGGATTTTACTGAGAAAAAATACTTTTAGGAAGTAATTTAAGTTTTAAAACAAATACAATACGGAATGATAAGTATTTATAAGAAGAAAAAAACTTAATTAAGTTTGGTCTAGTTTTTAAAGTAAGAATCAAATCAAACTTTAAAGGTTTCAACGTTTTAAACGTTCACGCTTGAAGCGAAACCATAGAAATCTTTGATTCAAATGAAATTAACTTGAAACCAAGGAAAAGTTTTGATTGACTTCGTAATTTACTATACATATTTCAATCCAAACGAGAACGCTCCAATACATAAAACGCTCCAATACACAAAACGCTTTATTTATTTGAAGAACAAGCTTTCAAAGATTTTATTTGTGAATTCATTAAAGATCATGTTGCGACGATTGTCTCCAAAGCTAACAATTCTAGGGTGTTTATAACATTGGGTGTGAGCGGATGTGTCGTCGCGCCGCCAGTGATTATGTCTAACGCAGGGATAGGAGAGTGGCCGAGCAGCCGCGCGCGCAGCAGTCGACGCTCCACATGCGCCGCCTGCGCACCCCGTGCTGGGCGAGGTGCTCAGTAGAGAAACCAAACGAAGCAAAGTTAATACCGTTACAACACCGCCGACATTGGCCAAGTAGTCGCGCCTCCCTTCTGTCCAATCTGTGCGATTAGGTCTTTCTGTTCTGTTTAAGCTTCAGTTTACAATACTATCTCAGTTTCCTGTACTCCTGTTAGTTTAGTGTTTCCTGTATCATTTGCTGTTTATATCAGTTTGGATTTGGATCCAGACTGGTAGTTTCCATTTTTAGGTTTTATAGGTTATTTATTTCTTTCTAAATAATCTTCGGTGAACAAGTTATGTGTTACGCTCCTTGTTTTTGATATATTGCTACAGTACTATACTTCACAAGAGTAAAGCGTAGCTTGGTCCCAGGTAGAATAGCATTATATCTGCGTCTAGATTACGTTTAGATTAGCTCTGGAACTTAGTCCCGTGTGCCGTTTGGACCCTGTGTTACTCGTCTTTGTGATCGTCCCAGTCTTCGCTCCGTCTGTGTTTGTCCTTTCCTTAGGCATGTTTACCTTTCATTGTTATGTCTGGGTGACCCCTGAGTAGCGTCATTCCATCAAGCTTATCCTTTGTTTAATGAAATGTTTTATTTTCTTTTATATCCATATCTGTGATTTCACCCTTTACTGTTGGTGAAATCTTGTATTTAGTACACGTGTTATTTTATTTATAGCTGCTACCACTGCTTCTAAAATATTTTATATATAACATTCTTTTCTAGGTATTTTTCGACTAGCTTGTTTCATATTTTGACTATTTGATATCGTATTTTATTATTTTTAAATGTGTGTATTGTGAATTGCAGGTGTCTTTGTTTTATGAAACCAAGCAGGATGTGTTCTTCATTTTAATTTAGCGATATATTTCTACATTTAATCGCTAATACTCCTTTTACCGATTTAACGTTTTTCACTTAATGTTTTTTTTTTTTATTATGGTCTCTATACGTCAATTTAAAATGATGAACAACCAGTTTTCCTTAAAAAAAGTTGTTCGCGATTCTCCCTCTCCTTGTGTGATCCCTGACTCTGTCCCAATGACGTCGTGTTTTATTTTAGACCGGCAGTGGCGCGCCAGCAGTCGGCCCCAACCCTGGTGTTTAGGTGTGTCGATGTTATCACTTTTTATGCCACTCACAAAGCTTGAATCAAACCAGAATACTTCATCAAAATTTAAAAAATCCTCCATCAAAATATTCCAACATTTCTGTCGGCTATATTCCGGTTTCATTCAAGTAGTAATGACAATACGACCCCGAATTAACCTCGAGCATCCCCAGAGATTCGCTTGTTTTGTCGTGTGGCTGTTTGTGTACTGTATTGCTTTCCATTGTCTCTAAGCTTGTAACTAAAATGTATATGATATAACCCGATGTGAGCCAAAAATCGCTTTGAATATGTTGATAAAATTAAGATGAATATAATGCAAAATTTTGTTCTCACCGATATGAAACAAGTCTTTTAAGTGCCGCTCTTTTCGTCATAAATGAGAAAAACGAAAGCTTCGACGCTTATATGACAGAGGCTTTCATTTGTGCGTTTTTGTGATCTGCTCTTACGCCCGGAGAGCTTTGATACGACCGAGGGCACTTTATGCTCTATTTTAACGCGAGTTCACGAGAAAAAGTAGGATTAAATAACGAAAAATACTCAAGGGTTAATAACTTAAATCTTGGACCTTGGTCAATTTTCTGACTGAGATTGATACGAGTACCACCTTTATTGTTACTACTACAAAACCCAATGGAAAGCAATGTAACAGCATTACGAATTCTTGAGCACGCTGCATGTAACATAGGTATCCGATATCCTTTAGCTAGTATACCCAAAGTAGCATGCTCCAAAATCTGCAAACTGTCTACTTCATCACACTTGGTTTGATTGGCAAACAAAGTTTCTACACACCGGTATCCTACACCCAATACTTGGAAAAATACTGTTCTCAATTTCAGGACCTTGTATTTTTTTTTTGTTTCAACTTTATTTTTGTCTGCAACAAACGAGATTTCACGAAAGTTCTAGATAAAGATCTGACACATTGTTCTACAAAGCCCCACGCAAACGACTGACTTATGACAAGTTTTATATTCAGTAAAATATGCCTAAGTTGTGAATCTTGTGGGTGGGATTTTGTATACACCGTATTTCATCATGCAAATTTTGTACTGGTTCAAGATAATGCAAATAAAAACACCTTTTTTACTTTGGTAACTTTACATTAGTAGTTAAAATTGTTCAATTAATTACTTTTTTTACATTCATACAAGATAGTTTTACGAATAGCTGTAGCAGTTAGTGAGTTAATTAAGATTATATAACTTCGATAGACTAACAATGTACAGCATTACATAGTTAATTTTAATTAGATTTACAAAGTTTGCTTAGATATAGTTGTACAATATGAAAGTTAAAAATCTTGAAGCAAGTATTATTAAGAATGTTGTAAGTTTGTTAACAAGATAATACAATAGGATGAAAAGGTAATTTGTTTTAATTATCCGAAGTTTTTTTTATGTTTTCAACGTAAATATTTTTCAACTCTTACTACTTGAACTGAAAATGATGGATCCAACGATATTATTGGATTAAAACAAGAGAATGGGACCCAGCCAAGAATACCTATAACAGCGATATATTTGAATTACAGCGTTGATTGTCACAAAATGGTGTCCTAACAGCTTCGCAGCTTTCAATGGTAAATGGAGTTAATAAGGACATGACGGAAAAGGAGCTAATTGAATTGTTGAACGTGAAGCTTGAGCTGCAAAAAATATAATGTTTGCTAAACATTTTCCTGAAACTTATTTTAATTTGTGCTGTGTACAGGAGACTGGCTGACGAAGATGACGAGCTGTCAGAGGTCCAGCCGGATGCCGTCCCTCCTGAAGTCCGGGAGTGGCTGGCTTCCACCTTCACGCGGCAGCTGGCGACGGCGAAGCGGAAGTCAGATGAGAAGCCCAAGTTCCGGTCGGTTGCGCACGCGATCAGGGCTGGCATCTTCGTGGACAGGATCTACAGGAGGGTCACGAGCACTGCGCTTATGCAGTTCCCTCAGGATGTGATCAGAGTGCTAAAGGTGAGTCATTCATTTAAATATAACATAATAGTAGGCGACGATGGCGAAAAATTAGCATTGGTCCTGTCGAAAGGAATAGCAGAAAACAGAATTGTGAGATAAAGAGAGAGCGAGGCTTCTGCCTTGCAGTGGGACAATACAGGCTGGTCGATAGTTAAAATATAAGGATCGATTCGAGAAGTACAAAACCTACATATGTCCAGCAGAATTTACTGCATTAATGCAAGGGTTGAGAATAGTGAAGTCAGAGATGTTTGCGCATAGAAAAGCTTGCCTAGCAGTTGCTACAAAAAATCTATCTCTAGAAGATGACATGATGCGCCGACCTCAAATAAATTGGGATAAGGGCAGAATTACGATGATGATGAATGTTTAACATCAATGTCTGTTCGTTCGTTCGTACCGTATAGACTCCTAAACTACTGAACCGATTTTAATGAAATTTTGCAGTTGTTTTAAATTGGGACGGTTTCAGAAGAAAAACTGAAAAAAAAGCATTACAACGCAAATAAAAGTTGCTATTTTTTTCAATCCAACAGTTTTACAATCTACTAAGGTTGAACACAATCGAAATCCATCTGTTCTACGAAAGAATATCGATTTTAGGCCTGATCAGATACAGTCGAAGCAAACACAGATTGAAATTCTATCACTAGTCCAAATACACCGATATTACTTCAAAAGGAAAATTCAAACAAAATTCCTTCGCAAATATTGAGTCATGTACTTCAGTTACCATTTATTCAATATCTCCAAAATAAATTAATAACCGCGGGTTGAATTTGTCTGTTGAAGTTACACTTTCAATTCGAAGTGAACAGTTAGTACGTTAGGATACCACAAGAGTGTTTCTGAACAATCCAATTACTTCTAGAAGCTTCTATTGATGAGAATTTTGGTTTTGTTTTTAAGTGATAGGTGATTCGATGGTTATGTGGTTTTAGATGGTGGTGTCTATTTTTAAAGGTTTTTGAAGTGAAAACTTCTTTAGTGGCGTTGTGCTTTTTTGTGATGGGTAAAAAAATTTAAACTCCCGTCAGGAGATGTGACCGAAAATTCGTAAGACGGATTGACATTAGGTCACGAATGAATTTGAACTTTATGACATCTGTCATTGAATTTGGGTTTTCAAAACTGGAAAATTCGTAAGACGGATTGACATTGGGTTTAATTTTTCTTAGGCAAGCCGGGCTTTTCAGCTTGTATGATAGATCCGCCACTGATCTGTATGTCTACAATCTATGTCTGTTAATCTAGTTCAGTTTGCTAATTCAGCCAAGGGGTTGGTTCACGTGTCAATAGTAAATTTTCCTGATTAATATTGTACTTCAGTTTGGGCTGATTTTTATAACAATTTTATCGTACCTGTCAAAATCATTGTGAGTTACAAAAACAAGCCTTATTAATTAGATGAAATGCCCTAATCGCAAAAATATCAGACAGAACCATAAGTGAGTTAGAGAACTTTATTCCACATTTTTCAGAAAAGGCGATACTGAAAATTTACTGCTATGACTTGATTTCGAAGTTTCCCCCTACACTGTATACTGTAATAGAGCTCTGGTTTCAAAATTTTGTGAGTGACAAGTTCAGAGAGCGGCCTTTTTGCTGCGTGACCTAATTTTTGTTTTAATTCTGCTTATAAAAACCACGACAGGTCGTTGGAACTTATCAAAAGAGTATTATGGTTTTTTTCGTAATTACGTTTGTTATAAGAATAATAAATATCACGTAAAACGGTAGCATGGAAAAGATAAAGTGAGAAGTTCAGATAGAGAAGATAAAAGATTCCCGTTTGTGGAAACATAACAGGCCCATTATGTTCTATCTGTTATTATAGTATCCATACTAATATTATAAATGCGAAAGTCACTCTGTTTGTTTGTTTTTTTGTTACCTTTTCACGACTAAACAGCTGATCGGATCTTAATAAATTTGGCAAGAAGATAGATTTCAACCTGGGGAAGGACATAGGCTATATATCATCACGCTACGACCAATAGGAGCGGACCAGCAATGAAACATGTTGCGAAAACGGGGAAAATGTGACGCAGACGAAGTTCCGCGGGACAGCTAGTAATTATATAAATCCCACCGTTGACAGATTAAAAATAATTACTCGATTCAATCATTCAACTATAACACTCGATCATTCACTCGTTCACTCACTCGCTGAGGTTGTCATTTTGAATATTATGTTGTACAAAAAAATCGGACACTCCAGCAGTACACAAGCTTTAATTTCCTCCTACAAAAATTAACAACTGGCAGTTCGTTAAAATAATTTCATAATGGAGTCACGAAGTAAAATAAACATGCAACAAATTTATGCTGACCGTTATATAGTACGTGAAAATTTCGTGCTAGATCACTTCTAGAAGTTGATGTACTACTCCATCAAACCCAGATGAAGAGTGGAACAAGAACACTAAGCTGGCAGTACCTCGTTAAATTTTTAGGCGATGCATTTTGCAAAAGTTTCTGTTACGTCAAAATCTAAAATGGATTAGTTGGACAAAATTTACGAAAGAGGATCTTAGTTGCATCCGGATGTGACATTATTGCAAGCACTTCAACAATATAATTATATTGTTAAATTATTGTTAACTAGCTGTCCGGAGGAACTTCGTTTGCGTCACATTTTTCCCGTTTTCGCAACATTTTTCATTGCTGCTCCACTCCTATCATCATTCATCATCATCATTTCAGCCCAAAAGACGTCCACTGCTGGACATAGGCCTCCCCCAAGTGTCGCCACATTGACATTTTGGGGGGTGTTGCCATAATCGCCACGCTTGGCAGGCGGGTTGGCGATCGCAGTACTGTTGTTACAAAAGCACAGAAAACGCTGCTGCCCATTCTCTGGCAAGTCCCTTAGTCGCCTCTTACGACACCCACGGGAAGATATGGGATGGTGCTATTCTTTACGTCCGACACCATACAGAATCACTCCTATCGGTTGTAGCGTAATGATATATAGCCTATAGCCTTCCTCGATAAATGGGCTATATACCACTGGAAGAATTTTTCAATTCGGACCAGTAGTTTCGGAGCCTATTCATTGCAAACAAACAATCAAATCTTTCCTCTTTATAATATTAGTGTAGATTAATTGTTGTTTGTTGTTAAGTAATTACGTAAAGAAGTAATTTCAGCTGTTGCAAAATTAACAAATAAATAACGTATACCAAAAACTTAACTACATTTGCCATTTCGTTTAGTTCATTCGCACAACGAACAATTACTTAATTAGCAGCATTCTCTGAAGACGACATTTTAATTAAACAACTATCTTATCTCACTGGTTTACAATTGCTCTCAAATCTCATTTACACTTAATATTTTAGAATTGTAATTTTCTAGCTTATACCCGCAGCTCCGCCCGCATAGAGTTCGGTAATAGTCCCACGGGATCATACTATGGTTAATCCAGGCTATAAACTATCTGTGTGCCAAATTTCATCCAAATCTGTTCAGTGTCTTAGCGTGAAAGAGCACCAACATCCACACAAATTAATAATAGGTCTTTACCTATGAAATTGCCGTATTGCAGTACAGACTTTTTCAAACAAAAAAAAGTTTTGATTGGCTATGAGTTCTAAATTCAAATTAATTTTGTTTTAAAAATATGACATTCTATTTACAAAATCAGTCTTTTGTTTATTGATTAGCGTTGTATTTTCATTACATTTCAACATTTTTCCTCATAATGGATACTTTGAAATTTCGTGTAATTATGGAATATGAGTTCCGTCGTGGCACCAACGCGGCACAAACGACCCGTAACATCAACGACGTTTACGGAGAGAACTGTACAAACGAACGCACAACCCGTTATTGGTTTGCTCGGTTCCGTTCTGGGAATTTTGACTTGAAAAATGAACCTCGTGGTCGTCCGGAAACTTTGGTCAACAATGATGAATTAAAGGTGATTGTTGAAGCTGATGAAACTCAATCTACAGCTGAGCTGGCAGCAGCTTTTGATGTTAGCATTAAAACAATATTGGTCCATTTGCGACAGATTGGCAAGATAAAAAAGCTTGATAGATGGGTGCCCCACGAACTTAACGATCGCCAGCGCAACGTACGCGTCGAGACTTGCCTTGCGCTGCTTAACAGGCACAGAAATGAAGGAATTTTGAACCGAATTGTTACGTGCGACGAAAAATGGATTCTTTTTGACAATCGAAAGCGCTCAGCAAGTTGGTTAGATCCTGGTTCGGTACCAAAGCAATGTGCAAAACGAAAAATGACCCCTAGAAACGTGATGGTCACAGTTTGGTGGTCTAGTGCTGGTGTGATTCATCATAGCTTTTTACAAAACGGCGAGAGCATTACTGCAGATGTGTACATTGAAGAACTGACCACAATGATGGCGAAACTCGCACGTCTGCAACCAGCTTTGGTCAATCGGTCGTCTCCACTGCTACTTCACGACAACGCGCGGCCCCATACTGCACAACAGACCGTCTCTAAGCTGCATGAGTTGGGTTTGGAAGTTCTCCCTCATCCGCCATACTCACCAGATCTTGCGCCTTCCGACTATTACTTTTTCCAAAATTTGGACAACTTTTTAGCGGGAAAAAAAATCAATTCCCGAGAGGCAGTACAAAACGCCTTTGAAGAGTTTGTTGTCTCTCGTCCAGCTGATTTTTTCAAGAAGAGCATCCATAAACTGCCACAGCGTTGGCAAAGATGCATTGATTGCAGGGGTGATTACTTTGAATAAAAGAAATAAATAAGTTCGAAAAAAAAATACTTTAACTTTTTTCAAACAAAACGGCAATTTCATAGGTAAAGACCTAATATTACTACGTGGTACTTACGTTAATATTGCACATCACGTCTTAGTAAAAGCTCTGTTTTGTTTAGCATCATCCCTCTCACTCATACAGATATTGCGTCTGTCTGTGTGTGACTATCTCTTTTCAAAGCCCGATGTGTGACATTCACGCCCGGATAATGTAAAGTGTACATATAAAGGCTGGAGGCTAACCTAGTAACCCAATAACCCAATAACCTTTAGTTATAGAGTCGGCAGTACCTCGCCTTAATTTTGCGTAGTTCTATTTATAATACTTGGATAGAAAATTGGGCAGTAGCTAAATAACCAAGCTCCTCGATGCCATTTACCCGTAAGTGGTAACAGGTCAATGGTGAATCCATACCCATCGACAATACCTGTGGAAAGAGGAAAGAGGTGATGATCTTCAAACGCCTGAGTAGATTTTCTGGAAACATAACTAAAAACACTCTCGATTAAAACTCCTTTCAAACGAAACCAATTTTATCAAAATCGTTTTATCCGTTTAGGAGCTACGATGCCACAGACAGACACAGATAAACAGATCTACAGAAACACACCTCAAACTTATAACACCCCTCTTTTTTGGTCTGGGATTAAATTATGTACGGGTCATAAACAAACTCCAGAAATTCAAATAGAATAATAAAGTGTCTCCATTTAAATAAACGCTTGGTTTTAAGTTGAGTTTTGTTAGAGTCGCCAATCCTTTGTGACACAAGTATTTAAGTTCTACCACAGAACTGAAATAGACGGAAACCTACTTTGGAAACGTGCTATTATGCAATATTTTATTTAGAATATTCGGATATAGTAATATTATTGAGATGAAGCTCGCTGAATGCGACGCGCATGGGACCGGTCAATGTGGCGTCACTTGGGGGAGGCCTATGTCCAGCAGTGGACGTCTTTCAGCTGAAATGATGATGATGATTATTAATAAGATTGATTATTATTATTGTATTAAGGTCGGTTTCCCTCGAAGTTGTAAAAAGGTTCATCATCTGTGATGAGTAATATTGTTGAGATATAAATAGAAGTGGCCTTTTTGGATATTTTTACAAGTATTTAAAACCTAGAAAATAAGCGCTTGTCTTTACACAAAGAAAATTTAGCAAAGTGGGTTTACAATGTGCATTTTCTCGACCTCGATTCTTTGACCTTGACAGAATTAAAATAACATACCATCACGTCTGTAATCCCCGAAGAGTTAGGCAGAGGTGTACCTAATAGGACACCCAGATTTCGTCAGATATGCTTAAGTCCCATGTAATAGAGGCGAGCTTATTGCCATCAACTGGGCACAAATCCAGACTCCGTGGCAGCTACTGAGAAATTCCAGATGGAAAAAGCCAATAACACTTTGCCCTACCTGGGAATCAAAGCCATGACCTCATGGTCAGCAGTCGCGCTTGCGGCCACTAGACCAACCGAGATAGAACCCGAAATTGTTCTTCCAAACGATTTGTAATCCGAATGATAATAATAATAATAAAATTGTTTATTCACCAACAAAAGCTACAGATATACATATAACAATACAAATGTTGCAAAATCTGTACAATATTTTATATAACCCTGCCTCTTAAACTAGGATCACCTGTATTTTAAGAGACAGTGTTCGGCCGAGCAGTTCCTTAAACATAATTTATTACAAAAGGTGGACGGTACTGAGGTAATCAAGATTTTGTTATAGATTTTTTTGTGTGGAGTGTTTGAGTGAAGTGTGTATGTGTGCATGTGATAGGAGGTGAGTATATTGTGTGTGTGTGTGTGTGCGTATGTATGCGTGTGAGCGTGTGTGTGCGTATGTTTGTGTGTGATAGATGAAGTGTAGTGTCAGTGTGAGTTTATAATTGGGGAATATAGGCGTGTGTGTCCTTTTTTGTTAGTGTGTGTTAGACAATAAGTACTTATGTTATTAGACGATGTATGTGAGTAAAGACTCTGTGTAGGCATAGTCCTTTTGTAATAGCCACTCTGTTACTATAGGTTTAAGTTTGTGTATATTTAGATTTATAATATTTATTTGTGAGTTAATTGTTTGGTATATGTGTGTACTTAGTGTGTAGAACTGATGTGTTGCGAAGGTGGTTTTGTGCTGGATTCTTGGAAGAAGATTTACTCGCTTATTTGGATTTGGCGGAGGCAGACTGAGATGTATTCTAAGAATTGATCGGAGCACATAGAGTTGCCGTACCGTCAGAACTTTACAGTCAGTGTACAACTCTATGGTCGGGTACCTGTAAGGTTTTTTAGTCATGACCTTGAGAATGGCTCTTTGTGCTCTTTCCACTCTCAGAACACTAGTTTTGGTTGCACCACCCCACGCAGTTATGCAGTAACTAAGAACTGACTGACACAGAGCACAAATCATTCTTCCTAAAATTTTTCATCCTAAAGTTTTCATTTATACTATTTGTAGTGCTACCGGCGATGTTCATAACACTCATGTTTCCGAAAATTGTAATTCATAATATCATTAATGTAAATAATTTAAACTCCCTTTATCCCTAAACATAATTACCATAATATTTTCACTGATACTCAGATAGAAACATTTACCAAGTGTAATAAAAATATATGTGGGTAGGAGATGATATTTATGGTTTTAATTTGGGTGGGGATTTAGTCAGAGTGTCGTCTTAAAAATTTTGCGACCAATTTCGAGGTAGCGCTCGCCGGCCGCTGCCGCGGCACCGCTCGCTTCGCTCGCTCGGCTCGCGCGTAGTTGGTCACAGTTCTAACCTAACCTAACCTATGGATATCTTTCCAGGTACACACCGCAATAAATAAAAAAGTAAAAGTTACGTAAAATCAATGTATAAAATACTGATTATTATGAATAAAAAGAAATCTCAACAAAAAAGATATGACTTTGAATAATAGTGTAAAAGATGGTTATGTTGAGAAAATATAGGAAAACAAATAAAAGTATAATAGATGTTTATTGCTACTGACATTATGAAGTTGAATGCTTCGGAATTATGAACATTAGAGACAGAGTAATTAGGAATTGCGATTGTTAGGATGAAAAATGTTAGGAAGAACATTTTCGGATTTCCAATTATCGGAGTTGAAAATTTAGGTGAACTTTGGCGCACCCCCGAGATAGTGGGGGTAGAGTGTCGTGACTGATAATCGTATGCCTACAAGACACTTGGAAACGTGTAAATATTTTAAGACCAAGGGTCGTTTCATGGAGGAAGTCGTGGCTAAATAATAACAGCCGCATGGTTCGATCTTTAAGGTTAAGCCGTGCTGTGCCGTGCAGCCGAGGTTGGTCCGTGGATCAGTGACCATAAATTCATACCGAGTTTTTTCTGTAACTTTTTTTTTGGGATGGGAATTCTGCAAATGACTCCTCCCGATCTGGACGGAGCGGAAGGGAGTGTCAGACTTGGCTGACTAAAACCCATCCATGTTTCTTCTTAGCCCTTTGTGTTCCAGGGCCACGGTATCTCTTTCGAACTGTCCCGCAGCCCTGCTAAGCATCGGCCCTCTCGGATCCCTTCTGATTTGCTGACATCTCGTCGGCGTTTGGACCCCCCAGGTTGTGCAAGAGCCGCTTGAACGCAGCTCCTACCCGTTACAGTTTGGGGGCCAAACGTCGGAAGTGCTCCAGTTTCCTCCGTGCCTCAAAGCACGTTAAGCCGTTGGTCCCGGCAGTAATTTGTAGATCTTTGACAGTCGTTACGAGTAGTCAGAAGCCAAAAGTCTGATATCCAGTCTTACCAAGGGGGATACCCCTCCACAACCCAGTAACTGGGTAATACGATAGTATCAGATAGGCAGTCGCTTCATGTAAAATACTGGTACTCAGCTGCATCCGGTTAGACTGGAAGCCGACCCCAACAAAGTTTGGGTCGTTTCATGCCTCTCTCATATTGCAGATAAGACTTTAAGTTTAATTAATTATCTTCGAAATGGACATAAGAAGGTCTCCAACCAATCAAGTAAGGGATCACAAATCCTAGTCAGGTATTAAATATTCACTATCAAGTAACTAAGGGTTGAACTAATCCCAACCGATCCATAGTCACACCAAATTAACTCTTACTAAGAGCGAGATTAATTTGTACAGGAGAACATTTATCTTAATTCACTGAATTACAGGCAGAAGAGCGCACAGTCTGTTGTAGTAGAATTTATGGAGTGGTCCGACCATTCTTAGTCGTTGTAATAAAGAATTTTGTCTTTAGTAAAGCTTTGGAAACGAATTGTTTACTTCAAAATATTTTCAATAACGATCTGTATCTACGATCTTAAGTGTGTATCAAAAAGTGTTATAAATTGTGTGAGGAATGATATTAAAGAGAATGCAGTAAATGATACCATGACGTCTGACAGGGCAGAATGGGACAGGGGCAGGAACATGATAATATAACCAATAACACTAGTCACGAGATATTTACCATGTTTATTTTTTTTTTTGGATTCTCGAACCTCAAAACAAATAATAAACATGGTAAATATCCAATTACTAGTGTTATTGATAGTTTTAATGACCATGGCAGTTTAAAAACTTATATGATATTATAAGTTTAAAGAGTGATGGCCAAAATAGGCGTAAGTCCAAGAGCATTGGGAATATATCTCAAATTATAGCTAATAATTAGTATTCAATTTATATTTTTGTAACGAGCACCCAACTTGCCAGAGACTAAGAGATCTTGCCAGAGTCTATTGAAAAGTGGGATTTTGCTTTATTTGCCAAAGATTGACTACAACTACAAGGACACACACAACAACGCAAGTAACGTAGCTAACTTATCGGTATTAACTTAAATCCAATAAGCAAAATGGTACGTTGTAAAAGTCATATTTGGGGAATGTCTTATTTGCAATAGAAAAAAGAAAACCTGCCAATCTGTGCACCGGACGTTCTGAGAAACGGACCTTCTGAAAATAAGACATTCCGCGAATGTGGCTTTTCTCACAATCTTAAATTTTGCGAACCGGACTTTCTGCGTCAAGACCGACCTGCCGAAAAAAGGGGATTGCCGTCGTTAGTGTGTTATGCAATTACTGTTTACTACATATATTATGTTCACTTTTTCCTTTGAGAATATTTCAGGAGGCAGATTGGTTAACTTAAGTCATTATTATGGACATATATAATTATATTCTATATTTAAAAGAATCTATTTCTATAGTATCACAAATATCTTATTTATATAATATTAGAAATAGCATACGTAGAATAAAAAAAACATGCAAAAAACACGCCAGACACCCGCAGATACTCCCATGCAGCATGGCATAGAAAATTATCTCGAGAATTTCAAGAATTTTACATCACATTTGCTAGCACAACGTATCCAACGGTGAGCTAGCGTTTTTTTTTATTTTTTAACGAACATTATTTTTGGTCTCTTTCGGCAACGATGAATTCTCTAACTTTGTATTACAAACAACTGTACTTGTAAATAAAGTTTAAACATGGTTTGAATATTTAGACGGTGTATTTTTATTATATGAAAATCTGCTATTTATGAAATATATGCTTTATATGAAAGCCATTTCATAATAGTTCCTTCGTCTTATTTTTTTCATATATGTTACTCTACCTAATAATTTCTGACTTCCTGACAGTTTTAGAAGGAAACAAATATAACAACAGATCATTAACAACTTCGGCATTCAGATCGTCTTTTAAAACGAGGACTGAACGCTGACTTATTTGTAATTTCTTTGACAGTATATCAGAGGGCTGGTGCACAAAAAGAAGTCACTTCTAAACCAGAATCATTTGTTTCAGACGCTGGATGAATGGTCTTTCGACGTCTTTGCCCTGCATGAGGCATCCGGCGGAGCGCCTGTCAAGTACCTTGGTTACGAGCTCCTGAACAGATATGGCATGATACACAAATTCAAGGTACGTCACTTAACATCAGTAATTCTAAGTATTTTTCAACACTTAGAAGCAAAACAAAAATGAAACAGCGATAGCAAGTTACTTGGTGTTGTAAACTTACATTTATTGTAAAATATTAGGAGAAAGTAAACTTGCTACCTGGATACTCGTACAAGACATACAAGTTCACTGACTAAAACAAAAATACGACCCAGACCTATTATAGTTTAAAAAAATGTGTAGGCGGGTTCAAAATATCTGTGGAAACCAAACCAAAATGCGTATTTTGTTTAAAAAAAAAGGGAACGGCTTCCATCCCTAGTTAATCTGAAAAAAAAACTACGCAAGAACAACAAAATTATGGATCAAAAACTTCAAAATTGTCAGGAAATATTAACTTTCTTAAAAATTCAACCGCAATTGTTGCAAAAAAATTACAGCTTTACCACAAAAACACATATCAAGAGTAGCAAAGTGTTACATGCCCCACGCAAAAGGGGGCCCGACCACCTCAACTGAGCGCATTGTTTTAACAACGATGACCTACGGTGCCGCGACATGGTCGCACGCAAAGTAGACATCCGTTAAATTCTCAATATGAATGATGTCAACAAGGTTTTTGTAACAAGATTCTGATTTAAAAGAGTGTCCATGGAGGTTCATGCCCATTCTTCTCCATAGAGATCTACGCTTTGGAATGGGCAACTACATTACTTTCACAGTTATTATGTCTTGTGACTGGGACTGTAGTTTCATTTTTATTGTTGTTCGGCCATTCAAAAGTGCCTGTAACTGGCCTATTTAAAATAAATGATTTTGATTTGATTTGATTACGAAAATCACTACAAACGTTACACTCTCGCAAGAGATCTTCAAATGACCTTGGCACTAACTGTGACGTTATGTACTACCTCCGCTGACCTGGAAAAAGTGATCTTGGTTTCACGAATTGACACCTTCAAAACAGTAATATTTTGCCCGTGGCTGATAGCTTTCAATAAAAGTTTCATTCCTCTCGGTGATAAAAAAGTAACAGCTCAAGAGAGACATTGGCATGTACATGGCACGAAGCTATTCAAGGCTGAAAGAAAGATTATATTGCCAGCGGTTTTCGGGCTTTCTTTTTGCATAACCGAGATGTGAAACATATCACTCTGTGGCTTGATAATTGGAGCTTATTATTATACCTTCTCTTTTTAATAAACCCCGAGCACGTCAACTTAGAAACAATCACCTCAGATACTTTGAAGTTTACTAACCTACACGTCCGCTGATGCGTTTCACCACCAGATCAAACTTTTTATGCACTGAAAGAAAAGAATCAATGAATCCTCAAATGTAATGCACGATGGTAATCGTGCATTACATTTGAGGATTGCTCATCTTCATATAAGTTGCATCATGGACATGGTTCACCTTCTAGAAGATCACAACCCCAAGCAGCCCCAGCCTACCTTAGTCACATGTGTGAATTTATATTCCAAAGAGACCGAACTTCAGTTGCTTACAGAACGGATTTTGATGCAAAACCGATAGATCTTGACTTTCTGAAAATTGGGATACCTTAGCCGGTAATCAAAAACTACTACCGAGGAATAAAGCAAGAACGCAAAGATGAAATACTTCTAAAGTTAATTCCTCTAATGCCCGAGAATAGGAGAGAGCATTCTGGAATAATTTGTCCTTTTTTAGTTAATGATGACGCGGTAAACTTGGTCACTGAATATGACGAAAGTTAGAGAAGCTATAAGTTTTTGAAAAGCTCCATAAGACATTCTCCTCAAGTTATGATTTAACTGTAACTTTATAACAAAATACATCCCAGGCATTTTGTTTAGTAACATTTTCATTTGTCGGCTTCAAATAATAACGGTCTTTCGCAAGCTTTCCGGTGTCGGTCGCTATAAGTATAATAATATGGAAATGAAAGAGAATTTGTGTTCTGTATGAGATCTCAGATGCTTGTATTACGCTTGTTGCGTTGCGCTTCTTTGGGTACTTTGTTAAGTGATGAACTAAAATGGACGATGACTGCAATTTGATTATTAAAGTTAGTATAAAATGTAGAGGCAGAAAAAGTAATGAAGGTAATAATCTTCCCTTTGAAATAAATTGTCACCTAATATAAAACGATGTACATAAGTAATAGCATTTTCAGAATCAATTGGCCCAAATCTACTCTGTGAAATGTCGATAAGTTAAATTAACCCTCATTTTGGAAGACATTAATCCAATTTGTCGGTTTGTTACTCCCCGAGAAGTTTGCCTTCCTTTCTTTTATTTATCTTTTCATTCGTTTCAAGAAAGAAGCTCAAGAGATCCAACTAAGTGAATTCTATTAATATATTAAGTCTAATCTTTTTAGTTCAAGTATGCGCTTTCAAAGCGATTAAAGGATTTTTGAGATTTTAATAAGTTATTATATGGCAGTAGATCACGATTAAATACATGTAACCGTTATTCCCTAGTAATATTACTTTTCAAAAATGATCATATCCAAAAAGTTTCATCTCGTTACATTATATTAATATTAAAATTGTGATTTCGGAAAAAAACGCCAGGGTAAGTCTTGATGGAAGTTTTAATAGACACCAACGTTAACTTAAAAAGTTTCAGAATACGCCTTGGAGGTAATTTTGATGAAAGCTATACCCACTCTTTTGTGGGACGGAAAAATTAATAAAATGATAACGTGGGAAGACCTTCTAATAACGGCTTATAAACAGTTATTGCTGTATACAATGTTGCCGAAGAATCCCCGAGGATTTTTATTACAGCATCATTGTTGTCTACTGCTTTTGTTATTCAAATATCTTTAATTTTAAGGCAACGAGACGGTAACGTTTTTGTAAGGTTTAAATAAATTGAGGATTTCCTCAAGGGAGATTACTAGGTCCAACATTGTTTTACTTAGCAAACAATTTTTATAACTTCTGCGTACAAAATATAATGTTGTGATTAACAATAAAATGTCTCAAGCATTTCAATTTCAACAATTCCAGCCTAAGACAAGTGCATAATGTCGTAGAAAACTTCGTAACTTACTTTACTTCCTGCGTTCGCGGCAGTTTTGCATGATTGAATTGAAATGGGGTTTCCGAATGTCTAAATTAGAGGATAGCGTATGCATGTTCGAAACTTCCATACAAGTGGGTCTTTTATTTGAAAAAGCAGGTTTTATGCACGTTTGGTTTGTTTTAATTAAGCTTAAGCAGAATATGTAATATGTGGTGTATGGTCGGACGTAAAGAATAGCACCATCCCATATCTTCCCATGGGTGTCGTAAGAGGCGACTAAGGGATTTGCCAGAGAATGGGCAGCAGCGTTCTGTGCTTTTGTAACAACCGTACTGCGATCGCCGACCCGCCTACCAAGCGTGGCGATTTCTATTCCTTGGTTCCTTTTTTTGTCTTATTCCTATTGGTCGAAAAACGAGGGTCAAACATCTGGGATCATTAACAGAGCCAGAGATTTCTTTAAAACAAAACATATTTTAAAAAAGGTCACGTATTTTTTTTTTTTTTTTTTGTTTTCTGCTATTGGTCCGCAAACTATTTGTGCGGACCAATAGGAGTAAGGGTGTTAAACAGATGTGGTCATCGTGTGCACGGGTTTTTTTTTTGAAAACTGTGCCTATTCCCACTTTCCCGATAGTACACTTGGGGGAGGCCTAAGTCCAGCAGGGGACGTCTTTCCGCTGAAATGATGATGATGATGATCATAGATTTTCAATACTTAGGTAGTGTATTGCAATTCTGAAAATCTGGTTTGCACTCCACTCAATTTTGCGTCGTTGCGTCGCGTTAAAGAAAACTATTTATTATTAAGAAAAAATGAAACCCTAATAAAATGCCTGCTATGTCGCAAGTCTGCTGGCAGACATTTTTAATAAATTAATCAGTACTTTCATACTCAATCTTTCTTTAACTCTTGTTTCCATTGTTTGTTATTTGTAAATAAAGAGATAAAATAGTTAATAATAAAAAGTATATTTAGAGCAAAACGAAACTGTCCCTAACAGATCCTTAACCACGCTACAAAGTTTACAACTCGTCTGAGGCTAATATCTCAGCAACGAACTACGTATAAAGAATAAGAAACAAAAACTACAACAATTAAAATAAAAAACTAATATATTCAAATCTCGGGTATTTGCTATCGAACTCCTACGTAAAGGCTTGACTTATATTTATGATTTTTTTTTTGTATGTTTGTTAGGTCTGAGAATAGGTCGTAGGCTATTATTATACCCCTAGGTCTAGGTGATAAGAATAATTTCACGTGAACGAATGTCGCGGCTAGTAGCAAATTACAAATATAACAAAAACTCCTCATCATCAATCACTTGCTTTTATCTCAGTTTATTTGGTGTCGGCGGAGCGTGTCTTCTTCTTCCATACTTCTCTATTACTTGTCATCTCATGAAAAACCTCCTTTCTTACCATATCATCCTTCACACAGTCCATCCATCGTTTCTTTGGTCTTCCTCTTATACCCATCCACATTCATACTCAAAACTTGCCTCTCGACATTTTCCCCAAGAAATATAACAAAAACTATGCATAACAAATATGTCCGTTATTTCATACATGATAAACTGGTCTCTCTTCACCAGGTACCGCCAACGACGCTGGAAAATTTCCTCAACAGGATAGAGGAAGGTTACTGCAAGTTCCACAACCCTTACCACAATAACCTCCACGCTGCTGATGTCGCACAAACCGTTCATTATATGCTGTGTCAGACTGGACTAATGGTAAGTAGATAAGTAACGAAGGAAGTCATGAGGATAGGCCTTTGCCCAGCAGTGGTATAATGCAGGCTAACAGTATGTAAATAAGGTCGAAATTGTTAAAATAGTTAGTCTGTAGTGTGCATTTGCTAATGGCATTGTACCCCACAGAAATCTAGTTAGAGATATTAATAAATTCGTGGATTCGGCCCTTATTACATGGGACTTAGACATTGACTTGACCTCTGTATGGTGTCGGACGTAAAGAATAGCACCATCCCATATCTTCCCGTGGGTGCCGTAAGAGGCGACTAAGGGGTTTGCCAGAGAATGGGCAAACCCCCCAAAATGTAAATGTGGCGACACTTGGGGAAGGCTTATGTCCAGCAGTGGACGTCTTTTGGGTTGAAATAATGAATGATGAAACATTGACTCCCAAAATTTGGATGCACTATAGATTCACATCTACCTAGCACTTTGGGGATAAAAGGCGTAATATTATGTGTGATATGTTCTGAAACCCCATAACAACAAAGTATAAGTTCCATGAATAACGACAAAACTGATAAAAGGTCACGACTGTTACAAGATTTGTATCGCTTTTATTTTGACATTAGTGATTTATGTGAATATTTTCGATGTCAATGATGACAAAGAGTGAATTGACAGTAATCGAAACAAAATTACACACAAGTTACACAGTTTGGACGAACCACTAAAGTACAAAAGACAAACTCAATAACGACCACACTTAGTTTTAACAGGCAAACTTGCACTTGACTTAACAAGACAATACTGAAGTCCAGGAGTAACCAAAGTAATTTAACTAGTTTAACCAAAATGGAATTAATGCACACAGCAACTTTAACCGATGCTATTTACTTTGGCGCATAAGACGTAACTTATAAACAAATTTAACAAAATTATCTCATAAACTTTGCCGTAGAACACTTCCGGTTCTGGCGTAATTTTGACCTAATTTGAACTTCCTTATCTGAACTAAATATTCTCAACTGCTTCTGATTATAATGATATAATAACTTACAAAAATGTTTCGAAATAGATTATGTACCTAGAATGAAAAAACCAAAATATTTAAACTTTTACAACGTACTATATCTTTGCCTCTCCCTTTGTTACACAGAGACGTGATGATATGTGAATTATTTATAATGATATGTTTATTAAACCTTAGTAATACATTAAAGAAAATGGCTCGAGATTTAATATTCAAATCACCAATATCTTAAGTCCACGCAGCAACATTTTCACTAAAACTAATAACTGCACTCAAAATAAACAATTTAACTTTTTGCTTTACAGAACTGGTTATCAGACCTGGAGATCTTCGCGACGTTGATAGCAGCCGTGGTCCATGACTACGAACACACAGGAACCACCAACAACTTCCATGTCATGTCAGGATCCGACACCGCCTTGCTGTACAATGACAGGGCTGTCCTCGAGAACCATCACATAAGTGCTGCTTTCAGGTAAGAATTCTAACTTTTAAGATGTAGTCGGTTAGAAAACACCGACCTCGTCTAGTTTTAATATCTTTTCTTTTTTTGACATGATTGTCGTGCGTATTCATAATAAAGCGCTCTTTAACATTTAGTGAAACTATAACGATGGAGAAGTAATTCTTATACATATATCTATTCGTCTGCAGTGCCAACTGACATGAAACAATGACAATACGAAAAAGATAAGAACCACAACATTTAACATTAAATGTCCACTTTATCAAACATAGTTACGATTCTACCCTAATCCTTTTTTTTACGGATGGGAAATTCTCAAATGCTCTGGGCGGACCGGAAGCAAGTGTCAGACTTGTACTGTCTAAAAGCCCATCCATGTTCCTTCTTAGCCCTTTGTGTTCCAGGGCCACGGTATCTCTTTCGAACAGTCCCGCAGCCCTGGCAGGCATCGGCCCTCTCGTGATGTACGAGACTTCCCTAATCCTTATTCATCAAATCCAATAGGTCCATAATCCAGGTAGTACATAAAAAATGAAAAATTTATTCACAGTTTCCGCTGTAACATCAAGTTTTTTGCGGTCAAGGTTTAGATATAGGTCACGTTGTGGTACATTTGGTAAAGATCTTAAAACATTTTTTTTTATTCGCATTCAGTAAAAGATTATTGGGTGCGAAACATTTCGAGAGAATAGTTAGGCTTTCGTTGAAATGAAAGACGTCCGTATCTTTTCTATCAATTTAGAAAATTAGCGAAGTGCCATCAGCTAATAGAATTATAGCCGAAAATTTGGCCATCATATAAGGGAGATTATTAATATAAACAAGAAATAGGAAAGAGCCGAGAATTGAACTTTGGGGCACGCCCATCTTGACTAAAAACCCGCAGGACGCCGTCGCCCCGTTTATACAGATCAGTGTGTTGTGGTCGACGCAAGCGAACGCTTTTGAGAGATCACAGAAGATGCCAATAGCATCCTGGGATATCGCCTAGGATTCCAAAATGTGACTGATGAGTTTTACTCCCGCGTTCGTTGTCGACCCCCCCGTACCCTTCGTGAAACCAAACTGCTGATAGATTTTACTCAATGCTGGAAGCATAGATATAGGTATATAATTAGAGGGATCACTCTTATAACCCGATTTGAAAATTGGTACTACTTTACTATGTTTCATCAAGTCAGGAAACTTGCCGCTGTCCAAACATTGATTGAATATGCCTGTTAAGACAAGAGCAATTGAATCAATAATATCTCCAAGAACCTTGACGGATATTCCCATAAGTCTTTAGTATTTTTTATATTGAGACTTTTGAATGCGTTTTTAATTGTAGCAATACATGCTGGTTCAAATTTAAAGTTTGGTATGTTCTTTGTAAAGTTCTCTTTAAGAAGAGCATCAGCTAATATAGCTGAAGAGGGGAGAGAGCGTAACCTCTAACGGAATGGAATTTGTCTAGAGTCTCACACTTTATTAAAACAGAAAACTATAACCCTTTCGCTCAGTATTGTATGATGGATCCTACCGACGATTTATATTTTAATCAAACACAAACGCGTTTGTCTCTTCGATATCTTTGTAGACATTTCTTTCAAAGGAATAATACAGTAGTTTTTTTAGGAGTTTGCACTTCTAACGATTTCTTGGGGAGCCTGCCGTTTTGCCAAAATGATTTTGACAAAATTTCACTACCCAAACAAATTTTAACAACCTTTTTTATTCCAATGCAATATTTGGAATGATTTTAGTACGCACTTTTTCATTTGGTAAAATTTTTACTTAGCAGAATATTACCAAAGATAATGTCATAATGGCATTTAGTCTTTAATCAAATGATTTATTACAGCAAACAATCTTTAGACAGTAAACGTTAGGCCAAATGATTTGCTATGACAAAAAAAATATAAAAGCTAACATAAGTTTTTTTGGGAATTATATAAATTATATAGAAAGAAATACGGAAAAAACCCAAAAAAAGGTTACCCGAAACTGAACTAACTGATAGATGAGAATTATTTATTAAAAAAAAATGCCTGGTAATATTAATATTACCTGTTTAGAATTTGTCCCAAGTGGAAAAAACGGGCTAGGGAGCAACTCGTTCCACTCGAAACTGGGACCAAGGACCAATTCAACCCTTTCTTTTTCGATAGGGGTTAACTGGCCCCGTAGAATTTGGATGCAAGAGCGAGCGAAGCGAGCTCTGGACTTGGGGCACCCCGACTCGGGCAGGTTAGGTTCGAAGGGGATGGGGAAGGGGAAGCGAACTAAGACCCTGACACTGACATCCCCTTCGGGTTAGGTTACTGTAAACCCTGCAGACAGAAATAGGAGCCCCGCGTAGCGGGGCTACGTCGACTACGCTTTGAAAAACAAAATTTAATATTATCAAATAAGAAAAGGTGGGATTGGTTCTTGATCGCAGTGTCGAAGTGGCGTAAAATGTGTTATTCGGACTGAAATATTTGATTACACAAAAATTTTTAATAGTACTAGTTGGTAAACAAGTTACTGTTTAAACGTTCACTTGCCAAACATTAGGTTTGCGTTACAATTATTTGTGAAGAGATTTTTTGCTAAGTAATAATTTGGCAAATGAAATTATGCGGAAAATTGTTTGGTAAGTGATAATTTGTCAATTTCTTTTCGATGAAACATAGGTAACCCGATTTCTTGACCAGTTTTTTTAAAAGCTATATTTTCAATCTTCTAAACTTAGTTAGTTTTAACATTAGCTTAATTGCCAACATACATTTATTATCTTATTCATGGAAGATACGAAAACGACATTGGATTTGAACCTATTTTGCTTTTTCATGTGTTTCGCCGGTGTATGCAAAAAATAATTAAAAAAAACTCTTTTCTTTATTATATATTTTTTATAACGATAATGATACATACTGAGGAGGCCTCTGTTAGGCAGCTGGATCAAGAGCTTAATTCAGTAAGCGGTACATTGGACACAGCTCATATTGTTTTGAGATTCTTTTCTATTGAGCCCTGACTGTCGATAGCTTGGACCCTGTTTCCGATACCGGTGGTTTTTTTCATATTGATATTTGAATATTTAAAAAGATAAAAATGTAATAAGTAAATACGAAAATTTAGAAACGAAATAATGACACAGGTATATTTTTTTTTCAACGAATGTAATGATTAGTTATAGAATATCAAAGAATTCTCTGGCATGATTATAATGCATTCAAACGTTTCTATCCAAAAAACCTTTATACAATGATAACAAACGAACAATCAGATAACAAGCTATTCACTGCTTTATAATGACGTCGATTTTCGATACTATACAATACTCTGAACAATTCCCAAATAAAGAATATAAAATGTGAGTGAGCTGATAAAAGAATCTCGCTTTTTTAGGCTGTGAAAGCGTCATAATACGATATAATTTCCCCCGAGACATGAATGTAGCTATTTTTCACTCGAAGTATATCCAAAATGAGTATATCCGAAACGATGGGTAGTAATGCTATAAAAATAAAATATTATCACACGTAATAGACCATGTTTAATAAAAACCTCGGTAAAATACCTATTTATTTCTTTTTTTATGCGTATTGCTATAAATATTGATCGTTTATTAATACTTTTGTGCCTATCAGCGATAAATAAAGCAACAAGAATCACGTACTCAAATAGAACATAGATTTTAGGGCTGGCATTAAAAATACGTTCCTTTTAACAAGGGAGATTCTACGCGCTGACACAAGCAGTTTACGAGTTGATTAAAATAATAAAAAGCTAAGGAAGACCTAAAATCCGCGTAACTACGAACATAAAGAATTTACGAAGACTGAAGGCATCTTAAACAAAACAGTGCCACTATAAGAGACTATTTCAGAAAATTGTTCAACGTTACTCGTCCTTTAAAACATGCAATACATTATTTACCAGAAGCAACCATTTCTGTATGTTGTCGGAGTTCTGTATGGTGTCGGACGTAAAGAATAGCACCATCCCATATCTTCCCGTGGGTGTCGTAAGAGGCGACTAAGGGACTTGCCAGAGAAGCCCATTCTCTGGCAAGTCCCTTAGTCGCCTTTAGCAGCGTTCTGTGGGCTTTTGTAACAACTGTACTGCGATCGCCAACCCGAGGCGCCAAGCGTGGCGATTATGTCAAAACCTCTCTTATGTCAATGGCGACACTTGGGGGAGGTCTATGTGCTGCAGTGGACGTCTTTTGGCTGACATGATGATGATGATGATGAACCATTTCCATGATAATTTATCGCAAAGGAACCAGTTTATAATCGATGGTCAATCAGGTTAATGTTTGATATTTGATGTAGACATGCCGCTGTCAGCAGTGAATGCCCAGCGATCCGCTACAAATACCTGTCCCGTGCATTACATACGTTCCGCTTTAATATAAACGTGAGCCTTCTGTAAACATACACATAGGTACGATTTTTCTTGGTAGTTGGGACAGTTCAGTTGGGAGTGAAAGATGTATTAAATCATCATTCTCTTGCCCTTATCCCAATTTATTTGGGGTCGGCGCAGCATGTCTTCTTCTTCCATACTTCTCTATTACTTGTCATCTCATGAGATACCTCCTTTCTTGCCATATCATCCTTCACACAGCCTATCCATCGTTTCTTTGGTCTTCCTCTACCCATAAGGGTAGAGTAAGAGTAGGGTTTTGAGTATGACCCATCCACATTCATACTCAAAACTTTCCTCACGACATTTTCCTCTTTTATTACATCTACATCATGAAAGATGTATTAAAAGACCTAGTAAATAACAATTCTAGGGAATTAAACAAGTTAAAAGGAACCAAACGACGTGTTTTCCGAACATTTTCTGCAGAAGTAAAACAAGTAAGTTCACTTGTCGATGCCAATACAATTAAATAACATACAACACGCCTGTAATCCTAGAAGGTTTGGCAGAGGTGTACATTCAAATTTCGCTGTGTTATGTTTAAGTCCCATGTAATAGGGGGCGAGCCTATTGCCAACGCCGAGCACAAATCCAGACTCCGTGGCTGCTACTGAGAAATTTCTGATGGAAAACCCGATAACACTTTACTCGACCCTGTATTGAACCCAGCACTTCATGCCCAGCCCTTCACACTTCATACTATCCACATGCCAACGGGACGATACACTCAAGGAACCTTCACTTTGCTTACTACTACTTATCGGAGGCTATTTTCATAGAAATAGGATACTTTATCTTCCGACGACGTCGTGTGATTGATGTACGATGACGTCAGCTCGACTTTATGCAATTTTTTTACTGTGTCTACGAAGAGACGTTAACAGCGGGTAAAATAGATTTTACTTATTTCGAACAGATAATGTATTATTTTTACAAGCTTTTATTTAACTTGCAATGGATGTATTTATGTTTGTTAGGGTGGTATCTTGGAAGCTAAATTAGAACCATTCCCCGATGTCCGATTGAGCTGAAATGTACAGTCAACAAAGGAGATAAGTAACCAGATTCTCATACTACTAATATGAGAATCTGGTTACTTATCTCCTTTGTTGACTGTATACACCTTTGGTTCTAAGCACAGTACATTCTTATGACAGCAGCCAGGTCCGTCTCCCTACGAGACAAGTTCTCTACGGTTAATAGCACAGACATGAAAATTTGTATACACCTTTATAATTACAATACAACAGGCAAAAAAATCCTGAGAAAATAAAAAGAGATGATATCTATTGCGTTTGAAAAGACAAATATATGTTAAAAACACAAATAAAATAGACGTAATATAATGATTCTGTCGGACTTCATATCCGCTCTAAGAGAAATACAAAATGCTTGAACCAATCCGGAAGATAAACTGAAGTAACCGATTAACCGAATACATATACAACGTGTAACGTTAAATGCGCAAAACCTGAAAATAGTTTGATCAGAATAACGAGCAGAATCAATTGAACCACTTTTTAATATAGGTCACATTTTCTCAAAAAATCTTCATCAAAAATGTTGCCCTGTCTATTTGTGCATAGGTCAAGCCATAACGTGCGCAAACCCGCCAAAATAGGTAAACAAACAGTAATGTTTGTCGTCCAATTTAAATTTTCTCATACGCGGAGAAAAAGAAAGAAACAATCAGAATTTCTAGTAAAACTAAAACAGCACATAAAACCTTTACGTTTTTTTAATGTGTTTTTTTTCTCTCAGAATTAGGTTAATTGAATTAAAAATCATTTGGGGTGTCTGTGGTTTTGCGCATTTAACGTTACACGTTGTATATGAAGGCCAACATTTCTCTTAATCAGTCAGCCTTAGAGTAGACACACTCGTGCGTATACGGCAACGAGTAATAACATGTAATATCGATACTTTGAATCCCGATTAATCTCAGCGTATTGGCCCGTTGCTTCCAAGCGCCTAGCAATGATACATGATATTGATTTCCGATCTCTAATATGCCTCCTTTGATAAGTAGCACAGTATCATTGAGTGTTCCTTTAGATTGAAGAATTATTATATTAATCTTCCTTTCGGTCAGTGGATACTAAAAACCTTCCATCTAATCAAGCTTTCCGGATCCGGTGGGATGTGGGAGAAGTAGGGTGGGGGAACACCATGGGACACTTCAAGGGCATTGACCTTGACCCCAGGGTCATTGATATTTTTATATTATTTAGTTTTTAAAGCCTTTAAATTTGTATTTAGTTTTTAATTATTAAGTTTTAAACATTTTTTATGGCTATTATTATAAGTTTTTTTTTTGTCAGGGTATCGGTACACATTACAGAAAAAAAAAACAAGACTGACTCTTGTATTTGGCGTTGCCATAACCGACAGTGTAAAGGTTCTCCCAGTTGGAATGCGGCAGATGAGACTTAGATCAGAATTCGTGAACACCAACGCGAGCCATCTGCGACAGTTATCAAACCATATTAAAAAATTACGACGAATTTATGAAAAACTACAAAAAAAAAGCCAACGGCAGTTATAATGCGATTTTACTTAGCTTCTCAACAATTAAAGACACGCTGTACAAGGCTAAAACTTATCATCTTGCTGTTCATGCTACGACTTTTAAATTTCTCAAAGATGTGGCAAATATCCTAGCTAAAGACTTCTTATTAATTGAAGACGGTACTGAGGCGTGATCAAATCAGAAATGAGGACATCCACAAGAGAACCAAGGTTACCGACGTAGCCAGAGGAATTGCCAAACTTAGAAGGCTGTGGGCAGGGCACATTGTTCGCAGAATGGATGGCCAATGGGGCCGAAAAGTTCTGGAATGGCGACTGCAAACCGGAAAACGAAGCGTTGGAAGTCCTCCCACTAGGTGGACCGATGACCTGGTGAACGTTGCGCGGAATATGGATGCGAGTCGCACGAGACCGGTCAATGTGGCGACACTTGTCTATGTCCAGCAGTGGACGTTTTTCTTATTGCAAAGTAAAGGCTTTACTGTTGACGAAAATGCTACAAAAATAGAGGCACTTCCTCATTATATCAAAGAAAAACGGGGTGAAATTGTGAAAGACGCAAAAGATACTGCTACAAAAAAAATCAGAAGACCGACATTCCTATAGAAAAACGACTTCGTCGTAAAAAACGGATGATTGGTGAGATGTCCAGCGATGCAGGACTCACACTAAAAGAAGAACTTGACAAAGACATGTTGGAATGTGTTGACCAATTCAGATTTGAACTCAAAAAAAAAGATCGAAGAGTCTTCTAGACGTGGCTTCATTGTTCGAGATTGTACAAACAAATACTTTGGCGAATACTGAAGAACTGAAATCAGCTGCATCAAAATTTACCAAGTTTTATGACGAGGTCTCAAAAACAGAATTATTTTTGGACACACCAAGATTGCGAAGACACTTAAAAGCTTCTGATTGGGTATTTCTAGACTTTTTAAAGTTTATTGTAGAATGGGATTATTCAGAATCTCTCCCAAATCTTATAATTGCACTTAAATTGTTTATGACGGTTTGGGTGTCAGTAGCTTCATGTGAAAGGAGTTTTAGTAAACTAAAATTGATAGAAAAAAAAAATGTGCGTGGAGTCCCTCCGCACGGAAGAAGTGAAACTTCGTAATGTAGAAATGAGTGCTTTCATACCTCCTCCATGGTAGCGTTAAACGTTTAACGCAACCTTGTTGGAAGTCGCTTAAGAAGTTTCACTTCAAATATAGAAAAACTGGTAATAAAAACAAGCAAGACGCGAAAATGCGCACACGCAAACCGGCGGCAAAGTTTGTTTTGTTTGACATTTGTTGTAGTGTTGCCTAGAAAAATAAATTCAGTTATTGTTTTTATGTAGTTTTTATTTTATTGAGCTTCTAAATAATATTTTGTTGTTTTCTTGTTGTATTATTTTATTACATTAGTTAATGGAGGTTATTCTACTCATGGAAAAAGAGCGAAGGCTGGTCACACCGAATAGTCGAATGCATGACTGTTAGCACGCCATTTTGCGCACATAATAGAACTACGTAGTCACAAGTACTGCCATCTCTTAGTGTGTTTTAGAAATAGCGTAAACGTTAAACTTGTTGGAAGTCGCATAAGAAGTTTCACTTCAAAAACTACTTGCGGGCAACAATGGCCCAATTGCGGCTTAGCAATCTTGGTATACAAATTTTCATTTTGAAGATGTTATTTCCGAGTTTGCAACTGTCAAAGCTAGAAATGAGAGTTCACTATCGCAGACGAAACTAAAGCTACTTCACGCTAGATACACCAGCACAACAGAGATTGCCACAAATTGCTTCAACCAACAACTTCAACCTTGTAGAGGTCAAAGGACAGTCGCTAGGCCATGACATAGAGAACGTCCCAAAAATGTGGTGAAAATAGAGGTAAACTGCGAACATATACTAGGCTAAATCCCCTTGAGGATTACAGGCTTATCCGCTTTATATTACCACTGGCACTAGCTGCGAGCCTATGCTAGATAATTAATTGGGTAGGTTTTAATTAGACAAATGCACTCCTCGGGGACACTGTTAATAAATTATAGTATGTGCTTACTGTTGTTTATTTAGTTAGTTTATGTTCTCAAACGAGCGAAATAGGTACGTTATTACGGCATCCCAAAGAAAATTCTGTTTCTTAGCAGATCATAGTTTATCTTATAATTTTTTGTTGTACTCCTGCTGGTAGGGTTTGATTTTCTACCGGGAATGAATTTATTGTATCTACTCTCATCACTATGCCAGCAGCTTAACATTAAGGATCTAATCTCCCGAGAATCACCGAAGAGTTAATCCGTATAGACTGTTTACGATCCGATCATAGCGGCCATCTATCAATCCGGCCGGTGTGACGTCACTCCTGACCTTACGCTAAATTACAAAGGGGCCAGCCATTATAATGCTCTATCTACTATAGAGTCCACTGACGGTCTACCACTTTTCACCCCTATGCTCTAAGTAATAAGGTTGAAAAATGATCGACTGTCAGTGATCGCGGTAGTATCTATACAAGTAGGGTTTAGTGACTTAACGAGTCGGACTTACCGGACAACGCATAGGCTATCATCATCTGTGTAGCCTTTTCCCAACTATACTAGGGTCGGCTTCCAGTCCAACCGGTTGCGGCTAAAAACCAGAGTTTTACATGGAGCGACTGCCTATCTGACCTCACAACCCAAACTGGGTTGTACTGAGTAATACTAATATGACACCCCTGATAAAACACATAAGAGATACTGAAAGAGAAAAAGATCATCGTTGTTATGTCATTGGACATAGAGGGAGCCTTCGATCATGCCCGGTGGACATGAAATGCCGACGTGCAGAAACAATTTGCCCAGTAAGCCTGCGTCGTTTAGTAGATATGTATTTGCAGGACAAGAAGGTAAGGGTTCAGTATGTAGGAGCAGAGTACGTACAAGAAACGTCTAAAGGTTGCGTTCAAGGCTCCATAGGAGGGCCTACGTTCTGCTCCAAGACCTGGAGAAACGAGGCGATTACTGCCAAGCATTTGCGGATAATGTGGTGCATATTTTTTTGGGCGACACAGCCAGAGACCCCCGTCTCTGGACATAAAGCGCTGTGTCACCCGAAATGTCATGCCTGAGCAGAAGGGGGAGTCGGTAGAGGTACCTAGGGCTTGTGCTTGTCCTCGACAGCCGGTGGAACTTCGTGGAGCATTTCCGACGTTTGGCCCCCAAACTGGAACGGGCAGGGGCTGCGTTCAAGCGGCTCTTGCCCAACCTGGGGGGTCCAAACGCCTCCTGCCGCAGGCTCTACGCGGGGGTCGTGCGGTCCATGGCCCTTTACGGGGCCCCGGTGTGGGCGCGTTCTCTGAGGCGGCGAGCCGCCCATTACCTGAACGCGCCCCAGAAGGTGGTAGCCGTAAGGCTGATCCGGGGGTACCGCACGATCTCCGGCGAGGCGGCGAGCCTCTTGGCCGGATTGCCGCCATGGGATCTGGAGGCGATAGTCCTCGCGTGCCTGCACGAATGGCGCGCGGAGGCACTACGCCGGGGGGAAACTCCGCTGCCGCGGCAAATTGTCGCTCAGCGGACAGACCTCCGGCGCGATCTCATGGCGACATGGAGAGAGCGACTGTCGCAACCCCGTGCAGGGCACGCCACAATAGTGGCGATAAGTCCCCTCTTTGAGGAGTGGCTAGAGAGGCGCCACGGCGCCCTCACCTTCCGCCTGACGCAGGTCCTCACCGGACACGGTTGTTTCGGGAGGTTCCTGCACCGAATCAGGCGGGAGGAAACGCCCGGGTGTCACCACTGCGAGGATCGGCCGGAGGACACGGTGGAGCACACTGTGGAGCTATGCACCTCTCGCGTCCGGCCCTGGTTCAATCCATGGTCCGGAGCGAGAGGGAATGGGAAGCCGTCGCCTCCTTCTGCGAAGCAGTCATGCTAGCGAAGGAGGTGGCGGAACGTGAGAGGGAGAGAACCTCACGTCCCAGCCGCCGCGGGAGACGCCCCGGGCGTCGGGGGGCAACCAGTGGCCCCCGGCCACCGTAGGCGCGGGCCTGTGGACGGTGAGTAATGGGCTAGCTCACCGTCCGTCCGTCTTATGACGACAGACCGTGCCGACGGCGCGTTCGTGTTCCACGCGCGCCTCAAGGAGATGTCAGCAAATCGGAAGGGGTCCGAGAGGGCCGATGCCTGCCCGGGCTGCGGGTTGTTCGAAAGAGATACCGTGCCCCTGGAACGCAAAGGGCTAAGAAGGAACATGGATGGGTTTTAGTCAGTCAAGTCTGACACTCCCTTCCGCTCCGCCCAGAGCGGAAGAAGTCATTTGATGATTACCCATCCTAAAAAAAAAAAACAGCGGGAGTCGGTAACAAAATCTTTTGCGCTTCATAAAACGAGAGCAATGGTCGTCACAAGTAAGTTGAAATACAACTCACCACTTGTGCGAATTGGTGAGAAACACATTACCCTGTCTCGGGAGATCAAGCTGCTGAGACTCAAGATTAATGATGAGCTGACGCTTAACGCCCACGTCTCGAACGTCACTAGGAAAGCGTTAAACAAGAATAAACAACTGTCAAGAGCTGCCGCACAATCAGTTGCCTGATAAGGCCTGAAGACCGAAATTATCAGGACCATTATACACTGCAGTGGTGGAGACAATCATCTTGTACAGAGCAAGCGCCTGGGGTCCGGCTACAAACAAAATAGGGACAAGGATGCAGCTCAACACGGTTCAGCGTGGCTTCGCTTTTGTTACCTTAGACCCATACAACCAATAACTGCAGAAAAAGACGCAAAAATCCGCAAAAAGGTACCAGTTTATAATGTAACGTTCCATTCACTTGTATTGTGGGACATTTTGAATGAAACACAATTTTCTTGATACGGACAGACTACAACATACTAGTACAAATACACCAAGTGTACCGGAAGTTTAGGAAAAAAAATATAATTTGTGAAGACGGTGTAACTGTTTACAACAAAAATAATTACAACGCCGGGGTCATACATACGCTCCCCGGCCGATATACCAAATGTATGTCTTACAAAAGGACATTAATTCAACAAACAAATATAGTACCGGTAATTTATACCATATTACTAAACGAAACACAAGAACTTACACGGGACTTCTTTGGATATTGAAGAGAAAAATTATGCATTAATATCAAGACCTTTAAATGTGATTATGAAATCGAGCTAATAAATGCGGTAAGATCACTATCTCTAGATGCAAACCTATGCGGTTGTTACCATCATTACAATGCCGCTGTTTGGAAGAATGCTGAAAAAAGGAACTGTTACGGCCGAAATATTAGTGGAATTACCGCTATGGTGCCAATAGTCCCAGCTGCCAATGTCATGCCACTTGGTCTTATATTTTAAGATAAGCACCGGACAGTCTGGAAATGAATAGTTTTCGAAAATATTATGAAAAACAGTGGTATACAAGAATGTCTACTTCAATGCTGAGTTGCGCTGGATAACGTCATCGCAATAGAGACGCTCTGGAAAGCTGGCATCGTCGCATTAATACAGGACGGATACCAAAGAAACCGAGTTTATATATGTATGTTTGTATTTAAATTAAGAATCGGCGAATAAGAGATAGTCTTTTTTTTTAAAAATATGAAACAGAATAGACGGAATCAAAGTATGTATTTCAACAAAAAATATAAGTAATTATTGGCAAAAAAAAAATCTTTAATGATATGCGTCTCTCACAGAGAGGATTTTTCAAACGGGGTTAAAGGTTTATATGCGAACATAGACACGGGCAAGAGCTAGTAATAAATATTTCTAGTCTATTTACCACGGTTCCAGTTCAAGCCATTGGTTACGTGAGTCGGGTACTAGTTTCGATGGTGTTTTTCACAATGATTGGCAGTAATTGACAGTAGCAACGCGCTATGAATTTTGAACGAATTGAAGAAATGTCCCGACTATATTTCAACGTCAGTCTAACTAACTGACGAGTTAATCTATGGAGTATGTGTTATTTATCTGCCGGTTATTTCCTTGTGATATTTCTTTGTCGGCGTTGTGTGTGGTGTCGAAGTTTTGTAACAGTAAATTGTCGGTTCATAATTTTGATTTTAGATACCCTCGTATCGTATCAAATATTTGTATTTGTTTCAATTTATATTTTACAAGTGCAAAGGTTTTAAGATAAGATGCCAAGTAATAGAGAAGTATGGAAGAAGAAGACATGCAATTTAAATGGGGTCACCAAATAAATTGGGATAAGGTCAGGAGAATGATGAAGTGCAAAGGTTTTAAGATCATTACAAATGACATAGAAAAAAAAAATATGACAAATAAAAGTGCAGTTCGATGGTGATGACTATTAATAAGCATCTCTGAAAAGCAAGAGGGGAAGGATAGGGTCGGACTAATGGGTAATATATGCAGGGTGGAATTTTTCAACCTTACCTGGAGTGAAAGTACCTCTAAACACTGAAGATAGCAACTTTTACTTAAGAGGAACATTCCTTTATTTTTAAAAATAACCATTCTCTGTTCAAAAAAAGATTTATTTAAAGAAAATTAAATAAATTTTCTTTAAATAAATCTTTTAAAGAAAAGATTATGTATTCAAAGATTTTCGAAAATTCGCCTCTTCCTCCACTTAGAAATCGAACCGGCTAAAATCCGAAAAATAACACTAATTTTATGGAATTCAATCGATAGGGCCAAGAATAACGATCAAATGTCTGATGACAAGATAAATTAAATGAAAGGAAAACCATAAAATTTGCTATCTCCAGTATTTAGAGTACTTTCCCTCCAGGTGAGCTAGAAAAAATTCACACTAAATTGGTACTTACAGAGAGAAGTATGGAGGATGAAGACGTGCTGCGCCGACCCCAAATAAATTGGGTTAAGGGCAGAAGAATTATGATGATAGGTACTTTTACTACTAAGACGACCCTCTGATGCCTACGTTTTACTATTTCATTAACAGTTTAACCCCCTTTCTAAAAATTGGTGCAAAAAAATAATTAATGGTGTATTTAGGTAACGTTGTTTACTGATTTGCTTTGCAAATTCTATAGCCTGATGAAAGTATTTTAATATTCAACGTAGTTATTTTATTTTTCGCTCTATTTAGTTTTGGGTACGTGACCATCCATAAGAATCGGTCACTGATAACTACTTAAATAATAATGATATTTTGACTATTTTTATTGTAAAATTACCTACTGGTGATATTTATGCCTCCATACCTCATCTCTACAATCCTACAAAGCGAGATAGAATCCTATGTACGATGGGCAGCGTTCGGGAAGCTGCGTGGTATCTTCTCGTCCAACTTACCGCAGTGTCTCAAGACGAAAGTCTATGACCAGTGTGTGTTGCCAGTGATTACTTACGGGACCGAAACGTGGCCGCTCACAATGGGCCTCATCAGAAGGCTCAAAGTCACCCAAAGGGCAATGGAGAGAGCTATGCTCGGAGTTTCCTTGCGTGATCAAATCAGAAATGAGGACATCCGCAAGAGAACCAAGGTTACCGACGTAGCCCGAAGAATTGCCAAACTTAAGTGGCAGTGGGCAGGGCACATTGCTCGCAGAACAGATGGCCGATGGGGCCAAAAAGTTCTGGAATGGCGACCGCGAACCGGGAGACGTTGCGTTGGAAGGCCTCCCACTAGGTGGACCGATGACCTGGTGAAGGTTTCGGGGATCCGCTGGATGCAAGTCGCACGGGACCGGACAATGTGGCGACACTTGGGGAGGCCTATGTCCAGCAGTGGACGTCTTTCGGCTGAAATGATGAAAATGATGAGATAGAATCCCCTTTTATTGTAGTTATTCTGCCTCTACATTAACAAACCACACAAGCGACGATTGTGTTTCGTCGTAACCGACAATTTTATCTCTAATATGATCGGCAAATCAATTTGAAACCAGTCGTAACTTTCATGTTCCATAACGTTTATAACCTATAACGACTAGTTGTACTGTCCGTACCACACACAACTGGCAATTTCATGTAATTAGGGCACCAGTGTATAAATTTACATTTTTATAGCGCAATTATAACATTGACATAGTTTGAAACGATCGAATTCGCTGTCCTAAGTAAATTTGTTTCGAGGGAGGTGGTTTAACCTACTGAATGCTTACTCAAGTCCTAATAGCTTAATTTTATTATGACGGACTAGTGAAATAGTCTACTCGTGGATAAACTCAATGCCAATAACGTTGCTTTTCAGAAGTACAACATTCCTACGCACACGCTTTTATTTACCTAGCTAGATAAAACTTGGTTTGAACATAATAGAGATTTTTGAGCAAAGATGTATTCAACTGGACTAACTCAGATGTGAATTTTATAACGAAAGCATAATGCAGGGTTCACCCGGAAGACACGGTGGAGCACACCGTTGAGCTCTGCTCCGCTTGGTCTGACCACCGCAGTGTCCTCGTAGCTGCTATTGGTGGCGGCGACCTCTCACGTCTGGTTCAATCCATAGTCCGGAGTGCGAGGGAACAGATGATAAAATGTTCGAAACTACAAAGTATCATGTTTCAACACGACTAATATTACCTTTTGTCTCCAAATTCCAGGCTGATGCGCGATGAAGAATGCAACCTTCTCCAGAACTTGTCCAGAGAAGAGTTTCGGGAGTTTCGGACTCTGGTCATCGACATGGTGCTGGCCACAGACATGTCGTTCCACTTCCAGCAGCTGAAGAACATGAGGTCACTGCTAACGCTCGCAGAGCCTACTGTGGATAAGTCGAAGGCAGCTTCCCTCATTCTACACTGCTGTGATATTTCGCATCCTGCCAAGGTAAGCTAATTTTTTTGCAGTACTTTATATAGGTGACGAGATAAGCCGTCCCTATAACGAGGAAATATAGGAATTTTTCAAAGGTAGCAAAAGCACTCGCGCCACCCACTCTTTTGTACTCGTCCTGAATCTTTTAGTTTTCAGAAAGATGAAGCAGAAGGCGATTTTTTTGTAATATAGAGCAGTCTTCCCAGAATCTTTAACTAAAACTTAGATAATAATTACTCCTCCTTTTGACTGCAATTTTAAATGTTTTTTTTATATATATTTATATGTATATAAGTACAAATATTTAAAAATGTAAAATATTTGTAGGTACAGATTTAAATAAAATTACACATACACGTACAATACATTACAAACTATTTTTATAAGTACATATTTCTAATTGTTTTTTTAATTTACTTTTTAAGGACTATTTTAGAATATATAGTATTTGCATAGAAATAAATAAAGGAAGAAGATCGAGACGCAAACTAATTCTTTTATTAAACTGTTTCAGAGGTGGGACCTGCACCACAGGTGGACAATGAGCCTCCTGGAAGAGTTCTTTCTCCAGGGCGACAAGGAACGGGACCTAGGAATCCCGTTCAGTCCACTGTGCGACAGAAACAACACCCTGGTAGCAGAGTCCCAGATCGGTTTTATCGAGTTCATTGTGGAACCCAGCATGGGCGTGTGTGCCGATATGCTTGAATGCATATTGGGACCTCTACATTCCAGTAGCAAGAACTCCACAAGTTCTGCCGAGCCTATTAATGAGGAGAGCACAGGTACGAAGGAGAGTAAGTATAACCAAACCTGCACTTGAAGATCCGATATTTTAGGATTCTTTTACAACATAAGCCTACCAAACCATTATTTGTTTTAATCTTCTATCGAACCGCGGCGTAATATAAGCAATTGTTGCAAAAATGGGCGAACATATCTTTTGTTTAAACAACCCGAACGCGCCCACAGTCAGCGCCAAGGCGCGGTCAGGTTCACCGAACAAAATTAAAGCTGCGTCGCTTATTCGCGCGACGACCACCAATATTATGAAACGGGATAGCACAATTAAGTTTCAAGAAACTACTAAGTAGTCCAAAATAAAATAAATTTCTAATAATATCTCCTTTCTATTACAGGAAATGAAAACAGCAAAAAGTTCAAGATCAGGAAACCATGGGTCGCGTGCCTCGGCGACAACAAGAAGATATGGAAAGAGCAAGCAGCTAAAGGTAGCTTTTTTAGTTTTATAAACTGTCCGAAAATCATGAACGCCTCAGAATTCCTCATAATACCAGTCATATTAATTTTGCTGCAAGTTTCTTAGTTAGTTTTATTTGACACAATACCAACAAATCTCAGAAAAATAAAGCAGTCTATATAAAAGTTTTTATTTTACTCTTGCTTCTTTGTAAAGAGACAACAACAACTGGATATAGATTCTACAGATCCAGCTCGATCAGGCAGGCACTATAGTATGAGGCATTTAAAAAACTCAAAAATATAACGACTAACCAAATTCAACAATATTTTACAGATGCTGAGGCTCGAGCTAAGCAGGAGGAGGAGAACAACAGCGTTCCACCGACAACAGAGGAATAATATTTAGCCTCATTTGTAAATAGCGTTAGATCTAGGTGTTGCAACATGTTCTATTCAATAATGAAGAAAAACTAAAGCATACCATATGATATAAATAAGTGTGCAAGCTATATTATACGTTGCTAACTTATTAAAAAAAAATTGTTGTGTGTAACGCACAAATATACGACTTGGAAGCACAATGCGAAAAGCCTGGATGTATAAAGATTCTCTATGTGGAAGACAACATAGTGAGCTAATTCGAACAGGCGAAATACCGCTCAGCGGTAACGCCAGTAGTGTAAATGATTGATTATTTATTCGCTGCTAAGATTTTAGCCTAGCCTATATATTAAGTCTAAAGCTTTGAAGATAACTCGTTCCCAAGATTCCATTGCGAGGACAAAGAACCGTATGTAATAAGTGTAGGGTATGTGGTCCTAGAACTGTTCCCTGAAGAACCCTTGTAGTAATTTACTCGCAGTAGAGTCTTGGCTGTATATTTGAGGATGTATCGATAGATTACACTATTTTCTACTCATAAATGAAATAATTAATGTGTAAAACTGTACTGAACTCATTTCAAATATAGTCGTTAAGAGCTAAATGTATCTGTAAGTAACTATCAAATGCTGGTGACGGAGCAAACAAAATTAATTTATATATTCATAAACACATGTGCACTTCTCTTCAATCAAACACTTAACTGTAACTTAAATGTAGCTTAATATTAGTGTTAAATTTAACCCATAATATGATGAATACGCTTATTAATTTTAATGTTTCCGATTAAATTGGAGTCTTGATATTCTTGACCAAAAGTTATTTAATATGAAATTATTTTCTAAATAATATCGCCATTTCAAATTCTAGTAAATAGGTAGATAGTACATTAGTGAATCTTCATGATACAAATTAAGATTTTCGTCTTTGTAAAACAACATAGCTAAGGATAAAGTAGTAAAACTCAAATATTTATTGAATTTCAAAGCTCGTGCTCAAATCAGATTGAGTCTAACAGCTTTCTGTAAACATCAACTACCTATTAGATCTATTAGACTGAGAGGCAAGGCGTCACAGCCCGAGGACGAACAGGAAACATTAACTAGGCTTAGACTTGAACATAACAAGCTTTTGTGGAGGACCCAAAGTAAATGTACCGTCCTTCTACTAGAATATCTATTGACGAACGGAATTAAACATTGAATTTATTATGACAAAGATATTAAAGGATTTTAGGCCAAGTGTTTACTCACAGATGCCAAATTTTCATCTTAAATCTGAACTGAATATGCTTAACATAGAAATTTTTGTAACCATACAAAATGAATGTAAATTCAGAAACATTTCGAACGTATATCAGAGGCCTAGTTTTCCTGGTAAGTACGTGGGACCATTCTCATTGAATATCAAATCAAAAGAATCCATAATCATGATAAATTAGGGTCCCTATTTGATTTCGGGGATGGTGAGGATAGATTTATAATCCAACTGGTGACGCTTATTGTAGACAAATCTAACAATAGATTTTTTTATATATATATTTATCATCTATTTTAATTATTAGAGATTTATTGAATTCTGTATATTGTGCATTTAGTGTACCTATTAATAGTTCATAGGTACTAAAAATTAAGGATATTCAATATAGGTACTTAATTTGAAAATGTAGTCTAGTAATGCCATTCAGATTGGGGATATAGCTTTATAAAATTGTAGAGATTAGCATACTGAGCCTTATGTACATGAATATTTATTGTTGTTCCTGTATCATAGCTTGGAGCAGTACCTACATAGGCACCCTTGATGATGTAATCTCTTCGTCTTATAGAAACCACTTTTGTACAAGATAATGCTTTTAAATGTGACATTACAACATTCCGAATGTGTTTAGTATTCAATTGTCAATGTAATTAAGCTATTTAAAGACCTTGTACACTGCTACGTTTTAAGATAGAAAAAATATTAATAAAATAGTACCTACCCACAAAATCGTCAAATATTTTTAGCAGTGACCTGCTTAAATAAAGTATCACATATATTTCTCATCATTAAAATAAACACTACAGTTATTCATAGTAATATAAAATGTATAAAAAGATGTTATTTATAAAAATCAAAGTCAAAATCTTAAAGTTTTCTATTATTATACATCCCACATGATCAACAACATATAAAAATAACATGCAATTGCTAAAGATTTCTATATAATATATTGTATTGTAAGTACGCGAATGTATATTAATAAATGTTTTTTCTTAAAAAACACAATAATTTGATGTAAACAACACAATCTTTCATGTTTGTATGAAACTGCATTTTCTCTCTAATAAAATGTAATCTCAAAATCATTTTTTTTTTTATCAACTGGACAGTCTTTTTCTACATGTGTAAATTTTAATTATAACACCTTTTAGTTATGTGTAAATTATATGTAAAATAAAATAAAGATTTTCGTAGACGAAATGTTTACTTTAATACCCTTTAATAATTAATTTATAACTATTACATGAGGCATGAAAGTCTTGATGCTTGTTCTTATATATCTAAGAAATAGAAAAGTTATATAAAATGGTCTATTCAATGAAGATTTTTACTCATTTTTAATATAAGCTTATGTGCAAGGAACAATGCCTCCACACATTTGGAGGCAGCCTATTCGACTAGGCTGCAATGATCAGAACACTCTCTGGTCAAAAGGAAACTCTTACCTCCAAGTTACCTTGGTCCTAAATTGTCAAAACACATGCAAACTTTAATAAACAGTTCCTTTATTTTATTATATAGAAACATGAGCTTGGAGATGAAATTGTACTGTTTCATAAACATCTGTGATGTTCAAGTCTCAAAAGTTCGAATTTTCAATGCAAAAAGTATGCGATCTGCAGAGCTAATTCGAAATAGGTTGTAATGAAACACCTATGTATAATTGAAGCTAATGGTAAAACACAAGTAACTGACATCGCTCAAAAAGCCACTAAGCTGAAGTGGGACTGGTCTGGGCATGTCTGCCGTATGCCCGACGAGATGTGGGCCAACATAACCACGATGTGGAGCCCTGACACAGCCAGAAGGCGACACGGTAGATCTCGCAGATGGCGGGACAATCTGGACAGAACCAATGACCAGTGGTCCACATTGGCCCTGAATCAAAGGATTTGGAAGTCATGGGGAGAGGCTTTGTTTTGGCTTTTTGTGTTGGACACAAAGGCTTTTGCTTATTAAGGTTCCAATACATTGCATAATATGTGTGAGATGTTTGACATAATCTATGTGTATGATATAAATGATGAACACACTGACTCGCTGGTGAGTATCTCAGTTCCTTAAAAATACATGATTAAAAAAGGGGTTCTAATGACATTTTATTAACTATCTTGCCATACTAAATACTATCTTTTAGCTATATACGAACATATTAAACTTATTACTTTATAGTACAGCAGAATTACCATACAAATCATATTTGCCATTTAACAATGAAACAAAGCAGCCTTAAAAAAATTGCAAATATGATTTATATATGTATGAATTTGATTCATGTAAACTATTTACCATATTACCATATTACATATATACCATATGTAGACATGGACACTTACAAAATGCAACAGGTTTTCTCAAAAGTATCACAAGTAGTTTAACATAGAGTATATTGATGATTCCTACCAAATACATTGATCTGTATGGACAAACCTCGGACATCAGTTTTCTGCCTACTGCAAATGATAGTACCCTCAATAACATCTCCTTTCTTCACCTCCTTGCAATCTCTGAAATGGAAAATTGTTTGCCTCCAATGCGTTGGTGGCACATGAGGTCCAGTTGAAAACTTTATTGCATTCGGCAGATCAAAAAAGGTATCAAAATAGCCAACAATTGATGTCAAAACACCATCTTTAACAATAGGAAGTTTAAATTCAGATGTGAAGTCCATGACATCTATTTGACATGTGTTTATATCTATGTTGTTAACCACACAAGGTTGTGAAATAATATGTTCAGATCCAACAGTGGCAACACTTGCTTCCCGTACAACTTCAGATTTCATGCAATTCATTTTGTATCCATAGACATCTGTCCAATACTCTATAAGTTCCTGGTGCGTCTTTACATCACCATTAGCAACCAAGCTTATATTACATCTGTTAGGTAACAGGAGTCCACCAGGTTTGAGGCAGTGATCTCTGGCATAAATTACACTATCTAACATGCCTTCAAAGAGCAAAAAGTATCCCATCCATTCAGAGACAATTATGTCTACTTTTTCATCTAACTTGGTATCTTCAAGTCTTCCTTTGACTAATTTTATAACATCCTGCAAGTTATTTTCTCTAACAATATCCATTGCCTGGTATATAATTTCTGACTGATCTAATGCATATACCCGTTTTGCTCCAGCTGTTGCACAAAACATTGATAAGATACCAGTACCACAACCAAGATCTAAGACTGTTTTATCTTTAAATGTTTCCTTGTTCTTCAATATTGCATCTCTGTAAGATTCAGTGCGGATTTTGTCTGAAAGCATATCATAATGGATGCTGAAATGAGCATAAGTACTAAAATAGCCGTCGTCCAACTCTAGAGGAACACTTGCAACACAATTTAGTTCCATTGATGGTTCATCATTACTTGCGCTTAATTGACCACCTTCTACCAAGGTTTTCATTGAATCCTGCATTGTTTTTATGTCTTCCTTGGCATTTTTCAGGAGTGAGGCACTTTCACTTAGCTGTTGTGTTAAAAATTGTATTGTCCTTTGAAGTTCACTGAAGTGTGCCTCTGACAGTGTTACCAACCCATTCTCCACATTTGCATGGTAAGTTTTTGGTGAACTTGGTTTATCAGTGAGAGCTTCAAAGTCATACATGAGCCACTCATCCTGCACCACAGGCTGTAAATACTTCTCGTCGTCCCACAGTGCCTTGTTGATTTTAGTTATAACCTCTGAAGTGGGTTTGTGTGTTCTGATGTAATTTATTAACTTTATGTATGAATAGCAGTCCATATTGAACTTCAATTGAAGTTCGTTCAAATCAAATTTATGGATAGATTTGCAGTGCGCGATTCCTTCTTCAATATTCGATAAAACGTTAGGACAAAATAAGCATGTTACCATTGTTTCGTTGGTTTCCATTTCTAACCATTCGTCGTCTTCAAAATTATCCTCGTCACTGCTGAGGTCTGGCACGTCTGACATTGTTACGTTTTTTCAATAGAAGACTGGTAAAATTGTACTTTTTCGGAAGTTATTTCACAAATTTTACGATTCGCAAAATGGGAACATGTGAGATCGAACTGTCATGTCATTCAGAATCAGATAGACAATTATTAGACACTGATTTTAGATGACATTTCTCTTTGTTATGCTCGCTGTCAAATATTTTCGTTCATAAAGTTTGAAATGGAAATAACCTTTTTAGTTTAATAAAGTCTTGTTTTTATTTCTTAAAATAACAAATGCGCTATTTTTATAGTAATTATTTTAATATAAAACCGAACTACTCACAATTTTTTTTTATTTAGCCTATTTCGCCCCTCGTTGTCCTTTGGGTACTAATCAAACACACTTTTGGTTAGTTTGTTTTCATCATGTTGGAAAAATTGCTCGCATGACGCTGTATTTCTAAGAGTATATGAAGCTCTCCCGCATGGTGCGGATGTAACAGAAATAAAAAAAATCGTGATTAATTATTATTTTAGAAGGCAGTTTTTCTCAAAAAATGTCATGACAACATACAGGATTAATCTATGGATGGAAATAGAAGAATAAGCTATGGACAAACAGGACAAAGCAAATTTTGCGGGAGACGAGGCAAACACAATGAATAGCACCATTCCATATCTTCCCGTGGGTGTCGTAAGAGGCGACTAAGGGACTTGCCAGAGAATGGGCAGCAGCGTTCTCTGTGCTGTTGTAACAACCGTACTGCGATCGCCAACCCGCCTGCCAAGCGTGGCAATTATGGCAAACCCCCCTAATGTCAATGCGGCGTTGGGGGAGGCCTATGTCCAGCAGTGGACGTCTTTCGGCTGAAATGATGATGATGAGGATGATGCACACCTTTTAGGAATGAGAAACATCAGGCATGGAATTCTTTTTTTCATAAATGTAATAAATATTTTCAATCACTTAAAAAGAGAAATACATACTTAAATCAAACAGTACATACATACAAAATGTCAATATAGCGACACTTGGGGGAGGCCTATGTCTAGCAGTGGACGTCTTTTGGGCTGAAATGATGATGAATGATGACATACAGTATATGTGTAGTAAATACATTATCGCAAGTAATTAAAATACAAAATATAGTAAGGTATTTGATATATAAAACACAAAATACAGTATTTTATAAATTTTTCATTGAAATACATATTACAAAATAAGTTAAATAAGTAATCTAGATCAGCATGGGCTGAAAAGTGGAGGAAAACAAGATTGATTAATCAGTAAAACCAGAATTTTCTTTTTAGATCTGACTGTTAGCTGGTCAATCTAAGACAATCTGATTGCAATGTAAGAAATTCCATAGCGGTACGTTTAGTGTGTTTAGATCATTGTCGTGCCAGAATGTCTAAATAACCGGAAACATGTCTTCAGCAAAAGGTAACATTGTTCTTAACTATATGAGAACTGTATACGTTGTCAGGTGTACAGAAACGGACATAGGGTACTTGTTATTTCGAAAAAAATTGTGTTCCTGAGGAAAACCACAATGTCGTTCTTATGATAATAGATGGCGCCACGTGTCCGAGACGGTTATTGTCAAATTCTAAATTTACTCGAGCGAAATCGCGGGTAATAGCTAGTTTTAATTTTTTTTTTTCTAGTACACTTGACTAATTTAAAAAAATATATAAACGCATTCACATTATAATAAGTGACCAGTGAAACTGCGTGGGTCAGTAATAACAACATTATGTACGATAAAGATTGTATTTATTTCAAAACATTATTTTCATAATAATTAAAACATGCACCATAATTGGGCCTGTACCTTTCCAATACAGATGATGCTACAAATGGCGAAAACTACACCTACTTACTTTTAATAATAATTCGTTTCCTTATAAACTCACTTCTGTCTTTTTACTCAGACACACACACAAGAAAACTATATAACCAACTGATCATACATATAGGTACCTAGCTGATTAAAAAACTAAAAACGTTTATTTTATCATTCATTCGTTCCCTTTGTCCCAGCTGTACAACGTTTGAGCTACCAACGTGCCACGAAATTTTCGATCATAATGGCGTAAAAGTTTTTCGACATTGGACATAAAACCATTTTAGTGCATATTATTTAGTCATCATGGTTTTGCAGAGTTGAAGTGCAGATTGTTTATACACAATGGATATTTTTAGAGATCACTTGTTTGTGACATAAAATGCGAATGAACCAGTTTTATATAACGTCTATGGTCGTAGTGCCAAGTCCAGCTATGACATCTCTAGGGCTATTTCCTTTATGGGTGGGATAACTGAATTTTGTACAGCAAAAAAAAAAACTAAAATGTGTTACAACTTACAAGCAATTTTACATTGGTAACCCCAAAATAAGTTATGTCTTGCGCGCTAGGCGGCGCGTAAATATGTTTATCTTCTGTTGTCATGGCAATCATGGCATCAGTTAGAAAATATTTTCACAACAAAGGAAACACAATTTAAATCGTATAATCATGAAATTAAAGATATCATCTTTCAAAGAACCTAAACATGTTGGTGTTGTTGTTTGTGTGAATTGGAATAATACTGAAGACGTATTTTCTTGTGGGTAAGTAGTAGTCTAACATTGTCTTAATACTGTAGGGATGTGACTGATTATAGAATAGAATGAATGAAATCGAATGTCGTAGGCAATTTGTTTGTATGATTCCGCGTTTTACAAACGGCGTCGTTCGTTTAAAAACGCTCGCTGTTTTAAAATATGCCGAAGGCAAAATGTAAATTGCCTTGTCACTTTGTAAGATGCCACTACATTTTGATAGACAATTCAATCGCCGTTTACAAAATGCCGCGGCAAATTGAACTATTTAGGTTTTTGAGGTTATCCGGCACGTAAAAAACGCCAAGGTTTCCATGGAATCTGGTGCTCGGAGGACTCCTGCGGAATATTATTGGGTCTATATTCGCCTAAAAAGCGTAGTCGACGTAGCCCCTATTTCTGTCTGCAGTGTTTACAGTAACCTAACACGAAGGGGATGGCGGGGTCTAGTGAGCGAGCGGAGCGAGCGAACTAAGTAAGAACTAAGTAATTTTCTCAACTAGAAGCGAAATTGTGCCAGGCACAAAACACCATTGCCTCCATGAACTCTCTGAAAGCAAGGAAAGAGGTTACTAACACCAATAACCTGTACAATGAGCTGATGGATAGTGTATCCGGACTGGAGTGTGAGCAGCCCACTATAACTATAGACCTAACTGAGGACGATACCATAACTAAATGTCCAATTCTAAAAAGTCATAATAAAATTAAGAAATATATTAAAATCAATAAAAGTATAAAGAAGTACAAGAAAATTTTAAAAACTCAAAGTGTTTATAAATATAATGTCAACCTAAGACGTGAATCTAGAAGCTTAAAAAACCAGTTAAGTTTTTGTAACCGCAACCACAACAAAGGAAACACTATTTAAATCGTATAATCATGAAATTACATCCCCGAACCTAACCTGTCCGAGGCCGGGTGCCCCAAGTCCAGAGCTCGTTTCGTTCGCTCTTGCATCCAAATTCTCCTGGTAGCAAAAGTAACACAACCTGTGTTTTATGATAGTCACCCTACTATAACAATCAATGTCGAAATTTTAACAATTGAACGAGTGGCCAATTTGCCTTCGGCATATTTTAAAACAGCGAGCGTTTTTAAACGGACGACGCCGTTTGTAAAACGTGGAATCATAAAAATTGCCTGCGCTGATATATCTATAAATATTGAACTATTTAGGTTTTTGAGGTTATCCGGCACGTAAAAAACGCTAAGGTGTCCATGGAATCTGGTGCTCGGAGGACTCCTGCGGAATATTATTGGTTCTAAATTCGTTTTTAAACGGACGACGCCGTTTGTAAAACGCGGAATCATACAAATTGCCTGCGACATACATATCCACCTCGTTTTCTCAATGAGTTCAAGTATTGACATGGTTTTTTGTATTAATGTTCTAGGGTTTTGCTTCAGTCTTTTTGGACCACAAATAAAACAGCTTTACGAATGATACTGTTTGTTATTGGATGTTTTACAAGCACACTTTATCTCAATAAAAACATTAACGTTAACTACATAATACCTACATGCTTTTAGTTATTACTAACGCCTTTTTCCAATGGGCTAACCGGCAGAAACCACAGTACACCAATTTCTACGATCCTTTTAAGACGCTGTACCTCGTCAAAACAGGCAACTTTGAACAGTTTTTTAGCCAAATGTATACATTTTAGAGCAACAAAAAAAAAATATGTTACTCTTGACCATATTTATGAGGGAACCTTCGGGCCCAAAACACGTTTTTGGAAAAAAAAAACCCGATAAAAAAAATCGAGAAGTTCTGATTTTCAAGCAGGTGTAACTGTATTACTGCTCAACAAATCTTGACAAAATTAATGACAGTGATGTAATATAAAAAAATAAAGGGAACTGTCGGTTTTCTTTTTCGTTTTATTTACTATATTTGTAAGGATTCATGTTTTTAATGATAATTATTCGAACAAGTCGAACGAAACATCACGCCATTCGCGGCGTCTTGTCGCATCTCTTTTATTTCTACGCAGAGTGACAGTGACCGCTGAGGCGCGCTGCTAGGTGGACGTATGTCACTTTTTTCCGCTCGCCGCTCAAATTTTTTCAATTAAATTTCAATCTGTTTGTTGTTGAAAGCTGTTTATTATATTTTATTTTATGATTAGTTTTTCGTTCGTGTACATTTTTGTTCGATTTTAGTCATAAAATGTGTAAATAAAAAATCAGTGAACATCAGTGGCGAAGAGTCAAAATTGTGGGTGGGGAACCTCAGTGGCGAAGGGTCAAAGTTCTGCAAAGGGAATCCGAAAAATTAAATAATGTAATTTTGTTTACTCGTCATTCGCGTTTTCAGCGATCCCGAAAACCAAGAAAATGACCCCCATGACGAAAAAACTGAAAATTTCATCCGCGCCATCTTGTAGTTTTTTTTTACCAAATCTTCGTTATCAGCCACCCTTAAAACTACAAAAATGAGACCAATGATAAAAATATAGTAAGCGCCAACTTCATCTATTTTGTAAATTGTCAAGAATAAAATGTAGAGGAACCATAAACAAAATAAAAGTGATTTATCTTATGTACATAAGTCAACTAAAAAGCGCGAGAGATACCATATATGAAAACGTCTCATGTTAGAAGACAACATTTTGAAGAATTGTGTCGTGTAGAATTTATATATTAAGATTTTGCTAAAATCATCAAAAGAAATAAAATTTATTTAGACTTAGATTGTTTTAATTTAGTGTATTCTTACTGTTCGATCACCTCTTCATGCATATCTACATACGCCCCGTCCGTATGTCCACCCTTTCATTCGTCTATCCACGCACCCGTCTGCCCAGTAACCTAGCAGAAAGGGAGGGGGGGCAGAGGAGGGCCTCACAACTTCAAGAACAAAATACAAACATTAAGAAAAATAATAATGTGTAGCTAGCACAGCTGTCTTTTTCGGGGATTCCCTCACAAACACTAGCTCTATGTATAATTCGGAAAAACTTTTAGTTATATCAAGACTGCGAAGACACTTAAAAGCCATTAATGGTACAGTTTCTGAGTGGCTATCTTTAGACCTTTTAAAGTTTATTGTAGATAGGGTGATAGTCTGAGCTAAGTCACCCAGTCACTGTGGTTTTGCCTAGCCTTAAACCCTCTTAGCATGCTACTGAGGGGTTCAGGTCTGGGCTTTCGGTTGACGAGAGGTGGTCATACCTTGCCTTCCAACCATGTAAATGATTGATATGAAACTCTTTGCTCCCAACAATTTGCAACTGATGAAGCTACTGATGGTTACAGAAACAGGTTGCAGGACATGCATGCGCAGTCATGCATGTGAAGCAAGATTATGGAATCCATGGGATTCCAGAATCTCCGATCCTATTCCTCTTCTCAACAGAAACCTACAAGTATTTGGGAATGTCAGAAGCATTAGGCATCAATACTGCTGACATGAAACAATCGTTGAGGGAACGCTCCTTTGGCCGCCTGAATAAGATGCTAAGCAGTCTTTTGTCAGGCGGAAACAAGTTTCGTGATAGGAAGGTCCGCGTACTGCTAACTGGCTTAGAAACCTCGACCAACATCTTAGGAGTCTTTCGTTTCGCAGCTGGATCAAGGGCTTGATTCAGAAAGCAGTAATTCTGGATAAGGCACGTATTGTTAGGAGGTTCCTCTTTGAAAAACCCTGACCATCGGTAGTTCGGGCACGGTTCTCGATACCGGTATGCTACTATTTTTAAATGTTTTTATTTATAAATATGTATTTTCTTACATACTGTTACAAGCTGGGTATTGGATAAATTATCACACTACCAATTAAATACTAAAAATCTTTATTTAACACAAAACAACACTTATAACTCAATCACAAATACACAACTGATCACTAATCACTTATATATCGCATTATTAGTTCAGTTAGATCACTTCGTTCCGTAGCCAAAATCAGACTAACTCACTCGCGAGAAATCGCTATGCCCCCGTAGAGGGGCGAGGCTGGCGGGATGTGGGTTCTACCCTTGCCCCGCGGTATCATCACATGTGCCCGTAAATACGGGCACCTCATTTGGTTGCTTGTATAGGCTCGGAGGGGGCGAGCGCGTGTAAAGTGCGCGACTCGCCAGTGTGTAATTGTTGTTTTGTCCGGTAGGAGTCGCCAGCGGCGCTGGGCGCTGCGCGCTTAGCTACGGTGAAACGTTACCGTAGCGCGCGCCGCTTTCTTTACGCCACCTCGGCGGTCTGTCACCACTAGGTGAGACCTCCGGTTGCCCGGAGGAGGCCCAGCGGATGACGACCTGCGACGGAGGTGACTTTGTTGGCGCATCCTACCGCTAAGGATGCTGGCCCCCGTCTGCAGACGCTCTCAGAGCTAGCCGATCGCGCTCCAGACTAGGGGCCGTAGTGTTTGAATTTGAGTGGCAATGTACTGTGTAACGCCGCCCATGTAAGCGAACGATTATCTGGCCTGCGCCGCTCCTTCGTCGCGTGAGTTAGAATGCATGACTAACTCACTTCCGCACCCGTCGCCTATTTATATGGCCGACTCATGTTCGAGAAACTTCCACAACTTCCGTGAATCTCTAGGTAGTTCCTTAGGGGAAACCCATCCTTCGAGAAAGTTCTACAACCTTCTTGAACCTTCCAGATAGCTTTATAGTGGAACCAATCCTTCTATAAAGTTCTAGAAAGGTCCAGAACTTTCTCAAAGTTTCTAGACATTTCCATTGTGAAACATTCTAGGATTATTCTCGAATCTTCTAGACATACTGGATCATTCTAGACTCGAACGTAATCCTAGAATGTTCTCGTAAAGCAGGCAACGTAACACTGCCCCTCCTTAGACATGCTCGTTCCGAGCATCGTTAGTCCCGTAGTATCGCGCTAATTTATTAATTTATTTATTTATTGGTCTACCAACAATTGTTCACACTGGTTTATGCTTAAAGTAACATGCAAACATTAATATACATCAGTGCAACAATCACTTAAAGGTAAACACCGCATGCAATATGAAGTTGTACAAGAAAATGCAATTTTAATTAAACTAATCTAGTTTTAAGTAACTAGTATCTAGAAACTTAAAATAAAGGATTACTAATAAAAATAAAAATATTAAAAAAGAAACATTAAAAAAAAATACAAAAAATACAAATTTCATTTCAAGCGGTATAATGAAATGTTTTTAAGGAAGATATTTATGAAAATTGGCTTTCAATTTGCCCAAACTGTCAAGGTGCAAATCGATCTTATCACTGCAGCTATTAATAACTTTGCAGAACCTCGGAATAGGGGAATTGGCGCCTAGAACCGTTCTTCTCTGCGGTGGGTACAGAGGTGTTATTGAGCTGCGAGGAATTCTTGAGGGGGCACGAAAATTAATAGAGTGCAATATTTGCGCACAGTCAATTTTATGGGACACCACTTTGCACACAAACATTGCGTCACTAATGCATCGGCGCTTATCCAGCGAAATCATTCTAAAGTGTTTCAGTCTATTACTATAAGAACGTACTTTTTTAGAAATTCCGCTAGAAAAAGCCAGATGCCAAAGAAAACGCTTTTGTATACGTTCAAGACGCAGCGAGTGTACAGAGTAATGTGGGCGCCAGATAACGCTACAATATTCCAAAATGCTTCGAACTAAACTATTATAAAGCATCATTTTGGTTTTAATACACCTGAATTGCTTACAATTTCTCATAACAAAGCCCAGCATCTTAGAGGACTTTTTTACAATGTTATTTATGTGAGGAATAAAAGTTAACTTCCGATCAAACATTACACCGAGGTCCCTCATTGTGTCCAGTTCCGCAATTTTAACTCCATCAATGTAATAATCGTGTTCTATTAGGTGATGTTTTCGCGTGAATACTATGTGATGACATTTACTAGGATTCAGTTGCATCTGATTGGTTTGACACCATTGCACAAGTCTGTCTAGATCATTCTGTAAGTCAGAGGCATCCTCTTCTGATTTTACGATTTTGACAAACTTTAAGTCATCAGCATACATAAATATATGACAGCTACGAAAACAATCAGGGATATCGTTAATGAAAAAATTAAACAAAACAGGCCCCAAATGAGATCCCTGTGGCACGCCAGACGAGATAGGACGCAAGGTTGATTGAAAACCGTTGACAACTACATAGAACGATCTACCCTCAAGATACGAGCTCAACCATAAGAGCAATGATCCGGTGATACCATATGCTTTTAATTTGCTAATTAGTATACCATGTGAGACTTTATCGAAAGCTTTACTAAAATCTGTATAAATTACATTAGCTTGGTAACCCGAGTCAATTGCTTTAGTTAACAATTCAGTGAACAGTATGAGGTTACTACTTGTGGATCTAGACTCTACGAAGCCATGCTGCTCTTCACGTTAGTACAGCTTAAGGTGATTCTGAATATGGGGATAGATCAGAGACTCAAAAGTTTTAGCTAGTGTTGACAAAATTGAGATGGGCCTATAGTTGGAGACAACGTCATCATTGTTTGACTTATGGATGGGAACAACCTTAGCTATCTTCCACTTCGAAGGAAAAACTCCACTAGCCAAAGACTTATTAAAGATTATTAGAAGTGGTGAAACAAGCTCGGCAGCACACTCTCGAAGAAATATAGGTGGTATTCCATCAGGACCGGCGCCTTTGTTGCAGTCTAAGTTTTTTAACTTCATAAACACGGCCTCACTATTAATAACTGGATTTGATAAGCATAAACTATTATTTTGAAGGTTAAAAAAGTTTGAATTACTATGAGTTACGCAATCATCCCCAGCAGGGCCATAAATAGAAGAAAAGTAAGATGCAAAAATCTCGCATATTTCGGTTCCATCAGATGACGTAGAAATACCATCAGTCATAGACATAGGATACGTGCCTGACCCTCCACGTTTGGTTTTTATATAAGTCCAAAATAATTTGGGGTTATTGGTGATTTCGTCTTCTAAGTTCTTTATGTAGTTGTTATAGCAAACAGTTTCAAGGTCGTTACAGCGTTTATTGATTATTTTTAGCTCAATTTTATCTAATGGGTTTTTGTAAATATTGTAACGTTTTCTGATCCTTTTTTTTGAATTTAGCAATTTAATTAGATTCCGGTTAAACCATGGTGGAAATTTGTTGTTCTTGGGTACTCTTTTAGATATAAATCTTTGTATTGCTGTATTAATAATATCGTAAAACACATGCACCATCCCATTGACGTCATGCTGTCCCTCAAATAATTCCTCCCAGTTGAGTTCCTTCAAGTATTCGCGAAGTGGTATGTAATTTGATTTACGGAAATTAGACATTCCACTGACAATATTATAAAGTAGTTTCGGTTTCTCATTTAAATAAATGCTTATGTCTAAGGGTGGATGGTGTTGGTCGATATTACATAGCGAACCAACACTTTAGCTCACATTACACAGATGATTATTACACAGTACAAGATCAAGTATGCGACCTGAGGTGTTATTTACGTAGTTAAATTGATCGAGCTTATTAACATGCGTAAAATCTAATAATGCTTCGCAAGTATTGGGTAGCTTGAGGCTATTATTAGAATTATTGACTATTTTCCAGTCAATATTGCCTAAATTGAAATCGCCAATGACACATACGCATGACAGTCAAGTTTTTCAAAGGCAGCATTACAATTGTCCAAGAAATTTTCTAAAAGAGTCATGCGCACGGGTGGAGGCAGGTATACCGCACAAAGAGCCATTCGTCGAAAAGATTTGGCCACAGGAAGTTCCAGGATGACCCAAAGGTCCTCACAACTACTCTCAAGATACACAGCGCGTTTAGAATTGATTTTGTTTCTAACAGCTATCAATACACCCCCGCACTCTTTGCCACTAGGTTGAAAAGTGCTTTCTCTATCCCTTCTGTAGACCACGTATCTATCGTCGAATAGCTCACTGCTTAGGACGGAACTGTTAAGCCAAGTCTCTGAAAGAATTATAACATCGTAGTTATTACAACATACATTCCGATATACGATATGTGTTTTTGTTCGCAAACCTCTGCAGTTTTGATACAATATGTGCGAATTATCGAATGAAAAAAATAGAAGTTTTACAATTACATGTACCTTTAGTTTACAAATAAATATTAAAAGCATAATAACCTATTACAACTTACTTAAAGAGTCTAGGTTCTTTATCAGTATGTGGTCATCTTCCGCAGTTTTCCTGACAAAAATCCTGCCGTTTCTTACCCAAACAAATTTGTACCCTTTATCCTTCGCCTTGAGTCTGGTGGCAGCATGGAGCGCTTTATTAGAGGGAGACAAATGTTCAAGCACGTACACAGGCTTTCTGTCGCCAGCTATACCAAGATCTGCACTGTTGAGTTTTTCGACGATATTCTTCTTATTTTTATTGTAATTGATAACCGAGGCCAGGAGGTTGTCGCGAATTCTTGGAGAAGCCAACTGGACAACGATGGATCGCGGGCGGGTATTAGAAGTTTGGAGTTTAGCTACGCGGGTGCAGTGAAGAATTTCGTTGTCGCCTAGCACGCATCCGACAACAGATGCCAGCTGCTTAACGACGGTATGAAGGTTCTCCTGTTTATTTTCGGGTAGACATTGCAGTTCTAGGTTATTTGAACGAGTTTGTTGTTCCAAGTAATTTATGCGGACGTTTAAGTCCGCCATTGAATTTTTAAATAATTATTTTCTTCCGTTACGTTTTTCATAGCATTTTTTAATGCCTTATGATCCGATTGGTACTCTTCAAACTCCTGTGTATGAAAATTCAATGAAGTTGACAGCTCTCTAATATCTTGTTTTATAGGTTCAAGTTCCTTGTTCGATAATCCTAATCGATCTACATGTACGATCTTAGGCGCCCCTCGTGGACCCTTCTGTATTCGGTAGGTGACATCGTTGACCCTGGACAATCCTTGTCACGACTCGGTATGGTCCATCCCATTTTGCTTGCAATTTCGGAGACTTCCCTTTGCTACGCACTGGGTTATGCAACCACACCAGTGAATTCTCGTCGAAACCTCTCCTGTTCGTCTTCTGGTCATAACGGGTCTTCATCTTCTCAGACATCTGTTGGCCGGATTGTCTGATATGCTCATAGACATCGTTCAACTTGTTACGCAAGTCATTTGCATAATCTGTAACACTGCGTGGTGCATCATGGGCAGTTCCAGTGATTTAATCTGCAGGCAACCGTAATTCCCTTCCAAAGTTCGCGAAAGCTGGTGTCACAGTCGTACTTTCGTGGACTGCACTACGGTAGGACAGAAGAAACGGCTGTACGTGCTTGTCCCAATCCTTTTGCCTGCTTGCTACGACTTTTGCCAGATTTCTCTACAACGTTTGGTTAAGGCGTCCCACCATTCCATCAGATTGTGGGTAGTAAGAAGTGGTTCTTGTTTTGTTTTTGAAATACTTGTGATTCAAAATTCCTTCCTTGATCACTGTGAATTTCTAAGGGTACTCCAAACTTCCTGAACCAATTTATCTGCAACAGTTGTAGCTTCTTGGTTAGGAATGGCGAACACTTCTGGCCACTTTGTGAAATAATCCATGACAACCATTAAGTACTTGTTCCCACTTTCACTCTCTGAGAATGGCTCACCATTAATGCACCTCTGCCGCGTGTTTGGGGTCTTTTCACAGCCGCACAAGTGATACATTTACGACAACAGTCCTCCACATCTTCTCGACAGTGGATCCAGTAAAATCGCTCTCGGATCTTCATTAGAGTCCTTTTTACCCCCATATGTCCTCCTGAACATACATCATGGTAGAGCCGTAGAACATTCGGTACTTTGGCTTTAGGGACAACCATTTGTAGATGACACCTGTCCCCTCGAGCGTTTTCCCATTTACGGCACAAGACTCCATCCTGGATAACCAAGCTGTTCCATTGGGCCCAATAACTCTTTGTGATGGAACTCATCGCTGCCACATCACTCCACTTGGGTTTAGGAGCATCAGCTTTGATCTACTCGAAGATCGGTTTGATCTCTGAGTCATTTTGCTGAGCCTGCTGTAGGGTTTCCTTCCATTCATCACTGAGATTCGTTCTAAGCACCCTCACGGTTGCTACCTCCTTAGTCTCTTGCTTGGCACAGTGCTTAAAATCTTCAGGACAAGGTCTTCTTGACAAGGCGTCTGCGTTACCGTGAGTTCTCCCAGTGCGATGTTCAGTTATGCAATCGAACTCTTGCAGTAGTTCAATCCACCATCATCACAATCCATGTCGCCACTTGTCCCTCCGGATTTTTGAACTGTAATAGCCACTTCAATGCAGCATGGTCAGTTCGCAGCTGGAACTTTCGTCCCAGAAAATACAATCTTTTGCAAAAAAAAAAACGGGCACCTAAGGAAATTACGTTCTAAGGACGATTTGAGTCGTCATCGTTCTCTTGCCATGAAATTTAATTATTTGACGTACTCTGTATACTTATAAACGTGTAAATTAATACGCGTGAAGTCAACTTCGGCAATATTTTTTTTTCAAAAGTCGGACAATTCTTTAAAAGCGATGTACACGGCCAAAGAATAAGAAGTGGTCGGCATAAAGACAAGAAGATTTTTTTACTTTTTTTGATTAAATAAAGTTACAAATGTAAAAACCTAATACCGAGTGTGACCTCCTCTTGCCAAAATCACAACTTGAATCCTTCTGGGTATGCTTTCCACGATGTTTTTAATAACGTTTTGAGGAATACGTTCCCACTCTTCTGCAATGACTTGTTTTAGCTCCCTGATGTTTTGTGGAGCAGGTTGCACTCATGTTACCCGTCTCTTTAGAACATCCCAGACATGCTCAATTGGATTGAGGTCAGGAGTTCGATCTGACCAATCTAAACGACGGATCCCAACTTCTTGCATGTACGCTTCCACGTCGCCAGAACGGTGTGGGCGAGCATTGTCGTCCATAAAAATGGAATCTTCCCCAAGTACAGTCAATGCAGGTTGTGCATATGGAATTAGGAATTCCATTATGTACCGGTGTGCTTTTAATGTTCCATTTTCTATGAAAACTAACTTCGTACGCTGCGTCGAATTAATTGTTGCCCAAAACAAAACGGAACTTCAGCCATAAGGAGTGATTTCTTCGAAACACACTTCCGCATAGCGTTCCCGTGGTCTTCGTAGCACTCGTCGGCGTCGGTCCTTTCCGCACAAAGAGATTCTAGCTTCATCAGAAAACAATACTTTATTCCAGTCCTCCAGAGTCCATGAAGCACAGTTTCGAGTAAACTAAAGTCGAGCAACACGGTGCTCATGGAGTAAATTAGGTTACTCCTGATATTGGCAGCCAAAGCCCCCTCCTGAACGTCCACAAGCTAACTTCTACTCCTCTTCTTTAAGGCTCTTCTTCAGGTCCACACTTGATGCTTTACGATTCCGCAACGCCTGACTCACCAAAAAGCGGTCTCTTGGTTCTGTGCATCGTTTTCTTTCCGAACCAGATCTTCTTTTGACCGAAGCGGTCTCTTGATACCGTTGCCAAGTCCTCTGGACAGTTGAACGACTCACATTTAGCCGCTTCTTCAAGTAGGGCTATAATTTTACCGGCCCTTATCGCTTTTAACTCATATCAAAAACTGGTATTTAATGTAAAAAGAAAAATTAAATTGTTTAATTTGCGGAAAATTTCCAAAGAGTTTTAGTAATCAGTAAAAATATGGTTTCAGCAATTCGCGCCATTAGTAAAGCAATTTTACAATAATCAATATTTTTCTTTTGCTCATTACAAAATTTAAATTTGGAACGTAAAGAATCATGCCAGGATGCTTCAAATGACATGCCAACACATTGTCAAATGAATAAAACCTCTTTCTTGTTCTTCTTCATTGAAATAGAGAAAAAATCTATGGTGCCCGTTTTTTTTTTTTGCAAAAGAGTTTATTTACTGAAATGCTGCAATGTCTTTACAACGGCAGTAGCCCGTCGAGTAACGCAATGATTTCTTTCCGGTTTGGTTTGTTAAAAAATAGGTGTTTTGCACAGACGTTTCTTTAATTCCTGAAATGCGACGTCGCAGCTCTTGTCCCAACAGAATTGTCGCTTTTCCTCAGTGAGTTTGTGTAGAGGTTTCGCAATGTCAGCAAAATTCTTTGCGAACCGTCGATAGTAGGAGCAAAAACCCAAAAATACTCTGACCTGTGTCCAGTCTTTCGGAACTTGCCAATTCTTGACGGCGACTACTTTCCGTCTGTCTCTTTCCTGTGATTATTCTTTCAACTCATCGTATGTGAGGCGCACGGTCTTATCCACTGAGCTAGCATTGAACTAATATCGAACCGCTACAAGTTAATTTCTCTATCCTGAGCCTAATTTTATATATTTATATAAATGAATATTTCTTTAAATATATATTTATATAATATTATACTTATATCTTATATATAAAATTCTCGTGTCACAGTGTTAGTTACCATACTCCTCCGAAACGGCTGAACCGATTTGTATGAAATTGTGTGCATATCGGGTAGGTCTGAGAATCGTCCAAAATCTATTTTATTTTTACACATAAAAAAAGTCCACGCGAACGATGTCGCGCGCAGTTAGTTATTATATTATAAATGCGAAAGTTATTATATTAAAAATTTGTTTGTTACCTCTTCACGCCTAAACCAATGAAGTGATGATCCTCAAATTCTGCATGTACGTTGTAAGGTGTACAAAAACGGCCATAGGATACCTTTCATTCCGACAAAAAGTACTGATCCGAAGGAAAACAACAATAACTTTCTTATCACAATAGATGGCGCCACGTGCTATTGTCAAATTCTAAATTAATCAAACAATACATTTTAAATTTACTTTTTTATTAAAAAATAAAACTGCACGCGTAGCAAGACCAGTGTAGAAACGAGTTTTGTCTACGGAATAATCGACATAATGACAGATAGACAATGACAATGTGGCACTTTGTCGATTTTTCCGTCGACATAGCTCGTTTCTACGGCGGTCATGCTACGCGTGCAGTTTTTGGAGCATAGTCTGTAGTTCCAGGGCTGTGTGGGCAAAAAGGACCATGTCGTCGGCAAGTCGGAGATTCGTCAACCTCTTACTGCCGACTTTAATGCCCTTGGTTGTCCATGAGGCTGCTTTGAATTATTTATTATTCGTTTGACGAATCTATTCGATAATATTTCGATAACCTTTTCTATAAAATAACAATACAAACAACCAAACAATCCAAAATAACAATCAACCTATAATTTATTAGGAAAAAATAAGAAAACAAAAATATAAACATATTAAAAAAAAATGCGATATTGAAATGTAGGTACATACATTATATTAAAAAAATAAGATAAAAAAGAATTGCGTGTATTGAGGTTCGAACCTAGAAATCACCGCAGAAGCAATGTGCGAAGTAGGCTAGCGGCGCGCTGGGCTATTCGTACTTTTATATTGAGTTTTGAAATTAAGCTTCTATACATTTATTGACGTCGCACATCGACGACGTCGAGCGGGGCACCCCGCAGTAGGCGGGACTAAAGGGACTACTCGACCCCCCTCTTCATCTGCTTCACCCCCTCAAAAGCATGAAAGTCGCCTAGAAGAGCGCCTTAAACTCTTTTAGTTCTGTTTACGTTTATTCTGGTAATACACCCGTGCTGGTTGCAATTTTTATTTTATTTTGTTGTATATAACTTATTGCAGAGACGATCACAAACTTCTGAAATGGAACCTAGTTAACAGCGAATGTATAGTGGTCACAACATTTCCGGATGACTTCTATCCGAATGACATGCACTTGTTTCCAAAAATCAATGTCGGTGGGAACAAACACCAACACGATGTGATTCTGATTTCGACAGCAGATGGCAAGTGAGTGTGATTTTTTTGTTGATAAATAGGTTCAACTGGTTTGATCCTCAAAAGCTCTTTATTATACACATCCTATAATCCCCGAAGCGTTAGGCAGCGGTGAAGTACCTACATCATCGTATAGTACACCCACATTTCGCCAAATATTATGTCCCATATAATAGGAAGCGAGCCTATTGTCAACAACCGCTTTCAGCGTTCCATCTTCTGTCTTCCTTAACATTTTGGTATTTATTTTTCTGTTTTTGCAGATTCCACATTGTAAATCATAACGGTCGAATAGAGAAATCAGTTAACGCGCATCAAGGAGCTTGCCTCATAGCGCAGTGGAGTCCTGATGGAGCCGGACTTCTTACTGGTGATATACCTATTAAGGAGCTATAAAACAATATATTCGTCCATGAAATAGATTCTTCAGGTATTTTGATCGTTTTCAGCTGGTGAAGACGGTTTCGTCAAAGTGTGGTCTCGAAACGGTCTCCTGCGGTCGACGATTGTTCAATCCGATGTGCCCTGTTTTAGCGCCGTATGGAGCCCAGATAGCAGTGCTATCTTACACACAAAGGGGAATTCACTCATCATAAAACAACTAAACTCCAGTAATAAGAATACAAAAGTAGGTACCTGCTATTCAATTTTGGTAAAATTAGTGTACAGGTTACCGTGGTCGGAATTTTCCAAAATTGGTTATTTATGAACTGACTTTTGGAACATTTTTAATATTGTTGCACATCACCGGTGAGTGTTATATTTATTTATGACTTCATGATTATCTACACTAGTGTTTTGCGATTATCTGATTGCTTACCAAGTAAAATATTCTCTTTCAGTGGAAAGCTCATGAAGGCCTTATTTTATGTATCGCATGGAATGCCAATAACAACTTAATCCTTTCTGGTTCTGAAGATGGATATTCCAAGGTAAAAACTACTTTTTGCCAATCTTTATCTGTGTAGTACTTTTGATTAAGGTAATAGTTTTTTCCTCAGATTTGGGACACATTTGGCCAGCAAATATCGGTGAGCGTCAAACATGACCAGCCTATCACAAGTGTTAGCTGGTCCCCTGCTGGTGACATGTTCGTCGTGGGCAGCTACAACCTCATACGTCTGTGTAACTCTAATGGGGTAAGAATGATCAAAAAACACCCCACCTATCATCAACAGTACCTCGGACAAAGAGGCCGCTTGTATTAACTAGTTCCGTCCTTGGCTTGTCACACCGCACTGTATTCAATTCTTTAATATCTTGCATTTCAGTTTTAATAAATTATTCTTAACTGATTTCAGTGGTCTCACTGCCTTGACCGTCCATCAACAGGCAGTATTTACAACGTAGCTTGGTCTTCTGATGGTACGCAGTTAGCAGCCGCGTGTGCAAACGGACATGTTTTATTCGCTCATATTATTGATCGGTAAATAACTTGATATTTCAGTCGACTTGACCTAAAACAAAAAGTTTTTTTTCCAAAAGAAAAGTTTCAATTTCAACTTTCAGAGAATTTACATGGAAGAACTATGCCTGCAACCAAGTAGGTCGAAAAGTGATCGCTATCAGAGACATTATAAGCGATCAAAGTGACCAATTGGACTACCCGGACAGAGTCATACAAATTGCTCTGGGCTTCAATCACATGGTAATCGCAACGGTGAAGCAGTGTTTTATACACAAGCTGACGTCGTGGAATACACCAGTTACGTTCGATCTCAAAGAAGGAACGATAAGCATGATATTGCTCGCCGAAAGGTAAATTGTGGAAATTTTCAAAGCTTCTACACTCTATCACTATTTTAAAAAAATTAAAAAAAGATTCGTTAACTGTATTGTTTCTTCCCTCAATGCCCAGCGCCTGCAGTCTCGACATAGATAGCGATCGCTTTGCGACAAAAATCGGCTCTAATTACGAGTTTCCATGAATAATAGTGTTTTGACTTTAAGGTCTAGATAGTCTCAGTTTGAGTTTCAAGAAAAAAAAGGGTTTTGACTGAACCATGTATTTCGATTTACTCCATACTCAAGGAGATTTTAAAAAGGCAAAAAATTGCCTGTGGAAAACACGAACTATGAATATGATTTTCGCAAGCGTACCGACATTGTTATGTCAATATAATTAACGAATTTGCTCGCTATCTTGTAAGTAGAGACTTGCGTTTCTCGCAAGCATCGGTACGGCAAGCGAATTTTTTCGTTAATATTTAACGATCGGTAGTTTTCGATCGTATCGCTATCTATGTCGAGACTGCAGGCCCAGGATCGCTTACACATACGATGGTTATGCGGTGTCTTGAAGTGTGGACCATTTGATCCCTGTGGCCTGATACTTATATGAAATAAATAATTAAATTACACATTCACGTCTTTCAGATGCATTTGCATAGTAGAACGTGCTGGCCTCTCAGTGTACAGCTATATGGGCCGTCTCCTGGCTAGTCCTCGTTGGGGTGCTCGACCAGAATCTCTAGGGCGTGCAGCTGTTTCGCTAGGACCTGATGCACTGGCTGCTATCGACCAGGGTGATAGAAAATGTAAGTAATTTGCATCTTTAAACAAAAGCTATCACACATTGATAAATTCGTTGACATTTATTTATTTGCAATTATCTTTAGTGATCCACGTATTCGACCTACCCACTGGCCTCATAGTTCGAAGCTCAGCAGACAATACAGTGACGAAGCTGACGCACAAGATGACAGTATCCAGCATCGCACTCAGTCAAACAGGGCCCATAAATGAAAGACAACTAGCTTTGTTGGACTATAACAGGGATCTGTATGTTGTCACTGTTAAGGATAGCAAGCCCAGGTTTGTTAAATTAGGTAAGTGAATGATTTCTTATTTCGGAAATAGCAGGGAATATAATTATTTTTAGCCCTGGGTCTGTGAGTATACAATCAAGCACCTTTGAGTGACATTAGCCAAAAGCAATGAAAGTTAGTATTTGGTCTTTATATTAAAACTTGCAAATATATCGACTCAGTTTCTCTTTATTTGTTTATTGCGTAACATTAATAAAACAGATAAGTAGAAGGAAAGGTCAACTCCTGATGTTTAATACATGTTGTTTATGTTGCCAATTTTATTTTTATTTTATGATGTTGGTTGGTTTTGGCCTACAAAAAATGCCAAGTAATAACAGATCTACTACTTTTATTCAAACGATTCACTACATCATTATTATGTACCGAATCGTTTGATTTCTTGGTGACCCTGTAAAATACCAAACAACATTTTATTCCGGTTTTTGCAATACCAGATTAAAAAAAGTCAACCACAACCACAGAAATTCTGCATCGGTTATTTAAAAAAAACAGCCGTTTTCTACAATAAGTTTGAACTGCTCGGTCAAAATAATTATAGCTGGTTATTTGACACAGCCTCTTTAATCACATTTATTTGATACTGTAAGAATCCTTTCTTTAAATCTTTTGTAGGTTCGCAAATTCTAAGTATATGCTGGAGCTGCGAGACGGAGCTTCTAGTAGGCTTGCGTGCTAGCTCTGTGGTAGCCTGGTGTTGTCCACGTGCAGCTATGCAACCAGACTGGCTTGCACTCACTACAGTCAGCAAGGACGTCGTGTAAGTAACCACTAGTTTTGTTTGTTACACGATCAATCTAATAAAGTTCTAAGGAGCCAAGAGTTAATACGTTGAAATTGTTTTTAGGGACCTAGGAAGGAACCCAACAATTCTTAGTATTGAAGATGGCGTAGCGCATATATGCCGTGGCAATGGCTCAATATTACACCTATCTATTGCCGCGTTTCCTGAAAAATTACTCAAACATGTAGTTGCGAACATGTGGCAGCCAGCCCTCCAGGTAAGTACACTACGAATTATTATTTGAAGTAAGTGGAATTGTGTAAGAAACATGGGGAACTATTCAAAATGTTTTTAGCTCTGTCGCACCGTTGAAGACGAGACACTCTGGGCGTGTTTAGCGGTTCTTGCTTGGCAGCATCATCAACTACCCGTGGCTGAAGAGGCGTTTGCTTTGATACGCCAATACCACCAAGTCTGCTACATTCAACATCTTAGAGTAAGTATCAATAACGTACAAATTACAAAGATGTGGTTTTTATAACATGTATCGAACAACGCGATATTTTACAGGCTATTGCGTGGTCAAAACCTAATAATGATGTTTTGTGTTTTTCAGAGTAACATACCGGAAAAGCTGACGACCAATTAGTGTATAACTTTTACTTATAATATCTAACTTAAACGATACCACGACGATACTTATGTGGAATTTTGTTAAATTAAAGTTGTAACCAGTAGATATATCCTACCTTTACTGGTGAGCTAATAAAAGTCAAGTTAACACTTATTTTTAAAACAGCACTAACCTACTTTTTTCAATATTTTTTTATGCCTGCACCTATATAAGAAGTATAGACGCCAGCACATCAAGCTTCCACAATCTGTTTTTTAAAATTTCACAATTTCTTTAAAAGATTTTCAACCTTATCATTAAAGAATACGGCTCAAGGTTGATTGGGGAAATTTGTCAGTTTCGGGTAGCTTTACCTTCTGGCGTGTCTGTACATAAGTATGACAGACGACATGACAAAATGTAATTCGTGTAACGCGATTAGTTACATAACAACGCATAAATTAGCTATACCTACTTAATTATCTTTATTTGATTAACAAAGTCAATATTATCAGTATATATTAAATTACCTTGTTCCCATAATTAATGCTTATGATGTTACTTAAAAAGAAATCCGTTGTTTGGACTTGTTTAATTATTTTAATAAATGTTATTGCCTATTTGAGTTGGTTCCCATTGTTGAGCGGTAGGTACCAACAGTATATTTTCAAATTGTTATTATTTGCAAGAATAATTACAGCACTTATATAATAAAACCTATTATGTTGTTTTTTAATAAAAGTAAAAACAGCGTGAATTATTTTATTTAATATTAATGTCACTTCAATTATACAGCAGTAATTCGACGACATTCTTACATTAGGACAATTCAAATGTACGTGAAAATGTACAGTGAAAAAGAAGAATAAATCGAGTTGAACCTTTCATTTTAGTTTCGGATGAAGAAGAATGAAATGAAAAAACGCCATACCTAGTTAGTTACTCCTTTTGAAAAACCCTCCACACATTTTCCCAACACTAGTAACTTTATTCAACTTCGATGTTCGTTCCGTTCAATTCCTTTTTTCGTTCATAATTCGTTATTTCGTTAAGCTTCTATTCATTCATTCAGTGTTTCTATCAACGCGAGCTGTGCTGAGCGTGTTTCATGTTCGCTCTCTGACGTAAATTACTTCGATACAAAAATATTTAGTTAGTAACAAATTCAACATTCAAAATTGTTTTTATCACTAAAAGTTAACCAAATTCGTTGTAACCATTCATTATATAGTGACTCTCAAAAACAGCAATGCTCATAGCGACGTGCCCTACATTAAATACATAGGTTACCGAAAGAAAGTTTATAAAGTTTTGTTTTGTTATGTGAAAATGTGGAAGATGGGTGTTTTGAAGGTGGAAATAGTGTTGTTACTGAACTTGTTTTTAGTTAGTGGGGACGTGTTTAATAATGATGTGAGTGAACATTCTTTGGAGTTGACCCAGTCTTTGAACCTAGCCCGGCAGGAGTTGATTCAGGAGACTTGCAGACGTTTCCCTCCGAAGTACGGGTTGGATGAGCTCCCCCAGAGCCAACTGGAACATATTCTGATAGACGAGGAACATAAACTTCTGTACTGCTATGTGCCAAAGGTAAGTCTTTCAAGGTAAACCGGATTTTCGTACAAACGTACACTGTCATATTATTCTTAAATTAATGTTACTTAAAAGTTATTTTACACAAATCGTTTTTGGAAGATGTCCATGACATAATTCTTGTATTATTTACAGCTTTTCATCAATAATGTCAGCTTCCTTACTTACTAATTGATTACTTCCATAAGATTATCTTGATATAACGTAACATTTTGAAGTAGAGAGTTGGAACTTGTATTGTAGGTATACAGGTACTTAATTTTTTAAGCAATTTTTTTTTGCATTTTTGCCACTTAGCATGTGATTGACCTTTGTAACCAATAATAATATGAGTTACTCATGTGCACTGAATATATTATTGGTTGTCATTTTCATCAGGTAAAAAAAACACATTTCCAGATATTAAATATTAATCTTCATTTGATTATAAAATAATTTACATAAATTTCCACCTATGTAATACTTACCTGATAAGTTAGTGACCTAGTCTGCTCCTTGTAGACAGAAGTAAAATTAATAGTGGTGTACTAAATAAATTCCAAAAAAGACTCATTCTTAATGAAACCAAGTTTTTAATGTTCCAATTTTAAATTTAAAAAATTACAATCTGCAAAAAAATAAAACTAATAGTTGATATTTCTGTTTTTAAAACTAAACTTTTTTTTTTATCTAGGTGGCCTGTACAAACTGGAAAAGGATTCTCATGATACTGGCAGGCAAATGGAACAACACAGATGTGTTGTCCATAACAGCAAGTATTGCCCACACCCCTGGAATGTTCCGGAACATGAGCACAGTGAGCCGGCCTGAGAGGGATTACATGTTAGAGAACTATCACAAGATGATCATAGTCAGAAATCCATTTGAAAGGTTGCTGTCAGCTTTTAGAAATAAATTGGAAGGTGATGCACCAAGTGCTAAGTATTTTCAGGTGAGTTAAAAATAATATTATTAAACTCACTGACCTTCGTCTGCATGAAATTATTATAAAATTTTACTCCCTCAATGAATTAGATCTTGTTAACAATTTCAAGGGTTTTAATTTTTTTGCATGGTGCCCTAATCATTTTCTAAAATAAAAGTAGCCAAAGTTACTCCATAAAACATCAACCATCTGCCAGTATAAATCCCATCAAAATCGGTCCAGCTGTTATTGAGATCAGCCGGAAACAGACAGACCGACAAAAATTAAAAAAAAAAAAAACGGGTTGCACTCCGGGAGTGCCGGCAGAAGTGAAAACTTGAATAGTAACGTTGTGCATTTTTGGATATGGTTAGGAAATAATTTTGAACGAATTGCTTTAATTATCTAGTTCTATCATTTATGTGGTAAAATACAATACCTATTCATTTATTGCGCTATCATACACAAACATGACAACTTACATTACATAACAAATTTAACACAGAAATATTACGATACGTTTTACGAATTTTACCTCTTTGGAGAAATCGAAGGTTTTGTTTGTGCATAAGATAATTATCCAGTTTTGGAAAACCAAACTCAATGACAGATGTCATAAAGTTCAAATTCCTTCGCAACCTAATGTCAATTCGTCTTACGAATTTTCGATCAGGACACGTGACCTGACGCGAGTTTAAGATTTTATACCCATTACAGAAAAAGTGCTCAACGCCGCTAAAGAAGTTTTCACTTCAAAAACTGTTTATTAGGAAAAATTGTTTATTAGGTATGTTGCTAAGGAAGAAAAGTATCAGGTATGAAATTGATATAGGTCAAGTAAGTGCAGACAAAATAGTTCATATTACAGGCACATGTCTGTTCATATTATTATTTGTTTATACTAAAATTACATTACATTACTAAAATTGAAATAAGTATAAACCTGCTTACATTACAAACGCTAGCTCCATATATATATCTTAATTAATGCTTCTCTAAAAATAATGACAGCATTTTTGTTAGTGTGGGTAAATAAAAAGTATAACAAAAAGAAACTGTATTGTCTGAGTAATTATGTTACATACATATTATCACTATCTTTCTACCACCAATTAAACTAACGGTAACTACACTTTCACTAGTTACCTTACAAGTCATGCACACTGATATTACAGATTAAAAGTATATATAATATTTAAAAAAAATCATATCAATTTATTATCACTTGAAACACATTTCAGAGATATCACATTACTTAAATATTCCAAAATAAATGTCAACTGGACAATATATTTTGATAAATTAAGGAAGTCTATTGTAAATAATATTATAGTAGATATTCATTAAATTTTGTATTGGTAACTTGATATTTTTTGCCTTCTAGTTATTTCTCCTCCTTTTGTTAGTCTTCTATCTAAACTAATATTATAAAGAGGAAAGATTTGATTGTTTGTTTATTTGCATTGAATAGGCTCCGAAACTACTGGTCCGATTTGAAAAATTCTTTCAGTGATATACATATAGCCCATTTATCGAGGAAGGCTATAGGCTATATATCATCACGCTATGACTAATAGGAGTGGAGCAGCAATGAAAAATGTTGCAAAAACGGGGAAAATGAGACGCAAAAGAAGTTGCGCCGGACAGCTAGTAATTCATATTTTTACAAAATACTGTTGTAATTGACTTCCAAACAATGGGTCACTTAATTAACCGCATTGTAAAACTTTGGATTAATAGCTAACTATTGTACATTATGTACTAAATAATGCGTTTTGTACATTCCAAAACTTCCGAAGATAAAAAAAAACCCAAACCTTACTAGCAACAGAGCTAACAAAAATTCCTCAGTTGTGTAATTTTCAGGTCATTCTTAGAAAATACAACATCATAAAAACTGAAAACTATAAAAAATACAGTAGACTGTACTTAATAGGGTAAAGCAGAAACAAAATCGAAGCCTCATTCTTCAAATAACTTACAGTCAAGAACAGTTTTTATTCATCAGAATCATTACAATCAATCAATAACGACCAATTCACTATATTACGCCCATATTTTTTGTTCACCTCAAAAGACCTTAGATCTATTCCATCATACATGGACATGGACATTATCGCAGCCGAATTTTATTATTAGTACTTATATGTCACCATCTTCAATGCCTATTATAAAATAATAAAAGTCCCGCCAATTAAAACTTCTGAAACAACAGACCTAATCGTCGTTTTTGTCTGATTATAAAACGTGTTTTCTTAAAGAATTACAAAATAAAATGGTGTACCTATAAAATTGGTCGTATATAGCCTTCCTCGATATATGTGCTAACCAACACTGAAATAATTTTTCAATTCGAACCAGTAGTTCTCGAGATTAACGGGTTCAACCAAACAAACAATTCAGATTTATAATATTATATTATATAGGTAGTACATATTATCCACCTAAAACTATGTAGACTCATCATCTGCCTAGCCTTAAAGCCTGAAGCGACTGCATATCTGACCTCCACAACCCAGTAACTGGGTAATACGATACCCCATAGTAAGACTGGATGTCAGACTTTCGGCTTCTGACTACTCGTAACGACTGTCAAAGATCAACAAATGAGAGCCGGGAACAACGGCTTAACTTGCTCGTTATTTAACCACGAGCTCCTCCTAAAATACCTAAAACTCTGTAGACTAACATTTTTAAACTATTGTGACATCGTGTAGGTATTAAAGCCGAATTCTGATGACACCAATACAGTACAAGCTGGTTGTTAGTGTCTGGCAAACCGCGGGCTGTTGACACTATTATTTTGATGAGTAAAAAAAAACATCTTATACATTTTTGCCTAACATAACTAAATCAAAAACCTGACCGTCTATCGATAGTTTTAATGTTAAGTAGTTATACTTATAAAGGCTGGCTCGTTGGTCTAAACATCGCAAGCTGCGATTGCTATGAGGTCCTAGGTCCATCATCATCATCATTTCAGCTGAAAGACGTCCACTGCTGGACATAGTGTTCCCCCAATTTTCGCCACATCGACTTAACATGGTTTTGCCATAATCGCCACGCTTGGCAGGCGGGTTGGCGATCGCAGTACGGTTGTCACAAAAGTACAGAGAACGCTGCTGCCCATTCTCTGGCAAGTCCCTTAATCCCCTCTTACGACATCCACGGGAAGATATGGGATGGTGCTATTCTTTACGTCCGACACCATACAGAGCAGGTCCGGCAAAGTGTTATTGAGTTTTCGATTAGGAGTTTCTCGGTATATTGAGTTTGACATCAGGAATCACACCAACATTAGGCCGCCTATTAGGCACTATGGGACTTTAAACATTACTGGCGCAATGTGGGAGTACTAGTAGGTACACCCGCTTCCTAACCCTTCTGAGATTGCAGGCATGATTATATGTTAACCAAATTAAAAACTCAAATCAAAACCCTGACGCTCTATCACTAGTTTTAAATTTTAGGAGTTACTTGTAAAGGCCAGATGTCAGAGTAACATACGTACGAAATAACATTCAATTCAAACAAAATGTTCAACTGATAGGAACGTCCGCTTGAAACTTCTTGTTGCAGCTGGAAAGTTTATTTTTAATTTAAAATAAAATGATAAGAGTGGTTTGCTACTCTTCACTTTAACATAAACACATCAATTTACTGTTGGATGTAGTGCAGACCTTCTAATAACTGCGCTATAAACGTCTGTAAAACTTACAAGATCTGTTTCGAAATAGGTAAAGAGGATTTCAGTGTTGACGTACAAAACGCAGCATATTTTAAAGACTGGGTCAATGGATTTTTGGGCGTTCTGTTTCACTATCTTTTTTTAGGGTTCCGTACCAAAAGCGTCAAACGGAAACCTTTTATTGAGACTTCGCTGTCCGTCCGTCCGTCCGTCTGTCACCAGGCTGTATCTCATGAACCGTGATAGTTAGCCATTTGAAATTTCTACAGATTATGTATTTCTGTTGCCGCTATAATATTAAAAACTAAAAACAGAATAAATAAATATTTAAGGGGGCTCCCATACGTTTTTATAAATAATGGTACGAAACCATTCGTGCGCGAGTCGGAGTCGCACTTGGCCGGTTTTTTCTTGAGTTATTTTGCAAAAATTGCTGTGAAGAAGGATCTTGCGCCTGTGCTCCTTTGTTTACTTGTTTCTTCTCTGGTTTTATCTCTGCCATTCAATCTTTGTCCCATTCTAAGTCTGTAGCTTGAAAACTGTAGAAAAGCTTTAAAGGAATCCAGTTGAGTGGCGTGTGATTGAAGAGGCCTATGTCCAGCAGTGGACTGATGTAGGTTGATGATGAAGTCGGCACCTGCCTGTTTGGAATTTCTTTCTATTGTATCGTCTGCAACATCTTACAAATAGACAATGATAAGGAATGCCGAATGTTACGATGAAATTGTCTTCTCAAATATTCCACACGGCCTTGCTTGATTTGGTTCGAATTGATAACAATTTGGTCGTCATTAAAGCTCGTTGACTTTTGACATTGGTCATTGATAATGGTAGCTATAAAGCATCCATGAACTTAGTTGGTGGGATCAAATTTGTAATGTCTTAGATATCTAAACTGCCTTATGGACTGTTACGTAAAGCCAGACGTAGGATACGAAAACTTCCTACTAATATTAGGTATAAACGCGAAACTTTGTAAGAATGTATGTTTGCTATTCTTTCACGCAAAAACTACTGAATGGATTTTGATGATGTTTGGTATGTAGATAGCTTATACCCTGGATTAACTCATAAGCTACTTTATGTCCCAGTCTGCGCAGATGAAACCGCGGGGCGCAGCTAGTACTAAATAAATACCTACTTAGTCGTAATTTGTAGAATTTTAATAAGCTCATAAATTTCGATTAACAAAAATATAATTATGTAGTATTTTGTATCAGGAAATCATTTCGCAAACTAACGCTTTATTTTTGAGCAGGTAGATTCTAAAGGCTTGCACAAACCGAGCATGGCACGGCCAGGCATTTTATCTTTACCCAACGTAAATTTAATCGTAACAAGATACTGATTCCAATGTTCAATGCCTCGAAGGAAAATACCCTCTGATGCTCTGGGGGTTGATATTTAAAAATTGGAATTTGTGTATTTTCACTGCGTGGTCAGCGCTGGCCTTGAAACAGCCAGCCAGCTATACTGGAAAAGCAAATTCAATGAAACCAATTATGTCCCCTGAAGAAAATGTATCTCCATATTAGAATCTCTTTTCTCTTATATTGTAAAACCCCTACTAAAGACGTCTTATCTTTGTAGGACCGTGTAGGAAGACGCATAATCAAGGCATACCGCGAGAACCCATCGAATGAATCCCTGGAGTTTGGCCATGACGTCACGTTCAAGGAGTTTGCGCTCTTTCTCACCAACCGATCGGAGGAGATGGCCGATGTCGTGAACAACGAACATTGGCAGCCCATCACCAATCTGTGCCATCCCTGCCTCATCAAGTACACTTTAGTTGGTAAGTCGGTTTTTTTTTATTAAAAAAAAGTCGTATCTACTTAAGCCTCGGAAAGCCCGAAAGACTGACAGCCAGTTTTATCGAGGGGTATCGTATTACCTTGTAGTAACTGGGTTTTGGAGGTTAAATAGGCAGTCGCTCCATGTAAAATACTGGTTTTCAGCTGCTTGCGGTTAGACTGGAAGCTGATCCCAACATAGTTGGGAAAAGGCTAAACAGATGAATCGTGTTATGTGTCCGCAGCTGGGGCACAGACCTCGCTAGAGGAAGGAGTGGGCTGTAATCCACCACATGGACCCAGTGTGGGTGTCACAAGTCTTCCGATTTGTTGAAAATGTGCTAGGACATTACATAAGCACTTTTAGGTTTTGGCGAAATTACTGCTGAGGCTGACGAGTAATAGAGAAGTTTGGAAGAAGAAGACATGCTGCGCCGACTATTACCTATTACCTTATTTCAACAATAAGGGCAATGTTAAAACGACAAAGACACTACGATTTGTGCCCATGCGCCTTTCAAAAGCGACTCAAAACCTCTATGAGTGCACCAAAACGGTTATTGAATAGGCAATAATTTAGTACCATGTAATAATGTTCATAACGACGTAACGCCTAGACTTATAAGTTCAACTAGCATAGTGATTATGCCATTAACCTTTCAGGGTTCACGCCATTGCATTGTATAGGTAGTACTTGTCTGTTAGAGCTTACAGAGGCCAATGTCCTGTAACGATGTTCTATAACCACCATTACTGCTTTCAAAGGTAGAGATGATAGATTATAGTTTTTTCATGTGCAAAATAAATAACTTGAAATATGAAGAGGTTGATTTAAAAGACTGATGTTGACTAAAGAAGGTGTCAGTCATAATTCAAGCGTAGCTGAGACTGCCACGGCGTTCAATGTATGTTTTCGTTTGGTTATAATATACTATTGTAGTACAAAATACTAATCCATGGTGGATTAGTATTTTTTTTTTTGCCCATTGGCACAGGTAATAAATGGGATCTATATATATATTTTTAAACTGTCTAAGCAATTTAAACTCGCACAAAAGCAAAGTATGTAGATTTTTTTTAAACCCATGGTGTTGCCAGTCTTTTTTACTTAAAAGATATTTTTCTGTCTTGTGGTCCGTGCAAAATTAGTAGGCACGTCGGCAAATAATAATGGGTGGACAATTTTGTTTTTTGCTTTGCGCTGTCTTAAGTTCTTTACCGATGTCACTCAACTTGAAATCCGAGCTCATACTTTACCAACGAAACAATCTTTATTAGGCTCTAATCATAGTACCTACATAGTATAAACTTACTTGGTAATGAACCCGTCTTCTGTATCAGTAGCTATTTAAACAAGTTCATGTTTCCAAATACATTTCTATCTCCCTTAAATGATAAGGCTAGTAATGTCACATCAAAGGCAGTCTCTACTTACGTCATGTAATTTGATAGTGTTCGTATCTTTCTGTGAATCTCTGTCAATCGTTATTAGGCCATACCACCCAGACAGATGTAGACCTCTATTCATTATTGTGGCGCTGTATAAACGATCATTGAGTAACATTTTTGCGGCTAGAATAAATCAATATTCGACTCCAAAACCCAATAAGTTGTTTATAAATTAAATTAAAAAAATTAAAATCTTACTTACTTGCCGATACCAATGAAATAATGACATAGTTCCATGTTTGAACTTTGTTCTATCCACGCAGACGCCAAAAATCATGCATGGTAATTCGAGTACCTACTGTTACGATTTAAAATTGCAGTAACATTAAATTCACTGCAATAGAGGCGCAGCACGTGATCATTGACCTCAATTTACTATTTGACACATGCGCCATGGCCCTGTTATAGTCCAGTTAATAATATCTATCTTTGGTGATGGCAGAATGGTCTTTCTGGCATATAAATAGCGATTAGTCTCGGTGTGTCTATGAACTTCTTAAAAAAGGAAACTTTGACCAATAGATGTGTACAGGTTAGACGCAGGAAATAACGGTAGACAAAAGAAAATAATTATTTCAGAATCGGAAAAATGTCTGCTTTTCTGCAGAAGCTTTTGTCCCTGAAAAACACCAACCGAGTTGTTAAACAGTTTCTGAGTTTAGAGGCTAGATTGGACAAAAAGTGTGATCCTGGCACAAAATAAGTTGCATGAAACTCAGAACTTCGTTTTCCAATGATCTTATTGTTATGCTTTATCTAAATACACCCAATGATCCTCTTGGGTTTAGGTACTCCACACAAGGGATCCAATGCCACAAACAATGCTTGGTTTTGTATGGCTCCATCATTTATGTAAACATCATAAATTTATGCAGTAAATGCTTTGAAATCGGGGTCTCCACCTGCTCATACAGATTCTGCTTCACTATGCGAATATTTTATTCGTTTCGGTCAGCGTAAAACGTATGAATGGAAATATAATATGACCAATTCAAATCAACTAATCTACTTATGGACCTTATCTACTTAATTATTTATTAAAGTTAGATTGCATATGATTGCAGTGTTTAAAAATATACTATACCTTCAGACGCACCATAAGTCCAAATATGTTGTCGATCCTCCCGAGGATTTGGGGTAGGAGCAGCTTCTTTTCCTCTCCTATAAACATCTATTTTAGCAATTTATTAGCATTCTTCTTCCTAATCGTGTCATATTTTTCACCATCCGTCGTTTCGTGGGTGTAACTCTATTCTTGCAGTGTAACCATTCGTATCATTCTTATATCTACATGACTCTTATTTCTTTGAATTTGCATCAATGTGCCAATTCTATCTATACAAATAAATCAATTTGATGTGAAGTGTCTTATAAAATTACATGTCAAGTTTGGCAAAAATAAATAAATAAATAAAGCACATATCATTAAACGAGCATAAAATACAAATTATTACCTATACATTAAGAATGAAACCTACAAATTATCATCATACATTGAGAAATACAATATAGACTAATCGTCGTCGTTCGTTTTTCTGTTTCTGGCATTCTGTTTGTTCCGAATAAATTCCGAAACGGTTGTACCGATTTTGACTGGCAGATAGCTGATATTATAAAGAGGAACTGAGGCTTTTATTTTAGATAAAATATTAGAGTTCCGTCGAAAAAATGAAAATCCTTGAAATTGTTAACAAGATCCCATTCCAATTGGAGTAATATTTTTATAATGAATTCACGCGGACTAAGGTCCAGGGAAACAGCTTACTAACAAATATAAATAATCTTCTCAAATTATACGATCGTTGATTCGTATCCTTATTCAGTAAATGGCGTAGATGTAGTATAGAAATATAATGAAGTAGAATTACGTCATTTGCCATGTGATACAAGTTGACTATCTAAAGATTGAAAAGACAGGTGCAATTGTATGTCGCCTCGTTTTTAGATATTCTCAGATATTGCTAATCTTATTATATTTATCTAAGTAAATTCAAAGCTATTGCTCAGCTGCTGATAAGAATCATAAGATCTGAATGTACTGTTTGATTTAAGTATTTATCTTTTTATGTGATTGAAAATATTTATTACATTTATGAAAAAAAGGATTCTATGCCTGATGTTTCTCATGCAGTAGGGTTTCGAAATCATAATGATTATATGTAGGTAAATTACCAGGAGCCAAATGCTCACAATTACTACTATTATCTGTAATAATTATTCTGTATTGATTAACTAATCTTAATGCGGTTGTAATACAAGTAGATAGATAGCTAATTAGTACTGATTTAGATATCGGGGGACCTGAGGTCACTGAGTTTGGGGTTTTATGATTTCCTGTATAACTTAGCCTAAGTTCCGCCACTAAAAGATATGTTATTGTTACAGCTAAAACTGTTAACTGCACAAAACCAATTTTGACCGGTGTCAGTCAAAACCCCAATAAGCTTAAAAGGCGTTTCTCCATTACAAATATTTTGTAGCGCCTCAGTTATAATTATGTACATAGAAAAGAAGTTGTACCCGGTCAAAAGTAAACAGTATTGACTGTGACATGTTAAACCGTGCATCTTTTGTCGACGTTTTATAAGTGCCCGATGTGTGATGTAGGCCTATGTAAAATAATATATTTTGATTTTGACATTGACATCATCATTGTCTAATGCACAAACTCATTAACTTAAAATAAGTTAATGAGTTTGCGCATTCAATAATCCAGGGCGTCTGCGTTAAACTTTGAAAATTAAAACCATACCCAGATCTAGTGGTCGTATGTTGTGAATTGAATTCACAGACAGCAACAGAATAAATCGCCTATCACCTACTCAATCATCAAATTAACCTATTGACAAAATACTCAGTGTGCATAGCGACTAACCAAATTAGAATCAATTGAAATTGAAAACATATGACTTCAGGCTCCCTAATTCGTCGAATTAATCTATTGACAAAATACTCAGTATGCATAAGAATCAATTGAAATTGAAAACGTACGACTTCCGGCTCCCTATTCACAAACGCTGGAATTCGATTTCGATTCGATAAGTTGTATGTCTATCTTGTTTTGCCATTCCGAAAGCGAGCGAGATAGACATAATACGACTTTCCGAATCGAAATCGAATCCGAGCGTTTGTGAATACGGGGGCTGAATTAATCAATGAACACGCCATAAATTGACACAACTTATTTACAGTTATTGCCGTTCGAAGTGAATGAGGTAATAGTAGATATTATCAGTTGACTTAATTCGCTTATCGGTGGAATAGTATTTAAAGTAGATTGGCAGATAAATATTAATCAAGGAGTTGTTGAGACAACTCCTACGTACGCACGGTGACCATCCAGCTATAGGTACAAAACCGGTTTATGCGGATCTCTCGTTGAATTAGAAATCTATACAAAGCGAGGCTTATTTTTACTGGAAAACTATAGCTTGATGTATGGTAGCGCTGTATCACGTGCTGAAAAGATATTACAGCGCTTTAGCAGTACGTCAACAAAGCGGTTAGTCTTTCCTATGTGATGCTTGTCAACATTCCGATGTGTACCAATCAGACTATTGAAACTAATCAATGATTTGAAAGGACTTTGCTGGATGGAAGGACTTTAGGGGTACGAGGAACAGGTTGTAAAGTTCCTCGATACTACATTGAAAAGGGAGGATCCTCCGACCAGACAGATGTTAAGTCTGGTGGACAACTGCCCGACAGTTGTTGTAGGGTTTCTCTATATAGTCTAATTCGATGTAAACTTTGCTTGCGAGATGTAGGATATTGATGTTAGTTCTTCCGTCGTGTCATAGATGGCGCTGTAGTACTTTTTGTAGTAAGTTGCTTTTTGTAGGTCGCTACAGGACTAAGATACTAGGTACTAGGTACTAATACTTCGTGTTACGTACGTTTGACATTCTCAAAAGTACCACTTCTGCTGGGAAATAACCGAGAGATAGCCGAAACTAAAATGTTCATATCATACATGTATTGCTGAGGAAATAATCTCTGATATTTTTACTCTAATACCAAAACACTCAAATTTAATCTTTAAACCTTGACTGAGTAAAAACATTCTGCTTTGCGGCACGCAAGAAACATATCTTATACACCGGTAGAGGATGCTGATTGACGTGCGTGCGAAGCGGATGTCGGCGACCCCATAGGAGTGGCTAGAGGCTCCACATGGGCCGACTGCTTAAGACGTTGGAAGTATTTAAGTCTTCACCATAATTATGTTGTCAGTCCTCTTCAGTGTTACAGACAAAATTTTTCTTCTACGTTCATTGGCACGTCAGTATTTTAAATATTACATAATATCACGCCGATATCCCCTAAGGGTTAGGCAGAGGTGTACCCATTAGTAAACCCACACATACGCAGGCGACGTGCGCCAGTTCTGTTTGAGTCCCATGTAAAAGGGGGGGGGGGGGGTTAGATGTTAATTAGCCCGAAACTAACGGCACGGTTGGCGCAGTAGTTGAGCGATCGACTGCTGCGCTGCTTGTCGCGGGTTCGATACCCGCACGGAACAAATATTTGTATGGCCTGCAGATAGTTGTTCCAGTTTGGCTGTTTGTGCATTTGAGTTTCAATGTTTGTAAGCGCACCCACGATACAGGAGAAATTCCTAGTGTGGGTAGTGTGGTGTGGGTTCCAACGTTTTAAAAAAATTGAAATAAACTTAGTCACTTACACGCCGTCGTTGGTATTGGCACGAAAATTTAGTTAAAGTTAGCAATAGGACTATACATTCATGATTAAACATGTACTTTTCTTGCCTTTAGTTTGAAAGTGAAGATTATATAGCTGCCACTTTGGGGGAGTCAAGGTTGGGTCAATTCCCCAAATTATCGACGAATGTTATCATTTGAATTACACAAGCTGTTGTTTTGAATTCTCGCCAAATTCTAGGAGGTAACTATGCTAATGATTCTCGACCCGAATCAATAATAAAATGGGTCGATATATTTTTTTATTTATTTACGGGAATCGGTAAGTATGAACCAACCGTGTTTTAAACGCGGCCTGTCTGATCCTCGCTCTATAACCACGCTTTTATACATACAATAAATCGCAAACGTTTATTCGATAATTTCTTATTTCCTAAACCACGATATTTTTTCTGAAATACTGAAAAATTTAAACAACAAAAAAAAAAACAGTGATTATTAATAATTAACTAGATACCGTAATTTAAATTGATTATTTATGTCTTTTGTGACAACCTCCTGAATTTGGACGAGGATGCAAAACAACATCTTGTTTACGATATCTTTCAAGTTTGTACATTTGGTAATCAGTCAAACTGAGTAAATTAATCATAATCGAAGCTGTTGTCGCAAATTCAATTTATTTCACCCAGCTAACATAGAAGTCTCTTGTTCCGAAATCGAATACTTACTGCATAATTATTTGGCCTGTAAAATGTTGTAATGTCAATTGATCAATCCACTGAAATGGAGTTTAGTGCTGACCCATGCATGTTGTTTAAATTTTTTTAATGATAGGTAATTATTGTGTCCAAGGAGTTGCGTCATTAGTCTATAATACGAGAACTTAATAGACTAGTGATTTCAATAGATTATTCGTTACGTTATAGATTCTTGAAACTGATAAAAAGTCATATTATTATACCGCTCCTATAAGAATTGATAAAAAAATCAAGGTGTTGTTTTGCATCCTCGTCAAAATTCAGGAGGTGGTCACAAAAGACATAAATAATCAATTAAGATTACAGTACCTAGTTCATTATTAATAAATGCTGTTTTTTTTGTTTGTTTATGTTTGTCAGTATTGCAAAATATTCCCCATAACGTGGTTTAGGGAATAAGAAATAATCGAATAAACGTTTGAGATTGTATGTATGTGTGGAAACGCGGTTATAGGGCGAGAATCAGACGGCCTGCTTTTAAGACAAGCGTGGTTCACCCTTGCTGATTTCAACTCATTTTATTATTGATTCGGGTCGAGAATTAGCATTAGCATAGTTACCTCCTTGAATTTGACGAGTATGCAAAACAACAGCCTGTATTTCTTGCACAGGTGTCTGATAAAATGATAGTATATGTCAAAGTCATTTAGTTAGCTTACTTCTGCTTCCTAGTATTAGAAACCAGATTCGTATAAAGCCAAGTATTTTACTAGTTTATCCGACCGGTATTAGCGCTCAATAGGGGGCTGTGGTCACTGTCAACAAACATGACTTACTTTGACTATCTTCTGTAGATAATATGTAGGCAAGTAGGCATTTCCTCTTTACGTCAGTTGGTTTTTCCGGCAGCCTTCACGATGTATCGTCAAGAATTCTACTTAACGTTGACACATATTTGATTATATTATTTGTATTTATGGGTTTGAATCATAGATATTGAATATTATAAAGCTGAAGAGTTTGTTTGTTTGCTTGAACGCGCTAATCTCAGGAACTACTGATCCGATTTGAAAAATACTTTCAGCGTTAGATAGCCCATTTATCGGGAAAGGCTATAGGCTATATATCATCACGCTACAACTAATAGGTAGGAGCTGAGCAGCAATGAAAAACGATGCGAAAACGGGGAAAATGTGACGCAGACGAAGTTGCGCGGGACAACTAGTCATAGATATTGATAGATTATGTTTAAAGTTATCTTTTCTTCACCATCGCCACCTCTTAGGCAACCGGTGACACAGTATGCATCATTCTTTTTTATCAGATATGGCTTCATAAGTAATCGTAAGTTGCGTCTACAGTCTTAGAATCATAATAATACTTACCATCTGACGCAAATACTATAAACCGGTTTTCTGCATAATTAAAAATGATAGAATCGTCTAGCTCTCGTGACAATGAAAAATGTGACAATGATCACACCGACTCCAACAAAATTGTCTTGTATGTATGTAATCATATTCAAAAGCGTTGCCTATTATTATCATTACACGTTGGTTTAGTGCTCGCAAGCGCAACTGCTGTCCTTGGTTCGATTCCCAGCTAGGCCAGTGTGAAATTGGGTTTTCCCATCAGGAATTTCTCAGTAGCAGTCACGGAGTCAGGGTTTGTGTGCAATCGATGGCAGCTCAGCTCCTATTACAAGGGACTTAACATAACTGGCGAAATGTGGGTGTTCCCCTCCCCATGTGGGTGCAGTACACCTCTGCCATAACCTTCGAGGCTTTCAGGTGTAGTGTTAAGAATAGAATAGAAAAGAATAAAAAAAAATATTTTACACTAAGAACTTGTTATTCCGTGTTCGCCTCACATTTGTATTCCTCTAAATGAAAAGAGGTTCGTGTTTTTATTTTATTCATATTAAACTCGGACGCCCAAGGTTTCCCATTCTTGCTGTCGACAAACCAAATAAAAAAAAAGAATCGCAATCAAACCAGATATCTAAATTAAATCACAAAGCAGCGTTATAATTAAACCAAAGGGGGGGGGGGACTAAGACCATAATCATTATGAAGTGAGTATAGTGTACAACTAGTATAGAATGCTGTAAATCTCCGTACGGTAGAGTATTACGTCTATTTATAGAAAATAACATCAACACAATGAGTAAACATAGGATTGGGCCGTACTTACCAACAGTTCTGCAAATTTTTAGTGTAAACAGGATATCGGTATTACCAGATTTAAGCATTTAGCAATTGTTTGAAAAGATTCAAGTGTTTACTGGTTTACAAGTACAAGGTGTAGTGTTTGATCTTAGTCTTACCAAGGGGTATCGTATTATCTTGTAGGTACTAACTGGGTTATGGAGGTCAGATAGGCAGTCGTTCCATGTAAAATACTGGCATGCTGCTGCATCCAGTTAGACTAGAAGACGACCTCAGCATGGTTGAAAAAAGGCTGGGCAGATGATGTTTGTTGATCAAGTAAAGTTAGGTTTCTGGCGAGCTGCTTTGTTATAGTATTAGAATTTTGATTATTGGTAGTTGAGATGAGAGCATCGGATATTCCGTTTGATTTTTTTGATGTTTCAAAACGGCCATATTACAGGTGACTATTTTTTTTCTCCATGTGAAAAACTTGTTCACAAGAAAATTAAACTTTGGTAGTATTTATCACATTCGGAATATTCTTATCGTTATATTATAAGTTATATTAGGAAGCGGCTATCTTTGTCCTACATAGTACTAGACGTTAGCAAAAGTTAGGATCCGTAGATCTACTATGGATAAACGGAGTGAATAAGAAGTCAGGATAATTGTCACTAATTTTCTTGGTTTGCGGTCATTAATATATATATTAATAATATTAAAATAATATATTAAATTTTTTAAACAAGTTGGGTACCTTACATACCAGTGAAAAAACACTAACATAAGTAGCTATTTTCCATCCCGAATGTGTATAAGCAGAGCTGTGTTCAAAGCTACATATTATTAAATTTGATAATTCATTATCCAAAAGTCACGGCCATAAGTTTTTGTACCCGATGTGTTGCGTACGGTTACACCAGCAACCAGTTTCAAATCAATGTTTATGAGCATAACCTTGTGATCATAAAAGTCTCATTAATGGTTGCCGAATATTTTACTGATGCCATCCGTGTTGATTGACAAAAAAAACTAGCTTTTCTATGAAGTTGTCTGGCAGGATAGTACTAAATTATTGCGATCCTTCCCCTTCTTATGTGACTACTCATTTTAAATATTTATGCTCGCACAGTAAGAGTCTTCGTTCGTCTAATAATCGTCTTCTACGTTGTCCTTCTCACCGCTCTGGTTTTCTCAAATCTTCTTTCTTTGCCCAGGCTGTCTTCCTTTGGAATGCCCTCCCTCTGAACGTCAGGTTGGCCAACAGTCGGTTCACATTTAAAGTTAAAGCTCGCGAACACTTACTTAAGAAGCTGGCAGATTCATCTCATAATTAAATTGTTGTTAGTAGTATATGTATGTATTTATCGTTATTTATGTATTTTTCGTTATATTTTATTTGTAAATGTTTTATAACCATTTGTTAAGCTGCACCTACTATGTTTTCGCTCTGCATCACCCTAAGGTAGACTGGTAGAAAATGCCCAAGGCATTAAGTCCGCCTTTGTACAGTGTTTTTTGTTATACTTGTGCATAAAGTTTTAATAAATAAATCAATAGGAAAGACTGGGAAATAGATCGGTGTTCGTTTAACATAGGAAAGAATACTGTAGTTCTACTCTACTAATTCATGGTTTGTTGCAAATGAAGCTCTACACCACTACCTGAAGATACTTCCAGTCAACAATGAAATGAAAAGCTACTTAAAATCACACAAAGAATAACTCGCCATCCAAACATCTTGGCAAACCATCTCATGGATAAAAAATGAATCCGCAGGCTGAAACACAAAATTCCACAAGATTTTATCGGAAAGACATAGCACTATGCTTTTTGAGTAAGAGGTAGTGTCATAGGACGCATACCAGACAAGCCATCTAACACGCCATGGAAACTACTTAATGCCCTAATGAATAGTGACAGATTGTAAAGCGCAGGCCAAAAATTAGGGCACGCGCGGCTTCCTATTTCATTCAAATTTGATACAAAATGCATGGAAATAAAGCTTAATTTCGAACACACGCTATGTCGTGACTCGGACGACCGACCGCGTACCGACCGACTGTCCGTCTGTCTGTCTTGACAGACAGACATGGCAGACGGACGAACAACAAAGTGATCCTGTAAGGGTTCCGTTTTTTCCTTTCGAGGTACGGAAATCTAAAAACTACTAATATAATGAATGCGAACGTTTGTGAGGATGTATACAACGTGTAACGTTAAATGCGCAAAACCTCAGACACCCCAAGTGATTTTTAATTCAATTGACCTTTTTCTGCGAGAAAAAAAACATTAAAAAAACGTAAAGGTTTTATGTGCTGTTTTTGTTTTACTGGCAAATCTGATCGTTTATTTCATTTTTCTTCTTTTCCCGCGTATGTGAAAATTTAAATTGGACGACAGACATTTGTGTTTGTTTACCTATTTTGGCGGGTTTGCGCACGTGATGGCTTGACCTATGAACAAAAATAGACATGGCAACATTTTCTATGAAGATTTTTTGAAAAATGTAAGTAACCTACACACATCAAAAGTGTCTAGGGATCAACATATATTTTTGCAATACCTAACTTTTCTCCTGATTGATATTAATTAAAATTTTCTTTAAGGATTCATCAAATAAAGTGTTTTCGTTTGTCACAGTAACGATAAACCAAGTCACCTTTGCATTAATAAAGAAATTTGCCATTTTCTAATAAAGGGATTTTTGACATTTGAACCACTAACATTAAAGTTCGAAAAAAAGACTGAAATAACAGTTTTCTTTAAAATTTTATTGGGTAACTTAAACAATTAATAATCCGTGTTTCTACCGCGAACACTAACAACACAAGAACATCGGTTTGGCATACTCAAAATGAGTTCATCCAAATCACGCTGTGGAATGGCCGCCCATGTTCGTTGCAACAACAAAAAAAGGTCTTCTTGCGACTGGATACCCTCCATATTCGGCAGAGCTCTTCTCTGTAGCATATCCCATGCATGCTCAATCGGGTTCAAGTCTGGCGACTGAGCAGGCCAGGGCAGGACATTGATGTTAGCTGCGGCGAGAGTCTGTCTTACAACTCTTGCGGTGTGCGGTCGTGCATTATCATGCATTAACTGAAATAAGGGACCGATTTGCACTTGTAGAGGAACGATGACGTCTGATACAATCGTCTCAGCATAAATTTGAGCGTTGAGGTTGCCTCTGATCCAAATCAACTCAGTTCTTCCGCCGATCCAAATACCCGCCCATACCATGATGGTTCCACCACTATAAGGATGGACTTCCTGGCAGGATTTTAATCGCTGTTGGCGTCCAGGGGTTCTCCAGTGTCGTATACGTCTTGTATCCGGTCTCATACCAAAACGAGACTCATCAGAAAAGCACACGAAACGCCATTGTTCTTCTGCCCAATTTCTGTGTTCAAGAGCCCATTGATATCGAATCCTACGATTGTGCATTGCTATAGGTGGTACCCGTAGCGGTCTTCGGGAATGAAGGTTCACTTCATGCAAGCGGTTTCTGACTGTTTGGTCGCTAATTAAGTTCCCTGAAGAGTGATGAAGCCTCACGGCTAACATCATGGCGGTTATTGTTGGAGCTCTTCGAGTTAAGATTTGAATGTATCGGTCTTGTCTCCGTGTGGTGCAGCGATACCGTCCTCCATGGCGCTCAGCCACGGTAAGTACCAGTGCTTCGGTAACGTGTCCAAAGTCGACTGATAACACTCTGACTTGTATTCAGAGCTAAAGCCACAGTACGTTGCCGGGAACCAGCTTCTATCATTCCCACGGCTCTGAGCATTTCTTCCCTGCTTAAATGACGTCGCCGCTCCATAATAACGTTGGTTTTAATCAGTAGTAGGGAAACAGTAGCACTAATAATGTCTTCAATGCGTTGTATGTTTTTATAGGGAAAATATTGACAGCTGATTTTCATCTTTTACTCGAATTTGATTCACAGTTCCTGATTCAAATTATGAAATGCACCAAAAAGGATCCATATAAATTTATAAAATCATAAATTTATTACAAAGCCACATCTCAATCTCAAGAAATCCGCATAAAAATGCTTGATCCCTAGACACTTTTGATGTGTGTATATTAAAAAGTGGTTCAATTGATTCTGCTCGTTATTCTGATCAAACTATTTTCAGGTTTTGCGCATTTAACGTTACACGTTGTAGATGTCTGGATGTATGGAGGTTTCTCACTCTTTCACGCAAAAACTACTGAATGGGTACTTTTTTCTCTTTCTTTAGTACGATCTCGTGGTACAATAACCGAATAAAACGTGGTCGAAGCCGTTGACAAGCTAGTAGGAGATAAAACTATAGAGGTTTACTTTGGTTTCTTGAGTCTTCAATAGATAGATTCCGCGATGAATTTGATTATTAAACTTCTACTTAACGTAGAAGTTTCCATTAAGATTTTGTTGGAGAACTGAAGTTCCTACATGAGACAGAAATTGGCTGTCTTCTTCATCACAAACAGCCAGACCCGGAACTGGTTCCGGGTCTGGCTGTTTGTGTATATGAAAATGAATTTAAATGTTTGTAAACACGCACACATACAGGAGAAAAACCTAGTGTGGGGCATAGTTTAAAAAAAAAATTAAAAACGACTACGCTCTTTCCTGCTTGTGATGAAGAAGACAGCCAATTTCTGTCTCATGTAGGAACTTCAGTTCTCCAACAAAATCTTAATGGAAACTTCTACGTTAAGTAGAAGTTTAATAATCAAATTCATCGCGGAAAAAAACTTAATTCAATTGGATCAAAATAAAATTCTTGTTATTATCTAATTTGCAACGTAACATATGAACTTGAAATAATTACGAACGGATTTCCTGACGTCTTCCTCCTTTGTTTCGATTTCAAGGTATTTGTAATTTACCGGAATGAATGCTAAACGAAATGTAGAATGTAGATTAATTGTTGTTAATTGTTGATGGGCCAAGTTGATGAAGAGGGTTTCACGAAAGTGGAAAGGAAGAAGAAGAAGCCCTGTTCGCGAAACCAGTGCGGTACCGCACCGAGTGGACCCAACATGCTGCTGCGTCCTGCTGTGCCTACGACGCAGCCTTACATTTCGCGTCTGCATCACTCCACGACGGTTGAGGATGTCGTGCAGTACGTGAAAGTGAAGACCAACTGGACTTTACGGGTAGAAAGGTTGGAATCGCGCCACAACATTAACTTTAAGTCGTTCGTGGTACGAGTTCCAACCCACCATCTGCAGACCTGCGTGAGAGAGGACTTTTGGCCGAAAGGTGTCGTATTTCGACGTTTCCGAGGACGGTTACGCGACACCACGCAGCGGAACACGACGCCGCGCCGTCAACATTACGTGTTTAGTTATAGTTTAAGGTTTTTTAATATGTATTAGTTTATTTTTTTTGTATAAGATTATTTTGTGTATTTTATGTATGGGCCTTAGTTGCCTGATAATAAAATTATTGATTGATTATGATTAATCAATACCTACTTATTAACCTCATGATACATTTTGTTGGACGCAACAGTCACAGTCCACTTTTAAAGGGAGACGAGAGAAAAGTGTGTCCCAAATTGCGTGTTGCTTTGAAGCGTTTGACACCTGAGCTTCGGCGCTCTGGAAAAGAACTGTGAAAAAAAAATCCAGTGCTGCAATTGGTCATTTAAAAGTGCACTGTTTTTTTTTTAAATAGAGCAACATGTTAATTTATAATAAGTCTCTTTTGCGGCTTTTTGTCATCAATTTTAGTTGTTAGTTGTCTGAAATTTTAGTTGTTAGTTGTCTGAAATTTTAGTTGTTAGTTGTCTGAAATTTTAGTTGTTAGTTGCCTGAAATTTTAGTTGTTAGTTGTCTGAAAATAAATGTTTATTTTTTTAGTTCACTAACGCCTACGATTGAAAAGCCCGTAATAGCACGACTCGACACGATATGTCATAATGAAGTTTAATTGTTTAACTTCAAGTTTAATCATCATCGTCATCATCTGCACCCTGAATTTATCTACTGCTAGGTTTAGGCTTTTGTACCAATATCCACGGTCTTGTGCCGTATATTATCGTGCATTTGCCGTTAAGTTTGTTAACTTACAATAACTTTAGTATGTTCATGTACGTTAATTGCACGTGCGAGCGAATTGTTTATGTTCCGTTATAACTACGTTGCGTCAAGAATATGCACGGTGCCCGATTGGACGAATTTGTGATGTGTTTTGGATAGAGAAGTCTTATTGGCTGACAACATCGTCCGATATTTCGTAGAGAGTTTGGTAATCAATGTTATTCTTGTACATATGGCGACACATCAAGTTTATATTTCCAGTTTTACATGGTCTCGCTTTGTATAGATTTCCAATACAATAAGAGATCCACATAAACTGGTTCTATAAAGCGTGTCCACCATCTACCTATGGCATACCTACAAATAATTTGGAATCGTTATGATTTTGGGATAAAATAATAAAATGACCATCGACATCATAAGTTACATATATTTGTTTTTCACAAATAATTCCACCGAATTGATAGTGTCATTGTTTAACAACAATAATATACTTTATCAAAGGTCAAAGATCGTTACTGTTCGTAAATGACTCATTAATATATGTAACAATAGTTACTTGATGAATAGAAATTATCACTATACGAAACTTGGCTTCTATTCGCAAACTCCGCCAATAAGCAAGCGTATTCAACATGTCAAAAAAAAATTGAACTTTGGAACTTAATTTGGATGTGACAGCGTAATATGCAATTAAGTAAATATTTACTTACCTATTATAAAGTGATGCAACTGACATTGGGCCACTGACAGTTGAAGTTCATAACTTTTTTTTTAGTTTTACCAAACATGTTGATAGTTACATTTCGTCAATTCCTGTAGAAAGTCAAAAATTTTGGTTTGCGAATTTTAAGAACTCGTAGAACAAACGTTATACAGTTTCATGGTCTGTGAGACTACACGAAGTCTTACGTTTATTAGGTTACACCTTGAATTTTTTTATTCTAATCAACTTTGAATTGTTTTGCAGATGGGTATTAGAAACGGGTTTCCATTCACGAGCCCGTAGATTGTATGGTGATGCGGTCAAAACCCGACTCAGTTGTATCCCGTAGTTTTTTAAACGTTACTTAGCAGATACTGTTGCTAAACCACAATAATATAAAGCCTCTAACAGTAAACTTTAAACTGTAATCGGAGTGTTGATGATCTTAAACTTATCTTCAGATATACGCAGCGTTTTGGATCACAAATAAAACTCCACTAGTTATCTATTAAAGAATAGCTTATTTTCTCGATTGTAATTTGAGGACTGCTCTATAATTATGAACAAAAAATTATATTGAAGTCTTCCTAAACCTATAATTTGCAGTAATAGATAACTCTACACCTCATTTAGTTCAAATTACGTTTGTATCATATTTTGCATATTGATATCATTAATTTTGGGCACTGACAATAGTTCGAAGGTTATTTTTAGACAATTTATTTATTACTAGTTGTCCGGCGCTACTTCGTTTGCGTCACATTTTCCCCGTTTTCGCAACATTTTTCATTGCTGCTCCACTCCTATTGGTCGTAGCGTGATGATATATAGCCTATAGCCTTCCTCGATAAATAGACTATCTAACACTGAAAGGATTTTTCAAATCGGAACAGTAGTTTCGGAGCATATTCAATGCAAACAAACAAACAATCAAATCTTTCCTCTTAATAATTTTAGTTTAGATATTAACTGGATTTTTTTTTAAGTAATTCGATTTCTGTGTGGCCATGGCAATATAATCCAATGAATAGATTCAATCGTTCCGCCTCCTGTTACAAGATATTTTAATTAAACGGAATTTACAATTATTATGAGAATTTTAATACACCGTTCCTAAATAATTGCGTCCAATTTCCAAATTCTTTTATAAATATTCTGTTTGTGCATCTATGTATACTATGCATTTGAAATTGGTACTCAGTTAAATCAGTCAATCTGTATGGTGTCGGATGTAAAAAATAGCACTATTCCATATCTTCCCGTGGGTTTCGCAAGAGACGACTAAGGGATTTGTCAGAGAATGGGCAGCAGCGTTCTCTGTGCTTTTGTAGCAACCGTACTGCGATCGCCAACCCGCCTGCCAAGCGTGGCGATTATGGCAAAACCCCCCAAAATGTCAATGTGGCGACACTTGTGGGAGGCCTATGTCCAGCAGTGGTCTTTTGGGCTGAAGTGAGTGACTCAGTTAAAGCTAACAAGGTGGCAGTTTAGATAGTCGTTCTCGAATCAAAAATATCATCACAATGCAAAAGTATGGCTCGAAGTCTCACGATAGCGTACCAAAATGGCATTACAACGACGATTTTATCATTGTGACTAAATTCACGCGTGTAGAATAAACGAGTAATTAAAGGTTACAGAAATAACAAAAATACCAACGAGGACTGACATGCTACAAAACTTTTTTAATAAGCGGGCGAATAGCATTTAGCACTGTGGATAACTGTATAATATACAGGGTTATTGGTAAAACACCAACAACCTCTTAACGGTCATTCTACTCATCATTATGAACAACTTTTACTATGAGACCAAATCCAGACCTTCGATTCAGATCTCTTTCCTAAGAGGTCTGAATCGAAGGTCTCTGGATTTGGTCCCATAGTAAAAGTTGTCAACAACAACCAACGACAACCTCTTGGTTGTTGGTGTTTTACCAATGACCCTGTAGGTGTATTAAATTGTATAAGTAAGCATGACATTATTATTACTTATAATTTACCAATTCAAATTTAATTATGTGTAATGAAATTGAGCATCTTAAACCTGAATGACGTTGTAATTTTATAGCAACTGAAAATTTTCATTTTAAGTTCAAGCCCGATTGAAATTACCAATTTTCTTTTCAGAATAAAATTCATTTCGCTCTTCACTTTGGCAGGAATAAAGTAAAGATTAGAAAAAACAGGTTTCCCACTTGATATCACGCGATTGAATATATTAAAAACAAATCGGGGACAGCCAATTACGAACCTCGGATCAACTGTCAAGGTTGGCACGACTGGTTCGTTCACATCAGTCTTTTGTACGAGTTCAAGTTCTATATCTTAACAATAGGCTTGATTCTTATTCTAGAGAGGCTGGCCGTCGCTTTATTGCTATCTTAAATCATTTTTAGTTCGTCAAATAAGTTAATAGCTAGTTTTTTAAAACGCTATTGTTTGAAATTTATTAATCTAGTGAGCAATTAAGAACGCCGACATGAGTACTGTCTGCGCGCTTGAAATGTTGAAAAAATATATGCTTTAGAACATCGGACAAATGTTAGTGTTTTAAAGAAAAAGCAGCGTGTATGTTCATCATTTGCCCATTAAGTGGATTACTAGGCTCTTTATGCTGCTAGCCTGATACTTAAAGCATTTGGAAATGGACTACCTCGCAAATGTCTTATTTTCTAAAACCAACATACTCTTTAACCTTTGAACATCGGAGTGGTGAGAGAAAATTTCCGAACAGTTGCTCGCAAACCATTATGATTTTAAGCACAAAGTTTATCACTCCATTCAACTGTTAAACGTAAACATTGTAAGCAAACTCACATGCCCATTATATACCTACGCAATTTACTTACATACTAAACGCAATTTTGAAAACATGGTAATATTCTTCGACGATGAACTGTATTCACGCTACAATTTTTTTTTCAATATCTAATGATTAGCAGACTTTGGAATAAAAGCATACTTTTAAGATTTAATTTTGCTGGAACGAACTGGACAGGTTTTGTCGTAACTGGAAGGAAATGGAAAGAGTGGAGAGAGGCCTTTGCCCAGGCGTAAGACAGAGCAGGCTAGAAAAATTATCTTTTCAATGAAAATAATAAAAAAAGAATTTAAAAGTGACGCAGATACAGATACAGAACGGTCATGCTTGATGCTATTATACGAAATTTGATTGTTAACATACACAACACAACAACATTGACTAGCGTACAGACCAAAATATTCATCAATTTTAGAACCTGTACGGGTCTAAAACTGCGGTTTGCTTTCGAAGACATGACAAACAGTTACGATTGCCAAGAAATAGACAATATACTCATTGGTGAAATAAATGAGATGAAATGAAACAGACCTTTCATAGAAATCTCATAATCATACTGTATTAATATTATTGAAAATCATCAAATTGTGCATCAGTTGTGATAGCCTAGTGGTGTGACCCCGTCGGACTGCCAAGTCATAGGTCTTGACTTCGAACCGAAGACAAACACCTCTGAGTTTTCGGATTCATGTGCGTATTGTATTGCGTCGGTGAAGGAAAACATCGTGAGGAAACCAAACCAGCCTGTGAGATATTTCTTGACGGCCTGTAAAGCTACAGCTACAGTCCTATGCCCATGGGCGGCATAAAACCTTTGACGCCAGGTCCCCTATTCACAACCGCTCGGATACGATTTCGATTCTATAAGTCGTATGTCTATCTTGTTTTGGCATTACAAAGTGAGCGAGGCATACGACTTTCCGAATCAAAATCGAATCCGTGCGTTTGTGAATACGGGGGCAGGTTAGTTACTCTAACCACACGAAAAAAAAGATCTAACGGAGCAAACAAACCTTTCCAGTCTCAAGTTTAAGTGTCATAGTTAGATCCAACAGTGGATCTTGAGGGTCGAAATTTGGACACAACCCATTACAAAACTTCTACTCGGAATTACTACTGATCTAGGCTACATTGCCGAAATTTAGACCTTCACGCATTCAGACTTTGCCTATCCTTGTACAGATATTAGTCATTTTTAACCGACTTCTAAAAAAGGAGGAGGTTCTCAATTCGGATGTTTGTATTGTTTTTTTTTTAACTCTATGGACAAAGTTAGGCGGGTATCCAAACAGACGCAAAGAACAAAATGCGATCCTTAATGATTATAAGGTTTTATTTAATTTGCCATGTTATTTGGTTGGTTGTTATGTATTGGTCAAATCTTGCTACCGGATCTAAAAGCCGTAACCCCTAAATGATTGATCAGATTTTTTGCAAACACCGTTGCTTCTGGTGACAATACATTTTTAAGGCAGACATGACTTAATCCTGCAGCCAGGATCGCGTCTTCACGAGAGGACTCTCAATGGTTAATAGCACGGACACGAAACTTTGTATACGAGTGCAATGTTGATAGATAAACCTTTTCTTCTATTATTTTTTATAATTTAGTTTATTCTTTTAAAGCATATTTTTTTGTATTCTCACCATTTTTCGTTTCTTTTTGTTAGCATTGTGGTGTGTGCTAGTAATATCTCAGGTTTATTATAACTGTTCCTACCCTGTGTCGTGCATGCATCTGACTATAAATCAAGACAGCATAGTTTCTACACAAGAATTATCGGTTGTCTCATAATTCCTTTTTAAATTCGTAATCAACACTAAATAAATATCATACATCAAGTCTTTAATCTTGTACAGCTGATCAAATCTCCATCCAAAGCTAGCAGTTATCAAACATAAAGTTTATATTTGCCGATTATTTTTTGCATCTTCATCGGAACCTGCTTATGCGGTTGCGTCATAGCTTCTAACATATCAAATGAATTTTAACGATGCCTCCTTTTTGGGTTCCGTGGTTCAATGCTCCTAAATGCAATGAATTGTGCTGTCTGTCAAAAACTAGCACCTCTTTTCTTTAATAACAAGTGGCCAAAGCCGGTTACAGAACTGACCCGATGGAAAGTTTAAAAACTCATGCAGTACAAACAACTACAGTCTTTTAACGTTAATTATAATAATCCTGATTTCGACAATGTTCCTGATACTGGTGGGCTACAATTTTTAAAGGGGTATATATTCAAATATTAAAAAAAAATACACAAAATTTGTAACGGTTCAGAAATACTTTTATCACTCGGATCCCTAAAGATACAGACGAATCCTATAGCCCATATATACCATCGTTTTATGTTGCTTCTATATCCATTCGCCGATTCTCCGAAAAAATATCTTCGACTTCAAAAAGAAACGTGAAAAAGAAACACTCGCAAAAAGTAGAACTGATTACCTCAATATTTTTATTGAAGAACGGAAACCACATTTAAAAAAAAAACTTAGTTTGGATTCATTGGTCGAGTGGTCGCAAGCACGACTGCTGGTCGTGAGGCCCTGGGTGCGATTCCCGGCTCGGGCAAAGTGTTATTTGGTTTTGCCATCGGGCATTTAGATCTTCTAATGATAGTTCTTTTATATTTTGTCGTCATGGTTTTTCAGCTGTTTAAATAAGAGTTTGAAAGAGTCAACCCATTAGAGGGTCTTAATAATGGAAAAATAACAACAGCAGCACGGTTAGATCGAAGGTGAATCAAGTCAAGGTATGCTTAGATCGAGACTCCTCTGCGTCTTGGAAAACAAGTTAAGCTGTTGAGACACCATTGCCTGGCTACCATTTGATAGATCTTTGACAGATTCTTAATGTTTGACTTTACGGGTAGTCAGTGCCCTGAAAGTGATCACCAGTCTTACCAAGGGTATCGAAATTGCATCCGGTTAGACTGGAATAGAATGGGATCAGCAGCCTAGCCTCTTCCCAACTGTCTTTGGGATAGTTGGAAAAAGGCGAGGCAGGTGAAGAAACTTTGTAGTTCTACAATCTTGTTTTAACTATGAACACTTTTCTTCCATAGTTCCATTGATCTCTAATAGCTTTAAATAAATCTGCACGTCATTTGTTTTTGCTTTTCAGACTCGTATCAAATAAACACAGAGGTTTTTTGCGTAGGTATGTTTATAACTTGTAATTATTTTTTTTTATTTATTAATGGCTATGCAGTATAAAACCTGTCTTTTTTCGCTGATTAAAGCGACTATTAACCACTATGCCCGACAATATTTTGACACATGACACATCAGCTGAATCGGCGGGGTGATGCGAATTGTCATGAATTTCACGAAATTTTCATCAATTTTCAGTGTTCGATTTTATTGTGAAAAATATGTCACGGGATCTGTTACATACGGTAAATTTGAGGTTAATATCTTCAGTATCGTGTTGAGGTCGGTAAAACGGAGTCAGTCTATTGCCAAATATGCGTAAAATACATATTACTACACCCTTCCAAAAAGTAGGTACCTTAAATGCGCTAGAAATAATGTACATAGGCATGCTTATCGTTTGCTAAAACAATTCGGAAGGGCAAAATAAAAAAAGTAACATTCTATCTGCATTCTTATTTTTGCCATTATTCACACACAATTTCATATAAAAACCAAATCAAAGTCTAGACAAATATTACTGAAAACTATGTTGTAACATAACACTTCTTAGTGCTGACCGAAAACCCGGGTTTCTTATTTACGATTAATTAGTTGCATTCAGCCAAATCGATAATCGCAATTAAATCGAGTTTGAAAAAAAAGAGTTGAGACTGAATAAAAACCCATAAGTATAATTAAAATATAAAAATAAATAATTATTTAATTTTGAAATTGGTCATAATAACCATCTTTTTTAATAATTTCATTAAGTAATTATTAGATCAAAAGCATCTTATAATGAATTAATGAAAGTTGACTTCATGGGAAGGAGATTTATTACTAAGTAAATAGAAGAGAGAATAAAGAGAAGTAGATAGAAGATAGTAATCCCAAAAAAAAAGTCAACATTTTAATGATTAGGCTTAATTCCCGCCTATTTTTTTCGATTTCAAAATTTAAATAAAGAATGCGCTCGCAATTCTCTTTATTTAAAATAAGTATTTTATTTTTACGTATTTTTAAGAATTTTATTGTGTAATATCTGAAGGTTGGTTAAAGAATGCCCAGGATCTCGGAAGGCATAGTAAATAATTATTATGATATAGCAAGATAAATTATATTTATTCTTCCAAGATTGTGTATCGTATGATGGGGTTATTGTTATGTTACAGCTAGTCAGTGGCCCGAAAGTATGACAGCCAATCTTACCAAGAGGTATTTATTGTACTACCCGATACTAACTGGTTTGAGGAGGACAGATAGGCAGTCGCAGGTCGCTCCATTTAAAATACGGTTATGCAGCTGTATCTGGGTAGACTGGAAGCCGACCCCAACAGTTGATGATGATGGTGGACAATCGGCAATTCATCAGCCGTTACAAGGAACATTAGTTTATTGTTTCAAAGCGGTCCACTGTCCAGTCTAAAAAGGTTTTTGAAGTGATAACTTCTTATGGGAGGGTAACCGCTTCGTAACGTAACGCGTTACGGCACCACTCTGTGTGGCTTCCCTTTCTCTCACGCATACGGCAGCAGGCTTAGATTAGTTTAAGTTATCACTTCTGTCGAGCGTCCCGAGACGCACAGGTTTTTTTGAAATCTGCCATTTTTAGGTTATCCATCAAAGGCCGAGGGCCGAGTCACTTGAATGAAGCCATGAACAGCAATAAATATGAACCAGAACCATCAAGAGTCTACAAAATATACGAGTAAGACTCTTACTCGAGAGTCTTACCGTATACTTTGGATAGTTTTGTTTAAAATGGTTTCTTTTTCATTTTTGGGATAGCTATCCCTAAACCTAGCCTATATCTAAGTAGGTGTAAAAAATATAGTCCATTAAAAGTATTGGACGGTGAAGGCAAAAGATAAATTAAATTGGAAAGACATGCTCAGGCCTTTACCCGCAGTGGGACAGAACAGGCTGATAAATAAAGTAAAGAGTAAATACCCATTAACCAACCCAACCTCCTAATCATAATCAAACTACATAATTCCTTTTTACTATTCCTACCGAGATCCTGTGCATTCTACCAATCTTCAGATAGTTCAAAACAAAATTCACAATAAATTATCTATAATACTCATAGTAAATTTGAATGCCTACAATATAAATTGGAACAGAGAACGAATTTCAAATTTAAATTTTGAGATGGATAAAAAAATTGGCGCGAATTTAGTCATAATATCAGTCCGTGCTGTTTATTGTTGGGACGGAATGTACGAAAAACAATTAAGATTACCATTGTAAAAGCCTAAAAAACATTATAATAAATATTTACTGTATTTTACGCTTAAAATAAATTTATTTTAATTTTCATCAATCGATTTCTTAAATTTCTCAATTTAATTACTCGAGTTGATCGAAGATTACAAAAAAATAATCGATTGGAATAATCGCTTTCACACATCACAATAATTAAAAAAAAAAAATGGTCGTCTATTTCAAAATACAAATTGAGCGGTGGTAATGAATATTATGTGTTATTGGTCCCGTATTAGTAAATAACGCTAAGATCTGGGTATATTCATGCGGTTTATAATATTTTGGAATGATATTTGTCATGTTTGTTACCGAATCTATATGCGTGAGTGTCTTATATGTGAAAAATAAAAATGTAAACACGCACGATTGGCGCGAAACTTCGACTTTAGATTTCAAAATTCATCATTACCACTGCTTATTTAAATTTAACTATGGATGAATTAGCCGCATAATTAAATGACGAGTTGATTATTGTCCATATAGTGGAGCTAGAATGTTCGAAAACCACAATTTTTATGATTTTTAGCCTCGACCAGCACAGCCGTCAAAATGGCGATGACCGTATTTATGCACTTGAATTTTATAAGGGTAAATTAAGATACTTGCGCGCTATTTACAGAAGTTTTAATGGCGTTGATATATGAAAATTTTATCCAACTTTCTTAATTAACGCACACTCATAGTATTTGATAATCAGAAAATTAAATATTTGCATAAATTATGAGGATGACGAATGACTTAATTGCTAGCCCCTTTCGGGGCCGATACCAACCCAGCGGAGGTTTGTTCGTCGAGCCCCTTTGGGGGCCCGTACCGAACTATATGGTTAATAGTTTGCTCTGGGTTGATCTTAAGGTTAAGCCGTGCTTACCTAAGTTGGTCCATGCATGGCTGAGCATCCATTACACACAGAGTTTCCTCTGTGCCTCGAAAAACACGTTAAGCCGTTGATTCCGGCTGTCATTTGTAGATTTGTGATAGTCCTTACAGTGGCCCGAAAGTCAATGACAAGCAGTTTTACCAAGGGTATCGTATTACCTAGTACTAACAGTCTGTCCATTCCACTGGCAGTCGCTCCATGTATATATGTAAGATTTACTGTAAAAGTTTTACAAGTTTCTGCAATAAACCTTTTTATTTTTTGTTTTATCTAAAATACTCAGCTGCATCCGGTTAGACTGGAAGCCGCCACTAACATACTTGGGAATAGGATGGCTTCACTTTTAATCATTATATATCATGGCTAGGATATAAGACCTAATACACCTAGAACAGACTCCAACCAACCTATTATTGAACTTGCATTTATGCCTTTGCAATAGTGATCCGTGAAAGTATTTTCCCATGAAATATGCTTTGGAGCTCAAACAACAGCATCTGTCAGTACGACGAAGTAAATACAGGTTAACGTTGCCTTGACCTTTGTATAATTACGAAAACGACGCCAATGACGTCACATTACTCGTAATTTATGTTGACGATTCTACGTCATCTCGCCTCATCTAACGTAAGAAGATTCTGTTCATGTTTATTTCATACAAATTTTTGTTCACGGCTTCGCCCTCATTTTGTTCCGTAATTGTCCCACGGGATCGTAATACGGGATAAAAATCCTATCCTAGGTGCTATTCCAAACTATTTTCTATCCCTGTGCCAAATTTCATGCAAAGTTGTTCTGTAGTTTTGGCGTGAAAGGGTAACAAACATCTACAGGGTGTAACGGAAAGGGTTAACATACTTAGGGGTGTGCTACAGACCATAACATGAACATGACCAGAACATGTTTCTTCATCTGACAAACATCGTAATAGCGAAAAAAATTTCTGCTGCCCCACACAAAATTTCAATACCTATTCGACCCAATGTATGGGGCAGCTGATATTTTTTTCGCTATTACGATGTTTGTCCGATGGAGAAACATGTTCAGTTTGATGGTCTGTAGCACAGCCTTAAGTATGTTTATACCCTTTCTGTTACACCCTGTATAGGTGCATCCTCACGAACTTGCGCATTTATAATATTAGTAGGATTTACTATGAGATGTAAGATCTTTGTCTTGATTAGGTATCGTATGAATCGAACGAGCAGAAAACCTAATAGCTACCTTCGAATAGGCAACAAGATGCACCTCATGATATTTGTTATTTTTTATAGCAACACCATCCGCAAGTGATGTAATTATTACAATAATGGTTAAGTTCCATGAAAAATGAAATAGCCTTCGCCTATGGCGGACTTTGCTATTCTACAAGGGCTACACAAAGTCTATCAAAAAAATAGCAAGGGGAAATCAAAAAACTCTGGCCACAGCCCGGTTGATGGCATAGAAATCGATTCTCAAGTAATCTGGGAGAAGAATTGCGTCATTAATGTCTTCAACACACCTCAAGGCTACAAGGCACAAAAATACAGTTGTCCCGGGTTTTTCATTATAATTCCTATGTTTAGTAACTAGGCTGAATATTTTTGACGACAGTATCGCGTTTCACAATTCTAGGAACATTTTTAGGCAGTCGCAGCTGTTTGAATGTCTAAGTATTTCGGGAAGACATTGCCAGACAGAAAAGAATGGTGTTATGTCATTTGGGTTAGACAGAAAAGGATAGAAGTAGTATAACGGCAGAACAAAGTCAGCGGTTTCAAAAGTTGTGGTTATTATAATGAAAAATTGTGGTATAATTTTTCAATTTGCTACTATTTTAATTAGAGCTAGTTGAGTGTTTTAATGAGCGAAAAAAGTGAGACTCGCTTTTATTTTTAGTTTATCATATAAATTAATGGTCTAGATAAAATTGCTTCCAAAAACAGTTTTTTTGTGCTCAAGTTAGAGTTGCGTGAAAATTAGGCGAACTGGATTCATCCACATATAAAAGAACTAAGGGTTATTACAACCATTGAAGTAATCACCATAAAATGTAGATTTTTTCCCTGAAATTTTCTTCTTATTTTATCCAGTGTAGATGTGGGTCGCTCAGATATTTTCAGATTGGTATAGGTTCAGGGTCACGCAAAGCACGTTGAGCTGTTGGTCCCGGATGTCATTTGTAGATCTTTGACAGTCGTTACAGTATTCAGTGGTCTAAGTCTCAAGGGTTGTCGTATTACTCAGTACTAACTGGGCTGTGGAGGTCAGATAGGCAGTCGCTCCATTTAAAACTTTACGATTACTGATATTCAGCTGCATCCAGTTAGTCCAACACACTTGGGGAAAGGCTAAACAGATGATGATATGTTCGGGGTCACCAGTAACATTTTTAACCGACTTCTAAAAAAGGAGGAGGTTCTCAATTCGGATGTTTGTATTTTTTTTTTTGTTATGTTTTTTCGCGCATAACTCTGTCGCTTACCAACCGATTTGAAAAATTCTTGTTTTGTTTGAAAGCGTATACTTTTTAAACGTTGTAGCTACTTCTAAATCTGTTTTGCAATTCCAAAACAATCTAAAACGGTCACCCTAATGTTTATTCTTCAGTTCCTCTCTCAAACTCGCCTGTTTCAATGCCTAACTTTGTTTTCTTAGAAACGGAATTCTGAGTATGCGTATTTATAATAACGGGGAACTCATGACGTTACGTCCGGCCATACTCGTGGTCGTGCCTTTATCTAGCCTGCATATGAATTCTGAGGTATTTTTAGACTTTTTGACCTTCCTTGCTGAACAAAGGATGTAATTTTGATATGGCGTTGGCATTGTATGATGATAATGCCAGGTTTCGACACGGTGAAAGTTTTCTAATCTAGAAAGGATCGAAGCACGTACTGTTTTGTAGCTAGTTTCCAACTATTACCACTATTAGTTTACGTGGCATCAGTACCGTGAGTGGACGCGGGTCTAGCTTTTGCTGTTCCTACGTAGATAATAATTGTTTAGCTAGCCGTTGCCCGCGACCTTCGTTCGCGTAAAATTATTGTAAAAATACTTTTGATAACCTTTTTAGGGTTCCGTACCCAAAAGGTCAAACGGGACCCTATTACTGAGACTTCGCTGTCCGTCCGTCCGTCCGTCTGTCACCAGGCTGTATCTCATGAACCGTGATAGTTAGCCAGTTAAAATTTTCACAAATTATGTATTTCTGTTGATGCTATAACAACAAATACTAAAAACAGAATAAAATAAATATTTAAGGGGGGCTCCCATACAAAAAAGTGATTTTTTTGCTCGTTTTTTATAAAAAATGGTACGGAACCCTTCGTGCGCGAGTCCGACTCGCACTTGGCCGGATTTTTTTAATACTAAATAGCCTTGTGTTTGACCGCAACTCGCCTGATGTGAAGCGATGGTACGCGGAACCCTAATTCTTTTTTCTAAACTAATATTATAAAGAGGAAAGATTTGATTGTTTGTTTGCATTGAAAAATCCTTTCAGTTTTAGATAGCCCATTTATCGAGGAAGGCTATAGGCTATATATCATCACGCTACGACCAATAGGAGGGGAGCAGCAATGAAAAATGTAGCGAAAACGGGGAAAATGTGACGCAAACGAAGTTGCGCCGGACAGCTAGTTCTAAAATAAAAAAGTTCCGGCAAAATCGGACCAACCGATTTAAACTCAATTATTTATGGAACTATGCGTGTTCCGCTACCTATCCAGATTAATTGCCATTAGCGGTAAGTAAACTGAATAACGGCAATCGGGGTGACGATCTTCTTGTGCATATAATCTTAATTGAATCCGCCCCAAACACTGCATCCGATTGCACCAGCTAAAAGAAACCTTGAAACCAATGTCACTAAGTTCATCATAGCAAATAGGTTTCATCTTTAGACTGTGACTAAGTCTATATTTGACATACATGTGTTGTCACGGAATATTACCAAACAATTATTTAGCTGGACCTTGTTCTATGAGAGGTTTAGCAGATGCTATAGTAGTGATTTTGGAATTTGTTTTGATGATTACACACACATCTGCGAAGTAGTTACTCATATTCAGAAAAAAAATCTGAATATACATATAATATATAATAGAAAAAAATGTCCCCAAGTGTTCTGTTAAGTAACCCAATCCTCTGATGTTTCTAGAAAAAAAATGGCGTTAAATACACGCCGCCAGAAAAAAAATCAGAATATAAATATAAGAAAATAGAAAAAAATGTCCCCAAGTGTTCTGTTAAGTACCCAATACGTTCTCTCTCGTAATCTAGTGTTTGTAGAAAAAAAAATGGCGTTGCATACTCGCCGCTAACCGCCAAAGTACCATCTACCTATCTAATAGATTGTTACAACGAATTCAACATCTAAAAGCATACCATTTACTCATATTCTAATACAAACCTTCATTATATTTCCAGGTAAATACGAGACCCTGCTAGACGATTCGCTGCTAGCCTTACACACGATCAACGCATCCCACATCCAGTTCCCACGCCTGGACCATACCTCAGGAACTGCGGAGAAGCTTCACAGGTACTTCTCCCAACTGGACCTGCCACTCATCAGGCGGCTGTACAAATTGTACAAACACGACTACAGGATATTCAACTATGATCTAGACAACATTGTTGGTTTTGATCTAGGGTAGGACAAGATTTTAAAGTGTTTGCAGAAAGTGCCTAAGCTTTTAAAGCTAAATGCCGACACGGGGTGACAGCGTAGGATTGTCTTGTGACTATCTCATTACTTAGTCTTATTGTCAAGTTAGACTTAACTTTCATTCGGTGTTAGTTTGTAAGAGGCTCGCTCCAAATTCAGACTTTACTGTCGGTCGGTGAAATTCAAGATATCTTTCGGCAGGTCCGGTCAGAGTTTATTTTCATGTTCGAATTTGAACCTAATGTTATCTCTGAATTCAAGAATTTGGTTGTTTATTTTTAAATAATTTCGTAAGAAAGTTTTTTTGATTTATTTCGTTCCTGATTAAGTCTCCAAAAATGGAGACTTGAATTAAAATGTTGTAGTAAGTAGAGTAGTAATTAACCTAGTGTTGGAATTAGAGAAAGTACATTAAAGTTACATTACTTCTTAGCATAAAGTTTTGTAGTCAACAAAAGTAGAGAGTCTTGGAAAAGTTTACGTTGTTTTTTTTATACTTAGGCTCAGTTAAATGTGTGTCACTCAGTTATTAGATTGTCCGGTTAATCCGTCACGCTCTTGCCCCGGTCGAAAAATACGCCCGAGAAAAAAGTATATTAAGATATTTAAGTAGAGAATATAAATATTTTTAACACACAATTAGGGTATTGTATAACTAATACTATAAATTATTATATAGTATTGTATAATAATGTATTGAAATCATATCAACTATCGATGTTCTACAAAAGATCTGATTATAAGCAGTTGACCTAGATTTAAACGGTTAAAACATTCGTTGTCATCTATAAGATATAACATTTTACGATACATAATATTTTAAATAAGTAACTCACGTACATCGTCAGTCGGTAGATTCCGAAATTCTGATAAGGGTATTATCTATAATACTTATCATAAGTAATAAATACATTCAATAACTTCTGAGTAACTGGCTGTTCGGCTTTAATGTTTCTGGGTGTGAATTTTGATGGAGTTATGATTACTCAGAAACTGACGGCGTTGTTAGTAGTCAATGATGATACAACCTGGTTAATACCCAGAATGTACGTTTCATTATTGTAAATGCTTTCAATGCAGGGTCGAAGGGAATTTAAAACAAAATCTGCCGTTCTGTACATTTTTACCGTGTAGGTATTGCAATTTTGTAGGAAACAGATGTTTTTTTTATAACTGACCTAAAATTTCAGTATGTTGTACTGATCATATGGTAACTGTTTCGGTGTCCGTGTCGCCTCATTGTTTAATATACAGGGTGTATGGTGCATCGTTTGCCAAATCGAACTGGCAAGGAGAGGTCATTTGCTATCTCTTCAAGCCCTATATATAACTCATTCCTTGCCACACCGTTTTTTTTTTGTTGCCAAACGCCCTGTATAAGCAACGCATATTATTTATCACTTAAAAGTTTTAAAATTTTCTACCGGCTTTGTTTGCAAATTACTTTAGTTTTTATAAATATTTGTTAAGGTATTGCATACTTTTAAACCTAATTAAAAAGTACAAACAAAGTATCAATATTTTAACGAATTGTTTGTTGGAGGTAACGAATCAAGCATAATTTAAAATCTAGTCCCTACTTTAGGACTACAATAGGAGAAAAGATCCTCACTAATTAGCCCCTACGCCAAAAGACTAACACATAGTTAGTCAGAACACATAATATTAGTTCTGGTTATTAAAACACCTCTTTTGTTACGGACTTTTTAGTGAGCATAAGCGTAACACTTAAAATTTAGAAAGTTATAATTAGTTGTGTTTGATACCAGCACGCCTCTTGGTATGCAGTTTTTGGAACAACAAACAAATTCATTGTACGACACATTGTTTGTTATTCCAAAAGGTCCAATTACTGGGATTCTGCAAATGTCATGAAATTGTACATGCTTGTAACCAATCTAGGTATACAAAAAAAACACCAAATTTTTTTGAAGTCGGTCTGTAGCCAGTTTATACAGATCTATCATTGCATTGGAAATCTAGACGAGGCGAGCACATGCTATACTGGATATGTATAGATTTATGTGTCGCCGTCTGTACTGTATAGTTTGAATGACCGTTGGGCCAACCACAGCCTACTAAATGCCCAGAGGACTATGATTGAACCAAAATTGTCCTGCAAATTAAATGCAGAATTTGTGAATTGAAAATGTTGTATTTACCAATATTAGATTAAGACAACATTAATTTTATATTTTGTTTAAGTTGTGTATTTTGTAATATGTATTTAATTTACCTAAAATAATGTTGTCGTTTTGTTATTCGAAGTCTTTAAAACTGAAATCATAAAGTTGCATTTCGATATAATTTTAGTTTTAATTTGCATGGTGGTCAGTAAAATTTTTTAATGTTTTGATAGATGTCGTTGTTTTGTACAAAGGTAACCCTATAAACGCCATCATTATAAAGTACACAATATATTTTTTAAGTGAATTATTGAAAATAGTCGAAACCTTTTTGATTTGAAAAACCAATTTAATTAGGTATGTTCTTGATAACGTATCATGATTTAAATTAATAATTTCGGCGTTCATTAGGGTAAAAGGGAAATAATATTATTAACCAAATTTTAGATCATTAACATTCCACAATTATTATATTCCAAAGCTCCCTGTGATAAGCTCTGATGCAGTAGGCTTAATTAAATGATTGATAACAATTGTTTTAATGACGTAGATATATTTGATAAAGATATTTTATCATGTTTATCACCTTGCTTTCGAATTTTTAAATAAAATAATGAATTGTTTGTAGTTGCTAATGAGAACAGTTATCAGTATTGTAACGATTTCTGTTTGCAATTTTATGTAAATATTATTTTCAATTAAAGTATTATATTGTATACTTTATGTTTAAGTTTTCTCTATAGTTTTTTTCGTCATGATTTTAAATCTTATACATATTATATTTCGTGTGTCATATCTATTGTCTTTAAAAACTAATTATTTATTTATTTAGGTTGGTGAACGAATTAGTTTGTCAACCCTTTCGTAGTTCAAAACAGTCTTGTCATTTAATTTCTATTGAATACGTATCATATTTTTTACACCTGCAGTTATAGTTTACAAATACTACATCGGCTGAGCCGAATAAAATGAAGCTCATAATTTTTGTAGTCACTTGTTTTTTTCTCAATTCTATTTCGCAACGTGTAGACTCTGCAGTTTCAATGAGGTACCTAAGACCTATTTTTTATGTCAGTACCTGCAATAAGTTTCTGATACAGATGATGTAACATTGTATCAAATAGGTACCTGCTTTTTATCGAAAGAGGTCGCAACAACATAGGTTTTATTGCAAACAATGCAAGCGCCAGAATTACAATTCATTTCTTATCATTGTAGAGGCGTTTTTTTCTGTTTTATATTATCATTATTATCGGGTCAAAGGTAGTTGCATTTTAGTGATAACAAACTGATAATAAGAGTTGGTGCGATAAAGAAATTATAGCTAAATAATAATATAAAGTAAATAAAAATTAAGACCACGTAATAGGTATCCTTCATTTTTTCGTGTCTGTCAACAATATTTTGTTTTATGTAACTTTAATATTTACTTATATTTATTGATTCTTCTCTCAACTTCCGTCATATTGATACTCAAAAATGGTGCTAAAAAATGCCATGAAAACCTTTATTGTATTTTAATAAAGTCAATAATGGCATAAATGATATGTAGGAACTACATTTTTTAATGAAAATGTGTGTAATAATTAAATGTTTCTTTGAACAAGTGTGTTAAATATTAATTTCAATGTTATTCATTTCAATAAAATAAGGTCATCATTAAAAGTGGTGACAATTTTATATTAGAGGATATGTTTTTTAGTTTGGAATGCAATTCCTAGAATTTATTTGGAATATAAATTTTTGCGTTTGAAGTTTACTTATTTTGTTTCATTTCTTAGTTATTTCTATTATGCGGAATAATTTTCATGTAAAATAAAAAAGGTCCTTCGCTGTTTAAAAAATCTTATTAATTTAATTAATACCAATTAATAAACTTATGATAAATTCGAATATTTACATTCATGATGAAGTTACTAAACTTACTTTATAAAAATAGGTGAATTTATAGTAAATGGTGTCAAACATTATTAAAGTGATAACTCTTGCAAGATTTTCTGAAGCATGTCTTGTTAACAATACTTTCATGTATAAAATTGTAGAAAACACCTGATTGCTGAAGGGTTTATTAAGATAAAACTCTCTTCTAAAAACTACAACAGCTAATAAAATCATTTCATATCAGTTGAAAAAATTGTAAAGGCACAAAATTATTTCAGAGGGGACCGCGATCGTGACCGCATTTCGATTCCGCGGCTACGCCACTGCTGTATGCTTTTTGTGTTGATTAGCATTTCACCAGCCAAATGCTTATTTAAACAACGCGTTTTCTTTTTTTATTCGTATATTAAAAGAGATCCTAATAAATAACATTTGTTGTAATACTATGTGCCGATAGGCCTGAGATAGTTTTGTCCAATGATATCCGTAGGCACCGCACACTCTTTCCACGGTTCTGCATGCACTGTGAATGGACCTGATCCTGGCAGCACCACTGAAAATAGGTAAGGAATTACGTAGTTAATGTTCTTTGTTTTTACAGATGTTTTGAGCAGGCTGTAGACGTAAACTAATTCAAGGAGTTAAAACAATGACTGTAATTTTGATTTTTCAGTCAATGGCTCTGCCTTCTCTTCTGTAATCTACAACTTTCTAATAGGACCCACAGTCGTGTCTACTTCACCTCGGATATCTCTAATAGAGCACCAAGCCTTATATACTCAAACCTCTCTATTCTTCTCCACTTAACTCTAGCGCTAGTTTCCGTACGTTTCTTCACGGGTGGCCACTGAAAACCAGCGCTGTGCTGTGGGCCCCCATAGTACAACATCATGCTGAGTGGTAACCTACTTGTTGCAGTAACGACGTGCAAGCTGAAAACTTTTCTACTTATTTTTTTAGGGTTTCGTACCCAAAGGGTCAAACGGGACCCTATTACTGAGACTTCGCTGTCCGTCCGTCCGTCCGTCCGTCCGTCCGTCTGTCACCACGCTGTATCTCATGAACCGTGATAGTTAGAAAGTTGAAATTTCTACAGATTATGTATTTCTGTTGCTGCTATAACAACAAATACTAAAATAAGAGAAAATAAATATATCTTATCTTAAGAATAAAATAAATATTGAAGGGGGGCTCCCATACAAAAAAGAGTTTTTTTTTGCTCGTTTTTATAAATAATGGTACGGAACCCTTCGTGCGCGAGTCCGACTCGCACTTGGCCGGTTTGTTGTTTCGTTGAATTTTTTATCTTATTGTACTTACAAATGTTTTTTATCCTTTGTATACTTATTGTTTTAATTGTTATTTTGTATGCACGTCATGTCCCTGCGACAAATAATTTTTTTTTTCTTTCTTACATCTTATACACAAACCTATTTTTCTCTACACAATTACACGCAAGGTTTTCCCCACTCTTCCCTCTTCCATTCCTTCAACTTAGGATTGGTATCTACAAAACATTGTTGCATGGAGATCTAGATAAGATTCTTATAACATTCATTCTCTTAAAAAATAGCTCAATACGTAGAAAATGAAATAAAGAAGCATGTAAAGTTGACCTCTGAGTATGAATCTACTTAATATAATAAAAATGATACCTCACCTGTAAGACCGGGTGCTAATGTGATGTTGTATTTGCCATCATTCAGTACTAATTGACAGTCATCGTGCAAGGAGTTCACACTTAGTGTTGTGCTGTTCGCTGACATTTCAAACCTTAGGTTTGCTCCGAGGTACTTGATTCCTGAAAGAAGTAAAGACAAAATATTCTGAAAAGTCAATATCGGGAATGCAGACAGTAATACAAGTTGGTGTTATGTATCTGTAGGTGCTCTGTTTCACACCTACGGGATTCGACACGGGAGTTACCACGACACGTGTTGTATTTAAATAAAAGGTTTTGATCACTGGAGTATTATTATTTTATTCCCGTAATTATCCCAAGTTGAACACAAACACGCGGACCGGCCAATGATGCTCAGTAACTGGCGATCGCCCATTCACACATCTCTTTCATACAACAAAACGCTGACGCATAACATTCGTACTTACATTGTCCCTACATATCCTTCTGCCGATCTATAATGAGTCGGTTCAGAACTATTTATGTAATGTGGTTCAGCGATATGCACGGTAAACTAGCTAGCAATATTAAATTAAAAACGTTAGCTATCTTTGGCCTACCTCTGATCTTAAAATTAGTAACATTCGGCGGGAGGGTAGGCTTTTTGATCTCCAATCTGTCCAGGTGGATGCTGATGCCTGCGTAGCCGAAGATGAGCGTCTGAAGGAACCCTCCCATGCCGGTGAAGAAATTCACAGCACCGGAGTCTGGACGGCGCAGTTCACTCCACACCTGAAAAGTAGTTAATGAATGAATCTTATTTAACAAAGTAGTTTCATAAACTTGGTATTAACACTAGCACACGGCAAGTGGAGTTAGTTACCTAGGTGATTTTCACCTGGTATGTCGCTACAGGAAATATTGTTACCCAATACAAATTGACTATAGGTGAAAATTCAGTGTAGTTAGGATCTGGCATAGCCATTTTAGCCTGGTTAACAAAAGCAATAGTGTAGTCCATAATATCCCTTACCTTAAAGGGCTCTCTAACAAATCCTTCGTAGCTCATGTTAAACACGGAATTAGCCTTGGCTTCGTCATCTACCTGCAGATGGCCAATAGTGTGCATGCTCCACGTCATGGCTGGTCCATTCTCACGAGTCACTGATTCGTAATACGTCAGGTCATTGATTCGTGTGGAACTGAAAATTAACAAAATACCGATTTAAATTCAGAACAGAAGGGTTCTAGAAAATGAGTCTTCGTTTGCATACCTTGTTACGATGAACTGACGGGAAAAAACATGCAAATGATTCATTAGATTCTCGCCTTGACTCCTACAATTAATGTGTTATTTATTATGTGTAGGTATGTATATTTTGTCGGAGTAACAAAATAAATAATAAAAAGAACTGTTCATCGCCTTCGTAAATACTCATGGCAATGTTGTCCGTTTAGAGGGGTTATTCCCAGTTGTCGCCACTGGTGACGCCACCACTGGCGACAAATGGGAATATTTTTAAAAAAAAATCCCAGTTGTCACCAGTGGTGGCGCCACCAGTGGCGACAACTGGGAATGGCCATTCTTCTAGTTCCCAGTTGTCACCAGTGGCGACAGATGGGAAATATAAAGTGATACGCCTCCGGTGGGGGCGATGCTAGAGCTGAATTATAGTGATGGGGTTTCATTATTGTATCACTAACGAAGTTTTAAATAGGTATATTTTATATTTTCTTAAATAAAACTTTTACACGTTACTTGGGAAGATATATATTTTTATAAATCACAATATTTGTATTCATTGAGATTAAAACTGCACAAGTACAGTTTCCAGTACTACAACTATTACAGATCGTATAATTATTTTACTTAAAACTATATTATTAGGTTCTTATCACAAACTAAATAGTAATGAATATGTACATAATTGCAATATATTTACAATCAGCCATAACTTCCGCGCTCCGATCCTGTCGATCAACCCCCTCCTCTATGCTGTTGTCGGTTCGTAGACCAGTGACGTAACACTTACCAGTGCATTCCCAACAATGTCAGGGTCAACTGCGTCGTGCAGTTCTGGTGAAGTTTCGTTAGTTTATATAAAAAGACGTCACGGGACTATTCTGCTTTGCGCAGGTTTCCAATATCATATAAAAAGGAAACATAAAAGTGGGTTAACTGTGTGGGAATGCATCAAACGAAAATACAAGTGTAAAGGAATTATAAAGATAAAAGTAAGTTTTCGGCTTTCATTTATTATTATTATTTATATGAAAAAACTTTTAACATAAAGCTCACGCCAACACGTTTGTGCACGCTCATGCCAACACAAAAGAAAAACAGGCGGCCATTTTGTGCACGTTTGTCACTTATTGTGAACGTTAATTTGTAATGAATTATTTTAATACACTTTATTTTATTTGTTTAATGTACGCTACGATTACTTATATTTTTTATTATTTTAGGATAACAATGTCCTTCATGAAACTGCACACTCATGTACACCTGACTTTTTAAAAAATGAAGTAGATGAGCGACTTTACGGCTGTAAACAACAACTAACAAAAGAAAATTACCCAGCGGTACCACAATGTTACAATGATATGGTCGGGTCCTTTCAAACTTCAGGATTGGACTTAGTATGCAAAGTACCGAGCTTTGAAAGTATTAAATCATCTCTATATAGATTCAGAAATGCAGCAGCCGGAGTAACACACCTTAAATCTAAACAAGGAATCAATGTTCAAATTCCTCCGGAATTTAATAATTTTGTATTGGCTGATTATTCTGATGGTGACAACCGTATTATAGTTTTTTGCACCAAAGAGGCAAAAAAGGTTATGAATGAAGTACATGATTTTTATAGCGATGGAACCTTTAAAAGCTGCCCTTTATTCAACTTTATAGCATTCACGGAGATTTGGGAAGTACTGTGAACCACACGAACATAGTGCCGCTTGTCTACGCACTTATGAGTGACAAGAAGATGGAATCATACATCATTTTATTTTCCATGATTAAATCCCAAATACCTGACTGGGATCCAAAGAAATATAAAACTGATTATGAAAGAGCTGCAATGAAAGCTTTAACGACTGTGTTTCCGTCTGTAATTATATCCGGATGCTATTATCATTTTAATCATTCCATTTGGGAGAAGGGTCGTAAGCTCGGGATAACTAAATCTAATGATGAAAACAAGATAAGAGAAGTGGCATTAAGCGCCGTATTGCCACTATTGCCGCCGAATGAAATTTTAAATGGCTGGAAATATATTACTCGCAAGAATACACAAGAAGATGACATTAAAAAATTTAGAGCATATATGAAAAAGCAGTGGATGATAGACGAGTTCATTAAAGTATGGTGTGTATACGGTGAACAGCATCGAACAACAAACGCTTTAGAATCATGGCATCATAAATTAAACCAAACAATTGGAAAAAAAAATCCTAACATTATACATTTTTTAAAAACCTTGGTCAAGGATTCGGCATATTATAGAGTTTCTAATAATATGATTAAAAATAAAAAGAAAATAAGAAAGAAGAAATATGTACTCAATGATGAGTTCATACAAGATATCCAAATGGAGTTAGTACATGGAAACATGACAGTGGGTCATTGTTTAGAATGTTTGAGGCGGTAGTTTTATGAAAACTGACGGCGATTGAAGAATATTAAGTATTATGTTAATATACGGGTAGGTAGTCGTTTTCTTAAAAACTACTCGGATTTTATTTATCAAAAAATACTGTTTACCACAGTAATATATTTGTATAAGAGTATAATATTAAGTAATTCCTATTTAAATACATCTAGCTAAATCGAAAGAGTAATGTCAATTATTGTAAATAGTATGTTGATCTGTGATAAAAAAGTAGAAGTATAAATTATTGTAAATAATGCATTGATTAATCTGTGATAGACATCGCAGTAAATTAATGAGTAACATAATACCTGTAGATTTAGAAAATTATAAACGTCAATTATTGTGGTTAATATATACAAGTCTGTTTTATAAAAATAACCTAAGAATATAAATAGACATAATGCCATACGTTGATTAATCTGTGATAAGAACCTAATAATATAGTTTTAAGTAAAATAATTATACGATCTGTAATAGTTGTAGTACTGGAAACTGTACTTGTGCAGTTTTAATCTCAATGAATACAAATATTGTGATTTATAAAAATATATATCTTCCCAAGTAACGTGTAAAAGTTTTATTTAAGAAAATATAAAATATACCTATTTAAAACTTCGTTAGTGATACAATAATGAAACCTTATCACTATAATTCAGCTCTAGCATCGCCCCCACCGGAGGCGTATCACTTTATATTTCCCATCTGTCGCCACTGGTGACAACTGGGAACTAGAAGAATGGCCATTCCCAGTTGTCGCCACTGGTGGCGCCACCACTGGTGACAACTGGGATTTTTTTTGAAAAATATTCCCATTTGTCGCCAGTGGTGGCGTCACCAGTGGCGACAACTGGGAATAACCCGTTTAGGGGTTATAGTATGTCACTAATACTAATATTAGAAAGAGGTAAAAGTTGTTTGTAAGTTTGTGCGTAGGGGTAATCTTCCGAACTCCTGATCCAATTCCGAAAATTCTTTCCCGTATGCGAAGCTCCCGAGTGTCATGAGCTTTAAATCGTTCCCGTGGGTTAATTTTCGTACATAACGAGAGGCGAGCAAGAACTAGTTTTTAATACTACTGCACCCCCATTCTGAAAAGCTAATTCCCACCAAGATCTAATGACGTTCAATTATATTCAGATAGTGAACTACTTACCTTCTAATAGATATTTAAGAGAAACTTACGTATTCATAGCATACTGCAGTGGGAAACCCAGCAGCACAGCATCAGCCTGTTTTATCTGCTCTCCTCGTTTGTAACCAGAGAACTGAGGGTGATAGTCTAGCTCCTGGTCGTACGGTAGAGCCAGACTCCATGCGATGTCGGCATAGTGATCAGGGTCTTTAGCCATGTAATAGGACTTGCAGAGACAGGAAACATACCTGGAATTGATTAAACAAGGGTTGAAAAGTTATCGATAGTAGTACTATCGATAGTAGTAGTAGTATCGATAGTAGTAGTATCAGTAGTAGTAGTTTCGGTAGTAGTAGTATCTATAGTTGGTAGTTGGGAGAAATAGCGGGTAGTGTGTGAGTGTAAGTTCTTTATTTTAGTGTGGGTGTTAGTTTCTTGTGGTGTGTATTATAGCATGTTGATCCCATGACACTCTCGGGTTTAGGTTAACGAATTTGCTCCGCAGCATTGCACCGTTGGTTATGTAATTAATTCCTTATCCTTGTTAATTTTCGAGGTTTTTGTAAGTCCGATAAACCCATCTACGTTTATTTGGGTGGTATGTATTACACTTATCAAATAAATATCTTTGTCCAATGTACACGAACAGCAAACCACAAATGTAGCGATCATTTTTGTAACAACGGAAAGTATATTGGACAAAGATATTTGATAAGTGTAAGTAATACCACCCTTAGACAGAGCGTATCAGTGAGAAAAACATACTGTGTTAATGTCGAAGCAAGCACTTTAAAGACGATGAGAAAATTGAAAGGAGAAAGATAGAAGAAGGAGAAGGAGGAGGAGGGGGGGAGGGTGGCGATAGGACGAGTGATGGAGAATAGTAAGAAATCTCGCGCCCTACGCGGCACAACAACCACGGCTTGTCACATGACCGGCCGGTATGTCGACTAAAACTGGTCGGACGCCCGGTCGTGCGACCGAACTTTCTTCCTGGTCGAACCCTCTGCGGCCAAAAGTCGTGGTCGTGGCAGTGTAGTGCGCGAGATCCCTAACTCTTCAACTCACTGTGCCAAATAAAGCGAGTATCCAGCGATGACGTTGGTGAATACTGAGTTGTTGACATTCTTGTGATCTTCGTCGGGGCCCATTACATCTGAAAAAAAAAGTTGATTTTTATCACTGTCTGCTGGATTCGTTGTAATGTGTTTTCAACTAAAGTTATTGCGTATGAAGAGGGTATTTTCCTATCTTTTCGTAGAAGTACAGCGTTGTCTGTGTGAAGATTATTCTAGTTCTTACTTGAAATATCGTAGAAGCCGGTGTTGTAATTGATCACAGCGCGAGATGCCCAGAAGTCTGCAATATTGGTCACAATGTCGCAGCCGCCCTGCTGGAAATATTAATATTCCTTAAATTTTTGCCTATTTTCCTGCTACATATGCTACATGCCTGCTGCATATTTCTAAATTTTAGCGTCAATTATTCTGCTGATGGCTATTAGGGCTCCTAATTGTTCCTATCTTTTGTTTTTTTAGCAGTGTGTAAACATGAGCGAGCCAAAACTAAAAAACCGGCCAAGTGCGAGTTTTACTCGCACACAGGGTTCCATAGCCCCAAACAATATTTTGAACTGTCATTCATTAGTTAATAGTATTAGTTGGTAAACTTCCACTCAACCGCAAAACTAAATTGGTTTTTCATAGTATGTTAATGAAAAACAAAGTTACTGCTGCAGTTTGATGAAAAAGTCCCATATCTCAAAAACTGAACATCATATCTTATTGAAACCAATTTTCGTTGATAGTTTTTTTTACGTTCTACAATCCTAAATATTTCCAGAATTTTCCTCCTCTTACTTTAGAAATTAGAGGGGGGGGGGACACACATTTTACCACTTTGGAAGTGGCTCTAGTGCAAACTATTCAGTTTAGAAAAAAATGATATTCGAAACCTCAATATCATTTTTAAAGACCTATCCATAGATACCCCACACGTAGGGGTATGATTAAAAAAAAATTTTGGTTTTCAATTCTATGTATGGGGAACCCCAAAATTTATGTTTTTTTTTTTTATTTTTGTGTGAGAATCTGAATGCGGTTCAGAGTATACATCTACTTACCAAGTTTCAACAGTATAGTTCTTATAGTTTCGGAAAAAAGTGGCTGTGACATACGGACGGACGGACAGACAGACAGACAGACAGACATGACGAATCTATAAGGGTTCCGTTTTTTGCCATTTGGCTACGGAACCCTAAAAAGGCTCTATCTTCGTCAAATAATTGTTTGTTATGTTTTGCTAACTAGCTTATACCCGCGACTTCGTTCGCGTCGAAAAAATATCATATGACCAATTAGTCAATCATCAAATGACCTTTCCTGCTCTGGGCGGAGCGGAAGGGAGTGTCAGACTTGTACTGACTAAACCCTATTCATGTTCCTTCTTAGCCCTTTGTGTTCCAGGGCCACGGTATCTCTTTCAAACAGTCCTGCAGCCCTTGAACAGTCCCGCAGCCCATAGGTGGAACTCCAAATAATATTAGTAAAGATTACTAATAACTACCTTCAACCACTCCTCATCTCTGGTTGTAGCAAGGTACTGCCGGATGGCAAAAGAGATACACCCGCTGATGTGCTGCTCGAAGGTCGCCACATCTGGACAGCACGGCTGCGTAACCTCTATTCCTGTGTACGCACTCTCCCATGGAAACCTGAAAAATCATAAGACACGAGGAGTGTTATTTTTCTTCTTCAAATTGATATAATTCTTGTTTATCTTCACTTAGTGTCATGGTCATAAATATAGTCATTGGAACTAGAGCTCTAAAAAATCAGCTTTAAAAAGTTTTCGAAATCATAGATGCAAAGTGGTGGTCTTAATTTAGTACCTCTAGTAACTCCTATGGAAAATGATAAAGGAGTAAATGATAGCGTGACGGTTCATTGAAGAAGGGCGAAGGAAGAATGGAAGAAAAAGACGTGTTGCGCCGACCCCAAGTAACATGGGACATGAGCAGGAAGACGTTGAGTAAGTCATATGGAAGGACTTTGTCTATAGAATCTTCGTTGGTTACCTATATCCCTTATTGCCTGTTATCTTGGCTAATTCAGCAGCCACGTATGCTGTATCCAGCCTGTACTGCAGGAGTTTGTTAGCATATTTAGGATAAAGCAGCAAGATCGAGGGGAACATCCAGGTTTCTGTGTCCCAGAAGTTGTGTCCTGAAATTAATGGGTAATAAACGGGTCAGTTAATAATAAATATTTTATACACAAAAGAGTTTACATAGAATGAGCAATAACTGATTGTTGGTTTTGTGTTTGAGCTTAAATAAAAGTGATACCTTCATAATCCTCCAAGGTTCCACCTCTCGCCAGACCAGTAGGGCTGAGCCCGTAGTACCGGTCCGGAGGATGGAACGACTCCTCCGAGGGTAGGGAGCTCAGGAAGTAGTACCATATGGCGTGTACTATCTTAGCCTTAAAAAAATATTTGAAACTATGAGTCGGGTAAAATATACAAGTAGTAGTTTCGTAAAGGAATGTGCATCTTATTGCTATTTATTATTCTAAATTACTGATGATGATGAACTGACGGACTTTTCATCTTTACATTATTTTGCACTGTATCCAAATATAACAAAACACTTTTTAAATCACCAGCTCCAAGTTCCCTTCGATCTCGATGCCACCCTGGTGGTACAACTGTTGCCATCCCTCCACGTGCTTGTCGAACAACTCCTCGCCGTCCTCCTGCAATACTAAAGAAGCGTGTTACTTACCATACATGGACACTAAATATTAATCATAATCAGCCCTACCGTACCCACAACTAAGACAGACCGCCTCTCTGGAAGAGGGAGTTTTCAAAAAAGCTTGAGGAGCGTCAATGGAATTGCATCTGTGCTTGGTTAGTGGGAATAAGGCGCCTGAACTATTGCACTAGACGTAGGTAATGTTCAACAGCGAGTAACATTAGCATTAATTAAGCTGTCCTCAATTACAGCTGCAATTTCGTAGGTGTCTTCTCAGATGACAAGGTAATTTTATCAGAATAATTTAGAGCAGCCTCCACAGACTTGTCAATTAACACTTATTACGAAAACCATTCCAGTTATTCCAGAATGTTGATGAATCCAAATGGCCCATACAGCACGGGCACTAATGACATCACAAAATGAATTAAGTCACAAATAACCTTTGATTAACTCCTCCCTCGCGATTGTCTTATTTTTATCAACTGTCATTGCGAAGGTGAAGACCCTGGACCCATGTGGAGGGACCACTAGATGGTCTGGAACCGACGTCCAGTAAGCACACACGTCTACTGGTAAGGGCTGGTAAGTTATGTCTTCGGATTCCTTCGTTTTTCCGCAGGCACTCCAAACAGTTCTGCCAGCAATTATTTCTGGCTTAGGTTCCTCGAAAGCAATATCCTTGCTTTCTCCTCCGGGCTGGAGTTTGATTGCTATCCAGATTTCGTGGTTGACGAAGTTGGGGTCTGAAATAATTATCAAACGTCTTCAAATGCCCCTGATCAAACAAAAGTGGCAGTCATGATCGGGAAAGAAGTTAGTATTTGTGGACGTTTAGGAATGTTTCCAAACATCAAGGTATCTATGTGACACTCAAGATACAATTATTTGGATTAGATAAACCAACAATATTCATGATACATGCATGATCAAAAACGTTTTGCAAATCGAAAAGTGACATGAATACCCACCGTAGTTAGTCTTAGAATCCACTTGAATTTGATTCACTATAGCCCTCGTGTAGAACCTATGCGCGTAAATCCTTTGCGTCACCACCGATCTTTCTCTATCTACCCTCACTTTAAACACCCCTTCCTTGGTATCCAGGCTGTATACCGGGCTATAAGGGTGGTGGGTCAGGGTCGAGTTGAGCCTGATGTTGGCCCAAGCTGGGATCCTGGCGCGGTGGCTGTTGCCAGCCTGCCCATTGTACAGGCCATTCATGTAGACAGTGTCGCTGAAGATGTTGGTGGCTATGTGACCGTTTCCGATTGATGGCATGAATTTGTCATTAGATGGGAGGCTGAAATAAACAAAAATTATAGAATTTTTGTATCCATCAGGTAGCTAGGCCATCTCAATCGATTCTCGATGTTTTACGACAAACTTCGTTTTAAAATATCGAGAATCTCGAAATCGAGATTCAGATGAAGATCGGAAGGCTTTCAAATAATTTTAAACACAGTTCAGAGCAAATTATTAAACTGAGAAAAAACTAACAAGCGCCTTTTCATTTGGTTAGAGTAAATATTTTCGAGGTATTTCTATAGACGCCTTAACAGTAGCAAATTGTGATTTATAACATTGCTGATAGTTTAATCACAGGCGTTGCTTTACATTTCCTGAACGTTTAAATAAAACTATTTTATTTAATAATGTAGTTAATTTCTGTAATAGTAATAATAAAATGATAGAGATACATCTTAACGATAAATGGTACTGACATACCCCAACACCTAGATACGTTAGTGAACACCATCATGATGTTAACAACAATCTAGTATTAGGTGCATCAATTTAGATCAAAAGATCTAACAGACTCTATCATTCAATCATCTTATATAGACAAGTCTATCTATCTACTGACCTCGAGAGAAACAAGATAAGTTTTAAATTGCCCTAACGGAACTAACTACAATGGAATTGGCAACATAAAGACACATTTATAGAATATGATGACTCACTGATGTGTCGAGAAAATATGACTCGCCGGACTGATGTCCTCAGTTTCCTCCATCCCGATGTCTTCGGCAGCATGACTGCCGCCTTTGGTGACCAAGATGATGGCCACCACCGCTGCGACCGTCAGTAACCCCAACATCGCCGCAACCTGCTTGTTACGCACCAAAAAGTTCCACATTCACACAAATGTTTCTATACCTCTTTGATAAAAACTAACAAAGCAGAATTGCTCAACAATTTTGTCAAAAAAAAAAAAAAACTAAACGTCAAATTGAAAATTATCGAATCGAACAATTCAAATAACTGTCAGTTTTTGAAAGATGATTATAGAATGGTTCAGATTATGCGCAGATGTCAGTCTGCGCGGGAGACTCCCGTGCTCTCCGGTCAACGTCAATGTGTAGATTACGCGACCTACTAGTGACCTCACCCGACACACATTATAGATCTGTTAACAGAGATAATTAGGGTCATCTCTTTGTTTCAAATCGCTGTACGATATTGTCAAGCACCTATAGATACATCGTGCAAAATTGAAATTATATTCGCTCAATTGTTTGCACTTTGACCACGTCGTAAATCATAATCTAATAAATATTGTGCGTATCTCTTCATATCTCTCAAATTTGCATGTTGATTTAATATATTTTATGGTGTTTGATACAATATTGACATCAAAATAAACGCTTCTGTAATATTAGCCTTTGTTTCTGACAGCCCTAAACATAGACCGGTCACTTTTCTCTAATTCAATTGTCGCTTCCTTATTAATGTAGGTACTAGACGCTCTGCTTAGCATAAGTCATCATAAGATTGGATTAATTGCCCCAATGCTGAAGAAATTAAAAGTAGGCCTTGTTGACTTTAGCTATTATGTATTTTTATTGCATTAGTTACGTGCTTAGCTGGTGGAGATGTTGTGAGTATATTGAAGATTATAAGGAACCAACCAATGTTACGTTATTGCATGTTACTAGTTTTGATGTTTACTTTCGCTTCAGCCCTAGTGTGTTAGTCGCACATTATAATGTACACAGGTGTGCTGTAAATAAACATCCTTATCATCTAGGATTCCGTCACTACTTCTACGACGCAAAACTGCAGACATACGTATCACGCATGCCACTTACCCAAACAATAAATTAATATGCTCTGAGGGATCTTTTCCATATGAGCTCAGAGCTCAAAGATCTAAGTAAAATAACCGGGGAAGCTTTATTTTTAATTACATTATCATAAATGTCATTCATAGAGTGATGTTTGATCGTCCGATTGCCGCTTGCGCGCGCGCATCAGACCGTGAACCCTCTAGTTACGCTCTGGTACTTTCGATGAACTGGTGAACACTTTTGGTACGATTTGCTTGTTACTACTGGGCACAGGTGTCATAGATCAATTGACTTAGTATTGTGGGCCGTTCACAGTGGTTGAACAATTTTTGTAATGCATTTATAATTTGACAGGTGATGGATTTATCGAAAGGTGTTATGTAATTGGGGCTTGTTGTTAACAAGGGTATCATTTTGCTTGTACGAACAGATTGAGGTTATTGGGCAATAATGAGGTTCTTCCTGCTTCTTTTTATAACAGGGACAAAGTCTTAAAGAGGAAGGTACATCAGAATTATCTTGTCTATTAATATCAACACATGAATTTTATTATAACGAGCTGAGCTGAACTAAGCTGTACATCGCAGTGGTGCTTCCTAGTGCCTTAGTTGCTTAAAAAAACCAATATGAATGAAGAAAGATTACCTTAAATACTCCCAGTCCTTCACAAACCGTGTCCTAGTTTATTTGCACTAGACGTCCAGACTTGCGCCTATCTTCACAGATACTCGTTCAATGAACAGACGCAATGACCGGTGGACTGCAATTATCGGAATTCACTGCGATACTAGGCTACATAGTGTCAATCTTACTGTTAAAAGCACGACTATTTTAATTACCAGCTGTAATGGGTTTCTATGTAATGTGTCTGAGGAGCTCACCATTTGGAGACAGGTCCTCCTTTCATTAGTAGAACCTCATATAATTAGTCATCGTCTGCCTAGCCTTTTCCTAAACTATCTTGGGGTCGGCTTCCAGTCTAACCGGATGCAGCTGAGTACCAGTATTTTATATGAAGCAACCGCCTATCTGACCTTCACAACCCAGTAAATGGGTAATACGATACCCCTTATTAAGACTGGATGTGAGACTTTTGGCTTCTGGTTACTCGTAATGACAGTCAATATCTGCAAATGACAGCCGGGACCAACGGCTTAACGTGCTTTCCGCAGAGGAGACTCGGTATGTAATTATGGTCATCCATCCACGGACCAACCTCGGCAAGCATGGCTTAACCTTAAAGATCGACCCGTGCAGCTGTTATTATTTAGTCACGAGCTCCTCATATAATTAGAATGGCATCCAATTTTAAATCATGTGCTAACCCCACTTAGACTCCATATATCACTCCATTGATATAGAATAGAATAATTTATTTCAATCGTCATGGATCATAAAATTTTACAATCGGCAACACATCTTAAACTATGTACAATCACACAGATATTTAATACATTATTATTTAGTTAATTAATTAAAAATAGTAGTTGTAATAATTTTCATTTTGAAATGATAATGATTATAATATGATATAATGATATGAAATGATCTATTCAACTATCCCGGTCGTAAATGTTGGTACCTAGTCTTGTATTCCAGCAGCAACTAGCCAGATATTCACAAGTCAAATGACTATTCATCGTACATCGTAATCTTCATCGTTATCTGGTCATATTTTTATTTTTTGTACGTGCCATGTTCTTGTAGATGTCAGAATAAGCTAAATATCAATCTCATGGTGACAAAGTTGTCGTCATGTCGGTACTTAGTCATTATTTACGTGGAATTTGAGCAGAAACCATTGTTGTTTTGTTATTGTTACCGCCTGATCATGTCAGTATTTAGAAATAATTTATCGTGTTCTTAGAATTGAAGAGTACCTCATCATTAGTGTGTTCAAGCGGAAAGACTGTTTCTAGTGTCTTTCCTCCTGGAAAATTCTGATTCCTTTAAGACAGCTTCCTCAAAGCTCACTATCACGGTCACTTTATATTAATAAGTATCGTTCTCGTGTCTATCATTTGCCTGCCTCTTCCCAACTTATTCGGGATCGGCTTCCAGTCTTACTGGCTTCAGCTGTCGCTCTCGAGTCCATTTTGAAATAATTATCTCTAAATGACGGAAGATGCCGGCGAAAAGAGACAGTTCATTGTTCTCTATGAAATAGTATTACATCCTGTGTCAAATCGAAGTCTGCAAATCAAGTTCACTGAATTCTGTTGACTGGTAATGAGTTCCTGAGAGATGATATCAAGGAACTCATTTTATCAGACCCAATAGGTACCTATCCTATAAGCCTAATAGTTCTTGCCCTTACAGACTTCACAGGTGTGCACCACAAAAATCCCATAAAACTTTCCGTTCAACCTGCTTGAATTAATAACCTGAGTCGTGAGATATGATTGGCCCAAGATCCAGTGTCATTACCGCGGCGCAGGCGGCGGAGCGTGGCGCCCTCCGCTCCGCTCCGGTTGTCAGGCCATCCACCTCGCAGCCAAGACACCATTCAGTGATTCTTGCGAGATACCATGCTAGCAGGTAGCTTTTATGGAGGTCTGGTAACTCATAACTTTATTATTTATTTGTACACATAATCTAACCTAACCTTAAACGTACATACACTCACGCCCGTTTTCTCATGGGGGTATGTATAAATCACAGGACGCCAGCAGCTCCGATCCTTACATACTCCTTTCGCGTCATCCACGTTCATACTTCTGGTCGTACACGCACGCTGACTGCAGGGACTAGGTACTGTTTTTTCTGAAGAACACCTTACGTAAGTAAAGTTTTCTCCACGTAGAGCTAAGGTTTGCTCCCTGTAGTATTCCATATTTGGAATCAGTGAAGTTTTCTGTATTGTATGGAGTGCTTTGCCTGCTTTAAACCACGTGGATATTTAGCAGGTGTATATTTAAACCAGAAAATACTGTAACTTATTTGGTTTTGTCATAGAAGCCACTTTACACCTTACTTCCGTACTAGGATCCCTGCATAGTATGGAAGTAAGTTGGTGTAAAGTGGCTTCTTTAAGGAGTTACCGCTTTAAGGAGACGAATAGGTTACTCTGTTCATGGCATCAAATACGAATAGAAAATCATACAATGCAACACTTTTGGACTTAGAGCTTTAGATTTATCTTAATTTATTACTTACTTCATCATCATCAGCCTGTATCATCATCAGCCTGTACTCGTCCACTGCTGGACATAGGCCTCTTCCATGACACGCCACTGAGCACGATCTTCGGCCACTCTTATCCAGCTCTTGCCAGCCGCCTTGCGAGGATCATCGCTCCACCGAGTCAGAGGACGTCCTACGCTACGTTTACCGATTCGTGGTCTCCACTCAAGAACTCGTCTACCCCAACGGTTTTCGGTTCTTCGGGTTTTATGGCCGGCCCATTGCCACTTCAGCGTGCTAATGCGGTGGGCTATGTCGATAACCTTGGTTCTCTGTCGGATCACCTCGTTACGAACTCGATCTTTCAGAGAAACCCCGAGCATAGCACTTTCCTCACGTTGATCGACTTTAAATTTGTGCTTACTTACTTACTTTAAATTAATTTTAATTTTATAGTTAAAGTAGCGATAGCCGTCAGCATAATATTCCCCTATCTCTGCAATATTAATAAATGCTAGGTAAGTGACCGCTATAATTGCAATCATTTATAATTGACGAGAATCATAAATATGAGTATGAGTATCTTACGAGTTTTTGTTTACCAGTTATGTACTTAATTAACAAATTGCTGGGATTTCCAGTATAATAAATCTTTCAAATTAATCTAATGTTAGTTGGTAGTATATATTTTATAACATCAAAGTATAATATAATAGGATTTAAAACTACAGCAAGTCCAATGTGACTTGGACAGAATTCTCGTCTAATGCTTTTGTGGCAGAAGATTCATAAATCCCATACTTTCTATTCTACGCAAGATATCCTAGCTTAAAAACGGCTCTCAAAAACGGCGAAGGAAAACATCGTGAGGAAACCGGCATGTCCTAGAGCTAAATATTCGAAGACATGTGACATCTACCAACCCGCAGTGGGCCCGCGTGGTGGATTACAGCCCACTTCCTTTCATAGAGGGGCCTGTGTCCCAGCAGTGGGAACATTATAAGTCGATGATGATGATGATGATCCTAGCCAAAGTGAGAATCGAGACCGACGAAAAAGTCCAGTTTGACGAGAAAAGCGTCTTTCCTCGTTAACATGGATGAGAGAGAGGTCTTTGACTTTACATAAAGTAACATCACGCTTGTTATCCCCGAAGGGTTGGGCAAAGGCGTACCTAATAGTACACCCACATTTTAGTTATATTTAAGTCCCACGTCATTGAAGGCGTGCCTATTGCCATCAATCGGGCACAAATCTATATATAAATCTATCCAAACTACGTAGCTGCCACCCCGCCGACCCAAGTGATAACCGACTGGAGGAAAGTCAGCGAAAAGCTGAAATCCACCACGTCGCCTCACCTGGAGGCCATCCCCGACCACATAGTCTCAGTCGCAGACACGACGGCCGCCATCAACTCGTTTACAGAACACGTGCAATCCGTACTGAAGGACTGCTCACGGGAAGTCCCAGCAATGAGCGATCAACGCTGGATACTACCCGCTGACATACGTGAACTGATAAACGAAAAGAACGCGGCCATCCGTGCCTACAGCAGCTTTCCCTGCGAGGCAAACAAAGCCCACATGCGTAATTTACAGCGTGCTGTAAAGGATCGCACCAGTGAGTTTCGTAATAATCAATGGGAAAAAACGCTAAGCGAACTCGAGCCTACCCACCTAGCCTTCTGGCAGCTGCAACGCAAGATGCGCTCCACCGAAGAGGCTTCGATGCCTCCCCTCACCCGTCCCGATAAGAGCGTCACATTCGACGACTCTGAGAAGGCCGAATGCCTAGCCGACAGCCTGGAGTCCCAGTGCTCCCCCAGCTTGCAACCAGTAGACAAGCGACATCTCGATGAGGTGAACGCATTCGTCGAACGTAAAGCCGCCCTGCCCCCCGAAGAAGACCCTGATGATCCTCTGCCTCCGGTCACAGCTGACGAAGTGCAAGACATCATTAACAAACTTCAACCGCGGAAAGCACCCGGCTCCGACGGAATCACCAATAGGGTGTTCAAACTCCTCCCCGCTCAGCTCGTCGTGTTAATGGCGGCCATCTTCAATGGCGCCCTGAGCAACAACGCGTTTCCCCAAATATGGAAAGAGGCCACTGTCATCGGTTTCGCCAAGCCAGGCAAACCCAAGTCTGAGCCTTCGAGCTACAGACCTATCAGTCTCCTGAATGCACTCGGTAAAATCTACGAGAGACTTATGTATAAGCGACTCAAAGACTTCGCCGAGGCTAAGAGTCTCATCCCCAACGAACAGTTCGGCTTCAGGACCGGACACTCTTGCATTCAACAGGCCCACCGCATCGTAGAACACTTGAGCGCTGGCTTCCAGCGTGGAGCGATGACGGGTGTGTTGTTTTTCGACATAGCAAAGGCATTCGACAAAGTCTGGCACAACGGCTTATTATATAAGCTGTACAAACTGGGAGTGCCAGACCGTCTCGTGCTCATCTTACGAGACTTTTTGTCGGATCGCACCTTCCGCTATCGCATCGGGAAGGCACTGTCTTCCCCCCACCCCATTAGAGCCGGAGTCCCTCAGGGCTCCCCGCTCTCTCCCCTTATCTTTACGCTGTTCACCAGTGACATCCCCAAGAGCAAGAAGGCACAGCTAGCCCTGTTCGCGGACGACACGGCCATCTATTACACTGGCTATAGTCACGACGCTATTTACAGCACCCTCCAAACCTCAGCCAACGTCCTAGGCGCTTGGTTCCGGAAATGGAGAATCGAGGTGAACCCCGACAAGAGTCAGGCAGTTCTTTTCTTTAAACCGCGTAAAAATAAGCCACTCGCGCTCAGCCCGATCACTATGTATGGTAAGCCTATCCCTTGGGAGAAGCAAGCCAAGTACTTAGGAGTCTTACTTGACAACCACCTGTCTTTCGCGGCGCACATCAAAGCAGCTCGCGACCGAGCTGCCTTTGCTATGGGTAGGCTTCATTTCATGATCTCGGCAAAAAGCAAATTGTCACTCAAGTGCAAGTTGCGCCTTTATACCGCGGTGATCCGCCCCATTATGACGTACGCTTGCGTCGTGTACGCTCACACCAAGCCTAAATACATCCATAGGATGCAAACCTTGCAGAACCGGTTCTTACGTAGAGTCACGGGAGCCCCTTTTTATGTCCGTAACGACCGTCTACACGTAGACCTTAGAATGCCCACCGTCCTTCAGTTTATGAAACGTCTTTCGAAGCGTTTCTTCGATAACGCCAGTAAACACCGTAATCCCCTGATCGCAGCGGCCGCCCGTTACGAACCCTCGCGCATTAGTACAGTACGCCGTCCTCGGCATACTCTCGTCACTCCCGATGATGCTATCACCCTCCTCCAGGAGAGTAGCAAAGAGACTAGCACTCTTAAAAAGTCCAGACACAAACCGCCGTCTTTCCGACCTCGCCGTCGAGGTCCGTCGCGACGTCCCGGTCCATGCCCTCCCCGACCCTCGCTCGAGCCAGCCCGCGATGCTGTGCCAGTAGTTTTAAATCAGCCCCTAAATAATGATATCACTCAGATCCAGCCTGTCCCCATGCAGTCCTCCCCCAGCGACGCCCTGAGCCGAGGCTCGTACCCCACAGGGGGTGCCCTCAGCGTATAGTCGCTTAGTTTGTAAGTTTTTATGCCCTGGCTGGAGGCCTTACTCTTAAGGCACCCACAGGATAGTCCGGTTAAGCAGACGACAACCTCCTAGGTTGAACTGCGAGATGCCATTCATAAAAAAAAAAAAAAAAAAACGTAGCTGCCACTGAGAAGTCCTGATGGAAAAACTAAATAACACATTGACCGAACTGGGACTCGAACCCAGGACTTCATGCTTAGCAGTCGCGCTTGTGACCAATAAACCAACGAAGCAGTCAAAGGTTTTTAAATTCTGATACTATCGTTTTCCCTATGTTAAAACGCGAGACAGAATGTTCTCAAATAAATGCACTTTTAATGATACCATCAGTTACTTAAATAATTTCCTGTTGTTTTATGGTTTTGATTCATTTATTTCTTATTAACAATCAAATAATATTAAGGATCGTAATCAGGCTTTTATGATGGTTCGATGAAGGTATAAACCTCATTTCTTTGTCCATTAATGATCGATGCTTGCTTTCGGTAGCCAAAACGATTTGAGATTCGTTTATGTTTATTATATTACGAGTACTTATCTGCCTTTGCTTGTACTGGTTCTTTTTAATACAGAAGCAAAAGTATCTTGTCTGAATTAATATCGTATAGCAGAGAGAGCCTCTCTTAAATCATCAATTTCATCAGTTCAGTATCCCTTTGTGCAAGAGATAGGTTGAGGTTGATTTTAATTATAATGCATTTGCTAATAGACGCTTTTGGTCCAGTGTGTCTTGTATGTAGAACGGAAGTGAGCTCATGAATCGATTTTTGAAATAAAATGGGATTATAGCGGTGCTCTGTATGGTGTCGGACGTAAAGAATAGCACCATCCCATATCTTCCCGTGGGTGTCGTAAGAGGCGACTAAGGGAATTGCCAGAGAATGGGCAGCAACGTTCTCTGTGCTATTGTAACAACCGTACTGCGATCGCCAACCCGCCTGCCAAGCGTGGCGATTATGGCAAAACCCCCCAAAATGTCAATGTGGCGACACTTGGGGGAAGCCTATGTCCAGCAGTGGACGTCTTTTGGGCTGAAATGATGAATGATCATAGCTGGGTACAAGAATGTATGGAAGTTCGTTATAATTCCCGATGGAAAATCCCTCTGGAACGGCTTGTACTCGTACCTACGTAAGTAAGTAGGTAGTATTTGGTTGTTTTTTTTGTTTTGTAATTTATTATAATGTTATAAAACGTTGTTGAAGTTCACCACGAAAGTAAAAAATTGCCCTCCGGCCGTGATGGCAACTGAGTTTGGCAACCAGTTGCTTAAAAATATTGGATATTCTTTTTACTCAACCAGTTGCCAAAGACGAATGTCGATTCTTGATACGCACCTAGTTGCCAACTAAGATTTTCTCAAAAGGTGTGGTTACTTAAGAAGAATTACCACTCTCAGTTCGTAACTATAACATCAGTTGTGGAAATCAAAATAAGGACTAAGGTCTGTATTATATTAAATTAGGATGTTTTCAATCAGATGCATATAAAATTTTGTTTCTATTGAATTTGTTTGATTAAATTTCTTAAGAGTTGCGTCATCGAAAGGGAACAAGGGTAGGTACATTATGTTTCAAATAATAATATCGTGAAAACAACATAATATAGGTGTATATGCCTTTACTCCATGTAATTACCTAACTACAGCTTAAAGTTACTGAAAATTAACAACTAGGTTCCCCATTTGCAACAAAATTGAAATTATAAGTACACTTCGAATTTAGTAGGTAGTTAATATGTCTTTAGAATGGGATAACAAATGGACTGATAATTTCGAGACAGTGTCCGACACTAATTTTGTTTTCATTTAAAGTTTTTATCGCTAACCCAATTTCCTCATCGATCTCCTCGTACTCCTTCTTTTTTTTAGGTGTAATTTTTTTCAAATCATAGTATGTCGCTTCAGATTCTAAAACATCGAGTAGATGTGCCAACGTTGGATTTTTCTTACCAATAAAACTGTTGATCTTTCTATGCCATCCCTCTATATTGTTATTAGTTCTAAATTTTTCAGTTTCACAACAACAAGATTCAGCAAAAAAGTCTTTATTAACCCACTGCTTTTGGAAATATTTATTAAACATATTGATTTCCTCACTAACAGGTCTTTTTGCCATTACATAATCATATCCTTCTCTTAAGTATTTTTTTGGTAACCGTGCAATTCCAATACATCTCGCCACATGCCTTTTTTTTACTCTAGTTTTTATTTGTAAGGCCTTCGCCTTTTTCCATAACGCATGGTTGAAGTGATAGTAACATCCCTTAAAAAGTATACCAGGAAATATGTCTTTAAATGCATTAATTGCTGCAATTTCGAAATCCAATGTAATTTTTTTTGGACTCCAGGTAGGAATTTGAGATTTAATTATACTGAACAAAATTTTATATGTGTTATTTCTTTTATCGGGAAGAAGTGCGAAAAATAATGGAGTTATGATATTGTTAATTTCATCATAGCCATGAATGGTATACAACTGTTTAAAGGCTTTTGGGCAACTTCTGAAAGTGCCATCAGCAAAGAAATGATTGAAATTACTCATTTTTGTTGTCACATCACGAATACAAAATACAATGATTCTAAAATCTCCATCTTCATATTCACAAAGATAAAAATGTTGGTACTTCATGGGTATTTCAACGTCCGTAGCATTTGAGAAACGCATTTTTGTGGTACCAACTACTTTGTTTCGCCCATTGTAAAGGTCACTTTTCACACTGCTGAACTTTGGTATATCGCCGACGAAATTATATCCATCGTTTTTTAAATCACGAACCATATTGTCGTATTGTTTGGGGATTGATTCAAAATTGCAACTACTCACTCTCTTGAGATCATCCAATTTTTTCAAAAATGTGGTTTCCGCAAAATTACGTCTGCAATCGGTTTCGTGTGCTCTTTGCATTATTATCTCATTACGAGTATTTAAAGTAATATTACCTCTGCATCCTTTTGTAAGGCTACATTTCCAAAATGAGTTTTTATTTACATATATTTTTTTACGGCTGTAACGCCTACCATCGTACAACGCAGAAACACCTCCTCTTCTTGAACTAATGAATTCAATGTTAGATGTATTTGGGTATACATTTAAAGTAGACATGTTGATGTCTCCGGAACAGACTATTATACTGGTCTTAAATCGTACACATACTCGTGCAGTAAATACAGTAATCTAATGTGTATTACACATATATTGCAATTAATCGATAACCTCAAGAGGCAAATAAAATGATAGATGTCAACTACGTCAGTAACAAAAGAAAATTTATTCTGAACATCTGAAAAAAGTTTGAATTCTTAAGTCTGAAAAAAGTTTGAATTCTTAGCAGATTTGGTTGAGTAACAAGAAAGTTTTTACTCCTTCGGCAACTGGTTGCGAAACTGCAAAGGTAAAATATTATAGGTGCGTATCAAGAATCGACATTCGTCTTTGGCAACTGCTTGAGTAAAAAGAATATCCAATATTTTTAAGCAACTGGTTGCCAAACTCAGTTGCCATCACGGCCGGAGGGAAAAATTGTAACTTTACAGGAGAGTTCAAAAACTGCATAATTATACCTAAGTAATGGTACAATACCATTTTATTATTTGTGCTCACTTTAAATAGGGATAGAGACGGTGCTTGTTTCTGATTGGAAACAACGCCTCTTCCGATTCTTTAGCAAACGGCATCAAAAATCAAATGTCAAAACCGCCAAAAATTAACTTACTCGATGTTAGAAATTCAACGAAGATAAAATATGGTCACGCTTGTTGTCATACACTACGCCATATCATTCAATTACTATTCAGTAAGTATTTATTCCATATTAATTCAATCAAAATAATCACGCAAACAATACACAAGTTTAAACAAACACAGTATAATTTTACTCAACTTTCTAAGAAATCAGCGACGAACAACAAAATAACGTCAGAATCAAAACAGCAATTTGGTATCTATTTAATTCTAGCTCCTTCGTTTGGTCACGGGTGGGTTAACGTCACGCTCTGGAGACCGTCCCGGCTCATGGAAACAGGTGCAATACTCCTTCTTTATAATTGACTATTAAGTTTATATTATGCTTACGTGCCCTTTAAGCCCTCGTTTCTGATGGCTTCAATTGTTTTATGACACTTTTATGAGGCAGTCAAGTGGGAAGTGCTTGTAGTGAGTGCATTCTGCCTGCTATATTTGTTCACCTATGAATCAGCTGTTGAATTTCGTGTAGAATGAGTAGCGTGTTATCCAGTGTAGGTATTCTGGAGTTGGTGGATTAAGATGAAGACTAGTTTACTAGAAAGATTGTTTTAGTGAAGGTAACCTAAAAATTTGTAGGTAATTGTAAAAAGTATGAATCTTAATATCGATTATTTTGCTATGACACTTCTCTTCTCACTCCGTACAACATCAGCTATCTGCTAGTAAAAGTTCCGTCAATATCGGTGCAGATGTTTCGGAGAATCTACAACAAACAGAAAGACAAAAATTATAAAAATGTAAAATAGTGCTTTTATGTTTTAAGTACCGATTTGATATTTTGCATTCAGTATAAAGGCTTTTGAAATTACAAACAGACACTTTATTTATTTAACAAACAGACTGCTTTATTTGGAAAATACTTCAGTAATGAGAATTTGAAATGACCCAGAAGAAACAATAAATTATGCAAAGATGTAAGTTTTTAATCTGACATGGTCACTAACACTATCAACAACACTTGTAACGGGATATTTACCATGTTTAAGTTTATCCGTGATCATGGCGTTTGCAACAGCGCCGAAATATCGGGAACTCATAACAAATAATAAACATGGTAAATATCCCGTTACAAGTGTTGTTGATTATGCAAAGATGGTTTTGAAATACGTGAAACAGTACCTAATCAAGTTTTCCCAATAGGATTTAATATTTCAGTAATAACAAGAAATTCCCTCCTTCCTTCCTCAAAGGAAGTTCATAAAGATGGTAACGTTATACTCCATAAAATTGTCCCAGTGACGCACAAATGATTGTACTAAATGGTCGCCAGTGGGTGGGCCACTGACTAATGGCCTATAGTGGTTAGTGGCTGCCCACTGCGCTGATGATGGTGGCACTGTCATACTCTCGTTTTAAAGCGAGTAGGTGGTCATTTACCTAATGACTGCATTGGACAGTTCTTCACGCTTTATTTTTATGAGGCATGGACAGAGTGCAGATTTCTAAACCTGGCGGTTCGTAATTTAATTACGATCACAAATCGGTTGAGGGAGGAGTTTAGGTCCCTTTGTTACTCAATAAAAATATTGGTTAAGCAGAGGTCTACCTAATAGTACACACTCATTTCACCATGTATGTTTAAGTACCATTTAAAAATAAAATAAACCAATATCTCTTGCCAAAATCGTGTCAAAAGTGTTTAACAGTGTGCTTAACGCTCAACCTAGAAGTCATATATGTGTTCACGATAACCAATTTGGTTTCAGTTATGGATTATCCACTGACAGCGCTAGATTGAGTATGAAGCACACTGTGAAGTTCTACACAGATCGCCACACTCCAGTTTACGCATGTTTCCTAGATTTGAGCAAGGCTTTTGACTTGGTTTCCTACGACATTTTATGGAGAAAGCTGGACGATGTAATACTCTAAAATACTGGTATGGAAACCAAGTCCATAGTGTGAGGTGGGCTGGTGCCCTGTCTAGGCCGATGGCTTGGAGTGCGGGGTGAGGCAGGGGGGATTATGCTCGCCAACGTTATTAAACCTATACGTGAATGACCTGATTGGCGCGCTTAGCAGCATGCGTGTCGGGTGTCATATTGACGGCGTGTATTGTAATAACATTAGCTACACCGACGATATGGTGCTGCTGAGCGCGTCAATCTGCGGGCTAAGGACACTCGTGGCCACTTGCGAGGAAAATGCTTGACTACATGGCATATAATGTTAAGAAAAGTGTAGTCATGGTCTTTGAGGCCAGGGGTAAATACACAGAAGCAGTACCTTCAGTAAAAATAAACGGTATACCCCTTGTGAGGGTAGACTGATTTAAATATCTGGGCCACTTATTGACCACTGACCTCAAAGACGATGAGGATATTGATAGGGAGCGGAGGGCGCTGTGTGTAAGAGCTAACATGATTGCCTGCAGATTCAGGCGTGCCTCTAAAGACGTCAAGCGCACTATATTTAGTGCGTACTGCACGTCTTTTTAACCCCCGACCAAAAAAGATGGGTGTTAAAAGTTTGACGTGTGTATCTGTGTATCTATGTGTCTGTCTGTGGCATCGTAGCTCCTAAACGGATATACCGATTTTTAGTTTTATTTTTGTTTCGAGAAAATCTGCTCAGCCGTTTCAAGATCATCACCTCTTTTCTAGTTGATGAAGGGATATAAACAACTTTCACAGGTAGTCAATTTGAAATCTTATCGCTTGTCACCATGGGCATTGCCAAGGGGGGGGGAGGGTACAACCCTCCAGAAAGTTAAAAAAATTAAATTAAAAATTAAAAAATCCCCGACACAGATAATCTCTAAAAAGCCAAAAATAAATTAATCCAAGCGACGCGACGTAGCGTCGGGAGTCCGCTTTATTTTTTGCTCTAAGCGGTCTTCTTTGAATTTTTTTGTTGTAATTTTTGTAAGTGTATTACTAAGATAGTCTGTCAGTACATTGTTACTAACACTATGTGTCTTGTTGCTCGAAATAAATGATTAAAAATAATAATAATGGAGGTTGAACCTATTGCTATCAACTGTGCACAAATCCAGGCTCCGTGACTTCTATTGTGAAATTCCCAATGGCAAAATCAAATAACATTCTGGGAATCGAACTACATCCCAGGACTTCATGCTCAGCATTAGTGCTTGTGACCATTAAACCAAGGAGGTAGTAAAACTAAAGTATAAAAAGATAAAAAAGAATCTTCGCCGAAACCAAGATAGAAAGAATGTTATTTTTGATATACCTACGTTCGTTTTACGGCTAATCTAAGGCAAAAGAAATTAACACAACGAAGAAAACAAATTGAAGATCTAAATAGTTTTTAGGCTTCTGTGCCCAAAGGGTCAATCGGGACCTTATTACTGAGACTTTGCTGTCCGTCTGTCACCAGGCTGTATCTCATAAACCGTGATAGTTAGCCTGTTGAAATTTCTGCCGATTATGTATTTCTGTTGCCGTTATAACAAAAAATACTAAAAACAGAATAAAAAAATATTTAAGGGCTCCCATTCAAAATAGTTTTTTGCTCGTTTTTATAAATAATGGTACGGAACCCTTCGTACGCGAGTCCGACTCGCACTTGGCCGTTTTTTTTTATTCCTAGTGGTGCTAGGAAAAGTAATATTTTAATCATACTGTAACTAGGATCATCACTCATTGGTCTAAATTCTACAGGATGTTGACTTCGTAGCCACAATGACTAGGCCGTACGATTAAGATATTCACACACTGTATTATGTAGAGACACTCAGGGTCATCTGCCTAGCCTTTCCCACACTACCTTGGGGTCGGCTTCCAGTCTAACCAGATGCAGCTGAGTGCCAGTATTTTACATGAAGCGACTGCCTATTTGACCTCCACAATCCTGTAACAGGGTAATACGATACCCCTTGGTAAGACTGGATGTCAGACTTTTGGCTTCTGACTACTCGTAACGACTGTCAAAGATCTACAAATGACAGCCGGGACCAACGGCTTAACGTGCTTTCCGAGGCACGGAAACTCGGTATGTAATTATGGTCACCCATACACTGACCAACCTCGGCAACCACGGCTTAACCTTGAAGATCGACCCGTGCGGCTGTTATTATTTAGCCACGAGGTCTATTAGACACTCTGGGGTGATATATAATAAAGTAATGATTTAATAACGTTACTTGTTTCCCCGAAAGGTTAGGCAGAGAGGTACCTTTAGTTGTGTACTAAATTTTTAATAAGCGAGCCTATTGCTTGCTATCAACTGCGGGCTACAGAGAAATTCCTGAAGGAAAAATCTAACACTTGATTTAACTGGAAATTGAACCCATTACCGCATGCTCTGCAGGAGCGCCTGAGACCTTACTAGACTAGCGACAATCATTACTATGCTTTTGTAAGTCTTGTTTACAGGCTAGATAATTTACTTGATTTGTACAACAGTTTAGGGACGGATTCCACCGAAGCGGACAAAAAGAGAGATGTGTTGTAAACCAAAAGGTATTTCATTATTTACATTTATCGTGTCTGCTTAGCTTTCGTGGAAACGGTTGAGCAGAGAGGAAGAAGGTGACTCGTAATTATTTAGTCCAGCAAAGACGAGGACAGACGTAAGCGGTGAGCGGAGTGCTGTGTGCGGTGTGCGGTGAGCGGCGGCGTGCGGAGAGCGGTTTGCATATCTCTCCTCACCGCTTAACACATCTCCGCACAGCTTCGGTGGATACACCCTAGTTTTTACGCATCTCCGCTCGTGTCCGCTTTGGTGGAGTAACCTGTTCAATTTAGAATAAAATATTTTATTTCCAGATAAAGCCAGTGAGGAATTGGTTTCCTTATCCTAACTTATTATAAACCACTAAAACTATACTACATCCTAAACCAAGTCTACATACATCCAGGCCCTACTTACTTGCAACAAGAAACGTCATATCATAAACAATGATTAAACTATTTAATGAAACCAACTACATCGGAATAGGCTGGCAACACTGGTCTACCCAACATTTCCACTATTACTATGAGAATGTTGCCAAGAAGAAAATCAATAATTACCGGTGCTAACCACAATTGCGTGTGTACTCGTTCAATGCAGGGTGCGCTTAAATTGGCAGCATGTTACACCGTAGCGTAAAGAAAGGTGGACGAGAACTAAACTTAGCTTGTTAACGTATACTACTAAATAATGATATTATTAAGTTAACTTCTTTATAATGTATACGTATTCTGTGATTTTAAATGACTAGTTTAAAGTTACAGCCCTGTTTCCTATTCCTGTTATTTTTGCCTCCCGACAATCGACGGCATTGCGATAATTCCATTTTGTGAAGTTTTGCCTTTGGCCTTCTGAAACGGTAGTATAAAATGCCTATACATACAATTATAAGGGAGTAGGTTCTACAACTTTAGATTTTTTAAACTTTTTTATGTTTATAACACTTCCAGATTAAAGCAATAGATGATTCAGAGTACAAGTGAAGCAGCGTTCTTAACCTTCTTACCGCGGCAGTCGTCGTCGCAAAAAATCGAGCAATGGCCCGTATAAGGATCTTGATTGAAGGAACTGAAAGTCATAGGGCGACGTTTTGCCTAGTAGTTTGATGATACAGGCTAACATTAAGAGCGTTTATACCCTACGGCATTTCATACAAACTTTCAAGTCGTTATTTTCCGAAATGACTGAACAGATTTTAATGAAACTTCCTACGCATAAGCAGTATACATTGGTCTAAAAAGTTACTAAAAAATATTTTCGAAATGCCTTTTAAAAATGAAGATAATTGGAAATTTCAATTTAGTCCAATTTAGCTGTAACATTATTTTTCGAAAATGTTTTTTAGTAACTTTTTAGGCCTATGTATACTGCTTATGTGTAGGAAGTTTTATTAAAATCTGTTCAGTCATTTCGGAAAATAACGACTTGAAAGTTTGTATGAAACGCCGTAGGGTATAAACGCTCTTAACAGTACCTCATACCATTTCATCGTAAACGATAAAATTTTAAAGTGAGGTACTGTTAGTCAATGATCAATTAAATGAGTGTCCATTTTACCGTAGTAGATTTATATATAATGTTCTTAATTGACGCCTAACGTTACGCTGCGGTGTCTGCATCAGCCATGTTAATATATCGTAGCACGTGCGGTCTGGCTGCTCGTTAAGGCCACGTAATGAGCCGGCCATATTTACGAGGGCACCTAATACCACGCGTCTTATCCTACATTACTTACGCAGCTATTGAGTCGATACATTTGTTGAATATCGATTAGTTTTCGAATCTATTATGTTAAGAGTATAGGAGGCGGATCATCTTCGTTTTCTTGGATTTTTCCGATTTTCCGAACGATTGGATGTACGCATACACAGCACATGCAATTCTATTTGTAATTGTATTTGTAGAGATCATCTTGATTGATGATTATTAAGTCCCACGTATAAGGCGGCGAGCCTATTGCCATCAATCGGGCACAAATTCAGAATCATCATCAGCCTATAATGTTCCCACTGCTGGGACACAGGTCTCCTCTATATGAGAGGGACTGGGCTTTAATTCACCACGCAGCCCCAGTGCGGGTTGGCAAATTCCTGATGGACAAACCCATTATCACTGCATTGCAGGCAGCATTGCCACGTTGAATGGCAATACTAATTCTTTGCCAAAAAAAATTGCCAGCCCTCTGGTCTCACGAAGTGTCAACCAGTCAACGAGATATTTCCTTAAAAAGTGAATGCGCACTGTTCGTAGTTTGCAAATAATGTAGATATGTTATTTAATAAAAATCTGTAGAAATAGTCTAACCAGACTTCCATTTCCAACTCAATTGCTCTACGATCTTCGTTCAGTTTTTACCGTTCACCGATTACTGTTCAATCGATGTTGAGTTGAAACGATATTAATTTACACGAGTAGTGGAAGAAATGATAGTGTCGTGGCGACTAGTTTAATGGTGGCATTTATCTTAACTAGGGCTGAAGAATGTTGGCGCACCTGCGTGAGATAGTACCAGTCAAATGCACTTGTGGTAAAATGCCATTTCTTTGGTGTAGAACGTATGTTGTAGACACGGATCTTGTAAACAAGGCAGGATGAAGGTAGACTAGATAACTTGTGTTTGTCGGTCAGAAATTGGATGTAAAGGGTACTACCCTTTGTATGTACTTAGGTATTTTATTTTTATTTTTTTAATCTTCTTCTAATTTTTATAGTAACAATGACTAATTATGCTTATGGTTAATACGCTCTGTATGGAGTCGGACAAGAAGAATAGCACAACTACAAATACAAATAGACTTTCCAGAGAATGGGGGGCAGCGTTCTCTGTGCTTTTGTAACAACCGTACTGCGATCGCCATCCCGGCTGCCAAGTGTGGCGATTATGTCAATGTGGCGACACTTGGGGGAGGCCTATGTCCAGCTGTGGACTTCTTTCGGCTGAAATGATGATGATAATCAACGACTTATTGTCGGGCCTACGCTGTCCTCACATACTTAAGTACTAACGCTGCAACATTCAAATATTGTAAAACGAAATGATTTTAAAAGAGAAACCATGGAGTTCTTTGCCAGTTCTTCTCTATAGGAAACGACCAACCCGAACCGTACACCTTTGTTGTCGTTGTATAAGTGCCCACAGGCCTATGTAAAATAAAATATTTTGATTTTGATTCATTAATATTGACAAGTGTCATCGAATCCGGAATTCCGTAAAACGGTCATTGTGTCCTTTATTTTGACCATTTTACAACATTCAATGTGTTATTTATGTTGTCACGCTGACGTTTTTTTCCGAATACGAGTACCTACACAAGAGCGTTTACGCCTTACAGCATTTCATACAAAGTTTCAAGTCCTTATTTTCCGAAATTATTGAACCGATTTTAATGAAACTACATAGGCATAAGCAGAATACATAGGTCTAAAAAGTTACTATTTTTTTTTTCAAAAAATATTGTCACTGATAAATTAGACCGATTATAAATTCTTAGAAACACAAATGTCCAATTATCTTTTATTTTCAAAAAAAAAAAATGAAAAAAAAAAATGAAAAAAAAAATGGAATCATATGTTTTTCCTTCTTTAGGTATTTCCTTCGAATTACTCCGAACTGTGATATGAATTGTTGTTTGTGCTGTTTAGTCCGGTGTTGGTGAGAGTGAGAGCAAGTTTAATGTACAGCAAATTTTAAAAAATCAGCATACTACATCACGTGTTAGTGTTACCCTCATTTCAAAGTCCACCACTTTTTTTGCACCACAATTTTTGCATCATCAATAAAATGTAGCGCAAAACTGTGCCAACGTTAGGACGTGTCATTGTTTCTACATTTTGTGCAATAAAAGTCCTCAAGCGACTTCGGCCGGTTACCGGCAACAAAAAAGTTCCTAGTCAATATCAAAAAACTAGGTACTAGGCATCTATTGATAAAGCTCTGCAATGTTTGACCTTAAATGGAGACACTCTCCTCTGTAGAAAACTACTTATTTACAGTATAAAGGCCCACCGCCTTTTCAATATCAGGTACAGTCATCCAAACTTGCGTCGGACCACCTTTAGGAAAAAATCTGCTTGCAGTAACAAAAAAAATTAGCAATGAAGAGAAACTTTTTAAGTTTCATAGCGATTTCTCTCCTTTGGTTTTTTTTTTGGTTTTATTCCTATAGGTCAAAAAAGGATGATCAAATATCTGTTATCCTTAACAGCCTTTGAAATTTTAATCAAAATATACGTGGTGTGAGGGACACCGACGCGAAAACGCTTGCCACGTTACCACGTACTCAGTACGTCATTATTTATTTATTTATGTACACACAAAATACTTAAAAGGACAGTACATTAAGATAAGAGAGCACAAATGTACTGCTTATTTCAAAAGAAATTTCTTCTAGCAGACCGGAACCGACAGTTTTATTCTGAACCGCCCGCATAGAAATTATTCTTCGGTAATAAAAAAAAACTGCTGTTTCCTTCAAAACGGTAATACGGTAAAAATTTATGGGACAGCAGGTACTATATAATTGAACTGATTTTTTTTAATAACCGAAGAAAAATTTCTACTTGGGGCAGTTCAGAATGACGTACTGGGTAAGTGGTAAGCGGTCGGTGTCCCTAACACCTTGTGTATGCTTAATAAATAAGGCTCGCATATTTTTGTTTTTTTTTTGTTTTACCACTATTGCGTATTATTTTCCGCACAAAAAGGGTTGGTACCTAATTATTATGTGTTCATCGAGTACGACCTTTGTTTTAAAAAAAATAAGCCGACGCCGCTTTGGTCTTCTGTACATTTTCAATCAATAAGTAAGTTGGCATATGACTCATGCAGCTTGAACGGTAATAGGTATCAGTTTCATTTGGCATTTGAAACCACGAGAGAAAACGTCAATTTAAATCCACTGAGATTGACTTTGATTTTATATTATTATCCGCAATCGTGGTGGTCGAAGTTATGGGCAAAATAAAGTGTTTTTAATCAAATATTCCAATGATAAGTATTTTAAAGTTATAACGTGGTACAACAGTTTCTTTCACAGAAAATAATTGGCCCTTTGATAAATCAATGTTTTTTTTGCGCGACTGTACCGAAGTACAGTGGCGTTTATCATTTATCAAATTCAATACTAAGGCAATTATTTTGTGATTGTGAAAATGTGTCGTAGAGAACACAATTATTTTCAAAAGCGCTGGATGAACTCTTGTCATAGGACAAGAGTTCATCCAGCAACATGCAGCAGTTGAAAATATTTATTTAGTTAAAAATAAATATCTTCGACTATAGAGTCGAAAATATCTATTTATAATTTTATGAAATAAAACTGAGATCCGCTAACTAAATAAATAGGAGGCTTTTGCGGTTGCATTTTGTATCTTACAGAAGGTCAGAAGGTTGAGGTAGTGACATTCTATCAGTGAAAACGATTATGGAATAGCAGAATGAGAATAGAATCTGATTAAAGCTACCGAAATTTAAAATCAATCCTGTTGAAAGTGGTTCCAGAAATACGGGACGGTTGGCGGAGTGGCTGAGAGATAGGCTGCTGCGCTGCGTGTCGTCGGTTCGATTCCTACACAGAACAAATATTTGTATGGTCTACAGGCAGTTTTTCCTAGAATTGCTGTTTGTGTATGTGCGTTTAAATATTAGTAGTGTGAAGCAAAGTTAAAAAAAGAAACGCTTGAAAAACGACTGCTACTAGTCCAGCTGCTAATTGTAGGTAGCATTCAATTGTATATTTTTAATTACTAGTGTGTCGAACATTTTGAAAAAGAAAATGCAGATTGTAAACACAACCCACTTCCACATAAAAGGCTAAAAGCGATTTACGAAAATGAACAATACTATCGCTATAATAACCCCACTATCATAACATTATCTATTAAAGAGACCATGTTCTGTTCTTGCTATGAGGAAAAAGACCACCGCGATAATAGCCTCTACCCCATGAAAACTTATTAGTAGTTAATTACAATATGTACTCTGTTAATGTTATCTGATCTTAGGGGATTAAGAGCAGCCATTATTATGAGAGGATTAATGAATTGTGATAGGTACTATAAGGATCAGCTTTGAGATTTAGTGATTTGTATTTTGAATGTAATAAATAAAATGCATTTTCATCCCCCCGAAAAGAGCTCTTCGATATCTGAGTGCAAAAGCCGTTTTTATCCGCTAGAGGATAAAATAAGATTGAATTTAGAACATCATGTGCACTAAGTTTGTGAATTCAAAACATCATTAAACCTATTTACTTCTACCTCCATGGTGCCGAATTTATGATACAACCTTTTGTAATTTGTTAAAAACTCAGACTCGGAACCTTCTTGGTGTATCTACTTTTTTAATTTGCTTTGCGCTCGCTGTTTTCTTTTCACGCCATATTGTTAAAACCTTAGGTTAAAGCAAGAAACTTGAAAACAAGTGAAAAACCTAAATGAGTGATTCTAGCGACGAGGAAGTTTATTTGACGCCAACAGAAAACTGTTAATAATGCACAAATGACCCTTCTCCCTCAAAATCACGAGAGAAGTATTTGAAACAGTCCGATATGTTTAACACGTGGCGACTGGCTAAAGGAGCCAAAACTTTCTCAGAAAACGTTTTGCTGGCATATTTTATTGAATTATCCGAGACCAAGAAATCAAGCACTCTATGGAGTACGTATTCAATCCTAAAAGCAACAATAAAGAAGAAAAAAATAAATAATTTAGTGGCATTTTTAAAAAGAGCCTCATCTTGTCGTCAACCCAAAAAATGGAAGGATTTCACAGCATCTGAAATTGAATAGTTTCTTAACGAAGCACCTGATTCCGTATTTTTGGCGACAAAGGTAAGTCAGTTGCACATTCAGTATCTACTTAAGCATATTTATCACTTAACATAATCTAATACGTACTTAGTAGATGTTGATAGGCTTAATTATACATGAATATCAATTTTATTAATAAATATACTACAATACTCTTTACGTTACAGGTTGTTATTATTATTGGTATAAGATGGAGCATGTCAAACTATTGAACTAACACAACTAAATGTCAAAAACATTGAAAAACATTCAGATAACTTACTTAATTAATTTACCTGATACAAAGACACCGCAACTTCGTCATTCGCAAAGGAATAACGTAACAATTGTTGAGAAATATCAAGCCAACCGATTTTTTCTACAATATGGCAACGGAAAGTATGTTACTTTGGGTGCTAATAAAATTGGCAGTATCCCACGAGAAATAGCAACATTTTTTGAACTTCCAGAACCCCTGTTGTACACAGTTGCTGTAGTAGTTAATACCTAAACTAAAATAAAAGTATCTTGTGACTGTCAATGTTTTTTTTTTGCATTTACTAATTTCCTCGCTGAGGTGGGATGAAAAGTAACGTGTTGTTGCACTCGAGTGCAAAGATTTTTCACCTTGTGCTCTTTTGATTCCCTCGCTAACGCTCAGGATTCTAATTTTTGTTTTGCATCCTTGTCAAATTCAAGTAAGTAACTATGCTAATGATTCTCGACCCGAATCAATAATAAAATGGGTAGCTATTTTTTTATTCTTATTTATTTACAAAGTAGTTTGCAGCATTATCACGCTGTTTATTGATTCGGCTGAATAAAAACTATTCTGTTCGTGTAAGTCGACCTCATTTTTAACCATTTTACTTTTTCTTACTTCGGTTCAAATTTAAAAATATGATGATTCCATGGGATGTCACGTAGGAAATTTTTTCTCAGATGGGCGACTAATCTTTGGAAATATCCTACATGTTATTCCGTTTCGTAATTAAATTGTTAAATTATTTGTATTGTATTTTGTATTAATTGTTTGTAAAGTCTAAGGAAGATAATTTGAATATTGTAGCGCCGTACTGAATAGTCGGTTGTTATAAGTGATTTTACCAAGAACCGATTCGCTCAGAATCGATTCTAGGACTTTTGACCTAGCTGAAAACTAGTGACCCGTATACTTTCGGCGCCGCGACTCAAGGCCGACCAGGGGTCGGGAGACGCGTGCAAGCGGTTGTCTCCGAGGCTTGCCGCCTGAGACCCGGAGCAACAATCGGGTTTCGAGCGAGGATCCGGACCTTCAGGGAGAAATTTCACGGTGTCAAATTCCAAGAACAAATTTTGTTTTAATCCTTTTTTTTATAATCTTTAGCAATAGTATAGTTTTTTTTTTGTACCATCATTTAATATATTTAAACCCAATTCGTGTCAAAAGGTCGCGCAATGTATTTTTTCCGGTGTAGTAATTAAGCTCGGATACAATTTGATCGCGCCTAGGGCTGAATAGGTGTTGCAACCCCTTCTCACCTTCTGGTTTTAATTTTCAAAATCACAGACTTTATACAATTCTGAATGACCCATTTCGCTGCTTTACTTAAAATCATATTATATGTCGCCAATTATTTAATTCTTTCTTTGATCCTTTTAAATTTTTATATAAAAAATTTGTATTAGGTTTTTTTTTATATCCGCAAAATTATACGTATTGACATGTAGCAGTGACGACTTTTATTTTTATTTACGCTACAAAAACATGAAGTGTTTTTACCTAATAACTTTGAAATTTGAATGATTCTACATAAAATCTTTTTTGCCTTATTGAGGATGGTCACTCCCTCCGGAAGCTAATGATTCTTAAGCTTATTTGTTTCAGGACACGGATATTCTTCCATTCAAGAAAGGTATTCTGGGATTGTTACCACCAGTTCAGATCTGTGAAGCTGTTATTTTTCCTTGACATATATATATTTTTTTTCATTAAATGTAATGTATTTTAAAGGAAAAATAATTTTGTGAACTATATTACACATAACTGTCTTTTAGTTTACCCACTTATCGCAGCAAATATAACGATAGGTCTCCTGATTTTTATTCCATATCCTTAGCTAGCGGTAGTTCGAACCCGTAGAGTGTATATGGTGACGTATGAATTTATAGGCGTCGGTTTTCAAGGTAAGCTTAGTATGAACGGTTATGTAGCCTGTATCTTTGTTTAATAGCTTGGCGTTCACTGACTGCTGGTTGCTGGATTATTTTTATCCGTCTGTTCATGACGTGCCTATTTTTTCGCTAGGATTCAATCGCCTTTTGTCTGTTCTTTCATTCTTTATTAGGTCTATTCTAGTTACATCATGTCAGAAGAGGGGTTCCCTATTGTTGAGACTCCACGTCGTGCTAGTCCCATTATTTCGCGACCACCACCTCCTCCTATTCCGCCAAGACCTTCTCACGCTTCCTCACAAAGTATCGTTCCTTCTCCAATAAGATCTGAGGAATGCCTACAATTTACCAGGCAGTTCTCTCTTACTAAGTGGAAGATTGTTTTCGATGGTAAGACCTGCGTACGGGTATTTTTCACGAGTTTAGAGGAGTGCAGGGAGGCCGACAATTTGTCTGATGGTAGTAGAGGATAACAAATAGAATGAGATGCTGGCTTTAGTGTCCCAGGGAAGGAGTCATAGGACACGATTTCTTTTACTGCATTGTCATGAAACATTCTAACTGCAGATCCTGGGAATACACCTGCAATTCTCGGGAGAGTGATGGTTCTAGACTCTAGGGATGTTCCGCTTTTATGCGTATCATCATCGATATTATACTTTTCTTTTAACATGTTTAGGATATCTTCAACTCCCCCTCTAGCCTTCTTTATTATTTTATTTATATGGTTATTTCTAGCCAGGAAGATGGTTATCATGAAATTAACATCTCTCGCTAAGGTCTCCTGATTGGAGAACAAGTCACCCTTAGCTGAGGAATCCTTCACTTTCAAATCATCGCCAACGTTCCTCAAGTCCCATTGGATTAAGGCATTTTTCTGAGCCTCGTAGCTCTTTCGGTTTCTCATTAATTGGCTCAATATGACCCTAGGATCGAAGCCCTGGTATTCTAGTGCTGTTCTCACCAACCTAACCCAGTCAGTTGGGACATTGAGAAGTTCATTAAATTCTGCCTCCGATATGCTCTCTGCTATCTCTGGATCTGCCCTGAAATAACTATCTCAGGAAATGACGATATTTCCATAGAACCGGATGGAGAAGGTGTGTTTGCCATTGTTGGTTCACGTTCAAAGTTGGGGAAATTAAAACAGTGAATGCAAGTATTTGTCTACGAATCTTTACAACACAACCTCGCGGTCAGATGTGTTACCCTAAAGAGGTTTCCTTGCCCTTACAGATGATTTCTATCGATATAATTGGTCCGTTGCCCTGCGCTTATTATGGTTATAAATATATCCTCTCTATGGTAGATGTTTTTTCCAAATATGTTTGGCTAGTTTCTCTGAAAAGGATTGACGCTCTTTCTGTTATAAAAGCGTTAGTCTGAAATTTTCTTTAATTTTGAGGTTCCGCGTACTATTCTTTGTGACAACGCTACAGTTTTCCGTAGTAATCAATTCCTTAATTTTCTCAGATCTTTCCATATTCAATCACCTACTTTTACGCCATATTATACACCCCAAGCAAATACGGTTGAGCGATACAACCAAAGCGTTATAACATGTTTAGGTATTTTGGTTGGTGAAAACCAAAGAAGTTGGGCTAAAATGTTACCTAAAGTTAAGCTTTACCTCAATTCTTGTGTTAATCTAGCTACTGGTTTTACGCCTAACTTTCTTATGTTTGGTAGAGAGGTCCTTATGGATAGCAGTCATGTAAATAGTCAGACTCGAAGCTCTAATTTGGCAGACAGTCGGGCTCGTCATGCTTCAAACCTATCTTCTCAGCGGTTTATGCAAAGGTTGCTGATAATCTTTCTTTAGCTTTTCTCCGTAACTCTCGTGCATATAATTCTAATCGATCAGCTGTCACTCTGAATGTTGGTGATACTGTATGGAGAAGGAATTTTTCCAAGTCTTCTGGAGGTGATTTTTTCTCTGGGAAGCTTGCTCCACGTTTTATTAAGTGCCGTGTAATAAGAGTCATTTCTAGGACCACCTATTTGCTACAGGATTGTGATTCAGTCCACTCCGGACAATATCATATCAAAGATATCTTAAAATAAATTGGATAAAATTCTCTTTGTTCCATTTTGACATTGACATTTGCTTTCTAATCCTTTTTCCTCTTTGGAATATTTCTATGCGTAAGTTTTTGATTAGATTAAAAACTTCATAGATTATCTGTTAATAGAGACATCTATTTATTTCTGTGTTATGTCAACTTGTGTTCTAAGGTTATTTTGTTTCTTTTAGTTTAACACAGATGGCGTGACATTCAACGTTTAATTTTAAATTTGAATTTAAACTTGAGTTTTATGACTTGAGTTCTCTGATTTGAGTTCTATGTCTTGAGTTCTTCTTTGACTTAATTGACTTAAGTTTTCTTTCTTAAACTTAGTTTTTTTGTTTTGTCCAACTTGTCTTTTGTTTCTATAACTAAGGTTGGACTTTACGTGTTCACGTTAATTGTTTTTGGGGATCCCCAAGTTTTTCTTATAGTTGATAGGTAATAGTTAAGTCTTATGTTAAGTTAGGTTAGTTTTACTTAGATCTAAAGTTCACTGGTTATTCTTCATAATTGTAAGGATGTGGTAGGTTAGAGTTTGGCTCAAACTGAACAATATATATTTAGATTTAGGAGTTCGTTACTTTCTTTCATATTCTCCATAGATGTAATTGAGATATCGCGAGTTCGCGCGGATAACGTTTAGATATGGTGGCCTCCGTGTTTATTCAGTATTTGTTGCACTTCGATATCGTTTGATTCAGATATGATACCTGTTTTTTTGTTTTTTGCCTGATCCAGCTTTTTTCTTCTTTCTCACTCGTACTTACGTCCTTTTTTTTTCTTAGAAAGAGGGTATTGCAGCATTATCACGCTGTTTATTGATTCGGCTGAATAAAAACTATTCTGTTCGTGTAAGTCGACCTCATTTTTAACCATTTTACTTTTTCTTACTTCGGTTCAAATTTAAAAATATGACGATTCCATGGGATGTCACGTAGGAAATTTTTTCTCAGATGGGCGACTAATCTTTGGAAATATCCTACATGTTATTCCGTTTCGTAATTAAATTGTTAAATTATTTGTATTGTATTTTGTATTAATTGTTTGTAAAGTCTAAGGAAGATAATTTGAATATTGTAGCGCCGTACTGAATAGTCGGTTGTTATAAGTGATTTTACCAAGAACCGATTCGCTCAGAATCGGTTCTAGGACTTTTGACCTAGCTGAAAACTAGTGACCCGTATACTTTCGGCGCCGCGACTCAAGGCCGACCAGGGGTCGGGAGACGCGTGCAAGCGGTTGTCTCCGAGGCTTGCCGCCTGAGACCCGGAGCAACAATCGGGTTTCGAGCGAGGATCCGGACCTGAAGGTAGAAATTTCACGGTGTCAAATTCCAAGAACAAATTTTGTTTTAATCCTTTTTTTTTATAATCTTTAGCAATAGTATAGTTTTTTTTTTGTACCATCATTTAATATATTTAAACCCAATTCGTGTCAAAAGGTCGCGCAATGTATTTTTTCCGGTGTAGTAATTAAGCTCGGATACAATTTGATCGCGCCTAGGGCTGAATAGGTGTTGCAACCCCTTCTCACCTTCTGGTTTTAATTTTCAAAATCACAGACTTTATACAATTCTGAATGACCCATTTCGCTGCTTTACTTAAAATCATATTATATGTCGCCAATTATTTAATTCTTTCTTTGATCCTTTTAAATTTTTATATAAAAAATTGTATTAGGTTTTTTTTTATATCCGCAAAATTATACGTATTGACATGTAGCAGTGACGACTTTTATTTTTATTTACGCCACAAGTTACAATGTTAATGTTCACATTTCATCAATTAGGTAATAGGTGTTATAAGAAAGAAAATAATGATAAAATAAAATTGAGTAGAAAGTCCGTACCTGCCATTCTACCGCCCCGTCAGTTGTCTCCATTCCAGCAGTTTCATCCCAGTCTTCGACATATCTGTCAAGAAAGCACTGTCCGGTAAACGATCAATAATACACAAAATGTTAGTTATCACCCAAAGTTATTTTATCGCCTTCAAAGTATGCTCCTTCAGAAACGATAAACTTACGCCAACGAATAATCCAACCATCAAAACATTATTTAAACGTATTTTCCAGAATTGATTTCAGTTCTCGCCGCGAATTTTCCTTTTTTCTACCGTATGGAAACGGGTGATAATTTGAATTTAGGAAAAAGAAAGAAGTCGACTAGAGCCATATCTAGTGAATAAGGTGGTTGCTCGATGGGATTTGTGTAGTTTTTGGTCAAAAGTTGCGAAAATTCATGCGAAGGCGCATTATCGTGGTGCAAAATCCAAGAATTTTCTTTCCACAAATCTGGCCTTTTTCGTCGAATTTGCTCTTTTAAACGCCGCATTACGCTCAAATAATATTCTTTATTTACTGTTTGACCTTCCGGAAAGAATGCCGAGAGCACAACACAGCGATAGTCAAAAAACACGGTCAACATGACTTTGACTTTTGATCGACTTTGGCTTGGTAATTTCGGTTTCGGTTCAGTTGGACGCCACTTCGAAGTTTGCTGACTAGTTTGCATGGCAAACTCGTAAACCTACATCTCGCCACCAGTAACAATGCGTTTCATGAATGTTGGGTCGGAGTTGACTCGTTCTAGCATGACGTCGGCGACTATCATGCCATAGAGTTTTTGGAGAAAATTCAGGTCTTTTGGGACTTGCTGAGCGGCAACAGGTTTCATACCCAACAAGTGATTATTTGAAAAGTTACGGATCTCGTGAGACACAGAAAGTTCAGCGGCTATCTCTCTCAAACTTGAATGAATTTTCAGGTACTATTTCCTTCACTTTTGCGATGTTAACTTCAGTTGAAGACGTTGATGGCCTACCAAAGCGAGGCAAATCTTCCATCACATCTCGACTGCTTTTGAACGACATTTAACACTCATGAGCACGTGTTTTTGATAAAGTTGTTTCACCGAATTCACCGTAAGTCTTCTGTAACATTCTCAGGAACTCCGAACACGAAATTCCATTGGCGATGGAAAATTTAAGACAAACTCTTTGTTCGATGTTTTTCTCCATTATAAAATTCCCAATACACAATAGATAATGATCTAAATAAAAACAGCACTGTATTTAATCAAATCAGAATCCGCGCCAAAATGGAAAACAGTTGTGCCAAACTAACAACAAAACAAAAAACAAACAAACTGAATTTGGAACCATAAACAAATCACCCATTCCCGATACTTTTTTGACTGTATATATTATTATGGCCCGCCCACTTCCACTTTCTTATTGTTATCACTTTTGCTAAAGCTACTTTCTTTACAATAATCACCTAACTTAAGTGGCAGTGAGCCATTCTGCAAGCAAAATGATATTGCTCGCACAATGGATAGCCGATGTGACCGAAAGTTTCTGTAATGAAAACGTAATACCAGAAGATACCGTAAGTGCGGGCTTGTGGACGGTGAGTAATGGGCTAGCTCACCGTCCGTCCGTCTTATGACGACAGACCGTGCCGACGACGCGTTCGTGTTCCACGCGCGCCTCAAAGAGATGTCAGCAAATCGGAAGGGGTCCGAGAGGGCCGATGCCTGCCAGGGCTGCGGGTTGTTCAAAAGAGATACCGTGCCCCTGGAACGCAAAGGGCTAAGAAGGAACATGGATGGGTTTTAGTCAGTCAAGTCTGACACTCCCTTCCGCTCCGCCCAGAGCAGAAGAAGTCATTTGAAGATTTCCCATCCTAAAAAAAAAAAGTACCAGAAGATACAGTGTTGGAAGGCCTTCCACAAGAAATGAATCTTCTGGATGCGATAAGTGCAGGAACAGACTATTGTGGTGACGTTTGGGTTAATCCTATGTCCGGCCGTGATCGGCTTTCGGTTGAAATGTCGTACTTGAGATACTTTCTTCGATCTTTCGGTCGTCTAATTATTCTACCCATTTGTATAGATACATTGTATACATAGTTCTTCTACGCTTGCATTGATTATAATATAATATTGGAAGTTACTATAGATCTATGCACTACACATAGTGTGTAGTGCACAGACACACTACTCTACACTACACTACATTTCTGTTGATCTATGGTAGTTATAAATCTATGTCTAACTGTCTTGTACTGAACATACAAATGATTTAATATGTTTACTGATGCAAATGTTGGATTTTCGCAAAATGTTCCGCTAGTAAGTATTCCAGTTGATTCTAACACCGAGATAAAGAAAAAGAAAAATTTATTTATCTTTAAGTATGTGAATCATTAAATTACCAAACAACTTAATACTGAACTCTACGAAGTTTTATTATCTTCGGAAAAAAATAGCGACTCATAGACATTGATCTGATACACATTCAGTGTCTTAAAAACGTCCGCAGAAAAAGTATGCACTATTTCGATTTGTGCGCACTTTTCACTGCTTGTAACAGGCATGTTTTTTAGAGAATTTAATGTAATTTCAATTATAAAATGCGCGTTGCTCGTTTTTAAAAATCAACTTTTGTGGTCGGTGTTAGTTCGAATTTGTGTTAGTCAATCAGAACTTGTGATTCCTTAGTTTGATTTATGGTATATGGTACATCTAGGTTTTTTTTTATATTTAATATATCGATGTTCAAAGACAACGGGTATACATACCTAGTATTAGTAACCTACTAAATAGAGAATGTTAGACCCATAGAATTTAAAACGATTATAACAATCAAAACATGTAAAGGCCCTACGTTAAAAGATTCTCAAAACCCATTCGATTAAACTTTCAATACACGAACAAGCAAACCTGTATAGTTTTATAGCATTACTATGATATAGTGCTAAATAAGGGGCATTGTGCTAGATATAAATCTGTCACAACGCGGCGCCCGGCGGTCTTGCTGCGTCTGCGCACACCTTGTTACATCACGTGGTACATATCAAGAAAATTCCCCTTGTTTACGCACAAGACTGCAATTGTAAACTAGCGATTTATACGATTGAGTAAACACTGAATAATCTGGTGGATTTAGGCTTCGGTTGTACTTAAACTGGGTTTGTAGGATACAGGAAATATCGATACAGGCTATGTTGATATTTCGATCTGTGAGTACAATTTTACGAATATCTACATTGTTTGCTCTTCTGATGATTGGAGTTATTTCTTAATCGCGTGCAAATATGTTTGAAGATGGATTTAATCAAGCTTTTACTGCCTCTATTGGCTGATAATCACAATATACGGATATACCAAACATAAAGAGACACAAGCCACTGTTACTTGCCCCGCCTCTTTTAAAACGGTGCTGCATTCCATCTCAGCTGCATTACTTTAATCATATCGGTATTTCTTTATGGCACACAAAGAACACGATTTAACAAGCTACTTAAACTGAAAATTGAGTTAATCCAGCGGCAACCTGTATAGTGATATAAATTACATAATAATAACTAAAGATTCGCTTCATCAACGTTTCTAACAGTATTATCAACCGCACAAAGATATAAGAAAACCACTTTATTATAGCAACAAACACAAGTTTCCAAGCAATAATCTAATAATTCTAATAAACACTGCGGCTTGTTCTCGAGCTCGTAAGTCCTGGAGACAAGATCGGCGTGTGTTCTCGAAAGCTGGATCGGCCGCGGGACACAAATCATGGCGGTCCCGCCCAGTTCTTACACAACCGAGTCAGGAAACTGGCCTGTAGTGGAATCAAAAATTGTTTAGTACCGTACTAGCTTTGCTTGAGCTTTTGTTGTTGAAAAAGTGGAGTAGATATGTACGGGAGAGAGGTAGGTTGGTAACCTAATCAATTTATCACTGGTGTTGGTCTACGAGTAGAGCACGCTTAGGTTGCGGCGTTGTCGGCTTTGCTGTCGGGCCGGTGTCGTGCCGCAGCGGCACTTTTGTTTTGTTGATCTTACAGTATGGACGATAAGCGGTTCCGGCATTACTTTATTTTAAAATGAACTTAGGCTTTTGCAGTTTCAGCCCAGCATTCGAGTACAAGGTGAACTTGCCAAAATCAACTTTCCAAAAGCATCTGCAACACGGACCTTTACGAGGTCATTAAGAGTCCACATCACTTGTTTGTTGATGCTGGTGATCAAGCAAAAGACATAGTACTCGGTTTGTTCTCAAACAGATGATTCCACATTTCGCTAGTTATGTTTCAGCCCCATGTAATAGGGGCGAGCCTATTTCCTACAACCGGACACAAATCCAGACTCCATGAGATAATCCTGATGGAAAAACCCAACAAAACCTCGCTCATAGAATCCAAAACCTAATGCTTAGCAGTCACGTATACGACCAATAGACCATCGAGGTAGCCAGAGAAGACGGAAAGAAGAAAAGAGTCAGAAGTTGAAAATTAAAATTCAGAAAAAAAATATGTTGGTTTGGAGTTGATTCCCAATTTGGAAGGCGTCTTTTTGATATGTGATTTTTATGGTAAATCTACTAGCTGTTGCACGCGACTTCGTTCGCGTGAACATGTTGATGAGTATGTGTGAGAAAAAAAAGGTAGATAGCCTGTCTCCTTCCCCATCTATCTCCTTGTTACTACTAAACATTTGATCAAATGTTTAGTCGTGAAAATGAAATGTAATATTGGAAGGTCTTTGTGAAAAGGTAATAAACAAAGAAACCGAGTTACTTTCGCATTTATAGTATTAGTATGGAAGCTTTCATACTCTGATTTTTTCGAAATTATTATCTATTTATATAAAATCAATTCTGGTTCGTTTGTCTCGCTAAAACTCGAGAATGGCTGGGCTGATTTAGCTGATTTTGGTCTTGAAATGTTTGTTGTGGTCCAGGGAAAGTTTAAAAGGTGAGAAAGTTAGGGTAGGATAGGGTAGGTAGGTAGGTAAGTAGGGTAGGGTAGGGTAGGTAGGTAGTTAGGTAGGTTAGGTAGGTAGGGTAGGGTAGGTAGGAAAAAGTGCATTGCAACGCGTGCCGGGCACAGCTAGTTATATATAAAAATGAATCCATATTTCCCTTGGTCACGCCCTAGCTTGAGAATGACTTAACCGATTTAATTAATCTTGTTTTAAATGTTTTTTTAAACTTTGTAGAAGGTTTTTATGTAGGTTGGTGGTAGGTAGGTAAGTAGTGGATAGCCACAAGTGCATTGCAACGCATGCAGGTATCAACTAGTTAATTATATAAATAAATCTACATTAGTAAATGCGTCATCTGTTACGGACATTCTCGGTCTATCGTATTATTTCATAATCATATTTAAACCAAACATCCTCGTGTCTCCACAGCCATATTCAGCATCTTCCTACATCGTAGCTTCTATCCCAAATATGGACGTGGATGGATCCTCACAACAATTTGTATGAAGCAACAGCTTGAAAGTGAATGGCGTCAATAATTTACTCGTTGAAACTTAGAGGGATTTACGAGAACAACACATTATTATTATTGTGAACTAATTTCGAAAAGTTATTGGGCTTTGGATTGTAATTGAAAGATGCCCACGCGATGATGTAAGACTTGCGATGTACAGACATCAAACTACAACAAATCTGTCCAATTTATTTGGTACATTTTCAACCATATTGTTAAAGAATACGGTTCAAGGTTGTTGAAAAAATTTGACCGTTTTGGGTAGCTTTGCGAACCTGCGTCTGTACGTGGTTGTTAAGAAATGTGAAAACATGAACGAATATAAAGTTTTAAAGTTTAAAAGTGTTGGCTGAAGTTAAAAAAAATCTACCCGAAATTTATGGTTTTATCTGGCAATGTTATAGGCATCCATCAAAATTATTATACAAGGACAACGTTTTGGAATCTGCAGTTGGTTGCCAACAAGGTGACCCTCTCGGGCCTGTCATTTTCAGTTTAGCTATTTATCCCATAATCGAACAACTAAATTCAAAATTTAACGTATGGTATTTAGATGATGGAACGCTAGGAGGTGATGTTGACACCGTTTTTTTGTTTGAGAATTTTCGTTCGTTTCGACGACGGTTCGTTTTCGTTTTTCGTTTTTTTATTTTGAAAATTTTTGTTTGAGGATAGTTGAAGGTTGAAGACCTTCAACTATCCTCAAACAAAAATTTTAATCTATTGGCCTGGACCTTAACTTCTCAAAGTGCGAAATTTACCTATCTGACGTGACTGACAGACAATCGACTATTGATTTTAATGCAATAGCTCCACAAATCAAAATTTTAGAAAAAGTTCCCTGCACCTCCTAGGTTCCCCTGTTTTAGAAGAAAGTTTTTCATCTTTCATCGAAGAGAAAATCAAACATTTTATTGATATTTCGGATAGACTCTCCAAAATTAACCTACATTCGGCTTTCACCCTTATCAGATATTGCTGTTTTGGTCCAAATTTTATGTATTTTCTCCGTTCTTCGCCTCTTTGGACGAAACCAGAACTTTTGGACAAAATTGACCAAATTATTCGCAACACATTAACATCCATTCTTAATGTGGCCCTGGACGACCGAGCGTGGCTGCAAGCTACCCTACCAATTCGTTTTGGTGGCCTCGGCGTCCGCAAAATTTCTAGTGTAAGCTTACCGGCGTTCCTGTCGTCTGTCCAAAGCACTGAAAAGCTAACCAGGAAGATTTTAACTCTCTCCCTGGTTGATTCGGAAGTTCCGTGCTTGGCGGACGCAGAGGACGCCTGGGAAGTGGCTTGCCCGGATACGGATCGGCTCGAGAACCCATTTTCCCAGAGACAGTGGGATGAGCCGCTCTGCAGGTTGGTACGGAATAATCTTATTAATACGTCTACCAATACTGCTGAGCGTGCCCGCCTGCTGGCTGTGGGTGAGTGGGAGTCGGGTCTCTGGCTTCAGGCACTACCGTCACCTAACATAGGTACTATGCTAGGTGACACAACATTCCGGCGCGCTACATGTCTGCGATTGGGCGCTCCTTGCGGGGCTCCACATCGCTGTCGATGTGGTGAAATAGTCGACGGCCTCGGACACCATGGCCTTTCCTGCAGTAAGAGTGCAGGTCGGATAGCGCGGCACGCTAGCATTAATGATCTTATTTGTCGTGCTCTTGCCACCGCCGGGGTGCCAGCTGTCTTAGAACCCAATGGTTTGGCACGCGTCGATGGGAAGAGACCAGATGGCATGACCATAATGCCATGGAGGTTGGGTAGGCCTTTGGTGTGGGATGCGACTTGCGTCGACACCCTTGCGCCATCCCATCTTCCTAGCACGGTGAGCTGCGCTGTGGCTGCTGCTGCAGGTGCTGAAAACCTTAAACGGCGCAAATACAATAACTTAATTGGTAATTATGTGTTTGAGCCGTTTGGGGTTGAAACACTAGGGCCATGGGGCCCGAATGCCCACCTTGTGTATCGAGATATCGCTAAACGGTTGGTCGACTCTTCACGTGACCAGAAGGCTGGCCTTTTTTTTTGCCCAAAGAATCAGCATTTCCATCCAACGTGGCAATGCGGCCAGCGTTCTGGGCACTTTTCCTGTTGACAGCGATGTGGACGAATTTTTTGACGCCCTGTAATTTTGATATTTGTACATATTTTATTATTATTTTAGATATATTTGTAGTTTGTAAATATTGTAAATATGTAATGATAAATAAAGCTTCACTATACATTCTTCTTCTTCTTCTCATTTTTGACGGCACGGTTGGCGCAGTGGTTGAGCGATCGACTGCTGCGCTACGTGTCGCGGGTTCGATCCCTGCACGGAACAAATATTTGTTCGGCCTACAGATAGTTGTTCCGGGTCTGGCTGTTTGTGTATGTGAGTTTAAATGTTTGTAAAACGCACCCACTATACAGGAGAAATTCCTAGTGTGGGGCAAAGTTTTTTTTTTTAAATAAAGAAAGAAAGATTTTCCCTCCAAAAACTTTACCTGTAACTTTGAGATAGACTAGATGAAAGTCTTACAAGTCCACGACAAAATGGACAAATATCATCATCATCATCATTCATCATTTCAGCCGAAAGACGTCCACTGCTGGACATAGGCCTCCAGCAAGTGTCGCCACATTGACTGATCCCGTGCGACTCGCATCCATTATTATTATAGCTAGCTATTATTATTATAGCTGTATTGTCCCACTGCTGGGCAAAGGCCTCCCTCCATTCCTTCCAACGGTCACGATTCAGTGCTGCTTCTTTCCAATTCTCAAGGAAAACATTCAGTTCGTCCCGCCATCTCCTTCGTGGTCTGCCGCGACCCCGTGTTTCTGCTTCAGGGCACCAATCCTGAGCTTTGCGGGTCCACAGCTCATTTGGCATGCGACAGACATGTCCTGCCCAGTCCGATTTACGTTGGGCAGCCTTTTAGCATCCATGGATAAACATAAAACAACACAATCAAGCAACTCTGTTACATCGTAAAACATAGCTAGCTACTGAACTGCTAACTAAATGAAAGTCTACCTAAATACTGTAAAACAGTGTCTTATTCCAAACATTCGTGACTAAAACTATCATAAAATAATTCCATTCCATTCAAAGATCAAGATGGAAAATAAAAATTCTAAACTGTTTCGATAATTCTGCATGAAATATTCGAATCTAGGCAATTATTCGGCCGTTTAGACTCGAGAGATATCGTTTTAAAGCGTGTGAGCGTTATCTGAACGTTTTGTGGAAACAATAGCTCCTATTCTCCTAAGTCGAGGCCTTGGCTTCAAAGCAAGGCAAGGCAATCAAAGCTTGCAATAGAACGCTAGGAACCGGAACGCGACAGTTATTCCGCTCTTCTCCAAGTAACGGTCCCAGCATTTGCAGTACTTTTTCTTTGTGCTCGACTACTAACAGTGCAACTACGATGAAACTCGATTTAATATCGTTTTGAATCAGTCTGTTTTTGGTAAAGCATACAACGTTGTTAAAACTGTTATTATTAATTATTTAGCTTTTCTTGTTATGTGTCAAATCTTGTAATTGAATTTTAAACCAGTTTGTCCAAACCGATTGAGCTGAAATTTTGCACACGCCTTTCGTTCTGGGAACAATACATTTTTATTACCAACATGATTATTTTTTTATTACTGCTGTGGTGTGGAGGATCATCTTCTCACGAGAGAACCAATCCGGGTTATTCTGACTGGTCCTATCTGATAACTGGTGAACACCAGTCACAGTGGGAGAGAGTATATCGCCTTTTGGAACCACAAGGTGGTAAACTCTCTCCTCTCTTATTCATAAACTCAATTACTGCTATCCTCAAATGTTCTTACCATCTGTACGCTGATGACTTGCAACTGTACGCTTAATCAGACATTGCCAACCTTGACAATTGCATTTCATCACTCAATACTGATTTTCGAACTATCGGAGAATGGCAGACCAATCTCCGATAGTTCGAAGATCAGCAAATTTGGGGTTTCTGACGGGAAATGTCAGGCCATCCTAATTGGTAATTGGACAAGAAACTTTGTTAAGGTTCACATTCAACGTCTTATTAAAGAACTGGATTTTTTAAAACTAATCAGCAAGAGACCTTGCAAGACGCTTTAATTATTTCGAACTTAGAAAACTAAAAAGAAATAAATAGGTAAATTCACCGTTTTTTTTAAACGGGCTTTTATTATTGTGCACTGAATGACTATTTTACTGTGGGCCCAGTGCAAGTTCGTGTCACTGAAAACTGTACTCGATTGAGTTAAAGTGAATCTCAATTTGCATGGAACAAATGTGTTTCCCATCTTTGTCACCAAAGGGCACTAGTTCAGTTTTAGTCAAATAGTTTTCTTTAACTCGATCGAATAGCTATAAAAACTCGCAATAAGTCCTCTAGTTTGGTGCGACCGATGGTAACGCTGTATCGGAGTACATTCACCACGCTTCGTCGCTGGCTAACAGTTTCGTTATTTTGGATTATTTTCTACTAAATCGTGTTTAGACGCTTTCTGATGACATCGTTGATATTTTTCGTCTTTTTGTAAAGCAAAATGTTTTTATGAGGAAGTTTGAATAAAGTGGTATCGTTTCATGAATTAGTATTTGATGAAAAGGAACGTGGAGATGGCACAAGAGAAGAGAGGTCTATCCCCAACAGTGGGCTGCCTTGTTGGTTTAGTGGACCTCATGGTTCTGGGTTCGATTCCCAGGTCGGGCAAAGTGTTATTGGGTTTTTCCATCAGTAAATTTTCAGTAGCAACCACGGAGTCTGGATTTGACCTCGGTTGATGGCAGCTCGTCGCCTATTACAAGTGACTTAAACATAATTGACGAAATGTGGGTGTACTATTAGCTTCACTTCTGCCTAACCCTTCGGGATTACAGGCGTGATGTTTTGTTATTAGGTATCAGATTGAGTGATTGAAAATCACTTAAGTCTTGTTTGTCCTTGAAGTTTCCTATTTGCGATATCAACATTCATCATTTCAGCCCAAAAGACGTCCACTGCTGGACAAACGCCTCCCCCAAGTGTCGCCACATTGACATTTTGGGGGGTTTTGCCACGCTTGGCAGACGTTGGCGAAAGACGTTGTTACAAAAGCACAGAGAACGCTGCTGCCCATTCTCTGGCAAATCCCATAGTCGCCTCTTACGACACCCACGGGAAGATATGGTTGCTATTCTTTACGTCTGACACCATACAGAGCTGGGATATATACAATAACATTCCAATCCGGTATGAAAGTTCACCACTCCAAATTTTGAACAATTGTCTGATGATACCGGAATTCACGCAATGCCTTCTAACTATTTACACATAACACACTTATCACTACTTTCGTATTTACTAAAAAGAAGCACCCTGCCATCAATATCTCAGATTTATTGTAGACTATAAAGAGATCCCGCATGCCCTAAGTAAAGCATAGTATTAAGTTATTAGAAGGGTGTTTACTTTAAGTATGGTACTTATAGGTTATGCCTGGGGCCACTCGATACCCCGTGTTATAAATCTTAGCTATATCATAAAATCTCCAATAACCACCGACTACCGCGCGACCGTTAGCTGCTGCCTAGATCTAAGATAATACTAAAAATAATTGCGAATTCTAAAATATGATGTTTTTAGTTTTGAGCCACTTTGTTAACTTTGTACTTAACTGAGTTAAATCTGGATCAACGTCTTGTAAAGAAAGTACGTAGTACTCGCACCGTTCGTATCCATCGATTGATGGGGATAAGCAGCAGCCAACTAACAGCGATCACGGTTAAGTCATCAACTTCAGCGTGACACTACTTCAAGCCCTAAACTACGCGAGAGGGAATGGGAAGCCGTCGCCTCGCCTCGCCTCGCCGCGGCAGACGCCCCGGGCATCGGGGTGCAACCAGTTGCCCCCGGCCACCTCAGACGCGTGCTTTTGGGCGGTGACTAATGGGTTAGCTCACCGTCCGTCCGTCTTATGTCGACAGGCCGTGCCGACGGCGCGTTCGTGTTCCACGCGCGCCTCAAGGAGATTTCAGCAAACCGGAAGGGGTCCGAGAGAGCCGATGCCTGCCAGGGCTGCGGGACTGTTCGAAAGAGATACCGTGGCCCTGGAACACAAAAGGCTAAGAATGAACATGGATGGGTTTGAGTCAGTACAAGTCTGATACTCCCTCCCGCTCCACCCAGAGCGGGGGGGGGGGGGTCATTTGATGATTTCCCATCCGTAAAAAAAAGGCCTAAACTAAAATAATCCGAATTTATAATGCAAGAGCCCAAGATACTCCTAAAACTTTAATAGCGGGCTATTAAACTGTAATTAGATTAACGATCAAACATAAGGTTTAATTAATTGATAAGGTTAAGCAGTTAGAGAAAACCAGCTGTACGGAACCAGTCACGATGTTAGAAACAAGATTTTTCTGTTTCACATGCCTGATAAACTTTGCATGCTTTATATTTGTTAAGTGTAAGATGGAACCTTTCATAGTCGGCGGGAACTTTGCTCATATATCTCACTTTCCTCATTCTATTTATATGAGTGTTGCATGTATTAATGAGGACGAGATAGCGCTGTCTTGGATCTGTGGTGGTTCGATTGTGAATCAGGCGATAGCGCTGACTGCTGCTCACTGTTTGTTCGGATGTGGCCCCAATAGCAATATCAGTGTGGCTGTGGGGCACTCCCACAAGAATCAGGGCGTGCACTCGATAGTCCACAGTTTCCTGGTACATGAGGACTATGATGAGGCTCTGACGAGTTGTGATATCGCACTAGTGAGGGTCAGCCCTAGGATAATATTCAACGCTAATGTGAAGAGAGTGCTATTGGTGAAGAAGCCGCCGTATTTTGAGAAGGCGCAGGTAGCTGGCTGGGGACTTACTCATGTAAGTTATTTAGTTTTATTGTGTTTGGGTGGCTTACATCTAACAATACAGAAGTTAGCAATACAGTGAACTGTCGTTCACTCCACCCATTTACAAGCCTTCACAGTTAGAAGTAAACTATTGTTGCACAAACTATTAACACTAAGCATAATATCAAGTAACAAAGTATAAGAATTTTAATATTAAATTAAATACTTGCACCTGCACAGGCATGAATGCAGCCACTATTAGAATTCATCAAAAACAATATAGATTTCATTAGACGAGACTGTACTAAATACTACTAATAAAAAGCAGATTTAAAACAGTGCTTCATTGACTGCGTCTGTTGACAGGTGCTTTTACTCTTATGCGAGATTTGTGTGAAGAGTCGTTTTCTTTACACGTTTGAACCGATCAAGGTAGACAGCCATAGGCAGGGCACATACGTTTCGTTCACATGATATAATTTTCATATGCTATAAAAACAAATAACCTAATTTCATGTGATCTAATATGATATTTCATATAAACTTCTTTTGTTCTAATAACGTTTAGTATAACGTTCAGTTGACCTAATTTTCATTTGACCTAATTTTCATATTTACTCATTTTCTGCCCAAATTCTGTAGTGACTAAGTAAATATCAGAAAACATCATACTGGTATAACCTCATCTAACCCAAATGATTCACCAACAATAGAAGGGATCTGGCACACGGCGGCCGCTGCCGCGGCATGCTCGCTTTGCTCGCGCGCCTTCGCGCGCTAGTGGCCATGGTTCTAACCTAACCTAACCTAGATGGTTCACCCACATTAGGGGGGATCTGGCGCTCGGCGGCCGCTGCCGCGGCACGCTTGCTTTGCTCGCTCGCCTTCGCTCGCTAATGGTCACGGTTCTAACATAACCTAACCCACATGATTCACCAACCATATAAGGGATCTGACGCAGGAATTAATGAGGAATAATATACGAACTAAATACTATACTAACAGAATATTAGTTGAAATGTGCATTATATAAAATGTTTATTAGACCATATAAAATTAGGTAAACTGAAATTATATCAATTCATCGTTGTACTAATCAAAAATTATATCAAATGAAAATAGGTCAAATGATCATTAGAACTTTTGTTAATATATCAAAAGGTAGGCACCCAACGACGGGCAGGACTAAGTCATGTCTGTCATTAAAATGTATTGTCATCAGAACCAAAGGTGTGTAATAACTTTTACAGGAAACAAAGATGACAACGACAGATCTACTGAAGTTCGTCGACCAGTACGTGTGGTCAGATCACAACTGCAAGAAGTACGTAGAACCGCCACAAGGCACCATCTGCGCAAGCAGCGGGAACCATAATAATTATTCTACGCGGTAAGTTTCAAATCGTATATTTTTTTGCTTCCAAACCAGTAGCTAGTGGCACGCACGGCGACCAATCGAACTTTACAAAACCAGCCTATGTAGATCTCTCATTGTATGGGAAATCTATAAAAAGTGAGGCCATGTTATACTGGAAATGGATAGCACGATGTGTCTCCGTGTTCACGACTTAGCTGTCTTGATGGCAAGTACTTTTACCTTGTCCTTGTGGTTATAACCCTTAACCTTGCAACGTTGCTTGGCAGCACAAATAGTTTTAGCGACCCCTACAACTTTGTAGCAGCACTACAAAATGTACTACAGTGTAGAGACTCTACGAAAAGCAACTAACAACAAAAAGAACTACAGCGCCATCTATGACAAGTCGGAAGAACTAACATGGCTTACAGATCGCAAGCAAAGTTATCCTCGACTCAAGACAAAATAGGAAAACCCTACAACAACTGTCGGGCAGTAGCCCACCAGATACAACATCCGTTTGGACGGAGGATCCTCCCTTTTCTATGGCGGATGAAGAAGTTTATACCTTGTTCTTCATAACAATATAACTTCGCAGAGGAACTCCACACCACCCCGACATAATGCAAAACCAAGTTCGACGTAAGCTGGGGTATAAAATCCGAATGAAAATTCAAAATCAAAAGTAATTTATTCCAATTCGGCTGATAATCAGCACTTTTTGAACGTCAAAATTACAAGAGACAGTCCCCCAAAACGCCCGCCCTTCTCCACTTCCTAGTGTTTTAGCTGGGAAGAAGATGTGGCGGAACCAACTCCCCAGCAACACATCTGCCTGTTAGGTTAGAAGAACCAGATTCTATACAATAGTGTTCAAGTTTTCATAAACAAAGAATCCATAACATCAAATTAATGTCACATGTCAGCTAGCACACACCAATAATAAAATTAAATATTCAAAATAAAATACTCAAGAATCAATAAAGACTCCAGACATAAAGGGCGTGCCCAGTTACCCGTGCATTCAGACGAAAAAAAATAAAAGTAAAATAAAAAAGGGAAATCAAAAATCTACTCATGAAGTTATTTAACATATCAGTAAGCTAATTTGGAGAAAGAACATAAACATTGTCTTGATTTCAACCCAGCGACTAACTATTCTTATCGTATAGATCTTTATGTTTGACAAGTTATATTTGTTACAGCTATGGAGGGTATGTTAACCTAAGATTAGCCGGTTAAACCGCACATTAGTCTAGACACAAAGGCTCTGTTTATCATTTAAATACAAAAAAATAACATATGGCTTAGGTAGGGTAAGATAGAACTCCGGCCAAACACGTGCGAACCGACATGGTCGGAGTAACTAAGCTAGGGCACCCTAAACATAAACAAATGGGTAAGGTTAGATACGAAATTTGCCTTGACTATTTGTAGAAAATAATTATTTGTCGCAGTTGTCATGATTTATTTCGTTAGACACGGTAATCATGTGGGCGGAACTTGGGTTTCGTGACATGAAAACACATACTACACGCGGTACACTGCTTTTGTCGAACTCACAAATTACTTGAAATTACAATCCAACACAATAACACTAGGCACCATGAATCGGGGAACAGTTTCGGGACGTCTTGACTCCGCCGCAATCAGACACTCACTGTCCTCCTCGCAGCAAGTTCGAAACATCACGACTCTGTAGAAGCGCGCTTAGGTGTGGGTAGACTGGTAAGTAGGTCGCGTGATGCTACCTTTGGCGCGCTTGCCGATTCATTTTCTGTCCGTAGTAATGACCGGATCCGACATATATAAGTAATAACTAGAACTATTGTTGTTTACCAACCAATGTTTACCAATTTAAATTACATTATTACCTCACATGTGAACAAACGATCAAACTGCCGGTGAACACATCATGAATTTTGTGTTCCCCGGTATTTGGCACTTGGCAAGTTGCAAAAAATCTCCAGTAACAGTATTTTCACGTCGCCGTAAGCATTCTGTATTTATAGCCGACTAATATGAAGCTTATTTTTCACAAAAATCTCTTCTGTATTCCTATTTAGATTAGTATTTGGTAAAGATGTGGCAAGCGTTTTCCAGAATATTTAGGGGCTGACTTATAGGTACGACTAAGAAACTCACCACCATGCGTGATAACCGTGCAAGTTTTTTTTCACTTAAAATTAAACAAATTTATTAAAGTCGTAATTATGTAAACTTCAAATCAATTTTTTAATGAGCATTCTAATGTAACCACTGTGAATAACCTTTGTATTGCTTTGCCTGATGTTTTAGTTACGTTTGTATAAGAAAATAAAATATCCGTGTCCACCTTCATGATTTCGGCTACGAGAAGCAAGTGGTCCCTAGTTTAATCTGTCAGCTCAGCAAATAGCAGCACACTGTTGGACATAGACCTCTCCCAAAGTATGATCACCCTGTTTTCGGCCTTCAGCGTCTTGTTTCTCCCGGCCTCCTGTTTAATCTCGCCGATACACCTAGCTGCAGGGTGTCTCACGATACGCTTACCGATATGCGGTGTCCACGGAAGTGGAGGCTATGAATATAATCTACTAGCTGTCCGGCGCAACTTCGATTGCGTCACATTTTCCCCGTTTTCGCAACATTTTTCATTACAGCTCCACTCCTATGGGTCGTAGCTTGATGATATATAGCCTTTAGCCTTCCTCGATAAAACACTATCTAACATTGAAAGAATTTTTCAAATCGGACCAGAAGTTTCGGAGCCTGTTCAATGCAAACAAACACACAAACAATCAAATCTTTCCTCTTTATAATATTAGCTTAGAAAATATGCATAAGATATAAAATCTCGCTCGCTCGTCGGTATAGGATCACCCTGTTTCGTAGCTCTACGAAGACTTTCAACAGCATTGTCGTAACCGACCGAAAAGTTTTAACTTAACGTTTTTTTTTTGTGCAAGCAGAACCGCCAATTCATCCTGTCTATGTTCAAAGGAAATTTTATTAATTCGTAAAACAATAACGACCGTTTGCACTGGCTAATTAAGTGATAAGGATTCGCTACGCACACGCAGTCGACATTCATGAAAAAATTAGTTAGACGTTTCAGTAAAATAATGCTCGAGATAAAATATTTTCTGGTTTTCATGAGTTGCGCAACCCTAATAGAATGCCGGATAGAACCCTTAATAGTTGGTGGAAAAAAAGCACGCATTCAAGAATTTCCTCATTCCGTGTTTATGTATATTAAATATTTCGAAGGCGACAATGCTATTAGTTTAAATTGGATCTGTGGCGGGTCGATTGTAAATGAAAGAATAGTACTGACAGCCGCGCATTGCGTACATGGATGTTCTCGTAGGAGCAAAATAACCGTCTCCGTGGGGCACAGGAATAGGAACAAAGGTGTTGTATATACTGTTCGCACTTACATCATACATAAGAGATTCGATACTGAAACATTAGATAATGATATAGCACTACTGAGGCTCAAAATAGTAATCAAATTTGGCTCGAAGGTAAAAAGGATAGCTTTAATGAAGCAACCACCTTACTTTGAAAAAGCGAAGATAGCTGGATGGGGAAAGATTGACGTGAGTACATTTTGCCTTCACTCTTCAAACAGGTTTAGTATTACACTCCTTTGCAAAAAAACGGGCACTTTATAGTCATTGGCTTTTCTATCGATAATATTAATATTTTTAGTATGTCATCAGCATAGATGACTAGAAATTTCTTATTATGAATGAGAATGTAGTTTTTGACACTTATATCCTGGAATCGGTTTTTTAGTAAATGTAAACAGAGAGCCGTGTTAAAATGGACATTTTTATGGATAAAATGAATTAAGGCTACGAGTATTTTAATAAAAAAGTCAATCTAAACTAATATTATAAAGAGGAAAGATTTGATTGTTTGTTTGTTTGTTTGTTTGTATGTTTGTTTGCATTGAATAGGCTCCGAAACTACTGGTCCGATTTGAAAAATTCTTTCAGTGTTAGATAGCCCATTTATCAGGGAAGGCTATAGGCTATATATCATCACGCTACGACCAATAGGAGTGGAGCAGAAATGAAAAATGTTGCGAAAACGGGGAAAATGTGACGCAAACGAAGTTGCGCCGGACAGCTAGTAAAAAATAATTACGTGATCTCCCCTTGCAGCGATTACGGCAAGTAATCGTCATGGCATGCTTCCCATCAGGCTTTTGATGGTGTCCTGTGGAATGTGTTTCCACTCAGCCGAGATCACATGTTTAAACTCTCTGATGTTTTTGGAGGTGGTTGAATACATTGTACTCGCCTTTTTCGGAGGTCCCAGACATGCTCAATGGGGTTAAAGTCGGGGCTCCGCGCTGGCCAATCCAAGCGACGAATACCGACCTCTTGCATATAAGCTTCTACCCGGGGGACACGAGTATTATCGTCCATGTAAATGGCGTCTTCACCAATTACAGTCAGTGCGGGTTGTGCATGTTGACAAAGGATTTCTATTATGTACCTTTGCGCATTTAGTGAGCCATTTTTAATGAATAGGTACTATCTCGGTTCGATAGCTGGCTAAGTTACGCCTGCCCAAAACATAACGGACCCTCCACCATAAGGGGTGATTTCTTCAAAACTCACGTCTGCATAGCGTTCCTCTAGTCTTCGTAACACCTGCCGACGTCGGTCCTCACCATACAGACAAATTCGAGCCTCATAGGAGAAGAGTACGCTACTCCAGTTACCTAGTGTCTAAGATCAGAGGCAATTTCTAGCGAACCTCAATCGTGCAATCCGGTGCTCCTGGAGTAACTTGGGGGCCCACGCTGGTCGTCGACTGCGTATATCAGCCGCTAAAAGCCTCTTCGTCACAGTCCAAAGGCTAACTTGTGCTCTTTGTACCCCTTCAATGTTTGTTTTGAGGTCTATATAACTAGCATTTGCGGTTCCTCAGCGCCTGAGTCACTAAAAAGCGGCCGTCTCGTGGTTGTGTTTAACGTTTTCTCCTATTAGTATCTTGCCTTCTCTGAAGGGGAACCTGTCTCTTAGTATCGAGTCTAGGTTTCTTGGACGGTTGAACGAAACCGCTGTGAGACGTAACATTGGCTACACCCGTCTTCCAGCAGCGCTATAATTTTACTAGCTCTTATTGCTTTTTCTGCTATTGCCATAGACAGAAAGACAAATAAAAATTATTCTACTAAAAATAACGAGAAGCTAGTTTTAGTTGCCTGATAACCTTTTAATTGCATACCCGCGAAAAGTAAGTAAAAAGTCACAAACCGAAAAAGGGATTATTATTTTATAAAACAACAGTTTTGAATTTAAAATAAACTTTCTACCCAGAATCTGTATTAGGCGCCAGTAACATAGTTTGGCAATTAAAACCTCTTTAGAACTAAATGATTACCAATAATGTTGAAAAACCAAAACGACCCTTTTTTTTGCATAGGAGTGTACTTATGTTGTCAAATAAGGCCTACTACAAAAAAAAAACATTGCCTCATCAATGCATGTCAAATCCTCAAGACCTGTGAAGGCTAAACGGCTACTTCTTAAAGCCATTCGGTCCCTAGGAGACTGCTTCGTATCTGTGCAATTGTGCGTTGCCGAATATTCTAGGGTATTTAAAAAAAAAAGTATCTTTTCCTAAAATACATCCACATGTTATACTTGCAGGAAGAAAAAAGATCAGTGGTAAAGTACCTTAGATACGTAAATCAGCGGGTGCGGAAGCGGGAGTATTGCAAAAAAAAATACAATTACTTGCCCGAAGGCACTATTTGCGCCAGCAATGAAGATTCTAATTCTTATGCTAGTGGGTAAGACGAGTGAAAAGTAACAATATTGTCTAGGTCTTAAACGTTAGTCTAAATAGTAGATTATGCACCGAAGGATAAAGCAGAGTCTTACATCACGTTCGCTCTTTTAAATCTGGAACGCCACTGTGTTTCAGATTTAAAAGAGCGGGATTGTAGCGTTTTCAAGCGCAGCGAAGGAGCTTTGAGTCCTAGCTAGAATCCTGAGAGCACTGAAGGATTTACACTTGACCAACCGAAGACACTTTTATCCCCGAGGAGCATGCTCTTCTTTTCAATCCTATTGCAAGGAAACTAAAACCAATTCGATTTAGATACAGCCGAATTAGAAATTTTTCATAATTATTTGCGTATTATAAGCCGATTGCAGCGTGTGTCGTGACTTCGTGAGTGAACGGGACCAGGCAATACATAGACGGACACAAAATTCGATACCATGTCATACTTTTTGTGAATAATAACACCCCCTGTTTTTTGGTTGGGGGTTAAAAATTGTTTTGTTTTATCATACGTTGTGTTTGATTAATTTCCTGTTTGAAAGATACAGTGGAGGGAAAAGTTGCAAAACGTAAAATTTTGGGGAAAGAAATCATTGAATATGGGGAACATTCAGAAACTCGAAAAGACAACACTGGGGTGCGCGGCATAGCTGCAGCCGATCAGCTATAGCGATGACTTTTAACCATTATTGCTACAGATTAAAAGAAGCTTAAGGCAAGTTATCGTTTTGGACTTAACCATTTGCAGACAACAATTTATTGTTTTTATTGTCTTATTGTTGTTTTACTAATTTGACCGGTGGGCAGTAACAAAACTCGGTAGAATGTTACTGCCCCGCTAGTCTATGACAATAATGTCTTGCATTACGTTAGGTTTGCATGACATATAATTTGACATTTCAGAGAAGGTGGTGTAAAAATATTGTTATATGTAACCTTGTTCTTTCCTTTGTTCGTGTATAATTGAATTATGCTAATATAGTGCCAGCTACGCTGCATTGCTGCTAATAAAGCCAAATTCAACATTTCCTTTGATTTTTCTGCAAACTGTATTGTGAATCCCGATTCTGCTATTCATTTCATTAATTTTTCTTACTTCATAATTAATCGCTTGTAAACCGCTGCGAGGTGTGAGATTACTATGCTATCTACCCTTCCACGCTGGCCCTGGGTTTCCAATTCTTCATATGGCAAGCGCTCCTACAGACAATATACTAGACCTCCTATAGACTAGAGAGAGTACCTACCGCATACTGATCCGCACCCTTGCACGCTTTTCAGGGTTGTTTAGACCACCTGCTTCTTGATTGCTTTCTGCTGCCTACCAACACCAGAACCGCTACAAACACCCACCACCTCGTGCCCGGAGACTGCGAAGCTGCCTTCTACGGTGTCCATCGCAGGACAACAACCCTGGGCAGTAACACTCTTAAATTCCTTCCAAAACCACCAAGAGAAACAGTGCTCAGTGCTTTACTAAAATAAACTGAAATTGAATGATGTTCATTGTTTCACTTCTCATCTACGTACCTAAAACCCCACATGCCACCACCACAACCCAGTTAGTACTGGTGTACCATTTGCTCAGACTGGTTGTCAGACTTTCAGGGTGATCTGTAACGACTGTCAAAGATCTACAAATGACAGCCGGAACCAATAGCTTTACGTGATAAGAAACATGACGAGAAAAATCCATGTCACGCTTAATTTTTGATGTACGAATTTTACAGCAAATAATGAAGTAAACATCTTTCTTCGATTGTGTATGGAGGAATAATCAGCTTGCGCAGCCTTAATGCCACACTACATTCTCTACCAGTCACCCTTTGTTCCAAATAGGACAACATTGTGTTAAAGTACAAATAAAGAACCTCTGATGATGTTGTTTTAGTTCTATTCTCCTACCCAGAACTCTTAATTTACATACTACCTAAAACTTATGCTAGCCTAGTACCTATGCTGGGTTCTTTTAATTTCTAACTATTTCGAAAAGAAGTCCTTTAATTAATTGGCTCCAAAAATCAGTAAGATTGTGGTCGTTATCGTATCAAGAAAACTTTTCTTCTTGGCTATACAAATCACAAAATTAGTCTGCGGGACCAGGTGACCAATTCAAAAATGCATTAAGCTGATCCCGCGGGTCCCAAATGAGTGGGATCAATTGTCTAAATTGCCGCATATTTCGATAATAAATTTATCTGTTGACTGGTGTCACTGTATGTCACAACATTACACAATATTACAAATAAGTTGAAAAAAATAAATCATAGAGAGTGATTTTTTCACTTGAGCAAAACCTTAGTACCCGGACACGGCGTCTTTCTATGGGTGTGGGTTTTCGGTTTTACAATTAAGGTATCGTTAGTTTTACCAAGTGAAGTTCGATGATAATTATGTGAACAGCTTCATTCGAAGCAATTTATTATTTATGTATTGTGGATGTTCAGAGAGAAAATGTGAAATAAAATAAAATAGGTGAGGATTCACAAATATTTTTTATTTTAACTAGTGACCATTGATTTAACGTTATTTTACATTGGTTTATTTATAATCATAATCTAAAGTAAGGTATTTATCTGACTGTACAAACAACTTTTTACTGGTGTCCCAGTCGTCAGTGACTCACCTATATTTGTAGGAAGAAAATTTTATTGATTCATAAAACAATAAGTACCTACCTTATGTACTGGCTAATTAAGTGATAAGAATTCGCTACGCACACGCAGTCGACATTCTTGAAAAAAACAGACAGACGTTTCAGTAAAATTATGCTCGAGATAAGATCTATTCTAGTCCTCATGAGTTGTACAACCTTCATAGAATGCCTGTTGGAACCGTACATTGTTGGTGGTGCAGAAGAACGCATTATAAATTTTCCTCATTCCGCATTTATGTATATTAAATGTTTCGATGGCGACAATCCTGAAAGTATCAATTGGATCTGTGGCGGGTCTATTGTAAATGAAAGATTAGTACTGACGGCCGCGCATTGTATAGATGGATGTTCTCGTAGGAGCAACTTTACCGTCTCCGTGGGGCACAGCAATAGGTACAAAGGTGTTGTATCTACTGTTAGCACTTACACCGTACATAAGAGTTACGATACAGAAACACTAAAGTACGATATAGCACTAGTGAGGCTTAAAAAAGTGATACAATTTGGCAAGAAGGTGAAAAGGATAGCTTTAATGAAGCAGCCACCTTACAATGAGATAGCGCAGGTAGCTGGTTGGGGAAGGATTAACGTGAGTATATTTTGGCTTCACTCTTTAAACACATTTTGAGATACCGCAAAATTATTTTGCCTCATCAATGCCTATCGAAGCCTCAAGACATGCAACGGCTAAACAGCTACTTCTTGAAGCCAATTGGTAAACCCGAGTAGACTGTTTCTGTGCAATTGTACATCGCCGAAACATCGCCGGGTTATAATAATAAAACAATATTTGCTTGCGAGGAGGTCGACTTGTGGGATGTCAACTCAGCGATGATTGTGCCGATAGCCGTTTCAACAAATGGCATCATTGCCAATAGCCTTGACCAATACCTGAGGAGGCTCTCATTAGGCAGCTGGATCAAGGGGCTTGATTCAGAAAGCGGTAATCCTGGACACTCTTTTTTATATTGAATTGAACTTTTTTTTTAAATTTCTAATTAATGTGTACAGAAATAAATAAAGGAAAAAGATTATCGATTCCTAAAATAGAGCAACAATTTATATTTTCAGGAAGAAAATAATACAAAGGGAAAGTACCTTAAGTACGTAGATCAGTGGGTGTGGAAGCCGGACTCTTGCCAAAAAATATTTAATTCAATGCCCGTTGGCAGTTTCTGCGCCGGGCATGAAGATTCCGATTTCTATATTAGCCGGTAAGACGAGTGAAAAGTAACAATATTGTACAGAAATAAAAACCTATTCGATTTCCGAAATTTGGCGTTGCGCACCAACAATACAAACATTCTATAAATAGAATTCATTAATAATAATATCACTTGTTTACCAACGGTCTATAAAGTTCTTACATCCATTTTGAGAGCTAAAATTAATCAACATATTGAGAGTAATTCCATCATGTCTTCCTCTCAGAATGGATGTAAGAACAGGTCCCACGGTACCATCAGCTCCATTAAGTCCTTACTCCTCTAAAAGACATGTGCGTTCAAATCCGTGTCGGGCCTAGTTGGTTTTTGTATTTTGCAAAAACATTTTATTATAATTCATCATCATTTCAGCCCAAAAGACGTCCACTGCTGGACATAGGCCTCCCCCAAGTGTCGCCACATTGACATTTTGGGGGGGTTTTGCCATAATCGCCACGCTTGGCAGGCGGGTTGGCGATCGCAGTAGGGTTGTTACAAAAGTACAGAGAACGCTGCTGCCCATTCTCTGGCAAATCCCTTAGTCGGCTCTTACGACACCCACGGGAAGATATGGGATGGTGCTATTCTTTACGTCCAACACCACACAGAACCATGTTTTTATTACAATTAATATATTGTTTTAGTGAATAAATAAGTTTAAGTATGTATTTTTCTTTGAAACTCTGTTTTTAATAATGATTTTTCAATAAAACGTTGATACTTCTATTATTGGGTATAACGACTAGCAATAATACGGTTAACATTTACACTACCATTTTCAATGTGTAAATTTTTTTTTTTTTTTTTCATTATGTTGTAACCGAATGGTTACCTCATAACAATTACAATCTAGCCTTGAGGCTAATAAGTAATTTAAATTTAACTTAATTTCCTAGTAAAGGCGATGGCTAAACGACTGCCCCAAGCATGTCTAAGAATCTCACAATAACTCGTAATATTTAAAAAATCATTCATGAATTGTTTAGTGTTCAATAATTTCCTAGAACTTTCGTAAACTGTAAAACATAAAAAAGTATATTAATTGCTTTTTTGATTAAACATGACAAGGTCAAGGGGAAATAACACTACAGCAAGCTAGGGAGGGGTCGTACCACTTTTTCAGAATGTCAAATGAAACTACTTAATATCGATTTTTGACAACAGGTATCAAAACGATTTATTTTCCGAAACTAAGGCGTTCAATTCGGTGTCCTTTAGTTGCTTGTTATTATGTTTTCACAGGGTTTTGATTCGGAAAATGGGGTTGTTTTTAAAATCTTATTCGACTTTACTCAATTCAACTTTGTTCTAATCAAAATCAAACAAATAAAACTAACTGAAAGCTTCGGACTGTGCTTCTTCGTTTAATGTTACTACCTATTTTGTGTCGAAAAATATAAACAGAGTGGTCGATAAAAACTAATTCTTATTTTTTCTTTCAACCTATTCGATTATTCTAATGATTCTGTAACACTTGAAGTTCAATCCCTTCTCTATGAAACATCTCTATGCTAGTTTATTATCTATGGTCAGATGTCATGTCAACTCATGTCATACAACAGCAACAGACAACAGACGCCGCAACGCTTTTTCGTTTTCTTCTTCGTTGTGCTATTTTTTTTATTTTAGATTTTCATCGACGCTTGTTTATTGGACTTATTGTGTGTGTTCGCCTATCCACTGACCTCTCGCTACTCGACACGGACTTGAAACAAAATCATCATGCGATGCTTAAACTGTGGACTGTTGCTGTCATGTTATGACAGTAATCTGGTATCTGGGGTGGATGAGACACCAGAATACATTATCAGCCCCGGCTTCATTTTTAGATAATGTTCTTGTATTCTTACAAGAACATTATCTAAAAATGAAGTCGGGGCGCTTTATTTATTTATTATTTGTTTTTTGGCGATTTATTTATTTATTATTTGTTTTTAAATTAAAAAACAAATAATAAATAAATAAATCGTATTTTTGTTGTTTTATTTTAATATCTTTTATGTCATTGGTTACTCGGTGCTTATACTAGATAACGTAGTTTAGGCAGGATTTATCAATCACCATATAGGTACCTACTTAATAAACTAAGTCCCCCTGGCGCGTTTGTCTGTCAAGCCTGTCTGCCTACGGATGTATCAACAAACAGATTTTTATGGGGTTGTCACTAGTAGGTAGATTGGTTCTTTAGTAAGGTTTAGGCATACTGACAGGTTATGGCATATAATGAGTTGAAATAAAGACAGTTTTCACAGACAATATATTAATAAGTGGTTGAAATGATGAACGTATTTGAAAATAGCGATTAATATTAGCAAACTGACCCAAACAACTAGAGTTTTGTATTTGAGATAGATAAAGAATACTGCTAGGTAGTACCTACAGTAATAAATATACACGCGGGCGGGAGAGATTTTTGCGCAGGTTGGAGAAAGCCCGTAATTACCTCTTTGTAGATATATACTCGCTAGTTAAAAATATCGTAAATCATTACAGAAATACCAAAACGCCTAGGTAAAAGTTCATAGCAATATGTCATTTGTTAACAGTTTTTATACCTATTGATGTAGGAGTTCCGCGAAAATATTTTCAGGATTGTAAAGATATGAGAAGTTCTTGAAACTTTTTTCATATGAAATACTAATTTTCACCTATTTAGCTTTACATATTGCAAGGTTCCATATTTATACGTTGCTGGGGCAGTCGTCCATACTTCCATTTAGCCATCTCCTTTATACTAAAGAATGTGTCCATTGGCACTTTTCTTATTGTCTCTATTATGACGGAAAGACACTTAGTTCTTGTGTTCTTAAAAGGTAGCACTCACTGCACTCCGTAACAATCACTAAACTAATTCAAAAGGCTTAGCCCTTTTGAATGTGTAAATAGTCCGGAGGTTTCAAGACCGCTTGACATGAATGATGTTGAAGGATCTAATCCTAGGTGTGAAATTTGCTTTTCGTCATGAACTATATTTTTTAATTTTAAAGTACTGTTTCTATTTTTTTTTTGTTATATATTTAAGTTTTTTTTTTGTAATATAACATACTTTAATAATGTGTTAAATAATAGAAATAATATAAGAATGTTTATTATTGCTATTATTTAATATCCACTTTGATATAATCTTACTACAAAGATAATTTACAGTTATCATAATATTCATATTTTACCTTACACAAACGGGTCCCTAGACAAGTGACATCCTATCACGCAAACCATAAAATAGGAAGTGCTATGGTGGCTAAGCTAACGTTATAACTCAGGGTATAGTATTAATTTTATAAAGAAAACGTAAGTAAGTAAAATTAATGGATACTCAAATGGACTCAGACAGAACTTGATGTGCTAGTTAGGAAGGTCCGAGTACTGCTGACCGCAAATCGGATGCATCACCCACGGTCGTCGGTGATGAGACTGTATAACCCGTGGAAGTGTGGGGGTCGTGGCTTCTTAAATGCTAAGACCCTGCACAACCGTGAGGTATGCAGTCTAAGGGAATACTTCCTAGAAGTCGACATGGGGATGCATCGAGATGTGGTCTCAGTCGACAAGGGCCTTAACCCGCTCTTCTTGTCTAACGAGAACTTTCGCAAACCTGTAGTATTAGACACTAATGACTGCAGGGAGGTATGGCAGAGCAAGGAGCTTCACGGACGCTTTTACCGGGCTTTACATGAGACCGATGTAGACTTCTTAGCGTCCGTATCCTGGCTGCGTTTCGGTGACCTCTTCCGGGAAACTGAAGGTTTTGTCTGTGCTATAATGGACGAGGTTATGCTGACGAATAACTACTGGAAACACATTGTAAGGATGGCACGGTTGACATATGTCGGGCATGTCACCGTCAGGAGAATCAATCCGACACATTATTTCTTGGTGTTCTCGTCTGGCTATCGGAGAGTACTTGCATAGACACAACCTTGTTGCCACGATTATCCACCAGCAACTTTAAAATACAACCTTGTGGAATCAGAAGTGCCATACTATAAGTAAATGAAATGGTAATATCACGTTGTATTGGGATAGATCTATTGTCACTGACGGGACTACTGTTGCCACTAAGCCTAACTTTGTGTTGATAGGTCGATTGGAGCATCGCGCAATTATTGTTGAAATAACGGTCCCGCATGACGAGAACCTCGTGAAAGCAGAGAAAGATAAGCAATTCAAGTATCTAGATCTGGCTCGCGAGGTTGTCGACATGTGGGACGTGACTACAGCAGTCATTGTGCCGATAGTCATGTCGGCCAATGGTTTAATAGCCAAAAGTTTCGACCAACATCTGTGGAGTCTTTCGCTTGGCAGCTGGATCAAGGGCTTGATTCAGAAAGCAGTACTTCTGGACACGGCACGTATTGTTAGGAGGTTCCTCTCTCAAGAGCCCTGACCACCGGTAGCCCGGACCCTGTTCCCAATGCCGGTGGGCTACTATTTTTTATATAATTTTGTAAAAATATTTAAAAATGTAAATTGTGTGTTGTAAAATGAATAAAGGAAATAATAATATAAAAAAAAAACACTTTAAATTATTATATTATTATTATTCTACCACGGGGCTGTGCTAGGGCTAGTTAGATTGGCGATTTTTACCCTTTGCTAAAGGGAACAAATCGGTCTAGGTTAAATTTTGCTGAAATGAAATCCAAAGTTACAAGACTAGGAATAAGGGAAAAGTTAAAAAATCAATTACAGCTGAATAAGAAATTTATAATAATTATATTGTAGTTCTTTTAGTGAATGAAAAAATAAGTTCAAAACCTTAAACCCGACTCCCGAAAAAACACGCTCTAAAAAATATGAATGAAACAAGATAATATTCTCGTCTGAAATTGTTACATGTATATGTACCTAAAAACCCTTCAAAATGTATCGTCTATTAAATAAACAACTTATACGTTTTATATTTTAATGTATTTAATAAATATTCATATTGATGTTAAGGGGATAGCCATGATCGTTTCACGTCGTCGTTAACATTCTTCTTTTTTAGCCAATGGCTAAAAACGTAGAACTTAAGTTCTTCGTTTTTAGCCGGTTAATCCTAAGTTTATTTTCACGAAAATTTCTTCCGTATTGCGGACGAGAAATTTTGTAACCCGTTTTTAGTCCATAAGAGTTCCGTTGCTAAATGGCAAAATTTTAACCCTAATGGGTTCGGTCCGTCCATCTGACTGTCCGTAAGACACAGAACTTTTATCCCGAGACTATTGGCACGATCCAGTTAAAATTTGGAGATTTGGTGCCTTCTATGAACCGCTACACAAATATGACGTGAAATATAAAAGAATAGGGGTGGCCCTCCATACATGTAACTGAGGGTTGAAAAATTATCTACGTATAAATAACCGTGTGTGCTCTTAAAAACTGATATCGTGGTTACTTAAATACTTTTTCTAAAGAAGCCTTCCCCCCCTATATTTTTTTTTATTCTTTGAATTATTTTGGAATTTCTAAAGTAATGAGAGGAAAATTATTAAAAAATTATACATTGAAAACCAAATATTTTGCTATTGAGTATAATTTTGCATATGAATAAGCGTTTCATACATTTTGGCCGTGTAGGTATTGCAATTTTGTAGGAAACATCAGAATTTAAATTACCGATGAAAAATATCAATGTGGGGGTGTCCAAAATGATCTACGAAGTACGTGTTAAGCGTTTCCGCGTCGGTGTCCCTTACACCCCGTATTGTTTGGTGCTACGGAACTGAACTTTTGTCCAAACTGGAGGAGAGTACCTCACGACAGACGTCAATGGAAAAATTTTTAGAGGAGGCCTATGCCACAAGGCACACCGACATTCGAGACATCTTGTGATTTTAGTTTGTGTAATTGTCTGGTTTCGGAATAAAAGGCTATTTATTATTATTCTCATTTATTTATTTATACACATACATATTACATTTTCTGTATGTTCTGTATGGTGTCGGACGTAAAGTTTTGTATGGTGTCGGACGTAAAGTTTTGTATGGTGTCGGACGTAAAGTTTTGTATGGTGTCGGACGTAAAGTTTTGTATGGTGTCGGCCGTAAAGAATAGCACCATCCCATATCTTCCCGTGTGTGTCGTAAGAGGCGACTAAGGGATTTGCCAGAGAATGGGCAGCAGCGTTCTCTGTGCTTTTGTAACAACCGTACTGCGATCGCCAACCCGCCCGCCAAGCGTGGCGATTATGGCAAAACCTCCCTTATTTCAATGTGGCGTTGGAGGGAGGCGTAGGTCCAGCAGTGGACGTTTTTCTGCTGAAATGATGACGATGATGATGATATTACATTTTTAAATATTTTTACAAAATTATATAAAAAAAAACATTTAAAAATATAAAAATAGTAGCCCACCGGTATCGGGAACAGGGTCAGGGCTCCAGAGAAAGGAACCTCCTAACGAAACGAGCCGTGTCCAGGAGTACCGCTTTCTGAATCAAGCCCTTGATCCAGCTGCCTAACGAGAGCCTCATCAGATATTGGTCGAGGCTCTTGGCAATTAGGCCATTGGCTGATACGATTATCGGCACAATGATCGCTGAGTCAACATCCCACATGTCGACAACCTCGCGAGCCAAGTCAAGTCTCAGTCTCAGTCTCGCAAGTTTATTATATATAGGTAAGCTTGTAGCCTTGTGTTTAGTTTAAGCAGTAGAATTAGTTTTGATAATTTACAGTTATCATAGTATACATATTTTACCTGACACAAACGGTTCCCTAGACAAGTGACATCCTATCACGCATACCATAAAATAGGAAGCGCTATAAATATTTTAGGTTGACTACGTTAGATAACGTTATAATGCGAGGGTATAGGATTAATTTTATAAAGAAAACGTAAGTAAGTAAAATTAATGGATACCCTCAAATTTTAGCATCTTTCGATTAGACAGAGACCTAAAGATAAAGTCACTCGGACGATACTAATTACCAATTTCATCGCAATATTCATGGGCTCGCTGGCTAATTTGTTAAAACGCCGGGTATTCGTAAGACGCAGCTCGGTGAAGCGAAGGTTCGATTCCGGGTGGAAACATTGAATTCTATTTTAAAGGTATCTTTAGATTATTCGAATCTTATTCAATGTTGTAGCAGTGTAACATTTTAAAACTTGAGGGGTAAGGATATACTGACTGTTTGTACAATCTCATCACGGATAATCGTGGGTGATGCATCCGGTGCAGCAGTGTACGGACTCTATTATCCAGGGCTTCCAATTTGGTCTGAGTCTATTTGAGTGTGCCGAAAGAGTAAATTAAAACCGTTATGACCTAACCGTTGAAGGCGCGCACCTTGTGGCCACCTGAAAGAAGGCTATTTAATACCTTCTTCAGGCGACCGAAGAAGCGCTCCCCTAAGGACTGCTTCATGTCAGCTACGTGAATGCCTAACGTTCCCGATATACGCAAATACTTTTAGCCTTCGGATGAGGAAAGGGATCTTAGGTGTGGATACCCTCGGATTCCATAATCTCTCCTCGCTTTAAATACATGACGGCACATTTGTCCACACCCAATTCCATCCTGATGGCGCTACTAAAAGTTTCAGTTACTTTCAGTAGCTCCATCAGTTGCAATTTGTTAGGGGCAAAGAGTTTCGGATCTTATCATATTAAGTGTGTAGAGACCTCCTTCAGGATTGTATGATTGTTTTGAAAAGGTAATGGATGAAGTGTTCCATAAAATCTGTAATTCTAGAAAGTCTATAATCACTTGTGGTGATTTAAATATTAATTTGTTACAAAAGTCTGGGTTAAGTACTAAATAAAATTATAAGCCTGTTTCATTCATACAATCTTGAATACAAATTTCTGGAGCTCACTAGAATAACCCCAACTTGTGCCACTTGCCTAGATAATATTTACACAAATTTTATACCTACCCACAAAGAAATTATTCATTTATTAGATTCAGATCATGGTGGGAAATTGATCACAATTTCAAATGTAGACAAGAAAGTCACTAAAAAGGATATCATTGTTAATACAAAAACTAAAACTCGCCTGGAAACTTTTAAAACTAAGCTTTTGTCTAAATTACCACTATTGTCAACTAATAATGATCCCAACCAACATTATAACGATTTTTTCAGAATGTATTGCACATAGTATACGTTACCACGTTTATCCTTAGGACAATCTCGGTTAATAGTAACGCATCCTTCAACGACTGGGCCACTATTGGTATTCATAAGAGTCGAAAACGTCTTTATGAGTTGTATGCAGAGCGGACCTTTAAAAACACTGTAGAATTTAAGTTATATGTTAAGAATTATTCTAAAATATTTAAAAAAGTTTGTTTTTTAGCAAAGTCACGTTTTTGAGTTCAAAGATTAAAAGCAGTAGTAATGTAATTAAAATGACATGGAACATTATTAATAGCGAAACGGGAAGGTCTTGCAACCGAAATAGTGACTACAGCCTTGCTAATGGCGATACAATTTTAAATTCAGACACTCAAGTTGCCACAGCCTTTGAAAATTTCTTTGCGGATATTCCTGTATCGACTACTAAATCGCTAAACTCTTCACCTGCTACTGCCGAGTCTTTACTTAAGGAAAGCGTTTCAGTCTGTGATTCCGAATTTAATTTTCAATATGTCACTTGTAAAGATATAATTAAAACTTTTCACACCTTAAAAGTTAAAAAGACCGCCGATTTGACGTTGATAAGTCCATTATAAAAATTGTAGCTCCTTCTTTAGCTGTAATATTTAACGATTGTATTGACCGTGGTGAGTTTCCTGATCTGGCCATATCAATGAGGAGCAGTTCCTTAGTACCGCGGGACCCGTTCCTACATCCATTTTGGGAAGCGGACATGATCGAATTGTCATCAATGTGTTTGCAAATTTTAGCTCTCAAAATGGATGTAAGAACTTTTTTACACTATCGGAAGACAGGTTATAGGTCTATAATTTTTGGACCCCGCAGTACTACCCGATTTATAGAGCTGGTGGGTGATTCCAGTAGTTAAGAACTACGTCTTGGGGGTGATAGCCCCTATTTCTGGAACTGGATCGCATACTCGCTCGACCACCCGAGTCCATTCACCCTTAGTGTGGCTGACAGGCACCGACCAGATGCTGCGCCAGAACGAGCACATGGTCAGCCACACCTTGGTCCGGTCGCTCTCAAGGCCTATAAACACACCTTTCAAAAATGTGGGCAAAAAAAAGCTCTTTTATGTGCGATTCAGAGTGTATCGTTCCACCCGCCGCTTATACCTACGAATACGGTTTGCCCATGCATACACTTTCCGCTTCAGGAAATCGATGCGTTCTGTGATACGGGACATATAGTCTCGAGGACTAATATAAGTCCCTGCAAATGCCCGTTTCACAAAACGCATCACTCGAGAGCGATTGTTACCCTCCCTGAAGCAGATTAGTTTGCCGATGAGTGTTCTGGTCCCACTAATACGTCGCTCAATTCTGCATTGCCAAGCCGGTACGGCAGGTTTAGGTCGCGTAGCTCTGTCATCAGAAAATTTGACATGAGCTACACGACATGCCGCTACAGCCGCACAGTACAGGATTGAATGAGCATCAGTGAGGTTTTCGCAGTTATCACAATAGTTTGGCAATTGCGAATCCAGAACAGCCACCATCGCCCTATTTCTGTTACGCGTGGGCAAACGAGGTAAGCGTGGTCTAAGTTCGGGCGACATGTATCGATATTCTCGAATCGCACCCTCCAAAGCACTCCTCATTTCCTTACTGCATTGGGTACTCACATTAGTAGCCATGTCATTACTCACCTAGTCCGCGTGATCGACTATTTGACTAGACTGTGGTGGAACCACAGCCTGCGACGGCGGGACAATGACGTGACAACTCTGCATTTCAGTTCGCCAGCAATCAAGTACGGTGTCATGCAACATATGATTACGCTGGATGACCCGCACCCGATCCGACAATCGTGGCGCCGACACGTTGACAGCTGGCTCAAGCACCTGAAACAGAGAGAGCATCTCAACACGGTACGCGGTCAGGTTGTTTCCTCCCTCTGTAGCCCCATAGTATGAGCGCATGACATTTTCGTTGATGGGTCGCGTCCATCGCATGCGCTGCACACTTCCGCCGGGAGCTGGGCCCCTATCAGAAGCCGGTAGGCGTCGAGGTCCTAAAGCGTCCGGCGGCCGGCGTCCTCGCCGCCGACGAGCAGGTGGTGGCGTCGTGGGCGGAGAGAAGCCGGTCCATGTAGCTGGCTGTTGTCTCACGATATGCTTACCGATACGCGGTCTCCACGGAAATTTGATGGCTCTGAATAACTCGTTCGTCGGTATAAGAGCACTGTTTTGTAGCTCTACGAAAAATTTCAAAGGCGGGTAACTCGGGGTAACCGACCGACTGTTTGACTGGCTAAAACATCCTTTATCCAAGCAGAACCGCAGATTTATCTTGTACGTACAGATATATGTTCGAAGAAAACTTTATTGATTCATAAAACAATAACGACCGTATGCACTGGCTAATTAAGTGATAAGGATTCGCTACGCACACGCAGTCGACATTCCTGAAAAAGCTAAATTGACGTTTCAGTAAAATAATGCTCGAGATAACATATTTTCTAATTTTCATGAGTTGTGCAACCCTAATAGAATGCCGGATAGAACCGGTAATGGTTGGTGGAAGAGAAATACCCATTGAAGAATTTCCTCATTCCGTGTTTATGTACATTAAATGTTACCAAGGCGAGAATTATGAAAGTTTCAATTGGATCTGTGGCGGGTCAATTGTAAATGAAAGAATAGTACTGACGGCCGCGCACTGCATACATGGATGTTCTCGTGACAGCAACTTTACCATCTCCGTGGGGCACAGGAATATGTTAAAAGGTGTTGCATCTACTGCTAGCCATTACTTCACACATAAGAGATTCAATGCTGGAATGTATAGTACAGACAATGATATAGCACTAGTGAGGGTGAAAACGGAAATCAAATTTGGCACGAAGGTAAAAAGGATAGTTTTAATGAAGCAGCCACCTTACTTTGAAAGAGCGAAGGTAGCTGGATGGGGAATTATTGACGTGAGTACATTTTGCTTTCACTCTTCAAACAGGACTAATATTTAATTGACAAATAAAGCCTACTGAAGATGATGAGATACCACAAAAAATTATTAACCTCATCAATGCATGTCGGAGCCTCAGGACCTGTGATGGCTAAACGGCTACCTACTTCTTGAAGCCATTTGATCCTTAGGAGACTGCTTCGTGTCTGTGCAATGGTGCATCGCCGAATACTCTGGGGTTTATAAAAAGAAAAATATTATCAATTCAATAATACATTTCATACTTGCAGGAAAAAAAGGAATTAGTGGGAAAGTACCTTCAGTACATAAATCAGTGGGTGCGGACGAAGGAATCTTGCAGAGCAAAATTCAATAAGTTGCCCAAAGGCACTATTTGCGCCAGCAGTGAAAATTCAAATTTTTATGCTAGTCGGTAAGACGATTGAAAAGTAACAATATTGACTAGCTATTAAGCCTAGCAACGGCTGAAGTTGTAGGTCTAAATAGTAGATTAAGCTCCGAGGGATAAAGCAGAGTCTTATGTCACGTTCGCTATTTTGAAGCTGGAACGCAGCGAGGGATTGTAGGGTTTTCAAGCGCAGCGAAGCAGCTTTGAGTTCAGCTAGAATCCTGAGAGCACCGAGGGATTTACGGGACTACTCGTAAATCCCTTGACTTACTCGTGACGAAGACACTTTTATCCCCAAGGAGCATACTCCTCTTTTCAAACTTATTGCGAGGAAACAGTAACCAATTCGATTTTTGAAAAACGAGTATGGGTCGCGGACCAACATGCTACTGTACGCTAGTGTAGATAGACAGGAGAATTAGTAATTTTTCATAATTATTTGCGTATTATAAGCCGATTGCAGTTTGTGTCGTGCGTGAATGGGACCAGGAAATATATAGACGGAAACAAAATTCGATACCATGTGATGACCCCTGTTTTTTGGTCGGCGGTTAAAAATTATTTTGTTTCATCACATGTTGTGTTTGATTAATTTCCTGTTTGAAAAATACAGTGGAGGGAAAAATTGCAAAACGAAAGATTTTGGGGAAAGAAACCATTAAATATGGGGAACATTCAGAAACTCGAAAAGACAACACTGGGGTGCGCGGCACAGCTGCAGCTGATCAGCTATTGCGATGACTTTTAACCATTATTGCTACAGATTAAAAGAAGCTTAAGGCAAGTTATAATTTTGGACTTAACCATTTGCAGACAACAATTTATTGTTTTTGTTGTCTTATTGTTGTTTTACAAATTTGACCGGCGGGCAGTAACAACACTTGGTACAATGTTACTGCCCCGCTAGTCTATGACAATAATGTCTTGCTATCTGTTAGGTTTGCATGACATATAATTTGACATTTAAGAGAAGGTGGTGTGAAAATATTGTTTTATGTAACCTTGTGCTATCATTTGTTCGGGTATAATTAAATTACGCTAATACAGTACCAGCTACGCTGCATTGCTGTTGTGAGCTTACCATGCTGTCTACCCCTCCGCGCTTGCCCTGGGTTTCCACTTCTTCATATGGCTGTAAGCGATACTACAGACATAGTATGTGGTTTACAAAAACTTACCGCATACTGATCCGCACCCTTGCACGCTTTTCAAGGTTTAATAGACCACCTGGCTCTTGATTGCTTTCTGCTGCTTACCAACACCACCCAGAGCCGCTAAAAGTGCCGGCGCTGATGCCCTAAACGCATCGTACCTTTTCTAACATGTGGGCAGGCCTGCCCTAACCACGAATCAGCTTGCAATGAGGAGGGGTCCTGCTGCCTGAGCGAGCAAGCTATGAACTCAACTACACACCGGGCTCCACGTAAAATCCAGAGGCACGTGGCAGCTACGGACCACTGCCCGCACCCACCACCTCGTTCCCGGGGGCTGCGAAGCTGCCGTCTACGGCGTTCATCGCAGGAAACCCTGCGCAGTAACACTCTTAAATTCCTTCCAAAACCACCTAGATACTGACTGTGAACAGTGCTCAGTGCTTTATTAAAATAAACTGAAATTATGTTCTTTATTTCACTTCTCATCTATTAGGCACCTACCTAAAACCCCATATGCCACATCACAACCCGGTATGCACACAGTACCGGTGTACTCCTTTTTTATAGATGGGAATTCATCAAATGACCCCTCCCGCTCTGGGCGGAGCGGAACGGAGTGTCAGACTTGTACTGACTAAATCCCATCTATGTTTTTTCTTAGTCCTTTGTGTTTCAGGGCCACGGTATCTCTTTCGAACAGTCCCACAGCCCTGGCAAGCATTGCCCCCCCCCCCTTGCTCAGACTGGTCGTCAGACTTTCAGAGTGACTACCTGTTATGACTGTCAAAGATCTACAAATGACAGCCGGAACCAATAGCTTTAGGTGCTTTCTAAAGCTCGAAGGCAACTCAGTACGTAATGGATATGGTCACCCATCCACGGATCGATCTCTGCGAGCGCTGCTTAACCTTAAAGTTTGACCCGTGCTGCGTGCGTGCGTGCGTCTGTTATTGTTCATCCCCCACCAAAAACGACTCGCGCTTAGCCAGTTTTTTTACTGTCCTGATTAGCAATTATACTAATCACGCTTAATTTTTGTGTACAACTATAACGGCAAATAATGAAGTAAACATCTTTCTTCATTGTGTATGGAGGAATAATCGGCTTGCGCAGTTTTAATGCCACAAGACATTCTCTACCAGTCAACCTTTGTTTCAAATAGAAAAGAGTTGTGTTAAAAAAGTAGGTACCATTGTGCTACCGGAACTTCATATACATACAACACTGATACTGGTACTGTTAGGCTGCGACATTCCACTGCTGAGCAAAGCAAATAATAGCAAAATATCGTCATCTACCCATCTCAATCTTCTTACCCTTGTCCCATTCTAGTTTGGATGAGCGCAACATGTTTTCTTCTTCCATTCTCCTCTGTGAGACATCACGGCATCATTTACTCCTTTAACTACTTCGGTTTCGTTATATTCGAATTACAAAATTGACAGCGGTTTCATTTTAAACCCATAACGACACAAGTTGCATTATGCGAATCTTCATAAATTCTAAAACACAAGCATAGACATTCTGAACATACAGCCAGACACCTATAATATTACTTCGAAATCGAGTCAGTGTAAATGATGTTTTTAACACGTTAAAAATGGAACAAGTTTAGAACAAAAGTATCGTATACTATTTGACTGTTGCGGCTACAAGATCTTCGCCTTATACCTAACTAGCTGTCCCGCGCAACTTCGTTTGCGTCACATTTTCCCCGTTTTCGCAACAATGCTGCTCCGCTCCTACTGGTCGTAGCGTGATGATATATAGGCTATGTCCTTTCCCAGCTTGAAATCTATCTTCTTGCCAAATTTCATTAAGATCCGATCAGCCGTTTAGTCGTGAAAAGGTAACAAACAAACAAAGAAACGTACAAATTAACAAACAAACAGAGTGACTTTCGCATTTATAATATTAGTATGGATAAAGACTAAATAAAAAAGCAAAAAAAATGGACGCAGGAATTCCTGAGTGAAATTTTATTAAAAATGTCTTCAACATCAAGTGATATTGAAAATACTCCACCAGATATAACAAATAGAGCAGTTGTGGCTACAAATAATTTACTACCAGAAAAATCAACACATGTCTAGGAGAAATGTTATGAAACCGAAGTAGATAAAAATACTTATTTGTCTATAGCTGTGTTTGATTCCTTCCTTCGTAGATAAAATCTGGTATGCAACTATATATATACATAATAACTCGTGCCCACCTATTTCGGTACGCGCTACGCTTGTACCGAAAAATGGCACTCGTATTAAAAGACCGTCCATAACGTAACAGTTGCATAAATAGCTATTCTCTTTCATATCATTTCTCACACAATCCATAAATCTTTTCTTTGGCCTTCCTCTCCCTCCATCCATCAACATTCATATACATCATCTGCCTAGCCTTTTCCCAAACTATCTTGGGGTCGGCTTCCAGTCTAACCGGATGCAGCTGAGTACCAGTATTTTACATGAAGCGACTGCCTATCTGACCTCCACAACCCAGTAACTGGGTAATACGATACCCCTTGGTAAGACTGGATATCAGACTTTTAGCTTCTGACTACTCGTAACGACTGTCAAAGATCTACAAATGACAGCCGGGACCAACGGCTTAACGTGCTTTCCGAGGCACGGAGGAAACTCAATATGTAATTATGGTCACCCATCCACAGACCAACCTCGGCAAGCACGGCTTCACCTTAAAGATCGACCTGGGCGGCTGTTATTATTTAGCCACGAGCTCCTCCCATCAACTTTCATATCCATTCCTCTTTAATTCACATGCGTTTCATCCTCCATATAGTATTCATGCTGTGCTTAACGATGATTTGATTAATTCAATAAGCAATAACGACCCCATAAAAAGGCTGATTAAGTAGCATTGCACGTAGCACGTTTAGTTAAGTGAATTGGACTATAACTTAATTAGCCATTTTAGTGTGCACACACAGTCGATATAGTTATACCATTGGCCGAACACGTGATAGTAAAAAATATGCTAGAATTAAGACATATTCTAGTTTTCGTGTGGTGCATAAACTTCATCGAATGCCAGATGGAACCGTTCATCGTTGGTGGAGCAAAACCTGATATTAAAAGTTTCCCTCATTCCGTGTTTATGGTTAAGACATGTTATAAAAAAAACATACAAAGTTACTCTTGGGGTTGCGGAGCTTCCATTGTGAATACATTGATTATACTGACGGCGGCACATTGCACTTTAGGATGTTCTTACAAAAGCCGCCTGTTCGTCTTTGTGGGGCACGTTACTAAAATGAATGGTTTCAAATCTACCATTCAAAATGTCAGTATACATCCAGAGTATATTGAATTCTATAGAGGCTACGACATAGCACTAGCAAGGCTTAAAACGCCTATAAAATTTGGGGAGAACGTAAAAAGGATTGCTCTCATGGCGGACCCACCTTATTCTGAAAAAGCTCAAGTAGCTGGTTGGGGATTGATTAACGTGAGTACAATTTGCCTATATTATTTAAACAGAACAGCTTCGTTGTTCGAGTGGTCGTAACCGCGACTGCTTAGCACGAGGTCCTGCGTTCGATTCCCGATTCGAGCACAGTGTTATTGCATTTTTTCTTTACGAATTTCTCAGTAGCAGCGACGCAGCCTGGTTTGTGCCCGGTACTTTTTCGCCTCTCCAATGGATGTAAAGGCCCCAAGAGACCTTTCAGCAAATTGGTAAACCATAGAAGACTTCGTGTCCGTGCAATTGAGTTTGTGTCACAGCCAACATGCTTAATTTATTAATTAGCCTTTAAATCAACAGCGTAGGATTTTTACTAAACAATGCTTTCAACCAGCAGGAAGCTTGTATCACGTTTAACCAATGCGTATAATTCAAAATCTGGTCTGGCTGGCTAATTCAAAATAAAACTTCTGGGTAAACATGAAAAAGAGGCAGCTACAACCAGCTTTACGGCATTCTCTAGGCTATTTCATTTGCGCTGATTAAACGATTGACTGCATGTTCATTCAGGAAATTGGTTGAATTAAGCCGTCTAGTAAAAATAGCTGTTAATTGAAAGGCGTTTGCATCCTTAAAAAATCACGAGAATGTACTTACAGGAGGACAAGGGAATTTACGGAAGCTACCTGGAGTACATAGATCAATGGGTGCGGAAGAAGTCTTTTTGCAAAGAAACTCTGTTTTCAGTGCCCAAAGGTGGTTTCTGCGCCAGCAGTGACTATTATTATCATTATATTAGTAGGTAAGACGAGCTAGAAGTAATTATCTAATATATTATCTAGCTATTAATCCTACTAACGGCTGAGCTTTTACGCCTAGGCCATTACCCTGAAGCAAAGTTTTGTTTTTATATGGCGGACCACCGTGAGGTTCCTTATATGGAGGACAATACGAACGTATTCCTCTTGATGCAATGATCATCATCTGTGAGTATGTACCTCTTGAACAATTAAAATTGAGTCGGCTTGAGGTTCTTTGGTGGTACAGTTGAGGACTACACAGACATGGATCGCGGCGTTCATTAAAGACGTAAGTATACAGGGTGTAACGGAAAGGGTATATACATACTTAAGGGTGTGCTACAGACCTAGGTCACCGTCCGTCCGTCTTATGACGACAGGCCGTGCCGACGGCGCGTTCGTGTTCCACGCGCGCCTCAAGGAGATGTCAGCAAATGGGAAGGGGTCCGAGAGGGCCGATGCCTGCCAGGGCTGCGGGTTGTTCGAAAGAGATACCGTGCCCCTCGAACACAAAGGGCTAAGAAGGAACATGGATGGGTTTTAGTCAGTCAAGTCTGACACTCCTTTCCGCTCCGCCCAGAGCGGGAAAATTCATTTGATGATGTATCAACCTAAAAAAAAAGGGTGTGCTACAGACTATCAAACTGAACATGTTCCTCCATCGGACAAACATCGTAATAGCGAAAAAAATATCAGGTGCTCCATACATTTGAGTCCACATCGTCTACATAGGTATTGAAAGTTAGTATTGGGCAGCAGATAATTTTTTCGTTAAGTACATAACATGTACTTAATGTGTGAATTTTGCATCCATTGCTGAATAATTGTGTCTTCTTAACACAACAGTTCGTTCTTCCGTAACTTGCGGTCTTTCGTCGAGGTTCAGTTCAATTAAATTTGATCCGGGTGTTAGTCGGATGGCGCCAGGCTTGTTTCGAATTCTTTATTCCTCATTAGCTGATTTTGTGCAGTAAAAGCTAGAATATGCCTGACTGTGTTTTAAACAAAATTTTACGCGACTTCCAAATTACCTACTGAATTTTACTTTAGGTAATATCTACATTAAAAAAACCGGGCAACTGCGAGTCTGACTCGCGCACCGAAGGTTGATTACAAACTTGTATGTTGATGGTTTGCCCATCATGGAAATTAGGTATCAAAGTTTCAAGTTAACAATGAATAAAGATATTATATAGATTCAGAAAGCAGTACTCCTAGACACCGCTCGTAATGTTAGGAGGTTCCTTTCTCTGGAGCCCTGACCGCCGGAAGCTTAGGGCTTTTTCCCGATACCGGTGGGCTACATTTTTTAAAAATTATATTTGTACATGTTTTATAGTTATTGTTTTTTTTTTAAGGAATATCTAAAAATGGAGGTAGGTATGAGATTTGTAACGAAATAAATAAGTAGGATGATGTAGACTAACATTATCAGTATGGGGGAATCCAAATCTGCAAGAGTAAGACAGAAACTTAGTACAAAAAAAATGAGTTCCAATTTTGCCGTATTTAATTTTTTGGCCAAGTGTGATTTTATTCATAGAAACCGGGCAAGTGCGAGTCTTACTCGCACACAGGGTTCCGTAGCACCAAACAATATTTTTAACGCTCATTTATATGTAAATTTACAGTCAACAGCAAAATTAAATTTGTTTTTCAAAGTTTGTTAATGAAAAACAAAGTTACTGCTGCAGTTTAATGAAAAAGTCCCATATCTTTAAAACTAAATATAAAATCTTGTTGAAACCAATTTTCGTTGAAAGTTTATTTACGTTCTCCGAACATACATTTTTTTCCGAATTTTGTTCCTCTTTATGAATTATAAGCAAAATTTGGAAGCAAATATCTCATCAACTTAATCTTTTTCTAAAAAGAACGGTATCGGCGAGTGTTGCCGACTGTCGGACAGCTCAGTGGTTAATTAAGAAAAAAGTATTTTATGACTATTACACATTTCTAAGAGCTGTCGTGGATTTTTTTTTATTTCTACTCTCAGTTACATGTATGGAAGGCTACAAATATTTTTATGTTTTTCATTGTTTCACATCATATTTTTGGAGCGGTTTATAGAAGGCACCTACTCTCCAAATTTCAACTGTGTGGTGACAATAGTCTCAGAGAGGAAACTCTTTGATATACTGACGGCCAGACAGACATGCAGAAGGACGAACCAGCTATTAGTGTTCCGTTTTGGCAACGGTACCCTAAAATAAGTAAAGTTTACGAAATTATTTTAATGCGTTTATACACTGTTACGATAATTTCATTGTCATGATATGCCTAGTCTTTTCTACGTTGGGGTCGGCTTCCAATCTAACCGGATGCAGTGGAGTACCAGTTTTTTTTTATTTAAATAATGCGATACCCTTGGTAAGACTTGTCAGACTTTCTTGCCACGAACTTCCGGACCAACGGCTTAACGTGTTTTCCGAGGCACGGAGGAAACTCGGTATGGGTCCACCCATGGACCCATCCACGGACCAACCTAGACAAGCGCGATTTTACCCGAATATCGATCCAAGCGGCAGTTATTATTTAGACACGTGATTCTTACCATTCCATTGTATCGGAAGACAATATTTGGACAGTGGAAGTGGGTATTTCATAAAAGTTTTTGTCATTCAAAGTCCCGCGTCGAAACAGGTGGTTGTGAGTTTTTAACCGTCTTCTAAAAAGGAGGAGGTTATGTATATTCGAAGAGAATTTGTTTTTTCGATTTTGTTCATCTATTAATACCGATTTCTTTTTTATTTGGACTTTTTTATTAAACCGTATGGTGTCGGACGTAAAGAATAGCACCATCCCATATCTTCCCGAGGGTGTCGTAAGAGTCGACTAAGGGACTTGCCAGAGAATGGGCAGCAGCATTCTCTGTGCTTTGCAACAACCGTACTGCGATCGCCTACCCGCCTGCCAAGCGTGTCGATTATGGCAAAACCCTCCATTTTATGTCAATTTGGCGACACTTGGGGGAGGCCTGTGTCCAGCAGTGGACGTCTTTCGGCTGAAATGATGATGATGATGATCCGCGTGGTACCGATATACCAATAGCCAGCAAACTGAGATGGCGTGGACACTGGATGATACGCGCATTTGTTACAGTGATAAGTTACGTGTCAGTGAAGTGAAATGAATGAAGAGAAGAGGGTGGAAACTATAATACAGAGGGGAAGAAGAAGTAGTGTAAATACCTTGTTCAGGTGGTCTACTATGATGTCTTGAAAGCAGTATTGTTTTATTCCTATTCCAGAGTGAGAAAGAGAAGGAGCTATAAAGGCCGCGCCATCCCTTTCCCGCTCTGGAATAAGATTAAAACAATGCTTCTGCTGCTGCTACTGCTTTAAGAGTTCATGGTAGCCAACCAGTTATGTAAGTACCTAATGATATAATTTTTTTTATTTCTGAAAATATAATACAAATCTTTCAAACTTTTGTTTTTAGGGTTCCGTCGAAGGGTCAAACGAGACCCTATTACTGAGAGTTCGCTGTCCGTCCGTCCGTCCGTCTGTCACCAGGCTGTATCTCATGAACCGTGATAGTTAGCGAGTTGAAATTTCTACATATTATGTGTTTCTGTTGATTCTATAACAACAAATCTTAAAAACAGAATAAAATAAATATTTAAGGGGGTTGAGATACAAAAAAGTGTTTTTTTTTGTTCGTTTTTATAAATAATGGTACGGAACCCTTTGAGCGCGAGTCCGACTCGCACTTGGCTGTTTTTTTTTTACAATCGATTAACTGTAAGCACGACTTATCAGTGAGTAGGTGATGTCTGGTGGTGAAATTATTCTCGAGTTAAGGTCGCACTAACGACTTCTCAAATTTTATCATCATCATCATCATCATTTCAGCCCAAAAGACGTCCTCTGCTGGACATAGGCCTCCCCAAAGTGTCGCCACATAGACATTTTAGGGGGTTTTGTCATAATCGACACGCTTGGCAGGCGGGTTAGCGATTCCAGTACGGATGTTACAAAAGCACAGAGAACGCTGCTGCCCATTCGCTGACAAATCCTCGCCTCTTACGATACCCACGGGAAGATATGGGATGGTGCTATTCTTTACGTCCGACACCATACAGAATTTTATCATCTGTCACATTAATCAGTCTCATATTATTTTAGTCATATTATTTAATACTCCAATTGTCTTGTCTGTGCTATTGCAAGAATTTGCTTACACGTTGAATGTACGCAAATAATCCGGTACTAGATGTACCAGCGGATTATTGCTTGAGGGTAACTTGATTGATTCATTAAACAATAACGACTCAATAAAATTGCTGATTAAGTGATAAGAATACTATCATGTAATTGGCCATATTTTTGAGTCAGGCACACACCGCCGACATTGTTATACCTAGGCGGAACGCGTGATAGTAAAAATGATGCTAGAATTAAGACATATTCTAGTTTTCATGAGTTGGTTAGCCTTTATCAAATGCCAGATGGAACCGTTCATCGTTGGTGGAAATAAAGGTGATATAAAAGATTTTCCTCATTCCGTGCTTATTTTTATAACATGTATTGATAGATACGATGAGGAGATAAGCAACTGGATCTGTGGCGCGTCCATTGTGAATGAATTGGTAATACTGACGGCGGCACATTGTCTTGGCGGATGTTCATACAAAAGTGACATTACCGCCTTTGTGGGACACGCTCGTAGATATAAAGGTTTTAGAACTAGCGTACTAACGTTCCGTATGCATAAGGACTATAACGTTCACCAACAAGGCAGTGATATAGCCATAGCAAGGCTTAAAAGGCGTTTAAAATTTGGCAAGAAAGTAAAAAGGATCGCTTTCATGAAGAATCCGCCCTATTTTGAAAAAGCCCAAATAGCTGGTTGGGGAATTATTAACGTGAGTACAATTTGCCTTAATTATTTAAACGGATTAAGTATTATATAGGCAATTAAAATAAGCCTGCTGAATATGATGAGATAGAAATTTTCACTTCATTAATGGATTTCAAAGCCTCTATATAGACCGGTGATGGCTTCACTGCGCCAAAGTACTTCTCGAAGCAAAGTTGAAGATGAAACTTTAGGCAACGATTTCGTGTTTGTGTCGCAGGCAACTAGCTTAATAAGCCTTTGAACCAAAAGTCTACCCTTTTTACTAAACGGTGCCCATCAACCAGCGGGGATACAATATTTAATGGACGAGGTAGTGATGCTAAGGACGTTCATAGAATATACTAACTTTGATGTAGCACGCGCGCTTTTTTGTACACTTTTGACCCTTTTAGATCAGGGTGCCCCAGCTTAGTGACTGCGACCATCTCGACCCGCACTTGGTTGGGCGTTGTTCTTTTAGTTGGTGTAGGAATATCCTCATAGATATCCGTCTGGGGCGAGCGGAGAGTTATGTCGGACTGTAACCGACTAGAGATGGGCTGAGTGATGATTTTTCTGTATCAATGACTGCATGACAATGACAAAAAAATATCGATGACAGGAACAATGACAAAATCATCAATGATTTTTATTTGAGTATTAGACCTCGTCACTTAATTGTGAGTAGATACTCAAATGATCGCGGAACAGCTTTGTGAAATGATCAGTCATTGTCATTAGTGTCATTAGTTTTTTTTGTAGGCATTAGGCATTGGCCGAGTTTGTCAGTCAGCACTCGTAATTAAATTTTTCTTAGTATGTGACATTCATGGCAGGGTATTTTAAGGCAGCGCATGTCGCACGCAAACGTAAACAACCTAAGTGAAAGCATTATTGCCGTTTCGTGCACCCAGTTCCGGTGATTTTATCGAAATATGCGAGTTCTGTGACTTCAGAATCGCCGATCGCGCAGCCTCGGAAAGTCGCAATTCACACCCGATCTGAGTCACTGAAGTTCGCGTTCATTCTAGTAATGATTTAAAAGCATTGATGATTTTGTCTTTGGCATTGCATGATGAAATGATTTTAAAATATCGATGATTTTTATCTGTGACATGATATCAGACACATCTCTATAACCGACTAAAAACCAATTGTTCCTACTACTACCTTGTTTTGGAGGCCCGGCAAACGAAACTCATTTGATCCAAGGAAAGATGGAGCAAAAAGGCAAGTTTTTTGGAACTGAAAGATAAGGTCAATCTCTGTCGTAGACTGGACTCCTGGTTAGCAAAATTTCACAAAATTTTATTTTGGTTCGGGTAGGCAAGTCGTTTTCCTTCCGTTTGATTAGGAAAGTTGGTTGAACTGCGCCGTCTAGTAAAAAGACTAGGATGTTAATTGTGAACCATATGTAAATTCTTTCCGGATGACTATGATGCGGAGAAGTACTTTGACGCTTACTAACTGTTCGAGTGTCGCCGTTGTATACTAGGTGGATGTTTTTAACCTCATCTGGTGGACACTGAACATAGCAAATTTTACCCAAAGGATCATTCCTTTATTTTTTTAAAGTAACAAATCTGCATGCAAGCATTTTCAAAAAATCGCTTGCTACACACCAGAATCGAACCGGCTAAAATCCGAAAAACAACAGCCTGTACTTTAGTCAACCGATAGGGTCAATCATAAAGATCAAATCTCTTTAGCAAACATGATAAATTAAATGAAAGGAAAACAATTTACGATTAAAAGCGCGATGTTATGTAAATGTCGTTTGTATGGTAAATTATGTTAATACAGAAACTAGCTGTACCCGGCTTGCGTTGCAATGCACTTTTCCTACCTACCTAGCCTACCCTACCTACCTATCCCATCTACCCTACTCTACCTACCTACCTACCCTACCCTACCTACCCAACCCTAACCTACCCTACCTCACCCAACCCTACCTCACCCAACCCTACCCTACCTACCCTACCTTACCCTACACTACCGTACCCACCTTACCCAACCTACATACCCTACCTACCCTACCTACCTACCCTACCCTACCCTACCTACCTACCTACCTACGCTACCCTACCCTACCCAACCCTACCCTACACTACCGTACCCACCCTACCCTACCTACCCTACTTTACCCTACCTATCTACCCTACCTACCCTACCTACCTACCCTACCTACCTACCTACCCTACCTACCTACCCTACTCTACCTACCTACCCTACCTACCTACCCTACTCTACCCTACCTACCCTACCTACACTACCCTACCTTTCTCACCTTTTAAACCTTCCCTGGACTACGACAAACATTTCAAAGCCAAATCGGCCCAGCCGTTCTCAAGTTATAAAATTACAACGAAAAGTGGCATTGATTTTATATACATAGATAATATAATAATAAATTCTCTTTTATAACATTCTGGTGGTTATTCTAATAATCGTTATTTCATACTTTTAGAGCGAACCCATAAAGCACACAGAATATCTTCTTTACACAGACCAATTGGTGTGGAAACGACGAAATTGCAAACAAATTATGTATAGCATGCCCAAAGGCACTATCTGCGCCGGCAATGGAAATACCAGCTCTTTTGCTAATCGGTAAGACGAGTGACACAAAATAATATGTTAACTAACTTTTGATACAACGAATGGCTGAGATTGAGATGAGATTTTGACACCGTGACAGTTTTACCAACCGCACGCACGGTGTTCCGTGTACAAACCGGCTTGCGCAGGCAGAACTGTGATGAAGCTTGTGCGCAGGGACTTAAAAACACCTTCATAAAGGTTACAGAATTTTAAGTGTTACATGTTAAATCGAACAGTGAACACAATCAAATCAAGAACAGAATCAAATGTGTAACAGATATGTATCTGTAACAGATATAAAAATGTTAACAGTGTTAATAAGCGTTACAGATAAACGCAGCGTACTAAATCTATAATTGATTATTTCATTTACACATATTAACACTGTTTTAACAGAAAAACACATATAAAAGGTTACAGATTGATTCGGTAACAGTATTGTATCTGTTACATTTAAAAGTGTTTTTCTGTTGAAACTGTTTTGTGGTAATAACCCAGTACCAGCTGGATTGTGGAGGTCCGATAGGCAGTATACAATACGTGACAGTTGCATCCAGTAAGACTGGACTTTTATTTCTTTCTTTTGTGGAGTCCATACTATGACGCTGGCTGTTTCTTTTGAATATACCTATCACTGGATAGTGTCAGGTGAGTTAGTAGTTAGTCACAGGGTTAGTTTAGTTATAAACCGTGAAAGTTTAAATACTGTTTTAAGCCTTTGAAGGTTAAAATGTTCCCGGTTAGCTTGCAGTACCGTGGTCAGAGGACAAAAACTCCGGTAACCGTTGATATTGTGCTTAACGATAATTTGATTAGTTAATTTAAGAATTACGACCTAATAAAACGGCTAACTAAGTAATAAGAATACTATCGAATCGGGCACACAGTGAACATTGCTGCAATCAGAACGCGTGGTAGTAAAAAAATAAATAAAAATAATGCTAGAATTATGACATGTTTTAGTTTTCTTGAGTTGGGCAGCTATGATCGAATGGCAGATGGAACCGTCCATCGTTGGTGGGAAAAAAGCTAAAATTAAATATTTTTCTTATTCCGTGTTTATGTCTAGGAGATGTTCTGACGAAAACGGTACATTGACTGCCGCTTGGTTGAGGGATGTTCTCAAAAATTCCGCATAGGCGCCTCTGTGGGGCACGCTCATAATGAAAAAGGTTTGAAATCTTGCTTTCAAACTTTTCGCACACATCCGGATTATACTATTTTCAATAAAGGCAATTTGGCAGAAGTAATATACTTTGAAACACGGATATAACCACGAATAAACGCTTTTAAAATTATTTCACTTCAAACATTAAAAAAAACTTTTTTTTTTAAATTAGGACTAGTAAGGCTCAAAACCCCTTTAAAATTTACGCCTTTAATCATCTTACCACGTTGCGGTATCGGCCGATAAATCCGTTGGATGGGTCACACGATTGGCTTCAAACAGGAAAAATCGGCCAACTGCTAGATCAGTATGTCGGTCTTAGCCCGCGCCCACACTTGCCAAGTGTTTAACGGGCCGACTCGAACAATAGTTCTAACTAGCACATAGTTTCAGCGGAGTTGACTGGCTGTTGGTCTGGTACGTTTAGTTGGTCTAGTGTGCTCTAGCAGTCGAACCCGGCTAAACTACCGGCCGACAGAAGTCTGCGGGGTTTAATTTTTGTTTGGAAAGGTAAGTTCTTGAGAAATTTTCAGGATGTATAGTTTGCGGTTTCGCGTTGGTAATGACAGCGTTGGGTGGGCCGTCATCGAGGTTTTCAGATCAAAGAATCTCCGGGATTTACGGAGATTCTCTTCTTTTCTTTGGGTTTTTTTCTTTTGGTGTTAACCAGTAAATGAGAATAAACTACAGTACACAAGCTGTATGATCAACATAGTGTAAGGAACATCGACGACCGAACGATTTGGTACATGCTATAAATCAACTCTATGTTGTTTTCATACGAGTTGTTTTCGTTCTACAACTGTAACTATTTTGCAAACGGAACCTTTAGTACATCAGTACTCATATTGTGTTAAACGAAAAATTAATTCATTGAACAATTACGATCCAATTAAATGGCTAATTAAGTGATAAGGACACACTTCCTGCACGCACAGTCACAATTGTTGTAGGTAGATCGCGTGATTGTAAAATGAAGGTAAAATTAAGATGTATTCTAGTTTTCATAACTTGGACAGCCCTTATCCAGGGCAAGATGGAACCGTTCGTAGTTGGTGGACATAGAGCTGATATAAACCAATTCCCTCATTCGGTGTTTTTATCTATCCGTTGTTTTGAAGAAGGCTCCGCCGAACTCGGAAGTGTTGACTGGGTCTGTGGCGGGTCCATTGTGAATCAATGGATAATTCTCACGGCTGCACATTGCATTTACGGATGTTCTAGAAAAAGCGTCTTAACCGCCTCTGTTGGGCACGCTCACAATAAGAAAGGTGGAAAGGCTACCATTCTTACTTACTATACACACCCGAAATATAATGCTGTTGGAACATCCAACGATATAGGGCTGGAAAAGCTTAAAACGCCTCTGACATTTGGTATGAACGTAAAAAGAATTGCCTTGATGGAGCATCCACCTTATGATGCTAAAGCGCAGATAGCTGGTTGGGGAATGATTGATGTGAGTACATTTTGTCTTCTTTTATAATATTTTTTTTTTTGGGATATATTTAGTTAGAACACATCACCATACTTTCATATTATATACTAATATGTCCTTTATTCATTTTACCTTCTTATTTAATACATTTTTAAATATTCCTTAAAAATATAACAAAAAACATTTAAAAATATTAAAAAAAAACAAGTTTCCGCCGGCGTCGGGAGCAGGGTCCAGCTACCGGTGGTTAGGGCTGCAGAGTCAGGAACCTCCTCACATTGCTCGAGGAGTACTGCCTTCTGAATCTAGCTCTTGATCCAACAACCAAGTGAAAGCTTCGACAGATGTTCGTCGACGCTCTTGGCCGTAACGAAAATCGGCACAATGATAGCCGAGTTCACATTCCACATGCTGACAACCTCGTGTGCCAAGTCGAGATATTTTATTTGTTTCTCTTTCTCAGCCTTCACGAGGTCCTCGTGATGCGGGTTGGTAACAATAATAAATATTATTATTATATATTTACTTTCATATTTTCACCTCATCTCTTTCGTTCCGTGCGTAGAAGTTAAAGCCTCATGAATTTAAGACCGCGCATTGGGCCAAAAATATATGAAGTATTTTTTTGCTGGATCCGTTCATCATCATCGTTATTCTCCGGGCCTTATTCCAATTTACTTAGAGTCAGCGTAGCATGCCTTCTCCCATAATTCTTCTTATCTGATTCTTGTCAACGAAAATTAATTACCATAAAATAAAATACGAGAAACTACTTATTACAAAAATATCTTAATATCTGTTTCTATGCATATTTCATATTATACTTGCAGGATAACTTAAACATACTGGCAAACAATCTAAAGCACGTAGACCAATATGTGTGGAAGACTGTTGCTTGCAAAGAAGTGATCCGTAGATTACCCAAAGGCGTTATCTGCGCTAGCAGTGGGGATTCGAAAGCTTATTCTAGTCGGTAAGATAAATATGTAGAATAGAATAGAATAATTTATTTTAATCGTCATGGAACATAAAATTTAACAATCAGCAACACATCTTATACTACAATCACACTGATATTTAAATACATTATTTCCTTTATTCATTTTACAAAATATAATTTACATTTTTAAATATTTTTACAAAATTACATATCGTCTGCTTACTGGTAAAACAAGATAAATGCATTTTTTTACTAAATCGAGTTAAAAATGCAGTTAAATGTATTTTTTTACGCACTTTCGACTGGTAAAACCGAATAAATGCTATGTCCAATGGCTGCAGAGATATTGAATTTGTAAAAGAGATATCTTCTCAAATTTTGAAAAAAATATACTAGAATAACATACTAAATAATCTTATGCCTTAAATCTTATTCAGTTTATACAGTTAAACAACAATAAATGCGGTTAAAGCTTTTTACATCTTATAATTTAAACAGTAAAATGGTATGAATTATTCTGATAAAACGTCATAAACGCATTTATTATTATAAACCTTAAATTATTTTAACAACAGAATCGTATTAAAGTTATTTATTTCATTTTCAGTTAAGTACTTCTACTTGGTTTGTTAATGTCTATACAGAAAAAAACGAAATAAATGTCATTTATGCTTTTTTAACAGTAAGAACGAGAGCGATTGATCGCTGTTGTCATATTGCGTACGCGCGCACTCCACGTGTTCCGCGTAGAAATACATACATAAATACTAGAATAATTTAACAAGAAGCTGTGTTTTGTGATAACTACGGAACACAGAGGAAAAAGATTAGTGTCCATGATAAACAAACCTAAAATAATTGAAGGTAAATGACATTTGTACATTTTGAAGTTTGTGTGGTAGCTTTTGTTTTTTCAACGATTTACCTATGGAATGTATGGGAATACCTTTGGTGCTCCAAAGTACAGGTGCCCTAAAAATAGGTGCTCAAACGGGAATACTCCGTTTGCTTGTATGGTGGCTATAGTATGTACATAGCTTTTTCATAATATAATGTAGGTACGTACAGGGTTCTATGACGACGGAGTTGCTCCTTGTCACTTGGATTCAGTATACGTACTGCTGAGACATTGGTGGCCTTTACCAGAGTTCGCGCCTGGAAAATCATTGTTCACCCTTTCTATCAGAACACATCGAACTTTGTGTCCAGACTTCTGGGGTAGACTAAATGGCATGATTGTTTCTTATTTGCGAGAAAGAACAATCTTCTTCAAGCAATACACTTTCTGAACCACATTTTAATACTTGGTCGATCCCACAACGACGTTGGCGCAAAACGTCCAAGCCCAGGAGGCAGCCAGTGGACGGCTGCCTGTCTGTCTGTCGGCCACGATGACATCATTCCGGTAAATTCTGTCACCTAATTTTAACTCCACTTCACTTTCTTGCCTTGGACGATTATGTCCTGACCGGTAGCTGTTAGTAGTTGCAAACGGTCGTGGTTATTAAATTAGTCCCAAAGAAACAAACTTGCTAAGTGAGAATTGACGACCGTGTGAGAAGCTCCAGTATCCATCGTCAGTTTGCATGGCATTCCATTGACTTCGCCTTTGATGGTCAGGCTGTTTCCATCATGTGCTTGCGAGATCGAGATCCTCCGGACTCTTTCAATATCAGCCAGCAGCCGCCCTTCCGCCCATCTGCCCATCCTGGCGTTTACTCGTTTCCCTGCTGCTGCTGGGTAGTCACTTCAGCCACCATTCTATTTTGATACAGATCTTCTCTCGGTGTGGTCCGCTTAGGACAGCTTGACCGAAGATGACCCCTTTCTCCACAACTGTAGCACCTAGGGCTGTACCTTCGGGCGGTCGAATACAGGTGAAGCTACAAATTCCCTGATGCTGTATGTTCGGTGGTCTTGCCTCACTGCCTCTACTTCTGAGGCATGGGCAAAGGCGTCTTTTAGTGTCTCATGATGCGCAAGTCTCACAGCGGCTCTAACTTCCAAGTCGCATATTCTGTCGATGAAAGCCTGTATAAATTTCCATCAATGAGTACAGGGGCAGACTGATATGCTTTCCGAACCAGCTTTTCAACTTTCAGGACCCACTACTGTAGATTTTCGGCACTGCTTTGAACGCGATCCTTCAGCTTAACACGAAATACGCACCACACGCGGACGCGCACTCCAGATGCACGTCGACGTATCTGGACTCTAACGCCTCCAGCAGCTGCTCGTAGGTTACATTCTTGCCGCATAAAGGATGGTTTACGGATTGGTCTCGGAGGCCCAAGATCATGGTTTGCGATTTGTTCCACCCATTCACCTTCATAACAGTTTCAAATTTGATCTTATAAGCCAATCACGTTTCAGACTAATTCAATTATCTTAAAACACCTTTACCTGAATCCTTTACCCATCAGTGAAGCTAAAAAGAGAATCTTCTCAGTTATGCAGTAAGAAAACAATTCCTGAGGAATAACACGGTTGGTAGATACTCTTCTTTACTAAATGCAACCAATGAAGCAGATCGTTTACCTGCACCATCAGTTGACGAAGAGTCATCGGCAAATTAAAATACTTAATTGAATTAAATGTTGTTTACCCTATAAATAAGTAATAAGATTGATTGATCATTAAGAAATCGTTTCTTTATTATCGTTGCATAGATCACCACCACAATCAGTTTTTTATTTAATTGATCACTTTGGATGAAGCTTATTTAGTAAATAATAAGTGACATACTTACACTAAAACTCTACAGATAAAAAAGGTTAAATATATCAAAAATATTAATATTTTAGGAAATTATGCAAAAATAAATCTTTCCTATCAAGTAATCGGTGTAAAATACAATAAGCTATTAAATAAAACTGAAATAAGCTTTTAAAATCAATTAACTAAGGAGATATAACATGATTGTTACGTACAGGTAAAACATATTAAATGCGACCCCCTTTCGATCTTAATTTAATTTTATACAGTTTTTACTTACCACAAATATTATATATGAGTAAATCTTAAAAGTAGGGAAGTTAGTGCAACATTTTGCTTTAACAGTTTTTCAATTAATGAGTTTGAAATAGATCAAATTAAAATGTAAACTTTAAAATGTCATTTACTCGAATTGACTCCAACTTCATTTATTACTTTTTACCCGTAAGCAGACGATATATAAAAAAAAATAAAAATATAAAAAATAGGATCCGTTCAATAGGATGCATTGGGAACAGGGTCCGAGCTACCGGTGGTCAGGGCTCTTGAGAGAGGAACCTCCTAACAATACGCGCCGTGTCCAGAAGTACTGCTTTCTGAATCAAGCCCATGATCCAGCTGCCAAGCGAAAGCCTACTAAGATGTTGGTCGAGGCTTTTGGCAATTTAGCCATTGGCCGACACGACTATCGGCACAATGACTGCTGTATTCACATCCCACATGTCGACAACTTCGCGAGCCAGATCTAGATATTTGAATTGCTTATCTTTCTCTGCTTTCACGAGGTTCTCGTCATGTGGGACCGTAATATCAACAATCATTGCGCGACGCTCCAATCGATCTATCACCACAATGTCAGGCTTATTGGCAACAATAGTCCTGTCAGTGATGATAGGTCGATCCCAATACAACGTGATATTACCATTATCGAGAACTGGGTCGGGCGCATACTTATAGTATGGCACTTCTGATTCCACAAGGTTGTATTTCAAAGCAAGTTGCTGGTGGATAATCCTGGCAACGAGGTTGTGTCTATGCAAGTACTCTCCGTTAGCCAGACGAGAACACCCAGAAATTATGTGTCGGATCGATTCTCCCGGACGGTGGCATGCCGGACACACGTCAACCGTCCCATCCTTCATAATAAAACACATTATTATTATTAGTAAATTAATTAAAAATAATGATATAACATAGATGACTGGTTAATATTTTTTTGGGTAACAGATAATCCTTTCCGTTCTGTTTTCCTGAAAATAAAGACATTTCAGCAAATTACTAACTAACGATAACAAAAGTAAGTTACATTTAATAGCGCCTTACCTAATTTAATTTTGAGTAATACAGAGGCAACTCTTGGAAATTATGTAAGATTTCTTAAACCTATGTCGTACACGTTTTTGTTCGATTGTTGTTTTTTCCATATGAGTATTAGAGCTCATGATGCCCAAATTATGCAACGCTCGTGGCTAAATAATAACAGCCGCACGGGTCGATCTTCAGGTTAAGCAGCCCTTGCCAAGGTCGGTCTGTGGATGAGTGACCATCTACTACATACCGAGTTTTCTCCTTGCCTAGGAAATAACAACAAATAGCAGCCGGCTTAATGTGCGAATCCGTTTTGCACAGTAAGCCGGCTTAATGTGCAAAAGCCATTTTGCACAGTAAGCCGGCAGCCATTTATAGATCTTAGACGATCGGTTCAGTAGTCAGTGGCCCGAAAGTCCGCCAAACAGTCTTACCTTATGGTATCGTGCTAGCCAGGACTATCTTGGTTGTGGAGGTCAGATAGGCAGCCGCTCTATGTAAAATACTGGTATTTGGCTGCATTCAGTAAGACTGGAAGCTGACCTACTTTATCCTGGTAATACTGCCCTGATGGATGTAAGCCAATCCCTAGGCAGGTGAACTATAACTGGCAAGAGTTAGATGGGTTTATAGACAGAAAGATTTGCGTACAAAAGAATCACGTTTTATGAATGTCACTCTACGCTGGAGAACTAATGAATGGATTAAGTGACTTTCTCAAGCTATATATACATTTGAGTTTCGCTCGTTAATGTCAATCACACATTTTGCGAATTGATTAAAATAATGGATCATTCCCACTAGTTCTAAGTCAAAGTCAAAGTCAAAGTCAAAATGTTTATTGCGAACTAAGTGTACAATGTTGGTGTTGTACTACACAGTCTTATGGTAGAACTTGGATGGAAAAAGCAAAGACACGATTTGCGCGAGCAGTAAAACACCAAGACTTACCCTAGTCAATAAGGAGTTGGTGAAAAGTGTTTTGTGAAAATTAAATAAGTTGAAAGGAAAAAAGTAATCATACGAGAAATGCAGAAGAAGGTAAGTACGCAGTACATAAGATAACTTAAGTCAGTTTAACTTAAGTGGTTTACAGGTTCCAGCAGGCTGTAACAAACTGATAATTGATGAATAATTGAGTCTCGAAAATCTCTTAAATAATGTATAATAGAATCGTATTTTATATGCCTTTGCATTACAAATTTTGAACATTCGATGTAGGTAAACCTGCGCTGTACTGTGGGCCCGGGCATATCACATCATCACGCTGAGTGGTAACCTGGTAACTTTGTCATACCGTCCTGTTGTATTTATAAATATTTGTTACTTATGTGCGTTGTATTTTACTTATTTTTTATAAAAATAAACATTTTGAATGCAGGTCATGTCCCCCTTGCGACAGATATTTTTCTTTTCTTTGTTATTTCTAAATAAAAAGGGTGGAATGTTCACGTAGTGTTTTTATATTAATTTCGAATGGCAGTCGTAAAATTTATTTTGTTAAATAAGAATCATTAATTAAAAATAGCGTTACAGCAGTCAAATTTAATGGCCTTATTAAGTGATAGACATCAGTTTTCTTCGTCAAAGGCAATCGGTACCTACGTATAGTTTGTTACAAATGTAACAAACTATACGTAGAAGTAAAGTAAACGTAAAAGTAAAGTAAAGAACTAAAGTATTATATTGTAATATTGAATTTGATTCGTCTGACGAAGTGTGGGACGACTGATTATGTCGTTGTGGGAGGTGAAGTTGTTGGTATTAGTGATTACCCACATTCAGGATATTTGGTTCTGTGGTGCAATACAAAGGATACTCTGGCTGGAGCTGCGGCTCATCTATCGTCAACCAGGTGATATTGTAGACGGCGGCGCATTGTGTGGAAAGTTGCAAACATGGAGCCACACTGGCTGTGTCCGTGGGCGACATGAATAAGGGTCAAGGGCCCGTGATAAGAGTCATAGGGATATTACCACACGCACAGTACAACGCTCAGACATTCAAAAATGATATAGCACTATTGAAGAACCGCATTTAATGTTCAATTTAGTCGTTCGACGAGTGGCTTTGGTCAAACACCTTACGCTGCGAAGACCTATGTAGCGGGCTGGGGGTGGATTAAAGTGAGTCGTTTTTAAGAGGATACCTTTGATAATGTTTTATGAACGTTTTGCGTGCCTCGGATTTATTGAAATGTCTGTTTAAATGTTTGTAAACGCACCCACGATACAGGAGAAATTCCTAGTGTGGGGCAACGTTTAAAAAAAAAATGTATTAAATTGTCATTTTTACGACTAGGAGGCAAATATCTCATCAACAATTGACTTAAGAAATAAAGTATCCAAGAAATCTCGATACCATTTTTAAGAGCCCAAGCCCAGTTTTTTTTAATAAACGGTTCCCTATCCATTTGCATAAAATTTTAAGGCCTAATATAACTTAGCATAATTTTGTTTGGCATAATTATATTTTCGCATAATATAATTACGCATAACAGGTTACGCATAATGTTTCTAAGCATAATTTCTCTAACCATAATAATGATTAAGCATAATATTCTAAAGCATAAATTTATTAACCATAAAGTTCTAAAGCATAACTTTTTTAAGCATAATATCCTAAAGCATAAATTTATTTAAGCTTGCTTTTATTTCGTTTGTTACTAACATAGTTTATAAGTAGTGTGTATTACTAACATCATATGGATCAAGGTCTGAAATAAAGTTTTTTTTTTTTTTTTTTTTTTATGCTTGCTTGCATGCTGCAAGTATGCAGCGAACAAAAAAGCATGCAGCATGCAAGCAAGCATGCAGCATGCATGCAGCATGCAAGCAAGCATGCAGCAGGCATGCAGCATGCAAGCAAGCATGCAGCATGCACCATTCAAGCGAGCATGCAACATGCAGCAGGCAGGGATTCTGTCACGGCTCCGGCGCTGCGGGCCTCCGGCGGCCCCACGCGCCTACGCGATTTTTAATTATCCTCTAGGGGTAGGACAAACAAGACTACGTGGAGTCGGTTTTACAGCAATTCGGTTCTGTCACTAACTTTTGTTGCACAGCATATTAAATTTTTAACTAACAATATTATTTTATTGTTACAGAAACTGTAGCAAATTGGTTTGATTAGAATTATGTATGGGGCACTACAAGTTCACGACCACCATTTTCACCCAAAGTCTCACAACATCTAATGTATTCTTCAGATAAAAGTAATCTCGCGATTGAAAAATCGTTTAAGTTACCTAATGTTATGTATAATAAATCATTTGCATGAAAATTGCTTTTGTTATTTATGTTAATTTTATGCCTAAATATTATTATGCTAATAGTCATTACGCCTACTAACGTTATGCGAATCAAATTTATGCCAAAACAAATTAGTCTTTAAGATGATTAATGCCAACATAAACTGTATGCCTAAAAAAAATATGCCGAAGTATTATTATGCCAAAACAAATTGTGCCGAAATCGTTATGCCGAAGTATATTAGGGCAAAGAACATTATGCGAAAAGAAGGGATCCCTTAATAAACTCCCGACACAGTTATTTACATAGTTTTTTTACAACCCTCAATTACTTACATGTCATGTGCCTTATTTATGCCTTGGCCCTTTGAGCTTTCTTCTGGGGGTAAACGATCTACCGGCAGTAATCTAAGACGCGGATTGCTTGTTGTTCGCGAATGACCTCAAATTGTCTCTCGCGGTAAAAAGCATTGATGACTGTGTCCGGCTTCTAGGCGACATCGATAGGGTTGTGAGCTGGAGCAAGGAAAACTCTTGCAGGCTAATAGCTCGAAGTGTGTGACCATCACTTCTTCTCGCGCACACAATCCTATCTTACATACCTACTACATTGACGGGCAGCCTATGGAACGGGTCACAGAAGTCAAGGACTTAGGAGTAAGTAGGTTTTAACACCGGTTTGTCTTTTCGGGAGCAAATCATGCGTAGCTGTAGAAGGTCGTATAGAAATTTAGGGTTCATACTTTGTACGGTCCGAGGGTTTACGAATGTGAAAGCTATTATAGCATTGTTTAATGCAATAGTGAGGAGCCAGTTAGAATTTAATGCAGTCATCTGGGCTCCACATGAAGCTAAATATAGTCTCATGCTGGAGAAGGTTCAAAATAATATTATTAGGCATTTATATTTGCGTTATTACTGGGTCTATCCCTTTTACCCGTTGATATTTCCTACCTTATTTATTTTAGGTATGGTAGGATACAATGAGTTAGGGGCTGGGAGGGATCTGGCACTCGCTTTATATGTATTTAAATAATGAAGAGGGAAGGTGCATAATGCAGTTATTTTGGGTCAGGTGAGTCTTGAGTGTTCCGGACGGGTACATGTGGCGACAGCGGCAGCCACGACTGCTAGTGGAGCCGCGCGCTCGGACCAACCTTTTAAGGGATGCACCGCTGACACGTGCACTCCGCACGCTCAACCATAATCATAATAATAGCGAGTGAGACAGACTTTTTTGATTGTTCTCTGAGTGAATTCACAAGGAATGCATTGTTTGTCATTTGTTATAGATATTCATAAGTATAAATTAAGTTATTATTAATTAAGGCGCATTTATCGCATTGGGTTAGCCTGTAATGGTAGATGTAAGTAGATAAATAAATAAAAATATTGTTATTGATTATTTCACATCATATTTGTGTAGCGGTTCTTAGAATGCAAATTTCAAACGTTTTAGCACTACACGTTTGAAATTTGCATTCTAAGAACCGCTACACAAATATGATGTGTAATAATCAATAACTCTCCAAATTTCAAACGTGTGGTGCCAATAGTCTCGGAATAAAAACTCTGTGACATACGGACGGACATACCGGATTTGGTATCTCCATCTGTCAAGTGTAGGTTCCGTTTTTTGGCATCGGAACCCTAAAAGGTTCAATTCAAACAATTCGGCCCGCTTGTTCTTTAATTCACATAACGAATGACATACACAAAATTATGTTTTAAAAATATTTAAAACATCTTTTTGTCTATGTCATCTTTAAACAGGAACATCACAAGATGTCAGCAAATCGGCAGGGGTCCGATATGGCCGATGTCTGTCAGGGCTGCGGGACTGTTCGAAAGAGATACCGTGGTCCTGGAACACAAAGGGCGAACAAGGAACATGGATGGGTTTTTTAGTCAGTACAAATCTGACACTCCCTTCCGCTCCGCCCAGAGCTGGTCATTTGATGATTACCCATCCGTAAAAAAGGTAGAGCTGCAAATGCGTTTTGCTGCAACGATTTCGTACGTCTCGAAATTTCTGTAAATATTGTTATAAAATAAAAATAACTCCAATTTAATATTTAAAATTCCACACCATTAATCTTATTCATGCGTAGGTAACGCATGAATAAGATTAATGGTGTGGAATTTTAATAATTTATTGAAATTAATCAAAATTACAATCATTTAAAAAATAATAACCTTAGTACCTACTGTTTACTGTGGTTGGATTTTGAGCAACGAAAAGTAGAAAAACCAATGTTTAATGTATTTCTTATCTTTTTCCTAGGGGTGACTCCGGCAGCGCACTGGTGGTTCGAGGCTACATTCAGATTGGCATCGTCTCCTACAAGATGCCGGCGATCAGCAAGAGTCTGGTAATCTACACCGACACCGGTTACTTCTACAACTGGATCGTTAAGAACGCGAAAAGACTTTATTGTGCTTGAACATTAAAGGACCTAAGTTTCTACGATTTTACGGTTTCTGTTTTATAAAAAAGAGTATGCACGATTTTTATTGTTTTCAAAAAATAAAGTTTAGATCCGTATCTTTGCTTGAACGATGTAAGTAAGCGCGGAGCCTAACGTAATTTACATACTAGCTTAATAATTATATAACTAACAATGCATTCGATAGGTTTGGTCGCCATTTGATTGTTATGAGGGAGCAAAAATACTGTCAATAATGAGACATATCTAAACTAATATTATAAATAGGAAAGATTTGATTGTTTGTTTGTTTGTTTGCATTGAATAGGCTACGAAACTACTGAACCGATTTGAAAAATTCTTTCACTGTTGGGAAGCTACACTATTCGCGGGTGACATAGGCTATATTAGATTTAATAAAAAATAGGGATTCTTACTAAAACTCCAATAATATAACCCAAGGTGTACGAAAATTACCTAAAATATTCTTTACATCGCGTGCGCGGGGAAAACTATTGATGATAGAATAAAAGAATGTACTACGACTTTGCAGAACACATAATTATTTACAAAAAGTGGCGCGACAACATATGTCTGACTATTATAGTTATGCCACAATAAGTGTTATTTTATATTAAAAACATATTTTAAATGCCGCCGCTAGAAAAGGCTCTCTGTTTGTATGTTGGTATTAGTGTTTTATAATATAACTTTTTGAATTATTCAATTTGGACATTCCATTCGAAAGCTATCACTAGTTTAAAAATGTAAGTATTAGAAAAAAACATGTGTGCAATTCACATGTGGTAGAAGTCAAACCCTCAAACATTATGGCTTCAAGATAATGAGACGAATGTAAAATTAGTTAATTTTTAAAAATTGCTATTTTTAAAAATTAACTAATTTTATGCGCATTATGGGTGACTTTATTGAAATGAAAATGATCTTTTATGCTTCTTTTCACTATAAGGTATAAAGTTGCCCGATTGCGATACGCCCGCGAGCATACAGAATGGGGTGAGTACGAATGGGGCAGAGTGATGTTCTCTGATGAGTCAAGATTTATGCTGTACCATCATGATGGAAGGAAAAGAGTATACAAACGACCAAGAGAACGTTTTGCACGGGCTGGTATCTCTGCAGAGGGTCGAACAGCGTTAGTTCCAATCGAGAACGGGAATCTAACTGCTGTGAGATACATCATGAGATTCTCAATGAACATGCTGTCCGTTTTTGGCCAATATGGGCGACAATGCAGTGTACATGCACGATAGTGCACGGGCCCACACTGCTCAAGTTGTAAATAAGTATCTTCAGGACGTAGGAATCCACAAAATGGAGTGGCCAGCAAGGAGCCCCGATTTGAATCCTATTGAGCATGCTTGGGACGAGCTTGACAGATGTTTGAAAAAACGAGTTCCACCTCCAATTACTCTTCGTGACATGAAATACGCGCTCATCGAAGAATGGGAGAATCTGGTATTTAGTATGCCCAATCGCGTAGAAGCTGTATTGAGAGCCATGAAGGAAACACCAAGTACTGAGGTATCAAAACCTACGTTTACACCTAATAAAACCCCTACTTAGAAATTTGGTTTTATTTGCCAAATAGCCAATTTTTTAAAACATTTAATTTAAAATTTGAACACAATTTTTACTTTATTGGTTGGTAATATTCTGATGCGCTCTTAAATGTACTTAAATATTGCAGACGGCGTCATTAAGCTAGCCTTTCACATTTAGGAGTAATTTGGTGCTATGTCACTGGAACTTTTTCATTGTTCGCGAGTGAATTAGGTACACCTCTGCCGAACCCTCCAGGGATTACAGGCGTGATGTTATGTGATGTGTGTGAAACACATCCACATGTCGTGAATTGATTGAAATAATGGATCATTCCCACTAGTTCTACTAAACAGTCTTATGGTAGAACTTGGATCGTAACTTATGTTCCTTTTCATTACATATTTGACGCATTCGATGTAGGTAAACCTGCGCTGTACTGTGGCCATAGCACAGCATCACGCTGAGTGGTATCCTGGCAACTTTTAGTTAAATCATATAATAAAATTTTAATTAAATCATATAATAAAAATATTTTTAATAATTTTAATCTTACTACCCCTTTTCTCATGAAGCGTAAAGGTATTAAATTGAAATTCATACCAAATACTCAAGTCTATAATACCTTTAAGCTGTAACAAAATCGAACTTCTATGTCAACGCAATCAAAAGAAACAGCAATTTAAGCCGCATATTTTCAAACTCGCAACTACTCGCAAGGGAATCAAAACCTAAAGGGAACTTCCAGTCGACCCAGAATCTTGAAATTTGGCATGAAACAACGTCTTATAGCACAGATAAAGGAATAATTACGAAAACCGTAAAATTTTAGTTACATCATATAATAAAAATAATTTAATAATTTTAAACTTACCACCTCTTTCCTCATGAACGCGTAGAGATATTAAGATGAAATTCATATCAAATATTCAGGTCTATAATACCTTTAAGGTGTAACAAAATCGAACTTCTATGTCAACGCAATCAAAAGAAACAGCAATTTAAGCCGCATATTTTGAAACTCGCTCTTACTCGCAAGGGAATCAAAAACTAAAGGGTACTTCCAGTCGACCTAGAACCTTGAAATTTGGCATGAAGCAATGTTTTATAACACACATAAAGGAAAAATTCCGAAAATCTTAAATTTTTTGTTACATCACACATATTTTTTTTATAATTACTGCGACTTCGTCCGCGTGGAGTAGTTACTTTGGGCTAACGCTTACATAAACCCCGACTTAGTTTACCGAGAAGGTGAAAATCTACATACAACGTGTAACGTTAAATGCGCAAAACCTGAAAATAGTTTGATCAGAATAACGAGCAGAATCAATTGAACCACTTTTTAATATAGGTCGCATTTTTCAAAAAATCTTCATAGAAAATGTTGCCCTGTCTATTTTTGTTCATAGGTCAAGCCATCACGTGCGCAAACCCGCCAAAATAGGTAAACAAACACGTATGTTTGTCGTCCAATTTAATTTTTCTCATACGCGGGAAAAAAAGAAGGAAACGATCAGAATTGCCAGTAAAACTAAAACAGCACATAAAACCTTTACGTTTTTTTAATGATTTTTTTTCTCCCAGAAGTACGTCAATTGAATTAGATCATTTGGGGTGTCTGAGGTTTTGCGCATTTAACGTTACACGTTGTATATGTTACCGGCCAAACCCGATTTCCAGCTAAACTAGTTTGTCCTAAGCCAAACTCAATCAAAAGGACTGCACCCCATCTAATTGGGTTAGGTTAGGTTAGAACGGTGACCACCGTAGCGAGCGATGCCACATCCAAGGTGGGCGCATTTTGAATGTTTTTTTTGGGTTAGTATATCCTGACACGATAAACCAGTAAATCGGTTTGGCCTAGGCCAAACTAGTTTGGCCTGAAATCGGGTTTGGCCGGTAACATATATATAAACTACGTGTCACGTTGTTTGTCGGGGATGGACTCCTAAACTACTTAACCGATTTTAATCAAATTTGCACACCGTGTGCAGTTTGATCCAAATTAAAAGATAGGACAGCTTACATCTCAATTTGTAGTCGCAATATTATTTTATTGCAAATTAAGTCACAATTATCTGTTAGCTCCAAAAGATTCTAACAGATGGCGGTATCTGTTGACTGGATTGAGTATGTATTCAATAGATGGCGCTGTATAAGCGCGGCAGCAATGAAAAATATTGCGAAAACGGGGAAAATGTCACGTAGACGAAGTTTTGTGGTACAGCTAGTATATTTAAATAATACGTACGTTAAAGAGTTATTTTAGGTACCTACATCAAGCTTATATCAATAAAGGCCTGCACAGACGACGGACTTTTCTTCGCGTCGGAGAAAAAAATTAGGCTCTGCGAATTAAATGTCCACCACGGATTTACCGCAAACTCAACGCACACGGTGTGCAATCATCACCTTTTTTTGAAGTATCATAAAAAGAAGTTAAAAAAAGTCCGCGGACAAAAATCCATCGTCTGCGCAGGCTATAAATAAGAGTGGAACTTTAAAACGTAAGGTAAAAGTACTGGGTCTTATAACCTTATAGGCCTGCGCAGACGACGGACTTTTCTCCGTGGCGGAGAAAAAAGTACGCTCCGCGAATAAAAAGTCTACCGCGGATTTATCGCGAACTCAACACACACGGTGCACGATCATTTGTTGCCCGGAAATGTAGAGAAGTGCACGCTATGGAAGCAAATATTCAGAGGTTACGTTGTGATGCAATTTACATGAAGTTTAAGAAAAAGAGAAGACATTTTATTTATTTATTTATTATTTATTTGTAACACCTTAAACTATCCTATCCTATGCTCTGTATGGTGTCGGACGTAAAGAATAGCACCATCCCATATCTTCCCGTGGGTGTCGTAAGAGGCGACTAAGGGACTTGCCAGAGAATGGGCAGCAGCGTTCTCTGTGCTTTTGTGACAACCATACTGCGATCGCCAACCCGCCTGCCAAGCGTGGCGATTATGGCAAAACCCCCCATGTTATGTCAATGTGGCGAAACTTGGGGGAGGCCTATGTCCAGCAGTGGACGTCTTTCGGCTGAAATGATGATGATGATGAAACTATCCTTACAGAGTTTACCCTAATGCGACAGTACAGAACTTAAATTAATTACACTTTATACTTATATTTACAAAAATTAGAACAATACAAAATACAGCATTATTCAATTATTACATAATAGGTAACTATTATAATGGTGGATAAAACAACAAAATAGTACATACATGATTTTTGCGAAACTTTAACCGTTTACGCAGCGCATGCAGAGGAAGCTCTCGAAAAAAAAAAAAAAAAACCCGATTTTGATACATTTTTCATTGGTGCTCCGCTCCTTTTTGTTGTAGCGTGATGATATAGCCTATAGCCTTCCTCAATAAATGGGATATCTAACACTGAGAGAATTTTTCAAATCGGATCAGTAGTTCCTGAGATTAGCGTGTTCAAGCAAACAAACAAACAAACTCTTCAGCTTTATAATATTACTATAGATTAGATAAGTAAATAGAATAGAATAGATTAGTAAAGATAGATTGCCCTTTTCCAAGTTGAAACTCATATCAAAAACTTAGGTCTAATTGCCTTTACGGAACCCTCGGTGCGCGAGTCCGACTTGCACTTGGCTGGTTTTTTGTACTCTACCACTGTGCTGTCCTATTTGACCCAAAGGTTGACTGGTAGAGAATGCCTTGTGGCATTAAGTCCGCCTATGTACCACCTATGTACGTGAAGTTTAAATAAATAAATAAAAATAAGAATAAAAGACACTGTCACAGAAAACATGACCGCATACATTTTGTATTTTTTTAAACAGTAAGTGACATACAAAGCACGTAAGGAACAAATATGAACAAAAATGCAACAGGACGGTACGACAAAGTTGCCAGGATACCACTCAGCGTGATGCTGTGCTATGGCCACAGTACAGCGCAGGTTTACCTACATCGAATGCGTCAAATATGTAATGAAAAGGAACATAAATTACGATCCAAGTTCTACCATAAGACTGTTTAGTAGAACTAGTGGGAATGATCCATTATTTCAATCAATTCACGACATGTGGATGTGTTTCACACACATCACATAACATCACGCCTGTAATCCCTGGAGGGTTCGGCAGAGGTGTACCTAATACACTCGCGAACAATGAAAAAGTTCCAGTGACATAGCACCAAATTACTCCTAAATGTGAAAGGCTAGCTTAATGACGCCGTCTGCAATATTTAAGTACATTTAAGAGCGCATCAGAATATTACCAACCAATAAAGTAAAAATTGTGTTCAAATTTTAAATTAAATGTTTTAAAAAATTGGCTATTTGGCAAATAAAACCAAATTTCTAAGTAGGGGTTTTATTAGGTGTAAACGTAGGTTTTGATACCTCAGTACTTGGTGTTTCCTTCATGTGCTCTCAATACAGCTTCTACGCGATTGGGCATACTGAATACCAGATTCCTCAGCTTAGCGTTTAAAAAAAAATACAAAATGTATGCGGTCATGTTTTCTGTGACAGTGTCTTTTATTCTTATTTTATTTATTTATTTAAACTTCACGTACATAGGTGGTACATAGGCGGACTTAATGCCACAAGGCATTCTCTACCAGTCAACCTTTGGGTCAAATAGGACAGCACAGTGGTAGAGTACAAAAAACCAGCCAAGTGCGAGTCGGACTCGCGCAGCGAGGGTTCTGTAAAGGCAATTAGACCTAAGTTTTTGATATGAGTTTCAACTTGGAAAAGGGTAATCTATCTATACTAATCTATAGTAATATTATAAAGCTGAAGAGTTTGTTTGTTTGTTTGCTTGAACACGCTAATCTCAGGAACTACTGATCCGATTTGAAAAATTCTCTCAGTGTTAGATATCCCATTTATTGAGGAAGGCTATAGGCTATATCATCACGCTACAACAAAAAGGAGCGGAGCACCAATGAAAAATGTATCAAAATCGGGTTTTTTTTCGAGAGCTTCCGCTGCATGCGCTGCGTAAACGGTTAAAGTTTCGCAAAAATCATGTATGACTGAACAAATCAACAAATCTTTAAAAATTCTAAAAAATGTTTGCGACAGCATATCTCTATCTTTAAGGGGTAATTCACTAAAACCTTTTTTAGGCTAACCAAATATGTTCTAAAATAATGCATTATTTTCGAAGGTGTTTGTATATTTATTCTAAAAAAATAGTATAAGTGATAATAAAAGTGTTTCTGCTATCTAAAACTGTGAGAGAACATCTAAACCTTATGTGACATTGTTATCCAGTGAATTGGGTGACGGACTTAATAAAAAAAAAGGATTTTAAAATAATAATAATACACCACACTCCATATCGTTTAATAAGTGTACCTTCATCAAAAACCAATTAGACAAACAGAACTAACTAATCAAGCGCAGTGAACACCCAGAATATTAACAAAGAAGTGTAAAAATTTAATGTGAATGACTTGTGTTTTTGTGATTGAGTGCAAAAATTTTTTCTGCATGAATCATAGTAACGACTTTGTTGATTTCAAAACAAAAAATGCGGAACAAGCAGTGGACCAATTCACGATGCTAAGTAATGTTTGCATGGCGTAAAACTTAATAACTGTACCTCAGGAGCCGATGGTCGTGGGATCAAACCCAGCTTAGTACATACTTATTGTGTCAAGTTTTTTGTAATATAACCAAACTACGATTTGAAATAACATTATTTTTCAAAAGAAAATTGTATAAAAGTACGAAAAATTCTAAACAAGATGGAAAATATTACTTATAGAAACAAACTAGCTAGGTCACAATCGCAAACTAACTTACAGCACTCAAGTCAAGACATATTAAACTCCACTATGCTAGATTTTAGTATGATGAGCATACAGAGTGCTACACAAATTACCAATCAATCATTTGTGGAGGATTTCAGACAGGAATTGAAGGAAATGAAAGAAAAACTAAAAATTGCTGACAAAGAAATAGATAATCTTAGTTATGAGAATACCAAATTAAAACAGGAGATACAGGATCAGCAGCGACAAATAGTATTACTGAAAGAAATCACCAACTCTACTCCACAACTCAAAAAAAGCAACTCGACACCCATCTCAAGAAGAGTTTTGAATATGAGAGTAAACACTTCTCGCCATTCTCCTCTACCTCCTCTACGTTTAGCCAAAAGTATTCCGACAAAAAGTACATCAGGGCATCCCAGCAAACACAAAACACAGCAGTATCAATCGGACGTCGATTCTCAGATCCAAACGGACACCCCACGTCATTGCAGTGAAAAAGGAACTGGTATGGTACAGCGTCGGCCATCAGGAGATGAACCGGTTGAGCACCGGAGCAGCTGCCACAAAGTGGTTATACTGGGAGATGGTCAGGGACGTGGCTTGCGCGACGTACTCCAGGATCTCCTAGGTCCCGAATATGCTGTAGTTTCTTATCTGAAACCAGGTGCGACATTGAGTGAGGTTCTAAAATGCCCCAAGAACGAAATCAGCAACCTGTCTAATAACGACTATATCATTGTATTAGGCGGATGTAGTGACAAAAATCCTAATGATATCGATTTACATCTACACCGTTGGCTAGCATTAACTGCGAACACAAATGTGATCATCTCGGAAGTACCCAAAAACAGGTTTTTACAAGAATCGAAACTGAAATATCGAAATAGAAAAATCGAATAGGTTTATTTGTAATAAATATAAAAATGTACTGTACATGGATATGAACTACACTAGATTATTACCAAGTGGACGAAACTATGTAGTAAACCTTGCAAGATCACTATTAAAAGAAATATTATGTTTAAATTATCATTTCCAACTCTTAAAACATGAACAAAACACTCAAATAAATGTAAAAAGTTCTTTGAAAACAAATATGTACAGGTTAACTTAGACGAACATGTAGTAGTCAATAAATTAGAAGATAAGAATCATTCACCTGAAATAGAAACACCTACGAAAAGTTTTTTTCGTGTATAAAAATGTATATATTATGCACCAAAATATTGCAGGACTCCTAGCAAAATCTGATATGCTCACAGTGTGTTTAAATGAGTTATTAGAAAAAAGTATACAAGTTGACTTGTTATGTATTACAGAGCATTTCATGATGGAAGGCTATGAAGTCCATCTCAATATACCTAACTATTGTTTAGCTGCATGCTTTAGTCGCAAGGAAAATAAAAGAGGTGGTGCTTGTATAATTATAAAGAATGGTCATCAGTGGAGAGAATTACCAAAAATCGCTAAATTATCTATAACAGGTATTTTTGAATGTTGCGCCATAGAACTTATAAATTATAGAATTGTAATTGTATGTATATATATAGTACCAAATCCGAGTAATTTTGATGAATTCATGAGTAGATTAGAGACATTATTACGTGTTCTCATAAAAAAACCATTTAAAAATGTTGTACTAGCGGGTGATTTTAATATAGATATTTTGAAGAAAAACAAACAGACTCAAGAATTTGAAAATATATTATTAAATTTTAATTTGAAATTATCTATACGTCAACCAACTCGTTTAAAGAGCAAGACATGCATCGACAATTTTGCGCATAATTTTATTAAGTGTCGTAAAGCTATAGTTTTAGAACTAGCTTTGTCTGACCATACGGCGCAACTGCTCAATTGCCTGATTAGCACCACAAGCACTACAAATCATTGGCGGACCGCTAGACAAGACTATAGTGAAGAGAACATAGACAAATTTAAATCCTACCTCAATAGCCTATCGTTTGCTGAAGTATATGAAGCCAAGGATCCGAACATTGCTTACAATGCTTTCTCAGAAATGTTTTCTTTCCTATATACACAGTGCTTCCCTGAAACTCTTATCTCTGTAAAAGTGAAAAGAAAGCCTAGTTGGGTCTCACATGGTATTAAAATATGTAGCAAAAAGAAACGTCAATTATTATGGCAATACAGACAAAAACCTACCGACATGAATAAAAATAAATTTAAGAGTTATTCAAAATTGCTTAAAAAAATAATTTACTTAACTCAACGAGCGCAAAATACATATAAAATAAAAAAATCAAATAATAGATCTAAGACTACTTGGGAAATAATAAACCAGACAAAACTAAACATACCAAAAAACACTATAGACAAAATTCGACATAATAATGAAACTGTAACTCACCCCAAAATTATTGCAAACATATTTAATGATTACTTTATAGATAAAATTAAACCTATGACTAGCTCGGGAACCACAGTCACTAAACATATTTTACCCAAAAAAGACTCAATGTTCATGGCCCCAAGTCTATCACTTGACATATTAAAAATTATCGCGACCTTAAAAAATACAAACAGTGCAGGATATGATGGCATATGTACAAAAATTGTTAAGACTGTAGCATATGAAATCTGTAGCCCCATAAGCTACATTATTAATTTAAGCATCAGTGAAGGAATATTTCCGGGTGCGCTCAAAAAATCTATTGTAAAACCATTATTTAAGAAACAGGATAGGGAGCTAATGGAATTTTACAGGCCAATATCATTAATACCAATATTTTAAAAAATTATCGAAAAGTATATTTACAGGGAACTTAATAACTATCTTGAAAAAAATCATATACTCTGTGATGAACAAAAAGGATTTAGGGAGAAAAAAACAATTAACTTGGCCATATACGACTTCTTACATACTGTTATGACAAACATGAATAAAAATACACCAGTCTCTGCGATTTTTTGCGACATGACACAGGCATTTGATTATGTCCAACATAATAAATTACTAAATAAACTTGATGCATATGGTATAAGAGGAAACATATTTAATCTAATACAATCATACCTACAGAACAGGAAACAAGTAACGCAAATTAGTAGAATTAATATGAGCTCCAAACGTGAAGAGATTTTCACGTCATGCGAGCGTACCGTCCCTCATGGAGTTCCACAAGGCAGTGTACTCGGACCACCCCTGTTTACGCTCTATATTAATGACTTCCCTAAATCTATTAAACATCCCATGACGCTGTTTGCAGATGACAGTACGATAACTATACCATTCCATAATAAAGATACCTATGAAACGGACATAAAAATACTTTAAATGATGCGGTAACGTGGATGAATAATAATAATTTGAAAATTAATATAAATAAAAGTTTGATTATGCACTTTAGCCAGCGACCATCATTATTCTTATATTAATCTTGACATCGAATATAATAATAATAAAATACAGACAGCCAATACTACAAAATTTTTAGGCCTAACAATCGACAGAAACTTAAATTGGAAAGCGCATATTGAGGCTCTAGCCAAAAGAATAAACAGTGGTGCATATGCGTTATATAAATTATCACGTACCCTAAATATAGATGCGCTATTAACGGCCTACTATGGTTTAGTTGAGTCCGTCATTAGATTTGGTGTTATCTTCTGGGGCAACTCAACCGATAAGGATATCATCTTTAAAAAAACCGGCCAAGTGCGAGTCTTACTCGCACACAGGGTTCCATAGCTCCAAACAATATAATAACAATATTTTGAACTGTCATTCATTAGTTAGTAAACTTCCACGCAACCGCAAAACTAAATTTGTTTTTCATAGTATGTTTATGAAAAACAAAGTTACTGCTGCAGTTTGATGAAAAAGTCCCATATCTCAAAAACTTAACATCATATCTTATTGAAACCAATTTTCGTTGATAGTTTTTTTTACGTTCTACAATGCTAAATATTTTCAGAATTTTTCTCCTCTTACTTTAGAAATTAGAGGGGGGGGGACACACATTTTACTACTTTGGAAGTGGCTCTAGCGCAAACTATTCAGTTTAGAAAAAAATGATATTAGAAACATCAATATCATTTTTGAAGTCCTATCCATAGATACCCCACACGTATGGGTTTGATGAATTTTGTTTTTTTGGTTTTCAGTTCTAAGTATGGGGACCCCCTTAATTTATTGTTTTTTTTTCTATTTTTGTGTGAAAATCCTAATGCGGTTTACAGAATACATCTACTTACCAAGTTTCAACAGTAGAGTTCTTATAGTTTCGGAAATAAGTGGCTGTGACATACAGACGGACAGACAGACAGACAGACAGACAGACAGACAGACATGACGAATCTATAAGGGTTCCGTTTTTTGCCATTCGGCTACGGAACCCTAAAAACAAAAGTGCTGTTTGAGATCTATGTTTAATCTTAAAACTACCGATAGCTGTAAAGAGTATTTCACTAAATATCATATATTAACATTACCTTCACTTTATATATTGGAAATAGTAATGTTTGTGAAAACAAATCCTCATTTGTTTTTTCGTATGGCCGACAAATTTCCAAGAAATAGACGTGATGATAGCAAACTATGTGGACACTCATCAAAAACTGCACTAATGCGCAAGAGCGTTTTTTGCATGGCACCAACTATCTATAACAAATTGCCCAAAAGTTAGAAAGAGCAAACGATACCTAAACTTAAACAAACAATGAAATTGTTTTTGGCTCAAAAAGCATATTACAGTATTACAGAATTTTTAAACGACTCATGGTGATTATTATAAATAAATAAATATGACTGACAGTGTAGTGATTTCGTCAGTGTTTGAATTTATGAATAAATAGTATTGATAATGATGAATATGAATTGTAATCTGTAATATTGGACAAAAATAAATAATAAATTATAATGATAATATCAATGATTGAATGTAAGGTTTAACTGTAACTAATATTTTTAAGTTAATGTGTAATTTTTTTTAAATAATTTTTCTATTCATTAATATAAATATTCTTGTACCATATATATTTGCACGCCATGAAAATTGGCAAACATGTCGTGAGCCTCTCTTAATTAAGATCTTGCATGCATTTATTATTTTAAATCTGTATGTATACACATGTTTGAGCAAATAAAATTTCTTATTCTTATTCTTAATAATGCTGTATTTTGTATTGTTCTAATTTTTGTAAATATAAGTATAAAGTTAGTTAGTTTAAGTTCTGTACTGTCGCATTAGGGTAAACTCTGTAAGGATAGTTTAAGGTGTTACAAATAAATAATAAATAAAGAAATAAAATGACTTCTCTTTTTCGTAAACTTCATGTAAATTGCATCACAACGTAACCTCTGAATATTTGCTTCCATAGCGTGCACTTCTCTACATTTCCGGGCAACAAATGATCGTGCACCGTGTGTGTTGAGTTCGCGATAAATCCGCGGTAGACTTTTTATTCGCGGAGCGTACTTTTTTCTCCGCCACGGAGAAAAGTCCGTCGTCTGCGCAGGCCTATAAGGTTATAAGACCCAGTACTTTTACCTTACGTTTTAAAGTTCCACTCTTATTTATAGCCTGCGCAGACGATGGATTTTTGTCCGCGGACTTTTTTTAACTTCTTTTTATGATACTTCAAAAAAAGGTGATGATTGCACACCGTGTGCGTTGAGTTTGCGGTAAATCCGTGGTGGACATTTTATTCGCAGAGCCTAATTTTTTTCTCCGACGCGAAGAAAAGTCCGTCGTCTGCGCAGGCCCTTATTGATATAAGCGTGATGTAGGTACCTAAAATAACTCTTTAACGTACGTATTATTTAAATATACTAGCTGTACCACAAAACTTCGTCTACGTCACATTTTCCCCGTTTTCGCAATATTTTTCATTGCTGCCGCGCCTATACAGCGCCATCTATTGAATACATACTCAATCCAGTCAACAGATACCGCCATCTGTTAGAATCTTTTGGAGCTGACAGATAATTGTGACTTAATTTGCAATAAAATAATATTGCGACTACAAATTGAGATGTAAGCTGTCCTATCTTTTAAGTTGGATCAAACTGCACACGGTGTGCAAATTTGATTAAAATCGGTTAAGTAGTTTAGGAGTCCATCCCCGACAAACAACGTGACACGTAATTTATATATATGTTACCGGCCAAACCCGATTTCAGGCCAAACTAGTTTGGCCTAGGCCAAACCGATTTACTGGTTTATCGTGTCAGGATATACTAACCCAAAAAAAACATTCAAAATGCGCCCACCTTGGATGTGGCATCGCTCGCTACGGTGGTCACCGTTCTAACCTAACCTAACCCAATTAGATGGGGTGCAGTCCTTTTGATTGAGTTTGGCTTAGGACAAACTAGTTTAGCTGGAAATCGGGTTTGGCCGGTAACATACACAACGTGTAACGTTAAATGCGCAAAACCTCAGACACCCCAAATGATCTAATTCAATTGACTTACTTCTGGGAGAAAAAAAATCATTAAAAAAAACGTAAAGGTTTTATGTGTTGTTTTAGTTTTACTGGCAATTCTGATCGTTTCCTTCTTTTTTTCCCGTGTATGAGTAAAATTAAATTGGACGACAAACATACGTGTTTGTTTACCTATTTTGGCGGGTTTGCGCACGTGACGGCTTGACCTATGAACAAAAATAGACAGGGCAACATTTTCTATGAAGATTTTTTGAAAAATGCGACCTATATTAAAAAGTGGTTCAATTGATTCTGCTCGTTATTCTGATCAAACTATTTTCAGGTTTTGCGCATTTAACGTTACACGTTGTATGTAGATTTTCACCTTCTCGGTAAACTAAGTCGGGGTTTACGTAAGCGTTAGCCCAAAGTAACTACTCCACGCGGACGAAGTCGCGGTAATTATAAAAAAAAATATGTGTGATGTAACAAAAAATTTAAGGTTTTCGGAATTTTTCCTTTATGTGTGTTATAAAACATTGCTTCATGCCAAATTTCAAGGTTCTAGGTCGACTGGAAGTACCCTTTAGTTTTTGATTCCCTTGCGAGTAAGAGCGAGTTTCAAAATATGCGGCTTAAATTGCTGTTTCTTTTGATTGCGTTGACATAGAAGTTCGATTTTGTTACAGCTTAAAGGTATTATAGACTTGAGTATTTGGTATGAATTTCAATTTAATACCTTTACGCTTCATGAGAAAAGGGGTAGTAAGATTAAAATTATTAAAAATATTTTTATTATATGATTTAACTAAAATTTTACGGTTTTCGCAATTTTTCCTTTATCTGTGTTATAAGACGTTGCTTCGTACCAAATTTCAAGATTATGAGTTTACGGGAAGTACCCTGTAGCTTTTGATTCCCTTGCGAGTGTCGAAAATTTGCGACAAACGGCTATAGCTTTTGATTGCGTTGGCTTAGCAGTTTGAATTTTTCACAGCTCCATGGAACTGTAGACTTGAGTATTCGATATAAATTCCAGCTTGATACCTTTACGCGTTTCTGAGAAAAAGGGTCTTGACAGACAGACGGACGGACAACAAAGTGATCCTATAAGGGTTCCGTTTTTAGGGTTCCGTAGCTGAATGGCAAAAAACGGAACCCTTATAGATTCGTCATGTCTGTCTGTCTGTCCGTCCGTCCGTATGTCACAGCCACTGATCTCCGAAACTATAAGAACTATACTGTTGAAACTTGGTAAGTAGATGTATTTTGTGAACCGCATTAACATTTTCACACAAAAATAGAAAAAAGACACTAAATTTTGGGGTTCCCCATACATAGAACTAAAAACCAAATTTTTTTTTTTCATCAAACCCTTGCTTGTGGGGTATCTATGGATAGGTCTTCAAAAATGATATTGAGGTTACAAATATCATGTTTTTCTAAACTGAATAGTTTGCGCTAGAACCGCTTCCAAAGTGGTAAAATGTGTGTCCCCCCCTCTAATTTCTAAAGTAAGAGGAGGAAAATTCTGAAAATATTTAGGATTGTAGAAGGTAAAAAAAACTATCAACGAAAATTAGTTTCAATAAGATATGATGTTCAGTTTTTGAGATATGGGACTTTTTCATCAAACTGCAGCAGTAACTTTATTTTTCATTAACACACTATGAAAAACCAATTTAGTTTTGCGTTTGAGTAGATGTTTACTAACTAATACCACTAACTAATGAATGGCAGTTCAAAATATTGTTTGGGGCTATGGAACCCTGTGTGCGAGTAAGACTCGCACTTGGCCGGTTTTTTCCTTTTGAGGTACGGAACCCTAAAAAAAAAGAAAAATACCATTTTGCTATCATAAACTGATATACATAAATAGGTACATACTAATACGTATAATATATATACCGAACAAATAAACTAATATATATTATAATACATATAAATAATCCTTAATACTAGAAACCTTACAATAATTCTCTAATTTCAGTTCTCAGTTTCAGTTTTAGTTCTTTATTTTTCTTTTTAAATAAAAAAATTGGAATGTTCATGTAATGTTTTTTAATGCTTGAGTACTTCATTTCGAATGCCAGTCGTAAAATTAAAAATCGTGTTTTGTTAATTAAAAATCATTAATTAAAAATAGCGTTACAGCAGTCAAATTTAATGGCCGTATTAAGTGATCGATGACATCAGTTTTATTCGTCAAAGGCAATCGGTACCTACGTAAAGTATGTTACAAATGAAGTATTATATTGTACTATTGAATTTGATTCGTCTGACCAAGTGTCGGACGAATCACCATAATGTCATTGTGGGAGGTCAAGTTGCTGATATTAGTGATTACCCACATTCTGGATTTTTGCGTATGTGGTGCAATACAAATGATGGTGCTGGCTGGACCTGCGGCTCATCTATCGTCAACCAGGTGACATTGTTGACGGCGGCGCATTGTGTAGGGAGTTGCTCCTATGGAGCCAGAGCGTCCGTGTCTGTGGGCCACATGGATAAGCATCGAGGGCACGTTTCAATAATCATGGGGTCAATAAAACACGAAGCGTATAACGATAAGACATTAGAAAATGATATAGCACTATTGAGAGTCTTTCCGCGTCTAAAATTCGGTATAAATGTTCAACGAGTGGCTTTTGTCAGACAACCACCTTACGCTTCAATGGCTTTTGTAGCGGGCTGGGGGTGGGTTCAAGTGAGTTGTTTTGAGGGGTTACCCTTGATAGTGTTTATTGAACGTTATACGTGCCTCAGTTTTTTTTTTTATTCATACAATGTTTTCAGGAGAGCTTACCAACAAAAGAAACGGCAACACTTTATTACATCGAGCAGCAAGTATGGAAGTCTAAAACGTGTAAAAAACTACTTAAGGACACTTTATCCAGAGGAATGTTTTGCGCGTCCAGCAAGAAATCAAAATCATTCGCTAGTGGGTAAGAAGTAGAGTGTTTTTTAGCAAAGATATTATTGTAACTCGTTGGAGTGAGTTACGTTTCCGTAAAAAAAAATCATTTTACATATTTACATGCGTTTCCACAAAACAACGTTTTAATAATTGATTTCAACTTAGCTGTAATATGTACGGAAGAGCACATCTTAGGGTGTTACCAAACCAATCAATCGATCGTCGATCGTTGCCATCAATCGGTAGAATGGACAAGTCGAAAATCGATTGATAGTTTTACCTATTAGAAACCGTCGTTGACTAATCCATTCCAGTGATCCACTGATCTCGCTTTTAAGAAATCATATAAACGTGATCTATTTCGACACTAGCACCGTCTATCGGTCACGGTAAATCCTCGGATCGCATGAAGCGCCATGATTTCGTTAAATACATTCAATACATACATACACACACATACAAATACATATATTATTAGGTGAGACGCCATGACAGATAGCAATCAGCGACGTCACCTGACAGCTAGTCTATAAAAGCGCTGTTCGGCGAGTAAATCGCTCGTCACATCCAGCCTGCGCCCATGGGCCCTTGCTGTCCTTCCCCAGCGACGACCTAAGCCGAGGCTCGTACCCCACAGGGGGTGCCCTTAGCGTATAGTCGCTTAGTTTGTAAGTAATTTGATGCCATGGCTGGAGGCCTTACACTCAAAGCACCTACAGGATAGTCCGGTTAAGCAGACGACCACGTCCTAGGTTGAACTTTCACAAAAAAAAAGAAGAAGTAAATCGGTCACTGGGTCGGCTCTCGCGCGGAAAGATTGTCAGGTGATCGACGGTATTTAGTATCTGTCTTTTTTTTGTCTTTTTTTTTGTTTTTGTCTGGTTTTTATTTTATTAAGTACATGTGCTATTGAATTAATGGTTGTTTGCTTATATGTGATTTTATTTGTGTTTATTTGAAAAAGTTAATGTAAATAAAGTTTGTGAAAGCTTTGTGAGGATTCTTTCTTGAAGTGAAAACTTCTTTAGCATCACTGTGATTTAAAACTCGATGAAACGAAAAAGCGACAGTAAAAAGAGACCGACACATTTTAGCGTGGGAGAAAATGAGATATTATTATTTATTATTTATTTATTTATTAAACAATTTTATTACAAACTTTCATTTAAAAACTATGCCCCACAAAACCGTTTTCACGGTTTGTCTGTGGGAACGGAACAATATAATAACAATATTTTAAAGATAATGTTAATGTAAATCTAAAAATACCTAATCTAATAATCTATTCTAAAATATTAATATAATCTTATATAAATTTCCCCCAACAATCTGCAAACCACCTTTTTAAAAAATATGGTTTATAGACTCCTGAGAAAGAATAGTTTAAGCGATTTGGCAAACTTACTTTTTATTTTCTGACTTCTTATATCAGCAGGCAATCGGTTGAGAAGGTATGGTACTCTTTTATCAAGCGTTCGGTCCCCAAAATAATTACTTATTTTAGGTACATCAAACTTGCCTGCTGATATTGACCTAGTAGCATGGTTATGGGTAACAAGCGAGTGGCGCCCCCAGCTGCCATGACTATTAACTAGAAGTAGGTATTTGTGTTTTAAGGTGATAGGAAGAATTTTGCAAATTTTAAATAACCTATTATAATTGTTTTTACATTTGTTTTTAGTTTTCTTATTGACTAACAATTTTAAAAATCTAATTTGCAGTGCTTCCAATTTATCTAAATTAGTTTTGAATGTGAGTCCATAGCAGTCGAGAGCGTAACTTAATATGGGGTCAACGAGTTGTAAATAAAGGCACTTTAGAGTATTATTTGGTACTTTAAAACTGAGGTGGTAGAATTTACCGAGTAATATTCTAAGTTTATTACATAAGTACTCAATGTGATTAGCCCACGAAAAGTTCTCATCAACTTTTACCCCGAGATATGTTACACATGTATCACGTTTAATAGGCTTACAAATGCAGTTTACATGGTTATTATGAATGCACTCAAACTCATGTGTGTACATTGGAGGTGGGTCGCCAGGCGGAAGTAAGTATGGTGAGCGAATTATAACTAAATGAGTTTTATCCGTGTTTAGTATTATACCGTTATCGTGCGACCATTTGACAACTCGGTCTACGTCGAGCTGCACGAGTCGACAAGTTTCGGCGAGGTCAGTGCCGGCGCGCAGCGCGCACAGGTCATCCGCGAACATGTATGCTGAGCAGTTGCGCAAAACGCCGCACAAGCTGTTGACGTGCATTAGGTAGCATACAGGCCCGCAGCCGGCGCCCTGCGGCACTCCGCACCTTACCTCCCTCGCGTCACTGTACCACTCGTCCACCTTTACGCGGTAATATCTCTTCGTGAGATAATCACGAAACCATTTGTTAAGTGGTTCCCCCACCCCGCACTCCTCCATTGCGTTTAATAAAGTATCTATTTCTAAGGTATCAAATGCCCTTTTAAAATCGAAGAAAATTGCTACTACAAATTGCTTTTTATTCAAATTATTATTAATTTCATCACAAAACTTGGATAATAAAGTGGTCGTACTTTTACTTTTTTGAAAACCATGTTGACATTCATTAATAATGCTACTTCTTTGAAGATAATTTCCTAGTTGATTAACAATACATTTCTCTAAAATTTTGTCTACACTTGATAATATGGCAATTGGTCTGTAATTAGATAATACTTTACGATCCCCTTTTTTAAAAATAGGACGCACTATGGCCTCCTTTAACTTGCTCGGGCATTTAAATGTCCTTACACATAAATTAATAAGATGTGAGAGCACAGGACTCACTGTATTGACTAAATATTTAAGATCAGACATGCGTATGAGATCGCTTCCAGGTGATTTATTTGTATCCATACCTGTTATTACTTTCTTAACATCTAGACTATTCACCGGTTGCCATCGCATACACACACTCTTCTCCTTAACATATGTGCTTCTGTCTAACCATTTCGCATCACACTTGTGTTTTATATTTTCAATTTCGTTTGTAAATGATGACGAGAACTTATCACAAATATCTTTTATACTACCTTGCATCTTAATGTTATTTAATATTACGTTATCAAGGGATTGTTTATCTTTCCCCATCATTACATGTATTCTATCCCATAACTTTTTTATATTATTGTTACAATCTATTATACTTTGCCTATCGTATTCATTCTTACATTTGTTTAATATTTTGTGACATTTATTCCTATATTTGGTGTACTCTAATCGTTTAACCATATTCTTTGGTTCGTTACGCCATATTGCAAAAAGTCTGTCTCTTTCTAACAAAAGCTCGATCTTTCGTTATCCAGCTTTTATTATTCCGAACTCCTTTGGTAATAATTTTATTTCTATAGCAAGATTCATAAATATCAGCAAATATTTGTCTGAAAGATTCATATAACTCAACGGGACTTTCAATCGATAACAGACTATCAAAATCTATGGATGACAATTTATCCCGCACCGCACGATTATCAAGGACACGCTTTCGTGTAGGCTCAGTATGCGCGCGCGCGTGTACTGCTCGCGCTTTCGTAGGTATAGTAGTGTTTTGACTATCAATTGGATTGCGGTCCCATTCTACTACCACCGATACTGGGTAATGATTGGATATTTTGGTTCGTATTATAGCTGATTGTATATTCAGAACAAGAGGCGATCGAATAAAAATATGATCTAGACATGATTCTACTAAATTTCCATTGACAATTTCGCTGCGCGTGACTCGATCAATACATTTTATAAACCCATATTCAGCTAACAGATCTTCATATAAGTTTACATGATTATCCTGTTGTTTAAGCAAGTTAATATTTATATCGCCGCATAAAATCACTTTAGTGTTATGTGGTAGGTTATTAAGCAAATTCCGTAATTCGTCAATAAATTGAATTAGTTTATCTTGCTTACTTATTTTAGGTGGCCTATAAATAGCAACTAAATAAATGTTTTCGTTAAAGTGTCTAAGAGAAACGGAAACGTACTCTGCGGAACGCATCTCATTATGTATTGGCGCCTCAATCACCTGAACCGCGAGCCCCTCCCGCGTATACACTAATACCCCACCCCCGGTTCGCCCGGTGCGGGTGAAACTATTTATTGTGTAACCTTTAATCCTATAGAAACCTAAACATTCATAATTTATATTTGGTTCAGTAATAACTATGACATCAATATATTGCAGACTGTTATGTAAACCAACTAATAACTCGTTAAAATGTTTCTTTAACGATCTAATATTTATATGAAATAAGCAGAAATCACTATATCTTTTAAATGTTGATGTCCAGCTAAGTATGTCATCAAAATATACTGGAACGACTTGACCATCTGTTATTGTTTCAATATCTTCTAGGAACGAGAATGTTGAAAATAATGTTATCAGTTCTACACATCACTTAGGTATCTATTTGTATAGGTATTTAACACATCACTTTTACTTTTTGAGCAGATCTTGTATATCACCTTCCGACCTAACCCACACAGATTTATCACCTTCTTCTTTTTTCACCAGTATTCTTCCATTTACGACCCAGATGTACTTGTAAATGTCTTTGAGCTGTTTCTTAGCATTCCACAACAATTCTCGAGCGGTTTTAGTGAGATCTTCATTAACGTAAATCTTATTTTTCTGTGAACCTGAAGTCAAGATACTGCTGTTCACTTTGACGAGCTTACGTCGATTTGCCAACCAAGAATTTCGATTTTCAGCACCTGTGCTCTTGAATCCTATAATGATCGTGGCTGGTTTGTTGCTTGTTTTCCGCTGTTGACGCCGGCTCGCCCATTCTATATCATCGCAGCTCACCTCCAACGTATCTCCGAGTTTTTTAACTACCTCCATTATATTTACATTCGGCATTTCCTCGATACCCACAATTTCTATGTTGTGTTTACGTGTAGATTGTTCGAATTCATGCACTTTTTGTTCCAGTGCTGTATTACATTTTTCTAGGTACACACATTTATTATTGACACTTTCAATTGATTTTTCGAGCTTACAAATCTTCTTTTTCGAAACTTCGTGTTCTGCCAATATGGTGTCGTATTTCTCAGAGAGTACCGCCATGCTGGTTATGATGGAATTCAGTTGATTTTTAAAACCTGGAAGCGAATTGACCTTGGTCTGTATATCCTTCAGAATTTTTTCGAACCCTTGTCCCGCTACTTCTTGGTCCTCTTCCTCCGATTCTTCATCTTCACAATTATTGCAAAACATTCGTGTTCTACCAGATTTCATGTCGGCAGCCAGCCCTTTCACACAATTCCTATGGAAAGTTCCTTGGCAAGTACCCTGGCACAAGAAATGAGATCCATTACTCGATAGTTTCTTCTTGCACTTTTGACACTGCATTTCCGACACTTTTAGGCCACTTTTGTAGCAAAAATATATTATTTCAGAATTAAAATACACAGATTGATGTTCGTCTTTTGACAGCTGTCAAAAGAAAAATGTAAATAGGATGCATTATACCTACAGTGTTTCGTAAGTTCGTTGTTATAGCTTAAATTATATTTTGTGGATGGGTGATCAAGGTTAAGCAACGGTAGCCGAGGTCAGTATGTGGATGGGTCATCAAGGTTAAGCAACAGCAGCCGAGGTCAGTCTGTGGATGGGTGATCAAGGTTAAGCAACGGCAGCCGAGGTCAGTCTGTGGATGGGTGGACGGGTGAGTAGGGTTAAGCAGCGGTTACCAAGACCGGTTTATGGATGGGTGATCAAGGTTAAGCAACGGTAGCTGAGGTCAGGCTATGGATGGGTGATTAGGGTTAAGCAGCGGTTATCAAGACCGGTTTGTGGATGGGTGATCAAGGTTAAGCAACGGTTGCCCACGTCAGTATGTGGATTGGTGATCAAGGTTAAGCGACGGTTGCCCAGATCAGTATGTGGATGGGTTATCAACGTAAAACAACTGTAACCAAGATCAGTATGTGGATGGGTGATCAAGGTTAAGCAACGGTAGCCGAGGTCAATATGTGGATGGGTGATCAGGGTTAAGCATCGGTAGCCGAGGTCAGTCTGTGGATGGGTGATTAAGGTAAACTACCGGCTGCCAAGGTCAGGCTATAGATGGGTGATTAGGGTTAAGCAGCGCCAGCGGTAACCAAGACCGGTTTGTGAAAATGGCGGATCTTCTAATAACGGTGTAACGAAATAGTGACTCCCCGAAATTAAATGTTTTACTTGCAACCAGGGCCTTTCAAGTCTGCTATTACAATAGTGCCAGAATGACCTAACTTTGATTTCATAATTGTTGATTTTCACAAGTTTGGTAATCTACTAATTATAATGGCGTCATTTTGACTTCACAATGGTCAACGCCTGACACTCCATTGAAGGAAATGGCATAGAATTTGACAGACCAATGACAGATCATTATGAATTTAGCAGATTACGAACTTTTAGCAAAATGACAATGGGATCGTGTTGTAATGACGATGTTTATAAAAATAGTAGACTTGAGGCCCAGACCTCTACAACAACTTTTAGTTGTCCTAAAAGGCGTAAGGGCCCTAATGATAGTTCCACAAAAATTACTTGCACCTTCTGTAAAAAGAGTGGTCATAAAGAAAGTGAGTGCTTTACAAAATTACTCTCAGAGGGACAAAATAGCAATCAAAGAAAAGTTAACCTCTGTAAAGAATTATCAATCGAATCGGCTAATAGTGGTGACATTGGTACTGCTGTGATACAAGGCATATCAGTGGAGATTTTGATAGATAGTGGTGCAATTAATGTTTCCTTAATATCGTCAAACGTTATCAAATTCTTTTCCTGCTCACGTAAGTCAATTCATTGCGTTTTAAAAGGCATTAGTTACGACGGGATACTTGCTCCCGAATATGTTACACTTACGGTCGAGTTTAGCATCATCGCGCTTGAAGTAGATTTCGTTATTGTACCCACCTCTTGCATGAACACGCCAATAATTATCGGTACAGATGTCCTGAATAAGGAAGGAGTAACTTTAGTTAGGTCTAAAAACGGGCAATATTTGACACACTCCTCTCAAGTGTTTAAGGTGAATGTTGTTGAATCCGATGCTAAAGTGAACACGCATCTTCAAGGTGAAGATCTGAAGTTTCATATCCATTTAATATCTGGCACCGCTATTACAACAATCCAAATGACAAAACAAATGACACAGGACAAATGCAAATTAATTTAACTAGTGATGTTCCCGTTGCCTATTATCCATATCGATTATCCTATTAAGAAAAATAAAATCTCGGGAAATAGTAACAGATTTACTAGACAATGAATATTATTAGGGAGTCTAATTCTGAATATGCGAGCCCCATCATTATAGTCAACAAAAAGGACGGTGCAGAGAGAATGTGTGTAGATTTAAATCGTATTACAGTTAAGGATCCCTTTCTTTAATAGAAAACTACATAGACAGTCTTGGTGGTTTGAAATTTTCTACTGGCCTCGATATAGCAGGCTTCCATCGACAATCGGCAATTGATAACAGCTTAAAAAAAATAAAACTGGTTTCGTAACACCGGAGGGGCATTACGAGTTCTTAAAAATGCGTTTCGGTTTATGTAACGCCCGACGGTGTATCAACGGATTACTAATACAACACTTGGAAGATTCATTGAATCCGAAAATGTCTTAGTGTACATGGATGACATACTCTTAATGAGCATGACAGTTCAAGAAGGCGTCAAATTATTGCGCAATGTTCTAGAAATGCTGACTTTGTTTTATACTATGTAGTGAAAGTGATACAGAACCCTTCGTGCGCGAGTCCGACTCACACTTGACCGGTTTTATAAATAATGGTACGGAACCCCTCGTGCGCGAGGCCGACTCGCACTCGGCCGGTTTTTTATTTTATTGTGTACATGTGCTTTTTAATTTTTAGTTGTTTTCTTATGTGATTTTAGTTGTGTTTATTTGAAAAAACTTAATGTTAATAAAGTTTGTGAAAGCTTTCTGAGTATTCTTTTTCGGGTTCCGTAGTCAACAAGGAAACCTTATAGTTTCGCCATGACCGTCTGTCTGTCTGTCTGTGTGTCCGCGATTTAGTTCAAAAACCATTGGTACTAGAAAGTTGTAATTTGGTATGAGTATACACGTTACTGACGCCAAAAAAAAAGCAGTAAAATAAAATTTTGAAAAAAAACAACTATTTAGGGTACATGTAAAGTGGGGATGATATTTTTTTATTTCGTCCTTCCTATAGTGTGGGATGTCGTTGGATAGGTCTTTCAAAAATATTAGGGGTTTGTAATACCCGTTTTTTGATTAAGTAAACCGTTCGTGACTTATCAAGCTTTAAAGTACCAATTTTCGTTAGGGTCAAGAGTCCCCCCTCTACAGACTAAACGGTTGTAGTTAGAAATACAAATGTCACGGCAGTAGTACCTATATATAACGAAGTTTAAAGAAAAGCTATCGCACTTAAGTGGGCTTTACAAGTTAACGAGTAATAGTCGACCAATTGTATTTGACTCGAAAATTTCGAACAACTCCATAGAAATGTCGATAGATGGCTTTAAGTAGAGCTTGGTACGAAACTATCAGTCAGCGAATACGACCCGCACTTGGCCAATTTTTTCTGCTTTTGGTTTCTAAAAATATTAATTAGTTTTTAACCCAACTGAAAAGGTAAGTTAATACTTTATTAGACAGAGGAAAAAAAATAATTAAGGGAAAAAGTTCACTTCCAGGTTTTGTTTCCATTTTTGTGCATGAAAAACAAAATACTTTATAATGCAAAGCTTAACGTACACGGCGGAAAAAAAACAGCAGGCAAACAAAATATCCACCTCGGACTGATCCTTTCTGTGCTAGTTTTTTTTGTGTAATTAATATGGTTTAGGTAACTCACAAATAACGGCGGTCATTAAATCCGTTTTATTAATTGAAAAAAAAATACGATTTGTTCTAAACGTGAAGTAATGACTAAATTTAATGGCCTTATTAAGCGCTAGTTTACCCTAAAACCAATCGAAACGTGTATTAGCGTGAATGTGCAGAGAATGTATTCTTTAATAATATTGTTTAATTTTTTGATAGACCTTGCCGAATGTAAACTAGAAAATTTAATAGTGGGTGGTCAAGTTGGGCAGATTAGGCAGTTCCCTCATGCAGCGTTTTTGCGAGCAAGGTGCCACAAAAAAAATGAACCTGGATGGATCTGCGGCTCATCTATAATCAACGAGAAGATACTATTGACGGCGGCGCATTGTGTGGACAGTTGCTGGAGCCAAAACACCATGACTATCTCTGTGGGCCACAATCACAAACAAAAAGGGGCCGTATCTAGTGTATACAGCTTCTACATGCACGACGAGTATATTACAAATAAAGTCGATTATGACATAGCACTTATAAAACTCAAAACCAATTTAAAATTCAGTTTGGATGTTAGACGAGCGGCTTTAATGAAAAAGCCACCTCAATTTCAGAAGGCACAGGTAGCAGGATGGGGGTTTATCAAAGTGAGCAATTTTTTTTTATCTGCTTTGGGTTTGCTCTTGACTCTAGTCTAGGTCAGAGATGACAGAGACAAAGTCGACGACGGTACGAGCTTACCCAGAAAATCTCTGTTTACTTTAACTTTGAAGAGATTTGGGTTGTAAGCGTTCGGAAACATAGACGCAGGCAGAGACTTCCATTTCCTGTAAATTATGCAATTCGCGGTTCGCGGATCTGTATGGTGTCGGACGTAAAGAATAGCACCATCCCAAATCTTCCCGTGGGTGTCGTAAGAGGCGACTAAAGGACTTTCCGGAGAATGGGCAGCAGCGTTCTCTGTGCTTTTGTAACAACCGTACTGCGATCGCCGACCCGCCTGCCAAGCGTGGCGATTATGGCAAAACCCCCCTTATGTCAATTTTGACACTTGGAGGAGGCCTATCTCCAGCAGTGGACGTCTTTCGGCTGAAATGATGATGATGATGATGCAATTCACGAATCTTTGTCAATCTTCGGAAATATGGACGCTTGAAAGCTCTTTTAACCATGGAAGTACCTGCCTATTTTGTACTTTTGGGTGGCTGATAACAATCTGCGCCCGGGATAGATAACCTGAAAAAGAAACATTCATATTAACACACAATGACAGTTTACAAGGAGCGCTATAACACAAGGTAGGATGCTATTAGTTTTGTATTGAAGTAAAAGCGATTGATTCAAACACCGTTTACAGGAATCGCCGAAAAAACCAACGTATATTCTTCAGTACATGGACCAACACATATGGACGCGAGCTAGATGTAGGAAAATTTATAAAATGCCGGTAGGAGTGTTTTGTGCGAGCAGCAAAGGCAATTCTTTCGTGAGTGGGTAAGGACTAAACTACAATCGCTATAATTATAAAAAAACCGACCAAGTGCGAATAGTACTCGCACACACAGGGTTCAGTAGCGCTTAACAATATAATAATAATATTTTGAACACTTTTGAGACAGCACGTTTAGTTTACTTTAGTTATTTCCACAGCGTGATGTCGTACGGTATTCTTTTGTGGGGCAATGCCGCCGATATTCAGACAATATTTGTTTTGCAAAAAAGGGCAATTCGTTCAATTTATAAATTAAGTCCCAGATACTCCCTCAGAGAAAAATTTAAAGAGATTAATATTCTTACTGTGCCCTCTCAGTTTATTTATGAAAACCTTTTGTACGCACATAAAAACATCAATTTGTTTAAAAAATACAGTGATATCCACAACATAAATACGAGGAACAAACACAAATTTGTTGTTCCTGCAACGAGGCTCAAAAAAGTAGGGGGTACGTTCAGATGCCAATGTATACGTTTTTACAATAAGCTTCCGAGCCATATTCAAGCACTAAACTTAAATAAATTCAAATCGTTAATAAAAAGGAAGCTATGCTTGAAAGCCTACTATCATGTAAATTACTATCTCGAAGATAAAAAGGCTTGGGATTAAACTGCTCCAATGAAATTTGCTTTGTGAATGACGAAATTTCGGACTTCGCTTGTTTATTGTTGATTCCTTTGTTTATTGTTTATTCCTTTATTTTATTTTATACACTGTGATATCTTTTATTTTATTTTTACATTATTTTTTATTATTTTAGGTGACATTTACCGATTTGACATGAATACTTATCTCAGTATTTGATTATTTTTTTACTTCTTATTATTTTGATGTGACATTTACTGATTTTACATTTATTGATTTGACATAAATATTTACTTTTTTATTTCCTTTATTCATTTTCATTACATAGTTATTATATTTTTAAATATTTTTACAAAATTATTAAAAAAAAAACATTTAAAAATATAAAAAATAGTAGCCCACCAGCATCGGGAACAGGGTCCGGGCTACCGGTGGTCAGGGCTCTTGAGCGAGGAACCTCCTGACAATACGTGCCGTGTCCAGAAGTACTGCTTTCTGAATCAAGCCCTTGATCCAGCTGTCAAGCGAAAGACTCCGCAGATGTTGGTCGAAGCTTTTGGCTATCAAGCCATTGGCCGACACGACTATCGGCATAATGACTGCTGTTGTCACGTCCCACATGTCGACAACCTCGCGAGCCAGATCTAGATACTTGAATTGCTTATCTTTCTCTGCTTTCACGAGGTTCTCGTCATGCGGGACCGTTATATCAACAATCATTGCGCGACGCTCCAATCGATCTATCAACACAATGTCAGGCTTATTGGCAACAATAGTCCTGTCAGTGACGATAGGTCGATCCCAATACAACGTGATAAAACCATTATCGAGAACTGGGTCGGACGCATACTTATAGTATGGCACTTCTGATTCCACAAGGTTGTATTTCAAAGCAAGTTGCTGGTGGATAATCCTGGCAACAAGGTTGTGTCTATGCAAGTACTCTCCGTTAGCCAGACGAGAACAACCAGAAATAATATGTCTGATGGACTCACCCGGACGGTGGCATGCCCGACACACGTCCACCGTCCCGTCCTTCATAATATGTTTCCGGTAGTTATTCGTCAGCATAACTTCGTCCATTATTGCACAGACAAAACCTTCAGTTTCCCCGAAGAGGTCACCGAAACGCAGCCAGGATACGGACGCTAAGAAGTCTACATCGGGCCCATGTAAGGCCCGGTAAAAGCGTCCGTGAAGCTCCTTGCTCTGCCATACCTCCTTGCGATCATTAGTGTCTAATACTACAGGCTTGCGCCAGTTCTCGTTAGCCAAGAAGAGCGGGGTAAGGCCCTTGTCCACTGAGACTACATCTCGGTGCATCCCCACGTCGGCTTCTAGGAAGTATTCCCTGAGACTGCATACCTCACGGTTGTGCAGGGTCTTAGCATTTAAGAAGCCACGACCCCCACACTTCCGCGGGATATACAGTCTCATCACCGACGACCGTGGGTGATGCATCCGATTTGCGGTCAGCAGTACGCGGACTTTCCTATCTAGGGCATCAAGTTCTGTCTGAGTCCATTTGAGTATGCCGAAAGAATACATCAAAACCGGCATGACCCAACCGTTGAAGGCGCGCACCTTATTTCCGCCTGACAGAAGACTGCTTAGCACCTTATTCAGGCGGCCAAAGAAACGCTCCTTCAACGATTGTTTCATGACAGCAGTATTGATGCCTAATGCTTCCGACATACCCAAATACTTGTAGGTTTCTGTTGAGGAGAGGGATCTAAGGTATACGAAATCCGAGAGTTGAGTTCCCACGGATTCCGTAATCTCCCCTCGCTTCACATGCATGACTGCACATTTGTCCACACCAAATTCCATCCTGATGGCGCTACTGAAAGTTTCAGTTACCTTCAGTAGCTTCATCAGTTGCAAATTGTTGGGGGCAAAGATTTTCAGATCATCCATGTAAAGAAGGTGAGATATGACCCTTCAACCGATAGCCTAGACCTGAACCTTCCAGCAGTGTGCTAAGAGGGTTCAAGGCTAGACAAAACCACAATGGACTCAGACTATCACCCTGAAATATACCACGCTCGATCCTTTTCGGTTCGCTGTTACCCTGCATCTGTCAACATCCTGGATAGCGAAGGACCGTCCTCCATTGCCCCATACACGACTCAAGGAAGGCGCGTAGAGTTGCATCTATCTTGTACAACTCCAGCACCCTCATGAGCCATGTATGCGGAACCGAGTCGTAGGCCTTCTTATAACCTATCCAACATGTAGACAGATGCCTTCGGGAGCGGCGAACCTGTTGGCTAATGGCCATATCAATGAGGAGCAGCTCCTTAGTACCACGGGACCCGTCCTTACATCCATTCTGAGAGGGAGACATGATGGAATTACTCTCAATATGTTGGTTAATTTTAGCTCTCAAAATGGATGTTTTTACTTTTTTATTATTATTGTGACATTTATTGACATTCATGATTTTTTAAATTTCATTTTATTAATTATTATTAATTATTATTAATTACATTTGATTATTGTGAATGTGAGGACCATGTAGGTCACATTTTATTTTTTCTTAATTTATTGATCTTCGCTCACCAGTATCTGGCAGTTTGAGTACTTTAAGCGACCTACCCAAATGTCCTTTCTTTGGTATTGTTCGTCGTTTCGTTGAGCTCCTTGAGTTATAAGTCGAGCTACACGATAACTGACAAATGCTTGCACTGACTGGACAGGTCCACTCAAATCTGTGTGGTTCTTTCTTCAAAAGACCATTTCAGACACGTATCTGCATAGTCCTCATGTGAGTTTGCCAAGATTTTGTCTGGACCTTAAAAGAGACTGTGACCTCTGAGTTTGTTTCGGCTGTTTCTTCTCACAGTAGTCAGGTACGAAACACCGGCCCATCTAGTTTAAAAAAATTGACGTGTAAAAGTGTTTGTAAAAACCTACTTGCAAAATAAACATCATTTATCATTTATCACTAATTCTTAAGTTTTACATTTAACAGCAAAATAACTTTTTTTTTAAGTGAAAACTTCTTTAGCATCTTTGTGATTTGAAACTCAATGAAACCAAAAAGCGACAGTTAAAAGAGACAGACACATTTTAACGTGGGAAAAAATGAGATAGCAACAGTAAAAAGAGACAGACACATTTTAACGTAGGAGAAAATGAGATAGGAAGCATTATACAGTGTTTCTTATGTTTGTGGTTCTCTTTGTGCTATAGCCTAAATAATATTTTGTGGATGGGTGGTCATCAAGGTTAAGCGACGGTTGCCCAGGTCAGTATGTGGATGGGTGATCAACGTAAAGCAATGATAGCCCAGGTCAGTTTGTGGATGGGTGATCGAGGTAAAGCAACGATAGTCAATGTCAGCATGTGGATGGGTTATCAAGGTAATGCAACGGTAGCCAAGGTCAGTCTGTGGATGGGTGATTGAGGTAAACCATCGACTGTCAAGGTCAGTCTGTGGATAGGTGATCAAGGTAAAGCAACGGTTGCCAAGGTCAGTATGTGGATGGGTGATCAACGTAAAGCAACGGTAGCCAAGGTAGGTCTGCGGATGGGTGATAGTTACCATAAGCCTCTTGTATCATTTATCGAAAGAAAAGCTCTGAGTCTGAATAAATTTATGTAATATATACGAATAAAATGTAAAATAATAATCAAACTTTGTATCACTATGATCATTACTAAAACCTATAACTATTCTCTTCCTGTTTTACATTCGTCTCATTTAACTTGACGGCAAACTTTTTTAAGGTGTCACTTCTACCACGTGTGAATTGCACACATGTTTTTTTTATAGTATTGGTAGTATGATAATGGATAACAAAGTTACTACTGCAGTTTGATGAAAAAATCCCATGTCTCAAAAACTAAATATTAAATCTTATTGAAACCAATTTTCGTTGAAAGATTTTTACGTGCTACATACCTACATTTTTTCAGAACTTGTCTCTGCTTACTTTAGAAATTAGAGGGAAAACACAATTTTTGTAATTTTTTACTACTTTGGAAGCAAATATCAACAAGAATTTAAGAAAAAAAGTATCAAAGAAACCTCGATACCATTTTTTTAAGAGCTATTGACAAACACGGTATTTTTCATCCCTAAATTACTTACATGTGTGGGGGACCACCCTTATTTATATTTTTATTCATTATTTCACTTCCTATTTGTGTGGCCTTTCTCAGAATGCAAAGGAGATGTTCCAGAAATGTATGGAGCCTGGGCTAGCACTATGTACACTATATGTAAATATTGCTAAATAATACAGTAACCGTTTTTTATTATCAATTTTCTTTAATTTCACTTCGTTTTAATGTATATTCAAATTAACTTGGTCAAAGAGAGCAACACAACATGGTGGATCAGATCAGCACGTGATCAGCAGGCAAAAAATGACATTTTGACAATGACATTTGATTGACGTGTATTACGATACACGACAATCAAATGTAATTGTCATAACTGCTTTAGTAAACAAAACAACTGGAATTTCGATAATCTCGGGTTTTGGTTTGGTTTGGTTAAACAAAACAACAAGTTCAATTCAAACTCAATGCAAATAAAGACTCAAAGACGGCACTTCTTAAAACTGTCAAAAAGTCGTCAAACGTCAAACAACTGTCATGGCTGCTCTAAAAATAGGGTTATCTTAGTAAAAAACTTTTCAAATGATAATTATTATACGACTATACCCTTCTTAAAATTTTTTTTTTAGTATTTTTATGATATTCCTCTATTTTTTTCCTATTTATCTATGTAGTGTACATAGTGGTAGCCCAAAATCAAACATCTCCTTTAAAACGTGTAGTGCTAAAACTCCCCAAATTTCAAACGTGTGGAGCCAATAGTCTCAGAATAAAAACTGTGTGACATACAGACGGACAGACTGGATTCGGTGTCTGTGCGTCTGTCATGTGTATAAGGGGATCCCTTCTTTTCGCATAATGTTGTTTGTCCTAATATACTTCGGCATAACGATTTTGGCACAATTTGTTTTGGCATAATAATACTTCGGCATAATTTTTTTAGGCATATATTTTATGTTGGCATAATCATCTTAAAGACTTATTTGTTTTGGCATAAATTTGTTTCGCATAACGTTAGTAGGCCTAATGACTATTAGCATAATAATATTTAGGCATACAATTAATATAAATAACAAAAACAATTTTCATGGAAATGATTCATAACATTATGTAACTTAAATGATTTTTCAATCGCGAGATAACTTTTATCTGAAGAATATATTAGATGTTCTGAGACTTTGGGTGGAAATGGTGGTGGTGAACTTGTAGTGCCCCATACATAATTCTGATCAAACCAATTTGCTATAGTTTCTGTAACAATTAAATAATATTGTTGGTTAAAAATTGAATATGCTGTGCAACAAAAGTTAGTGACAGAACCGAATTGCTGCAAAACCGACTCCACGTAGTCTTGTTTGTCCTACCCCTAGAGTGTAATTTAAAATCGCGTAGGCGCGTAGGGACGAGGCGGCCCGCGGGCTGAGGAGCAGGTGCGTTGGTGAGCGAAAGCCGTCTGCGACGATTAGCAGGCGTGGGGCCGCCGGAGGCCCGCAGCGCCGGAGCCGTGACAGAAACCCTGCCTGCTGCATGTTGCATGCTCGCTTGAATGCTTCATGCTGCATGCTTGCTTGTTTGCTGCATGCTTGCTTGCATGCAGCATGCAAGCAAGCATAAAAGTAAGCGTAAATAAATTTATGCTTTAGGATATTATGCTTAAAAAAGTTATGCTTTAGAACTTTATGCTTTATTTTCTTTAAATTAAATCCTTATAAAGACTTTTTCAGCGGAAATGAAGAAATATTGGTTGGTACTGGAGATTTTGGGTCCTGGTTTGGGAACCTTATCTTGGTGGAATACAAAGATGTCGAGGATATCAGCCTGTGTCGTGACCAGGAGATGTATTCGCTGCAGTACCCGTTGTCAGTGCAGAAGCTTCTTCTGGCTGCAACTTTCTGACAGACTGAGTCTTTGACAATTTAAAAGTGTTCATCATCATCATTTTAGCCGAAAGACGTCCACTGCTGGACATAGGCGTCCCCTAAGTGTCGCCACATTGACCAGTCCGAAGTTTGTTTATTTGACATAAATGGTTTGACTTTGAGTTTGCAGTCGTTTAGGCTGTCAGGTAGAGCTGCAAATGCTTTTTGCTGCTACGATTTACTTCTCCAAATAGCTGTAAATATTGTTATAAAATAAAAATAGCTCCAATTTAATATTCAACACCTACGCATGAATAAGATTATAAGCGCAGCTTAATCCTCTTTCTTTTCTGACGTCTAATCTCCTGGCGAATCTTCTTCATATTTCCAATTTTTGAAACTCTTTCTGAACTATTAGAATTCTAATAATTTATTCTAATAATCAAAATTACACTCACTTAAAAAAAAACCGGTCAAGTGCGTGTCGGGCCAAGCACAGTGTTGGGTTCTGTAGTTTTTATAACAGCCAAGTGCGGGTCGTATTCGCTGACTGATAGTTTCGTACCATGCTCTAACTAAAAGCCAAACTTGACTACACCTACCTAATTTGACTTCCTATACAAAGATCAACAAAAAATGTGTTTTTATAAAACTTATTTAGGAATGAAACATTAGCACGATACAACTGACGCTTAGCGCCATCTATCGACATTTCTATGGAGTTGTTCGAAATTTTCGATCCAAATACAATTGGTCGACTATTACTCGTAAACTTGTAAAGCCCACTTAAGTGTGATAGTTTTCCTTTAAACTTCGTTATGTATAGGTACTACTGCCGAGACATTTGAATTCCTAACTACTACCGTTTAGTTGGTAGAGGGGGGGGACACTTAACTCTAACGAAAATTGGTACTTTAAAGCTTGATAATTCACGAACGGTTTACTTAATCAAAAGACGGTCACCCAACCCCTTTGATAGACTTTGAAAGACCTATCCAATGATATCCCACACTATGAGAAGGACGAAAAAAAAAATTTAATTTTAAACCTAAATAATTGTTTTTTTCCAAAATTTTATTTTACCACTTTTTCGGCGTCATTAACGTGTATACTCATGCCAAATCACAACTTTCTAGTACCAATAGTTTTTGAGCTAAACCGCGGATAGACAGAACACATAGACATGGCGAAACTATAAGGGTTCCTTGTTGACTACGGAACCCTAAAAAGACCTACCTACTGTTTAAGACTCCGCGACAGTTAGAAGCCTGCAAGAAGTGGAAGTGGTTGCTTGTTGAGCAACGAAAAGTACAAAACCAATGTTTAACGTATTTCTTATCTTTCCTAGGGGTGACTCCGGTAGCGCACTGGTGGCTCGAGGCTACATTCAGATTGGCATCGTCTCCTACAAGATACCGGCGGTCAGCAAGAGTCTGGTAATCTACACCGACACCGGTTTTTACTACTACTGGATCGTTAGGAACACGCAAAGAATGTATTGTGTTTGAACATTAAAGGACCTAAGTTTCTACGAATTCATTTACTGTTTTTGTTTAAAAAAAAATGCACAATGTTTATTGTTTTCAAAAAATAAAGGTAATCTCCTTATCTTTACTTTAACGATGTAAGTGCATGAAAGCTAATGTCATTTACATACCATGTTTAAATTTTGAAAATTAATTAAGAATAGCTAATCTTTAGAATGTTTAAAAAGTCATGTCGAATTTATAAACTTACCAAGCAGTTTAATTACCAGAGCAAATGTCAGTAAGTCAGTTGCGGTAAAACGTAGTCCATAAAATCAAGCCAAGGTCAAGGTCAAAAAAATCTAGTAATGTGAAGCAGATCCAATAAACGATAAAACAAGTACATACGGGTAAAAAAAAAATAATGTGGCAAATATGCGTACACAACTTAAGAAACTACAGGAGTGAGTGATGCGCGCACGACGACGCACGGAATGCAAAACACCCCTCTACCCCTCAACCCTTTTTTTTTTTTTTTTTTTTTTTTTTTTCGGATGGGAAATCATCAAAAGACTTCTTCCGCTCTGGGCGGAGCGGAAGGGAGTGTCAGACTTGACTGACTAAAACCCATCCATGTTCCTTCTTAGCCCTTTGCGTTCCAGGGGCACGGTATCTCTTTCGAACAACCCGCAGCCCTGGCAGGCATCGGCCCTCTCGGACCCCTTCCGATTTGCTGACATCTCCTTGAGGCGCGCGTGGAACACGAACGCGCCGTCGGCACGGTCTGTCGTCATAAGACGGACGGACGGTGAGCTAGCCCATTAGTCACCGTCCACACACACAGGCCCGCGCCTACGGTGGCCGGGGGCCACTGGTTGCCCCCCGACGCCCGGGGCGTCTCCCGCGGCGGCTGGGACGTGAGGTTCTCTCCCTCTCACGTTCCGCCACCTCCTTCGCTAGCATGACTGCTTCGCAGAAGGAGGCGACGGCTTCCCATTCCCTCTCGCTCCGGACCATGGATTGAACCAGGGCCGGACGCGAGAGGTCGCCGCCGCCAATCGCCGCTACGAGGACACGGCGGTGCTCAGCCCAAGCGGGGCATAGCTCCACAGTGTGCTCCACCGTGTCCTCCGGCCGATCCTCGCAGTGGTGACACCCGGGCGTTTCCTCCCGCCCGATTCGGTGCAGGAACCTCCCGAAACAACCGTGTCCGGTGAGGACCTGCGTCAGGCGGAAGGTGAGGGCGCCGTGGCGCCTCTCTAGCCACTCCTCAAAGAGGGGACTTATCGCCACTATTGTGGCGTGCCCTGCACGGGGTTGCGACAGTCGCTCTCTCCATGTCGCCATGAGATCGCGCCGGAGGTCTGTCCGCTGAGCGACAATTTGCCGCGGCAGCGGAGTTTCCCCCCGGCGTAGTGCCTCCGCGCGCCATTCGTGCAGGCACGCGAGGACTATCGCCTCCAGATCCCATGGCGGCAATCCGGCCAAGAGGCTCGCCGCCTCGCCGGAGATCGTGCGGTACCCCCGGATCAGCCTTACGGCTACCACCTTCTGGGGCGCGTTCAGGTAATCAATCAATCAATCAATTATTTTATTATCGGGCAACTAAGGCCCATACATAAAATACACAAAATAATATTATAAAATAATGAATAAACTAATACATATACATATAAAAAACCTTAAACTATAACTAAACACGTAATGTTGACGGCGTCGTGTTCCGCTGCGTGGTGTCGCGTAACCGTCCTCGGAAACGTCGAAATACGACACCTTAATAAAATAAATGCGTAATGGGCGGCTCGCCGCCTCAGAGAACGCGCCCACACCGGGGCCCCGTAAAGGGCCATGGACCGCACGACCCCCGCGTAGAGCCTGCGGCAGGAGGCGTTTGGACCCCCCAGGTTGGGCAAGAGCCGCTTGAACGCAGCCCCTGCCCGTTCCAGTTTGGGGGCCAAACGTCGGAAATGCTCCACGAAGTTCCACCGGCTGTCGAGGACAAGCCCTAGGTACCTCAGCGTCGACTCGACGCCGATGGGAACCCCTCCTACCGTCAGTATGGATCCCGACGGTGGCGCATTCCGAGGCCCATGAAAGCACATGGCCTCGGACTTGTGCAATGCCACCTCGAGACCCAGTTGCCGGATTCTCTCCACGACTATCGCAACCCCGCGTGTCATAAGTTCGGCCGCCGCCTCGTGCGACCTCCCTTGTGCCAGCACCAGCGTGTCGTCAGCGTAGCAAACTACACTGACACCGCTAGGGAGGTCGGCGCGCAGCACCCAGTCGTAGCCGATGTTCCACAAGGGCGGCCCCAGAACCGATCCCTGTGGAACACCGCACGACATCTCTCGCCGGTTCCATTCTCCGGTGCGACCGGGGTAGATGACGGCCCTGTCCGTCAAGTAGTCCCCGACCACACGACGAAGGTAGGTCGGCACCCGGTGATACCGGAGTGCCTCCCTAATGCAGCTCCAGGGCATGGTGTTGAAGGCGTTGGCGATGTCAAGAGACACCGCCAAGACAACCCCACCCCTGGACACCGCATCCCCCGTCGTGAGAGCCCTCACGCGCATGATGGCGTCCACCGTCGAGCGCCCTCTGCGGAAACCAAACTGGTGTTCCGCCAGATCCGGCCCCATCCCCACAAGGTGCCCGGCGAGGCGGTTAGCAATGACTCTTTCGAAGAGCTTGCCCACCTCGTCGAGCAACACAATGGGCCGGTATGCGGACGGAGAGTCCGCAGGGCGCCCCGGCTTCCGGATGAGGACCAGCTTCCCCGTCTTCCAACGAAGCGGGAACTGGCCTCTCTCCAAGCATGCGCTTAAGAGCCCTTCCAGTCGGGGCCCGAGAGCCTCCGAGGCCAGGACCCAGGCTTTGCTAGGCAAGCCATCGGGTCCCGGGGCGGTATTTTTGGCTTTAAGCCTGCCTACCGCCGCTCTCAGGTCTACCCCGGTCACTTCCGGAATGTCGTCATCGTCCTTGATGTGGTCCGCTTCCGGCACCGCAAGCGGCGGAGCCATAGGCGGGGGAGGATGTTTCCCTCGCAGAGGGAACAGAGCGCTCACCACGTCCTCCACGAGCTGAGGGCGGAGACTCTGCGTCAGCGGGGGGGCCCAGGTGCGGAGTTTGTCCCGCACCATCTTGTAAGGGCGCCCCCACGGATCTCTGTCGAGAGTCTCCAGCATCTCCTCGCGGCCCAGGTCTCTGGCCCGCTGGACAGCCTCCTGGAGGGCAGTCTTCGCTGCTCTGTATCCCTCGTACAGCTCCGCCTCAATGGCTGCCGCATCCGGAGGGCGGATGCGGAGCCTGCGATGCCTGGCGTACGGGTGCCGCGCGGCGACGCACGCCTCGCGCAGAGACGTCAGCTCTCGCGACCACCAGTACACCTGACGCCGGGCGCTTCCTGGCCGAACTCGGGGCATTGCCACGTCGCAAATGTCGGACATGGCCTCCTGGAACCACCCTGCCTCGTTGTTGATGTCGGCAGGCCTGTTCGGTGATGACACCCAGGCCTGCACTATCGAGGCTTCCAGGAGGAGCTCCCGGTCCAGCTGCTTCAGCGCCCAACGCGGACCACTCGGGGCCTGTAGGACCGGCGCGCTTGAGTCCGGGGCAGAGACATCGAACCGGATGTACCGGTGGTCGGAATAGGTCTCCACCCCCTCCATGACGCGCCAGTCAATGACACGCGGTGACAGAGCGGGGCTAGCGAACGAGATGTCCACCACCGACTCGCCCCGCATCCGCACACACGTGGGGACAGAACCCCGATTTAGGACGACCAGGCCCACCTCCAGAGCCCAGTCCTCCACCATCCTACCCCGCACATCCGTGCAACGAGAACCCCAAGCCAAGTTTTTGGCATTGAAGTCCCCGAGCACAAGCACGGGGAGGGAATAGTTTCGGATGACGACACTCAACTCCATGAGGGAGTTGTGGAACTCGGCGAGAGTTCGGCTCGGGGAGAAGTAGACGCCCGCTACGACGATCTCCCCAAACCGTGCTGCTACGCAACCCTGACCCTTCCTGACACTCTCAAGGGTCGGGGTACCGGCGGCGGCCGACGAAATTATGGCCACTGAGCCGCTCAGGTCCTCCACCCAGTCTTCCCTGGGCGGGACAAAGTACGGCTCAGCGACCACGGCGACGTTAATCAACCACTCCGCCATGCTCTGGAGCAACAGATCCTGAGCACAACGGCAGTGGTTGATGTTCGCCTGGAGAAGGCGTAATGGGGCCATTATTGGCACTCCATTTCAGCCCCCTCCTGGGCCCCCTGTGAGGGCCCCGCAACAGATGTTGCGGCGGCAGTAGTGGCGGCAGCGACAGCGACAGTGGCGGCGGCTGCGGCGGTGGCGACGGTGGAGCCGGTGGCTGGAGGCCTTCCCTTGCCCCTGCCCCTGGTCTTGTTGGGTGGTGCGCAGGCCTTGCCCCCTGCCCGGTGATCGGCCGGTTTGCCCGCCGCCGCACATGCAGTGCAGTGCGGCGTGGCGGAGCAAGCCGCGGCCATGTGACCGGGCTGACCGCATCGGAAGCAGTCGCCGCTGCGGTCCACCTCCGAGGAGCACCGACAACTCACGTGCTGCCCCACGAGGCACCGGTAACACCTCAGAGGTCGGGGCTCCAGCAGCTTCACCTGCGCTGCCACCCATCCCACCAGGAGTCTTCCAGCCTCCACTATTGTTCTCGCCGCCGTCACAGGGCAGCTTACCACAACGGTTCGCATACCCGTGTGGTCCTGACGTAGGGTGCCTGCCCTGACCTGCTCGGCAGGACACCCACCGGTCCTGGTAACGGCGGCGACCACCTCCTCCTGGGTCACAGAGTCGTCCAGACCCAGGATGCGCAGGTCTGCGCATCTTACGGGTCTGGACACTCGGGCCTCAGCCGCATCTAGGGACGCTCTAAGCTTTTCAGCCAGAGCGTCAGCGGATGGGCCACTATTTACACCGGGGATCTCCAGCGCTCTAGCCCCTGTCGCGGTGACTTTAAGCCGGAGGCCCTCGGTGATCCCGAGCTCTGCGAGATCCACCGTCGCTTTCGCCTTCGCGAGCACGTCGCGGTAGGACACGCCCCTCTTTTCCGCTTCCGGCTGTAGCGTGATAACTACAGCTGCGGTCTTCGGGGCGCGGAGTCTAGCCGCGACGCTTCGCGCCTTGTGCTGACGTCTGCGCTCATCGTTTCTGGCCTTTTTGGCCGCCTTTCGCCCCTTCTTCTTTTCCCCGACTACCTGCCACTCGGCTTCGGCCGCGGGAGGATTACCGGGGGGGGGGGCGGTGGAGGCTGCAGCCGCCTTGTTGCTGGCGCTGGCACATTTACCGCCTGAGGAGCCGCATTGCGCTTCTTCTGCTGGGCCGGTGCCGGTTTTGCCGGAGCTGACTTACCGGGGGCCAGCGTAGTCCTGCCGGAGGGCTGGCCAGACTGCCCTGGTCCAGGATCGGCAGCCGTAGCTGCCGCATATGAAGCCGCTTTCGGGCCCGGGGCCACCCTCGGTCCCGGGGCTGCATTCGGGCCCGAGCTAGCCCTTGGGCCTGGGGCCGCCTTGTTTGCCGTCAGAGGGGGGCGCAGGACACTTCCCTCTAGGACGGAGAACCGCGCCTGGAAGGCTGCCAGCTCTTGCCGAACCAGGTGCAGGACCTGGTTCTCCACCGGCACGGGCTGGTTCTGCCGCTGCTGCTGGGGCACCTCTCTGGAGCCGGACCCACGCAGACCGGTCAGGTCTGCACGGAGCTTCAAGTTCTCCTCGTGGAGAAGCTCCGTGGCAGCCGTCAGGCGGGCGACCTCCGCCCGCAGTTTGGCCACTTCGCCTGGCGGAGGAAAGCTGGCCTCCACTGCCGCCATGATGGAGGCGGAAGCTACAGGTATGGCCCCGAGTTTTGACGACGTCAACTTTTTCAGGGCCACGACTCTAATCGCCGCTTCTACCTCCTTTAAGAACCTGGCCTTACACTCCGCATCGGAGCCGCCAGCTTCACTTGCCTCGTCCTCACGGGTGTTCGAAGGGGCCTGCCCGCGACCGGCCACTGAGCGCCCCTCCTCGGCAAGCCTCACCGTTCTCCCGGAGGCAGAGACTCCCCTTCCCTTGCCTCGGATCCCACCACGAATACTGGTGGATATCTTGGGAGCCGAGGCCAGCTCCTCTTCTGAAGTCGACCCGCGGTCGCCTTTCGGTCTGGACCGCTTGCGGAAGATCTCGCTCTCCGCAGCAGCCCCGGACCTCTCGCACCGGGAGCTCTTCGAGCTTCCCGCGCTCTCCTCACTGGACACGGCGTCGGACTCCGACCCCGCATCTCTCCTCTCCCTCTCTTTGCCGTCACCGGCTTGATTTTTATTATCAGGTTTTACCATTATATTCCCACGAGTGTGGGGGAAGTAAGAGGTCCATCCGGGCAGTGCCCCCTGTACCCGGATAAGCCTTTGACATTTATAACCCGCCAGAGGGTCGGCTGGTACTCTGGCGGGGGTCGCACTAAAGACTGATTGTTCCATGGGAACACCCATCAGCCATACATCCCCTCACGGTGCGCCGCCGCTTGAGATTCGGGGTAGCTTTTTATAGAGGTTTTCTACCTCGTGGTCCGGGCGGTTAAGCCAAGACCCTCGGTCCCGATCGAAGCCGCGAGACGTGATCCACGACACTCCGATGATGGGATTACGAGAACGACGGGGACAGCGAAGGACTGCGTCCCTCGCTGTCTGCTCGGAGGCAGGGTGAGTGCACTCCGAGCCCGCCCTTGCTCCTCCGCTGTGCCCTCTGCTTTTCAGAGGGTCACGCGGAGAAACGCCGCGTTGGTCCGGGTTGGACCCCACCACGTCAGAATATTCGCCACCTGCAGTGACATTCCCCGGGAAATAGGAATCTCTTCCCACTCGTCGGGGAAGGACACTGCCGGCGCCCAGGGTGCACCGTCCCGACAGCAACTGTTCCCTCCAGACGTATCGAGAGGGACCAGCGCCATCGGGCTCACGAGGAGGTTTTCTGACCCAGCACCCCTACCCCTCAACTTTTTTTTTTTTTTTTTTTGTTTATTGCTGGTAAATGTTGACAAAATACCCCTCAACCCTTTTGTCAACATTTACCAGCAATAAACAAAAAATAGAAAGAGACAGCAAGTTTTCTCTATTCTGGGAAACGAAAACATGAGGCGGACCCAGTTCCTTACCTGACTTAATAACAGTAGGTAACATATCTACTGGTTTTTTGAGAACGTCCTCCTTTTTTTTTTGATGTCGGTGGAAAAGGAAAATGGATTCAATTAGTTACTCTATTAATAACATTAATATTAGGTAAATGTACATAAGTGATGTTCCAAAACCCCGACATAAGTCCCGAAAAAAGATTTTAGTCGTAAGGAAGTCTCCACTTTTTTTTGTCTTTGTTCTTTAAACTTTAGGCACATTAGCTCACCTAATCACCTTTGTCCGATCACTGCTTATATGACATAGCACTACTAAAATTCAGAACTGATTTGAAATTCAGGTAAAACGTTCGGCTAAAGCTAAATTTAGCAAAAGTAAAAAAGGGTGATTTGACAAAAAACAAACAATAAACAAACAAACAACAATAACAAAGGGAACTATATTTCTTGTCACCAAAATTTATATTTGTCATCAAAGTTGTATCACCTAGTAAATAGATCTATCGCCACGAAATATTTTCGTTCTCAGATAAACAAAAAGTGTTCCCAGGTATGAATTATCAAATAAATGTTGATACATGTGTAAAATAAGAGATGGATTACCAATAAAATTGTAGTGCATTAGATGAATATAAACTTCGTTCTTATAATAATAGTTTTATTACTTAAATAATAGCTTTGTGCTCGGAATGGTAGATCTGTCACCAAATAAATAGATCAGTTCCTTATTTCTATGAAGAAATGCTTTATACGAGACATTGGGCACACCGACTCGGACAGGTTAGGTTCGAAGAGGATGGCGGGGTCTAGTGAGCGAGCGGAGCGAGCGAACTAAGACCCCGACATCCTCTTCGTGTTAGGTTACTGTAAACCCTGCAGACAGAAATAGGAGCCCCGCGAAGCGGGGCTACGTCGACAACGCCTTAGTTTTTCTAGTAACATAATATGATTTATTGGTGATCTCTTTAAATTAGTTTGCTTAAATACTTATTAGGACACACCTATTATAATACATACAAAAACATTTATTTGGTACTAGACCTTATATCTCAGGATTTTAGGTGATTTATTGTGGAACTGATTTTGCATTGTTTGGTGACTACATTTTGGTGACAGATCTACTATTTTGAGGACAAACCCAATTATTTAAGAAACACAAAACTAATTAAATTGGTGATAGCTTAAATGATACCCAATAACAAACAACAAAACAATAAAAAAGAAACAATAATAAACAAAAAATATTTCCTTTTTTTATTATTAACAATATTTTCAGGTAATCAACCCCGAAGTAGCCACTAGCAGTAGAACACATCAGAGAGGTCCTGGGTTCGATTCCCAGGTCGGGCAAAATGTTATTGGGTTTTTCAATCCGTAATTTCTCAGTAGCAGCCAGAGATTTGTGCCCGGTTTATGGCAATAGGCTCGCCCAAGTAATATTTTTTTAACATAACTGTCGAAATGTGGGTGTAACTGAAGTCACTCTTGTTTACAGGTTACAGCAGGCTGTAATAAACTGCTCATTGATTAATATTTGAGTATCGATAAATAATGTATCATAGAATCGTATTTTATATGCCTTTTCATAATATATTTTGAGCATTCGATGTAGGTAAACCTGCGCTGTGCTGTGGACCCACACAGCATCGCGCTGAGTGGTAACCTGGCAACTTTGTCGTACCGTCCTGTTGTATTTATACATATTTGTTACTTAAGTGCTTTGTAAGTTGCATATGGTTTAAAAAAAAATTACATCTTGTATGCGGTCATGTCCTCTGCGACAAATAATTTTCTTTTCTTTCTTTATTTCTAAATAAAAAACTTGGCATGTTCATGCAGTGTTTTTAGGATTATTCCAGAAATCCCCATCGACAAATCCCCACCAGTATGTCATGTTTTTAATGCTTGAGTACTTCAATTCGAATGTCAGTCATAAAATTTGTTTTGTTAATTAATCATTAATTATCCATAAAAACAGCGTTACAGCAGTCAAATTTAATGGTCTTATTAAGTGATAGACATCAAAATCAAAAAAAAAACAAAATATTTTATTTTACATAGGCCTACATGGGCACTTATAAAACGTCAACAGAAGAGGCACGGTTCGGGCATCAGTTTTATTCGTCAAAGGCAATCGGTACCTACGTATAGTATGTTACAAATTAAGTATTATATTGTACTATTGAATTTGATTCGTCTGACGAAGTGTCGGACGACTAATAATATCGTTATGAGAGGTAACATTGCTGATATTAGTGATTACCCACATACTGGAAATTTGCGCATGTGGTGCAATGGAAAGGGGGCTTCTGGCTGGAGCTGCGGCTCATCTATTGTCAATCAGGCGATATTGTTGACGGCGGGGCATTGTGTATTCAATTGCCCCGCTGGATCCAGAGCGTCGGTGTCCGTGGGCCCCATGAATAAGAAACGAAGGCCCGTGGCAAGAATCATAAAGATTTTACCACACGGACAGTATAATGATGATACATTAGAAAATGATATAGGATTATTGGAAGTCTCACCGCGTTTACGATTCGGTATAAATGTTCAACGAGTGGCTTTGGCCAGAGAACCACCTTACGCTGCAAAGGCCTTTGTAGCGGCCAGGGGGAGGGTTAAAGTGAGTGATTTTTTAAGGGGTTACCTTTGATAATGTTTTATGAACGTTTTACATGCCTCGGTTTTTTTTTTATTTATTCGTACAATGTTTTCAGGAGAGCTTCCCTACAAAAGAAACGGAACAACTTTACCTCGATCAGCAAGAATTTGAGTCTCATACATGTAAAAAAGAGGTTAAGCACTCTTTACACAGAGGAACGTTTTGCGCGACCAGCAAGAGAGGAGATTCTTTCATTGGTTGGTAAGAAGTAGAGTGCTTTTTAGCAAAGATCTTATTGTAACTCGTTGGAGTGAGTAATGTTTTATTATTCGTCGAATGTCCGTTAAAACAAACATTTTATTTTTACATGCGTTTCGACAAAACAAAGGTTCAACAATTGATTTCAACTTAGCTGTAATAGAAAGTACGTAAGAGCACATCTATCGGCATCGATCGATGGTAGAATGAATTAGTCGACAATCGATCGATAGGTTTACCTAGTAGAAACTATCGTTCGACGTCGACCAATCCATTCCACTGATCCACTGGTCCACTGATCTCGCTTTTTGATGTACACAGTATTTTTTTTTTTAATTATAACTTCTTTACGTTTGGGAAATCAGATAGAAATAAAAACCAGTTTCGAAAAAATTATAGGTACTTTATTTATTGTCTCTGTAAACCGTGATCAGTTTCGAAAAATAATATACTTTTTTCTTGTTTCCACGGATACCGAGATCAGTGGGTCTTCTTCTTAGCGTGTCGACGGCAAATCGCTAAATATATTAAGCCCATAATTCAGCCAAGCCAACTCCGTTCGCTGATGCAGTATGATCCTCAAGTGCGCAGGTGACAGGGCATGCAGCGCTAGATGGAAGGTGCCCATTGTCTGTGGAGATACACCACATACACACTTGAGATCTGAGCCGTCTATGAACCTCCATCTATAGAGATTGTCTTTGCTACTGCCGACTTGGGTTCGGAGTCTATTTAGAGATTTCTAAGTCGGCCACGGCAAAGCATGCCCGGTTGGAAGACTTTCGGAAGGCTCGATGAAGTCGTCGGGGGGCTTAAGCAACTCCCGCCAAAGATAACATTTCGCTGTAGAGGCGTTGCTATTAGCTGGACTAGACTGCGCCAATGCACTCAAAAAAGCTTTTACGACTTTTCAGCCTCTGGGGCAGTGAGACGTAACTGTGCATGGCGTGATGTGGGTCAGCTTTTAGCTTCGTCCTTTCGATGCGGCTGGTTATGGTCCACGTATTTTTGGAGGCGCTATCTCAGTTAGTAGATACAGCATTCGTACCGGGGTCGGTTTAAGGCCCCGGTACGAATGCTGTATGCGTGTCCGGTTTATGCGTGTAAACTCCTTGCTTGAACGTGCAAGACATGCGTACTGTGCTACAAATTAAAACAAAAATACTTACCGACCGTGGGTTTCATAGGGCATTACAGCCAAGTTAACCTGTATGTTTAGATACTGTTTACGTGCAAGTGCGATGAAAAGTACAAAAACAAATGTTTAATGTATTTCTTATCTTTTTGCTAGGGGTGACTCCGGCTGCGCAATGATGGTTCGAGGCTACATTCAGATTGGCCTCGTCTCCCACAGGTTGCCGTCGGTCAACAAGAGTATGATAATCTACACCGACACCGGTTTCTTCTACCACTGGATCGTTAAGAACGCGAAAACAGTTTATTGTCATCAACATAGCAAAACGTGGGTCATAAAACGCACATAAAATATAGGTGTTTTTCACGTTCGTTTTTGCTTTTTTATTCTTGTGATAAAATATGGCGCTTTTTTGCCTTGGGATGGATTATTTAATGATGTGCCCTAGGGCTCATTTAAGGAGACACGGCGCGTTGTGCAGCTAACCTTTAACCTTAACATTTTATTCGTATATATTACATAGATTTATTCAGACTCAGAGCTTACATTTTCGATAAATGATACAAGAGGCTTATGGTAACTATCACTCATCCGCAGACCTTCGTTGGCTACCATTGCTTTACGTTGATTACCCATCTGTTATGTTCAGTAGTAACAATGAAAGATACTGTTGGTATACTATGTTTTATTGTCACAGGGCACAGGTTGTAATTATACAGACAGTCCGTATCAGACGGGTTGAGATCAAGTTATTGCGACCAGACGGATATACGTCATAGACAATGACTAGTTTTTTTTTTTTTGGGAATGGCATCTCGCAGTTCAACCTAGGAGGTTGTCGTCTGCTTAACCGGACTATCCTGTGGGTGCCTTAAGAGTAAGGCCTACAGCCAGGGCATAAAACTTAAAAACTAAGCGACTACACGCTAAGGGCACCCCCTGTGGGGTACGAGCCTCGGCTTAGGGCGTCGCTGGGGGAGGACTGCATGGGGACAGGCTGGATCTGAATGATATCATTATTTAGGGGCTGATTTAAAACTACTGGCACAGCATCGCGGGCTGGCTCGAGCGAGGGTCGGGGAGGGCATGGACCGGGACGTCGCGACAGACCTCGACGGCGAGGTCGGAAAGACGGCGGTTTGTGTCTAAACTTTTTAAGAGTGCTAGTCTCTTTGCTGCTCTCCTGGAGGAGGGTGATAGCATCATCGGGAGTGACGAGGGTATGCCGAGGACGGCGTACTGTACTAATGCGCGAGGGTTCGTAACGGGCGGCCGCTGCGATCAGGGGATTACGGTGTTTAATGGCGTTATCGAAGAAACGCTTCGAAAGACGTTTCATAAACTGAAGGACGGTGGGCATTCTAAGGTCTACGTGTAGACGGTCATTACGGACATAAAAAGGGGCTCCCGTGACTCTTCGTAAGAACCGGTTCTGCAAGGTTTGCATCCTATGGATGTACTTAGGCTTGGTGTGAGCGTACACGACGCAAGCGTACGTCATAATGGGGCGGATCACCGCGGTGTAAAGGCGCAATTTGCACTTGAGTGACAACTTGCTTTTTGTCGAAATCATGAAATGAAGCCTACCCATAGCAAAGGCAGCTCGGTCGCGACCTGCTTTGATGTGCGCCACGAAAGACAGGTGGTTGTCAAGTAAGACTCCTTAGTACTTGGCTTGCTTCTCCCAAGGGATAGGCTTACCGTACATAGTGATCGGGCTGAGCGCGGGTGGCTTATTCTTACGCGGTTTAGAGAAAAGACAATCACTAGTGGTGTCACACTAATTACATACTAAATAGTGATGTCACAACACAATCTACATACTGAACTTGGCAACCGTTGCTTTACCTTGATCACCCATCCACAGACTGACCTCGGCAACCGTTGCTTTACCTTGATCACCCATCCACCACTTTCAATTCATACATATTGCGATGTATGAGAGCGTTTCTGGGCAAGCGGTTTAACGCGGGTTATCTTGAAGTGCAGCGTAGCCCGCTGCGCGGCGGACGCTGTTGCTCTTCACGTACCACACGACGCGCCGCGTCTTCGTAAACAACAACGTACATTGTCATATGTTTGACTAGGCACGTTATAGTATATTGGCTTACTACAGACACTTTATAATCACACTTATCATCCATATTCATACTTTTATTGGTTTTCATTAGCATTTTATCAATCGTTCCCTTTTTATAAATATTTTCTTTGTTGTGACATTTTTTACATCAAACTTGTCAGTTGTCATTTACTTTTATTTTTAATTGTTCTCTATGAAGGTTTTATTTAGATTATATAATTATTGCCCAGAATATATAATAATCATTTTAGTAAATCACTGCCCAGAAGATCTCACTACAGACTCCTGGGACCTCTAATTCTAAAACTACGGAAGCTGTCCTGCATTCCTGTCTATAACTGCGGATCATCGGAAACTGTCCTGCGTTCCTGAATATTCATCTCGCCTCTGCTATTGAGTTTGCCTTTAAAGACTTTAAGTGTGAATGTTAAGTGGGTTTTTTTAAATAATTAATTGTATTTACATCTCATCATAATAATATATTCATTTTCCCTTTTTAACTTTTTTAATGTACACATTAGCTTCTTTCCTCTTCATCATAAAGGAATAAGCAAGTTTATTACAACGTGTAATAACGCGGGCCGCTGCACGTGCCTCTTCTCCGTATCCGGCAAAAACGCTCGACGCACTGCCCGACGCACCAACTGACTCCGCAAATGAGCACTAACAGGGAAATATTTTTGTCGGATATTATACTAATAAAATTAGTCACACTTTAAATGTGCAGTTACGTAAGGGCTTTACTCAAGTTTCAAGCAAATTAAACTAGTTGCATGCACCTTTTTCTTTCTGTGATGAACCAATGAAATGGGTCAGTATGGCTATACAGGAAGATTGCAATCTCTTTTTCTAATCATTTAATTAAAGCATAATAAATTGGAACACAGGCCTCCGCTCTGCGAAAGGGAACAAACAATAATTGACCACACGGGACCTTGGATGGTGGATTTTACGTCATGTATTCGAATTTCGGTTCTTGGGCTTCCAGTAGTCCTCACGATGTTTTTATTCACCGTTTTGAGAGCAATAGTGATGAAATAAATTACATTAAGAATCCACGACACGTGAATCATGGCGGTTATCACTGGGTCACTACCGCTCTAATTGAATATTTCAAACAAACAAGAATTTTTGTATTTTTTCTGACTACCATCTCAACAGAGGAACAAATTCACAGCACTCTGTGCAGAAAAATAAATAAAATGGTTTACAAACATGAACGTTTAGTGCTGCTTTTTATCAGTAAGCAAAAAATGTTACTTTTGAATCACATTTTTCTCAATATTAAAATATTTTTTCTTTTGGATTTCCATAATTATGCAAATTCACTAAATTTGTCTTTAAATCAAACCCGTTATTATAAGGAAATTTTACGCTACTTACAACAAGGTCTTAATCATTTGTATTATCTTCACGCTTCACGCACGTGGGTATAAACAAAGGAACAGGTGTATGTCAGCAATAATGTCATGCTTGGCATTCGAAATATACACTTGGCATAAGTGTCGCATTGGTAAAACTGTTACACGTAGCATAACCGGTCTTGTACTTACCATTTATGCAATGTTCACATAATTTCTGTAAGAATAGACCCATTTAATAATATGATACGTTTAAACAGTCTGTGTTCAGTTACACACTATTTCTAAGCTGAGGAACAGTTTCAACTCCTAATTTATACAAATAAATAAAATTGAAGTGTCTGTTTGTAATATTAAAATAACCGCTTTTTACTACATGCATATGAATGTATATACTAATGTATATAATATAATTATTTTGGTATATACGGTACATATACCAAAATAACATTTTTTTTAATTTTTGTCTGTCTGTCTGTCTGTTTGTTCCGGCTAATCTCTGGAACGGCTAGTATGGTAGTACCATAATATTCGCTTAACAGTTAACAGATTCCGAAGTCGCCTAAATAACAAAAAATATATCTATGTATTTAACAATATTCTACCAGCGTTATTAAACGAAAGAAAAAACGAAATCCGAACGAAGTCCAAAATGGTGCAGGGGTGTGTGTGGTGGAACTCTTCTTCAAAAAGGGAGACAATGCCCGGTTGAAGAACTATAGGCCCATCTCATTTCTAAGCCTTCTACAAGTTGTGTTCAAGAGTCATCACGAATGGTCATGACTCTTCGAACAAGCCGAATTCCGAAAAGGCTTTAGTACCGTAGACCACATACATACGCTGCGACAGGTTATACAGAAGAACAAAGAGTACAACGTGACTCTCTGTTTAGCTTTTGTGGACAGCAAGAAAGCCTTTGATTCGATCGAGACTTGGGCTGCACTGCATTCTTTCCAACGGTGCCAAATTGACTATCGGCACAACGAGGTGTTGAAGTGTTTGAACAAACGCCACCATGTCAATCCGACTTCAGGACCAGGCCTCGGAACCTATCCTTCTGCAGCGAGGTGTGCGTGAGGTGTGAGTGATGTGAGACAGGGAGACATAATATCTCCGAAACACCTCACCGCTGCACTGGAAGTTGACTTCAAGGTTTTGGACTGGAGAGGGCTAGGCAACGTCAATGGCGTGTTCATCTCTCACCTTCAATTTGCCGACGACAAAGTGGTCATGGCTGAGACTATGGAGGACCTCAGTACAATGCTCGATGACCTCAGTGGAGCTTCCGAAAGATTGGGTCTTAAAGTGAACATAGACAAAACAAACCACCACATACATACGCTGCGACAGGTTATACAGAAGACCGAAGAGTACAACCTGCCTCTCTGTTTATCGTTTGTGGACTACGAGAAAGCCTTCGATTCGATCGAGACTTGGGCTGTACTGCAGTCTCTCCAACGGTGCCAAATTGATTATCGGTACATCGAGGTGTTGAAGTGTTTGTACAATAACGCCACCATGTCAGTCCGACTTCAGGACCAGACCTCGGAACCTATCCTTCTGCAGCGAGGTGTGAGACAGGGAGACGTCATATCTCCGAAACTGTTCACCGCTGCACTGGAAGATATCTTCAAGGTTCTGGACTGGAAAGGGCTAGGCATCAACATCAATGGCGAGTACATCTCTCACCTTCGATTTGCCGAAGATATAGTGGTCATGGCTGAGACCATGGAAGACCTCAGTACAATGCTCGATGACCTCAGTAGAGCTTCCGAAAGAGTGGGTCTTAAAATGAACATGGACAAAACCAAGGTCATGTTGAATGCCCATGTAACACCCACTCCTATCAAGATCGGAGACTCTACTATCGAAGTTGTAGACGATTATGTCTACCTGGGACAAACGATCCAGTTGGGTAGGTCTAACTTCGAGAAAGAGGTCAATCGTCGAATCCGACTCGGCTGGGCAGCGTTCGGGAATTACTATTTTTTTATCGGCGGTTGGTAAATTTGTACGACAGTAAGACATAGACAGTAATAAAAAAGTTGGTTTGGTTGTTTCGTCTTACAATGTCAGTACTAAAAATACGTAAGCAGAAATAAATAAATAAATGGCCAGTAAAAATGATGGAATGGGCAGTTAGATAAATAGTTCGGCAGTTCACTTCGGTTTTTTTTATTTACAACCCTTCTTTTACCCCGACTCGGGGACATGAGGAGCGTAAGCCGAAGGCCTACGGGAACTACGACATGGTTGTCGGAAGACAACCATGTCTTCCGACAACTATGTCAAGCCGCGCGCAACTTCTTTTGTCGCGAGTGAAGCGAGCACATTTTTTTTTTTAATTACAACCCTGCTCTTACCCCGACTCGGGGACATGAGGAGCGTAGGCCGAAGGCCGGCGGAACTACGACGACATGGTTGTCGGAAGACAACCATGTCTTCCGACAACTATGTCAAGCCGCGCGCAACTTCTTTTGTGACGTGTGAAGCGAGCACATTTTATTTTTTTTATTTACAACCCTGTTTTTACCCCGACTCGGGGACATGAGGAGCGTAGGCCGAAGGCCGGCGGAACTACGACGACATGGTTGTCGGAAGACAACCATGTCTTCCGACAACTATGTCAAGCCGCGCGCAACTTCTTTTGCCGCGAGTGAAGCGAGCACATTTTAAGACAAATGAGATTTCTAACAGACTAATTCCGATTTGTCAACTGCCTACTCGTAACTGCGTATTTAGTTATTTCACTGCTCAGTATATATTAAATGAAGATTTTATTATTTTTACGACTCATTTTTGTTTACTTTAATGGTAAGTTTTAACTGCGGAACTTGTTAATAAATATGCATTTTGTAATTTTTAGCTTACCAAAACTACTATATGCTACTGACGCTTTAAATCTGTGCCGTAAAATTTGCCGATACTATATTCACCTTTTTCTTTTTTTTTGCGGATTGTATATCATCAAATAACCCCTCCCGCACTGGGCGGAGCGGAAGGGAGTGTCATACTTGTACTGCCTAAACGTCCCAACGAAGGTTCTCTCCCTCTCACGTTCCGCACCTCCTTCGCTAGCATGACTGCTTCACAGAAGGAGGCGACGGCTTCGCATTCCCTCTCACTCCGGACCATGGATCCAGGGCCGGACGCGAGAGGTCACCGCTGCCAATCGCCGCTACGAGGACACGGCGGTGCTCAGACCAAGCGGAGCAGAGCTCAACGGTGTGCTCCACCGTGTCCTCAAGGCGATCCTCGCAGTGGTTACACCCAGGCGTATTCTCCCACGCGATTCGGTGCAGGAACCTTCCCCAAACAACAGTGTCCGGTGAGGACCGGCGTCAGGCGGAAGGCGAAGGCGCCGTGGCGCCTCTCCAGCTACTCCTCAAAGAGGGGACTTATCGCCACTATTGTGGCGTGCTCTCGACGGGGTTGCGACAGTCGCTCTCTCCATTATGCCATGAGATTGCGCCGGAGGTCTGTCCGCTGAGTGGCAATTTGCCGCAGCAGCGGAGTTTCCCCTCGACGTAGTGCCTCTGCGCCCCATTGGTGCAGGCGCGCGAGGACTATCGCCTCCAGATCCCATGGCGGCGAGGCGGCGAACCTCTTGGCCGGATTGGCGCCATCTTGGCAATCCGGCCAAGAGGTTCGCCGCCTCGCCGGAGATCGTGCGTTACCCCCGGAAGGATATTCACCCTTATGTTATTATTTATTTCGATTTCTGTCCGTGAAAATAAAATACTTTATCATGCTAAGCATAACGTACACGGCGGAATAAAAATACAGCTGACCGACAAAAAGTCCATCTCGGACTGATCCTCTTCTGTTCTGGTTTTTGTCGTTACAGGCCCAAGGGGTCCGTAACGACCTAAAAGTACTCACGTACAAACTTTTTTTTTAAACATATCTACTAAGTACTTGAATACTTATAATGCACACTGACAGTGTATAGCCCGGTCAAATTAGACTTAAAATTCAGCTTGATCCGAGTTTTTGTTAATTGAAATGTCTATTTTGACTGGACTAGTTATCTCAAATTTTGATATTCAGCAGATATATTTTGAAGCACAGCAGACGAAAATGTCAACTCTAGAATACGTAAGAAATATCGAAAATTTAGCAAACGAGTTAATTAGTCGCAAAAATTTTCTACTTGCGCTACTCCTGATCAATTTATATAGTTGTAACGTAGAAATTTTACTGTGCTGTGCTTCAAAATAGATCTTTTGACTATCAACAAAATCAACATTTCTGAAAAATATTAAGTATTGTGAAATCAATTAATAGTCAGTGAGCATTATAAGTATTCAAGTAGTTGGGGATCTTTACCGACCCGGGCCGAAATGGGGTAATACTAGAGATGTGCCGACTATGACTTTGGCCGACTAGCCGATTAGCTAGACTAGTCGGCTGAACCGATCAAAGTTTAGGGGGTATTCGGAAATTTCCGTGACGCTTCGGTACAGCTGATTCGCGCGCAAGTTGGAACCGCCGCATGTCGGAACATGTTTTGATTACTTCGCAAAAGCAAAAATCTAGAATCAATTTCTTGATTTTTGCTTTTGCAGTCAACAGAGCGGTGTTTTTGTGTGAAAAATAAAGACAATATTGTTATTGTACATTCAAGTGAATTCACTTTAATTTTAGGAGGAATTCCTCCTGTACATTTTATTGAGAAATACATCCAAAATAAGAAGCCGGATAGTCGGCGCTCCGTGCCGAACAGTCGCCGATTAGTCAGCAACACAACGAAAGTAGCCGAATCGACCATCTCTAGTTAATACTTATTATGGCTTAGGTAACTCAATTAAAAAATTACGGCGGCCATTAAATCCGTTTTTTAATTGGGAAAAGCAAGTGATTCAAAAATAGAGCTAATTAATTGAATTATTGGCTATTAATTATTATGAGGATAACTAAGCAATAGTTTAACTTTCTATTAGTTTGAAAGGTAAATTATCGCTTGAAAGGAGTGTTAAAAAATGTATTATTTAATAATATTTAGTTTGATATGCCTTATCGAATGTAAAAAAGAACCTTTAATAGTAGGTGGTGAAAAAGCGCAGATAAAGCGGTTCTCTCATTCCGCGTACTTCAATGTTAGGAGCCCCAAAAATCCCGATCCTGGATGGAGCTGCGGCTCATCTATAATCAACCAGAGGATACTATTGACGGCGGCGCATTGTGTGGACAGAATATTCTTGAATACAATGATGATGTCTATCTCTGTGGGCCACAGCCACAAAAAAAAAGGGTCCGTGTCTAGTGTCCAGAGCTACTACATGCACGAAGACTTTAAAACGCCTAACCTCAAGTGTGACATAGCATTACTTAGACTCAAAACTGATTTAAAATTCAGTTTGAATGTTGGACGAGTGGCTTTAATGGAAAAGCCACCTCGTTTTTACAAGGCAATGGTAGCAGGGTGGGGGGCTATCTCAGTGAGTATTTTCCTAAAGGTTTTTCTATTTGAATATCTCATATGAACGCTCAATAGCTCTTTCAACCATAAAAGTAATTGCCTATTTTTAACCAAAAAAGAGGAGTGATATAAGTTTGACTTCATGTGTGTTTCTATGTATCTGTTTGTCTGTCTGTGGTATCATAGCTCCTAAGCGCATGAACCGATTTTGATAAATCAGGTATATCAATAAGTTTCCTGTGTTCTTTAATTGTCGAGAAGAGGCGCAACACCGACAAAAGTAGAAGGAATGCGGGGTCGCCTATGCCCAGGAGAGGGACAGTCAAGGCTAAGAAAAATAATATAAGTTTAAAAAGCATGACATAAAAATTAAAACAAAGCGTTTAACAAAAAAACTCAATAAACCCCTAAAAGACCAAAAATAAATAAATACAAGCGTCGTCGTAGCGTCGGGGGACCGTTAAGTAGACCGCTTAGTACAAGCACAAAAAGCGACGCAACGAGGCTTGATTTAATATGTTGTTGGTTTTTTAGAGGTTTTTTTTGTTGGGATTTTTTTTTTAATTTAATTTTAATAGTAGTAGTTAGTTTTGGGTGGCTTATGACAATCTGCGACCAGAATGAAAAGAGACCTTTATACGCATGGATTATAATAATGTTAGCGTACAAAGAGCTCTAGAACCAATTTAGAAAACTATTGTTTTTTTTTTAGAGAAGTGAAAGCAATTGATTCAGACGCTGTTTTCAGGATTTGACTCAAGAACATTCGAATGTTCTAAAGTCCGTCGAACAATTCGTATGGGAGCGAAGTAAATGCTTAAAAATGAAGATAAAGATGCCCAAAGGCGTGTTATGCGCGAGCGTCAGAAAAGGCGTTTCTCACATTAGTGGGTAAGAACTAAACTGCAATCGCTATACAGCAAGATTTTTTAGCTGTATACTGAGTGCTTGGTGCATCGTTTGCTAAGTGGAAGGGGTCTTAAATGCTGTTCAGGCACTCACGTTTGGTGTTGATTCAATTAAACCAGCGGGGATTTTTCAACTAACAACCAGTTTCAACACCCAGCGGGGATGAAGTTCGTTCCTTAGTAGAACGGGTAAATTTGACCTTAGGTCTTGTACACAAAACTGCGATGCGACGTCGCATCGCGCATTCCTGCGATGTTACGTCTATTTTTATGATCCATGTCACGACCTAGTTTACAAAATACGTTCAGGATGGTTGGCGGTCGTCGAAGGAATGGCGAGAGAATGCGAGTTCGCATCGCGCCGATTCGCATGTTTGTATACAAGCCCTTAAGCCTTGTCTCCCAGAAGTGTGATGACAAAGGTCTGTTTTAATGCCACTAAAATACAGGCGTGTCTTTTTACCGCAAAATGGAGTCGTTACAATCAAACCCGTACTTTTCGGGGTACATTTGTTCCTGCGACTGGTCAGCTTAAGTTCCTAGTCATGGAGTTCAGTCGTCCAGTGTCAACTTCTGCGCCACCATTGAGTGCAAACTGCGGCCAAAAAGCTAGGCATCCTAAATGTGTGTGTGGGTGGAAAAATGGATAGTTGGAAAAAATTTTAATACTCAGTATCAGACTTCAGGCCTGGATAGCTTTTAACCCTATATAAACCACAAGTCCAGACCTGCATGGAGTATTGCAGCCACCTTTGGGATGGCTCAGCTTGCCGCGCTTGAATTGGTGGAACGCAGAGCTAAGAGGCTGATTGACGACGTCAAATTGGTGAATACCCAGCTTCACACCTTGGCTCATTGCCGCAAGGTTGCCTGCTTGTCGGTCTTCTACAGGTTGCACTTCGGTGAGTGTGCGAACTCCACGACCTCATCCCGTCGGCCCCTTCTACCATCGGACATCTAGACGCACTGCAAGTTACCATCACTACCTTGTTGCTATTCCACCAATTCGCACTAAACGTTTTCAAACGTCTTTCATAATGCGCACAGCAAAGGAGTGAAACTCTCTGCCTGCGTCTATGTTTGCGTACGCTTTCAACCCTAATCTCTTCAAAGTTATAGTGAACAGGCTTCTTTTGGGTAAGCTCGAACAATCGTCGACTTTTTCTCTGTCATCTCTGACCTAGGCTAGACTCAAGAGCAAAACCATCTCAAATACAAAAACTTTTAAGCTAGCTAAGGCTCCAGGTTTTGGAAACCTTATCTTGGCGGAAGACAAAGATATCGAGGATATCGGTCTATGACTACACCTGGGGAAGTGTTCGCAGCTGTAACCATTGCCGTTTTCAGTGCAGAAGCTTCTTCTGTCTACAACTTTTTGGCAGACTGACTTTTATTTCTCTTTCTTCTTTCTTTTGACAATTCAAAAATGTTCATAGTTTATTTGTAATATATGAATGCTTTGCTGCTGGAAGCGGCACGATTAAGGGATTTACCAAAGAATGGGCAGCAGCGTTCTCTGTGCTTTTGTAACAACTGTACTGTGATCGCCACGCTTCTTGTAGGAGGCCTATTTCCAGCAGTGGACGTCTTTCGGCTGAAATGATGATGACATATGTGGAAGTATATCTTATCTTTTGTAGGGGTGACTCCGGCAGCGCACTGATCGTTCACGGCTTCATCCAGATCGGCATCGTCTCCTACACCGAACCAAAGATAAGCAAGATTATGGCAATGTACACAGACACCCGTTACTTCTACAACTGGACCGTAAAGCACACTAAAAGGCTTTATTGTGACAATTAAATACCATAGCTTCGACGTCATTATATTATCTTTTTCAGTTTTAAGTTTTTGCTGTGTGTATTTGTGGGCATGTGCCAAATAAATATGTTTGCTTTCTTTCTTCTTCTTCTTTCTATTAAAGTGGGCCATGAAATGTATCGAAATATTAGTTATTTTCACGTTGGTTTTTCAGTTGTTGGAGTTTCAGGGCTATACAGGAAGACTGACGTCTCTTTTTCTTATCATTTAAATGTGGAATATTAAGTACGTAACATTCAGACACAGGCATCAGTGGGAACACAGGCCTCCACTCTGTCAGAGGGAACGGGCAATAAATCATTAAATTAATTAAATTCGTGTTTTCATTTATGGATGGTACTTAACATGGTAACAATTTTACCTCCTATTGTATTTATTTAAAAGGCAAGACAAGTGTGACAAAGTTTTCGGCGAAACGTGCTGTCTAGGAATAGAGATTTCTATTGACTTTGCAGTCTGTATGTAGTGGTATCGTACAAGCGTGTTTCTATCTTAGGTTCCACACTCTGTCTATTGTTTACCCGAAGATTATATACCATAATCATCATATTCCCGAATTTCATTTAACCGAATTTCATTTGCCCGAATGTTTTGTTTGCCCTAAAAGACATATGACATACTCTTAATTGCCCGAAACTTAGATACCATAAGATACGAGTGACATACGTATTGTTTTTCATATTTTTAAGTATCATAATAATTATCAAACATAATATTTAAACGCCATAATGATTATTAGACATAACATTTAAATGCCACAATAATTATTAGACAAATATTTAAATGGAATATTTTATTTTCGATGGGTGTGTAATGTTTGGTATAATTAGAATAAATTTATTTATTCTTTTTTATTAAGTTTAATGGTCACAGTTCTAACCTAACTCAAATGGCACCTAACCAAACTATTTCTGGGTGGTTTATAAAAAAATAATCACGAAGGGGATGGCGGGGTTGTTTAAGCGAGCGAAGCGAGCGAATAGACCTAGCCAAACCTTAAAATATTCTATGCATGGCTGATGGTGGGCTTGGTCGACGGAGCCCCGCTTCGCGAGGCTCCTACTTCTGTGTGGTTTATATAAAAATAGCCACGAACTTCTAACCTAACCTATCCGAGTCGGAGTACCCTAAAGTCCCGATTGCATCAAGTTTCTCCTGATATAACAACCGTTACATAACCAATGTCGATGGCAAATGATGTTAATGACAATTATGGCATGTGATAATTAGGGCATGTGATAATTAGGGCTTACAATGATTATGACAAATGATGTTATGGTAAGTGACTTTATGGGAAACAAAGCTTCTAGCACGTGAATAATATAGCAAATAAAAGTAGGGCAAATGAATAATACGTCGTATAATATTATGGCTGTTGACTATTATGGCAAATGATATTAGGGTAGATAAAATTCGGGCAAACGGCCGTTTACATATCGTGTGACCAGAGATTCTTTGCAGGATAACATTTTTCAGAGAGCCTACAGTCACGACAAAAACGTGACTTGCCCGTGCTAGTACCATTCTTACTACCAGTAGTAACACGGGCAAAAAAAATACCCGTGTTACTACCGCAGTTGAAAGTAGTAGCACGGGCAATTATTAATTTACTACTGGCGGTTGCAAACAAAAAAAGAAGTGAAAACATTATAAGCAGTGATGATAATAACACATCATAAAACACAATTGTTAGAAATAATAAGAAATTAAAATAACCCAACAAAAGTTTTAGGCTGGCATAAGTTGTAAGTTGTTGTAAGTGTGTATATTAGGTAAGAATAACTTAAACGACATCATACAACGAGCGTAACGTTCCAGCTGTTTTAAAACCCAATGACTTGGCACGCGACGATGGCAAAAGACCGGACAGCAAGTCTTTGTTTCCTTGGAAGATGGGTAGGTATTTAGTGTAGGTTGCAACATGTGTCGATACTCTTGCGCTATCACATCTTCCAAGCTAATCGCGGTGTACGGGCGCTGCCGCTGCGGCTGCAGAGGGCGCCTTAAGCGGCGTAAATATAAGTAACCTTTGTGAAAACAATATTTTCATCCCGTTAGGGGTTGAAACTCGAGGGACGTGGGGACTTTTGCTGCGTTATTTTAATTTATTTTTAGTAATTGTCTTTTAGATGTGTTATTAACATCACTATTTGTAATGTTTACGTTTCTTTTTATGTTTGCAACCGCCAGTAGTAACACGGAAAATAAATAATTGCCCGTGCTCCTACTTTCAACTGCAGTAGTAACGTGGGCAATTTTTGAAGTGAAAACTTCTTCAGCAGGGTTGTGCACTTTTGGGATGGGTAAAAAATTTTAAACTCGCGTCAGGACACGTGACCGGCAGATTTTATTGACATTAGGTCACGAATGAATTTGAACTTTATGACATTTGCTATTGAGTTTGGGTTTCCAAAACTGGAAAATTCGTAAGACGGATTGACATTAGGTTACGAAGGAATTTGAACTTTATGACACTGTCACACAAACAAAACCTTCGGTTTCTCCAAAGAAGTGAAATTCGTAAGACGGATTATAATACACACATCAAAAGTGTCTAGGGATCAACATATATTTTTGCAATAACTTTTCTCCTGATTGATATTAATTAAAATTTTCTTTAAGGATTCATCAAATAAAGTGTTTTCGTTTGTCACAGTAACGATAAACCAAGTCACCTTTGCATTAATAAAGAAATTTGCCATTTTCTAATAAAGGGATTTTTGACATTTGAACCACTAACATTAAAGTTCGAAAAAAAGACTGAAATAACAGTTTTCTTTAAAATTTTATTGGGTAACTTAAACAATTAATAATCCGTGTTTCTACCGCGAACACTAACAACACAAGAACATCGGTTTGGCATACTCAAAATGAGTTCATCCAAATCACGCTGTGGAATGGCCGCCCATGTTCGTTGCAACAACAAAAAAAGGTCTTCTTGCGACTGGATACCCTCCATATTCGGCAGAGCTCTTCTCTGTAGCATATCCCATGCATGCTCAATCGGGTTCAAGTCTGGCGACTGAGCAGGCCAGGGCAGGACATTGATGTTAGCTGCGGCGAGAGTCTGTCTTACAACTCTTGCGGTGTGCGGTCGTGCATTATCATGCATTAACTGAAATAAGGGACCGATTTGCACTTGTAGAGGAACGATGACGTCTGATACAATCGTCTCAGCATAAATTTGAGCGTTGAGGTTGCCTCTGATCCAAATCAACTCAGTTCTTCCGCCGATCCAAATACCCGCCCATACCATGATGGTTCCACCACTATAAGGATGGACTTCCTGGCAGGATTTTAATCGCTGTTGGCGTCCAGGGGTTCTCCAGTGTCGTATACGTCTTGTATCCGGTCTCATACCAAAACGAGACTCATCAGAAAAGCACACGAAACGCCATTGTTCTTCTGCCCAATTTCTGTGTTCAAGAGCCCATTGATATCGAATCCTACGATTGTGCATTGCTATAGGTGGTACCCGTAGCGGTCTTCGGGAATGAAGGTTCACTTCATGCAAGCGGTTTCTGACTGTTTGGTCGCTAATTAAGTTCCCTGAAGAGTGATGAAGCCTCACGGCTAACATCATGGCGGTTATTGTTGGAGCTCTTCGAGTTAAGATTTGAATGTATCGGTCTTATCTCCGTGTGGTGCAGCGATACCGTCCTCCATGGCGCTCAGCCACGGTACCAGTGCTTCGGTAACGTGTCCAAAGTCGACTGATAACACTCTGACTTGTATTCAGAGCTAAAGCCACAGTACGTTGCCGGGAACCAGCTTCTATCATTCCCACGGCTCTGAGCATTTCTTCCCTGCTTAAATGACGTCGCCGCTCCATAATAACGTTGGTTTTAATCAGTAGTAGGGAAACAGTAGCACTAATAATGTCTTCAATGCGTTGTATGTTTTTATAGGGAAAATATTGACAGCTGATTTTCATCTTTTACTCGAATTTGATTCACAGTTCCTGATTCAAATTATGAAATGCACCAAAAAGGATCCATATAAATTTATAAAATCATAAATTTATTACAAAGCCACATCTCAATCTCAAGAAATCCGCATAAAAATGCTTGATCCCTAGACACTTTTGATGTGTGTAGTTCTGAAGTGTTAAATTTTTAATGTAATATAAATTATTATGTTTGTACTACATAAATGATAGTACTTTTATACTGATAATTAAAGCAATTCGTGCAAAATTAGTCCCTAACCATTCCAAAATATCAAAAATGTACAACGGTAATATTCAAGTTTTTACTTCTGCCGGCACTCCTGGAGTGCAACCAGTTTTTTTGCCCGTGATACTACTGGCAGCAAGAATGGTAGTAGCACGGGCAAGTCACGTATACGTACAGGCAAACTATATTCTACCAGCAACTAACTGTATTCTAACAATGCCAGAAAATTCAAAACGAATAGGATTGAAAAAGCATACGTTTCCTAGTGCCATAGTAATTAAATCGGAAGAAACGCATATTGTCGAAAAATTAAACGGGGCCGCAGCAAAACTGAGAGAAAACATATTTTTTCGACAGAAGGAAGCTTTTATCAATCCTGTTAAAAGTCGTTATAGTATATGAAGCAGCTTTACTTGACTTGACTACTTGCACAAGTTCATTGCCCAGATATTGACAGCTTTGAATTTGAATTTAAAAGTCCTGTCAATATCTGGGCAATGAACTTCTGCAAGTAGTCATACTGTGGTCTGTGGCAATACAGTAGTACAGCCTGCAGTCATCGAGTATCGAGCGTTCGAGCAGGAAGGCCGGCGCGAAATGCTAATTGTGCAGATAAGAGCCCGCGGGTAACGTCGAAGCGCGGGTGTCGGCGGATGTGACGTCACGCACAGGTGTCTACCTCTGTGCTGCAGATAGTGTAATTAGTGCGTGTTGCTTTGCAGGAGGTTCGGGTTATCTATTTGGTTTCGGTAAGTGTACTATGTTAGAGGATAATGTTTTATTTTTTTTGCGAACTCTTACTAAAACCACAATATTGTGAATATCTCCAAAGCAGTCTGTTTTTTATGTCTGTTCACCAATATCTCCACCGAATGTGAAAACATTTTTTTTATTCGAAAGCCGGTACTCCTGAGGTGGTCCCAATGTCACCAAGTCAAAATCTGTTGGTGGGATCTCAGGAAAATCGAGGGCAACCCTCAAATTTTATAGGCATATACAATAAGCAATTCAGATATTTAGGGCTAATCTTCATCTTATGTTGCTCAGCTGATGATGGAAAGTATAAGTCAGGATCTGACGATGGGATACCAGGAAAGGAAAATCTGACAAAAATCTCAAATTTTATGGGCATTAATTGAAACAGTATACTTCTGACGTGGTGCCCTGGTCATCAAGTCAGGATCTGATGATGGAATCCTGGAGAAATCGAGGTAACACTCCAAATTTTAACGGTACAAATAGGAGTTATGTCTGGTAATCAGCATCTTATGCTGCTAAGCTGATGGTTAAAGGTATGTCGGTGGTCCCGTTTTTGGTGAAGATCTGATGCTGATCTACGCGGATATACAATGGAACTCTTTAATAATAGAGGGGCAAATCGGTCGCGATTGCTGGAATCGTTTGGATGTTTATTGTTTACAAGATATCATAACATTACATCACGCCTGTATGCTCTGGGGGGGTGGGTATGTAGATGTGTACATTACACCCAGATTTCGATAGTTGGGTATGTTATGTTCTATTTTATTGGGGATAAGCCTATTACAATGGCATATATTCTTAACAATGTAAAATAAATGCATAGCAAATATTTGTACATTACAACAAAAAATAAAAATTGAAGTCTTTTTTACAAAAAAATAAGGGTACGTCCCATATGGTAACTTTCCCATTTAGACAACTAAACAAAAGACGTGTAAAACAAGTGAAAAACAGAGCAATTTTGTAACTGTTTTTAGGATTCCGTAGTCAACAAGGAACCCTTATAGCTTCGCCGTGTCCGTCTGTCTGTCTGTCCGCGGTTTAGCTCTAAAACTGTTGGTACTAGAAAGATGTAATTTGGTATGAGTATACACGTTAATGACGTCGAAAAAGTGGTAAAATAAAATTTAGAAAAAAGCAATTATTTATCCCCTACATGTTAAGTGGGGATGATATTTTTTTTTCATCCTTTCCATAGTGTGGGATATCGTTAGATAGGTCTTTCAAAAATATTAGGGGTTTAGTGAGACCGTTTTTTGATTAAGTAAAACGCTCGTGACTTATTAAGCTTTAAAGTACCAATTTTCGTTAGGGTCAAGTGTCCCCCCTCTACAGACTAAACGGTTGTAGTTAGAAATACAAATGTCACGGCAATAGTACCTATATATAACGAAGTTTAAAGGAAAACTATCACACTTAAGTGGGCTTTACAAGTTTACGAGTAATAGTCGACCAATTGTATTTGACTCGAAAATTTCGAACAACTCCATAGAAATGTCGATAGATGGCGCTAAGCGTCAAGTTAGAGCTTGGTACGAAACTATCAGTCAGCGAATACGACCCGCACTTGGCTGTTATAAAAAACTACGGAACCCTACACTGAGCGTGGCCCGACACGCACTTGACCGGTTTTTCATACATTGGACACCCGTTTCGGAATCCATAAATTTCAACTGTTTTTGTACGGTACAGTCAACTCCCAAAGTTACAAAGATACTCTTGTTGATGTTGCTATTTTTTTCCCTCTCTGGCTAAGGTTTGTTACGAGATAACTCAATTTAGAATTTTAACAGAAAGTACTAGGAGAGCAGAATCATGAAGAAGATGTTGGTGCCGTTAAAATCGTCTTATTAGTGAATACCCTTTAAAAAGTACTACGCCTGCATGAATTCAATTCTAACAGTTCCGCCTGCACACACAAAATCTGGGTAGCACCTACTTATGGTCAAAGTACTAGGCTTGCATACAGTTCTGTTACTATTTCTGACTGTTTATTTCAATGTTATTGTTTGTTGAATAAATAGGTAAGTGTAGTTAGTTCAAGTATTATTGGAACTATTTCTTTATTTAGTTCTTTAAAAAAAAAAACATTACCCACACTAGGAATTTCTCCTGTATCGTGGATGCGTTTACAAACATTTAAACTCACATACACAAACAGCCAGACCCGGAACAACTACAGGACAACAAACAAACAGTTACAAAGTCGTATTATGTGTTGTCCGAAATAAAATGATTTTATTTATTTTCGTTTATTCATTTTCTTACTTTTTTCTTATGCTTTCAATAAATTTCTCCCAAACTTTCATACATAAAGGGTCTTTCAAATAGGGCGGGGCAATGTTGACAGTTTGTGGCGGCCATGTTGTTTTGGCGGCATCTGTCAAATGCGTTGTTATTTCTTCAGTTACTGATGCCAAATCACCATGGCAAGTTACACGATTGAGCAGCACGTCCAAATGATAAAACTTTATTATCAAAATGAGTGTTCGTTTGTGCAAACGTTGCGCGCATTACGTCCATTTTACGGCAGACGCGGTGGCCCTTCAAAGTCGACTCTCCAACGTTTGGTGACCAAATTCGAGACTACTGGTTTGGTAAACAACCAACCCTTACGTCAAAGGAACGCCAGATCAGCCGAGAACATTGCTGCTGTCCGTGAGAGTGTGCAGGAGACTCCGAGGCAGTCCATTTCTCGCTGTGCACAAGAACTCGGCCTTTCGCAGACTTCAACTTGGCGAATTTTACTGATTGTTACCAATTCAACATTTAACACTTATAATTCTGTAACCTTTATGAAGGTGTTTTATGTCCCTACCGTCAGGTCCTAATGCTTTACCATTCTTCATTCTATTTACTGCTATTCTCACTTCATACATACTTACCTTTCTCAACGGTGATCATTAGTATCAGCATGAAATTTCCGAGCATAGATTATCTTCTATTTCGTCGTTCCCTCACTGCTGAGGATCGCGACCACATATGATACGACTCCAAGTCATGCGATCTCCTGCAGTGTGAACCGCTCGGTACAGGCTGCTTCCAGGCAGATTGCGGAAAGCCATTTGGTGAAGTAGAGCTCCTCCATTATGGATTCCGCCCATAGTACATCTAGAAAGGATCGATCTTACTGTTTTCACTACAATGAATGCACTACGTTTCAGCGCCATTAAAAAGATTGAGAAAACCAGTGCACGGACCAATCGTATCTTGGTATACCGTCGGATGCCACGGTTCCTCCAAATTTTCCCCAGGTTGGTCATAGATAGCTACGAGTCCATAATATGTCGCTAATAGGTAGTTTCGTATTTAAGACCAGCCGCTATCGAATGAACCACCTACTCAATAGGTAGTCCCAGCCTACCTAGGTATATAATAAACAGAGTGTAAAATTCTTCATCCCTTAAAGAAAAAGCAGGATACTTCGACCAGACAGGAGTTGTCTCTGGTGGGCTACAGCCCAACAGTTATCGTAGGGTTTTTCTGTATAGTCATTAGTCGCAGATAATTTTAACTGCGTGATTTAGAATTTTGGTGTTAGTTCTTTATTTATGTTATAGATGGCGCTGTGGCGCTGTGTGCTGGCGCTTTCGTAAAAACCAATAGGGAAAAGTTTAGTAACCTGCACTCCCGTCGACATGCCGACAAAATAGTAAATAATATGCTCTCAAAAACAGCCCTACTGTCTAAAAGTTTCTTCGGAATGTCTTCACGAATTTATAATAAGCTTCCTAAGCAATTAAGAGAAATTGAAAACATTAATTCTTTGAAGAAAAAATTAAATGACTTCTTGGTAAATAGACCATATTACACAATACATGATTTTTTGTCCGACAAATTCGTGATGAGTCGAGTGCTAAACTGTTTTTATGTTTTGATGCAATATATTTTTTTTTAGTAATTCAATTAAAATGTAAGGAAGGAAATTAAGGAAATTTCGAAACGCCTTGTTGACGCTTCCCGTGACCCAAGTGCTGGGTTTTACCTTGGCCAGTGGCTAAGTATTGCCATTCAACGTGGCAACGCCGCCAGTCTCTTGGGCACGTTACCAGCTGACAGCGTTGAGGAGGAGCTTTTTTGACGCCCTCTTATAATTTGTTGTTATTTTAGTTTTAATTATCTAGTTTTATGTTTAGTAATTAATTTAGATTTAGAAATTAGTACTTTAATTTGAATAAATTAAAATGTCTATTTAAATTAATATATAATTTAAACAAATTACTATTGTATGCCTAACATGGTGGAGCAGTGCAATCGCACATAAAAAATAACACAATAACAACTCTGTAACCACTGTCTCACAATAAAGATCTTTGACTTTGATTTTGGCTGTAGTACTTTTTGTACTGTGTAGCTGTAGTACTACTATAATGCCTCTTCTAGATTGTCAGACTGGTATTCTGTCTAACGGTTTTGCGGTACAGTAGTAACCCAGTCATGAATCAACAGTTTTACACAATACAGCTTAATAATCAGCATTGCATTACAAGCATATCGTACGTAATTTAAAAATGTAGGTGGTTATATGACGCGTTACTTTTGGTGAAATTGGCAGTATTAAATAATGCGACGAAAAAAAAAGGCAATGTATCATCAGCACTGAAAACTTACCTATGATTTACAGTTTAAGTACGTTGGGTCTGAAAATTGCATCTTTACATATTTAATTTCATTATGTAGATATCCAAAGATGGACTCCATGAATACTTGCAACCAAAATCACGTATTACAACAAAGAAGAACGGACATTTATACCCCAGAAATAATTGTTGCGGACCCTTTGTCATTTTCTTTTATACTTATAGTACAGTTGCGTAGAAAAAGTGAAAGAAGCATCGAACGTGGTTCCGGTACCATTTCCTTTAGTCCTAACATCCGATCACAAACCACACTTCATTGTGTTCTATATTTGTAACTCCCGCGAGAGGACCAATTGTGGACCTTAGGGATTACTCGATAGAAAGGAAACTGTGCTTATTTTGGAGAGAAAATTGCACTGCTCGATTGATATGGTAGGTAATGTACTTGTACCTTATAGGGTGAGGCCCCAGGCGGATGGACACCACCTTCGCGTAACATGAGCATATTGGGAACTACAATGAATGTGATGGTAGACGAGATTGTAATAGGTTATTAGCACACCCTGTATACGTTGTGGTGTCAGTAGTGAATTAAAAGTTAGTTTTATAGGAAACAATAATCCGTAATGTATCCCGAAAGTCTGACATCCAGTCTTACCAAGGGGTATCTTATTATCCAGTTACTGGGTTGTGGAGGTAAGATAGGCAGTCGCTTCAAGTAAAATACTGGTATTCAGCTGCATCCGGTTAGACTGGAAGCCGACCTCAACATGGTTACGCAGATTCTCAAGAACCTAGTAATTGCAGGAATTCATTATTCAAAATCATAGCGACGGTAACAGAGAGTATGAAAATAATTTGCCAACAATTACAAGACTGTAGTTGTCCCACAATACCAAAACTGGAAAAACATGAAGACATAAATCTTATTCTTGTTTTCAGTCTTTAAATTATACAATAACTATAGAAAACAAACAGTCTAAACACGATCTTTGACTGAACCAAAGTTAGCTATCTCGTAATAAACAACACGTCGAAGTTGTGCGACGAAGACAATAAATAACGTCTTATCAAACGTCCCAAGTGCAGGCCTACTTGTTAACACGTGTCTCGACGATCGATAAAACGCTGATCGATAGGGGCGTTCGCGAAAGTCGATAGTCAGGCCCACCACTGGTAGGTACAACACTACTACCGCGACTACGACTACGACTTTCTACGTGTCGACCGATACGTCAATTGTCCTTACCGTTGTCGGTGATTGTACTTAATCAGGCTTAAACTAATAGCTTGTGTTTTGTTTTATCTGTGCTGGAGAGGAAGGCAGGGCTGTGTGGGTTTAAGAAATACGTGAATAGGGAAACGATGTAGGCGATTCTTCAAGCTGTCTAAAGGACTCTCTGTTTATTCTCAGACGGGTAGATAAAAACAAACACACAAACTAACACGGCAAGTTTAATAAAAGGTTATAAAAAGAATATTCATTATTAAGTACACCAGAAAAATTACATTTACATAAAAGAAGACATTTCATAATAACATACCGAGTTTCCTCCGTGCCTCGGAAAGCACTTTAAGCCGTTGGTCTCGGCTGTCATCTGTAGATCTTTGACAGTTGTTACGAGTAGTCAGAAGCCAAAAGTCTGACATCCAGTCTTACCAAGGTGTATCGTATTACCCAGTTACTGGGTTGTGGAGGTCAGATAGGCAGTCGCTTCATGTAAAATACTGGTACTCAGCTGCATCCGGTTAGACTGGAAGCCGCCCCCAAGATAGTTTGGGAAAAGGGCAGGCAGATGATGAAGACATTTCAAATAGGGTGAAACACAATACTTCTTCTTGACTAGTTTAATGGTGGATATTATTATGATCTGGAGTCTAATCAATAGGAAGATGATCTTTAAGGGAGCTAGTCAAATGCAAGCTCCGTTTATCACAAACATCCTATTAAACTGAACCTCTAAGAACTAGAGAAAAAGACTGAGCTCTAACACTTTTAACATAAGAATATAATTACACAAACAACCTTAAACTTCCTCGCTCTCGTGAGAAATCTCACCAAAGTCACAGACTTGTAACTTACATAAACAACCACCCTGAGCAATTGGTTGCCTCATGGCAATCGTAGGCTGTCGTCTAACCCCTGCTTATCTCTCTCCTTATAAAGTACATGGGTATGTTAGTGTCACGTGGACTTGGAACACGATTTATGTGCACCATGCAACTTCAGGATGTTGTTTCGTACAGTACCCACGGCGTCCAATACATACAAAACCAGTTTATGCGAACCTCTCACTGGTCGGGAAATATACACAAACCGAGTCTATGTTATACTGGAAATATATTTTTGGTTTAAGAACAACTTTATTTCTCATAAGAATTACATAGATACTGAGAAACACACTAAAATTAAGATTTATAATTAGAGCGTTCAGATTATGTGGGTACACAGATAAATAATAACTTAACTCGATCTTATGTTAAACTAGCTGTCCGGCGCAACTTCGTTTGCGTCACATTTTCCCAGTTTTCGCAACATTTTTCATTACTGCTCCACTCCTATTGGTTGTAGCGTGATGATATATAGCCTATAGCCTTCCTCGATAAATGGGCTATCTAACACTGAAAGAATTTTTCAAATCGGACCAGTAGTTTCGGAGCCTATTCAATGCAAACAAACAAACAATCAAATCTTTCCTCTTTATAATATTAGTTTAGACAATTAACAACATGGATGTAGGTTGATTTTTACTAGATGTGGCATTGAGGGCATAGTCTGTAATGAGCAGGTTTGTCTATATAGTTTGATGTGCTAAATTTTTATAGTTAGCCTGCGAGTAAATTTATAATAGATACAATAGATATATATATACAATTAGACTTTGTAAATTCAACAATGTTCACTGCACTTTTTGCGTTGTTCGATTTTTTCAAATATTTAAAGCAATGTATTACGAATTTCCTCCAAGTTACAAAATGTTGAATCTACTGAAGTTTCTGTTGAAAACTCCTGAGGAATTATCAACATCTTAAAATATAATTGAAATGGCAACGTCTTTGATTACACAAATATGGCATTTTTAGAGAAAGATAAACACCCACACATACCTATATGCATTAACTTTCTGATTGAGAATTAAACTGTAGCTACCAGCAATTTTTGCACGCAAAAGAAATCGGGTGCACACAATAGACTGAAAAAAATAAAAACAAAATGTTCTACTTAACCGCAGTTAACAAAAGCGAAGTGTAACGGCTCACAAAAATCAACCGTATCATTGAATCGTGTTGATCTTAAGAAAGATCTTTTTACGTATCGATTTCTCTGACACACAAAAAGTAATCGAGTCAGCGAAAAAATCGAGTGACTTTTTTGAGTATCGCGTCGCGTCGTTAAGCTTTGGTAAATGTCAAAAAAAAGTATAAAGTGAAATCGTTAGGGTATAGACTGAGTCAAAATGTTGCTTTTAATTTTTTTCTTCATTTATTTTGAAAAGTCTCGAGCGTGATATCTGGGCCACGGTAAGAACCCTGGTCAAAATTTTTTTGATCAATGCCATAAGTATTGCTGAAAATTAGAAATGACAAGAGTTAAAAAGTGTAAAGTCAAAAGAGCAAATATGTGGGCCTAACCTCGTAAATAAAAAACCGGCCAAGTGCGACTCAGACTCGCTCACGAAGGATTCCGTACCATTACTTATAAAAACGACCAAAATACTTACTTTTTTGTATGGGAGCCCAATTAAATATCTATTATATTCTGTTGTAGTATTTGTTGTTATAGCGGCAACAGAATACATAGTCTGTAAAAATTTCAACTAGCTAACTAACACGGTTCATGAGATACAGCCTGGTGACAGACGGACGGACGAACGGGTCTCAGTAATAGGGTCCCGTTTGACCCTTTGGGTACGGAACGCTAAAAAACAAGTTCCTAAACAGCTTACGATGAAACATAAAAAGATAATCACGACAAATCATTTAACCACAAAGAATAAAGCAACTATTAAACGGGAAAGCACAAAAACGCGCTCTAGTTTTACAGCAAAAACGGCACAATAGCTATACTTAAGTATAGCGAAAAAGTGGCTTCATAACGCTTTCTACATTCAGACGTGATTCAAGCAATAGCTCTGTGGGTTAGATAAATTGAAGAATAATCTGAACAAACCGCAATGATTATGCTTAGGATGTAGGTGATAGTGGAGATGAACATCAGCATTAAATATTGATAGTAGCAATGTTTAAATATCAACTGTGGATATTAAGAGAGTTTACACCTTACTAAACCTTCAAGTCCTTATTATACAAAATGATTGAACCGATTTTAATGAAACTTCATACGCTTAAGCAGAATACATAAGGCATACATACATATAATATAGGTCTAAACAGTTACTAAAAACATTTTTAAAATATCTTAAAAAAAAAAGATAATTTGAAATTTCTGTTTCTATAAATAATTTATAATCGGTCTAATTTAGCTATAATACTAGCTTTCGTTTTTTTTGTTATTAACTTTTTAGACCTATGTATTCTGCTTATGCGTTTGAAATTTCAATAAAATCGGTTTAATCATTTCTAAACCAAGGACTTGAAAGTTTGTATGAAATGTCGTAAGGCATAAACGCTCTTAAAACAACCTTTTCTAGTTCATAGGGCGTTCTTATTAAGGATCCGAAAAATGGGAACAGCAAACATTATAGGTTCGACGTACAACAGCCCACAAAAATCACATACACAGGTAAACGATAACCTATACTTAACTCAATCCGTACTTACCAACATCAGTACAAAAAACAACATCTTTAACGATGAAAACAAAATCGAGTGAAAATATACTCCTATAGTTTATACTAAAACAATTATGCAACAAGAGTTTATCGAAATCGGTACTTCATTTTACGTTAAATTCATAATGTATCTCTAATTAAATTTGGAATTGAACAATTAACACCAAGTTAATACAGAATTTAGTTAATAGCAGCATGAAGTAGTATCATAGAAATTAACTCACTATTATCTCTAAATTACGATAGCTTGATTCCGTGGGCGAAGGATATCAAACTGTCAAATGTGTAATATTTCAAGCTTTTATAACAGTTGTACAGGTACCTACATTCTTGATGGAACATACAATGTAAACACGAGTTTCAACACGACAGCTTATAATTTTGTAAAAGATTTCAGTACGTTTATAAAAATCCTCAAGGATGTGGGTAAGAATATATTACTAAAGCAGTTACAGCCCTAGAGTGGGCGTGCTATGAGCATTTTGCCGCCCTCACCAAAAAACGTTGATAATTAGTAAAACAATTGCCCGTTCAGTTAGCTTTTTTTAGTAGCTGCCCCCACTTTCGTTATCAACTCGTGCCAAAATGCTGGATGCTATAAGTGCGCGCGGGGAGTCGCTAGAGGACGAGGTTGTTACCATCGGTCGTCGCCAGGCGGCAATTCACTCACCACGCGCTACTTAATTTAAAATTGTAATTGTAATATTTATAACATAACTGAAATCTAGAAAATATTTTATGGTGCATGTATTGGAAAAACTAAAAAAAAAACGTTTGAATTTCAGGATTTCAATTCCTTTGAGAAACCAAATTGCTCGCTTTGTACACCTATAGAACAATCATCATCTTCAAAGGATGAGGGCAAATGAAGTATAATTATGACTAAAAACGAAAAATAGGCGCACGAAAAACGGAATAGAATAAGAATAATATTTATTTCTTAGTGAATGGTACAATAGGGTAATACACTACCGTTGCCGGTGTAGAAATATTAAAATTAGCATAAAAAGCCAAAGTGGCCAAGTTCTAGGCCGTAACAATGTGATTATAGTAGTTTGTCATCAAAAACGCTAAATAAAGATATATCCCAATTAATGTAATGGATGTGCAGATGCTCAAAATTACTGTACAATGAACATTCCAGATACTTACGTGAAGACTGTTTTGCTAAAGTATATCCTGTAGATGTAGAAAATATACAATTTTGGTATTTTAAAAATTAATATTATATAGGATAATGTAGAATAAGTTAAAAAAGTCAATTAAAATGTTACATTATATAAACCAAAGTTCCTAAAACAGGGTTCAATAAATATGTTAATTGATCATTAACTTATCTGTGTTTTATTTAAATCCTTAGAAAAATAATTAAATCAAATGCAGTATTCCTACATAAAATGGTTCATGAAAAGGAGCGGCAAAATGCTCCCCAAGCGCCCACTGACGTTTCGCGGAGAGACGCGCCCACTCTTGGGTTAACAAAACGTTCACACAATTTATAACAACTAAGTTCAGCTATAGCATTTCAAACCCAGGAGATGTAGGGAGTGTGTTAAGTTTAGGAAGTAAAGGATGAAATACATAAAAGTAACAAAAAGCATTAAACCTAGAGAACACCTTATACATTTTTGAAAAAGTGAAACAAAAGGACACAGTTCAAAGAATAACGAAAAATAGAATTGGTCATAAAAAAGCACTACTAGCAAAATCAATGGAAATAGAAAATACGAAATCTTCGGAATTCTTATCTTCGCAATCTCCAATTCATGTTATGGGTATAGATACAGTAGTACCGCCCAGCACCAGTGATGCCACTAAGAGACCACGGGACTATTATAATGAAACCCGTGAATTCTTCCAGTGCCATTGCCTGTGCATGGTGCGAGTTCTTCGCTTCAATTCTTGTCTTCTATCGAAGTATCTTCTTGTTTTCCTGTTTCTTTCTTCTTCTTAGAGCTTTACGGATGTATTTACTGATGCTGAAATACAAGATTTTCGGTCCGGTTGCTAACCTACCTATCACCATGATCATCATGCTCTTGCCCTTTACCCAATTTATTTGAGGTCGGCGTAGCATGTCTTCTTCTTCCATACTGCTCTAATACTCGTCATCTCATCAGACACCTCTTTTCTTGCCATATCATCCTTCACACAGTCCATCCATTGTTTCTTTGCTACATACCTATATGTACATAAAATACAGTATTACATCATAAGCAATAATGTTTCATACACTTTCAAAGTTACAAATATTTTACCGTTAGCAAAACGGGTTAGCAGATTAAGATACTAAATAACTCATAATCTTAAATCAAAACATCTTCAAAAAACCTCTTAGTTTATATCTCATCATTAATCTCGAAAGCTTCTTCATTTGTTTTGATTACACCTTTCAATTCAGACGTTTGCAAACAAAAAGTCTGTTCAGTTTTAAAATCTAATGCAACATGTGTTAGGACGGTTAGTAACATTATCAGTGTCGGTTTTTATCTTAACAATCTTGTATTGGAGATCACATATCTGTATAAAAAACAGCAAATCATTTAGTTTAACAAATTCAGTGTCTTGTCTGATCCCAATTTGGCATCCAATATATGTGGCTGATGCTGCGATTAAGTCTGCAAATACCACCACTTTAGAGCTTGTTATTAATTCCATTTTGAATCCCTAAGAAATTGCTTAGAATAAAGGTGATCATGTAATTTCAGTATCTTAGCTGCATTCAGCATTATCAACATCAATCAGGTGAAAAGCCTGCTGCGACTAGACATAGGCCTCCTGAATGTGGGGCCGCACCTACCAGTCCTGTACTTAGCTGCTTAGTCACACTTACATATCCAAAATTGGCTGTTTGGTGTTTTTCAGTGTCGTCATTGACTTATTCCTAAGCCGTGAACTACTTAAAAACTTTTCTACCAAAATTGAATAAGATGTATGTTTTGAAAAACCACTCCCATACTACTGCAATCAATCAGAGCTGGCTACTTGTTTGTTGTTATGGATAGTACTCAATAAAATCGCGTTAACAATTTAATTTACGACCGTCGAGTGCATTGTGCGCGGTAGCATTGGCGCTTGTGGTTGTTCTAAGGACTCAGACATACACAGGTTTGGAATATAAAAATTCATAGTTCCTTAGTAGGAATGAATTAATAGAGAAATTTGATTGACCGTAGCAGATGAAATGACGAAAGGTAATGATATTAAGAATTATGCTTGATACTGATGATGATAGCTGATAGAGATGTCTTAAAGAAAAAAAGACACACAGACCATCAATACATTGGGAAAAAACATATACACTAGTGATGATGGATGGATTAATACGGGGGCGTCGGCCACAGGTGCCTCGACCACTGGGGGCCTAAGCCACGGACCCTAATAAACAATTCTGTGAAAAACAAAAACATAACAATAAGAAACAACAGTCTGTTCTAGAAACAAGCCAAAAAAATTAAGGCACAAATCTGACTTCTACCAACCCAGTCAGTACTGGGTAATACGATACCCCTTGGTAAGACTGGTTGTCAAACTTTCGGGCTACTGACTTCCTGTAACGACTGTCAATGATCTACAATTGACAGCCGGGACCAATGGATTGGCGTGCTTTCCGAGGCACGGAAACTCGGTATGTAATTTTCATTCAGACACATAAAAATCATACAAAAATGAAGTTAACAAACCAAATCCTCCATATTTGCATAACATCCCAAGCAAACGCCATAACAGTAAAAACACATTGGTCAGTTGTACCGCGTCCGTCCTACGTGTTACGCCCTAAGAGATGGTTATCCGGCGTGCGCGCAGGTTGCAATTAAAATTAATGAATGGTACAAGTGTCGCTATAGGTTACATACAGTAAGCTAGTAGTAGCAACAGTTTTACTTGTGTGATTCACTATAGCAATTAGAAGGAAGCGAATGATTACTTCATTGATTAGAAATACCCCACTATTAAGGTTTTATTTACTTTTAATTAGGTTTTGACATGATTTCTATCATGTAAAGAAGTTGTGGAAATAATTTCTTTTTTTTTAAATGCTAGCACTTCTTCCGCGACTTCGCCCGCGAAAATTGTGATAGAATATAGCCTGTGTTACTCGGTAAAGATGTAGCTTTCTACTGGTGAAAGAATTTTTAAAATCGGTCGTGTAGTTTTTGAGTTAAATCATAACAAACAAATCTTTCCTTTTCATAATGTTAGTTTAGATGAAAAACCATGGAAAGAGGACGCATACAAAAGTTCAGCCCAAAATAGGGATTCAAAATCATGATGATAAGTCTTCTGATAAAAGAGCCGGTAAAGAAGCAGATTTCAACAACAAAAAGTCCTATTCAAAATAGGTACAGTGAAAGAACATAAAGAAAAAATATTACATTGGCAATTCTTTTGAAAAACACAATTTATAAATCGCGTACCACTTAAGAGCCCGACTAAACCGTTTAATACTACATAAAACCGATATACATTAGATGAACGATGCACATAAAAATAACGCCAGGTGTTTTCTTAGAAACCGATGCAAAAGACGATAGATGAAATCGTCGATACTTAAAATACCCACACGCGATCAGAAAGTTTTATATCTACTGAGTCATGTTGGATATCAATTGATTCAAGATCTAAGACTTGGATGGGCATTACTCATCCAGATTTATGTGTTTGATTCCTTCTTGCGGGCACAAATTCTGATATTGATTAGCAGATATCAACTTTAGTTAACGATGCGTTCCGTCTCAGCAGTTTATTAATCCAGAAACCATATTGAATTTAAATCAACTAGAGACGTGAGAATGTCAAAACACTTAGCAGTAAGTAAGAAATTGAATTTATGGATTTCAAGTTATCTATTGAAATCCTGTCCTTATCAGTCTTTAACAATCAAATCTTTGGTTTCAAATCTATTGCTGTGAGTTATTGGATTAATTAATGGAAAGATAACAACAATGCAATTCACTATATTAGGTTACCTTGCCTGTATTTTGTTCGACTACTGAATATTGACCACGTCAGTACACTTTGCTCGGGTTAGTTATCAATAGAATCTGTTCGGAATTAAATAAATCAGTGCGCTCTGTGCCTGTATCTGACGATGCATCTCTGTGGCCTGTAATTGGGCTTCTCTCCTCACTATATTTATTTAATAATACGCCTCTATTTCCGCTGACAACATCGGACGAGATGAATCTAACGAAGAAATGCAAATAAACTATGTTCCGCACGCGCAGACACAAATTAAAACTAAATAAGTTAAGAAATGGCGGCAGAACACGAATATGAGTTTATTAGCGGATCTAGATTAAAATTAAAATCTGGATTAAAATTGTGTTTAGCGCTTCTCTAAGCGCTAAACACAATTTTAATGCAGATACTAAATAAGACTGTGATTAGATTATTACATTTTTAATCAGTTATGATGGCCCCGCTTAACTTAAAACATGCATACCTTAGTAAGTAAATTGATTAACGTACGATATTCGCAAAGCTCGCCTACTGGTGGGATCAAGCATTTCCTTTTATAATATTAATTAGTTATAACCATCATTAATACATTCTAAGTTAAAATCGATCATCAACAATAATATATCTCTCCAATTAAAACAAACGATATCGATTAAAGCAATTTATATCGATTCCATGGGAATCGTGGTTGCATTTCCCATTGGATTAGCTCCTCGCTCCACAGAGTACACTCGATATACTGTGCGAGTAACAGTCATGCTGAGATTTAATGCTCTGCTTACGAGGATAGACTCACGAACCGCAACCCCGAGTCCCTAACACATACAGACACGTTTACGTTACAGTACAACCGAGCGTAACACGAAATGCGAACGCAAACGACTCAGGCGAGATGCAAAATTGTTACGCGACTAACAAGCGCTGGGAAAAGAAAATTGGCAGTGAATTGAATAGCAATAACTAAGTGCGAATTTGCATTGTCCGTAGCGGGTTGTCTCCGATCGTTATAAATAGATCTATGGCAATAAATAAACGTTTTATCTTATCGTTAAGCGGACGGCGATAAATCTCGGTGTATCAGATAAAGCGGCTTATTTATCTATGTATATCATATTATGCATTGTGTGAATCATTCATAATACCTACGTACTGATGATAAAAGTACGCCACCTACGGGATCTCTAAGTTGGAAGCAAATCTTCAGAAAACAGCACTATTACAGTTTTACAAACAAATCAGTAAATCGTGTCCAATCATAAGTGTGTCTAACATAGGACCACAATAAACAGAGTTCAGACATAGAATACGAAGAAAATCCCGAAACTCATCACCGAAAAGCAAGTACAATAAATCAACTCAACGGTAATTTCAACAACCATTCTCAAATAGATACACACAAGCACGACAATTATCAACAACGACAACATAAATTGTACGGTGTCTCCTAATACCGGCAAATGTAACCCAACAATAGATTTATCTCATTACGGATTTAACCGCTTGCGACAGCGGTTGTCACGACGCTAAAATATTTGCATTGTAAACCACCCCGTTTCCTGATATGTCTGTTAAATTATTCGCAGTGTTTGGTAATAAACTTGAGGCGAAATTGTGCGCACGCGCCGCGGGGGGGAGCCTCGCACACATTCATGTGGGACTTTAGAAGAAGATGCAGAAGGTCTATCTTGTATGTTCATTAGAGTAAAGTTCAATATTCTGCACTGCACACAGTCAAATTGTAAAAACCTAAAATAACCCGAAAAGGAAGAACAAGTAACTGTCCATAGATTTTTGTGGATCAAGTTTTGTTTGTTTCAGTTGCTGTTAAATTATATTCTTTTTCCTTAAATTATATTATTATATTTGCAGTGCGCATCACTTTTGTTATACCGTGTTCGCCTCACATTATATTATTTTGTATTCCAATAAATGTTTTTTTTTTATTAATTCTTTTTAATTAATTTATAATGTAGATGTCAAATTATTTGTTATTTAATTTAACTTATTTTCATTTAATTTTTAAATTTGATTGTGGACATTTTTTATTTTTTATTTTATTAATTTAATTTTTATTTTCTTATTTCGAAGTTTTTAGTCATAAAATGGCGTGTTTCTGTCTCTGATTATTTAATTACTAACATTATTTTTTAGTGTACTAACTAACCAAATTATGGATCAATGACCTGAAAAAAATGAATTGAATTGAATTTAAATTCCAAAAACATCATCATCAAGTCATGGGATTTCCAACTAAAGGCTACTTACGAGGGTTACAGAAAGTAAACCTTTCATTAATTTCTGTAATGTACAGTTGTATACTCACTCTTATCGTATCGGCTAGGTGTGTTTCAAATTAGACATGTATGAAATAGGTATGATGCAATTCATAAAATCAAAAATCAAAATCAAAATATTTTTATTTTACATAGGCCTACAGGGGCACTTATAAAACGTCGGCAAAAAGGTGCTCGGTTCGCGTTGGTCGTTTCCTATGGAGAAGAACCGGCAAGAAACTCCATGGTTACTCTTTTAAAATCATTTGGTTTTACAATATTACTGTTACAGCATTAGTACTAAAGTATGGGAGGACATCGTAGGCCTGACAATAAGTCGTTGCTTACTACGAAACGTAGAACGAAATAAAAAGTTACCAAGGATCTAGGAATAATACAAATCTACATGTAAATCATTGTAAAACGGTATAGTTTGCAAACCGTTAGGATGTGCTCATCTCCGGGGTTTTAGAAAGACTTGATTGTGAGTCTGTGAGATATCTTATGCATCAAGTTTTTTACCAAAGGAATAAATGATGACATTGAACATTTTAACTGGCACTGTCATGCATGAATAACATCGGATTGTTATAAATACATACATTAACTTATTGAATACATTCATCATCATCTTCTTATCCATTTACCAACTAGGTTGGGTCGGCTTCCAGTCTTACCGGATGCAGCTGAATACCAGTACTTTACATGGAGCGACAGACTGCCTAGCTGACCTCCACAAGCCAGTTAGTACTCGGTAATACGATACCCTTTGGTAAGACTGGTTGTCAGACTTTCAGGACAATGATTACTGAACTAACCTTTTGAATACCATATCTCCAAAATATATATTCCAATTAGGAATAATTACCGTCCCTCTTTTCTCCTTTATCTTATGTTTATTTCCTCTTGTCCATGACCTCTCGTTTGTGTACAGTTTCCTCCACAATAATGCAGTTTCGCTCTGTCCACGTAGATGCGGTCTTTGATAGTGTTACTTCGTTAATTTCGTTTTCAAAACATTTTGCTTGCTTACGTCACTCTCTCAGCGCATGCTTAAGTGAGAAAGCATTTTGAGACACACCTTTGCAGATTGTTTCGGTATATCTTCATTTAAAAAAAAAAGCAAACAACAAAATTTTAAAAAGGATCAGCTTCACCAACAAAGCTTACCGTGATAACCTGACAGCTCTTGATGACGGTTTAGATCTGCTGATCGTGTTCAGTTCGTTCATTGGTCAAAGTTGGCCCTAAGACCGCTTAATTGTGTACTAAAACCAGTGTCAACGTTTATCTAAAAAGTTAGCTTTCATCCTATGCTTTATTTCAAATAACTGTCCTAGTGACAGAGCACCATTCTTAAAAATAATAGGACCAAAAAATTCCCACAGGCCGTGCGTTGTTGCCGTCATTCCGTCAGAGAGCGCGACAGGATGGGTGGGCGTCCCAAACGCTACCGTGCGTCGTTGGAACTAATTAATTCGAACGGACCCCGCAGGCGTGTAGCTCCCGGCCTACGCTGTGTCTGCAATCGTTTGTGACAAAAAATAGACCTGTTGCGGCTAGATTACTTAAGGGCGCACCGTGTAGGTATCTATACGCTCCGTGTATGTGTACGTAAAACCGGCGCGCGCGACGCTCCGGGAAGAGTGGCGGCTCTAGTCATAACGGGCGTAAAGCGGGCTAATTTAGGTATTTCCTTCATATTATTAAAACCAATACACATTTTGAAAATCTAAAATGTATACGTTATAGAAAACATGTATTTTTGTTATTATTTAAAAGCTGAACCTTCCGTGAAGGTTTTACGCCGTACTGAGGATTTATGGTCTTTTTCAGAGATTACTTTGGCATTATTTTCTATCGAGAAAACTACAAGTAATCGTGTTTCTAAAGTGTATGATGTATAGAGTGAATTCTTAAATTTCTTACAAATTAACTTCATAACTAAAGGTTAAGTAATAACGATGCAGCAAGGGATCGAACGAACGGAATTATTTCTAAATTTCCTCGGTGCGCCCAGACATTGATAAAGAATATCGTGCTCGTTAGAATAATATTTTTAAGAACATAAGTACGAGTATTTTAAACCCAACAATTTTAATAATGTCAAAGAAAGCTAAACAGAAGCCACCCAAGAGTATATTTCAAAATGTATTGCTTTTCCGCATACCGCAACTTTTACTATTTTCTTCATTGCATTACAAAACAAACCATCAAGAAAATCTCAACATAAACTACAGTAGGAGTATAAATTATGAACAACACAAATCATTGTTAAACGCTAATGAGACCAACAGAAGGTGCTCTGCCCTTAAGGGGATACCAGGGCTACAGAGCGCCCAGGAGCAAATCGTTAAACACCAGGAACTAAGGAGCTGGTCATTCATAATTCAGCTTTATGTTAGGACTTGTCCCGCGGCTAATAGTTATTAGCATTGATTGAAAAATATTACTTGGAACATAGGTACATTTATTAATATTGGAGAGGGAGATTGTTTATTTTCTAGCTAACTAAAATGATACGTGTACGACAAATGTTTGTTTTTTGCTAAAAATCTTCAACATCCAATTCCAAATTAAATTAATGGAAACCCTAAGCTGAAGGTAGCAGGCGTCCATAAATCAGTTGGAGCAAAAATAATACAGTTTTAATTAAAGCAGGCCAGTCATAAACTGTCCATAGGGGAAGGTTGCTATGAATGGACCACTTAACTTTATGACCTCATATCTCAAAAAGTATACGTGTTAAAATGAAAGCAGTTTATTATTTTTATTTCGTAAGATCTTTATTTGTAATAATCAAACTCTCAAACAATTCGGGCTAACACTTTTTTATATAAACGAAGAAAACTGAATCATGGGCTGTTGCCTTCTTTGGACCATGAGCACCTTCATTGAACCACCAAGTTGCCATCAATGGACTTCGAGAAATTTGTTCTAGAGGTCCATTCGAGGCAACTAGTTATTATTATCAATTTATTTCCTAAAATAAATAAAAGCTCCTGCTCTAATTCTGAAGGGAGGTCACTTTCGGAACTCAGTATTTGGACGTATTCTTTAGCTTTCTGGTTAAATCCATCTAACCTTCGTTTCTTTCGGCACTCCATATATTCTTCTTGCTTCATTTAAACCAACTCTTTGTTTCCTTACCGATTGTTTCATTCCATGCAAAGTACTTTCTTTTATTTGGCGACATTCTGGAATTTTAAATTTATATAATTATTATGACCAAAAAAAACGATCAAAAGTTAGGTACTATGATTGGACCGGTCCAACGGTGGAACTGTCTTGAGGTCCATTGATGGCAACCAGGTACTGGTTAAGAAAAACTAAACTAAAATACACATGGTCATGATTAGCCAAAAAGTAATAATACTCATAGAATCTCAAATAAACTGTCCGATATTTCATAACAGTGCACGCAGACAAATATGAATACAATGATACTTACGTCAAATTGTTCTGAGCGAAATTATAAGATTTTGACCGTCGCAATCACAACCACACGCGTCACTCCTCGCTATGTGCCGAAGCGTCACTGGGGTAAGAGGGGGGTGCAACTGTGTTGCCAGGGACTCGTTTCGACTAGTTTGGGTGTTGCTAGCTTGCACAGTTTTGGAAATACCTTGGTGGTCCAATGAAAGCACTAGTCCAATGATCGCAACCTTCCCCTATCTCGTGTTGAAATTAATCGAACTTTTCCATTAAATCGACTTCTTCGTTCTGTATGATTGAGTGTTATTGAATCAACAGCCTATTAAAAGAAGCTTAGTATCCGTGATAATGATAAAATTAAAGCTTTTGCTAAAGATAGTAAAGGAAGACCAATGACAAGACGGATTAATTTGGGGGGGAAGGGAGTAAATCAATGTAAATGTAATGACTAATGGAGGAAACAAGAAGACAGTCTTAAAGTTTTTGAGAAACAGAACCCTACAGTTAGGTAAATGTTTAACAAAATCGTGCAAACTATAGTTGAAGGAATTTTCAGTGGTTAACTAAAACAACTTTGGTACCAGGAGACTACGGGCATTAAGGAGATTATAATGTATTCAATTTGCCGTACATGGTGTGGTTACGGAGTTAGCTTTCTTAACACATGGCTTCATGGCCGTGTGTGGTTAGGCTTAGGTTACATTAATGGAATTAGGGCCAAGAGAATTTTGTAGTGCAGGGATTATTGGTTAGGTAATTTGGTAGTATATACGATTTATCATAACGTTCAACATTTACCGTAATGTTTCAGAAACAATCGCAGTACGAATTGGACCACACAATCAATGGTCCATTGGATCCTACAAAACATAAGCAGTTATGTGATTGCAACCATTTACACATGAAACAAAGTAGGACTAAAACTGCTGTAAAAAAAAAGATGATAATATTATAATAAGTTAGACCAGACGTAATAAGTTTCTTTTAAGTTTCAGAGATAGGAAAAAATATCACCAAGAACCATGACCAATACAATTGATCGATAACTCTTTAATGATCTAGGAACTAAAAGGAACTCTCCTAGCTCAAAATCATAGTGTATTCCTTCCCTAATGAAACCAAACATAAACTAGGCCTTAAGGTCTATTTAGACGCGTTCGTGACTCCCCAGCAATTCCATGTCTATGCTATGCCGTGGGAGTCGCGTCGCCATCGACAATATTCCGAGCTAGTTCGAATTTTGAACTAAATTCAACGATTTCGGTAAAGCGAATGTGAATATCAGCATAGAATGGTTTTGTAACGAGAGGAAAGGTCTTGCCTTGCCTGTGATAATGTTAATAATAGTTGTTTAGTGGCATTTGCTGAATATATATTTGCAATTTCACATTGGGGAACCTTTAATTTTGCTATAATCATAATTTGAAGCAGTTGAAGGTTGGTAAAGATACTCGTAACGATACCATCTCTGTGTTTTGTTTTTTTTTTCTGAAAAGAAATGGATGAATCGCACAAGATTGTTTAAAAACAGAACAATGTTCTATTTTGAACCCATTTGCGAATTTCTTTGTTTTATTTTAAGCCAGGAGGCAAAGATTGGCTGGGAAATGCAAATGATCATCAAACTTTTACGATGATCATAAAATCACGCCTGTAATCCCAAGGGTTGGGCAGAGGTGAACCTTATAGCACACCCACATTTCGCCAGTTATGTTTAACTACCATGTAATAGAGGTCGAGCATATTGCCATAAGCCAAGCACAAATCCAGACTCCGTGGCTGCGAGTGAGAAATCATCATCATCATTTCAGCCCGAAAAACGTCCACTGCTGGACATAGGCCTCCCCCATTGACATTTTGGGGGGTTTTGCCATAATCGCCACGCTTGGCAGGCGGGTTGGCGATCGCAGTACGGTTGTTACAAAAGTACAGAGAACGCTGCTGACCATTCTCTGCTAAGTCCCTTAGTCGCCTCTTACGACACCCACGGGAAGACATGGAATGGTGCTATTCTTTACGTCCGGCACCACACAGAACCCCGACACCACACAGAACGAGAAACAGAGTGAGAAATATCTGAAGGATAAGCACTATACCTATACCTGGGAATCAAACCCAGGTCTTCTCGCTTAGCTGTCGCGATGCAAACCTCAAACCCAACGAGACTTTTTAATAAGTTTCAACCAATATTATTTAAAATCTTAAGTCTTGAACGATTTATCAAGCTATAACTGTCAAACTTTATTGAAAAAGATCTTTCACATTTAACAAATTAAAACTGAAGAGATTAATAAAATTATCGTTTCAGCATAATCTTTCATTATAGTTAAGTTAAGCAAACGATAAATCTTTTCTTTTATGGGAGCCTTTAGATATACAACACTAATAAAAGTTTTTAAGACTTACCGTTCGGTAGTTTAATAAATAACTTTTCTGTTAACACTACGCACTGTATATCTTTAAGTGTTTTGTTTCAGCAAATGTTTACTTCAATGAACATTTACAAGTATACAGGGTGGTTATAAATATTTTGATATGAAATAACAGCTGAATCTCTGAAGGCAGAACATCGGTTTCGGATAACCAATTCCGTTGTCAAACGACATTTTAATAATTATTTTTGATTTTGGTGTTCTTAACACTCGCGTTACTGTTTAGTTGGGTCCTGACTTGTTGGATCCGGTATCATAGATAAAACTCCATAAATTCATTCGTATGTTCGCCACCACCACATTATATTGGCTTAATAAAACCTTTTTCTTAAATCTCATATTCTGTAAGCCCTAAGTCTCCATAACGGAACTGTTTACAACAATTACAGAGAAGTCAAGAGGTAATTAATTCCCAAAAACAGTAAATATTTAGTAAACCACTTGTCCCGGACAAATAGCATCTGTTTTGTCACGTCGCTTCCATGGAACTCTGTCCGGCGCGCGCGCAGGTCTGCGGGACGAGTTCCACAGGTTGTTCGAAACTGGTTTGAATATTCATAGAGTACGAGTGCCAACGGCCGCCTCACTATGCCGATGACATAATGAATCCGAATCGATTTATTAGATCCATTCGATATTGACTTTGTTGTGAACTTGTGATTTAAATGTGGTAGGAGTTAAGTGGTTATTTTGTGGTGTTTTAATGTTTTAGTTTTAATTTGTTGGTCAAATAAATTTTTATTTTATCGTTTTTTTTATTTATTGGTTTCTATAAAATAACGTTTGAGCACATTAAGAAAAAGACTAGTTTTAAAGAATTGTTATGGCCTGGCTGGAGGCCTTACACTCAAGGCAGGATAGTCCGGTTAAGCATACGGACAACCTCTTAGGTTAAATTGAGAGATTCCATACAAAAAAGAATAAGAAAAACAATACTAATACGCGAATGATATGAAACCGAACATACACCCACAAGGTATGACATTGTCCACATAATAGTTGTCAAGCAGAATTAAAACGCGATGATTTATTATACATACCTACCTGTATACATCAAGTCAAGAAGAAACTTCAGAAAAAAAGGAAATATTAATAAGTTATTGACATATCGATGTTTCATAAACGGTTGCACATTTTTTTTATCAACAGAAGCAAGAAAACTTAATCAAGTGTATAATATTAACTCAATAAATTGTGCGATCATCTCGCATGACAAACAGGCTCCGTCGTCTACTTACATTATAATGAGGGTCACTTAAGAAATTACGATCACTGTCAATAATCATTTGACAGCAACTAATGGAGGTATTAACGACAGCTCAAATTAACTATATAATTTGTTATAAATAACATTAAGTTAAAAAATAAGCAAAATCAAACAAGGCACTTAACAAGATCGCTGTTTTTTTGCGTCATTACATCAAATTAATTAAAAAAGAATTAATTGCCGCATCGGGTGTGTTCGTTTTTCGTCGCTTCGTCGTCGTAAGCGACCGGTTTCGCAAAAATACATGAGCGACGATGCGCGAGCGCATGACTCACTACTGGCACTCGGGCCGGTACTACGAACGAACGAATTTCGGACAGATAAATTATTCACTTTATCAAGATCAAGGACTGCAGTCAACTTCGTCAACACGAACGTTTTAATTACAAGTAATTTGTGGAACGTGGCGTCATTTTAATAAAATTTACCTTCATGTGGAATAATTATTTTTTACCGAATTACAAGTGGAATAATTATTTTTTACCGAAGAAACGGTTCATGGTCAGTTAAATACGGACGGAAATATTGACTTATGTTAATAAAAACTCTTTGTTTAAATCTTAATTAGGTGAATTGATTAACTTTACTGGCAACTATAACCTAATGAAAATAGGAAATCTAGTCAAAACATTAAGCCGTTACTGACAACTACATTAGACAAAGGAATTAGTCATCGTCGTCCGATCCTACTTCATGTTTTGTATGACTGATTATACGACGATTGTTTTTCATTGATAGTTGCCTGCGCCTGCAGTCTCGACATAGATAGCGATCGCTTTGCGACAAAAATCGGTCGCTACGTCCTAACGATCCGATAATAACGATTTTCAGTAGTCTCAACTGCCAAAGCTACCGACTCTCATCGCAAACTTATCGAATATTTTCGCTAAGATAACGATTTATCGTAATGTTAGCGAATTTACTTGCGACCATTTTTGACAGCCCGATAAGTGATTCGGTAGCATCGTAAGCTAATTTATTGGGGTTTTTTAGAGGATTATTGACTAAATTGTGCCGGACGAAAGAAAAAATACTTAGGTAATCGAAAGTCTAGTGTCTGTAGCGAAGTATGGTGTACGGCCTTATAGGTTCCACAAGTATGTGTGAATAGGCGTCGTTGATATTCATTAGTAGGAAGAGGATTCATTTAAATAAAAATAAGGCATGAAATCGATTCTTATTTTCGACTTTATTAATCTTCATCACAATCATCTTGTTTATTATTAGGTACATATATCTAAATTCACTCACACATTTTTAAATTTAGATCCTACTATAAAGTAAATGTATAAAACATCAAATGAAACTCGTAAGTATCTTTATTTGCATTAAATGTGAAGTAAATAGGACGATCCAGTTATTTCTGTGCTTCGCCATAATCCAACGGCATTCAAATTACTAATCACAACACACCAAACTCAAACTCCCAAGTATTTATTTTCCAACCTACTAGGAGGACAGATATCTCCTTTAGGGCCTGCAGTGTTGGTAATCGTTAAGACGCTGTGCAATGAAAATCCTTCGAATTTGCTTATCTGTGTAATGTAACGGACAATTGTTCACGGAGGTCCTAGATGAATTTCAGCCATCTCTTTAAACACAACGGCGTTACGGGCTTTTTGTTGAATTCCAGTATCACTTTATAGCTACATTAAACTTGAATGAGGAAGTATATCCGGTGGGATCGCAGCTTTAGCCAGAAATAGGTTAGCAGAGTTACTGTAGTCTTGGCTATCAAAGAAAATGCTTGAGAAAATACCATTTCAAATAGAAGCACAACAAGTATTGGTTTCCAATGACAACCAATAAACAAGACCATAATATTCACATGACACATTGACAAGTTTGGCACTTAGTCAATGTTGCAAGGAGGCAAATTCTAATCTCCTTAAATATTTGTTCATCTATTTCAATTATTAAAAATGTTTTGAGCTCTAATTACGAGTTTCCATGAAAAATAGTGTTTTCACTAAAAGGTCTGTATAGTCTCAGTTTAAGCTTCAAGAAAAAAAGGGTTTTGACTGAACCATGTTTTTCGATTTTCCCCATACTCAAGGAGATTTTATAAAGGCAAAAAATTGCCTATGAAAAACTCGAACTATGAATACGTTTTTCGCAAGCGTACCGACATTGTTATGTCAATATAATTAACGAATTTGCTCGCTATCTTGTAAGTAGAGACTTGCGTTTCTCGCAAGCATCGTTACGGCAACCGAATTTTTTCGTTAATATTTAACGATCGGTAGTTTGCGATCGCATCGCTATCTATGTCGAGAGTGCAGGCCCTGGGCAGCAAGCAGGTATAAGCATTGGCGGAAATAATAAATAAGCTGTATCCGTAGCAAGGTAGCAACTAGAAAACTGCCTCATTAGGGACATGTAATTACTACATTACAAAGCGCGTAGTCAGATCTACAATATGCTTATATGGCTCTATTGTACGCGGTCCAGTTACAGTGACTGAGTAACTGAGCGAGAACTGAACGTGAAAAATATGCAAAAGATACAAATGATGAAAGAAAGAAAGAAAGAAAATTGTTTTTATTTGGCATTAATAACACCTTAAAAATAATTCAAAATAATGATGTGATGCCACTGGCTCGTGATTCGATTCGAGCACTTATACATTTATACATTAAATATACTTCGAGATATTCATGTCCAATTTTTGCTCTGTATGGTGTCGGACGTAAAGAATAGCACCATCCCATATCTTCCCGTGGGTGTCGCAAGAGGCGACTAAGGGATTTGCCAGAGAATGGGCAGCAGCGTTCTTTGTGCTTTTGTAACAACCATACTGCGATCGCCAACCCGCCTGCCAAGCGTGGCTATTATGGCAAAACCCCCCAAAATGTCAATGTAGCGACACTTGGGGGAGGCCTATGTCCAGCAGTGGACGTCTTTTGGGCTGAAATGATGATGATGTCCAATTTTTAATGTTCAATTGTTTTTCGAACACTCATTGTTCGAAAAACAATTTTGCGGTGTTCTAGCAGTTGTGTGACAATCTTACCTCATAATATCATTACGAACTATACAGGCTGGTAGCAACACCAAAGCATAAACGATTACATTACATGTATTCAGTACACCATTTCGAACACACCCACTTTTATAGAAAACAGCAGTTTCAGTTTTTGGTTCCAATAAAAAAAATGTATAGGCACAAATAATGTTTTCATCGGATCTTGAAAAAAAGGTGCTGTTTTCTACAAAAGTGTAATACACCCTGTATTTTTTTTCTATTTAAAAATAGAAAAAAAAGAAACGAAAAAAATTAAAAATAATTTATAAATCGCTTCTCATGACGGTAATTTCAATGCACCCTAGTGCGACAATCACAGGCCAGCGAAATATTTAAATACAAATGATATTGTCAGGTAGCGTCCACGGGTTATTACTCAGTGGGTTGACGCAAAGCGACAGGTTAAACGAGTTCGTTTCCCTCCCGGACGCGAAACGAGTCGGATTGGGGTTCCTTGGCGTTTTATGTGAATACGGAAGCCTTTTTGGTGAGAATTAGGAGTTTAAGTTATTTTAATGCTATTATTATTATATGCTTATATTATTTTGGAAAGATGAAATCACATAAGCAAGCTGTGTTGTTTTGAATTTATATGATCTTATACTCGTAAAAGCATTGCGTTTTAAAATACGTTTTTTTTTTCAGTCATCAAATCTGAGGTTTATTTTTATGTTTGAGTTACACACCTCGATTTATTTACCAAACTATGTACAGAAATGAGCCAGACTACAAAAATAACACTTCATTTGGTATCATCATCTTCATTAGGTATCCCATCTTGTGTCAATTAATTTGACGGCATTCCAAAATATTTATACATAAGAATACAACCGGTAAGAAATATAGTCATTTTACGATACACATATTAACATAATCCTACTTTATTGATATCGGAACAAATAAATAGTCGAGTTACATGGAGGAAGCATTTCGTCGTCTATCTACATTTTATTTACAAGTTTATAAAATATTACCGCGTGGGAATTATTGCTTGTATAAAATATTTTTATGATCATTGACTTCTTAAACAGATAAGTGAAAATTTTCACTGTTACTTACTTTGGCTGTGTTCTGTATTTGTATTCGTTTATGTTTAACTAGTCATAAAAAAACATAAGTACTGACAAGATAAAGTGTCTACTACACCTGATAATAATTGGACTGTCAGAGCTGACGTCTTGAACTGCCAGTATTGTTAAAAACATGACTCCTTATTCGGGTGTATGATATAATAATTTTAATGAACTCAGACAAACTACTACTTAGTTACAAAGTTACAGACATACCTATAATGTCTACTAAACCGGTTTTATTTCTTAATCAGTAATATATTTTTTAACTCAATTTACTTAATCTTCTCGAAAATTGACTTAAAATACTAACTTAACACCAATATCAATATCTTTTCACAAACTTTGTTGGGATCGGCTTCCAGTCTAACCGGATGCAGCTGAGTATCAGTATTTTACATGAAGCGACTGCCTAGCTGACCTCCACAACCCATTAACCGGGTAATAAGATAGACATTGGTAAAACTGACTGCCAAAGATCAACAAATGACAGCCGGGACCAACGACTTAACGTGCTTTCCGAGGCACGGAGGAAACTCGTTATGTAAAGACGGTCACCCATCCACGGACCTACCTCGGCAAGCACGGCTTAACCTTGAAGATCGACCTGCGGCTTTACTTATTTAGCCACGAGCTCCTCTACAATCTCTATCTTTTATCAATAGTGGGTGTAAAAATAACATTAAGAGCGTTTACTCCTTACGACATTTCATACAAACTTTCAAGTCCTTATTCCGAAATGACATGACCAATTTTAATAAAACTTCATACGCATAAGCAGGATACATAGGTCTAAAAAGTTACTAAAAAACATTTTCGAAATGTCTTTAAAAATGAAAGAGAGAGAGAGTGCTAAGCAGATGTGGTCATCGTGTGCACGGGATTTTGTTTAAAAAACGAGTAGGTATATTCCCACTTGTCTGACTGTACTTATTTCATGTCCTACCATTCATGCAAAAAGAATGAAATACAATTATTATAAAAATTCGCATCCCGTATCAAATTATGCATTTTCACTTCGTCAACGGAACCCTTTCCCACAAAATGGCGCTTCCACCGACCGGTTCAGGTTGCCCTCGTAACTTTGCCGATCGGTTTTCATAAATCGTCCATGTAAATGGGTATATGTAATTAGTAATAAATGTAATTGAATAGATAACAGCCTGCTCTTGAGTTATGAACACACTCGTTTTAGATGATGTGCCGCATTAATAAAACATTTTCATTTAATGCTTTCTTTTAGATTTTATTAAATTTCTATAGGCCATATTTTGACAGCTTTTTAACATGGTAAATTCGTTTTTGTTTGGATTCTCTTTAAACAGCGAAATACACTTATTATGGCTATTTAATATTTATTGCTAACTGAACAATTGGGCTCAACCTCCAAAACTACAATTGAATATATATTGAATAAATAGATGAAGTTATTATCGTAAGAGCCCACTAAGGGACTTGCCAGATCATGGGCAGCAGCGTTCTCTGTGCTTTTGTACTGAACAAATGTACTGCGATCGCCAATCCGCCTGCCAAGCGTGGCGATTACGGCAAAACCCCCGAAAATGTCAATGTGGTGACACTTGGGAGAGGCCTATGTCCAGCAGTGGACGTCTTTTAGGCTGAAATGATGATGAATGATGATGAAGTTATTCATACAAAACCTTAAACATTTTCAGTTTAAATTGTTTTCTCTACAGCAATGATCATAAAAAAATATCTAAGAATCCTAATATGCATGAAGAACTTTGAGCCATCACAATTTTAAACTTCAAGCGTATCGATTTACCACTTCCCACAAATCCATATTCCATAGACAAGTCTGTTTATATATTTGACATACCAACTACTTGTTGACCCGGAAACCATAGAGTTGATCGTGGAAATGGTTTTCTCTTCCCCAGCAGTCTGAGGTGAGGAAGTGGCCACTTGTACCTGATTACCATACCGGTATTATCGCAGTTAATGGGCCATCAATCATCAGTTTATGAATGTATTAACGATATGTTGAAGTTACTTTTAATGTTAAATGTTTAATAATATATTCAGGAACTTTAAATAAAAAAAATGGAAATTGAGAGTGACTGGCCGCAAAACACAGCCTAAATAAACAAATGAAGGTAGATATAAGAGGATTTTATCTATCTAAATATATATAACTCAAAGGTGACTGACTGACTGACTGACATAGTGATCTATCAACGCACAGCCCAAACCACTGGACGGATCGGGCTGAAATTTGGCATGCAGGTAGATGTTATGACGTAGGTATCCGCTAAGAAAGGATTTTGATCAATTCTTAACGCGAGCGAAGCCGCGGGCAAAAGCTAGTTTTTTCATAAGATTCTGTAATGAGTTTAAAGTGAGTGAAGTCGGTCGGCAACTACACACTATGTTTACACTTTAATTTTTTTTTTTTTTTGTGAAACTTTGAGCTGTGTCTAGCCTAGTCTATATTCTAGAAACATCTTTTAAGCTCAATAAATACTTGAGAAAAAGTAGCTTACAAAGTTTGCTAAGCGTCGGTAATGCATATTTAGACTCATGACTATATATGAACTTACCTATAAGAGAGATCACAAAAAAAAAATGCCGGAACACATAATCACAGCACGTCTAAAGGGCTAAAGTTAGTTAGCAGGTCAACATGGAACTTCGAGAGTTAAGAGCGTTTACGCCTTGCGGTTCTGTTGTCAGTGTCGGACGTAAAGAATAGCACCATCCCATATCTCCCCGTGGTAGTCGTAAGAGGCGACTAAGGGACTTGCCAGAGAATGGGCAAAGGCGTTCTCTGTGTTTTTGTAACAACCACACTGCAATCGCCAACCCGCCTGCCAAGCGTGGCGATTATGGCAAAAACCCCCTTATGTACACTGGGGGAGGCCTATGTCCAGCAGTGGACGTCTTTCGGCTGAAATGATGATGATGATGATGACGCCTTACGGCATTTCATACTGAAATGAAACTTTATACGTATAAACAGGACACATTGGTCTAAAAAGTTACTAAAAAAACATTTTCGAAAAGTTTTAAAAAAAAAAGATAATTGGAAATTTCTGTTTACCTATATGGATAATTTATAATCGTTCTGATTTAGCTGAAACACTATTTTTCGAAAAAAAAAAAAATAGTAACTTTTTAGACCGATGTATCTTGCTTATGCGTATGTTTCATTAAAATTGGTTCAGTCATCTCGGAAAATAAGGACTTGAAATTTTGTCTGAAATGTCGTAAGGCGTAAACGCTCTTAGAATAAATAACTTTAGTAATCCATCAAACAAGTTAGCTAAACAATTTGTTGGTGATATCTTCAGTTGACACCAACATAATTAGTTTGATACTTTGATGACATCAACTGGCCACAATGAATCATTGGTTGCATGTCATAATTATTACACCTGACAAGTGTAGGTATTGGTTGAAGATGACATTATTATATGAATCGATTCCTGTTCTGACGCTCTTGTCATCTTTATGACGAACTTTTAAAACAAAAGTCGAAATGGGTTTTTCCTAGCAAAATAGAGTTAGTTTTCTTGTCAGGTGGAGTAAACTCGTTTTTGGACCACGTAGTGGATTACTGCTTACTGCTCCCCGGGTATTGAGAACGTTATTGTCTGATTATCATCTGACTAGCCGTTTCCCAATTATGTTGGGGTCGGCTTCCAGTCTAACCGGATGCAGCTGAATAACAGTATTTTACATGGAGCGACTGCATCTGGCCTCCACAATCAGTTAGTACTGGATAATATACCCCAAGATAAGCAAGCTAAGCGAAGAGAGCTTAGATACCCCTTGATAAGACTGGTTGTCAGACTTTCGGGCCACTGACTACCTAACAACTGCCAAAGATCTACAATTGAAAGCCGAGACTAACGGGTTATCGTGCTTTCCGAGGCATTGAGGAAACACGGTATGGAATGGGTGGTCACCCATCCATGGACCAGCCTAGGCAAGCACGCCTTAACTTGGAGATCGACCCGAGTGACTGTTAACCCACGTGTTCCTCTCAACGTTATAGGCTGATATTAAAAATCAGGCAGCCTTTAAACTTTTCAATAAAAAAACACAACGAGTCATCTTAATTTTCTAAATTTCCCACAATGACTTGAAGAAATATGGCGTCTGACATAAGTCACAGCGTATGCTACGTCACTAAGCGACACGAGGTCAAAGGTGCCCGCTGCGTCGATATTTTTCTGATGCAACCACATAATTGTCCGTAGACAGTTTGACAGCCCAACCGTACGGTATGTGGGCGTGTGTCGCTGCCTACGACATGTTGGAAAACCCACCCAGCTATTCTTGGCTAAGTCTCTAAAGGATCATATTTTGTTCAACATACAGCCTGGCAATGTCATGCAAATAAAAAAAAAATAAGAACTTTTTAGAATTTCGCGGGCTACCCTAATAGCGCTTCCCTGTTAAACCTGTTTTTGAACTGTCAGATTTATCTGCTGATTGGCATTCGATTTTTGAATTTGCTTTTAATTTTTATTAACCTTGGCTGTTATAAAAAAGCATTCTCAGCTAATTTTGGAAAAAGAACTCTTGCTAAAACATTGAGCGCGTTCCTGTCACTTACAAAGATACCACGCCTGTCACATAAACCGCAATAAAACTAACGCACTTCACGCGTAATGTGGGGCACTAATGAACTGAAACATTAGTGTTTTGGGGAACACATTGGCCGAATGCACGTAATGGTAATGGCCCCTCGGACAGCGAGGCGTGAGAATAAGCGCTAACACACACATTACTGATTATCTACAGAGCATTAATGTGCCTCGTTCACATTTTATTTTTACCCACAATTAATTTAAAATAAACTTTTAGTGATATCGGTTGCTTTCATCTTTTAAAAATAGTATCAGTCACTCATAAAAGTGATGTGCAAAAATAACGGTTAAATCGAAACAGTAACGTTAGATTTTAATGAGTTTCACATGAGATACACTAATCGACAAACAATTAAATAAATAAACAGGAAATTTCCTTTCTCGTATAATAGTAAATTGATAGTTAACCTTATGGGAATTCTCTAAGATTTACGACGTACGGTTCCCAAGTTAGATTTTGTGTTTGTTAGTGGTTTGTTTAGTTACTATAGAACAATATCAAAATATAGGAAGTAAGTAATAAATAATTAATTGGCCGTAAAATATTAATTACCAACATTTTATTAGTTTCCCATGATATCCGACTCCCGAGATTTAAGCACAACCTGTATGAGTACAGTCAAACTAAACTGTAATGTGCCATACCCATTAACCTAGATAGGATGCTATATTCACTATAAGCAAGGCGTGCCTGATCGAAAGCCAGCTCCGGAAGCCATGAACTTGGAGACAAGCTGACAAGCCGACCGGTACTGATACCGGTATACCGGTGCGACAGGACGACTCGTTTCCAAACGGAACAACCAATTTCGAACGCCCGACAGTCCGGTAACGACTATCGATATCTAGATTTACCTGTTGAGTCACATCACTATCACTAAAGATAAATTATGGTTCAGATAGGCTGAAAACACGACAATAAAAAAAAAGTAAAAAAGAAAGAAAACTGGCCATGCAGAATATGACGAGTTATCCATGGAGTATTAAATTGAATTTAGAACGTGCATTGAAATCTGTGAATCACACCATTCTCTTTTGTGTAACCTATGGTTTCCAGGAATAGTACCATGATATATTGAAACTCTCGTTTTCACAGATCGAGCTTTCTGATTAGCTCAACATAGCTACGTAACTCCGACTGTCTATCAAAATGTTACCCTTTTCAGCACTAAATCAAATTATAACTGCCTTGTTAGTCTTGAGAACGAAGGTTATTAAATAAGCTGAAAGCTTTGTAAGCAAATACTATAAGCAGCTGGTGTATAACCTGATTTATTATCATGTTGTTTCAACTAAGATGTTAGTATTGTTAGTAGTGAGCTGGTTAAGGCGGAAGAAATGTAAAACTTAAGTTAGTGGGAGATACGGCTAAGTAAGTTGTTAATATAACCAAATATAACAAGTTATGTATCCAATAAGTTAGTGTTTATTTGTAAGTGCATTGACACCGAATTACTTTCAAGCCTTATTATTTGAAGTGTTAGTATAAGTTAGTACATATTTTATGATAATATTAAACGTCATGTTAGTAGCGTTAAAACTATGTTATTTGATATTAGTGTTTACTTTGTTAGTCATAGGGTTTTACGTGTACAAACACTTATCGTCTAAACATAGCCTTAAGATACGAGCGGATTCCAAAACACAGATTTCCATACCGTGCCAAAAGGCTCTAGCTGTGGGCCTTTCCATATTAAGGACATTGTACTTCATAACTTAGACATTCTTCTCTCACCATTACAAATATTCACACGGCTGCAAGATTATCATCGAAATTACAAAATTTTGAGCGTAGGCGAGTAATTGGTGTGCCCACGGCTTTTTATTTGATTGACCTGACCTTTATTGCAAACGGTAAAAATTGAATACGTCTTGTTTGGAAGTACGCGCTTATGGCAACATTGGAATAACTGTCATTATGATTTGAAATTGGAATTGACGGATGGTAATAATGTCCCATGAAATTTATTTGTGATAGATGGCTTTCTAACGGTTGCTACGGAAATTACTTTTTAAAAAGTTTGCTTTAATCAATGCTTGCGCCATACGGCTCCTAGTTGTTGAAATTTTCATGTAATTTTATGAAATTAGAGGTAGGTTCAAATAAGCGAAAAAATAACATGAATATCCTTAAATTTTATCAAAATGATGTGCTGCATAAATCATTCTTCTGATTTGATTGATTTATAGACATCAATACCCGTGATGAAAAAAAATAAAATGTAGTTGGTAAGTATTGTTTATTACCTACGTGACTCAAACGTAATGTAGTTTCTTATCTAAAATCTTTTGTTGATATTGATATCAATAACCTGCTAGAATTACAGAAAACACAGCAAAATAAAAACTACGGAAGACATCGCCTTGTGAAATAATACCTTAGCTACTTGATTACAGCTACACAATAGTTTCCAGGAACATCGTAACAATAGTGTAAGGCTCATTCCCACGTGTTCACGTTAAAGGCCTGCGCAGACGAAGGACCTCTGTCCACGGAAGAAAAAAAAACACCGGAACATAACGATATAAATGTGGTTGTACAATTTACTCTCTAGTATCACATTATTGTCTCCTAAGAAACTATCTTCAAAACGCATTTATATTGCTACAAATTAGCTGACACATAGCTGACAAAAACCGACCAAAGTCCAAGATTCAAGTCAAGTTATACCATTTATTTCAATTATAAGACCATTCAGAGGCACTTATGACTTTATGAGTGTCAAACTTTTAAATTTGTGTTCGAAATACAAATACTGTTGATTCTAGTTCCTCATTCGTAAAGGTAGATTCATATTGAAAAACCGACCAAGATACTACATAGTTACTCTTTTAAAATGTTTCCCTCGTCTGGACAGGCCTTTAGGTGCGCAGGGGCATAAAAATGCGCGGGTCGTGAACTCGAATGACGACACTCTTGCAGGCGGCAATACAGTTATTTTTAGTAGTTTTAGTGTTTAAATGCATTACTCCGGTACTTACCCATTTATGTTCTAGGAAGAATGTGAAATAAGCTTTCGAAGAACGGATAAGTCACTTTTTCTTCGTATACGGTAAGACGGACTCACAAAAATGTTGGTGACAGTTAGCGGATGATGCAAATTCTGGAACAAAAGAACAGTTGGTTAAAACGTTTTTTTTTTCAGTTTATTTTGAATTTTTAAACCATTACTTGTTTATTTTATGTTATGAGCCTTACTTGCGAATTGCATTAATTAACTATATATATACCTCTATTGATATTGGAACTAAACTTTTTATACAACTTAATCCCTAACCTAATAATTTGCAATTTTCTGCTAAAATGGCATATTGTATCTATTGTTGATGATTGTGAGTATTGCACAAGTGCAAAACCGTCTATTTTAAGAGTTTCTTATTAAATGTTATTGTTTAAGAAATTATTCTGTATCGTCGTCTTGTATGTATGTATGGGTATTAAACTACAAAGAAGAGATCCTAGCAGCAGACGCGTCTGCCTTGCAAGTTAGTACTAATGTTAGGTGTTTTTAACTAAAACTTAATTTTCAGTAATTTTAATTCAAGTACATTCTAAATAGATTTCCCCTATTTGATGAATGTATTATACCTACTCATAGAATGATTAATGATCTAATTTGAATTTGCAATATTCATCAGCACACAACCACAATTCAGTGTCAAGCGAACGTCATATTGCTGTCATCATATTTGCATAGCGCGGCCTGACTTGACACTTCAACAAGCTTTATCGATAAATCGACAGCACAACAACGTTTTGTATTCCCATCTCTAACAACTTTCGATTCTGCATCGATCATTTAGAATCGGCGTTTAAGCGAACCTCACGTGCACAATTCGAAATTTTCCGATTACGAAACGGTTGGATTCGATTAGACTTTCGCTGCACGAAATTAGTTGAAAATTTTCTCCGATATCCATCAACTTTTGCTTTGCAATGATTGCTGATAGACGGATAAAGAAAGTCAACATCATAAATGCAATATCTCTTATAGTACAAAATGCAGCGGATAATGTAGTGTCACACTTTTTTTCTTTTGTGTAGAAATTATAATCTGACTTTGCTTTAGTGCTTTCATAAAAAAACATTTATAATTCTGTGTATGTGTACTTATAATGCTCATTTAATAATCTTAAACGAAGGTTTCAAAAATTCATCACGTGTTTAAAAAAAAACAATGAAATGCATAGCTAAATGTAATCACCATCGGATTAAGTTCTCAATTTAAATATCCAACGCCTGTTCCACACATCGGCTCATTACTTCACGATTGGTGCTATCACAACACCTGTCAGCGGCAGCATGACTGGTCGTAGACTCGTAGTCACGCATCATGCTGCCTACCTCTAATGCAAATCAAGGTCGTGAACCCATTTGATGTATGGAACCGCCATGTTTGATACCCGGATTAGTAAGTGATGGATAAGAAGCGACTAATAGAACAACGTTGTTTAGTTGATGTATTAGGTGCTAGAATTAATTTGTCAACGTTCTCTTTATGTTGTTTTAATTATGGAATCGAATGTTTTCTTGATATAATCTGACGTTTGAATTAATGTTGTGACATGTTTAGATATTTCGAACGTTAGAATCGAGTAATTAATTAGCTGGCGTTGATTTTTAAGGAAAACATGAGCCTATTAAAATATAGGTACACAGATTTTCACTTACTTAATTACATAAGATTAATATGAGTGGCATAAGTTATTAATTCTGATAATACCTATGACTAGGAAGAAGAAGAAGTGCTCTGCTCACGCAACAGGACGCGCCACAAACTGACAAACATCGACACGACTATCTCGTTCTTACGATCTAAGATCAACACTTCTCTTAAATAGCTTACGGTACATCCATACGCCGATTATTTTATTAATTAAACACCTGCCGAAGCCCGAAGACGATAACATATTCGATTCAAGCTTAATGTCACAAATTGTGACCAGTATCTTGATTGGTATTTTCTTGATAGCGAACTTCGAAGAAATTTAAGCAATTTTACTGCAATCAATCACTTGACGATTGATATTGGACGTGGGCATTTTTTCGGAAAATTATGGCTGTCAATCTTGAGTAAAGCTTGGATAAAAAATTAATACATACATATTTTAATAAGTAACTTTAAGCATAAGTATTTACAGTTTCCTTCCTGTTCCTATTTATTTGCCTTCCACGCTAATCTCGGAGAAAAAGGAAAACATGGAATGCATCAGCTGCTCTTTGTCCCGCGCCGGTTTACTGTTCACATTTACATCTTCAAGTAAACCACAGCCAACATAGGGCATGCGGACTGCCACAGTATGTAAATGGCCTAAGTTGGACAATTGGCGTAAAAACAGGGCATCAATTTAGGTTGGTAACGGAGGAACATTATCTAGTTAGTTAGTACCCAGGGACCGAGCCAGTAGGTTCACTGTTTACCCATCAACCCGCACACGTCACAAAACGTGATGGGTTAACTGTCTAATCGCCTCCATTCACATGACAAAGAAAACGAAAAGCTCTACTCAAAGCTCACTAGGCGGGCAGGCACTGTCTCTAGTGGTGCTGCTGCTGATGACGGTGAGCAGGAGAACCCTAGAGAAGGGGTGCTAAGAATCTCCGGGCAAGAACGACCTTCCGTTATACGACCCAGCCTATACACAAATCGGACAACGAAAAAACACTTCACATTTCAACTTCCAATACACGAACATTAAAAACAGAAGATTGTTTACTAGAGATTGGAAATGCATTGAATGACATCAAATGGGACATAGTTGGTTTATCAGAGGTGAGAAGAAATGGATAAGACACGATAGAAAGGGAAAACAGTAAATTCTATTACAATGGGCAAAGTAGAGGTCTTTTATGGTAAGTATAGGCTTCTTGGTCGCGAAAAAGTGGAAAAATAACAAACTTTAATTTACTTCTTACTCAGACCGGATAGCAGTTTTAAAATTTAAAATATCAGACATAAAAACATTAACCGTAATTCAAGTCTACGCCCCAACCTCTTCCCACCACGACGACCAAGTGAAAGAGTTCTATGACCAACTCAATAAAGGTTGCGACAATCACCGAAGCTCCTGGAATATTATTCTAGGGGACTTTAATGCCACAAATACATTAATAATTACAATGTAATTACATAAACTATATCAGGTCAACTGTTACAGTGGCAGACGTGACATCGATGAAGTAAAAAAACGAAACGAAAATAGTTGAAACATTTTAGGTAAAATTAAATTCGGTCAAACATTTTTCGAACTAAAATAATTTTAATAAATCCAATTTATTCAAATGTTTTGTTATTTTTCAAAATGTCTAATTAGCACAACTACAAATACATGTTTTTAATTTAAAGTTATCGCAACTCCGGCCCCCAAGATACAGGCACAGCCTAGTTTGGGGTCCACTGTTATCTAAATTTGTTAAAATAAAACTTTTTACCGATATCCTTAATGATGTTAGACTAAGAAAATTACTGTAACTATGGTTTAATAAATTTATTCTTATTCTTAACTTATGATAGGTAACCTGTCTACCTAATATTCTTCATACTCCAGTCACTCAAGTTCATTGATCTATCCTTCATTTAAGAAAACCCAACGCCCATACAGGACAAACAAACAAAAAACATAATCCCTCGTATGTAGGTAGGTGTTGAATAAAAACTAACACACATGAAACCTCAATTATATTGTATGATATGCAGCAGAGATTATAACGATTAGCAATATAATGTTGAGAAAATGCGAAACAATACAATTATATCAGTAATAAACGCATTGCGTATCTTGTTTTAAAATGATTTATGCGAGACGTCAGCCCTCCCGCTGGGTTACTGCAAAATTATGGCTGATGCCTTAATCGAAGAAGACAGTTAAGTGTTTACTACATATTAAAAAGGTTTAATTGCCTACATAGGCGGGACGAGAGAGAAGCTTAGAGGAAGCTTTGCTGAAACTTGACTTAGGCAAAAAAATAATGCAGAACAATTACTGAATTAATCCACCCTACATTTTAGTGACTACGGGATCATCTCATAAAGGAATCCAAATTCAAAAAAAAAGAATGGAACGTCATTGTGACATCTGTCATCGAGATAAAACACACACGGCGCAACAAAAGTATAATCCGTTCATTTGTAATTCCGCGCGTATTCTGACAATCAATCAGTTGGCTCGAAAGTCTTGAAACCACTTGGAGGTAATCTTCCCGAAGCGTGTGAATGCGGTCACGATGTTGCTCGGAGGCGGTCTATATTTTATGGTCGGTGTTGCAACTCTATGGGAAACGTACCAAAACGATGAATGATTAGAACGTTCGCCGCTTCCAATTTCTGATATTTGAATGTAACCGCTTTAGATATGCCTTATGGACTTGTCCGGTAAATTGCGGTGATGCAAAATTGGTAACCGACAAAATATAGCGACAGTTATAGTTTGACGTAACGGGAACAACGAGTCATCAGAATAAATTAAAGAAATGAATATTCCTAACTGCTTCGTAATCACCAATGCATGTTGTAATGTGTAATTAGGAAAATGTAAAACGACAAAAGGCAAGATAATAAATTCATAAACACAGGCTTATAAAATTACAAGTTTACAATCAGAGTCCAAGATTTAACCAGTTCAACTTTTTATTTGCAGTCTGGTTATTTATTATTTATCTCAATAACATGAATTAAGCCTGTTATTATTGTTACGGAATCAAGCATCCTGAGATCAAAATAACAGGCAGGATGTTACGACCACATCCGCTTTGGTGACCAAAAATAAGTATACAATTACAATACATCTAAGGCATTCATTTAAATTGGAAACGTGAAATAATTATTAACGCTTTACTTATTCGGATGAGGCGTTAAATAGCTCTTGAATGATAAAGCTTGTCAGCGGCTGCGGTGCTGTCAATTCATAGTGAATTACTCAGACCTTCTTTTATAACTTTTTCACAAAAATTGATAAATGGTTTGATCGTTTGTCAAATGAGCGCAGCACTTCACTACTAATGGTTTATAGGACAGGAGCATGGTTCACGGCCTCGCAGGGTCAGGCCTATGGCCTAAGGATGTGCGTGCCAAGTCTCGCCCGTGAGGCCAGGCCGAAGATGTACGATCACTGCCGACGCGGATAAACGACGCGAGGCGAGAAAATACTACGACTAGCACGCAAGGACTGCATGCACAGGGCCGGATTTGAATTGGTAAGAGGTGCATTACTTACATCAATCTTCGATACGGTTTTAAAGTGATGTGCTGGTAGAAGGTACAGGTTTAGAACGGGAAGGTCTACTGTTTACAGAATCTCATTTTATAAAGGAGGAACGCGGTAATGGTTTTAATTTATGTTCTGCCGCCAACTTGGCTTGCTTGAACTTGACAGTTGCTAGACCTACTGGGGTTTTCTATGTTATCTTTTCCTTTTTTATTTGAATTTCTCATTCTTCATTCTGATATCTATGTGATAAAAATGATTTTTATTACACTTATTTTATTTTGCAGAAATTAGCACTGATCCTAAGTTTCTAACTCGCAAATCGATTTAGTATTATCTCCTGAGTTAAAATTTTCATTCCTACTACAAAATTTCAAAATACGCCTCTTCGATATCGCAGCTTATCTTTCCAACTTGCATATCGATTTTCAGTGTACACAGTTTAATATGGGCCTGTCCTTTCTCCCGTCGGGGGACATTAAGTACGGCAGCAACGTCATCATTCAGCATGCATCCGGCATGCACTTCGCACGTCCGAGTGCGGCTCTGGCAGTCACGTCCATAGACGAACGAGAACGCGAACGCGATTGAGAGAGCATTTTGACTCCTAAATGAGTTCGTTCACACGACTTAGGTTCATGGACGACTGTCTCTGTTTAGGATTCCCATGTAGGATGTACTGCTGTATAAGTGTGACTTATAATGGTCATTAGTGTTTTATATTTATGATTGTAATTAGTGTTCCTATTGTTTATTCCCTTGCCGATGCGGCTTTCGAAACAGGCTGTGGATTGCTTGCTATTCTTATAATTATAATTGCAGCGCTGATGTGGATAAAAGAATTACATGTTGGCTTTTAATCTTTTACAGGTGTTACGTCAAATGTTATCTTTATTTAGATTTTATGAACAAAAATGTGTGGTCTTGATACACCAATCTCCTCGATCAGAAGATACATAAATAACCGACTTTGCCAATTTGATCAAGAATCTCCAAGATACTGGCGATAAATATCATAAGACATCAACACTCTAATTATCAGTAGGTGCCAATCAGTATAGGAACAGAATAGTCTGCGTCGACTAAAAGAAGGCAAATATTTCATTAGCGGTAACGGTACCATGAAGATTTAAAATAAAAGATTGAGAGTGGGTAACATCAGTTTATCACTACATGAGATTACCTACTTTACGAGCCACACCGTTCTTAAACCACTCTAAGTTTTCTTTTAGTTCCCAGATTAGTTTGAAGGCATTGTTAGCAGTAGAATGACGAACATGTAATTTAATTAGTCGAATATTACTTTAGATGACGTAGCAGTAAATCAGTAATTCTTCATCTCGCCCCACGCTATCATCAACAAATTCCATCAGAAGTTCATTCTTTAAGATGATCCTATTCTAAAGTATAATTACAAATGATAATTAATTTTGGAGTGACTAACTGTGTGAACCTTTCAGTTATAAATATTTATAAGTTTTGTTTTGGACACTGAACGGTAGAGTTCATTGACCAATCTATGACTTGTACCGCTATTGTCTTTCATGATGAGAATCTTTGTAAGAATACCAAATTTCAAGTATTCATTGATTGCATTTATCCAGCTTTAAGTTTCTTATCAATATCGAATGTGGTTATTGGAATATTAATTTATTATTTTTTACCTGCCGCAAGACTCAATATACAACGAAGACAAAGTGAAAGCAGTTGATATGGATGTTTTGTGATCAAGTTAAATATTATTTACAAAACAGAAAAGAAGATGGTGATGGTGAATCGTAATACCATCACTTAAAATAAATATAGCTAGCTCAGCATTGAAACTATAACCAGTTGTGCAACACCGAACATAATTATCAATTACATAAAATTCTTTTTTGTTCAACAAGTTCGGGACATAACAACCGGCCAATTACGCGTTCCGTGTCACCTATAAATGCAAATCGTTGTGGAATCCAGTAGCGACCGCGCGGCCGAAATCGATTTACATAATAATACGCTATTACCGAATATCATCACGTGTAACGATTGATCGTGTTTAAACAAACGGTGCAGCGATTGGAATAAGAATTCGGACTATTTGGTACACGGGTCAATACGTTTATCGATTGACACAGTGCATCTACAGCTCTACAGTCTAGTGTAATTGAGTTCACTATCGCAAGACAGACCTAACTGACCATATCTCTATTCAGAAATACAATAATAACAACTCGGGGTTTCTTAATTTTTTCTACTCGAATATGCGTTGAAGATAGTACGTATTATCTTCAACAGTTTGAAATCGATTTTTACGCTCGCCGTTTCCGATATCAATCATTGCTTGTAGAAACAAGCTTAGAAAACAGATAAGACTTCTAGAAAGAAGTCTTATCAGTTTTCTAAGCGCCGCGCCGTTTACTTCTAAAATAACAATGAAAGTCCTTAACTTTATTGACATAAAAGTTATTTTATGATATCATATCCCACGGTTTCTCGATCGTACCAAGGTATAGCTCTTCCCATTGTATATCTTTCCCACAATGTCTCATGAAACGTGAAACCAATACTCGTTGCAACTTATTAGTTTTACCAGCGATTCTCAAATTAATTAAAGAAAAAAGTTTTGATATTCTACTATAAACTCTTTTGACAAATGAATTATTTGAAATTGTTTCTCACACAATTCTCAAAAGCTTTGTCAACGATTATGAAGTACACGGTATGTCATTACTAGATGAAGTTACTAGAGAAGAAGTAAAAACAGATGAAAAGTTCCATCTCTATGATCTAATTTGTGTCCAAAATAGTCCATGTCTACTTCGTGACAACGATACAAATCGTTTTCAATAAATAAAAGATGATGCAAAAAAATATTCTACAGTCAAAATTCGGCTACTTCCCATTTGGTAAACTTCCCATTTCGTAAACCTCAAACTGTACCTACTAAAAAGTTGCGTTTGGTAAACATTTCGTTACTTCATACATTTAATCCCATTTGGTAAACTTTGTTAGTATTGTTATTTTTGTACGGTACAGTCAGTGTCAAATTAGTATTAAATTAGAGATGTATATATTTTTAAATGCTTCAGTCTTGAGATAGTATCTCGACCATCAAAAAGAATGGCTGATCAAGAAGAAGTAAAAAAAACGTATAAAAACTTTAATTCTGAACTCTGTTCCATATGTCGTAGAGGTGGAGGGTAAAGCGGTTCAACTTGGTAACAGGACATTATCGAATAGCGAGTGTGTGTAATGATAACATGGGATTAAGCTGCTTGTACGCTATCTGCGAAAAGTCTGTAAAAATACCACGATGCTACTAAAAATACCACGTGCTTTTCCCGCAAAAGAAGCACCGAGCGGGTTCTCAGGTAGGGATTTATTGTCCTTACCATCGTTTTAAACAAAAGGTGTGAATGAGATAGACATAAGTAAGTATACGTAAATTATATCTATTACCGGGTTTAACTTATCAGTTCACTCGTTTTATGCATAGTGCAAGGTCGTTGCAATGTCGGGTGAGGGATCTTCTAGTGGTGCAGTGAATTTAAAAATTATTAATAGTACACGAGGCGGTGAAATTTTATTACGCGCTGGGCATCAATATTATAAACAGAAAAATAATAAGGACTCAAGTTGGTGGCGCTGTGTTAATAGAAAAGATGGATGTTCAGCAAGTGTAACTTTGAATTCAAATCGAAGCCATGTATTAAGAGAAAATGCTCACTGCAGTTCTTGTATTCCGAATTTTGAAAAAAATGAAGTGAAAGTAGCCATCGAAAAATGTAAACAAACTATATGTGAAGATCTGAAGCCGATTCCAGCTACATACAGGAAATGTACTAAAAAGCTGAAAGATAATGGTTATGAAATTATTAAAGAATTACCAAATTTTGACAAAGTTAAAAGCAGTTTGTATAGACACAGAAATAGACAACTAGGAATCACAAAATCTCAGCACTCTAACTCTACAGAAATCGTGATTCCTGACCGTTTTAAAGACAATTTATTGTTTGATGAGATTGACGGTGAAAATAGAATGATTGTGTTTGGTTCAAAGAGTGCAATTGCACATTTAAATGACGTCCGTCACTACTTTGCGGACGGAACGTTCAAATGTTGTGCAAAGCCGTTTCTTCAACTATACGTTGTACACGGAGACATAGGAAGTACAGAAACTGGGACAAATATTGTACCATTTTTTTATGCAGTGTTGACAAACAAAGAAGAAACTACATATGAAAGACTGTTTTACTAACTAAAATTTCATTTACCAGAGTGGACAGCCGATATTATTACCTTGGATTTCGAAAAAGCTCCAATAAATGCAATTAAAAAGACATTTCCAAACATAATTGTTAAGGGGTGTTTTGTTCACTTTGGCAGAGCGCTATTAAGAAAGGCAAAATCTCTTGGCTTATTACAACATGAAGAATCTCACTATCACGTCAAACTATGTATGGCTCTGGCACATTTACCAAAAGAAGACATAAACGATGGATGGCTATACGTTATGAGTCAAAGGTAAATTAATTTTGCAGTATTGAAATGAACGCGTTTAGTTCTGGATATTTCTTCTACCGCCATTTTCTACAGCCATTTTTATGCGTTAGAAACTAGGTAATATATGGTTTTTCGTATCATAATCTTCAACGAATTAATTCTGTTACAGTTTTGAAGAAAAAGCTATAACTGAATTCAATGATTACTTTGTGGATCAGTGGTTGGAAAATGAAGATATGATGAATATTTGGTGCTGCTACGCACAAAGACACCGCACTACAAACCTCATGGAATCTTGGAATTGGAGTTTCAATAGTGAAATTGGAAAAAGGCCATCAATTCTTTTATTTTTCGAAACGATATCAGGCAATATTAAACATTATGAAAATCTTCTGAAAAGGTACATATTTTTGTTTCAATGACCTGTATTTTTAGGCGACACATATGATAAAAATTATACATTATTACTTTAATTAATCATAACAATTTTTTACAGCTTTTATAATAATGGAGAAAGTATATCAAAACGAAGAAAAAAATCTATCCAAAATGATATACGAATTAACAATATTCTCGGCGATTACAAAAGTGGAAAAATATCATTGGAAAATTGTTTGAACGAATTATCAAGAATTGCTTGTATCACTTTATAATTTATTTATTGATTTTTAACTTTGTAGTGTAGGTAGTAAATTTTTTATGTTAATATTCCAAATCTGTGATTATATTTTATAGTTGATTTTGTGTGTAATTTTTAATGTTAATGTACCAAATCTGTGATTATTATTTGTTTTTATATTTAAAAGTTGATTTTGCATGTATTTTTTATGTTATTGTACCAAATCTGTGATTATTATTGTTTTTATATTTTATAGTTGATTTAGTATGTATTTTTTTACGTTAACGTACCAAATCAGTGACTGTTTATTTTTATATTTTATAAGTAGTTGATTTCGTATGTATTTTTTTATGTTAATGTACATTAACATAAAAAGATAGTACCAAATCTGTGATTATTGTTTTTTTATATAAGTTGATTTCGCATCTAGATTGACTTATGTTATTAAAAAAATAAAACTTGTCATCGAAATAGTCAAATCGAACTGTGATTTTTCTTAAATTTTTTGAAAGTTATTTGTACACCCCACTTTTTATTTCTGTTTTTAAATATCAATATGTGTAAATGGCATACGTACACATAATCCGACTATTGTACCTGTGATTAAAAATATTTAACAAAATAAATGACAATGTTATCATTAGTTTCGTTTTTCTTTTTTTACTTGACTGTACCCATTTCATCTGAAAGTTTACCAAATGGGATATAACACAAAAAAAAATTGAAATGTTTTCGAAATGGGACTAAATGTATGAAATGTATAATGTTTACCAAACGCAACTTTTTAGTAGGTACAGTTTGAGGTTTACGAAATGGGAAGTTTACCAAATGGGAAGTAGCCCAAAATTCAGGCAGTCGAATTTCTCAGAATGTATTGTATACTAACGGAGGAAGTAAATATGTTCTATAAATAAAAGTATTAGTCATTCCTTTGACTATTATTTCCTCGTTTATCGCGATCGAATCTCGATTGTCCACCGTGTTGGTATTGTAATCGATCCAATTTAAAAATAACAGCCTTAAAATAATAGTCTTTCGTCAGTCAAGAAATCTAAGATTGCTTGTTCCCACTACATGCAAATATGATTTTTGATCGTAAGGATTATTTTTTTAGGTTCAAATAACCATAAAGTAATGAAGAATACCGTGTCTAATTCAACAATCAAAGTTCCAATTCAAACATCGGCCGCTAAAAAGATCCGACGGATGAAAGTGCTAACTATTCTGTAAAGTGTAGACAAGCCGCAACAAAATCATAAAATTTACATACCACAGAAACTACAACCTTATTTCTTGCATATAAGAATGATATTTGATATTTTAGAAGCAAAACATATATTTGTTTTACGAGGAGTACAAATCGTGGACGGCAAACAGAATTGGAAAGCAAATACGGCTTTGTGGTCGATTCACTGTACAAACATTTCCATCCATGGACGGGCAGAATGCTCGGTATTTAGCCCAAATATCCTAGCGGTGCATAATTGCATAACAATAAAACTATTGTATCCGAGTTTATGTGGGAGATTCTCTCAGCATTCCTAAAATTTCCATCTCTGTTCCCACATTAACGAATTCTTGTTTCAATAACTTGAAATCATTTTGGAATGATTCTGGGGTGCATTCTTTACTTTAAGGAATTGCTTTTGTTTTAACTATGCTGACATAGTCTTCTTTCTGTTGCTCTGGAAGTATTTCCATTATCATTAATTTACTTTTGGTAGACTCATGCGCAAAGACTTCCATAAAATGTTTAGTGTCCATAGACTATTTCCACTGTATAATTTCATTTAAAGTCTCTTACCTCCCATGAATAAGCACCCAATAAAATTAACAATTTAATTGTTAATAAAATACAAATCAATCACAATGTAGATATTAATTTCACACTAATAAAATTGACGACACTGAGGTGCTAATATTAAAGTCTTTTAATCTTAAGTTTAGCACTCACTCACTGGATACAAAAGCAACAATTATAATAAACAGTTACACAATTTTCTAAAACGAATCATTTGGATCGACAATAGAGGTAATGGTTTTAAACTTGCCAGTTGAACAATTATTTTGTTGACTGGCTCTTATACATCCCAAGCATAGTCTTATTGCCAATCCAGTCACGTCCTCCGGCGACTTACCAAGCATAGTTACTGAGCAAATTAATAGTATTTCTTTGATTTTCCTTCCTTACAATATCAAATATATCATCGTTAATTTTATTTACTTCGTGAAGTTTTCCTTGATGACCTAAATTTTGCTGAAGTTTATTTAAAATTGATTCATCTACGTGTACTTCATTGTTAGATGAGTCCTTTTCTATTCAGATTTGGTTTTCTTTCTTTTGCATTTTCTTTTAGTTTCACGAAATGTTTCGCTCTTTTATTTTGTATATCGTCTTATGTTTGGATCCTTTTGCGAGTATTGTTATCTCTTTTTGCTTTGACCTCGATACAAATAAGCTATTTATGTTCATGACTATGTGTGATGTTTTTCACAGTGGAAAAATCGTTTACCCTTTTAGTATTGACTGCTCATAATAAGATGCCAGTTACGTCAGAGTGACGGTCAGTTCTGACGTCACAATCTCACACGTTCAATATTGACAATCAACATCACAAACCGTTTGCCGCAGTGTTCACTTGATTTTGTAAAGCAAATGTTTAGAATGCACCCAACGCATATCAATGACTGGAAAATAAATACTTCTCATTCAACTTTATCGTATTATTAATATACTTTCTAAACAAACAGCCGTGTTAACTGTCAGTCCCTATTACGAGCTCTGTTTGCCTTCGGCCAGTAGTAAACTTTATACTTATGCAGTTGTAAAGTATTAGTAGATACTTTACAAGTGCAGCTTTCTCTCATAAATGTATATAGAACTAAGTTATATAGTGGAACTACACGAGAAAGGTGCCTAATGACCCTTGTGTACTAAGTACGAGCAAATGTTATGCGTTAGTACATGGCATTACCTGCGACCTTTAAGGTAAGGGCGGTAGTCGGGAACAGTTGGCGGACGGGTGCGAGCACACCTGCGCAGGCACATGTCGTCCCCCACCCGGCGCACACGTGCCCACAATGAACGTGTCTTTTTATCCTTTTAATTTAAAAAAGGAACTGCGCATCCTGTACGTTAGATGCTGCAGCTGATCTTTAGCCACCTTTTTATTGTATATGCTAACCTCTTTGTTTAAAAAAATGAAAGATGTCTCCATGTACATACGTGTGAATGTTACTCCATAGAACGGGTTGCTGAGGTCATAAAAGGGTCTTTCAAGGTTGACCATTGAATATTTATCATTATAAGTAGTACGCAGTCGGCATTGAACTAAGTGTAGTTTTTTTTTGTATTTTATTATTGTGACCGGTTCTTTTTGTACTTTAACAATTATTTTGCTATGAGCATGAGTAATGGTTCAGCTTCCGAATCAAACTAGATTTTTAAAGGCAAGCGGAATTCTTAAGAATTATTTATAGGTATCTCAATATTATAATAAGCTTTACAGCACTTTGTTTGAAGATCATAAATTACAATACACACAATACGCATTGAATTCGCGCCCTTTTTGCAACTATTCATTAGAAATCAATGAAGCGGTTTTACAAAAAAAAAAAAAAACAGTTCAATGTCTTAAAACTTTCTACGTGACATAGATAAACTCAATTAACGTTAAGCCGATAACTAGAAAACACACGAGAACTCGTTGAGCTAACTGTCAGCCTCGCCACACTACAACAGTGACACACATAACAAGCTGCCATGCCACACACTGGGGAAAAACTGGGAAAACTGGACAAAAACGCGTACAGACTTGTAGTTGTCGCTATCAGCTGAATATTGATGTTTTATTACCAGTGTTATAAGACTGAATAATGGAGGCACCCTGTTAATACGATGGGTGTGACCAGTTACGATTCAATCATTGTTTTTTGAGAACAAGTAATTTAGTAATAATAGCCATTAATTATTTTGGCCAATTATTTTGTGCTCTGTATGGTGTCGGACGTAAAGAATAGCACCATCCTATATCTTCCCGTGGGTGTCGTAAGAGGCGACTAAGGGACTTGCCATAAAATGGGCAGCAGCGTTCTCTGTGCTTTTGTAACAACCGTACTGCGATCGCCAACCCGCCAGCCAAGCGTGGCGATTATGGCAAAACCCTCCAAAATGTCAATGTGGCGACACTTGGGGGAGGCCTATGTCCAGCAGTGGACGTCTTTTAGGCTGAAATGATGGTGATGATGATTGTGGCCAAATGGATGGCTATAAGAGTCAAAGAAACGATGGACGGTGTAAAAGATGATGTGGATAGAAACGAAGTGACTGCTGAGATGACATGTATGGAAGAAGAAAACATGCTGCACCGACCTCAAATAATTTGGGATAAGGGCTGAAGAATGATGATAATAATAATTTGCTTACGGAGTGATGTATCGCGGTAATTGAATTATAAATGATACAGTAAGATGTACTTAATCTTTTAATTGGATATTTTTAGTTTTCAAAACTCAATATGATAAAAAATTACGATATTTTTAAACACTTGCATGTTAAAGCTCATTTAAAGTTTACATAACCTCAATAAGCTTTCGTCGCAGAAAGTTTTCGCACTTTAATAAGAATTCAATTTAATAATCCGTACGTAAGAGTTTCGGTAAGGTGTGAAATTAACGATTTTATCGGTTCAATGTGTTGAAATCGATACTTCTTTAATATGTTAAAGTGATATTTCCACACCAAAGTAATGCTGGCACAGCAGGTCACTGGTAAAAACAATAATTGCTAATAAATGGAACATTTTGAATATTATAAGTGTCTGCTATCACAAGAACTGTCAAAGTTAAGTCATATTTAGTAACTCTCTACGGGAGAGTCTGAACGACATTTATGAAAGTACTTAAATTAATTTTACTCAAAGTTTGAAAATTTTTGTATGGAGCTTGGCTTGCCTAACTTCCGCCATTTTAGTTTATTATCAAAATAACAGCCATGCCTAAATCAATATCTGGTATTTATAAAATAATTAGTTGGGCGACCGAGCTCTGCTCGGGAGAAAACAGAGAAAATTAATTTTCTCAGAAATGCGACCTAGCTAGATCCATATTTATTTAACATTTTTTTTATCCTTTTCTACCCTTTGTAGTTTCAACGACTTATTGTCGGGCCTACGCTGTCCTCGCTGTAACTTCCAAATATTGAAGAACAAATTTTAAAAGAGTATCCTTGGAGTTTCTTGCCGGTTCTTTTCCACAGGAAACGACCAACTCGAACCGTGTACCTTTTGTCGACGTTTTATAAGTGCCCATATAGGCCTATGTAAAATTTTATATTTTGATTTTGATTTCGCCCCCGTAAACCCCATATTGCACTTTCATCGGAATCGTTAGAGTCGTTTTAGAGAACGTGATTGCAAATATTGCTCGATTAATAATATAGGATATAATGGCGGAAAATGAGAACTACTTTGTTTTAACTAATAGAGCAATACAGTAATTCAATTCTGTTATGATTCATACTTATAAGATATAGCGTTTCCTTTCTTAAATAATACTGATAAAAGGCATTTATAGATGAGCCATCGACCTCACGCGCGCCAAACCGAGAACGGGATTCAAATATCGAATATCGAAGGCGGCCCGGTTCGAACACCGATGATATTAATTTACTTTTAAGCTTTCCTTATTAACTTAAGGTTTGGTGTTGTATAACCTCCTTGGTATTATTTTTTAAAATGAAAAAGTAAATATGACTCGTTCAATATGCTTGTTTTTATATGTTTGTTAAGATTTTCAATGGAGTTCCTTTTTGTTGGTTGGAAAAATTATGCAATAATGGAAGTTATTCAAATAAAAGTACGAATAGCAAAAAAAAAACTTATTTCTTATGTTTTAAGAATAAGCTCGATTTCAATGCGCAAACGCCTACTAGCATTTCGCAATTAGTTATTGCTAAGCAAACTAAATATAAAATGATCGAACTTTGACCAGCGTGAGTGCTAAAAATATGCACCCACTGTGCATTTTAATTGCTTACAAAGAAATTGTTGATGCAAAACTGTGAACATTTATATGTATTAGGTACATCGTTAGCACTCCTTAATTATCATAGCACATGGTAAATAAAGTAGGTAAGAACACTAAATGTCTAATAAGACAATAGAAACAAGGATAATTAAAAAGTATACGTAAGTAATAAAATGTACTGAAGCATACAGCTATTGTTTTAACACTAGGTACGTTATATTTTTTTTATTACATTAACATGGAACTGAAAAATTTTACTGCAAATGGCCTGTAAATCTGCCCACCTCGTCGGAAAATGCTAAAAGAATAATTTAAAGAGTCTTCGTTCAGAATGTTTTTCCTATTCAACAATGAAACCATATATTTTATGGGTACATTGGAAAATAACGATTCATTCACGACACTATTAAGTTTTATACTTAAATATTAAGTAACATGTGATCCACGTGTATGTATGAGAGTAATAAAATTACCTCGATTCATAAAATATTCTAAAACTCTTCCAAAATTACTTACATACTTAAACCGAAATAAACAGCACACCTGAGACCTTGGACTTCGATTAGACTACCATAGCCCGCACTTAGTTCACAATAACTCGGTTGAAACAAGTTTTCAATCCATTGCGGCACAAGTTAACACTAAGCACAAGAACACACGACTGACCTCTTCGATGTACAGCGCAGAAGGGAACGGAATCGTTTCGGACTGTTACTTGAAAGTGTCGTGGTAGGGGCAGTCATCGTTGCGTGACGACTAGGTACGTTCAGAAACACGTCACGGCAATTACCATGTCCCTCGATTATCATTCTAGGCGAAGCATTATTCGTCTATCAAGCATTTTTGGTTAAAACTTGAATCGGTGTGTTGAACATGAAATGGATTTAAGTGGCTGTCAGAATTATTTTTGGGACCTTAATTTTCAAGCGGTTTTATCTAAATTTCGTGGTTTATTCAACCAGACTTTAACATTATTCAGACTACAAGATATAGTGCTTACCTACTTACTGAAAGCATCTGTTTAATAAAATTGAGCACATTTTCTTCACTATTTAGGTATATTTTTCAGTTTTCCATGCGCTTACTTTTGATGACATGTCAAAAAAATATAGTTGTCATCGACAATTCAAATGGGTACATTTTTAAATCTAAATGGCCAGCAATTCTGTGTTCTCATTTCAAATTGTTGGTATGACAACTATTTTTATTGTTGCTGGCCAGCGCGATGACAAAAAGTTAAATGTTTTGGGGCCCGCATCAATGTAATGAGTTTGGATGACGTGTTTCTATTTCGAATGCACTACAGTCTACACTGAGCAACAAAGACTTGAAAAACTTGTTAGAAACTTACCAAATAATTCGGAATTTGTATTCACTTCGCCACGATGCACGATGTTAGAAATCCAATTCTGAAAAAAAGGAAACAAATTATTAGTTACAGCGTAAAAAGTCTGCAAAACATGTTTAAAAGGTTTTTCTCGCGAAAAATACTGTTATTTTTTTTTATTATAAATTGATAAGCTATTCAATTTTGCCTCTCTAAACAGTTTCCTCAAAATTTTTGTTACTATTTTCCCTACGTAAATCAATGACTAAATACTACACAGTATATAAGTACCAACGCCACGCGTCTTTATGTAAATATTTAAGTAAAACGTTCATTGTTTTATAAATCCACTCAAATATTTATGTAAATTTTAACAGCAATAGAAAAAACTTTGTAAGATATCGAAGTTTTTTTATTGATTGAAGTAGCCAGTAATCATAGAGAATGCTAATTTAAGTTTTATATCGTAAATAACTTAAAAATGATGGCGTTGGAGTATGTTAAGCTTACTGTTACTACTGTCGTAATGTTTCTATTAATAGAATTAACTAAGCAATGTATACAGAAATGGATAATTATAGTATCAAAATCGCCTGAATAACACGGAATATTGCAGAAGTTTTACCAACTTAGAGCTTGTTTCTAAATTAGAGAATTGTCGAACTTAGTAGGTACCTAGTTATTTCAAACAAATAAATCCTTCTTACAGTCTACTACTAACGTCTCAACTAGTTAACAAGCGTATGATAGTCCATAAAACACAAAATATTCGTTTCATTGGCACTTTAACATTCCCAAACAACATCATCTCCTAGCAAAGAACAAAGCACTATCATATCCAACAATATTTTCTAAAATTTTACTACAAGACAAAGGCGCAACACCGCTAGTAAAACGTCATTAATTCAAAATAGTTATTTATCGGTCCATTATCGGCGCGCGCGCATGCTGACGGTAGGCTCGCTATTGTGATGCACTCGCCACCTCATTCCTATTGTACTTCTGATATCTGCCAGCTTTATTATCTCTTGGTATTGCTGAAAGTCTGGCAGCCAGTCTTACCAAGGGGTATCGTTTTCCCAGTACCTAACTGGATTGTGGAGGTCAGACAAGCACGCCACTCACCACTCCATGTGAAATGCGAGACGATCCCGATAAGATTTATCCCAAGTTCTAACTCGGGAAAAATCTTATGGAGCTTTTATAAAATTTTTATTTAATCACACATTTTTTTGTGTTTTTAGAGTGTAGAGATACCTGTGGTGTTGCAAAATCAATTATATAGTTACGTAAGTTCTTTCAAGATACTGTCGCACTTTACACCCGACTACGTCAAAGACGAAAAGAGGGTTTTGATTCATGCAAGCTTGCGTAGCGTAAACGCTACGCTCGCTACGAAAACGCTACGCCACGTAGCTACGGTAATCTTTGCTCCAAAACAAGAAAATGGCTGCCATTTACAAACTCTATCATTATTCAAATGATTAGATTAGTCATATTAGGAACCAATTCTATAAAGTATTAAATAAAGTAGCAGTAGTCAATAAATATAACAAAATAGCCATATTAAAGCTTAATACATATTTTCCCTAACAGATCAGCGGTTCATTACGATCGCTTGCATTCAATAAATCTATACCTGCGCCGGCGCCGACGCGGTGGAGCTTTCAAAGCTTTGTCCCGAGGCATACGCTACGATCCTTATAAATGATAACGCATTGTATTATAACCTAACTGTTTTCTAACTACAAATTTGGATCATAAATACTATACTTGATCCAATACAGTATATTTTGAATTACGGATATGATTTTCTTCTGAAGATTTACGATGTACTTAATTGAAGGAAATCTGAGGGAAGTTATTGATTTTAGTTATGTAGTAATTAAGTACACGATGATTATTTGTAGTTTTGTGTGTTTTACCGATACACCTTTTTAACTTTTTCATGCTAAACAAACACATGTGGGTAGAAGAATAGACTTTATCGTATAATCCATCTAAAAGTTTAATTTCATTCTTACTGAAAATATGATTTTATTCCCTTTATTTATTTTTCTGGAAACCAATGGCAATTCAAGCCCATTACACAATTTCCATTAGAGTAAAAGGTTCTACTCAAAAACACACACAATTCTTGTAACTGCATTTCCGAGTCCCGAGGAAACAAATAAAAAAAAACACTGGCAACCGGGAAACGCCAGAGTTTCGCGCCAATTCTTTTTTTTTTATTTAAAATGGCGCGATTTCTCGTGTGACCTTTCCTCGGCTTCCGAACACGACCAGGTTTTTGCACAAAAATGAATGGCGGCGGAGGATAGAAATCTTTCTCACGCCTGATGCCATGGGAAATGAATTGAAGTGACGCTCGCTCTTGTATCTTTTAAACTGCACTGACTTTTATATGCCCGTGTATTTTGGGACTGTGATAAGTATGTTTTTGTTAAATGCTTCCACCTTTATTTTGACTTTAAAAATGTTTATTAAGGCTTGCCATCAAGACGTTTTGAGCTGACCAAAATAAGCAAGGTCAAAGCAGACATATTATTCGGGCATTGCCTTTTGAGAATTCGTAATGCAATCGATATCTAATTGCATAAGAGTCATTAAATAAACACCTAAACAACGGTCAGTTTTGATAAATCGATTCTAAAATACACTAATCCCCGTTTGCACTTAAAATATCATAAACGTGGTGTAAAAAACTGAGCTACAAAGTTAAAATTATTTGCTAATCTTGCCGTTTGTAGGTATGTTTTTTCATGAAAAACGTCTAAAACCGCAGCAAGGCTAGATGCGGTAGTGGGGATAGGATAATTAGGGGAAGTGGTGGGGCCGGGTCATTGACCGGAAGCCTCCGTTGATCCACCAGCAGATGGCGTCACCGACAGAGTAGTTTAGTTTTTTACCGAGCCTCACTTTGTCTCCCACGTTCAGTTCTCAGGTAGGTATAATTATGATGAATTTGAATTTTATTGACGTTTCAGAGTATTTGTATTTAACTATGACTGACGTTCTTGATAACAATTCAGAGCTTATTAGTTTAGTCATTCATTTTTGTGATTGATGGAATCAGCTTTAGCGAAAGATATAGCAACAATTGTTGCTTAATTCTTTATCTAATCTAATCTTCAAAAATAAATAGAGGACTTTACCCCTAAAGCAAATTTCAATTTTTATTCACTATTACCAAATTGATAAACTAACTTATCCAAAACATTTCCGAATCAACATGACGCATCACACCAATCAAAACGCGTAACCGTACTCTTCATTTGGTAACACCCGATTGTTTCGTACGCTACACACCAAAATTCACACGGCCCATTCGAAAACAATTACAAATCTATTGTACACCACTCAATAACACTAACGTCATCTAGTATACAAAAGTTGATTGGCAAGCGTAGTAGCTGAGCTGGTACTAGTCGGATCGTAGTGCAATACCACAATAAAAACATCACTCTTCAATATGCCTGTAATTCTCTTTGATTATGATTATACGGCGCTTATTAAGGCAATTATTGGAGATATGGATAACATCTATTGTGAGGGTTAGATTAGCATAAGGTTACGTCAGATGGACGTGGGAAAGATGGCCAGTTAATGGACGAGGTGCTGGTGAATGGTAGCGGTGCCAATAATTCAAGAGACCGAAAGGTTGTAGGAGCGCTATCTCCTACAACCATTTCATTACACACATTATCAACATCTGCCTAGCTTTTTCCGAACTGTGTTGAGGTCGGCTTCCACTCTAACCGGATGCAGCTGAATACCAGTATTGTTTATGGAGCTACTGCCTATCTGACCTGTATTTTCATTCTTCCTTTGGTAAGACTGGTTCTCAGACTTTTGGGCCCCTGACTACTTCACGACTGTCAAAGATCATATAATTATGTTCTGGTTGATCTCGAGGGTATTATTTACAGCTCTTTATGAACTTAGTAGAGAGTGCGTTAAGATCCTCAGCGGGTGATGATAACCACAGAATCGATCTTCGTCGCATGAACAGTAAATTCTGCCAAATAGTTGAGTGTCTGATCTTAGCACCGATGCAAGACCTATTAGCTCATACTAGACTGATAGTACCTATTTATTTCTACAAAATCACAGTTGCAGTGCCGAAATATCATATCATCATTTTCTCAAACAACGGTGAGAGCATCACCTTGCTCTAATTGTGACGCCAGAAGGTCTTCCGAGATGACTTTATAACATCCAAAAAGTCGACTTTGCTGTCCTTAATGACATAAAATGTCGCCACCGCGGGCAGTTTGCGTAATTTACATTTAATTGTATGGAAATATTTTGTGACCGGTTAAAGCGGATCTAGCTTTGTTAGCCAAATTGCAGTGATTATGTATAGTATATGTGTACATGCAAAGAGTCACTCTTTGCATTGTGTTATGTATTTATGGGGACATTGTCTAGAATATTAGTTTCATATCAAACTTATTATAATCATGATATGTGGCCTTTCATTCGCAATTCATAAACTCCAACGCTCCGTTAGAACTTCACTACACACCGAAATTCCCCCGTGCCTCGGAAAGCACGTTCAGCCGTTGGTCCCGGCTGCCTGTCAGTTTTAGATCTTTGACAGTCATTACAGGTCTAGTCAGCCAGTATTACTTAGGGGTATCGTATTACCCAGTACTGACTGGGTTGTGGAGGTCAGATAGGCAGCCGCTCCATGTAAAATACTGATATCCAGCTGCATCCAGTTAGACGCCGCCAGTGGGGCCTGAACCCAACATGTTTTAAAGGCAAAGCAGATGATGAATCCCTTCTTCAAACTTTTTAGGAATTGAGTTTCAAAAGTACCCTAATAGGCTCTGGCAGATACTTTTTTCGACCCTCTGATTTATAAAATGTGCTTCCTCTCAGTCGGTCACAAAGACTAAAGAAATTGGTTTTGTTTCGATTCTATCGACTACTGTTTTATTAACATTATGAAACATTTAGTAATATTTATGGCTGGCCAGTGAAGGGCTAAAATTGTTGTGACAGCAACATTAATTACATAAACGTCAAATAAATAATATACTTTATTTGACATCTTAATATTTGTGACGCTTTCCATCAAAACGACACTATTATTTTGATTCATTTGACATAAACAATTTATGTAATAATGTAGTAAACTAGATACGGAATAGTTATGTGGGAATCAAATTCTCTAGAACATTATTTAAGCTCTTTGGGCTAGATAAATTGTTTTTTAATACCATAGCCAACACCAAGATATTCTAGACGGACATGTACCTTTGCCCTACGGAAGTGCGGGAGACGGATACTACTCTTACCCCTGTGTTTACCCATTGACCTTCGGGTGTCCTGTATTGCTAAACACGAAAAATACAAACGCTTGCCAGAAAATATTATAACATGGTAAACAAATAAACTGTTCTATTATTATTTTAAAAACAAATAATTGACAAAAACTAACACTATGAAACCAAACCTTATTGACACACTGGCCATAGACATAATAAATCCTCCTTCCAAATTTAAAAGCAATGGCATTAAACAAACAACCATCTTTTTTCTCTTCTAAATTCAAAAGCTACATACGGCCAGTCTGGCCCTGTCATTGGCATAACGGTACCCCAATGGATACTATGACTGCGCATGATTCCTTTATAATTGAGATTCACTCTGTGCCTGTACAATTTAGTTTTGGTGGTCACGAGTTGTCTACTTATGTGTTGGTACAATTTTGGGTATTTTATTTAGATGCATGTTATTAAACAGGAACTGTAGAGATAGTTCGGTTAAAGTTCTAATTATTTTAAATAGGATAGGACTAAACTCTCAGATTTTACGCTAAAATAAAATAAAATCAATACAAAAGCGATCATTGTTAATTACATTATGTGTGAAATAAATTATCAAACTGCGACATATGTATTATGTAAACTAAATGTATGTTGCTATGTTTGGCAACATCACACACATCTTCCCAATAAACAAACAATCAGCACTTGCCTATCAGCTGACCTCCACAACCCAGACAGCACTGGGTAATAGGATACCCCTTAGTAAGACTGGTTGTCAGACTTGCGGGCCACTGAGCTTATTTATACCTATTACAAAGAAATATTCTTAGACGCGTATAGACTCTTATGAACTTTAAAATTTGAAAGAATGAAATGAAATGTCATCACATCACTTTAGCCGAAAGACGTCCACTGCTGGACATAGGCCTCCATCAAGTGTACATAAGGGAGGTTTTGCCATAATCGCCAAGCTTGGTAGGCGGGTTGGCGATCGCAGTACGATTGTTACAAAAGCACAGAGAACGCTGCTGCCCGTTCTCTGGCAAGTCCCTTAGTCGCCTCTTACGACACCTACGGGAAGATATGGGATGGTGCTATTCTTTACGTCCGACACCATATAGAACCGATTAAGATACCGAACCGAAATAATGAATGTCCCAAACAATTTGCTTGAAATAGCAGTAGGGCACTCCCACTTTAGGACTAAAAGAGAAGCGAAAAGCTAGAAACAATACCCCAACAATCCAATGCCTAAAGGCTACATTTCTCCATACCTCACCCATAGACAAAGATATCTACAGCCTATTCTACAAGGGACCACACGTTTAATATTTATTACCTATTACCATACTAAACTCTCTAAGACAAATTAATTGAAATTTAAGACATGCCCCATAATTTCAATTAATATATGACTTCGTTAACATTGTAATTTAACGGTTTAGCGGTTAATAAACCATTATCTATGTTCTTGAGACATGAACATAGACTATAGAATGACATTGAGGATCGGTAAACCTACAAATGGGACACATTTTACTGGATGAAATTAAACGCAAGATCGACTGCCAACCAAATGGAAAGTAGCTAGAACCCTATATGGACTCTTGGAACTTCATAGCTAGGGTATATGTGTTCCCGACCTTAAGTTTGAAAGTCTAAAGTGTCTGAAGATTTGCAATCCTACATCCATAATAGGAATAGCTACACTACTTGTGCTCTGTATGGTGTCGGACGTAAAGAATAGCACCTTCCCATATCTTGCCGTGGGTGTCGTAAGAGCCGACTAAGGGACTTACCAGAGAATGGGCAGCAGCGTTCTCTGTGCTTTTATGACAACCGTACTGCGATCGCCAACCCGCCTGCCAAGCGTGACGATTATGGCAAAACCCGTCGTGCTATGTCAATGTGGCGAAACTTGGGGGAGGCCTATGTCCAGCAGTGGACGTTTTACGGCTGAAATGATGATGATGACACTGCTTGTTATCGCCAGAAAGGCAATCATGGTAGTTTTTCCCCGACTCAACTTTTCCGCTCAGTAAACTCTGCACTCTCACTAGAAAATGATATCCCTTTGATAACCAGACCGTTCTAAAACTTTAAAATCCAAACCATTAGGCAACAGCTTGTCTATATACTTGGATTTTATCATTTTGTCCTTCAATCGTACTTAAAGAAACATTTTCATATAAAAAAGCGATTAACTTCCAACCATGCTTAATGTAAGGTAAAAAAAAACCTGTTTAAATTCAACTGAAGTATTGTATAACGTCGTGAGAGCTAGCCCGTTTCCGTCCGGCCAGAGTAGAAACCTGAACGAGTTGAAAATAAACGCTGTTGTTTAGATCTTGCTTCATAGACAACTAGCTTTGTCATTCGGTCGGGTTGTACACTGAATCACGATGTAGAGGAATTAATTCAAACTCATTATAGTGTTGAGTGCCTCATCATAATCTGTCTAGCCTTTTCCCAAACTATCTTGGGGTCGGCTTCCAGTCTAGCTGTATCCAGCTGAGTATTTTACATGAAGCGACTGTCTATCTGACCTCCACAATCCAGTATCTGGGTAATACGATATCCCTTGGTAAGACTGGATGTCAGACTTTTGGCGTTTGAATACTCGTAACAACTGTCAAAGATCTACAAATGACAGCCAGGACCAACGGTTTAACGTGCTTTCCGAGGTACGGAGGAAACTCGATATGTAATTATGGTCACCCATCCACGGACCAACCTCGACAAGCAAGGTTTAACCTTAAAGATCGACCCGTGCGGCTGTTATTATTTAGCCACGAGCTCCTTATAGTGTTGAGTGCCTACAGGTAGTTTTATTGCTAAAGTAGCGCTAAATGTCTTTGATAGTGTTATGTCTGCATGTTTGTCAACCAGTATGGCGCATCTCGTGGTGTCTTTTATCATAGGAAACGTCAGTGGCCAGAACTGCGTCAGGTTCACTTACTTTTATGGTTAATTCAGACATTATGTTATCAATTATATGATAGGTAATATCATAATTAAATATTTTACAATGGCTCTCATTTGGTACTCGCCAAGTCTTTACCATCAAGTACAACTGTAGGTCCGTTCAGAATTTAATTATTGCCACTGTGTACACGGCGTACTTACTAGTATATCAAATTAAGAACATGCATGTTGTGCATTCGCTTACTGTATTGTTCGATTACTATACTTGGTTGCTTTTACTTACACTAATTCCAGTAGGCTTAAACGCAGCACGATGAGTATCTACTATCTTTAATATAGAAAATTCATCTTTAAGAGCTTAACAATAAATACTCATTTGATTTAACGGCTTTACTAAAGGATATGGCGCATCGTCATACCCTTTAGGGCCTTCTCCGTAATGACGATAATCTCAATAAAGTCTTGTTCAGATGGTAATAGTAGTAAAATTTATATCAACATGAAAGTCCTAAGTAAAGTTGTAAAAGTAAAGTGTACAATAAATGTTAACCTAAGTTTAGACTATGAATTTTACTAGCTGGTTTGCGCATAAGTGTTACTTGAGTGTTTACTTGCCTGCTAGAAGTACATGATGCTTATGCTGCCTTGAAATATGAATAGTTATTGATGTTGGTAGTGATTCTATTTTTACACGACTGGCCATAATAGGAGGGTTATGTTTTATTGAAAAGTGCACGCTTCCCGTCAATATTGACTAGTTATTTGCTTCTTCTAGATTTAGTGTAATCAACCCATTGCTTTATCAGTTCTGATAAGTATTGATAGAGGTCTGAAAATTCAGAGGCAATGCTTGATGGTACATATTTTGTCATTGCAGTTAAGGCATTCATTCATTTGAACCTGTGATTAAATGAACACCTCTTACATACTAACCATAAGAAATAGTTAGTACTTGGAAATGGCCCTCTGCTAAACATAACTCAAGTGAATGGGGTCTTAAACCCACCCAAATGATCTCTATATTATTTACCACAATATTTTTAACAAGAAACTTGTTGAAACAAGTTACAAATGTACATGTAATTACAATTAGCTGATACGCCATACATCTTGCGCCCGCGCAGTTACCCGCCCCGTTAAAACGGCTTCACGGCAACGATAACCGTTCCGGTGCGGTATACCCGGCTTACGGGAATAAAAACGGGGACATTATACTTTGAAATAATTTAAATTGTCTGAAAAATTACACATGGAAATAACTTCTGTTAACTATACAAAACTACCTTCTCAAGTTTTTAGTACACAGAGGTAATAATTATGTTGTACTCATTGAGATTTACAAGAGACAAAATAAAAACGAGTAGCCAAAAGCCTCGTAAAGCATCTTAATTTTATTTCTAGCATTTATAGTACGCACGTCCAAATTTGATTCGATAAACCACAAAATAACTTAATCGATATAAACCAACGACTCACATCACCATTCGCAATAAACCCACTGAAAATGCACCGCGTTCATACATCACAGAATGACCGCCAGCACTAAAAGTCGGTTAGCAATCGACAATTGCCAATCGCCTACTAGGTTTAGTCGAGTCCTATCGATAAACGCGAATAACGACCGCGTACGATCATAAATCACTATCTTGGTCCCGATCGGTCGGTAAAACTTTTAATACGATGTCATCGGTGAATGTCAAACGGAACGATACATCTGTATTAGGTACGATACTTGATTTGAATCGGACGACGACGTGACGAGATTGTTTCATCGATGTAGTAGAATATCGGATGGAATTGGAAATTTTGTGTTTTCTGAATGAATGAAGCTGTTGTCGTGTGAGGTCTAAGGAATATATTATTTCTTTACCGTGTGGTTAGTGCATAACCTGGTGTTGATTATGGTGTCAGGGTATATTGACATTTGGTGGTTTAGACTTCAAATCCTAAGACAAGATTATCATCTTCTTTTGTCACGTTAAGAAGACATAGGATCTGCTGACACAGCAAATAAAAAATACTTTAATCTAAGAGCCAATTCTATTCACATTTTAATTGATTAGCTCTGCTTTACTAGGCCTTGTATAAACAACTCCTGCAGCATGATAAATATTTTAAGAAATCAGTTCAATAGATATGACCTCAATTCCTCATTAATTTATTCTGGCCGAACGAACCTTACCATGAGCAAATCCAGTTGCCTACGTACCTACAATAGTCGCATAATACTATTATTTGATCGATACACAATTATTGTCAATATTTATAGCAAAGAATGCACTCGACACGCCTCAATGGACAATAGCAGCACAGTTCCTGTATCCACAGTCATGGGAATGAGGTCAAGTGGCTAATGGTTAAATTTATAATACGTGAGTTTGTTTAAATTAAGAAGAAAGCTAAGGAAATATGTGCATGATCAAATTAATGTCAGGTAACCGTACACAGAATAATAAGCGATGTCTTGTCTTGGTTTCAAAATAATAGAAAGTTCTATATTTTTTACAGTTACATTTTCATAACACTTGAATCATCTCGATTCTGATACCAAATATCAACTAAATTCATACAGTCGTTATCGAGTAATAATCCTTACAAAGTCCTTAGTTTATAACATAAGTTAGGTTAGCTACAAGAACCTAAATGCAAACCTAGCGGCAAGGAAATTAGTTATAACTGCCTGAATCGCTATAGAACATAAGTACAAGGAATATGTATAATCTTTCGCTTGGGAATTCCTTCGCAACCTGTTTCCCTCATTGGAGCTTACTTCCGCAGCTCGACAGCAGCTAAGACATTCCTTATATTTTCCCATATTATAGAAAATATTATATAATTCTGTATAACTTCTCCAAAAGTGGTATTTTAGTGTTTGGCGATCGGAAATACTAACGGAATGAAAAATAAAACAATACTTTTAGGCAATCTAAAAATCAAACATCAATAAAGAAACTGTTTAAACTAATACCATTATTAGCAAAAGATTTAAACTAATAGCATACAGCTAAGGCAATTTCTGCAATAGTTAATAAAAGAATAACGAACGAAGAAAGAACAAAGAACTACAAAATAAAAAGAACCGTATAGACAGTAACGCTAAAATTGAAGCCAAGTCGACTGCAGATAATAGTATAACGGTTTCAAATTAAAATCACCACCTGCAGTGACTGCAGGCGGTTCCGACGAAAACCACATTGCCACCTACTACAGCTGAGGTCGTAATTACTAAGCCAGTTCTACCCCATTAGGTGTACAGTTCCAACAGTTAGTTAGGTCTACCCACGGTCAAATCTCCAGAGAGAAGTAAATACAGTAGCCGATAGCCAGTCCTTCCTACGCTTGCATAGACGTGATATTTATGGCAAACGAAGTTTCAAATGTTTTAGGATTCCGTAAAACAAATGAAACGAGTGACTGCGGATAAACTGATATGGAAACGAATAGTACACAGTATTTGATACTGTCACATTATCCTGCATTTGCTCCCCTAAAAAGCTACTTGAGCTGTTAAAATGGGAACCTACAGAAACACCCTAAAAGACAGCCAACCTTATTTTCAATATCTATGTGCAGATGTAAAATCTCATCGTTTAAATGTAAACCATCAATGTCTACATTTACACAGTTATGTCCACATGTAAATCATTAAAGTCCACATGTAAAACATTAACGTCCTCGTGTAAAACTTCAACGTTTACAAGTACAGTTTCAAGAGTAGCAGCTACCCCGTATTTACTAGGCAGTAAACACAATCTGATAGCCGCGTCATTAGTAGCTAGTGCCGGCAAGCCAGTGTCGAGTGCGTTCGTCCTACGCGCTTCCATGGGTCACTAACTCGCCTCTACACCTGTCGCTAACTGTTGTATCTGGAGTTACATCTCTGTGGGAATTTGTTTGAACTAACTTGACGTAATAGAGATAAATTTTGGTTTAGTGTTCGCGGTTTTCGCTGAAATTGTGTTTCCTCCGTCATGATAATGAGAAATTATTGCTTCGATGTTTAATATTTTTGGATGTTTTAGGTTATTTAGTTTTGGATTGTCCTTAATTAATCAAGTAACTGCTACAATCAGTTATGTCTCAAAAACCTCTCTAACAGATGAATCTTTAAAGTCAGCAATAAAACTACCAGTTACTTTAACACCACACGTGAAGATTTTACTCAAGTACGAGTATATTATAGAATCAACGTCTGTATTGTCACAACTTACTTACGCCCTATAAACTGCAAACCACTTAACTCCACAACAACAAACAGCAGCCCATATACAACCTGTCATTAATAAGGCCCCCTACAGACTTGGAAACAATTCCACCACATACCGCACCCGCCACTGTTGCTGGCGACACATACAAACGAACCGATAGTAAAGCAACCTAACACAGGGCCGCGTAGCAAATTTTACGAGTCTATTAGGCTGTGTTCGCGCGTCGCGCGCCTTTCATTCGCTTCGTGGAAAGAGTAAAAGTACTCATTTAGATGTTAGGTATTGCATCAGAGTTTGCAAGGTTTTATTATGTGTTTTTGAATTTACATTTAAATATGGCGGAAGGATTAGTCTGTTTTGGAAATTTGCGGAGATTATTTGACAATCAGCAACGTAATTTCTGGTCAGTCACGATTGTGTGTGTAGCTTCTTCATTTATCTTATCAAAGTAATAGGATTAGTTTCATTGGGATTTTTGTTTGATATAGGTTTGTCTACTTCTGCTACCTGTACCTTGTCGCCGTTGTGTCTGGCCTGAGCATTATGCTGTTTCATTTTAACACATTGAGAACCTCTTATTATAACGATATGCTAAAGGAGTGTGTGCAAAGTGGTTGGATTTTCGAATGGTGGTAGCTCGTTTGTTTCTATATTAGTGGGTAATTTCACCAATTTTGTATGAATAGAGTACGTCATTATAAAGCCAATATCACCTTATCTCGTAGGTAGTGCACGACCGTCTAAATAGTCCATTGAAGATGGCCTTTAGTTACAAGGATTATAGGTCCATTCTTGGAATGCTAGATAATCGAAATCATTTGAACGATTATTTCAATTTCTCAGAAGAAACAATGCTATCGTTTCGTTCTTGTCTACCGTACCACCTTGAAATTGCACTGGCTTGCCTGATTCGCGAAACACTGCTTATCGATCAAGATAACTATAGTTTTCTTGCTAAAATGCACTTTACGACGTAAAATAATTTTTTGGCTAACATTTTCGTACAACGATTAAAAAGGTATATATTACACAAAATCATTAAATATAAAGAGAAACATTGATTCTTATGAAACTAATCGGATAAGATATAAAACGATTTATCCTTCCAACGCGGCAAGCGGCCGCGATAAGATAACATTCATATTAATTACCTTAATCAAACAACCAATAGCAATAAATACATAGTTTCTTTAGATTTATAGTATCCGTTTGAACAATATCTTATGTATAATCTATCATTAGACCTGCTGAAGAATGTATTATTAATTCATTTGTCTAGTTATACAAACAAAACGAAGTTTATATTTGCACATTTTGTCTATTACCTGTTTAAAAAATTATAAGTATTTATGATTCCAATTTTAAAATCTCTTTTTTTTCTGGTGGCGCGAAAACGTATTTGATTTATCGAGTCATTTCGATAATGGCAGGAAGTGTCATAATTTGAAGTTTCGCCTCTTTAAAAGTGTCATTCTTTTATTACTGTAAAATAATTGTATCAGTCATTATTGAATTATTTTTTAATAACCGTCCAATTTAACGTGCGTCATGCAATAACTGAAGAGCGTATTATAAAGCAAAATAACTCTGAAATGGACGATTTCTAGTTTATTTTATTGCTAACGTTTACGACTACAGGCGTTCCACTTTGTTTCGTTACAAATAAAATATGGCGGCAAAGCGGCCATATTTTATTTGCTTATTAATTTTATAATTTTTAATGAACATGTTTTACTTTATATATTTTTTCCTTTTTTATTATTTTTATGGTGATGGTTTTTTATTGATCCAATAGTGATATTACAAACCACACTCCTTCTCTTTAAAAATATAGTGATCTAGTAGAACACACAAAAAATATATTAAAATATAATATTTTTTGTTAACATGGTACTTATGTAAGTAGTTATATTATTATAATATTTTTCCACGTCCAATGTCAGATAAATGTTTTACACTGAATAATACATATTGGGATTGTGTCTGGGTCGCTGGGCCCTCGGTCGTGGCTTGGCAATTTTCCTCTTCATCATAAATATTGTATGATAAAATCGGTGATAATTCAGCTGAACAAGAGACGGTTCAACATCTGCTCACCAAATAAGATAAAGTTACAAGTTTTTTTTTACGTTACCGTTAGCTGTAAGTATATTTTTAATTATGACCAAATATCCAGAAGTCGGCAACAGATTATACGTACTGTTGTAAGTCCAAATTGCTTCTGCACTTTACAAAATAAAGCTTTACACCAATAACCATTTCACAAAGTACTTTCATAACCGACAGCCACAATTGGCGTCATTATAAATTATGAGATATAGTACTGACCGAGTTTCAATCGCACATACCCAATCCAACAATACTCGCCACTGCCTTTATCAAAAATATAATTGTTGCCCGCGAAAGTGGCATACGCAATATCCGCCAAGGAAATATCAGCTATCGCTCATACAATCATCGGCAGACAAAAGGGCCGAAACAGTTAGGCTATGTGTTGCAACAGACCGAACAACGAGCATGTCATTATGGAGCAACTATCTTCATCTGAACTTCCACGCCTCCTCAAGATGCTCCGATTAAGTCGCCTCGAACGAATTCGGATGATTTTTCAGAGGTCTCCGTCAACTGGACGAGCACGAATATCAAGCATTTGTGGTGGCCGAGTAGTTTCTCCCAATTACATCGTCTCTAGCCGGCGATTGGCCGTTCCACGAGGAATCCGGCCTGTCGTGACTGTGATAAAAAAAACTGACGCAAATTGCCGATACGCCTCGTGCACACAATTTCATGCTCCGGCTTCTCAGCGAACAGTCTAGATTCGTCATATTCCAGCAACAATGCGAGCACATGAAACTCGATTCTGGCGCGAATCTGCTACAGATTCAATTAATTAATAGTTCCAAATCTGAAGCTAATGACTATTTAATGCGTGTCGGTAAAAAACAGTCGATAGACTTTAAGACTTTACGATTAGAGTTTTATTCAATTGTTCTAATTGGTGTTTTTTGTCGACATTTATCATTGATGCGGCTGAAGGCATTATGGGACTGACAGTGATCTTGGGAGGTACATTAGTCTCGTCGAAAGGTTATGAAAACGGAACGCGACGCTTGCGAGCAGCGAGGACAGCCACGTCTCTTATTAGTTCATTTCCCGTCTCATTACTATGTTTGCCTACTTCATGTTTAATGTTGTCGGATTCTGCTGATTATTATTTATGACTATCTTCATTGCATTTCTCCGCAATAAAATTATTCTTGTCATTAAACTTGTCAAGCTTTGTAGTTACTTTGCTGTCGGTACTTTATAAATAGGCATACAAGTTCAGTGGAGGCTCTTGATCACGGCCAGTACTACAACAGTGAGATCGACAAGTCATCGCGCTTCGTCACGGCATGGTCCGATTTGTCACAATTGTCGCAAACTACTAAATCTTTTTGTGTTCAACTGGGTTGACATAGCTTTTAAAATAAACTATCAAACTTGTGATGCCCTTGATTTTTGACATTTATGATGATACATATTGAAGATGGATTAGGTAGATATACCATTTGTTCGGCATTTGCTTACCTTAATTTGTCCACACTTTTTAGTCTGTCAGCCGAGAATTATGTTATGAACAACATCTAATACTCCTCAAACAGGCTAATCACTTTACTTCAAGTACTTAATTTTTGATCTGATTTCAGCGTTGTTTTCTTCCAATTAGATGTGGCAACACAGCTCGATGGTTATCTCCGACAATTCGTTCCGGGCGGGAGACGCAGCGCGTGACGCCGCCGATTAGAAATCTCGGCTCGGATGCCAACGCAACGTGCTGACGATTGGCTAGCTCTAATAAACTGTTCATGTTCCTATTGGCTAGATTTTTTGTGTTTTTTTTTTTATACGTTTTGTTCGTTTAGGTAGCTTAGCCATCGACTTGGCTTGGGAATTGTTGTCGTGAATTTAATTTTTGGATCTGATTCGATTTTGAACAAACTTGAAAGTTTCAGTAATAACAAAGTGAAATTCGATCTAAAGCTAATAAAATAAGTATTGATAATACAGACAATCAACAAAATCCAAAATATATAATTAAGAAAAAGAACATTAAAATAATTTGACATTAACATATACACATTCAAATTGTGGGCGATATTTATCATTCATAATTAAGTAATACCTCATTAATGCTGTTTGGTATGCTGAACGTATATTATTAAGGTGGAACGAAGCTATTGACCTTGGCAATGAAAATTCATAGGTTCAAAGTTTCTTCATCTGCAAGGCCGTATGATTTTTGAATAGCAAGTAACGGAGCGTTAAGATGGATTTGCGAGGTGGAATTAATAATTTGTTATAATTAGTAAAGTGTATTGTTATTTTCAGTGTAGTTATTAATAGGTATATACAAGTTAAGTAACTGTAGGTCCTAATTAAAGACTTTGATAAACTTATAATCTATATTGACGACCACTTCTCCACATTCAAGATCTTTGCCATATTTAACTGTTTTAAATGTATTATGGTATTAACGTGGCCACTTACTGGGCCCAACTGTTTTAAATAGCACGACTCGAAAAGAAGAAGAATTGTAATTTTCCTTTTTGGCACAAGCATGTTTGACTTTTTAAATTCTTCAAAGACATGATCAACGTAATCAAAATTATCCTAAATACATCCATGTGGTTCATTTTATTTAAGAAAAGACTTAATTTTTGAAAAAAAAAATATAAGCAGTCGAAGCACTAGACCAAAACGACAGGAACAGAAAATTATTTGTTTCACAGGATTATTATATAATGGTTTCGTTACAATTTTAGCCAATTAATATCATTGTTAGTCATCATCTGCCTAGCCTTTTCCCAAACTATCTTGGGGTCGGATGCAGCTGAGTACCATTATTTTATATGAAGCGACTGCCTATCTGACCTTCACAACCCAGTACCTGGGCAATACGATAACCCTTGGTAAGACTTGATATCAGACTTTTGGATTCTGACTACTTGTAACGACAGTCAAAGATCTACAAATGACAGCCGGGACCAACGACTTAACGTGCTTTCCGAGGCACGAACGGAACTCGGTATGTAATTATGGTCACCCATGCACAAACAAACCTCGGCAAGCACGGGTTAACCTTAAAGATGGACCCAAGCGGCTGTTATTATTTAGCCACGAGCTCCTCCAGAAATGTGAGAATTGGAAGGGTTAGTAAAGAAATACGTAGTTAAAGTATAAATATGGTTTAAAGGAGTTGATTTTTGTTTCTTTGAGGATGTAGAGATTGTTCATGATGATGAAGAAGACAAATTTAAAGATGATAAAAATGCGTGTTTAGGCGATACGACAGGCAGACCATATTATAAAACTCATTATGAAATCGAATATAAGCTGTAAACATTAACTATAAGATAAAATCCTTGTATAAAAAACAGCCTTTACCTTTGTCATCGACTAACGGGATAATATTTGAATTTTTAAAGTAAAGAAACCTCACAAGTCGTTTCCTTAATCGAATTTGAGCCTTCGTTTAATTTCCTATAAAGCTGTATTAAAATCTACATATCTATATGAGCCTATACCGACGCCCACTCTACCGTTGCCATGGTTACCTCCCATTCACTTCGGGTTATTTTTGGTGATTCGTTCCTGTACACGAAATAATCGATTTGCTACGATTCAAAACCGAATTTTAACACCTGTATCTATTCTCCACTTCAAAACTATCTACAATGTTCAAACTTTTATGAGTTCCGACAAGAACAAATTTTATTGTAATAAGCATTCTTCAGTTAGTAGATAGTTTTGTATAAATAAATATTTTACCGGTTTTGTTGCGACACTTGACAAATAGGTTTTTGCTCACACATTCAAGTATCCGAGTTTTTGTTACTTTTTGCTACATAGTTGGTAATGACAATGACGAAACAATTCCGAACTTAAAATAAATAGACACAAAGATAAGTTATTCAGTAGACCCGCATGGCAACTGGGTACGGTCGGCAGAAAACTTTAGTTTTAAAGATTCCAGGCCGTTACAGATGAAAGAAAAGGCGTTCAGGGCAACATTATGAAACAACAGTGCACGAAATACAAAAGAACAATGACCCAGATCCGCCAAAGATAACCATCGAAGTGACGCATGTGTGGAATCGATAACAGTAGTGTACACGCACGCACTCGCGGACGTTATCGAACCAATATTTACTCAGGTAACAGAAACACGCGAAACGCCGCGACCGTGTGAACGCGCCCGACTTCTACACTCCACTAATTGTGTTAAAGGGACCCCTTAGGTGTCGTTGTAAGGGCGAGCCCGTTCAACAAAACGTCACGACATCGTTGTCGAATAAAAAGATCATACCTACCTATTCACCGACCAACAGCTGCACCGAAACGGAACGGCAGATGCGCCTGAGCAGCCGACGCTGTTATTATAGAAACTACAAAAAGCGGCGGCCGGTTTCAAAGTACTCGTGGATTTTTCACGGAGATAGTATGGAAAACTTACCGTGGCTCATGAGGCAGCGCTGCGATGTTGCGGTGGCAGCGCCGGCGCACTCACTAACAGCACACGTGCACGAATGCCGCGGGCGCGCACCTGTCGTGGAATGACTGGCCATTTCCATATTAGATAGTATTTATGAACGGGCGAGGCGCTCGCGCAGCCCGACGCGCCGAGGTGGACTGACTGCCGGCGCGCGCGCTACCTGCGCCCACCTGTCCCCCCCGCCCCACCACCAGGAACCGGATGGTAGTCCAAAACAAAACGGCCAACAAAGGACGTGCCGCGAATGTTCGCGCCACTGGTCCGCTCCATATATCGACGAGGGTCGACGAGCCCCCGGCCGCCAGCCCTTGTGACTGTTTACTCGCAACACCTGACTCACGCGCCGAAAACCCAGCCCCCGTCGATCATAACGATGATTTACGATGGACCGAGGCTGCGATCAACTCACATTCGACCGTTGTTTTCCTTACTGAAGTGACTTAATTTAAGGATGACGTTAAAAATGCAAATGTATTAAACGGTGAAGTGAAACACAAAGAAATTGTTGACACAGGAGGCGACGGCGACACTCGGGCACCTGCTGAATTTGCACAATCCGAAAGAATGATTGCTCAACTAATTGTCAAAGTACTTGTAAACACAAACAATGCTTTAACACCGGGTGGACATCCGAGGCCGGTTTCGTCGTCCATTTTGTTCATAACAGTGATTTGGTTACGTTAAATTTATTTACAAATCGGTTCCTGTGTTATTTGTAAACGGCCGCCGGTGGACGCCGCCCGTTATTCATTCTTATCGGTTGTATCTATAGTTGATATGATAACGGACTATCCATTGGTGCTATAATCAAATCTTTTCGTGATTTCGTCCGCATTAACGTTCACCAACGTCATCCATCAATGGCTGTTCCAATCGTTTGATATATATTCAGTTCGGGTTCTTTAACCGTGAAACTGCTTCAAGCAGTTACTGTAAATCCAATTTCCATTAATCCCTTGTGATCCAAATGCTAGTACGCAGCCATTAAATTCTCATCATCTTTCGTTTTTTGCGTTGACACTGCGTGTGTGTAGGTATGTGACCTCAACGATTTTGTCCCATAATTACGACACACGTCCTACTTACCGCTAATCGACTTGAACTTTTTTTATTATTTTTATTTAAACTTGAGAACTTAACAAAGTAGGCTTAAGTTTTCTTTGCTTAAATAAGAGCCGAAGAGAATTGTCATTTTTGAAATCAACTTCTTTCACTTTCCGACAGTAGGTATACGTTTAGAGAAAATAATTGTTAAGAAAGAGACCATTGTCATTGAAATCCCAATTATCTGCACAATGACTACAGACAAACAAAAATGAACAGCTGTAACGCCGAACCCGCTGCAGTTAATTTAGCATAGAATGTTTTCATAATCACCATCTGTTCTGTATTTGCAGGACATCAATTATTATAGACGTAACATGACTGATATCTTTTTGAAGGCAATTATCTCACAATATGCCAAAAGTTTGCTCCCTTAGCACAAACTCAGAGCAAGCTAGCTTCAAGTATTTCGAAGAGTGGGGAGGATAGTAGATTATAAACTATGAAGGAATGTTCCATGCAATGAATCAACGCTGTGCGTGGTTTCACACCTCGTAAAGTCCCACTATTTACTGCACATTTCACGCCACAGAGATCCAGTAAAACATACAAACAACACGAAGAATAAACAAAATGTTCATCAGTAAAAATATCCTGTCACAGCTGGAGGTTATCAGGCAGAACGCAGTTCGTAGGCACAGGTAGTGGTAGGACTTACATCAAATTCACTTAGTCGTGTTCAGGGGAGCGATAAACGCCACATGAGGTGCGCAGGCGACGATAGCGCTACACGTCACGGCACCTGCTGATAACGGCGACTGAATGCTGAATTTTACGCACTTTTATTTAAGTACCAAGGCTTAAGGAAATACTATAGGCTTTAAAGATGTTATTTACTTGTTTCTATCTTAAAATATTTCTTGAAGAAATTCTGAAGCTGTTTGTAGTAAAATTCTGGCTCATTAGGATATAGTTCTTAAACAGTTGACCTGATATTTTATCTGTATTTCTTCTATGCGTTCATTTCCTTATCGGTCAATGTACCTTGTATTAGATATAGTGATAGTTCTATCACACGAAATTCCTTAGTCACGTTCAAGTTAAAGCTTAGTGTTCATTTCATTCTTAGTAGCTACATCTCCAACTGTACCCAGTCCATCTCATTCAGAACCAATTTCCTCCTGCTCACATATCCGCATATCCGAATCGGCTAGATTTTCACTCGGTTCTACAATACCGTTGGCCATCGTCGCGATATCAATGAACGTAGCACAGGATGTGGCCCATCCGGAGTTTAACAAAAACTACACGCAGCCTCCGGGAATAGGGAGACTGAGATGAGGGGAAATAATTCTTGCGTAGAAGCTCACATTACTAACGTGTAAATATGTACAATTGTTTTCTAATTCAGTTCTTTGATTGTCCTTGGAAGTTATACCTTTAATCAGCATCATAGTTTTTATTTGCCATAAGGGCAAATAAAATCACTGTCGTTCGTCGTACTAATGTCGTTCAAAATTAAACTATTTATCATACTCATTTCCAAGACTTTCTCAGGCGTTCATTTCCTAACAGGTCCTTTACTTTCCACATATTCTATCAGCCGACGTGTATTTTTCAGTAACACTTACAAATTTTTCAAAGACATTCATAATTAAAAGTTGATAATCGGTATCAACTTTTGATCTGTCTGAGTGTCAATTTTATAACAATCCTCAAAGATGTACTGAACTCAGAAAAGTATTTAGTAAAGCTAGTAAGCTCAAACATATTAAGATGACTTAACAACCAACATATCTAATTGAATGCGCTGTTCTCATTAGTTATAAAACCTTTTATGGACTTTCAGATTTATCAACAAATAATGTTTGACATCATATAAAAGAACATTCATTGCTCAAGTTGTGACAAATAACATTATATCATACGCGGAACTGTGTCTGTCAACACATATCCATCACAATTTATTTATTTATTTAACAATGTATGTAGGTACACACTTAACACAGAAAAGAAGAAAGGAACAGAAAACAGGTACAAAGGTGATGCTTATTTCTAAAGAAATCTCTTTCAGCATACCTTCGGAAGCAGATATTAAAAAAAGAGATTAAGACATAGTGTGTAAAATAAGAAGAGACAATGGAATACATAAAACAAATAACTATTTGAAATATAAAATCTATATATAAAAATCAATTGCTGTTCGTTTGTCTCGCTAAAACTCAAGAACAGCTGGGTCGATTTTAGTTTTGAAATGTTTATCGTAGTCCAGGGAAGGTTTAAAAGGTGAGAAAGGTAAGGTAGGTAGGTAGGAAAAAGTACATTGCAACGCATGCTGGGTACAGCTAGAACAATGTAAAAATATACTAACTTCCGTATAAATACAAAGACAAACAAATATATACCAATAATATAAATACAATAAAATAAATACCTATGCAACTATGTCGGAATGGAAAGATAATGTTCTTTTACTGTTTCTCTTGAAAATTGCAACAGTTGACACAATCTATTGTGTAAGCTTTGATTGACTAGTCATTCACCCCGGATGGGGTTGGGATTTTGAAGAACAGAATGCGACATAACAACAACAGCTTGCGTATGTCGACAATCGCTAGAACTTCTATAATTCTTCTTCTTCTTTGCTTGCCAACGGACTTAAATAATACCCGACCACAGCACACAGCTCTTTCTTTGGCTACGTTTAACTCCTGGATACTGCAGGATGGGCAAGAAAGGAGGTGGGGCATATCCTGCAGAGGGGCTCCACACTAGCAATGTATTTGGGACGGGTCGATGATACCACATTTTGCCAGATTATTTCTACAACGGCCTACCTGGGCCCGCAAACGGTTAGAAGATTCACAGATTGGGGAATGCAGTTCCTGTCCAGGAGGAAGATTTGACATTCCTGTAATTTGCAATTTCCTGTCAAATGACTTACCCCCTTTTATACCCCCAGGGGCAGAACAGCAGGGATGGTACCTCTACTATTAATGTAAGTTAACTATCATCTATTCTATCACCTCTTCTTTGCTAACCATGATGGGATCGTTTTCCAGTTCAACCAGGCCTCCTATTCACAAATGCTCGGATTCGATTTCGACTCGATAAGTCATTTATCTATCTTGTTTTGGCATTACGAAAGCGAGCGAGATAGACGTACAACTTTCCGAATCGAAATCGAATCCGAGCGTTTGTGAATACGGGGGCAGATGCGGCTAAATACCTGTGTTCATATAGCGGTGTAGACCATCAAGAATATTTTGAAGGAGCGACTCGCAGCAATCCCGATACTCTCCATAATTTCGTTCAACTCGGAAATACATAACATTTTTCAATATTTTACGTATAAACAGACATACAGCGGCATTTGTTCATTCAGACTACAATGATAACAAAATGAATCACTCTCGCCGGCTATGTGTCACTGCAGATAAAATGTAGGAAAATATTCGAAATTGTTTTGTATTTGTTTTTTTCCGACGTGATTTGAGAAATTAATCAAATGGTTCGATGGATGTACTGTCAGGCCCGATTTGCATAGTAAGGGCCAAAAGTTCCTGGCTTCATTATGAAATTAAGGATTAATAACCAAAAAAAAAATAGAATGAAATATAAAGGGAATTGAATGAAAAAAAAAATATTTATTTATTTATTTCTTCACCGCTGCCCTCAAAAACGGTGAAGGGAAACATTGTGAAGAAACCGGCATGTCCTAGAACTACAATTCGAAGACATGTGACATCTACCAAGCCGCACTTGGCCCGCGTGGTGGATTACAGCCCACTCCCTCTCATAGAGAGGAGGCCTGTGTCCCAGCAGTTGGAACATTAAAGGCTGATGATGATGATGAACGAAAAAATACTTTTCTACTGTGGTTAACTAGGAAAAACTTCTGTAATTTAGTGAAATGATAGTTTTGCATCTCTTATTAATCTATTTGTAAGCCGTGAACTTTGGTACCTTACATTGATCAAGTGTTTAGCGAAGTAGATAAGTACAGTGGATAAGGACAGTGTGGTAAACCGATCGTACCCCAGCGCTAGCGAGTCAGCAGTCATTTGTCTAGGTTTTCGCCACTCGGCACTGTATTTGTAGTCGCTACTCGCCACTGTCCTTTGTAAATAGGACCTAAGGTAGAGTAAATGAAAACCAAGTCAATGGTTATCTAAACTAATATTATTAAGAGGAAAGATTTGATTGTTTGTTTGTTTGCATTGAATAGGCTCCGAAACTACTGGTCCGATTTGAAAAATTCATTCAGTGTTATATAGCCCATTTATTGAGGAAGGCTATAGGCTATAAATCATCACGCTACGACCAATAGGAGTGGAGCAGCAACGAAAAATATTGCGAAAGCGGGGAAAATGTGACGCAAACGAAGTTGCGTCGGACAGCTAGTAAATTTTAAAAAATTAGCTTGCTTGGTAATACTAACAAATTTTTGTATAGAAATGACAATGTACTTATATGTTATACAAACATCGAAACGGCTGTTTGAGATTTCCTGTAAGTTCTTGCCTTTACCAACCGAGTTCGGTACCATTTCAACCCTGAATGGCGCACTATCATAGTCGAATAAAAAAAAACTACCATAGGCAAGAATAGGTCACACTCTTTATCAGAATCATGTTTAGCAGGCATAACACGAACTGCTTCATGAAGGCAGTTAGCGACTTAGCGTGAAAGAATGGCGTGTCCATAATTTATACAGCTAAAGCTTAAGTCATGTGTAGTATACGGCTCACTTTTTTATAATTATTCAAGTACTTGGAGTGTGAATTTCATGAAACAAGAAGTTTGTCACCAAGGAGCTGAGAAATTATAACAGCCGCATCGATCGACCTTCATTAGAGCTTGAGCCGCACGTGCCAAGGTACATACTGAATTTCATCCGTGCCTTGGAAATCACGCTAAGCCGTTGGTCCTGGCTGTCATTTGTAGATCTTTGACAGTCGTTGAAGGTAGTCTGACAACTAGTCTGACCAAAGGGTACCGAATTACCCAGTAATAACTGGGTTATGGAGGTCAAATAGGCAGTCGCTCCATGTAGAATACTAATCAGCTGCATCCGGTAAGACTGGAAGCCGAACCCAATAAATTTGGGAAAAGACTTGGGCGATGATGATCGAAAAAGTCTGTCATTGAAGTAGTGAAAAGCAGTTTTAGATATACACGTTCTGCATAGTTATTTTTATTCTTGAATCAAATTGTCACGCTGTTAGTACATCATCATCATCAGCCTATAATGTTCCCACTGCTAGGACACAGGCCACCTCTCTATCGAGAGGGAGTGAGCTGTAATCCACCACGCGGGCCCAGTGCGGGTTGGTACGCATTTTCGTAACTGTATTTTAAAAAGTATTGCTGAGTTAGTTCCTTGCTGGTATTCAGCTGCATGGGTTTAGACTGGAAGCCGACCCCAACATAATTGGTAAAAGATTAGGCAGATGATGATTTTTTCTAAGTAAGTTCCAACTAAAGCGTCATGCTAAAAAATCCATGCAGCACAATAAAAATATCCATCGTACACTTCAACCAACTTACCAGCGCAGGCGGAAAAGCACAGAACTAAAATTAATGTACCAAATTCGACATATCGATACAAACTTTCATGACAAGCAGCGCCATCTTGCACTGCACACTTAAATTTGGTCATACTAAGTATACTACATACATACAAATGTTTCCACATTGTACAAACATAGACAAATGTGATAATGAGACAGTATCGTCGGCAAGTCAAGACTCTTCCGTGGGAACTACTTCCACGGCCCACAATCGAATGTCACTCGTCGAGAAATCGTACCATGCGTCATAATAACACTTAGAAACTGGTGTGCGAAACTGTCCGTTGATTCTATTTTATGGTAGTTTAACTTGGACTTTATTGTGGCTGTGTAAGACTGCTTGTTATCTGTATATTGTTCTTTTATTAGATCACTAGGTTGTGCCTGAGTAGCTCGTGGCTAAATAATAACAGCCGCACAGGTCGATCTTTAAGGTTAAGCCGTGCTTGCCGAGGTTGGTCTGTGTGGGTGTGGTGGGTGATGGGTGTGGTGGGCTTCCAGTCTAGCCGAATGCAGCTGAGTACCAGTATTATACATGAAGCGACTGCCTATCTGATCTTCACAACCCAGTAACTGAGTAATACGATAACCCTTGGTAAGACTGGATGTCAGACTTTTGACTTCTGACTACTCTTAACGACTGTCAAAGATCTACAAATGATAGACGGGACCAACGGCTTAACGTGCTTTCCGAAGCACGGAGGAAACTCGGTATGTACCTAATTATGGTCACCCATCCACGGACCAATCTCGACAATCACGGCTTAATCTTAAAGATCGACCCGTGCGGCTGTTATTATTTAGCCACAAGTTACTCTGATATTTTCTCTGTATTATCTGAGGTCTTCTGACCGATTGATGATCGCCTTCTATTACGTGGGAATTAAATTATGTGTTCTGCATACCATTACTGCTTACCCTTAAAGGAATACAACCTCATGTTTGTTCTTAGATGCATTGCAATGCCTATCACCATTTACATATGCATGGCACCTGCTAGTATTTTTATCAATTTAGTGTTTCTAAACTGCGCCCAGTGAAGTTGGCTAAAAGAGGTCAAACAAGTTTTAGATCCAGAAGTATAAGTATGTTAAGTGGAGCATGAATATTTATCGCCATTTTTATTCCAACTTGAGCGTTTATCAGCTGTTCGTTTACACCCGACGTAATAGTTTTTAGGGTTCCGTACCCAAAGGGTCAAACGGGACCCTATTACTGAGACTTCGCTGTCCGTCCATCCGTCTGTCAGCAGGCTGTATCTCATGAACCGTGTAGTTAGCCAGTTGAAATTTCTACAGATTATGTTTTTCTGTTGCCGCTATAACAACAAATACTAAAAACAGAATAAATTAATATTTAAGGGGGGCTCCCATACAAAAAGTGTTTTTTTTGCTCGTTTTTAGTGTTCCGTACCCAAAGGGTCAAACGGGACCCTATTACTGAGACTTCGCTGTCCGTCCGTCCGTCCGTCCGTCTGTCACCAGCCTGTATCTCATGAAGCGTGATAGTTAGCCAGTTGAAATTTCTACAGATTTTGTATTTCTATTGCCGCTATAACAACAAACACTAAACAGAATAAAATAAATAATATATTTAAGGGGGCTTCCATACCAAAAAGTGATTTTTTTGCTCGTTTTTATAAATAATGGTACGGAACCCTTCGTGCGCGAGTCCGACTTGCACTTGGCCGGTTTTTTTTTAAGTTGACATCGTCATTAACAATACCCCTAAGTTCTAAGATCCCAAATGATTTCGTCTAATCTAAACCTTTTTAACCAACCATATTATCAATCTTTAAATCACAAATGTCCACCACGAGCAATATTCCTAATTTACGGCCAACGAAAGCACAAAGTAGGTAACACCTTGCGCGCAATATGCAGGAGGTGGGGCAGCGAACGAGTGTTCCAGCGATCGAGTCCCGGAATCACACAGCTGCCTCCCGGCTGCGTCTGCGAATACCAACATTCAACAGTACGCCGATAAAACAAGGTATTACTTACAGCAGATGTATTAACATATTTAGAACAGGATTTTTATGAGGGTTTATTGGAACTACAAAAATAAATAGCGGCGATGATCGGCGTCTTAACCTACCCACCCCTACCTATCTGCTTTGCCGTTTGGATACTTCTAGATGTTTCTAGTAACGACAATACTAAAGTGTGATTTACTTTTACGGATACTAGTAATAAATTGTATGAAAGACAATATAAAATGGCGGAAAGCTTCAAGTTAAAACTTGTCTGAAAAACCATTTGGACAGGTGGGTTGAAAGTTTTCCATAAAACATATAAAGTATATGCTCACGTTTTCGCCCGCATGGAGATCGGTTATTCTCGCACAGGATCGTACGGCCGGAATACAAAGTATTCAAATTATAAACTATTTTTGTGTCCATTCTGCAGTTTTAGCGTGGAAAAGTAACAAACATCCATACATACATCCTCACAAACTTTCGCATTTGTAATAGTAAGTAGTAATAAGAGAAGACAGTACCATCTTACCTGAAAAGTTTAATAAAGCATTTCTTTCAATTAGACCATTACAAGCACTTTATAATGTCCACAAAACACACACACACACACAAGTTATTATACAAGTTATTATGTCACAAGGCATAATAACTGTGAAAGTACTGTAGTTGCCCATTCCAAAGCGTGGATCTCTATGGAGAAGAATGGGCAAGAAACTCCATGACCACTCGTGAAAATCAAAATATTGTTTAACGACATCTTGAAATCTGTGCAATTGAGTAGTAAATGAAAAGCTTTCTATCACTATAGGAATCTACAACCGAACTTAAAAACCTTACAATTGAACTTGAATCTTATCTAAACATATTCATTCATTTTCATCTTACACATGTTACATTATGTACGTGAGCCTCAGAAATCAACGAATAGTCCACACAATCGTAATATATTGACAGAATTAACAAAGAAGGTTCTATAAATTACTCTTAACTCTGCTTTGCGTTCGGTTAAATAGGACATACGGCTTTTTTAAATCAATAATCCGGATCCCTATTGGTACAAAGGATAGTTCAGTTGCAGAAGATTCACTCCACGCAAAATAATTCACCATTTCCAGCAGGTCTGTTGCAATTTAAATTGTCGATGACAATTTAAATTGGGTCAGCCCAAAATGACGGCGTATTTGGCTCTTTCGGTTATACAGAGAGTAACGGAAAGGGTATATACATACACATGTGTCTCCTTCGGACAAACATCGTTATAGCGAAAAAATTATCTGCTGCCCCATACAAAATTTCAATACCTATTCGACCGAAATGTATGGGCAGCTGATATTTTTTTCGCTATTACGATGAAGTTTGGAGTTAGTCCGATGGAGAAACATGTTCAGTTTGATGGTCTGTAGCACACCCTTAAGTATGTATATACTCTTTCCGTTACACCCTGTATATGTTGTCCTATGCGACAGTATCACTCAGGGCGATAAACACCAGTACTGGTACTAGGTAGGTATTAGTACTAGGGAATACTCAACGATGTTGAATATCGACTTTCAAGGATTCTGATATTCTAGTACTCCTACATCTGGCTTCACCGGTGATCCTAATAACAATTTAAGCAAATGGGATGAAAAATGACATTGAAGGTCCCAAAATCTATTATCTGCTAATGCAATGCATTCTACGTCAATTCAAAGTTGTCGGATAACTTTCGAAGATAGTTCTTAGCTGCAACAGGGTTAGTACCGCCTATACTAGTTTATTGTCTTCCTACAAAATCTTTACTATTTATTAAGGTAGCTGCAGGTCTTCTGACAATCCTCATCTTCGTGTCGCAATGCTTTATTATATCAATAATCCGTGTGGCTATTGGCGACGGCCCTACTACGGGTGGGACGCGCGGGCGGTGAGCTGCGTAGGCGCATCTGCGCGAACAGCTGTCCCGCGCACGCGCCGGGCAACGTGGAGCCTCCGCGCAAAACGGTTAAAAGGACAATAAGGTTTTTTTTTAATTCAATGTAAATAGGCCAATAAAAACAGCTGCTTTGCTCAAACACGGCCTTTGCTCCTAAGGGATGGAATTCAAAGAAGGAATGCTTTTAAAGACGTCGATAAAAGCCTATACAAAATCTTCTGCTGTAGAAAACCGTTATTTTAAAAAGGACAGTCTACAACATACTTTACGATAACTTACTTATAAATCAATTATAACAAGACCAGAATTCTAACATTTAAAAGACAAGTGCTATACAATTAACTTTCTGATTGTTCGTAAATTATTTTATTATAATAATCATTTGGTTCAAACAGCTATCGCGAACAATTGTGACTGTTGTAAACAATTGTAAACCATATTTCTCGCATCCGCTGGACGCACTAATAGCCCCATTATAATTGCCTTATTTTGCCTTATTAGTTGTAATTATGACTGTGGTGCTTTTACAACTTGAAAGCACTCGCTGCGACTTAGATTATGGCTGTATTAAATAGCCAGTTTCCTTACTTTGTAAGGACAGGCTTCCAATTTGACGGCTGTTTTTCTAAGCAAATTAGGTGTTTAAATGTTAACTGTCATCCGAAGCTAACTTGAAGTTTGATATAATAACATAAAGATTTATTGGTAGAGAAAAACGATTTATATAAATATATATAGAAAAACTATTTATTTAAATAGAGATATAGAGAAACGGGGAGGATGAAATCGGGATATCATGATCAACTTCGACGACATGTGACAACCATCTAACGACACCTAGGCCACGTGGTGGATTACGGCCCACAACCACATAGAGAGAAAAAAAAACAGCTGAATCGAGACTCCACCACCTTTTCAGAACTCGGTTAAAAAGGCTTTGTGTCCTCAGCACTAAGAACATTAAGGGTGAAAATATCAAGTAACTGTAAACTGAACACCGTTATCTTGATTAGACCGTTGTTGGTTCAGCTAATTCGTCACCCCATCAGCGTTTAAAGGTATTCCTAAGAAAACTATATAGAGATATGTCTCTTGTTTTCATTCTGTTGTCTTTATTTTCGTTGTTTAGTTAGCTGTTTAGCTAGTTTTTAGGAGGAACTCGTGGCTAAGTAATAAGAGTCGCACGGGTCAATCTTTAAGGTTAAGCCGTGCTTGCCGAGGTTGGTCCGTCGATCATCATCATCATCATTTCAGCCCAAAAGACGTCCACTGCTGGACACAGGCCTCCCCCAAGTGTCGCCACATTGACATTGTGGGGGGTTTTACCATAATCGCCACGCTCGGCAGGCGGGTTGGCGATCGCAGTACGGTTGTTACAAAAGCACAAAGAACGCTGCTGCCCATTCTCTGGCAAATCCCTTAGTCGCCTCTTACGACACCCACGGGAAGATATGGGATGGTGCTATTCTTTACGTCCGACACCATACAGAGCAATCCGTGGATGGGTGACCTTAATTACATACCGAGTTTCCTCCGTGCCTCGGAATGCACGTTAAGGGCTCATTTACGCACACGCGGCGCGTCGGGCGGGGCGGTGCCATAGGCGTTGCGCGACGCGTCGGGCGTTTTTGCCGTTTACGGAGACGCGGCGACCGCTTGAAGCCCAACGTGGGACCATTTGCTTGTATTCGATTTGTTATGTCAAATGGACAATACAAGCCTAAGGCAGTGCCCGGGTTCGATTCCAATACGCAACAAATTTACAATCCTACCCTACCTACCTACCCTACCCTACCTACCCTACCCTACCTACCCTACCCTACCTACCCTACCCTACCTACCTACCTACCTACCATACCCTACCTACCTACCCTACCCTACCTACCTACCCTACCCTACCTACCTACCCTACCCTACCTACCTACCCTACCCTACCTACCTACCCTACCCTACCCTACCTACCTACCCTACCTACCTACCCTACCCTACCTACCTACCCTACCCTACCCTACCTACCTACCTACTCTACCTACCTACCCTACCTACCTACCCTACCCTACCTACCCTACCCTACCTACCTACCTACCTACCTACCTACCATACCCTACCTACCTATCCTACATACCCTACCTACCTACCCTACCCTACCTACCTACCTACCCTACTATGCTATAAACCTCACGGAGCCCCAGACCTTTCCAACGAATGCAAAACCGTGGAAATCGGTTCGTGCGTTCTGGAGTTATAGCGTCAGGAAGGAAAATTATAAATGCGACATTAAAATAAAACAAGTACTTAATACCTAGTTACAAAAAGTAATATTTTACAGCAAAAAAAAAAAGACAAAAAAAAAATCTTACATCCAAAGATTTGATCCTGCAACATTGTGATTTGCAGTCCCGCCGCAACAGTACCAAGCTAAGCATTACGATGACATTTAGTTTAAAATAGACGTTTTAATCTAATGCATGATTTGACAGTTGTCAGTTTTCAAATATTTGAAGAATATGGTCCCACGGTGGGCTGCAAGCGGGCAACGCGGCGTTCGCCGCCGCGTTATGTCAAACGCTCAAACTCAAGGAAATGGTCCCACGGTGGGCTGCAAGCGGGCGACGCCGCGTGCACCGCGGCGTTATGTCAAACGCTCAAATACAAGGAAATGGTCCCACGGTGGGCTGCAAGCGTGCACCGCGGCGTTTGGACAGTACAAGCAAATGTTAGTGCCCGAGTTCGATTCCCATACGCAACAAATTTAAAATGTCCTAGTTTCACCCAAAAAATATCATTTTGTTTTTATTTTAATTTTTTTGGTCATTTTTTTCGTAAATTCTGGGCATTTTTTACTTATTATTTACGAGTACTGTTTTTTGAATGGTTCAAAAACTAAAAGTATAGGTATTATTAAACTAGGTATTTTAGAATGATTTGAAAATCATACATAATGCATTAAAATAAAACAGTAATACCTAGTTACAAAAAGTAATATTTTACAGCAAAAAAAAAACACAAAAAAACACAAAAATAAAAATCTGAGATACTAGGATTTGATCCTGCAGCATGTGAATCGCAGTCCGGCCGCTATACCACCAGTCTAAGTAATCCTCTGACAATTAGACGAAAATAGACGTTCAATTCTAATGCATGATATGACGGTTGTCAGTTTTCAAACATTTTTGAAGAATATGGTCCCACGGTGGGCTGCAAGCGGGCGACGCCGCGTGCACCGCGGCGTTATGTCAAACGCTCAAACACAAGGAAATGGTCCCACGGTGGGCTGCAAGCGTGCGCCGCGGCGGTCGACGCCGCGTGCACCGCGGCGTTTGGACAGTACAAGCAAATGTTAGTGCCCGGGTTCGATTCCCATACGCAACAAATTTAAAATGTCCTAGTTTCACCCAAAAATTGTCATTTTGTTTTTATTTTAAATTTTTGGTGATATTTTTCGTAAATTCTGGGCAATTTTTACTTATTATTTACGAGTACTGTTTTTTGAATGGTTCAAAAACTAAATGTATAGGTATGATTAAACTCGATATTTTATAATGATTTGAAAATCATACATAATGCATCAAAATAAAACAGTTATAGGTACCTAGTTACAAAAAGTAATATTTTACAGCAAAAAAAAAACAAAATAAACACAAAAAGAAAAATCTTACATACAAAGATTTGATCCTACAACAAATAATTCACAATCCAGCCGCAATACCACCAGGCTAGATACTCCTATGACGTTATGATTAAAATAGACGTTCTATTCTAATGCATGATATGACGGTTGTCAGTTTTCAAACATTTTTGAAGAATATGGTCCCACGGTGGGCTGCAAGCGGAAAACTCGGCGTCCGCCGCCGCGTTATGTCAAACGCTCAAATACAAGGAAATGGTCCCACGTTGGGCTGCAAGCGTGCGCCGCGGCGGTCGACGCCGCGTGCACCGCGGCGTTTTGTCACACGCTTAAATACAAGGAAATGGTCCCACGTTGGGCTGCAAGCGTGCGCCGCGGCGTCATGTCCATTTTTTTTTTTATATTGGGTTTTGTGAAAGCGATTATTCCAATAGATTATTTTTGTAAATTTCGATCAACTCGAGTATTAAATTAAGGAATTAAGAAATCCAAAGATGAAAATTAAAATAAATTTGTTTTAAGAGTACGTGCGTACGAGCGTTTACAATACATTTTAATAATATTCTTTTTTTAAGCTTTTATATTATTAATGTTAATTGTTTTTCGTAAATTCTGACGCACCGATTTTTTTTTCCATATTTAAATTTAAATTAGGAATTCGTTCGCTGTTCTAATTTATATTGTATTTATTGTGAATTTTGTTTAAACTATCCGAAGGTTAGTAGAATGGCCAGGATCTCAGTAAGATTAGGAAAAAAAAGAATTCTGTAGTTTGATTATTGTTAGGAGGTGTGGTTATATTTATTTATGGCCATGAGGTTAAAATGGTTCTTTGATATTCACTGTTTAATTATTTTTTCTATGAGCCTGCTCTGTCCCACATCTGGGCTTGCCATATCTTTCGAATTTTGTTTATCTTTTCCCTTCTTCGACTAAGTAATACTTTTTGATACTTAGAAAGCTTGGTTTAGGAATAGCAACCCAAAAAACTATGAAACCAATGTTTTAACAAAACTACAAAATATATGAGTAAGACTCTTGCCCTGAGTGTTCTGGTTCATAACTGTGGCGGGCTGTTCACGGCTACACTCAAGTGACTCGACCCACGCCACGGCCTATCATCGAAAACCTTTTTTAAACTGGATAGTTACATTTGTTTATTGTTTCAACCGCTTTGAAACAATAACCTATCGTTCCTTGAAGAAAAGGCTTATGAATTGCTGATTTTCAACCATCATCATAATCATCTCTGTTGGCCTAGCCTTTTCCCAACTGTGTCGGGGTCACCTTCCAGTCTACCCGGATGCAGCTGCATACCCATATTTGAAATGAAGCGACCTTTGACTGCCTATATGACCTCCACAACCCAGTTAACCGTTGAGGAGTTCCCTCGTGAGAAGACGATCCTGGCTGCAGGATGAGATCATGATAGAATTCATGTTTATCCATCAGATATGAACTTCTATACAAATTTTCGTGTCTGTGCTATTAACCTTTGAGGAGTTCTCTCGTGAGGAGACGATCCAGGCTGCAGGATTAAGTTATGTCTCTCATAAGAATATATTGTGCTTAAAACCAAAGATGTGAGCAAAATTTCAGCTCAATCGGTCATCGGCAAATGGTTCTAATTTAGCTTCCAAGAATGTACCCGAACAAACAGATACATACATTGCAAGTTAAATAAAAGCTTGTAAAAATTGACCAATTTATGAAAAAAATATCACTATAAAATTTAAAATAAAAACAAAATGATTATTTTCGGATAAAACTACGACGTTGTAAATTTGTTCCGTGTGGGAATCGAACTCGGGCACTGCCGTATACTTGTATCTGTCAGAGTGACATAACGCCGCGTCGGCCGCCTACATCTCAAGCAAACGGGCGTCAAACCGCTCCTCCGTAAACGCTTTCATACATCGCCATATGTTTGAATTTAAAGCGGGCCGCCCCGCGCACCGCCCCGCCCGACGCGCCGCGTGTGCGTAAATGAGCAAGCCATTGGTCGCGGCTGTCATTTGTAGATATTTGACAGTCGTTACGAGTAGTCAGAATCTAAAAGTCTGACATCCAGTCTTACCAAGAGGTATCGTATTACACAGTTACTGGGTTGTGGAGGTCAGATAGGTAGTTGCTTCATGTAAAATACCGGTACTCAGCTGCATCCGGTTAGACTGAAAGCAGACCCCATGATAGTTTGGGAAAAGGCTAGGCAGATGATGATTGTTTGGCTTGATAAAGTTCTATAAACAACAAAGTCGGAAGCAAAAGAACCGTAAGTAAAAACAAGCTCAGTTACGTAACAGACCCCAGCCTCAGTCCATAACGGTCATCTATTAAACTACCAATTCCATCAAACGTCCACAATTCACAGCCCTCACCGTGAAGACTTCCATATTACACTGAAACCATAAAATCCCACTTATGGTATTTAATAGCTTAATCAGGGATATTAATGTCTAACCGGTAATTAAGTATATAATGGCTTGGAGTCAATAGCACTAAACAATGTACTACAAAAGCACCTACAGGTTTTATTAGATGGATAAGATGGAAGTATTTGTTAAAAGCCAGCTGCTGGCACGTTTCTCAGACGTCAACCGGGGGGTTGACGTCTGAGAAACGTGCCAGCAGCTGGCTTTTAAAAAAAGTAAAATTTCTATGTGGGGACATAGAAATTTTACTTTTTTTTTATGTATGGCATCTTGCATTCCAACCTATGAGGCTGTCGTCTGCTTAACCGGGCTATCCTGTGGGTGCCTTAAGACTAAGGCCTCCAGCCAGTGCATAAAAACTTACAAACTAAGCGACTACACGCTTAGGGCACCCCCTGTGGGGTACGAGCCTCGGCTCAGGGCGTCGCTGGGGGAGGACTGCATGGGGACAGGCTGGATCTGAATGATATCATTATTTAGGGGTTAATTTAAAACTACTGACACATCGCGGGCTGCTTCGAGCGAGGGTCGAGGAGGGCATGGACCGGGACGTCGCGACGGACCTCGACGGCGAGGTCGGAAAGATGGCGGTTTGTGTCTGAACTTTTTAACAGTGCTAGTCTCTATGCTACTCTCCTGAAAGGGTGATAGCATCATCGGGAGTAACGAGGGTATGCCTAGAAATTTTACATTGTTTTTTTTTTTAATCTGCCGTGCTATACATTTTGACTGTGTAGGTATTGCAGTTTTGTAGAAAACAGCTGTTTTCTTGTGGGGAGGGTCGGAATTATCTACTGAATACTTACGTGTTAACTGTTATAGCGTCGGATCCGTTCCAACCTGTATACTTTAAATTGTAGAGAGCACTAACAGCACCTAGGTACGCCTTTTAACCGACATTTTTAGTATAAGTCAAATCGATTATGTTCCCGTCACACGAAACTCACTGTATCCACTCGGGAATTTTTACAGCTCTTCTTCAGTTTATCCGTGATCATGGGCGTTAGCAACAGTGCCGAAATATCGGGAACTCAAAACAAATAATAAACATGGTAAATATCCCGTTACAAGTGTTATTGACGACATTTTTTAGGTTGGCCATTAAACCACCAAATTCTGTCACTGTCAGCAAATGATAGGATTCTGAATTAACAGCACATGACGGTACTGTTGACAATACTCTCTAATTTTCTTTCCATTCAGTCATAGCTCGTAATAGTAATATTATTTACACAAAAAAAAAAACACAGACTGAGACAGACTTGCAATCTGTTCGACTTCATTACAAAACGTTTTCCTTAGCATGCAACCTCCTAGTGCGCACGCAGGACGCACTTACAGTCGGACGCATAAACTATAATAATGATTCAATCGTTTGCAGGAAAATGTGCTCTGTATTATGTTCACTCACTGTTATTCACACTTACATGTCGTATTAATATAAAGCTTTAAAAGTCATGTCAATAGAAGTTGGTATAAGACTTACTTGATCTGTATGGTGTCGGACGTAAAGAATAGCACCATCCCATATCTTCCCGTGGGTGTCGTAAGAGGCGACTAAAGGACTTGCCAGAGAATGGGCAGCAGCGTTCTCTGTGCTTTTGTAACAACCGTACTGCGATCGCCAACCCGCCTGCCAAGCGTGGCGATTATGGCAAAACCTCCCAAAATGTCAATGTGGCTACACTTGGGGGAGGCCTATGTCCAGCAGTGGATGTCTTTTGGGCTGAAATGATGATGATGATGATGATAAGACTTACTGAAGTTTTCTGAATTTGTCTTGGTTTTGTTGCAATGGTAGGAACTACTATATATGGACACCGACACTAAAACCATGTATTTAGTTCATCATTCTGACCCCTCCTATGTGGGGGCCACATACAAAAAAGCAGTATTTTTTATAACCGACGCAAAAAATGCGTCGGTTATAAAAAATACTGCTTTTTCCTGCAAAACTGCAATACCTAAATACACGGTCAAAATTGTATGATACAAACATTTAAAAAAAAATACAGGATAAGTTGGACCGCTCGTCGGACTAACGTGTCAATACTCAAAGAACTTAACATTAAACAGAGACCATCAGCAAACAAAGTAAATAAAGGAATTTCATTATATTTAACATCGTAATGACCCGCACCAAATTCCCAACTTAATTGTTGAATTGATGAACCAGAATAAACATATTTCATAATACGCCCAGGGGGCGGCATAACACTTCGAAGGGTTTGACCAACATATGCTCTACGTCTAACACGACGCGGGCGCCTCATCTTCCGACGATATACATATGCTCTCTTGCGACCACGCCGAGGAACTTTCTTCCACTTTCGGAACACACGTCCGTATCGCCTCCCAATACGGTTCCAAGCCACTAACAAACAAAAGACGATTTCTCAATGCATCATCCATAGATTCATCCATTTCATTAGAAACAAAAATAATAGGACCATGGAAAGATAATATCATATCACTTTCACACTTCACAGGATAAGCATACTTACGACCTTTCAAAAGTCGTTTCAACATACTAGGTACGCAAAACTCATTGAAAATTGTCGTTGCTTGTGCAATTACGAATCCTCAGTTTCTTTGGACACGTTACCCGCAACAAAGATTCGATGGAGCGTTTGGTGATTCAGGGTAGAGTCGAAGGCACGAGACCACGTGGTCGAAACCAACCCGATGGACAGTCTCCATCAAATCTGTCACCAAGTTCCCTGTGGCAGAATGTGCTCGCCATGCGGCCAATAGAGACCGGTGGAAAAGGATTGCGAAGGCAGCGACCAGTTGTGGACCAGCAGTTGTGGGCGACCCTCCATGACCACGACCACTCTGTCAAGAGTGAACGACTGAGAAGAAGAAGAACACCTGGTAACCGTTTTAGCATCCGTGTCTCTTCCACCTTGTAAATATTTGTATTGTGTCGGTGTTAGATGGATTTTAAGAATATTTAAAGGTGTCGATGAAGTTACAGGCACATTAGTTTTTCCAATTGGTTTCACTTTCCTATTTTTAAAGTAACCACTTTGTATATTAAACCAACCTATTTGGTAGTTTATTTTGAGATGATAGAAACAATAAGTATTTCTGCTTACTTAATTTATTGATGGGTAATAGGGTAACCGTCCGACACAGTCAAAATGAAAATTTTAAGTCTGGATGCAAACGAAGTCGTAGACAAAAGCCAGCACTCTATATATTTTTTATAGTAATCGTAGCTCCGGTGAACGATCTAAGCTTCACGGCGCATGCACATGTTTAATTACATAAATAAAATGGCCGCAGCTCTATGGTCAGTGATCTATGGCAGCCATTGTCCAATCCGTAACTAGGAATTAGCATTTTTTGCCGTCACATAGATGGTATTTTAATAAACGAAGCTTCTAGACGGTTGTTACTTAAAGAGGATAAGAACCTTTATTGTTGCTATTTATTGAAGTTCTATTTAACTTCTGTAATTATAAATCTTCCAACCATACACATCTACAAAGTTTTGTTGAAATGAATGAAAACCTCATAAACATATTAATAATGATGCTTACTTACAGCCGCGTATCATGACCACTGTAGAAACGAGTTTTGTCTACGGAAGAATAGACATAATGACAGCTAGACAATGACAAACTGTCATCTGTCTGTTTTGGCGATTCTTCCGTCGACATAAACCGGTTCTGCTTGCTGGGCCACAGGCTTCTTCCTGAGCGGAAGAGGGCCACCAATTCATGAGTAATCCACCATGAAGACCCAGTACGGGATATTCAACCAATACTGAGCTGTTTTCAAATATAGTGGTACGAGACCAGTAAAAGTACAGTGATTCAGCTGTCAACTGACCTGGCTTTCGAACTGGCGTCGTGTCCGGAAAGTTCGAGTCTTACCCTTGCTTTCTGGAACCAGAATCATTGACGGGTCAAAATCCAATGGTAGTCAAGAGTTGTGACGACTAACAACAAAGTGTTTAGTTTGACGAATGACGCATTTGTAGCTCGTTTTTGTTTTCAGTGTTCGTCCCTCGGAAAAGTTTTTGATTCTCATAATTATTAAGAAGGTACATAAATTGAGAAAGAGAATATTCTCTATTTCACCGAGAACCTTTCAAAATGCAGTAACGACTGCTTGGAAGTAGAAAAAAAGACATAATAAAAATCGAATTTAATGTTCAGCTTTACGAGAAGAGGAAACAGAGCATAGACAAGCCGCGAGTAAGTCTTTGTGAACAAAAATGTACATTAAGTTAAAATTCCCGTAAATACCCCAGTTAATGTTCTGTGCTAGCACCGTTATCGTTAAGAAACTAACGAAGCATAGCTACTAAAGTTTAAAGCAGTGTTCATACAAGTTACAGATGAGGAAAATGTCGGGCTTATGTAAAACTATCTTTTGCCGCAGTTTCGCTCGCGTAAATTTAGAATTTGACAATAACCGTCTCGGACACGTGGCGCCATCTATTATGATAAGAACTTTATTGTTTATTCTTCGTGATCAGTACCTTTTTCGGGATGAAAATTACCCTATGTCCGTTTCTGTACACCTGACAACGTATATGCAAAATTTCAGGATGATCGGTTCAGTGGTTTAAGCGTGAAGAGGTAACTAACAAACAAACTTACGTTCGCATTTATAATATTAGTTAGGAGTTAGGTTTTGAAATGAGCAGTGGAACCAATGCTTGTTCCGAAGAGAATCTCATAGGAGGTGCCTTGTCCTCTGGAGTTATTAGGTACCTGACATCGTATTGCAGACAACAAGTTGTCGTTTTGTTCTTAAAGTTAAATGTCTACAAATAATCTTATACGAGTCTCATAGAAAATAGCGCTGTGTCCGCGAAAGTGTGCGGTGATTTCGTCTTAATTTGTTTTGTTTTGAGCTTTATTTACTGTATTTAGTTGACCAGATCATTAACTGTCTTGGGGTTTATGGCTTAGACAAGTTCGCCTTGCTGTCAATGCGCAAATATTAATGAGTATGTCGGAGACTGTCATTAGCACGGACTATGAATCGAAAGCGCGCCAAAGGTCAAGCGACCTACTTACCAGTCTACCCACACCTAAGCGCGCTTACTACAGAGTCGTGATGTTTCGAGCTCGCTGCGAGGAAGACAGTCAGTGTCTGATCGCGGCGAAGTCAAGACGTCCCGAAAGTGTTCCCCGATTCATGGTGCCTAGTGTTATTGTGTTGTTTGTAATTTCAAGTAATTTGTTAGTTCGATAAAAGCAGTGTACCGTGTGTGTGTGTTTTCATATCACGAAACCCATGTTCCGCCCACATGATGACCGAGTCTAACGAAATAAATCATCAAACTACGACAAGTATATGTATTACTAGTAATGCTTTTCTCATTTTAACTAAATAACTAAAAACCTCATAGTTTTGTGGACTTATCTATTGGTGGGCCCATACGCGCTCACAGAAAAGCCTGAGGCCCAGCAATTCGGAAATGACGCGTCAGTTCACAGCCATACGGCCAAGGCACTAATCTGGCTCACAAACTGGCCTTGTGCCTCGAACCCATAAAGCATAGGAAGTGGTTCGAGATATCAATATAGCTCGAGATAGCTCGAGACATGAAGCCTAAGAAGAGGTTTCTTTATACTCAGGAAATGCACAGATTGCCTTACTACGGACTGGTCATCCTGTCTTATAATTATAGTTTTTGTATTGCACCTATAAGATCATTTCCTTTCACTTGAAATTGCTTAATGTTCTAAGCTTTGTTCAGAGAAAATGGGTATATTATAAATAATTTCCATGCCATAACTATGTTTAAAGAATAATTAGCTTTGGACTTACCACCGGAATCACTTAAATTCTATTAAGCTTTAATATTATTACTTCGTTCGAAGGCTAATAAACCACAAAGGCAAAATTTCCAAAGTTCGAGAATGGATGAATTCCATCATTAACATCATCAATAACAATGCAGGACTATCGAATTTATGGCCGAAAAAGAAATGGTTTCAGTAAATTCTCTTAATAGTCCAATAAGTGTTGAACCATCAACCGTCAACATCACTTCAATTGACCTCATTTTAAATATGTTAAACTGGTAAATATAATAAAAAATGGCATATCCTTAACTCTTCTTTGAACTATCTTCTTCTTCTTCAAACTTTGTCCACGCACCCATTGCTGGTCTCTGCCAAATCTCTCCATTTTCGGCGGTTTCGATTGTATCATGGCTTTCTAATTTTATGCTCATCATCTGCCTAGCCTTTTCCCAAACTATCTTGGGGTCGGCTTCCAGTCTAACCGGATGCAGCTGAGTACCAGTATTTTACATGAAGCGACTGCCTATCTGACCTCCACAACCCAGTAACTGGGTAATACGATACCCCTTGGTAAGACAGGCTGTCAGACTTTTGGCTTCTGACTACACATAATGACTGTCAAAGATCTACAAATAACAGCCGGGACCAACGGTTTAACCTTAAAGATCGACCCGTGAGGCTGTTATTATTTAGCCAAGAGCTCCTCTATCTAATTTTATGCTATGTATATTGTATATGGAGTTGTAATCTCCATTCAAAAAACCTCTTCTTTACTTTTTCAAGAACGGTCAGTTTTGTGTAAAACGTATTTTTTTCACCTATGTTTTACTCCTTAGTCATTGTCCATAATATCTAATTACAGCGACTTTTTCATAGTTTTTATGGCCGCCGTAAACCACCAAGAGAGTCTACACACACCAAGTCTACATCATACGCTATAGTTGGGTGATTCCTACTAATTAACGGTACCAATCATTAATATTATTCGGCTCTAATTAAAGGAAGTAAGAAGCGGTAAATTAATTAATTGATAGAGGCCCTTTTTTTTTTTTTTTTTTTTCGGATGGGAAATCATCAAATGACTTCCTCCGCTCTGGGCGGAGCGGAAGGGAGTGTCAGACTTGACTGACTAAAACCCATCCATGTTCCTTCTTAGCCCTTTGCGTTCCAGGAGCACGGTATCTCTTTCGAACAACCCGCAGCCCTGGCAGGCGTCGGCCCTCTCGGACCCCTTCCGATTTGCTGACATCTCCTTGGGGCGCGCGTGGAACACGAACGCGCCGTCGGCACGGTCTGTCGTCATAAGACGGACGGACGGTGAGCTAGCCCATTACTCACCGTCCACAGGCCCGCGCCTACGGTGGCCGGGGGCCACTGGTTGCCCCCCGACGCCCGGGGCGTCTCCCGCGGCGGCTGGGACGTGAGGTTCTCTCCCTCTCACGTTCCGCCACCTCCTTCGCTAGCATGACTGCTTCGCAGAAAGAGGCGACGGCTTCCCATTCCCTCTCGCTCCGGACCATGGATTGAACCAGGGCCGGACGCGAGAGGTCGCCGCCGCCAATCGCCGCTACGAGGACACGGCGGTGCTCAGCCCAAGCGGGGCATAGCTCCACAGTGTGCTCCACCGTGTCCTCCGGCCGATCCTCGCAGTGGTGACACCCGGGCGTTTCCTCCCGCCCGATTCGGTGCAGGAACCTCCCGAAACAACCGTGTCCGGTGAGGACCTGCGTCAAGCGGAAGGTGAGGGCGCCGTGGCGCCTCTCTAGCCACTCCTCAAAGAGGGGACTTATCGCCACTATTGTGGCGTGCCCTGCACGGGGTTGCGACAGTCGCTCTCTCCATGTCGCCATGAGATCGCGCCGGAGGTCTGTCCGCTGAGCGGCAATTTGCCGCGGCAGCGGAGTTTCCCCCCGGCGTAGTGCCTCCGCGCGCCATTCGTGCAGGCACGCGAGGACTATCGCCTCCAGATCCCATGGCGGCAATCCGGCCAAGAGGCTCGCCGCCTCGCCGGAGATCGTGCGGTACCCCCGGATCAGCCTTACGGCTACCACCTTCTGGGGCGCGTTCAGGTAGTGGGCGGCTCGCCGCCTCAAAGAACGCGCCCACACCGGGGCCCCGTAAAGGGCCATGGACCGCACGACCCCCGCGTAGAGCCTGCGGCAGGAGGCGTTTGGACCCCCCAGGTTGGGCAAGAGCCGCTTGAACGCAGCCCCTGCCCGTTCCAGTTTGGGGGCCAAACGTCGGAAATGCTCCACGAAGTTCCACCGGCTGTCGAGGACAAGCCCTAGGTACCTCAGCGTCGACTCGACGCCGATGGGAACCCCTCCTACCGTCAGTATGGATCCCGACGGTGGCGCATTCCGAGGCCCATGAAAGCACATGGCCTCGGACTTGTGCAATGCCACCTCGAGACCCAGTTGCCGGATTCTCTCCACGACTATCGCAACCCCGCGTGTCATAAGTTCGGCCGCTGCCTCGTGCGACCTCCCTTGTGCCAGCACCAGCGTGTCGTCAGCGTAGCAAACTACACTGACACCGCTAGGGAGGTCGGCGCGCAGCACCCAGTCGTAGCCGATGTTCCACAAGGGCGGCCCCAGAACCGATCCCTGTGGAACACCGCACGACATCTCTCGCCGGTTCCATTCTCCGGTGCGACCGGGGTAGATGACGGCCCTATCCGTCAAGTAGTCCCCGACCACACGACGAAGGTAGGTCGGCACCCGGTGATACCGGAGTGCCTCCCTAATGCAGCTCCAGGGCATGGTGTTGAAGGCGTTGGCGATGTCAAGAGACACCGCCAAGACTACCCCACCCCTGGACACCGCATCCACCGTCGAGCGCCCTCTGCGGAAACCAAACTGGTGTTCCGCCAGATCCGGCCCCATCCCCACAAGGTGCCCGGCGAGGCGGTTAGCAATGACTCTTTCGAAGAGCTTGCCCACCTCGTCGAGCAACACAATGGGCCGGTATGCGGACGGAGAGTCCGCAGGGCGCCCCGGCTTCCGGATGAGGACCAGCTTCCCCGTCTTCCAACGAAGCGGGAACTGGCCTCTCTCCAAGCATGCGCTTAAGAGCCCTTCCAGTCGGGGCCCGAGAGCCTCCGAGGCCAGGACCCAGGCTTTGCCAGGCAAGCCATCGGGTCCCGGGGCGGTATTTTTGGCTTTAAGCCTGCCTACCGCCGCTCTCAGGTCTACCCCGGTCACTTCCGGAATGTCGTCATCGTCCTCGATGTGGTCCGCTTCCGGCACCGCAAGCGGCGGAGCCATAGGCGGGGGAGGATGTTCCCCTCGCAGAGGGAACAGAGCGCTCACCATCATAGAGGCCCTTGATGAGTGATTCTGTGGTGAGATAGAATACTTGGAATCTTTTTAATTTAAGCAAAGTCAATTAGAATAGAAACTACGTAATTGAGTTTGGTGGATTTTTGGCAAACCTAAGATAAAAGATTTAAGACAAAAACATTTTTTTTTTACTTTCACATTGAACAGGTAACTCTTGAAAAACACCATTGCAATACATACACGCCAAAATGTTTGGAACAGTTGTTTTATTTTTAAATTGTCGATGATAAATTTATATGTGCTGGGGTCTCAGACTGATGTTCTCTGATGTCTCTGTGTGTACGTATACGTAGTAACCCTTTGTGCATTGGTGTCCCTTCGACCCTGTACATATATTTGGTTATGGTTCCTTCCTAAAATCAAATTAAACCACCATAAACCCACCAAATACAATAGAATACTAGATAACCACTTCAGACAACCGTGAAACGTTGATGAAAGTTCAATAACAACACGGTTGTATAAGTTAAGTAAGCCGAAGACAAAATAACGCCCACCATCACTTGAATCCGTTCCCCACACTAACTCAGCCTCGCGTGGGATGAGCCAACTCTAAATTTCCAATTTAGCGTGGAAAATTAACGTGTAGTTTAGTGTGGAATCCTAGCTTTCCCTCCAGCGCCGAAACCTGACGCTCGATTTTATGCGTAGTGCTCGAGTAGAAAACTGGAGAGGAGCTCGTGGCCGCACAGGTCGATCTTTAAGATTAAGCCCTGCTTGCCGGTCGGTTGGTCCGTGGATGGTTGACCATATTGTTACGAGTCAGAAGACAACAGTTTGACATCCAGTCTTTTTTATTTATTTATTCAGTAACAACCTACATTGCGTTCGAATATAAGCTGCATGAAACAGTAATGGATACACAAAACACTCTTACTAAGGGGTATCGTATTACCCAGTTACTGGGTTGTGGAGGTCAGATAAGCAGTCGCTTCACTTAAAATACTGGTACTCAGCTGCCTCCGGTTAGACTGGAAGTCGGCCCCAAGAGAGTTTGGGAAAAGACTAGCCAGATGATGATATCTTTAAAAATACCATCAGGTGAAAATAAACGCTGAGAGGGTTGATTTGCTTAGGAGGACGCCTAAATTCGGTATTTTGGGTGAATTAGTCTGCAAAGCAGCCTTGCCATTCCCAATGCCTTATACCTAGCCGGTATCAAAAGACTTTCTGCGAAAAACCAAAAAATATCATGCACAATTTTTTCATTTGAGAGCAGCGGTGGCCAGGGCCGGACCGTGAGTTTAGGGGGCCCTGGGCTAATACAACTAAGGGGCCCAACTAATTACTCAAAAAATAGATAAAAACCGGCCAATTGCGAGTCGCACTCACACACGAAAGGGAGGCAAAAAATCACTTTTATGTATAGGAGCCCCTTAAGTATTTATTTTATGGTGCCTGGGGGTCTACTCTCTAACTCCGTCAACGAAGACACGGGCCCGTACTAAAGACGTCCGTCACTAAGAAATAAACCCTACTCCCTAGTGACAACGGATTCACGAGCTACGAACGGGACCATAGACAATATTAGTGAACGAATGAAAAATGGCGATAGAGTTGGGCTATTTTACCGGCCCATTACCGGTTTACTTACTTTATGATTGTAATGATTTTAAACAAAAAAATGACATTGTTATTGTTAGAAAATGACCACATTTAAAAGAAAATACCTTTTACTATGTCATTATATGAAGAATTGAACTATTTTTACCATTTTTGTCCGGATTGAGGCTTTATACTGTTAATACCTTTGCCTTTTTTCTTTTGACAACAATGTTGTTTTAATGAAGTGTCAATTTTTTGTTTACAAATTTTGAAATATACATAATTTGCTTTATTAATACGACACGGGAACTTTCCGTAATAAATTGAACGATTACACATCAACACCGGGACGTGCTTAATCGGCCGCCGTTATTGCAATATCAGCGGCAACCAAAACACACCAGGGGTGCCAGGGTCCTCGGAGCGCGTTGCCACCAGTATCAAGCCGAGGACAGCCTGATAAAGAAGACTGCATGCGTGTGTAAACGAGGAAGAAGAAGCCTACTCGCATCAGTGCGGTACCGCATTGACAGGTCCGATTAGTTGTTGCGTCCGGCTATTCCATCGACGCAGCTGTACATGTCCCATCTACATCATACCACGACGCCAGAGAAGGTCGTGGAGTATATAAGGAGCAACACCAAGTTCACTTTAAGAGTGGAGAGCTTATAATCGTGCCTCAAGATTAACTTCAAGTCTTGTGTGGTGCGTGTCACAAGTTCACAATACTCCACCTCAAGGCTTTTATGCAGGAGGAATTTTGGCTGCAGTGGATCGTGTATCGGTATTTTGGCGCAAGGCTATACAATTTCTCAACTCAGCGCAATATGTGGCCGACCAAGCTACAATAGTTTTTTGTAAATGTGTTCAACATGTATTATTATAATTATATTAGTCTATGTATATTATTATATTAGTAATCATAAAAGATTATTTAGTAGATTGTATTTATGGCCCTTTGATGCCTGAGAATAAAAGTGATTGATTGATTGAAACTAAGTTTGTTGCAATAATTTAAGACTTCAATATTCAAGTTATCGGTGGTTATAAAACAGCACTACTTAGAAAAAGTGTTTTTTGCATGGGTCCAATAATATTAAATAAACTAACAAACAGCTTAAAAATTTGAAAATAAACTCAATGCTTTTTTGATACAAAAAATATTATTTGTAATGTGTTTTCTGAATATTTATGTCATTTCATCAGTAAAATTTTGTAATGTCATTATTTGATATCTACTATTGTGTATAATCTACCTTGTTAAAATAATTTGATAGTATTGTAATCTTATAATTTCATAATCTTATTGATACTGACATTTGTTAAATATTGCATGCCAAAACTCAGGCAGAATGTACCCGGCTCACTGTATTTCAGAAAACTTTTTTGTACAATATCTACATTCTATGCAAATAAATGATTTGATCCATTAATTTATAATAATACAGTTGAGCGAGTTACTGAGAGAAAGAGGGCTATCCTCTCTCCTAATGTTGCTGTGCTAGACTGGGTCCAAACTCTCTTATTTAATAACATCTTTGTACACATATGGAATGCAATAAATAATTGAGTATTGAAATATGTTTAGCTTGTAATAGTGTATAATCTATCTTGTTAAAATAATTTGATAGTATGGTAATCATTTTATTTCATAATTTTACCCATAATCTTATTGATACTGACATTTGTTAAATATTGTAAGCCAATACTCAGGCAGAATGTACCCGGCAGTCCCTGTATGTCAGAAAAACTTTATTGTTTCTATTCTATTCTTTTCTACAATACTTACATTCTATGCAACTAAATGATTTGATTAAGGAAATATGTTTTGCTTGTAATAGTGTATTGTTGATTGTATTTTTTGCTTTTTCAATTTTATTGGTGTCTAATAAAAAAAAGTCTCCTTTTATGAAAAAACAATGCTTTTATTGTGTAAATCTTTATTTTTACTTATATCAGAATCTTCCTCCAGTCCCAACACCCATTATGTCCTGTAAGCAAAATAAACAGTTTGTAAAATATTTATTATATGTAAGTACCTATCAAAATCAAAATATTTTTATTTTACATAGGCCTACACGGGCACTTATAAAACGTTGACAAAAATATGCTTGGTTCGGGTTGGTTGTTTCCTATGGAGAAGAACCGGCAAGAAACTCCATGGTTACTCTTTTAGAATCAATCAATAATGTAAATCCAAAGTTATTGACATTTTATTATTAGAAGTGTGGTTTTCTTAGAAGACTGCATAAGTACTTACCTATTTCCATAGTATACATAGTCTTTCACCTATTTCCATAGTCCCTTGTTCAGCAATTCCACGAATATGTCTGTCACTCTTAGCCCTTGCTAAGGAGTTTGATGAAAATTGAGAGCAGCAAAGACCTAAAAGTGAACAAAAACAACAGTAAATAGGTGGGACTGATTGGTAATACAACTCAATAATTTGCAGAGCTTAGTCCTTGATACTTGGATCAAACCACTACCTACCTTCATTCTTGGTTGGGTTGGTGGATAGATCCTCCCCTAGATGTTTCAATATTTTCCGTATGAGCCATTAGTTCCCGTGAATTCAACATCGGGAATACTCGCCAAATGAAAGTTTTGATGCAAGATAATCGACGGCATCGCCTTCGATCTTCCTGTAGAGCTTCTTCGAGCATTAGAAAGCACCCACGGTATCGATTTTCTCAAAAAACTTAACTTTCGTCGACAGCACGATAACTATTTTCATGTCGTATCAAATGACATAACAATCCGTCGTAACAACTGTCAAATTCAATATTACGATCGGACAAAAACACTTAGCGAGTAGGCACAACTGTCAAATCGAGTTGTCATTCATTCTTAGTACGGGCCCCGAACTAATGTTATGTCCGTTGGTGCTGCGGAGTAGGAAACGCCCGAAAGTTCGGCCGCGACAACGGGTTTCGTGCATAGAGAGTAGACGCCCTGGTGACAGACGGGCGGACGGACGGACGGATAGCGAAGTCTCAGTAATAGGGTGCCGTTTGACCTTTACGGAACCCTAAACACGAGACAGTAAAATATTTGATTTATATTATACTACATATATTATGCCTTCGTGTTATACAACCGTAAATAAATTGACAAATTATAAAGCAACCTTTCTGCACTTTCCTTTGGCAAATTCTTTAATTTGCTCCTCACAATCTCAGAATTTGACTTGACTTAGCTTGAATCCACGGGGTCCTGGGCTGAAGCCCAAAAAGCCATATGGTAGATCCGGCCCTGGCGGTGGCCCAGTTGTGGCAGCCCCAACTTACGAGCAGTAGCCCTAGATAAATTACAGGCAGGCGCATTACTTTTTGAAATTTATTTCTTCACCACTGTCCTTAAAAACGGTGAACAAAAAGATCGTTATAAAATAAAAAAAAATAAAATAAAATAATCTTTACTTCGGATAAGCAACATCCATATGGGTTAGTAAACAAAAAGAAAGATAACTAAAACTAAAAATTCGAAGACATGTGACATCTACCAACCCGCACTGGGCACGCGTGGTGGATTACAGCCCACTCCTTCACCTAGAGAGAAGGCTTGTGTCCCAACAGTGGCAACATTATAGGCTGATGATGATGATGAAGCCGGTATCAAAAGACTTTCTGCGAAAATCAAACCTAAAATGAAAAAACTTTTCAAGTCAAAATAACTAATCCCAAAAAAAAAAACAGTTTAAAAATTGTGTGCAAGCGCTGCCAATCACAATGAGAGCACATTCGTGACACATCGCAGTTCGTGAAACAATCGGGCGCAATGTGCCGAATCGGCGCGAATCGGGCGGTTTCTAACAAGTGCGCCCGCGCCGTGTGAATGAACCCGCTGTGATGCAACGTCGACAATTAGGTAGGTTTGGTAACCATCCTTTATATTGTTATTAGTAAATGAATTCGTATTGTTGAAAGATTGGGTTCATGAAACTGCTTCCACAGCTGAACAAGTTAGGTTGTATTGACGAATTGAATAGGCACAAGAAGAAATAATAATTTTAATGATTGATCATCATTCGCCCCAATTTAGTTCAGATGCGACACGACACCTCTTTTTAACCCCCGAACAAAAAAGAAGAGTGTTTAACCCCCGACCAAAAAAGGAGGGTGTTATAAGTTTGATTGATGTATCTGTGGAAACACCGCTGATTAGACCGCTCAGCACAAGCACAAAACAAAGCGGACCTCCGACGCAACGACGCTTAGATTAATTTATTTTTGAGTGGGGGTTTTTTAAATTATTTTTATAATAATTATGCTATTTATTTAGTGCTGTTTTGTGTAGAAACACGATGCAAGAGAGATGATAATCGTTAAATCTATAGACAATTCAATTTTATTTATTTGTATGTTTGTATGTATAAGTATGTATGTATGTATGGATATAGAAAATGTGTAGATGTATAGATTCATTTAAAATTAAATAAACCTTAAAGGCGAATGGCAGGCTTGGATGGGAATTTCGTACAGCAAAAAAAATTTTGTGCTGTGGGATATTTTTTGTTTCAATTGGATATAGATTATAGATTAGATTTTCAGAACTTGGGACGTAAAAGTTATTACCAGTTTTATTTTTTAAGGTTATGTACGTACCAATGTCAATTCAAAATCAAAGCATTTATTTCAAGTAGGCCAGTTACGGGCACTTTTGTACTGTCGAAACAAAGACAACAATGAAAAGTAGCTACAGTCCCAGGCACAAGGCAAAAAACTGGGACAGTACTGTAGTTGCCCATTTCAAAGCGTACCTAGATCTATAAGGAGAAGAACGGGCAAGAAACTCCATGGACACTATTTTAAATCAGATCATTGTTACAAAACCTTTGTTACACATAAACATTGTTTAGGTGATATAGTAAAAGTTGTAGCAAAAAATAAACCTGTCATCAATAAATAATTGTAATATGAACAAAAAAAAGATTGAAGACGAAAATCATAACTATCATTAAATCGTTAATTATTATAATTTTATGCAACAATTATGCATTCTTAGGTATAATACATAAGTGTTTAATTATATTTAATGTTATTTATATTTCTAAATAATTAATTTTCGTTTCGAGATTTGTGTTATTTTACATATGGCATCTTCTAAAAACATAACTGCGTTTAGTTTACGATTTTATTACATTTATTTATTTAAATCCTTGTATTGATATTATTAATGAATCTGAGGTTCTAAAGAAGTACACTTAGATGAAATAAATGGCTTAGTTGCCTTAATAAGTGGTACAAATTCTACAAACAAAACAACAACAAAAATATGGTGTACAAAATCTGCCGTTCACCTGTAAAACAAAAAATTTCACATTTCTAAGTAAATTGACGACGCGACGTTGCGAACGGGGGTCCCTTGACCCGATGACCCGGCTGCTACTCCGTCGTCGCAGCCATAAAGAACTCACGGGTCCTGAGCCAAACCAAACAGCATTGGAGATAAAATTGAATCGCTTTCCTTGTAAAACTAAGTGTATAATGTAACGTATACTTCCTTAAACTTAGATCGTTTGTCTTGCTGCGGAGTTTGTTTCGTATTTCCTTCTTCATCATAACACATCAAGCATAAAAAATTTGAAAATAGCCTTAGAAGCAAAGTCGCGTATTGTTACGGTCAAAATCTTGAAAGACTTTGATTTCTGCGCAAATTTATTTATTTAGACACAAGGTATGAAAAAGTGTAGTAGTAATTATTAGTAATGGTTTGACTGTGGGGTCGGCGAGTACACTCATTCTAAAATATTGTAATTAAGACTAAGAATAATAAAGCTAGATTATTTAATAATACGCTGAAGGCAAACCCTAGCCTAGCAAATTTCTAAATAATATTTTTTAATTTATTTTTGAAACTATTTTTATTAGCTTCACTCCGCTTTCTATCAGCAGACAGTTCAAAAGATATGATATTCTTTTTGGGTTCTATCACTAAAGTAATAGTAGTGACTCTGGGTACATTGAATCTGCCAGCAGCCCTAGATCGTGTGTTATGGTTGTTAATTACAAGAGCAAAATTATGTTATTGATTTACGAACCTGCTTCCCCTATTAAGAGCGTTTAATACCCTACGGCATTTCATACAGACTTTCAAGTCGTTATTTTCCGAAATTTCTGAACAGATTTTAATGAAGCTTCCTACACATAAGCAGTATACATAGGTCTAAAAAGTAACTAAAAAACATTTCACAGGCCTCCTCTCTATGAGAGGGAGTGGGATGTAGTCCACCAAGCGGACCCAGTGCGGGTTGGTAGATGTTACATGTCTTCGAATTTGTAGTTCATGGACATGCCGGTTTCCTCACGATGTTTTCCTTCACCGTTTTTGAGGGCAGCGGTTATAAAATAAATTACACAAAGTAATGCGCCTGCCTGGGTTCGAACCCACGGCTTACTGCTCGTAAGTCGCCGCTGCCACCACTGGGCCACCGCTCCTCCCTAAGCCTATAATACTAAATAAATAAATACCTTACCCTGTATATGTAGTTGTAATTAATTGAATAATTTGTGTTAATATCGCATGTCACTTTCGGCACTTACGTACGTACTTTTGTACATACACAGCAATAAAACACTCCAATACCTATTAAGGAGAACTTCGTGAGGAAACCAGAATGCCCTCGAACCTAAAATTTAGACATGAAGCATCCACCAACCTGCACAAGGCCTTCTTGATAGATCACAGACAACTGACTCTCAAGAGCATTAATTTGAGAACGTTATGGGCTAATTAAGATTAAAAGCTCGGCTGATATGAAACCTTACAACTTGCTGACGGGAAAGTAATTATTCACTACCAAATAAAAATGCGCTGGTTCTTGGTAGAGAAAACAAAAGTGAAAATCAGTAAATCAAAATTCATAAACAATAGGTGTCAAAAACATAGACAAAAGACAGTGTGTGCAGACTTGCACAGTAATCAAGCAAAATACTTATGTCAATTAATTCGATGCCTATAAAGAACAAATTAGTTATTTCTCACAACGACAACGGAATGTGGTTGTTAGGATTCTAAAAATATCTTAAGTCTCGTAATTCTATCCAATAACTGATTATTTTATCCAGCAGATTGAACCCCTCTGATTGAAAACCTCTGAACGAAATAGAGCATTAATGCTACAAAGGATACCTATATCCTTCTCGATAACAAAGAGTAGGAAACATAAAGAGTAATTAATGTTATCGATAACTACAGAATACATACATTACAAATTACTCAAGACTGACCCGAATCTTGGTACTTTCTTCAATGAGTACCAAATAAAAAGTTAACAAGTGCCACTAAAGTAAGCAGAACAAAAACGGCTCGGCGTCACGAGTTCCAAAACTGATTAAAATTTCAATCCGTGCCGAAACTTTTTAAGCTTCAAAATGTAGCGTAAACGATAAAATCGTGCGGTCGATGCACTTATATACCGTGGACTGAAAAGTTTGATGTTGGATCAGTAACAGTCACTGGCATTGTGAATGTTCTAGTTATATGAATCGCGTTTGAAATAAAGCTGTTAAATTAAAATCTAAACTAATATTATAAAGAGAAAAGATTTGATTGTTTATTTGTAACGATTTAACTCAAAAACTACTAGACCGATTTTAAAAATTCTTTCATCATTAGATAGCTACATCTTTACCGAGTAACATGGGGCACATCACAATTTTCGCGGACGAAGTCGCGGGCTAAGTGCTAGTATTAAATATAATCATCTGCCTAGTCTTTTCCCAACAATGTTGGGGTCGGCTTCCAGTCTTACCGGATGCAGCTAAATACCTGTATTTTAGATGGAGTGTCTCCTTATCTGACGTACTGCTGTATACCGAAATCCCATCATCCTCCACCTTCTATCATTAGTGGGGAGTGCAGGATTTACCTGTACATGTTACAATACTACTAAGACAAGTTTTTGATCGCAGTTATGTACGGAAATTAATCCACGGGAACGTTTTAAATGTAGGCTATGTAGGGGTACACTCGAGGATAATGTAGCGTCCCGTTAGTGAAAGAATTTTCGGAATCGGTTCAGTAGTTTATTTATTTATTCAAACTTCATGTACAATAGTGGTACATAGGCGGACTTAATACCACAAGGCATTCTCTACCAGCCACAAATTGAGTTGAAAAGGACAACATTGTGATAGGTTACAAAATAATATCTAAAAATTTGTAATTAACTTCGAAATAGTATATAATTACATAGATACTAATACACAAATACACATAAAATAGACTAATAAATATTTTAAGAAATACCGAAATAAAACACGAGAAACCTAATAATAATGACTAGACTTCCAATTGCGAGCTACTTCGTCTGCTAATTCTGAAGATCACCCCCTACATACAAACAAACTTACAAACAATTTTTACCTCTTCTAATATTAATAGTAAAGAAAAAGAAATCTTACTAGATGATTAATTTCTGTAACTAATTTAAAGATAGTCTCAAATGCCATGTAATGCAGCCCCACAGTAACGAATGAAATATTGATCATTCGCTGATTGTGTACTATTGCAATTCGTATTCCAGATTCCAAGTTAAAATCAAACATTGTAATAATAGACTATTATAGCATTTAGTTTTCGATCCAATGTCATGGGAGCTATCGTTTCTTAACATACTTTAAAGTCTCTCGGTCTAAATTGTTTCCCACAGATAAAAAAACATGATTACTGTTCTGATCCACTTTGAAAAGAAATCGGGTAATCAAAAATGATGCTGCTAAGCCAGATATTCTATTGCCTCTCTTTGATAGACAAAGTTTCAGGAAAATCATTAACACACGTCAATCATCATTTCCACAAAGACGTCCACTGCTGGACATAGGCCTCCCCCTAGTATCGCCACATTGACATAAGGGTGGTTTTGCCATAATAGCCATGCTTGGCAGGCGGGTTGACGATCGCAGTACGGTTGTTACAAAAGCACAGAGAACGCTGCTGCCCATTCTCTGGCAAATCCCTTAGTCGCCTCTTACGACACCCACGGGAAGATATGGGATGGTGTCAACACGCGTCAATACAATTTTCTGATTTCTACTTCCTGTCTTTCCAAGCTGATTTCTGACGTATACTTACACTAAGGTGAAAATATTTAGTAAAAACCGGCTAAGTGCGAGTCGGACTAGCGCACGAAGGGTTCCGTACCATTATTTATAAAAACGAGCAAAAAATCATTTTTTTGTATGGGAGCCCCCTTAAAAATTTATTTTATTCTGTTTTTAGTATTTGTTGTTATAGCGGCAACAGAAATACATAATCTGTAGAAATTTCAATTGGCTAACCATCACGGTTCATGAGATACTGCCTGGTGACAGACGGACGGACGGATGGACGGACAGCGAAGTCTCAGTAATAGGGTCCCGTTTGACCCTTTGGGTACGGAACCCTAAACTTTATGCTATTTCTAGAATTATACGAGGTGTACCGGACCCTTCACATAACTGTCAACCAAGCATTTTGTATATTAAACTAAGACTAACTAAAACTCAATTAAACGCACTCAGAGCATTGTAATGATGGATGGATTGAATGGTAAACGGGTCATAGAGGTATTTAAAGTGACCTTCAAAATTAATTGTTTAAAAAAAAAACTTTTGAAAAAGTTGGAACTTATACCTCCAATGTCTCCGTAAGTAGAAGGTTCCCAGGTAGAACAAAAACATTTTTTTTTGTTTTTTTTTTTTTTTTATTGTTGCCCCACACTAGTAATTTCTCCTGTATCGTGGGAGCGTTTACAAACATTTAAACTTACATACACAAACAGCTAAATCCGGAACAACCATCTGTAGGCCATACAAATATATGTTCCGTGTGGGGACCGAAGCCGCTGCACGCAGCGCAGCAGTCGATCGCTCAACCACTGCGCCAACCATGCCAACGTGTTCTTCGTCGATCGCTATGACGGAAATAACAAGTACCTGGCTTTTTTAAGGGTATTTCTTTATACCTAGATATTGAATCCATGGTAGAAATGTGTACACCTTGTACAAGTAGGTATTCTCATGAATCAAAATAAAAATTGATTTATATAAAAGTAGGTAACATGTGTTAAATCTTATTTCGTAATGATGTGTCACTTGTAAATACTAATAAATACATTGTCATGAATATGTTACAGAAACAATAAACGACAATATAGCACTTTTCTCTTTCAATCGATCGCACTCACGGTACGAAAAAACTTTCATATCAACTTACCATAGTATCACGCATCTTATGCTCGAAGGGTAGGGCAGAGGTGTAGAAAAGGAAGTTAATTTTGTTATTAACCAGGTACATAACATAACATAACATTAATTTATTCTCAGGCTACTTTGGCCCATAGATAAATACCTTACACCTTTTTTTTTTTTTTAGAATGGGAAATCTTCAAATGACTTCTCCCGCTCTGGGCGGAGCGGAAGGGAGTGTCAGACTTGACTGACTAAAACCCATCCATGTTCCTTCTTAGCCCTTTGTGTTCCAGGGCCACGGTATCTCTTTCGAACAACCCGCAGCCCTGGCAGGAAATACCTTACACTTTACCTTACCTTGTGGTGCAGCCTACGGGTTGCGACTGAGAAATTTCAGACTTTTTATAGTAAACATTTCAAATTAATTGATAAATTATTCCCACTGATCGCAAGTTGAAATGATACAGAATAAATACAACTTAAGACCCATCATTAAAACTGGCAAAAAAGACACAACAGCATGTCCCAAAACATAAAGTTTTAAAAATTAACCAACCAGCTCAAAATTTTATGAACCGGCATAATTTTGGTTCATTAAAAATTTCATAACACGCTGTATACATTACGTCAAAGGGCCGCTTGGCCGCCATGACACCTTGATCCAAGCAGACGAACTAGTAATATCGCACGATAATTATACTCTTTCCAAGTAATGAGCTACGTGTTGCAAGTCGTTATGCCAACGAAGGTGTTTTAGCGCAAAAGTCACACCGTTTGGCGGTAGGGTTGTACGGAAGACAAAAATGAGATGATGCTGTTAGTCTTGGTCCCAAAATCACGGTCATCGGACATTGAAAATCTGTCATTGGTGTGCTTGCTGGAGTCGAAAACCCTTTTTTTGTAGATATCGACGCCCGTCTTTATGCAACATTAGATAAACACACATGACGACACCGTGTTTTTGACCCAAGTTTATGTTGAACTAGCTGTCCGGCGCAACTTCGTTTGCGTCACATTTTCCCCGTTTTCGCAACATTTTTCATTGCTGCTCCACTCCTATTGGTCGTAGCGTGATGATATATAGCCTATAGCCTTCCTCGATTAACGAGCTATCTAACACTGAAAGAATTTTTCAAATCGGACCAGTAGTTTCGGAGCCTAATCAATGCAAACAAACAATCAAATCTTTCCTCTTTATAATATTAGATTGATTGGCTCAGCAGCCGCAGAAAAAACTTAAGGAAGACAATCTGATTATATTTTTTTTCTTGCAGAATCACGCATGCGTTTACAAAAACTCAAAGCCAGTCAAGACCGCTTTTACATTCATAAAGACTCAATCGCGTTTCCAATATAAAAAACAACTTAACAATTTAAAACATCAAGTTTTCCAAATGCCTGTCAACCCTACAATGCAAAGTGTCAGCCATCGAAATAAAACTAAACAGGTCTCAGTTCGGGATTAATTGCCAGAAAGCCGACATTGGGACGTTCCCACGGCTGCACCGATCCGCTGAGGAACGGGAGACATTTACTTAGATCTCGCCGGAACCATGTTATAGAATTGTTAGCTTAGCTCCTAAGTATGTTAGGGAAATTCTTCGTTGTTTGCGCTTTAGAATTTTGGCTGCCTTTGATTGAGACCAACAGCACAGAACTTTTTTTATTAAATTTCTTGACTGATAAATTCTTTCTTTTCTTCTAAATTAAATACGTTGATTATATATATCGGCGCAACTACAACAATTCGTCTAGAAAAACCTAGAATAACTAAGTTTAATCATTTAATTGTCCTAAAAATTAGTTTAAAAACCATAAGTTGATTACTTTGAATTTATTACGATGTAAAATGAATGTCATCATTGTAATTTCAATACTTAACCTAAAATTAAACGTGCACGTACGTAGAGCCCTATAAATACGGCCGCACTGTAGGCGATCGAGTCAGTCTTGCTTGAGCCGCCGAACTGTACGGATCTATGTAAATAAGTCGTTACGCTGTCGGTTGAATAAACGAGTCATACAGTGTACTTGTGGTGTTTTACTTGGAAGATCGAAGATGAGTGATCACCCTGAACATAGTCAGTGACGTCAGCTATGCTGACGTCACGCCTTTTAAAGACGGAACGGAGACATTTTCTCCGTCATCAGAAGTGGGATCGCAAGAGATTTCTACTCAAGCCACTTCCTCATCAGCTCGTTTACCACCTGAGCAACTGGAACCAGCCAACATTCGGCGTCAGGAGCCTGGACTGGTCTCCAATACATCAATGGAAGCCATGAATCAATCAAGACCGCATACATACCCTGATCAAGGAATGCGGATGGACGGAATACCACCACAATTCCTTATGCAGATGATGGAAATGATGCAGAGAATGTCAGAGCGTTTGTGTGCTCCGCCTACCGAATCAATAATAAGGATCAAAGGCATTTACCTGCCATCTTTCGACCCGGATACCCATGTCGGAGTACGTGAGTGGTGTCAACATATTGATAGTGGCCATTGAGGCATATAAGTTGAGTGATTTCGACGTTCGTATGAAAGTCTGCAGTCCGCTGAAGGGACGTGCGAAAATGTGGATCGATGATTGGATGGTGACCAGTAGTACCTGGGAAGAGTTACGAAAGAACATCATCACCACATTTGAACCTGAGAACAGATACTCCCGAAACATTGTTATGTACAGGGTGAAAATAATTCATCAGAATAAAACCGTAAGTAACTTAATTCAAATATTCTAAATATCCCTCAGATAACTCTACGAGAACCTCCGAGAACTCTACGAGAACCTCCGAGAACTCTACGAGAACCTCCGAGAACTCTACGAGAACCTCCGAGAACTCTGCGAGAACCTCCGAGAACCCTTTAATAAAATCTCCGAGAACCTACTAACCTTATCAGAATCGATATTCTCAAAAGACAAAACAACGCAAGTTGTTTACAGATGTACTACTCAGAGGAAGTTTTGTTTCTATTCTTTCAGGTCTACGAGAATCCACAAAAATCGACGAGAACCAACGAGGCTGGTGCAGAGCGCGCACCGCCTGTCAGTGTGGCCATATCGGAATCGGAAAACCGTAATTCATCAGAATAAAACCGTCTACGAGAATCCACAAAAATCGACGAGAACCAACGAGGCTGGTGCAGAGCGCGCACCGCCTGTCAGTATGGCCGTATCGGCGCAACTACAACAATTCGTCTAGAAAAACCTAGAATAACTAAGTTTAATCATTTAATTGTCCTAAAAATTAGTTTAAAAACCATAAGTTGATTACTTTGAATTTATTACGATGTAAAATGAATGTCATCATTGTAATTTCAATACTTAACCTAAAATTAAACGTGCACGTACGTAGAGCCCTATAAATACGGCCGCACTGTAGGCGATCGAGTCAGTCTTGCTTGAGCCGCCGAACTGTACGGATCTATGTAAATAAGTCGTTACGCTGTCGGTTGAATAAACGAGTCATACAGTGTACTTGTGGTGTTTTACTTGGAAGATCGAAGATGAGTGATCACCCTGAACATAGTCAGTGACGTCAGCTATGCTGACGTCACGCCTTTTAAAAACGGAACGGAGACATTTTCTCCGTCATATATATTGTTCTGTATGGTGTCGGACGTAAAGAATAGCACCATCCCATATCTTCCCGTGGGTGTCGTAAGAGGCGACTAAGGGATTTGCCATAGAATGCGCAGCAACGTTCTCTGTGCTTTTGTAACAACCGTACTGCGATCGCCAACCCGCCTGCCAAGCGTGGCGATTATGGCAAAACCCCTCCTTTTTGGGGGAGGCCTATGTCCAGCAGTGGATGTCTTTTGGGCTGAAATGATGATGCTGAAAAATAATTTAATAATCAAAGTCATTATGACTTTGATTATTAAATTATTTTTCAAAAAAATTAAAACAAACATTAAACTAAAAAATAAATTGCATACCGTAGAATGACCGAAATAAGATCAAATCATCGATATCAAACCTGTTTGCCTAAAACTTACCTAGATATTATATTATCTTCACTACTCAAAAAAAAAAAACAAGCCTACATTGCTAAATGCACTCCCGCTTAAAAACGGAACTACACAAATAAACAAGGCTGCATACCAAAAACATACAACACTTAACCCAAACAAAACGCGATCAACAATTACACCGGAAGAACGCAGCTCCAGATTCCTGCACAGAATAGTTCATTAGTTTCTTTATCACGTCGACTCTGCTCCAGATGGGAATACCAGTGATCCGTTCCGCTCAGCGGCCGTGCCCACCAAAAAACATCTTCACAGGAATGTCACTTACGCAACGCCGGACATCTGTAGGGCTGACGGAGACGTAGAAATGGAAAATGGTGTCTCTTGTCCGTAAGGGAAATCAAATCATCCATATGGATTTACATTTCGTATTTGATCTTTTGTATTCTGGTCGATTTACCTAAATTACTAGAAATATCGTACGCATTTTTTACTTTGCCCCACACCAGGAATTTCTCCTGTATCGTAGGTGTATTTACAATCATTTAAACTCACATACACAAACAGCCAGACCCGGAACAACTATCTGTAGGCCATACATTTGTTCCGTGCGAGGATCGAACCCGGGACACGCAGCGCTGCGGTCGAACACTCAACCACAGCGCCAACCGTGTCGTCATTAAAATTCATTTCTGGAGCATCATCAAACAGCCCGCCTGGCTGACCATAGCGAAACGCCAAATGACAGTTCATGGCGGCAGCAAACGTCATCATTCAAAATTATAGTAGATCATCATCATTCTCCTCTCCATATCGCAATTAATTTGGGGTCGGCGCAGCATGTCTTCTACTTTTATACTTTTCATTTACTCGTCTTCTCAGCAGACCTCCTTTCTAGCAATATCATCCTTCACACAGTCCATCCATCGTTACTTTCTCTACTCTTACAGTACTTGAAAAAAAACGGAACTTGGTACTGGGTTTTCTTTTTTTTTCACGATGCTAAAGTCAAAGATCCGTTGGATTGACATAAGCTAACGAAAGGCCCGTATCAATACCTACGGAAATACGAACTCTTTGATTGCAGTTGCCACTATTCTTTGTCCTCTCCTTCTTTAGACAACCCTGCAGTACCTTAGCCAATTGCAGATGGAATGCGAAGTCTAATCCACGCCATCTACTGCTGCTCACGCTATTAAACAATATAATACCGGCAGTACCGTCTCCCATAGCTCTACACTTGTTAAACACTAAATTACTAACTTCCTCTTATTACCACTGTATTCTAATACACATAATTATGAAGAGTGTAAAAAATATTGTATTATGTTCATGCAATGACATACAAACACTCCACAGATTAAGTTTGGACTTACACCTTCCAAAGTAGCATAATGATGACAGGTGATTGATCCCGGAATACTAAAGAAAAATGAAGCGCACAGCAAAGGAGTGGAACTCTCTGCCTGCGTCTGTGTTTCCGAACGCTAACGACCCTAATTTCTTAAAAGTTAGAGTGAACAGGCTTCTTCTGGGTAAACTTGTACCATCGTCGACTTTGTCTTTGTCATCTCTGACCTAGACTAGAGTCAAGAGCAAACCAACCGCAAATAGAAAACAATGGTGATTTTCTTCCTCGTTACCTACTACTATCTCCTGCATTTAACATACAAGGGTTGTCAACTTGCCAGCAACTTTATATGTAAATACTTAGGTATCTACCGCGCCTATCAAAAATCTAAAATGTAAGAACATACTCTGAAGAAATACCTAATTACTTAGTAGAGATAGCCTTTCAGGTTATTCTCTGAGTACTCCGATCCTCGAGGACCCTGAATTATTTTTCTTGATAAACTCACTTAAAAGTCAGTTTAGCTTTAACTACTAATGGTTTTATTTCAAAAAAACTACAAACCGTGGCCGGTTTTTCTTCTTTTGTTCTTTACCTATATTTGTACTACATATTATGTATTCTTTGCTTATGTCAAGTTTAAGTTGACTATCAAGTCTCGTGTCTTCTATAATATCCACCGAGCTATCCAATCCCGCGCGCGATACTCGCCAATACCGCTCTTATTAAAAAAAGAATATAGGTACACCATACTGAATAAAATGTTCGCTAACCTTCGGCAGAACACTCTCACAAGCCGAATCTATTACAGGACACGGATTTAGTTGGAGAAGTTCTCACAAACTATTAAACGTGTGGCGGCAAATTACGCGCAGAGTCCCACGGCTGCGCGTGAGTCGATCTCCAGCCCAAACGCTGCCGACGATATCATAGCGATATTGAAACGTTTCTTATTAGGCGACAGAGGATGTTCACACGCGTTTTCTATCAATTTATTTTTATGGTTATTTAATTTGAAATTGACGGACATAAAAATTGATTTTTTAGCAAAAGGTGGATCAATGGACGATCTAGTTGATGGTTCAACCACTGTTGCCTGAAAGCACATTTGATCAATATCAAGTTAATGATAATGCAGGAATTCAAATTGAATTTATAATAATCATTGGGAATTTGTAAATAATAGATACTTAGGACGTTGTTAAGTTGCAAGGGAAGTGTTGAAAGGGAATCGACTGTCATGGTATGAATCGCATGTGACTAAAAGAGTTATGCATATAAATGTAGATGGATGAAGAGGAATACCAAGAACACGATGAATGGATTGTGTGAGGAATCCTATGAAAGAAAAAGGAGTAAATGATAGCGTTACGGTTGACGGAAGAGAATGGAATAAAAAATCGTGTTGCGCCAACCCCAAGTAACTTGGGACAACGGCAGGAAGATGATGCTGGGTATTTGTTTAACCAACAAACCTTAGCTTAACACATCAAAACTTAAGTTTCAAAGAAAACTCTTTACAGTAAGTATAAGTACGGTAGCTAACGTACATACCTACGCTTCTTAAAATCCATCTCCAAAAGACAACATGAAACTTCACGTAACTCATTATCATTTAAAAAAAACAAGCACCCCAACAGCGCAATTCGGAAAAATGTAGTCTACAACATTTTTTCCCGAAAAATGTAAAAACAAAATGGCTGCCGTTCCGCATGCGCTTACTTACAGTTACGCGACGATGGCGTATGCCGTTAAAACCGCTAAACGATCTACATTCAAAAGAGTATTCGATCAATTTTATATGAATGATTGTGATATATTTACAACTACCGCAAATCTGAATTAACATTATTGCGTTATGATGAGATAAAGAGGGTTACCTTCTTACTTTATCAGAGCAAAAGATAAGGCGGTTTTGCTGTTAACTGTTGAATCATTGCCTTTCTCTGAGAACGTTAATGTTATTACGTGGCATCATAACTAAGTAATGCAGATGTTCAGTATTCGCTTCATTAACTGCGTGCAATATCATGGGGATAAAGCAGTAATAGCCTAATCATGTGACCGTCGGACTGCCAGGTCTCAAGTCCGAACCCTAGAAACGCACCTCTGATTTATCTCATTAAAATATCGTGAGGAAACCAGCGTGCCTGAGAGCTATTTCTTGACGGATTCTTGATTTTTTGAATATTTTATTATTGATGTGTGCTAGCTGACATGTGACATTAATTTCATGTAATGGATTCTTTGTTTATATAAACTTGAACACTATTGTGGTTCTTCTAACCCAAAAGACAGATGTGTTGCTGGGGAGTTTGTTCCGCCACTTCTTCTTCCCAGCTAAAACTAGGAAGTGGCGAAGGGCGCGCGTTTTGGCGGACTGTCTCTTGTAATTTTGACGTTTAAAAAGCTTATTATCAGCCTAATTTGAATAAATGACTTTTGAATTTGTTTTTTTTTTATTTTGACGGCGTGAAAAGCTAAATCAGAGGCCTATGGTCGGCATAAAACCTGACACCAGGATATGCACTACCCACACGGTAAGGGAATGGAGGTACCTAATGGACATCGTTACCAGAACTTGCCCGCAACGTTCGTAAACCGTAGCTACGACTGCTACCAGTAGGTCCGTTGAGTAGCGTTTTCATCGCAGTCTATCGTAATAGAGGGGTTAATTTAACAAAATAAAAATAAAAAACAACATTAAAAATCAAAATTATTTTATAAATAAGCGGAAAACATTATTTTATAAATACATAAGCGAGTAAAAACTCACTTAGTGAGTGAGTACTGTACAGTTACGTTAATAAAAATATTTTTAAAGGTAAGTAGGGACATACTATGTAAAACTAATTCCCAATTTGAAGAAGAGGTAATGTAATACTAATAACGATCTGACGTGCTAAGTAGAAAGAATAGTGACTGATACTTCGAAAAAAAACCTCCAATTCGTTACGTTCATAACACATTGTACACGACGAAATGCAAACAGATGCTTTTTTTCCACAAGCACAATAAAAAAAAAACATTTTGGCACTTACAATGTGATTACACCTATTGACCCTATAATATCCCACAAAAATATTGACTTAATCGAAACTTTCATGTTACCACAAAATGTTGACAGCAAAAAAGTTAGAAGCTAGGTATTCAGAAAGTTCATTGAACTACACATGGCTTGGCCGACTCGACTCCTCAACGAATCGATTGAGAATCGAATAGTCGGACACAGATCGATTCGACGCGAATCGAGATGATACGATGTTAATTTAGAAATATTTAGAATAACTTTTTGTGTTGTGGTACCTATTAAATTTTACTGGATTTAGACACGTTTTGGTTTGACATTAAAATACTTAGGAGTAGGCGATGGCTAGTATGGCTACAAAAAGAAAGAAGCCTATTAATAGTCATAGATTTATTACATAAACTAAACTATAGAAACAAAATTGAAACCGGTAACTTAGCAGAGTTTTTCATATGTTTACTAAAAGTTTAAACAAAAATTGGTCGCCGTCGGCAAAGGTATATGGAAGAAAACCCAATAATAATCTGACGAGATAACTTGTAGTGCATGTTAAACAACTTTTCTTCAACTTATTAGTATCAAACTAGTGACGTATAATTCAATGTCGGTTCTAAGCTTTATTTACAGCCATCGCTTCAGCCGCACACCTCAATTAACTCAAACGCTTCTAAAGCCTTTGAGAGCCAGCGAAAACCAGACAAAAATGCGGAAAATAACAACCACCATAGTAACAAGCCAGCAAAGGCACTTTAGTAGTGTGGCCCACAACAATGTGGCTATGATCGATCCATATCGAGCGTGATGACAGATTGACCGCTTCCCGCGTAATGTGGCGCGCGGAATGCGCCCGCGCACAGATCTAGCGGCGGTCGCCATCGCCATTACATATGGTATGTGGCGGGAAATGCGATCGGTAATGTGTTGAAAGCTTAAAATGTGATGATGGATGATACATGCGTGATATTGGAAGGAACGTCGAAATGCCATGTTGCGAGATTGTCGGGAATTATAAAGATGTGTCCATGATAGTTGATAATGTTTCAATGGGTGGCACTTGGACAATAATGAGCATGTCTTACAAGACGACGTGTTTCTTTTTCTGATACATAAACTAATGCATTAGCTAATGCGTTGTAGGAGTAGGTATCTGAATGCAACGCAGAATAAATAAATTTCGCTGTTCTACAACGTGTTGTTTTGCAACCTCGTCAAATTTAAGGAGGTAACTATGCTAATGATTCTCGTCCCGAATCAATAATAAAATTGGTAGGTAATTTTTGTTTTTAATCTCATTTACGGAAATCGGTAAGTGTGAAAAACCCGTGTTTTAAACTAGGGCCGTCTGATTCTCGCCTTATAACCGCGCCTCCACAAATACAAACAATCTCAAACGTTTATTCGATCATTTCTTATTCCCTAAACCACGTTATGGGGGTTATTCTGAAATACTGACAAACATAAACAACCAAAATAATCTGCGTTTATTAGTAATTAACTAGATACCGTAATTTTAATTGATTATTTATGTCTTGTGTGACAACCTCCTGAATTTTGACGAGGATGCAAAACAACATCTTGTATTTTGTGTGGTTATATTAAATGTTAAGTTAAAGTTTTTATATTAAATGTTAAGTTAAAGTTTTTTTCTTATGTGCTAGATTTTGGAAGGTGTCGTAGGAAAGTGATAGAGAGTTTGATACTGATAGCATGACTGTTAGAATGTGTTACCCCACTGCTGAGCCTCTCCATGACTTCCATTTTCTTCGATCCAGGGCTAATGTAGACCATACGAGAACATCAACATCTTCTACGAGGTCTGCCGCGACGTGTAACAGGGCTCCAGATTTTTTGGTCCTTTGCTCATTAGGCATGCGGCAGACATTGCCAAGAGAGATTAGGGTTCTAGATAGTATATTCTTCTGCCCAAACCTACGTTGAGTCGCTGAAGAGTCTGTAAAAGGTACATTCATCATCATCATCATCATCTGCCTAGCCTTTTTCCAAACTATGTAGTCCCGTCCGCTTCCAGTCTAACCGAATGCAGCTGAGTACCAGTACTTTACAAGAAGCGACTGCCTATCTGACCTCCACAACCCAGTAACTGTAATACGATAAGACCCTTGGTAAGACTGGATGTCATACTTTCGGCTTCTGACTACTCGTAACAACTGTCAAAGATCTACAAATGACAGCCGGGACCAACGGCTTAACGTGCTTTCCGAGGCACGGAGGAAACTCGGTACGTAATTATGGTCACCCATGAACGGACCAACCTCGGCTAGCACAGCCTTAAATATCGACCCGAGCGGCTGTTATTATTTAGCCACGAGCTCCTCAAAAAAGCCTCCTCCTCTGTAAAAGGTACATTACTTTATTAAAATCAGTAACATGTCGTTCTTCTCCCCGCTAATGTAACAGTATACGATATAGAGCATAAATTTTCATTAACAGTAATTTCTCCGCAACGGACGCTGAGTGATGCTATCTTGACTAAGTGTACCAAGACGTATACACTCTTGACTGCCGTGTTATTACTTATATTCTTAAAGTAGCTGTTGTCCGCGACCTTTTTCGCGTGAAATTATTATTACGTAAAAAAAACAGATGCAGTCAAAACAATGGAATTACTGTGTTCTTTTTTTGATTTTTTAAATCTGCACACAGTGTGTGTACTATGGCCGCTATACGTCGTGCCGTCGCGAGCATATCGAGATCATCAGTGATGCGAACCCATAGTTTTTTTCCCCTACCAAAAAACGCTAAATGCGGCTAAAGAAGTCGCCACTTAAAAAAAAAAGTGATTTTGGTAACAATCTCATGGGTTTTAATTTTTTGCACGGGACCCTTATCCTTTTTCTTAAATAAAATTTAGCCTAAGTTACTCTTTCTAACAACAAGTACCTGCCAGTGAATGTCCAGTGGAGCCGTTTCGGGGAGTAGTCGGAACAAGCAGAAATACTGTATTTTTTTTTTAATTTTGTTAACTTAAAACGTATCATTTTTTTAAATGCACTCAGTAAAAAGCGAAATTACAAACAGACAATTTAATTGTATTTATTTCTATAATCATCTATAGAAATAAATAAATCTAAAGCTTGCTGAAATCCAGACATAGTTTACTGGTGTCCATTTTCACGGGACAACAAAATGGATGTCAAAATATTACTGCGCTTTACTATTTCATGCATTCATAGGCTTCGTGATAGTAGAAATAGAATAGCAATGGGAAAACTATTAAACAAGATTGATTTGTGAAGACTCTGAAAATAAAGTTAACTTGTGACTCCTGAAAAGACAGTATTTGATCTCCATAACAAGGGCAGGCCCTTGGGTTATACTTTCTTTTTTTTTTCATAGGCCCTTGGGTTAAACATTTTTTTTTTTTTCAAATTACATCACCACCCTACACCAGTTCACTGCTGGACGTAGTTTCCAGTTGTTACCAGCCACGTTGCGAAGATCATCGTTCCACCGCGTTTTCAAAATTCCACCAAGTATTAGACTCCCACTCCATTCGTCAGAACATTACTTTTCCTTAGCGTTGGTTTCCGTTGCCTCATTAAATGGACGGTACAATGTGTGTTCCGGTTATGCTCATCACAGTGTTTCTCAAAGTTAAAGAAGATTTATTTCTTTTCTTAAAATACAAGAACAAAAATAAACCAGTGAAATATTAAATTACGAATTTTATGACATAAAATTATATCATATTATTACATTATTATTTAGTCTAGATGAGGAAGGCAGAATGGGCGGGCGTAGTAACTGCATTTGCAGTGGCGTGCCCAGCGAGGCAAGTTTATTCAGAAAGCCGAACATCATGAAGAGTCGTAGGTTATAAGGCCAAGCCAAGATTTTAGGCTTGGATGAAAGTACGGCTAGTATGAACTTAAGGGAGACCCAGGATCTAGTAGTGGATTCTTATAACCTGGTTCGACTGATTGAAGACCTACAAAACAAAGCAAAAATCCTCATAGAAGTAAATCGGTCTTCGTGACTGGTGTTACGGGATCATGTAAACACACCTTCTTTTTAATGTCCTCCAAAAAATATCCTTTTCATAACGAATCAAAATACTTTCAGAACCTTGTGTTACAATAATGAACGCGTGCGCATACGAAGCCGAACGGAGCCGAAGGTTCCCGAGCGTGACGGGCGCCCATCCACTCATCTAGCGAGATAATACGCTGATTACATCTAAATTACGAAAACGCACTTACAACGACTTTGTTTCGACTATCGAATAGAATAGAAAAAATGGAAGGGCAACTCTACGCCAGCACCTTAGTAATTAAAAGAATGCAGGATTGTGAAAATGCTTATTTTTGGAGTTGGCAAATCCCTTGGACCCAATTTAACTTTATACCTAAAAAGAATACAAGGAATTCAGGAGCTCATGGCTAAATAATAACAGCCGCAAGGGTCGATCTTTAATGTTAAGCCGTGCTTGCCGAGGTTGGTCCGTGGATGGGTGACAACACGGAGGAAACTCCTTAAGTAATTCATACGGAGTTTCCTCCGTGCCTCGGAAAGCACGTTAAGCCGTCGGTCCCGGCTGTCCTTTGTAGATCTTTGACAGTCGTTACGAGTTGTCATAAGCCAAAAGTCTGACATCCAGTCTTACCAAGGGGTATTATACTACCCAGTTACTGCGCATGGATTGTGGAGGTCAGATAGGCAGTAGCTTCATGTAAAATACTGCTACTCAGCTGCATGTTAGACTGGAAGCCGAACCCAAGATAGTTTGGGAAAAGGCTAGGCAGATGATGATGAAGAATAAAAGGAATTCACTCAGTCTGTATGGTGTCGGACGTAAAGAATAGCACCATCCCATATCTTCCCGTGGGTGTCGTAAAAGGCGACTAAGGGACTTGCCAGAGAATGATGGTGCTACTTTCGCATTTATAACATTCATAAAATATTAGTATTATTAAACGTAGAATTACCTACTGAATAGGCTTCCAGAAACCGGATTTATATTGGTTTCATAACTGGTGAAAGCTTTTCAAATTCATCTTATAATTGACGAGAACAACCTTAAATCTATGATTTATACCTGCTTCTCTATACCTGGAACCAATTGGTAAACTTTATTTTAATAGACACAGTTCTCGTAGTTCATTGAGTTCAAATTGAGTCATTAATATGACGTTAAGAAGTAATATACCCCTTTTCATTCTATGTAGTAATTCTTAATTCAAAATTTCAAATCCTATACGCACTCCCCGTCCAAACAGGAAAATAATAAGTGGAACTTATTTTTTACGGATCGGAAATCATCAAATGCTGTTCTGGGCGGAGCGGAAGGAAGAGTCAGACTTGTACTGACTAAAACCCATCCATGTTCCTTCTTAGTCCTTTTTGTTCCAGGGCCACGGTATCTCTTTCGAACAGTCCCGCAGCCCTGGCAGGCAACGGCCCTCTCGGACCCCTTCGGATTTGCTGACACCTCCTTGAGGCGCGCGTGGAACACAATGCGCCGTCGGCACGGCCTGTCTTCATAAGACGGACAGACGGTGAACTAGCCCATTACTCACCGTCCACAGGCCCGAGATAATAGGTGGACCTATAGTCAACATTCTTTGAAAGAAAAGGATATACTCAGACACCTTTAAGAACACACACAACCTGGACAGCGATATAAATAATAAAATAGACTAGTATGTATATTTCTAGGAGGCATTCCTAACTACAACTTGTAACGTAAGTAAATGCAAATAATCCAGTTTTAAATGGTCTACAAAATTATTAAGGCTCCCCATTTATTCTAGGAAAACTCTTCACTGCATGAAGTCTTAAACTGGTTGTTTTATTTAAATTATAAGAATCGTTAGAAATAAACTCTCATGTGTATTTTCCCTCAGAATTTTAACTTGGTACTGGATGTCATCAACAATTTTTTAAACAGTAATTTTTGTTAAAATATTTTACTGGGAAGGTCACATGTTTCCTTGAAATAATTCATTTCTTCGGGTTTTTTTGTTTGTAGACGTAACATTTTGAACTGCCACAGAGGTGCCTTGGTTAAAATGAGGAACGTTAAACGGTAAAATGACCAACTTATCCGTTATTCATACGCATACATATAAAAGAGTTTTATTAAAAACCTAAACATTAGGATAGACATTAGGAGCGATTAAAAATTTTAGGTTTATTTGCATGTGTTTTAGTCAATCTTCTTCTTCGCATGTCGATGGCTATCTAAATTGTGTCGGCCCAGAACTTAGCCACTACTTTGGCGCCCTCTGTAGCGTCCATCAGTAAACAAGATGTGATTATAAAACAGCCTAAAAACAAAACAACTAATAAGTTATTTACCTACCTAGTTCCTAAATGCTAATCCAAATATACAATTAACATGGCCCCGACATTCATTGTTTTGACCCTTGGGTCCACACGATTATTATTAGGGCTAGGGTTCAGACAAAAATTTATTAATCGAGTCTCTATGAGCCTTCTATGAAATCGGTGCAGGGGGTTCAAATATGTTTTGTTCTTATCTTTATTTAACACTGAGGCCAATTTGCTAATTCACAGAGTATAATACACATCTTCATTCTTCATGTTTCATCATTCATCATCATTTCAGCCCAAAAGACGTCCACTGCTGGACATAGGCCTTCCCAAAGTTTCGCCACATTGACATTTTGGAGGGGTTTTGCCTTAATCGCCACGCTTGGCAGGCAGGTTATCGATCGCAGTACGGTTGTTACAAAAGCACAGGGAACGCTGCTGCCCATTCTTTGGCAAATCCCTTAGTCGCCTCTTACGATGGTGGTGACACCATACAGAGCCTTCATGTTTCACCTACCCTTATTTCAATTAATTTGGGGACCGTACTGCATGTCTTTATCTTCCATAGTTCTCTATTACTTGTCATCTCAACAGTCACCTCATTTCCAGGCATATCATCCTTCACACAATCTATCCATCGTTTCTTTAGTCTTCCTATACTCCTATAGCCATCCAAATTCACCCTCAAAACTTTCTGTTGACATTTTCCGCATTATCCCGAATCACATGACCATACCACGACAACCGATTATCACGCAACTTTTCAGTCACCTGCGGCGCTACTTTTAGATCTCCTCCAATGTACTAATTTGGATGCGGATGTACACAAACTCTAGCAACCGCATTTTAGTATGACTATTGATGATGTTTTCAGCAAAAAATTAAACGTCTCTAAATCCTGCGTAGATAGGTACTGCGTCTCTATCCAAAAACAATCGCAATGTCAATAAAAAGGATACTAGCTTTTACTAAATAAACAGACTGCAATATATTTTAATCTGGCAACCCTGGTTATGATCAAAGATACAGTACTTCACGCCCCGCGGATTGCTTAAATGCTACTCAGGTACTAATAGGCTTGGCTTACACGATGCTATTCGGCCATAATTTATGAGCTGTACGTACACCAGGGAATTTGTACGAAGCAGGATGTATTTTTGAATAATGAATGGAATTAAATTCGTTAGTTAGTTTGGGACCGTTTTGAAAAGAATTAATTATTATAAATTGATTATCATTATTTTGTAACGACTGCTTACTGTATCAACTATTACCGACTAGGGCAACTGGCTGATCGCAGATGAGGAAGCGACTAGCAATCGACCATTTTCGTTTAAAATACTTAAAAAAGATTATAGGTTCCATGCAAGTAGATATAAATCGTTGATCTCTGACTGTTCCTCAAGACACCACCCGTCTGCAGCGACAATCCTGTTATCATTCATAATACTCATTTTAGTTGCCACCTGTACTGGCTCTATTCACTCTTCTCGTCTCGCACCAGTTTATTCTATTCTACAGACAGGCCAACCGGCCATAAAGTTTCCTTGGGAGGTCCGGAACCCTTAATACAGCAAAACCTTATTAATAGCTTGTGTTTCAAATTAAAAATTAAATGTTTGAAAGCCTGAAAGACCGAGTATAATATTTCAATTACATTTTAATACAATATTTTCCTTGTAAAGAACTACGAACATGCAATATCTCCCGTCCTATTAAGTGAATCGTTGACCCGCGATTCACATTTACTGAGAAATAACAAAAAAAAAACGATTAGAGGTTATGAGATCAATCGATTCCAGCAATTTGATTTAGGACGAATAAAGAAAAAACAATTAAATGTCAAGCTACCGCAAAAATTTGTATAATATAGGCAACAAAACCACGGAAACTAGGGTTTTAACTAGAAATGTTTTGAATTTTTACATAATTATTGACATTACAATCATGGACTCCCATTCTGAACACATGAGGCCAGCTGTTTGCAAGTGAGTCAGTTCAGCTGATTGTGCCGATGACTGTCGTTTAAACGAAGCGACTAGTTAAGTCTGAGGTCAGCAAGGAGGTCAGTCACTGAACTGTCAACAGGATAGCCAACCACTGAAAACAAAATCACTGCGACGCCAGCAGCGTCTAGAGAAAGCAGTACTAATACATTATATGACGCTGAAATTGTGTTTAAACGCGCCGATTCTGTCACGGACCGCTTTTAAATTCAATTCTTTCTAACTTCATTAGTCTTGAGTGAATGGAAAATGCTGGCAATGCCACATCTAGCAGTGTACTCCGTGACCGGAGTACATGGTATCACTACGGCCAGTGCGGCGTTTCCAATACAAGAAGATGCGCCTCCTGGTGCCTAGGAAAATCGAAATCAATAAATTGAGCTTATAGTATTCCACAATTGTTTACAGTCTATACCAAGAGGCACCACAACTCCCTGTCCTCCGTCTTTTAAAGGCAACTTCCCCCAACTACCTTTTAAAGGTCGTTGGGCACATCCACCAGGGGATATTCTACTTTTGTCCAAAATACTTAGTAGTGAATTGGACAGTGTGAAAAGGGCCTGACGCCGCATCGCCACGCTACTGTGATTTTTCGGCAATTGTCTCTGACGTTTCACACCACTGGCTACCCACAATCAGTTGACACCTGCGTAGAAAATCGGTCCCCGAACTTTTGACTCCGACTGCAATTAGTTTTATATAGTCGATTGCTAACCGAAATGTCATCACCGGAAACTCTGTTGGAGCTATTCACAATTTTAATCATTTTCTAATCAATTCCCGTTGTACAAGATAATCGTAGGTTAATTTGGACACAAATTATGCATAACTGGAAGCAGCGTCTAATTGAAAGAAAGAAAGAAAAAAAGTTTATTTGACGTCAGTCACGCACACACACAATAATAATATTAAAAAAGTTACAGAAAAAAGGAGAATATACATAGTGTGCTGTGTGCCTCACGGCTGCGCCAAAAAGGTCCATTTCAGCATTCATGCCAGACAGGTGATGCTGTCTGACGCTGGTTTTCCAATGAACCTTGAGGGGGTAGGTAACAAACAGAAAACAGTTTCAAACATATTCTATAAATAAATGGTTACAATAAATAGATATCGAGTAAATGTAAGTAATAAGTATTTTATTTTGTAAGAAAGTAATACTGGTAACAATAAATAAATACAGAGATAAACCAAGACAGAATAAATATTTAAGACAGAATAAATACATATTTTAGGAAAAAAAATATTAAAACAGTACAACTACAAAGCATCTCATTCAGGCTGTGGACTTATGACGAGGAGTTGAGAGCGGATTGGCCGTGGGATGGGCAGGGTAGCAATAATTCGCATGTATTATGCATAAGTACGTACAGTACGCATACGTACACGGTGCAGTCTGTAAATATTGAGCGTTTATATATGATTGATACATTAATTGCGACCATATCCAGTTTCTGCTGTGCTGCTATCAAATACTGTCGCAGTCGTGTTCTGAACGTGTGAATAGTGCCCAGTACCCGTAATGGAGGAGGAATATTATTCCACACTTTAGATGCAGCGTATCGGAAACTACCTTTGAAAGCTGATGTCCTATGAGATTGTGTCGATAATTGCTGCGCACATAGCCTAGGTGAGCATTCCCATCTACTAGCCATCCAACTTAACTTGTCGTATAAATACTTCGGCTTCGTAATAATTGCTTCACAGGACAAACAATTTGTTGAAAAGTAAGATCTAAATCTAGGCTAAACTAAGCAGCGATATTTCTGCCAACGTGGCTAGCTTTTAAAGGCATAAACTTTCTTGCAACTGCTAAAAATAATGCAATAAATCAATTTTGTTTGCTGAATTTCTTAAAAGTTTAAGGCATTGCAGATCAATGTCTGTTCTAATCTTAGCCAGTGCATAAAATAGATGAACAAGAAAAAAACTGCCTTGCTGCCTTACTTCCAAATAATTGGATATCATGGCAAACTTACGTTTCACCATAAAATATATGGGAAAAGCGTGACGAAACCTACATATTCTAAAACAACATGTTTTATTACGTTTTCTTTTACAACGGCTCGGCTGCTGTAAACTACTTTCTCAAACTCAACAAATTGATCTTGATAAAACTGTAGTTTACAATGGAGGCTTACTATGTTAATTACAAAGACTCTGTTAATTACTAACAATGTATAATTTAATGGAAACTTGAATGGGCAATAAAAGATTGATGTGGTGATCAACAGTAGAATACCAGAGTGGTCAATAAAGCCTGCAACATACGCTACCTCATGTATGAATTGGTATTCCATTATTGCCGGGTGACCATCGGTGAAGAACTGAAGACGTTTTCATGTAGCGACATCAGCACATCTAGAGGTAGAACTGTCTTGGACAAGAGGAATCAAGCGTAAGGTACCACCCTACGCTTACATGAGAGTCATCCCCGAAGGTTTACGCAGAGGTATGCCTAATAATACACCCACATTTTGCCAAAAATATTTAACTCCCATATAAAAGGGGGGAGCCTATTGCCATCAACATTATTCAACATACATCAATAGGGTATAATACGGGGCAAAGAAAACGAAATTCTATTTTGTCCGTCAGACAGGTAAAAAATATAATAAAAAAAAATATAATAAAATATACAAAAATATTAGACACGTATTTTTTGTTTTATCAAAATATCCAAAAATTACTTACTTACACATTAAAGTTGGAGAGTGGGGGCTCACTACGTCACAAGTAGGTATAAAAATTACCTACAAGTGACGTCATGCGCCATTTCAACTCAATATATCTCCGTAATTTTAAGACCACCTGAAAAAAGAAAAAATACATGTTCAATACTTTTCAATAATCTACCTGACCGACAAATAAAAAAAAATAGTGATCATCCCCTATTGTATCGCTTTAATGATATCAGAAAAGTGACTCACGACTTGCTCTGCGTCTGTAACAGCCACAGATCTTTCATGAACGTGTATGATTGAATAAAAGGAAACTTCCAAATTGTTGGAAGTGTAGTCAAAAGAGCGTGATGGACGGTTATTCCTTTATCGGGAACATCGTACAATCCGCCACGCTCTTTGGCTAACAACAAACAATTAAAGGAAAAGAAATCGTCACTATCGGTGCATGTCAAACCATAGCTTTCGACTCCACTCACCCGCAGCCAATACTAGCAAGGACTATATCTCTGTGACCAAATATCAATGAATGATCAATCAAATCATCTGCCCACAAAATTGAACACTTAGAATTGACGTAGTAGTAATGGTTATTCCATCCCAATTTATTTTTAGAATTGCTTATTCAAAGCTGAATTGAAAGGCCTCTTTGATTGTTTTGTATATTTTGACTTTCTCTATTCGGTATTTGGGTTTTCCTCCCACGTAAGTAATTGTGTAGGCAGCAATTAGGATTAAGATTACTTTTGGAATTAGATTGGAGCACGTATTCGAATTTATCTTTAATAATCTACTTAGACCGTACCTACATAAGATACATACATAAGTTCTAAGTAAAGTTTCATAAATACACACAAAAGAATTTCAGGAAGCCTTAAAATTCTCCAAACTCAAAATATTTCAAAGTAAAGAATGTGCCAGAACGTAGCACGCATTAACCATCTCGTTTACATGCTTCAAAATTTTAATTTTCCAAAGATAATCTTGTTGAACTGCCTCGGCCAAGGCTCTGGGTAGCGGCCCGTTACGCACCACGGATCGGGCGAAGACCTCAACGACAGTTTTTTCGACAATCTGAGGAAAAAGTCAAAACGAATAAAAGCCACCGCTTACGAAATCACGAAAACTCGTGTCGGCGAAATTGCTTCTGAAACATATTTTATTTGCGTTTTGGAATGGTTGATTTGACAGGATTATGAGCTGTAAAACATTGGTTATAAGAGTGAAGGTTTTGTGTTTGTGAGGGGAAGTGATGTTTGTTCGTTCGTGCGACGACCACAAATAAATTGCCTCCATCAAGCGACAGCTAAACGCATAGAAATTTGTCCGTAATCCCAATGGTTAGTAACACGTCTTTCCACAAAGGGATTTGATGTTAGTGGCGCAATTTGGACAGTTAATGCACCGTAATCTGCTCCCGTTTCGACCACGTTTTGCCTCTTATTCTTTTGAGTTGCTTCAAACAGTTTTCTTAACCACCATTTTGATTTGCGTTCGTAATAGCTAACAGATTTTAAAGAAGCTATTGAATTAAAAATGCAAATTGGCTGTAAGATAAAATGCATGCGATATCATACGTCAATTTTATCTCTATCGTTATCTTACAACAATTCTTATATGTTTCACAATTCATTCGATTCGTGTTTCATTATTTCAAACGCTATTTTAATCTAAAGCTAGTCCATGTTATGTCTATCTTAAATTGGAAAAGGCGATTTCAATTATACGACAGTTTTTCTAAGATTGAAGAAGTAGTTTTACAATTATCCGAAAATTTTGCGAAGTCTAAGCTTTGATCCACCTGACTGGGAAGCCATTGATCCCCCCTAAATTATACGCAAACGAGACGTAAATGTCGTGTTTTTCAGTAACTATGAACAACGACTTTTTCTAGTTTTTTCATAAAACAAAATACCAACAGAAGCTATTCTTTATAAAAATTTCGTTCGTCGACTGTCTGCGCGGTTGATGACCGCGCTCGTCATGGGCGAGCGCCCAGCAACTCCTGCGCAAGCCACGCTCTTGCCATCACACGCCGACTTTATGATACATTATTATTCATTTTAGTGGATTAAGGATACGTTAAAACCGGATTGTAATTAAAACATGAATGTGTAGCTTGTATGAAGAATGTTTCCTTGCGTTTGTTCAAATTACCTACTTGAAGCAGGGTGATGCAACACGGTAGCAGTTCATTGTTACTTGAGGAATATTAGAAATATAAAATGTGAGCATATTTTTATTTTTTCTGTTATGTGGCATCACTAGTTGGAAGGTTGTTCGCTTTACTGTATAAAAGATCGTTTGACTGCTCAAAATAGGTAGATACCTACCTACTAATAAAATTGATGCTGTAGACGCTTTTACATCGTTTCCCACATGAAATTATCGCTGCCTGTGTCTCCACCCTAAATCTCCATAGAGACCCTGATGAATGCTGCCACGTCCCGTCATTGAGCATGTTTTTTTTTATTTATGGGAACAAAGAATGACAGAAAAATTCCAAAAGAGCAGCTAAGAATGTAGGTCCGCTGTGTTTCAAGATTCATACTTTCACATTACACTTCTTGCACATTGCGTCTGTAAATTAAGATCGTTTATTAAACGCTATACTTAGCTGCAAAATATGACCTGTCAGTTGACAGGTTGCCAGCGCTTCCTTTATTTATTATCACATCAAGTCTTTTCCTTCCGAAGTTCCGACATATAAGACTTGCAGCTGAACATACCTCAATACATCAGTGACATTATCGTAACTGTCGCTTCATTTTAAGACCGTTTACACCTTACGGCATTTCATACAAACTTTCAAGTCCTTATTTTCCGAAATGACTGAATCGATTTTAATGAAACTTCATACGCATAAGCAGGATACATAGGTCTAAAAAGTTACTAAAAAACATTTTCGGAATGTCTTAAAAAAAAAAGATAATTGGAAAATTCTATTTCTATAGATAATTTATAATCGGACTAATTTAGCTGTAACACATTTTTTCGAATTTCAAATGTTCCTACATAATGCATATTGGCAATAAGCAGAATGTAGAAAAAGTTATGCCATTTGAGTTGTCAGTAAATGCCAACAACCCGAAGGGGGCGCTGGTGTTGCTTCAAGCGTCACGGCCAGGCGTGCGCATGGTCATGGGCATATTATGCACCCTCGCGTAACAGTAATTAGTGGTAACCTTTATGATGCTGCTGGTTAACTCAAAACTGGTTTATTCCTTCTTTGGTAATGGTGAAGTAGTTTAAGTAGTAGTGTATTAAATGGTAAACTAGCTGCCCGGACAAACTTCGTTCTGTCAAAAGTTAATGCAATGCACTTTTCTTACCTTAGGTAGGTAGGAAAAGTGCATTGCATTAACTTTACCCTACCCTACCGTACCCTACCTACCTACTACCTACCTACCTTCCCTACTTTACCTACCTAACCTATTTTACCCTACCTACCTACCCTACTCTACCCTACCTACCTACCTACCCTACCCTACCCTACCTTTCTCACCTTTTAAACCTTCCCTGGACTACGACAAACATTTCAAAACCAAAATCAGCCAAATCGGCCCAGTCGTTCTCGAGTTATAAAATTACACCGAAAAGTGCCATTGTTTTTTATTGGTTTATTTGTGCTGAAGGAAGACTGGCTTACATACTATTACAACATCGAACACGTTCAAATTTTCGTTCCTGTAAGATCTATATACTAACCAAGAACCGTGGTTGGTATCAGAGTGGACATCACATCAAACGGGAATCTTCTATGAGTGTGAAGCACATAGGAGGTCCAATCTATGTAGTAGGCAGGTTTAAGTATTTAATTCATAAATCAGTTGAAGGAAATATCCCGCAGAGTGATGTGTGATGTACAACTTCTTGAAGTCAGCAAACCATCAACTAAGATATTTACTTGGCATTTATGCATTTGAATTGCAAAGATTTCCTATTTATATTTCCATAATTTCAATAACTTCCCATATAAAACTACTTAAAGATGTCGTCGACGTAGGTTTGAACCTTTCATTTCCTATTTTATGGTTAATACTAGCTGCGCACCGCGGTTTCACCCGCGTGGTATCTTTATAAATGAATTATAGCCTATATGTTATTCTGATGTGTAAGCTATATTATTGTAAAGTTTCATCAAAATCCATTTAGTAGTTCTTGCGTGAAAGAGTAACAAACACATATTCTTACAAATTTTTGCGCTTATAATATGAGTAGGAAGTAGGATAAGTACACACGCCACAGCTCAAGCTACCCGCAATTGACAAATTTTCCCAATCACCGTTGAACCAAATTGTTTAACAATAAAGTTGAAAATTATAAAATACTAGCTGTCCGGCGCAACTTCGTTTGCGTCACATTTTCCCCGTTTTGGCAACATTTTTCATTGCTGCTCCACTCCTCTTGGTCGTAGCGTGATGATATATAGCCTTCCTCGATAAATGGGCTATCTAACACTGAAAGAATTTTTCAAATCGGACCAGTAGTTTCGGAGCCTGTTCAATGCAAACAAACAAACAAACAATCAAATCTTTCCTCTTTATAACATTAAGTTTAGAAAATTGACAGATGGTAGCTTGAAGTGCTTCTTGATGGCGCAAATAAATAATTATTTCATTACTCATACTCTGAAAGTAGGTCTGAAGTAGCCTGAGGAGTGGGATGAAAGTAATACTTTTCATCCCTAAGGAGAATCGCTTTCAACTGACAGATGTCAAATTATTTAAAAAAAAACTAGTTCTATTTACACATGTTTATTGAACTAAGTTCCAATTTTCTATGCAGCTACGATGTATAATTGAAATAACTTAAAGTTAAGTATTTATTAAAAAGAATATATATTTTTTAAATAACTTTATTATAATTTAGTTTCAACAATTTCTTTAAAATAACATAGAGTTGGGCCAAATATTTACCATTTTTTCAATGATGAAAATAAAAAGTAATTGCTGAATAGCTGGCTGGCCACAGAAAAAAAAAAACAAAACAGGCGGGAAAGCGGCAATCCGAAATAAAATTGACTATTTTTTTCTTTAGCTAATTCATGTTTTTATTTTTATTTATATCCTTGTATTCGTAATGAAAAGCACAGTGTTTACCTCACTTCGTTCAGGCGCCAAACCCCGTCTCGGGACTAAATAAGTTACTTTCACCCCTGGGGTAACAATGTACTATTATGATGAATTGAATGGAGCTACCTGAGAAACAATAACCTCTAATTGAATGCAACGTTACGCCATGCACGTGGTGGTTTTGACAGGATTTGGTTACAAAGATAGGTATGTATGGGTTAGAATCATGCACGCACTGCGTGGACAATATTCCCTTGTTATAACCAATTATGCATGAGGTCCATAGATCTCTACGCTTTGGAATGGGCAACTACTTACAGTATTTTCACAAGTTATTATGTCTTGTGACTGGGACTGTAATTTCGCGCTTTTTTTTGTTTTTGACTTTCAAAGGTGCCTGTAATGGTGTAATTGAAATAAATGCTTTGAGTTTGTCTTAGGCTCGATTCCCGGGTTGGGCAAATTGTAATTGCGATTCCATCAGGAATTTCTCAGTAGCAGCCACGGAGTCTGGATTTGTGCCCGGTTGATGGCAATAGGCTCACCCCTATGACATTGGGCTTGAACATAACTGGCGAAATGTAGGTGAACTTTTAGGTAAACCTCTGCCTAACCCTGTCGGGATTACAGGCGCGATGTTTTGTTATGTTAATAACCAATTGAACAATGTTTAAAAGTTTGCAGCCACATAAGACCCACTGCTAGGAGTACTAGCAGTGCAAACATTATCATCATCATCATCATCAATATCATCAGCCTATAATGTCTCACTGCTGGGACACAGGCCTCCTCTATGAGAGGGAGTGGGCTTTAATCCACCACGCGGGCCCCGTGCGGGTTGGTAGATGTCACATGTCTTCGAATTTTTAGTTCTAGGACATGCCGGTTTCCTCATGATGTTTTCCTTCACCGTTTTTGAGGGCAGCGATGAAGAAATAAATTACACAAAGTAATGCACCTGCCTGCATTCGAACCCACGACTTACAGCTCGTAAGTTGGGGCTGCCACCACTGGGCCACCGCTACTCTCAGTCGGGCATTATAGGCTAACCTATTATTGAGGCTGTCCTAGCCTAGGACACAGTCATCACTGTGACAAAGATGGAGCCATAATCCAGCACGCGGGCGAATGACTTCGATTTTTTGGTTCTTGGCCATAAAGGTTTTCTCACGATACCGGTTGAGCATTTGTCGTCAGCCGGATTTTCACAAAACAATTGAAATCAAAGTGTTTTAATAAACTTAATTAATTAACCTACCTTCATAAAATAATGATCTCTTAATTTATAAGCATGCTCCTAAACACCCTCTACGCCTCAAAATACCCATCAAAACCGAAATATCCGAACCTTCATTAACAAAAAGACTTTAAAACAAGGATCTACGTAATTAAAATTAATAACAATAGGCTGCAAGGACCGTCCGCGTCGTCGAAGGATCGTCGACCGGACACGCGCGAGCGAGTGCGCGCGCGCATCGTGCGGGGTGCATGACACCGTGCAGGTGGACTGCCCCGCACCTGCCAGCCTGCCTGGGAAGGGCCTGTGGACGCTCTGCTGACCTTTATGACAAGTAAAGGGCTTACGTAAGGGTAAATAGTTGGGGTCGTCAGCTGTAATGTCAAGACCGTTGGGAAGCATGGCTGCCTAAAGTTCATGGACCGTGGTCGCTGTCGGGAGGTTTTCCTTGTGAGTTCCTTATAAATATACTTAAGTTCTAATTCAAAATGCCGTTAGCAGGTTATTCTTTAAATCACTGTGACCAAGTAAGTCTCGTCAGCATCCAACTTCATCCTTTTGGAGCTTTTTTTTTTTCTTTGGATGCGCAATCATCACCTGACTGCTCCCGCTCAGGGCGGAGCGGAAGGGAGTGTCAGACTTGACTGACTAAAACCCATCCATGTTCCTTCTTAGCCCTTTGTGTTCCAGGGCCACGGTATCTCTTTCGAACAACCCGCAGCCCTGGCAGGATCCTTTAGGACCTTAACTTATACTGAAATCAGCGTTACTTTATCACTTGGGTAGATGACATTTTAAAATAAAATATTTATTAATTATTAACTTGTATCAAGTTTTCACAATGATCATGAAGGTAATCTACGATGGTTGAACGACTGACGAGAAAAAGAAACCACGAGCTTTTTAAAATAACATCACATTCAACTCAATTGATAAAGCCATGATACATCTATTTGGACCACTTCTGTTATGTCCCGTCTTTATCTGACCTGCACTGCGCTGTTACAGTATCTATAACCATAGTGTATGCCGATTAGAATCCCAGCTTTAATACAAATAGAACTCGACTGGTGCACTACTTGGCATAATGTTCCGAGTAGGGGTCAGACTTACGCTGTTATGCTCAATGGTATAGTTTCAATGGGATATATTATATATGTGCTAGACGTATTACCGATTTTTTGTTTGGATAGACTTTTTCTTCGGATATGTGCAATCCGAGATTCATAAATATTCATGAAGATAAGACTGTACTGAAAACGTTTGATAGGTTTTGTAAACCAAAGATCCAGAAGCTTGAGGTTCTTCTGAAGTAAAAAGGTTTGATAACATGAAGTGCCGTCCCGTTTTTGGCTCGGATAATTGCTACTGAAAATAAAGGCAAAAGTGGAAATCAAGAAACTGTATTGAAGTATCATTCTTAAATGTAAGGGTTCAAGACCTCTGGCGAAATCTCTCTTTAAGACAAACTTCTGAATATTTCTGTCATTCTACGAAGTTTTCGTATAGACACGGCGTGTTAACCGGGAGTGCTCGAGTCGCCCATTACCGCGAATGACATCATAATAAAATTACCAAGTTGAACGATCCCTGAGTACCTAAAGTGCGCCTGAGGAAGTAATCTCACTGCCAACTGGTGGTCGGAGTAACGGATTCTTTGCTTCGAGTAAATCACGGTATTTGAGACGCAAACCATAAAATTATAATTTACTAAGTAGGTACATGTTGTTTTACTACTTCAATTCAGAAAGTTATCTTAAAAAGTTGGTAACAAACCAACCAAAAATTATCTTAGAAAGTTGGTAACAAAAACCAACCAACGAAAAGAATTGACACGTGATTGCTTATAAACTAGATAGAGAACAGTCGAACTTCCAGCAAGGCAAGGCAAGGCTTTTTATAAATTGGACTTCCTGCCTTGGTTTCGTGATCTGGTGGTGGCTGCCCATAGGGATATGGTTGTGGTTATTTGGTCGTAAAATGGACCGATGGTCGTGGCTCTTCGGTGAGCCGTTTGGAGGTATCATCGTGGTGAAAGGATTAGTCAGCTAGACTCTGCGTTACCGAGTGCTAGCTGACCAGGGTGCGCCGGACGTTAAGAATCGCAGTACGATTTAGAATAACACCGCTCGGGCCCGCTCCTTTCATGCACCCCAAACTTTCGTTACCAGATGCTACAAATGCCAACAATATGGTCGTGCAGAAAAATCATGCAGAGAGATACACTCTTCGTGTGGTCACTGTGAAGCAGGACACTCGATAAGTTAATGCGCGAGGAAAGCGGACACACCTAAATGTGCAACGTGATCGCGGTTGAAAAACCCAACGAGCATAAAACGGGATACCTATATTGATTGCCCTGCTATGAAGATAGCAGAATATAGGTACATCAACTCCATCGACTTCGAGGGCGCAAAAAGCGTCATACTGTAGGTTAGACTTCCGCGTTTAACGCATGTTGTTATCACAACAATTAAAGTCCACTGCACTGACATACTTACCATCGATTTATTTTTATGTATAAGCAAATTATAATAATCTCTGGGTGCAAATATCAAATATAAACAACAGTGCCTCGAATGTGTTTTTGCAACCTAGTTTATAATTTTTCTGCTGACGCATATATATTAGATTCCTGTAATAATTATTTGTTTAGTTAGATAGGTAGGGTTTAAGTTAATTAAAATAAGTTTACCATTATGACTGTAATGTTTAATGTTAAACATAAAACTACAATCCTACATATAGCATATTGTTAGAGCTCCAGCAGCCTGCGATACAGGATTATCCTAGTACAGCCATGTAACTTTATTAAATGTATACCTACATTGTTAATTTTGGATTCTTATTGTATTTAACCTTTTAAGATTTTAAATAAAGATTTATTTATTTTAACAAGCTTCCTGATAAAGTATTTCATCAGTCCACCGCGAACTTGATTCCAAACACGTAAAGGCGATTAGAGACAAGAATTAGCATACAATTACGAATAATTCGATGTTTCGCCAGTATAAGCGAAGCAGTTAACAAGCCACCGGCAACCAGCATGTCCGGCGACCATGAAACGATGGCAGCTATGCATAATATCCGATGAAATTGTGCATAACTAGTCAATGACTTATGACGAACTGTGCATAATAACATTTTTACCACAACGCATCGTGAGGCAGCCTCGGTAATTAGTCAGCTAGATATAATTAAAATTTATCGCGTCTTTCATTAGAAGCTTGGCCAGTCGGCGTGGCGAGCCAGCGGACCGCGTAGCTTTGTCTTGCTTTCTTGCACCGCGGCTTTTACATTCACTATCAACGGTAAATCTTGGCACCATACTGTTCAATTTATCAAATAAGCATCTTTCCACGCGACTGTAATGAGATAAAGGTAGAAGGAGAAAAATAACAAAGTTACAAGGAGCGAGTTTCAAATCAATAGTTTTCCTACATATGGAGTTAGCATTTCCGATAGGTCTACTTAGGACCTTAATGACGTCAAAATCTTTTCACTGCGACCGAGGAGTGTTCAAAGGTGATAATTGCATTGAATTGCAATAAATTCAGGCTCCATCAAGCCCTTTTGCCATTGTTACAACACAGATTGCTCAGCCGTCAGCATCGTGTAACCGGATACTACCAACGGATATGTCGCTGTCTAAACAATACTGTCCAAGTCCAACGAAAAGAGAAAAATGGAGCATTAAGTTTTGTGGGCAGCGGTCGGCATCACGATTTCACGGAGAGGAGGTAATGGTGGCTATTAGACGCGTAGCGACACGGAAAATGGCGGGCGACGACCCGACCGACGCGATTTATCGTAGCCAAGACGCTTTAATTTGAACAGGTTAGTTTTTCAACGGATGTTCGGGACAACCGATTGACGGTAACCGCAATGTTTTGTGACATGCTGCGCCGGCGCCGCCACAGCGCATCAAACTGTCTATTGCTTACCATTGCAGGGTTTGCAGGACTCTTATGTACATTTTTTTATATCGTTTTTATAGGAAAGTTGGGTATTCAGTGAGCTTGGGCTCGGGTTTTAAACTAAAACTAATTAAACCAGAGAAGGAAGTCTGTCAAGTCCAAATTGCCGGCAAGTCACCGTCAAAGAGAGTTACCTGAAGGGATCTATCTACACACTAAAGCCATCGCACCCGCAGACATGTGGCCGGTAGCTTTAATTCATTGCAAGTTTAAAAACAAAGTCGCATTTCACCAGCAACTTCTTCGTGATTACTGGGCTGATTTATGTGATTCTTGGAAGGTGTGATTCAGGGTGAATTTTTCAAGGGGGCGTGGATGCGCGAATCCCAAACAATGGGGAATAGCGAAAAACCCCTAAATTTGAGTCTCGGGCCCGATGAAGAAAACTAAATAATCCTGGTGTTTGAATTAAGGATGGGATTGAGGGTGCAGTTGTGAGTGTTTTCATCCATTCGTGGATAATTGCGTTAGTCTTTCGGCTCTTTAATTCTTACCTGTACAGGTAAACCTGACAGGTACACCCTAGTGGATATGGCTAGCATAAGACCCGTAAGACATTTTAGCCTGCCTATCCAGAGATTTTTTCGACGAAGTTTACCCCTTGCATAACTCTAATTAAATTAAAGCGAGTTGTGATTTATGTGCCTACACATGCAAAACAATAGGTTAACAAGTGACACTGGAAACAAAAGTATGGTTATAGGTAGGTTAATATCTCCGCTCGAAGAGTGCCCTGCATGGGACTCACGAAGGATCCTGGTCGCCAGGATCGGGACTGTCTGTCAGCCATAGTTATGGCATAGTCTGTCAGCCATAGGGCTATGCTAGCGAGTCTGACAACTGGAGGGAGGTGACCTCGCAATGTAAGACCGTTATGGTCTAGAGGGAAGATAGCGAGCGAGATCGTGGGAGGGCCAATCTCGGTATGAGAAGTCGTCGGGGAGGCAACCACCTGGACGCTTAAGCTTAACACGTCAAAACCCTGGCTGCATTACTGAAAGCAAGTGGGATTTGGGATTACGGGCGTTCAGAGTGGGTACGGACTAAGACTTAAATGTTCGAAGTTGTTAATGTTACCGTTTATTCGAAATCGGTGTATATATTCCACATTTTTCTGCTCATTTAACAACAAAAAAAAAACCTCAATTATTGTAAAAAATATTTTATTTAACCAGTTCAACAATAAAATTATTTACACCTTACAAAATACAAAGACGGGAGAATAATTTACCCCATATATACAGAAAGTGATAAGCGGTGACATTGGACCCAGCATCTGCTTTGATCAACCTATAAATATCCAGTATAACCTGATATCGCTTTGTATGAGCTTCCCGTACAATGAGCGGTCAGCTTATACACGGTTTTGCATAGTTTGATCGAGCGTCGTACAACCACTTCCATCACATCCTTTTTACTACGATCATAAGGATCAAATGTGGTTGTACCACCATCGCTCGGAGTAGTGCATTCCTTCAAGATAAAATATACTTATTATTTACCTGGGTTTATGAATTTTATAGAGCGCACATGCGGTTTTTATCATGTTCTCATTGATTGAACACAAAACTATAAAAAAAAAACTGACAGAGGACGGATAAACCTCACCGGTTATTCTCTCACTCACCGACAGGAAGACAGAGAGATTTTAACCCGAGAATCCGTTTTACACGAGTTTTCTTTAAATCTCCTGATATTTTCTATACAATACGCTCGTTTGCGACAAGGATGACATAACTCAAAAAATTAGATCGACCTGTGTTTTTTATTTTTCAAGTTATGTCATTAGCTGGAAACCAGCGAATTGTCAATCAACGTGAGCAAACTCGTGGGCACAGCTTGACAAATATGACAAAAACATCGCTATTGCGCTCTTTTAAATTATTTCGTAACTAGTACTGCATAGCGCTAAGAACAAACTGAAATAACTACTTGATCATCTACATATTGAAATACTTGAGTATGGTGTCAATAAAATTGGCAACGGGATATTTACCATGTTTACTACGTAATTGTTTATCGTGTTAGTGACCATGTCAGTATAAAAACTTGAGTATGGTAGCAGTGTACTATCTATAATGGTTAAAATGGCATAAGTATAGGCTATGATACAGCGCGGCAGCGGTTTATTACGCCATGTCCTAATCTAAGCGAATGGTCGCACTATGTCGCTGTCACTTATTTGTTCGGAAAATCGGACGGCGCCGTCTGTCGGCGCGAAGTGAAGTTCACCGAATGAACACGACGCAGCTTTCTCCCGATGATCGCTTCGATTAGGATGTGGCTTCTAAAGTGCATTTCTTACCACAATTTCTAAAAGGCTATTTAAATAAGTTTAATGTGGTCCAATCTCCAGTGCTTTGAATGGCTTTCGATTGAATATCAATAAATCACAATAATTAAAATGAGATTTAAGAGTATCCATTCAGAAACTAGATAAGCCTTTCGAAACTAGTGTAAGAAATTTAGTTTCAGATTCCTTTCATTAAATTCTCTTCAAGACTTGGTTGATCGACTATTTTAAATAGTAAATCGCTGGCAGGAAATCTAATAAATCTTTAAAATTATGTTTCTATTCTATTGATTGTTTGTGATTAAAATAACGGATTATGCGCAGACGCATACACGCATTTGACGACTGCGAATTTACCTAAGATATGTCGCCTCAGATAGCTATTTATGTGCAATATTTTTGACAGTAATACGCTAAATATAATGAAACAATGCCGCCTTCGATAAATTAATATAATCCCCTCTGGAATGACTTTTAAAAAGCTATGTTATGGCATTAATCCTTTGTCGAGTATATAAAAAAATATATTTTATACCTAGAAAAACATATCGACACTTGATCTACATTCTTAGTTTGCTCTCTTACATAATATATACAAGTAAGTACATTGCGTTCAACGAAACAGCAAAATTAACAATAATTTTATTACACCAACTGTACAAATTTTGATCACAGACCAATTGCTATAATTTCATCTCGAAATATGACACATTTTTTTACAAATACATGCTTTCTCTTTCAACAATTTATCAGGGCAACACCAACTTATGGAAAATTCAAAAACAGAATATTTTTTGGCATAATATAAGCCTAAAATGTTGCTGTTCCATCATAATTATGATACTAAAAAATCTAAGCACTTTACAGTTTCAATTAAATAACTATGGTTAAACTTATAAGTACTAATGTCTGTGTAAGTAAGTATACAAAGTTCCTCTTAAGCTTATATGACTGGTTCTAAAACTGACCAAAGCAACATCTACTGTTTTGTACAGTTACGCGAAGAAAACATTCGATTCAATTCATTATTGTGGGACTATTTCATTGGATTAACTTACGTACTTTCACAATCTACACATAAATATTTATTTTACGAATAAAACCAGAACCACAGTAAAAACTTATTTGATTGAAGTGGTAGCTTTGGTAATAATAGGCTTTAGTGGCTGAATATTTTGATGTCCACTTAAGAGCGTTTATTACACCTTACGGCATTTCATACTCACCTTACAAGTCCAAATGACTGAAGTGATTTTAATGAAACGTAAATAGTAGCATAACCAGGATACATAAGTCTAAAAAGTTACTAAAAATCATTTTCGAAAAGTCTTTAAAAAAAAAAGATAATTGGAAATTACCGTTTCATTTATAATCGATCTGATTTAGCTGTAACACTATTTTTCAAAAATATTTTTAGTATCTTTTTATACCTATGTATCCTGTTTATGCGTATTAAGTTTCATTAAAATCACTTCAGTCATTTCGGAAAATAAGGACTTGAAAGTTTGTATGAAATGTCGTAAGGTGTAAACGCTCTTAAAGCGCTAATTACTTTGCCGTCATAAGTTAAAAGGCGCGCATACTCATGGAAAACGTAATGCAGATAAATTACCCTTACTAGTCACCTTTTTCTTTTAATAAGACTAATTTTTCATAACATGAACATAACATCACGGCTGTAATTCCCAAGGGTTAGGCAGAAGTGTGCCTAATAGTACACCCACATTTCGCCAGTTATGTTTAAGTCCCGTGTAATAAGGGGCGAGTCTATTGCCATTAAACGGGCACAGATCTAGAAAGAAAGAAACCACAATAACACTTTTCCTGACCCAGGGAATCGCCTTAATTACCGGTGTCCCCGTACGCCGTGTCCTCGTCTACGGGGACGGCGGTACTTCAATTAAATATTTAAAAATACTTCCCGTTGTCCCCGGACACTGTCCCCGTTAATATAGTTGAAATAAAATAATTAAAAATAATTGCACACAGTCACCGTTTTTTCTTTTTTAACCGTCACCATACAAGTGTATGGAATATTTGTAGATAAGTCTTTAGACCTTGTTTTCAGGACAACGGGAAATAAATTTAATCACCGCATAATCCGGCTGTCCCCGTGACGGGGATAGCAATACGGGGACAACGGGAATAAAGGGGGAATCGAATCCAGGACCTCATTCTCAGCAGTTGTATTATTTTTCAGTTCTACCCTTTTTGCTTATAGCAGAAGTATAATGTAGTAGTAAAATGTTGCAAGTTGGTTATGGCAGAAGTACTACAACGGCGAATCCCATGCCGTTGTAGTACTTCTGCCATAACCAACTTGCAACATTTTCTTGAAATAAGTTTTTAGTGTAAATTTTGGTTAACACATTATTTCATACAGGCGGTTCCAAAGATGCACAATAAATATCCTCCAACAATACATAATTACAAAAACATAACACCGAACATATAAATAATGTTTATAAAGCTAATTCTTTATCTCGTTTGCACCCTAGTTTTATACATAAAACCTAAACAATTATTAAGACTTCATATTTTAGTATCAAAATTAATTTACAACCATATTTTTAATAGCATTTGGTTTTAAGTAATAAGTTGTGTTAAAAAGCGTCTACATTTGTCTTTTATAAATCAATCGCGAATAAGACATCGCCAGCACGCGTAGCATGACAGCCGTAGAAACGGGCTATGTCGACGGAAGAATTGACAAACTGACACATTGTCATTTTCTATCTGTCATTATATCGATTCTTCCGTAGACAAAGCTCCATTCTTCAGTGGTCATGCTACGCGAGCAGGACAAAGGTGAATAAGTCTTTAAATATCTTTTTTCTCACTCACACTATGATAGCATCACAAATAACGATTATTAATGATACCGTTATAATATCGATGTTTCCATACCGGATAAGCCCAACCCTAAACCATGGCTTTTATTTAAGGAGAAGGCGCTGGGTACCACGCGAAATTCAATTTATCTTACGTTTTTTTGCAATTTGCTCACTTTTTCATAAAATAGTCATTCAATGCGATTCAATGAACTTAGAGGGTTTTATTGCTGATTTTGAGGGTTTCGTATCTCGAAAGGAAAAAACGGAACCCTTATAGTCACTTTGTTGTCCGTCCGTCTGTCTGTCTGTCAAGACCCTTTTTCTCAAGAACGCATGGAGGTATCAAGCTGGAATTTATATCACATACTCAGGTCTACTGTCCCTTGGAGCTGTGAAAAAAATCAAACTTCTAAGCCAACGCAATCAAAAGATACAGCCGTTTATACCGCAAATTTCCGACACTCGCAAGGGAATCAAAACCTACAGGGTACTTCCCGTGAACTCAGAATCTTGAAATTTCGTACGAAGCAATGTCTTATAGCACAGATAAAGGAAAAATTGCGAAAACCGTAATTTTTAGTTACATCACATAAATACCTACAGGTCTGTACGGAACCCTCGGTGCGCGAGTGCGACTCGCACTTGGTCGGTTTTTTTATTATAATTCTGTAAAGCCATATTTGTTCCGGTCGTGAATCATATTTTAATTAACATACAACCTGACTTTGACCTTGCAAATTGCAAAACCGTAAGAAAATTTGAATTTCGCATGCTACCTTGTCGTTTCCATCTTAACAAAACTTTTGCTTCGCCAATCGTATAAAAAAACACTACCGATAGCACTTCCACAGGGTTGCAGCACAAAAGGCTGAATCTACACACACGCGCGCACTGGAAAACCGCCATTCATACTAACTAAATAAGGCGTAGTTTCCCTTAAAGTCTGTGTCACTGAAGTCTTTACATCGTCCAATACGGATTGGGGACGTATATGATAGTACAGCGACGGTTCTATTCGTCGCTGGTCGAGTCCTAGCTGTCGATATGGTCGGGTTCCATCTTGGGACTGGGGCGGAGGACCATTTTGTCCTCGCCGTCTCCATCGTTGTGCACCGTCTCTATGGTAAGCATCATTTTCTCATCGCAACTGTCGTCGCCGGAGTCCGAGTACATTGATTGTGTTGACGTTGCTACCTCCTGGAAAAATAAAATCAGTTTTTATTAGGAGCTAAGGTCTAATGGTTGCTCGTTGTCAAATTCATAACATTTGAATTTCACATCAAATAGTGGGAGTAAACAGACCCTTAATGATGCTAAAAGACACTTGTTCTTCCAGCATTGCGATATTTTTCTTGTTCAAGACATATCCTTCTAAGTTACGGAGATCAAGGGGTCGAAGTTCCAACTTTTACACTAATTTTTTAAATACAATTTTTTGATGTTATAACTTTACTTTAAATACCTTCAGTATCCCCTTACTATTCAATGCATCTATCAGCACAATGTTTTGAGTGCGTTACATTGGGTCCAACCGTAAAACGTAATTTTTCACCCCAAAAAAAAAAAATTGTGCGTTGAGTCCCTTCGCGCGGAAGAAGTGAAACTTCGTAATGTGGAAATGAGTGCTTTCATACCCCCTCCATGGTAGCGTTAAACGTTTAACGCAACCTTGTTGAAAGTCGCATAAGAAGTTTCACTTCAAAAAATTGATTTCCCAGCAATAGTTTTTGCGTAGCTACTTAGCTTGATGTAGGTACAGAATGCTTGGTTGACGGCTTCGTAAAGGAATTGCAAAGTGTTTATGCGTAGAAGAAGTAGGACAAAAATCTTCCCAACAAACACAGTTGTATCCATTCACGTGGTCCATCTAAATGGTCACCTCCGGCTACTTAGCTTTGCTAAACAAGAACAATATTGCAGCGTTCGTTGGTAGATCCAATTCATGTCCCTTTTCTTCAAAAGCTTTAACATTGTCAAAAGGTATCGTACTCACCGTAATTCTATTCTTGGTGTGTATCCGCACATGCTTAGCGAGGTGGTCGGATCTCATGAACCGTTTCCGACACTCGGGACACTCGAACCTCTTTTCACCCGTATGTGTTCGCCTGTGTCGTTGTAGCTCGTCCGATCGGGTGAACCTGACGACAATAATATAACATTTAGATACTTGACACATTAAAGGGAGGGTTATTATTTTATTAAATATAAGAAAATGGACTACGCGTATTCTGACGCTCTGTCGATCGACAGAAGATGTTATACACCCAACTGATTTGCGAAAGTTAGTTACAGCAACAAAATTGTTTCCAAAGCGAAATCTATAGCCAATACCTACTTTTGACCAGGCAGTTTATTTTGAAGCATAACTACGGGCAATACATTCACACCTAAAAGCAACTACAACAAGTAACTAGACGAACTAGTTAATTTCTGAATCATCAACAACGACGACTTGATAGCAGATTTTTTAAGTTAACTACAACTATAATATTCTGTGTAAATTATGTGTGCAATAACGAATAAGAACAAGGTAAAGAAGAAAAAGAAGTAAGAAAGTGTAAGAAAAGATGGTTCGAATTACCTCTTGCCACAAAACAACCAGTTGCAAAGGAAAGGTCTTTCACCCGAGTGCCACCTGAGATGCGCGCGAAGATGCGACGTCTTCCCGTACACTTTGTTGCAGCCCGCTATATGACATACGTGCTGTTTCTTGCGATCCACCAGGCGACTGCAATTAAATGTTCTTGTTAGTGTCATGCGATCATAGAACTTAAGAAGTAGGCGTGCAGTAGGTTAAAGTTTTTTAAGTGAAGTATGGTTTTTGTTAAGGGAAGACTAGAACCTGATATGTCCCCGTATTCACAAAAGCTCGGATTCGATTTCGATTCGGAAAGTCGTCTGTTTATTTGTCTATCTCGCTCGCTTTCGTAATGCCAAAATAAGACAGACATACGACTTATCGAATCGAAATCGATTCCGAGCGTTTGTGAAGACGGGGGCTGGTGTCTATCCGTTTCGGTCGCTCAGAATTGTAATTTGCTAGGGCGAGAAACGGGGCGTGCTGCCGATCGCATCTTCGATGCTGCCGCGTGCTACAGCATTCCCGCTCTGTTTCTGGTACTATCAATTGACAGTTCTGAGCAACAGAAACGGAGATGAGCATGGAAAAGGGAGGTTTATACTTAATCTGGAATCGCTTATGTTGCCTACATCAGCGATGTTGCCCACATCAGCGATTCGATAAGGCTGCTAGGTTGAAGAGGGAGTGGACAGACCATGTATCATCATCAGGACCGATAGGTTAGAGTCGTCACGCAGTGGGTGCATGACGACGAGCGTCTTCGCCTAGGCAGGCTTAGAAAATGCTGGCTGAACTTAGAGACGTTTATAAGAGATTGGCCGGAGAAATCCGCACAGACAGAAGAATGGCATAATTATAACGGGGAGATCTTTGCCCAGTATGACAATTTAAAAAATATATATATATTTTTGGATACCTACGCTTTTGCTCCTGTCTACGTTTCAAGATAATCATACCTGTTTATGGGCTAGAATGTATCTTTTTATGCTTGAGATTAATAAGCGGTGAAGGTAAATAAAACCGTTAACTAAGTGTGTCTCACGAAATTACACGGGGCCCCGATTAGCTACCGAGCTACGCCCCTGAATGACATACTATCACGCCTGTTATCCCCGAAGGATTAAGTAGAGGTGTAGCTTATAGGACACCCATATTTCGACAGGTATGTTTAAGTGCCATGTAATAGGCGGGCGAGCCAATTGCCATGAACCCGGTACAAAGTCTGATTCCGTGGCTGTTACTGAGAACTTTGTAATGAACCAACCCAATAACACTTTGCATGACCTGGGAATCGAACCGAGGACCTTCCAGGATACTTAGCGGTCGCGCTTGTAATCAACTAGATGAAAAATGAAAAGTTTTTCAGTAAAAAGGTAGAAATTTTCAGTGTATTTCCGTTCTTGGCAAAGATCGAAAAGGAAACAAGATAGAGATATGTGAAAAATATGAAAAACCTTCACCTGGGCGTTAATAAAAAGAAGTTCCAATTAACATGGTCTTCTATTGATGAAGATAGCTGTGACGATTATTTCAGAATTCAGAGGCCTTATCACAAACGCGCGAAGTAAACGTAACATAAATTCGAACGGCTCTAACGACAAGGCCTAAGAATCTTGTTCGTTTTACTCCATTCATGCTAGGCCCATAGTGGCAGACAGCAGAATGATCAAGATTTGTAAAACCCTATATGAAATGTATTGCCCGAGGCTTACTCTGAAAGCAGGTTGGCTGCACCGATCGGCTTCAGTGATTCTGCTGCATCGATGACGCTAGACCAAGCATAATGCAAGTTTCATGTTAAGACTGGCGGCCTCGGACCTTCGACAGCGGCGTTACCTTTCTTTTTTTTGGCAGAAGTGTTAAATCTACACGGAAACTTCGACTTCCTCACAGGTTATGAGACAGTCGAGGTAATTCCGGACTCGATCCGGCTAAAAACCACTCCTGCCCCGCCTGTGTCCCTCTGACATGAGGAGAGGAGGCCTGCTCGGACTTTTTGCCTTTTCACGCTGCTCTGTATGGTGTCGGATGTAAAGAATAGCACCATCCCATATCTCCCCGTGGGTTCCGTAAGAGGCGACTAAGGGATTTGACAGAGAATGGGCAGCAACGTTCTCTGTGCTTTTGTAACAACCGTACGGCGATCGCCAACCCGCCTGCCAAGCGTGGCGATTATGGCAAAACCCCCCAAAATGTCAATGTGGCGACATTTGGGGGAGGCCTATGTCCAGCAGTGGACGTCTTTTGGGCTGAAATGATGAATGATGATGATGCTGATCGAAAGCCGAAGATACCGTATTAAGCACGCTGTGTTTTACCTTTATACAGTGGTGTAATCGTAACTTTACTATTGATTGCAGTACAATTTTAGTGATAGTACTCACTTCTCGCCCTGGTCGCAGTTGGGACAGGTGCAGGCGACGCGCTTCATGAGCCGCTTGCCCTGGCCGGGGCTGGAGGGCCGCAGCTTGGCGGCCTCGCACTCGGCAGGCTGCGGCGTGGTGGCCGCGCTGCCGTTGCCGCTTGAAGTACTCACGCTGACGACTTGCCACTTGCCTGGTTCGTTAGGGTCTTGCTGGATTTGTTGGCCTGGAAATGAACATTTCGAATAAACTATCAGTCTTAAAGCTGTCCCTAGCGATATGCTGACATCTGCGAAGGAGCGCAGACGCGGATTCCAATAACATATCTTCGAGGACTGCGCCTCGCAATCACAGACCCGCGCACGGGCCGTCTCTCCACCTAATGGTCTAGTCTAGACACACGTTACAAGTCTTCTGTCGCTGGTCGTATCGGATTGCCGTCCTATTGGTATATTCGAGCACACACACAGTTGTGTGTGTGTGTACACCGAAATTCAGTCAGGGTTCGTTTTGCTGACGGTAAGACGAAGCCTGCGGAGAGCCTGGACCATGGTTGTAACTTTGCCGAAGTCCCTTAACCTTAAAGTGTGTTACTACTTTCGAGTATCTGGGTCACTGGGTCACTGGCTGGGTTTCCGTAGACCTAAAGAGAGCCGAAAATATTGAACGCGAGCAAAGGGCATTAGTTGGCCGCTGCAAAATGTTGGCGGGCTGATTTGCAAAATGTTTGACAGAATTTAAGGCTACTTTCAGTCGTTCTACTCTAAATATCATCATCATCAGCCTTTAATGTTCCCACTGCTGGGACACAGGCCTCCTCTCAATGAGAGGAAGTGGCCTGTAATCCACCACGCGGGCCCAGTGCGGGTTAGTAGATGTCACATGTCTTCGGTTTTTTAGTTCTAGGACCGATGCCGGTTTCCTCTCGATGTTTTCCTTCACCGTTATAAGAGCAGCGGTGATGAAATAAATTACACAAACAATAACTTAGGGAAAGCAGCGGTGGCCCAGTGGCCACCGCTGCTCTTCCTAACTCTTAATATGGTTTCGCTCAATACATCCCTATATATTGTTCACACCAATTATCTGATGTGTCTGTTTTTTCAGGCAGTGAAAGTGTTCAACCAGTTACTGACGCAAGGACACATAATTTATACACTTTCTCACTTTTTTTTTCGTTTTGTCAGTAGACAACATTGCTATTAACATTCTAATCTCCCTATTTATGTAATGAGGCTGTTTCTAGTGCGACTGCTCTTATTGATAAGCGTTTAAAAACAAAACATACGAAAGTATATGCAGTTAATGAAAACATGGTCCACACCATGTAAAGGTATACACTTATTATAACAGTATATTTCCCGTATACAGGCGAAATAATAATTATTCAGGGCGTAAGCTTCCAAAGGCTAAAGGCAGTAGGGTAACTGATAACTCGACGTTTTTCTTGCAGGACGTCGTAGTAGGGTTAAAATGTAAATTAGATATTTTTTTCAACTACGCTGTAATGTTATCATTAATCACTACAAAGGATGCCTTTTTTGTTTAGAACCAAAACAGTGCAGAAAAGATATATGAAATCTCGTTATTGCACTGTTTTTCATTACTGCCGTTTTAAATTTTAAATTTAAAATTAAATTTACCACGCACAGATATTTAATGCCTCCTATTAAGTTTAATAAAATGTATGCATTAGATCAAAAATATACTGGCTGAAAGTAAAAATCGGCTTAATAAAACCGACCTGGTGAAAAAAAAACAAATGGCGCGCATTTTGTACCATTGTAAAATTTGTATACTTCTTATTTAGCAAAAAAAAAAGTAAAAAAAAAACATGGAAATTGAAAGCGATAGCGATATGAATTCAACTCCAGAAAGTATAAAACAGCTGCAAATGAAGTTGACCTTTAATAACTGCACTTTTAATAATTGTATGTTTGAAGGGAAGATGAATTAAACTTTGTTTCATTAACTTGAGTTTTTATTTTAAGTAGGTATATTTTGTCACGGTAGTTGAAAGAAAAGTAGATTACGCACCATGCTAAAGTGAATTATTAATGCACTTGTGTTAATTTAGTAATAACACCAACATAACACTCGTGCATTAATAACTCAATTTGCGCTCGATGCAACAATCTACTATTGTTTTGCTTTTTTTTTAAATCCCATATTAAAAACGTGGCGTCAAATGATTTAATTCTGGATTTTTTCATAAAAATCACTAACTCAAAATTACTGAACATTTGCTGGCTTAATTTGTTGCATTTTAACCCTAAATCAAGGTAAGGCTACAATGATTACGTCGAGTTACCCCTAACCCTGTATAATACAGACACATTTCATCAGCTGTGTTTCCATCACCAATACCAAAGTGATGTTGTTAGATTGATTTGAACTTATTAGTTCAAAAAACATTCTTGGTTTAATAACATGTCTTTCTTGAGTTTAATCGAAAAATAAAGTTCTAAAAATTGCAAAATATTAAGAGTAGTGACTTCACATTAACTAGGAAATACAGTATTTGCAATATATCCTATTATTAATTCCTATTAGCAACTATTTCCATTGCTTATTGTTTATACTTACAGATTTCATTGTTTATACTGAAGAATTCATAACTATTGTCCTCAGGACAACAATTAAACTTCTAGCCTCCTATAAAATGTTTGAACAACTCTTAACACTTACACAGCTTTATATCACACAATGCATTTAAAATATCAGTAACCAAAATCAACGCAATTATGAAAAAAAAAATCACTGCTGAAATGCAACAGATGGAAACATTAATGACACAAAGTTTAAAAAACTTACCAATAAGCGGCTGTGCGCTTTGAGGCTGTGCCTGCTGCAGCTGAGCTAGTTGCACTCCTGGCAACCCAAGAGCAGGCACCAACTGGACCGCTCCACCCAATCCGCCAACACCCAACGTTGGCACCTGCAAACACACCACACTATAGCCTCACAGCCAACCAACCAACATCACACACACCCTCGAACGAGTTCCAAGCCGCCGACACACAAAAGAGGTTATGTTTTCATGATAAAATATTCATGAATGCCAACATAACCTTAAACTCTGTTCACAACATAAAAATAATACGAAATACGTCATCTATTCGATATTCCATCACCGGAGTTAGTCTTGTTATGAAATGAAGGAAATGACATTGTTGGAACTGTCAATTAAAGTATTGGATCCGCCCCGATAGAAATTATACACATAGGCTTACGGAGTTTGCTACCATAATATTCATTGAAATCACTAAGTAAATAAATAAGATCAAAATCGCATACAAACCTGTATTTAAAAATATTTAACCTCACAAAAAACAATCGAGAGTATAACACACAAATGTCGCGCAGACTCACAGAGCCGACCGTCGGCAATAAACTCGTTCGAAATCTAAACTCATGACGAACGAACAACAATAACGGTTACGCTCGGGAATATTCGTGCGAGAGCGCCGAAGATTGCCGAACGCAATACCTGTACGAGGTTCGTGGCGCGTACATTGCTCGAAGCCGGTATGACGGTGACTTGTTGTCCGGTGCTTGTAATGATGGCCTGGGAAGGTTGCTGCTGCTGCAAGTTCCCCTGATCCGAGACCGCCTTTATCCGTATCCAAGCAGCGTGATAGATATAAATATTAGGGGTTTTTAAACATGGGTCGAATAGTTACTTACAGTAAATACATCGGGTTAGTTAGTGTGATTAGTGTTCAGCATTAATGAAAATTAATAGTCGTTGAAATAGACTTGTTCCAGACCTGACAGACTGTTTTTTTAACTATTTCGTACACAACAATTTAATATGAAACTACTGATCTGGCCATCATTATTTTTAGTTCCAGCTAGTGACACCAGCAATACAATCAAAATCCCAAAATAAAATACAATATTCTAAAAATACAATAGACTGCAATGGCCGTAGCCAGCATTGTAACTGTACTAAAAAATTTAAATAAGGCCAGAAGACAAAAAAGCGGGAAAAATATTCATTGATAAAACCAACTGTGCTGTCCTTCAGCTATAATATTGTTTATAACCCATCTCGCTTCAACTAGGCAAGCAAGATGAGACAAAAAGAAACTGCTGTGTGAAAGAATTCAACACCCTTTTTTGTGCAGTTTAGAAATTGGTATTATTAAAAATATAAGTTGCTTTGTTTTATTTACTAAGTTAAAACTTTGTTTTATTTATTAAAGTAGCCAATTTTTTAACTTTATAAAACATGTAGAGCAAGCAGTTTGTGATGTATTGTGAAAAACATAAATAATACTGTGTTAATAAAAGGTAAAAATAGGTCAATAATAAATACACAAAAATAAAAAGCCAGCATAAAAAGAAGCTTAACCTCAAAAGGGCAATAACCAAAATTGACGATCAATGATTTCACGGACTTTTCGGCGTAAAGTAGTATAGTCAGCTTATAGAAGTAGATCTCACCTGCAGTGTGATGGTGGTGGGAGACTGGCCAGTTCCTCCGCCCTGCGCGCCACCGCCCTGCTACCAAACCAACGCCCAGCTTATATTTACAGCATTTATGTTACTTATATATAATTATGTATTAGTAAGGTCCAAAAATGTCCAGTTTCAACTATAAAATTAAGGATTAATATCCAAACAAAAATAGATTGAAATAAAGGGAGACTATTATGAACAAAAATATTACTTTTTTTCTTTGGGTAACTAGAGAAATCTTCAGTAATCTAATAATAATAATCTAATCTAATACTAATAATAAAGCTGAAGAGTTTGTTTGCTTGAACGCGCTAATCTCAGGAACTACTGGTTCGATTTGAAAAATTCTTTCCGAGTTAGATAGCTCATTTATCGAGGAAGGCTATAGGCTATATATCATCACGCTACGACTAATAAGAGCGGAGCAGCAATTAAAAACGTGGCGATAACGGGGAAAATGTGACGCAGACGAAGTTGCACGGGACAGCTAGTTTATTGATATGATAGTTTTATATCTCTGATTAATCTAATGTGTTTAGGCAGAGTAGGGCGGAAAGTTTTGGGTCTTATAATGTATATAAAATATTTATACAGAATATGCAATGAGAGATCAATGCTCCCAGAGTTTATAATAATTAGTATATGTAGGTGAAATTGTGGTCAAGCAAAAATATATATTTTGCATAGTTTAGACTGCCATATAAATATTGTTTTGGTTCTGATGTTGACAATTCTTACTACAATCTATACAGGGTGATTTTTTTTTAATTTTGCCATCCATCCTGTATAAGTTTATGTTTGTACTAACAAAACATTCACATAAAACCTTGTAATCTGAGACACGAGAGAGAGAAATAGAGATTAACATATTTTATGTGAATGCCTCGCTAGTGCGAACGCACATTAATCCTGACCAACTTTGAAGGAAACAAGTTATATCAAAAACTATACAATACATATTAAATCTGAATGATATAATTTACCTGCACATTAGCCAGCGACGCTATCTGTATCTGTTGAATTTGTCCCGAAGGTGTAAGTACACTCGCCATTTGAGGTTGTGCTTGCATCTGTATAAAAATAAAGTAATAATAATATGTAATGATTCATTGTCTAGTTACGAATACGATTCTCAGCTGGGAGACTACCATGAACGGTATTTTAGCTATTTAAGCCCGTTGTTTACATAATCTTATTCACTATTCGAAGAAAGGTGTTCCCAATTCTCCATTCATTGGAGAATTGGGAACACCTTTCCCAAGTTTTGTCTCATTGTAAAGGTTCTGTCAGTTGTTTAAATGGGACTGCCAAGCAAAAATTAAAATATGAGAAACAGGGAAATAATCGCATCAATTGGTAATAGTATAATTACTAAAATGACCACGATTATATTCAATTAAAATTTGACCAAACGTGCAATATCTAAGTTGAGTTTCTGCGAATTTCTTCGAGAAATTTGTAGAAATCAAAAAAGAAGCCGAGAGGTGTCCATTTGTTATTTACATATTGTGGCAGCACAGCTCCTGATCCGCTGGTGGAGGAAATAGGTGAGCGAGTGAAGGTGCGTTTTGAATGCTGGCTCAACATAACTCGAATGCTTGCAGTGCTCCTATTATGTAATGAGTCCACATGGTGTAAAATGAACAGATTCGGATATACAGACATTCGATAATTTTTTGATCTGTGCCTCAGCCTCGACCCTAAGATTCAGTCAAACCGATTCGGTCAAATTTCGGAGGCAGTTAACGCAGAAAACGGATGCAGTTCCGTTTTGACCAAAGCTTTTGTAGTACAGTCTCCAAAGGAGATAAGTAACCAGATTCTCATACTACTAGTATGAAAAACTGGTTACTTATCTCCTTTGGAGATTGTAAATCAAGCTACAACAATCTGTCAAATTTCTTTAATAGATTTTCAACTTTATCTTATAAGAATTAGGTTCAAGTTTGATTGGGAAAATATGACAGTTTCGGGTAGCTAGTTTTGCTGGAGTCTATACGTCTAGCACTAATCCATTATCCATCAGTTTCCAAGTACCTGCTGCAACTGCGGTATAATCTGCAGATGTTGGGGCGCGTGTACGGGCAGATGCACTGTCTGGTACACCGTGTGCCCATTGGCCACGCTGACTGGCACCTGGACGGGCACCATGCCCATGCCGCCGACCCCGCCGCGGACTGCGATGCCCCCGCCAGCACCTATGTAGATAGTTGAGGTTATATGATTGTTGGGGGACAGTTCTAGGTGAGAGACAAATGTTTTATTTCCTTTATTGAAGTAAACTTAACCTAACCTTACTTTAAGCTCTGGAAGAGTGAACTGTCCCAACACAGGCAATTTTTGTCTAGAAGGTCACTTCAACCACTAGAGTAGTAGTATTTGTTAACTATTTATTTCAATAAGATCATTAAAGGGCACTTTTGAACTTTAAACTGTAAAAGAAAGGAAATAGAATTGTTTCTGCACCCATTCGGAAAGGTAGTTTCCTACGGAGAAGAATGGACAAGAAACTCCATCGTTACTCTTTTATAGCGCGATATATATAATATGTTATAGAATAATTATGTCTAATACGTTATGTTGACTGGAGGCTATTCTCAAAGACCCTACTTATAATACGTCTGTTAGGAAAAAGTTCAGAAGCGGATCCATTAATGAATGAAAAATAAATCTTAGGAGTTGCAAACTTGGAAAATCATTTTCGGTTTTGTCAGTCACCTAGAACAATGTGATAGAAATACATATGTACAGAAGGACCAATACCTAAGCTCACTGACACATTGAAGTTGAATATAAGGGATTTGTAAAAGAGTCAATCCTTGAAACTTAAGTGGTTCGCTTAACGATTTGTTTCATGTACCGAAAATGCTGTCAATGTCTCGTAAGTAGGAATGTATACGTTCCGTGTAATATTGCGCTTTTTGAGCTAACGACTATCCGAAACTTAATGTTTTTGCATAATTAACTTAAAATAACGTTCACAATGCTTGCACACAGCACCTGTATTCACAATTGTTTGATTCGACAAGTCGAATTTCTATTTTATTTTTGGCATAAGGAAAGCGAGCGAGATAGACAGACGACTTTCCGAATCTAAATCGAATCGGAGCGATTGTCAATATGGGGGCTGGTCACATCTTTGTGCGGTGCATTCGACCACACGCGTCCCCAGTCCCGGTTGAATCATTATACATCAAAATTGAATAAGCCCATATTCCTAAGGTATCATAATTCACGATCAGAGACCACATTTTAACAACGCTTTAAATATGTTTAGCTAAAATAAATATAAAGTGCCTATGTTAAAAACAAAGCTTTCTAATTGTGTGCGAGCAATACGTAATGTGCCGACTAGATAGATACCCGTAGGAACCCCTTGGTAATAAGGACCCCCCCCCCCTGACACGAAATCAATTGGAGTGATTCAGTTCAGTTTTGAGGATCCTATATAGGGTGATTGGTTAAACGTGGGCCGTACTTCAAGGCAGTGAGGTACTCATAGATATGAACAAGTTTTACTATGAGATTATCTATGAAATAATATAAAAAATCTGCTGGTGCTTACATTTTTTATCGATTTCCACGACCAATAAGATCTTAGGAGCAACAGATTTGTTTTTTTCGATTCCCTTTCGTTTCCATAGTAAAGTCAGTTGTTCATTTTCGTGAGTACTACACGCCCTTAAAGTATTGCTCACGTTTTACAAACCAGCCAGTACAATTTGATTTTGTAGAGCGATGCCAATCGGTAATAGAAAGATGCAGGTAAACTAATTTATTGTAAAACCCGAGGGGATCCGCGAGGAATAATAATCGGAAAGATTAGCCCCGAACTCTGCATTTCCCTTTAAATCGTTAATATCACCCTACAAAACTTGTTCATGGTCATTTATAATTTTGTTTTTTTTTAAACTATTATACTTTTGCCGCAAGTCTAAATACACAATGCAATAAATGATATACGACGGAGAAAATGCCAATATCGTAAGGGACATAGGATTTAGATTAAAATGTCCCTTCAGACTTTTGAGATTTCCGCCGACGATGTACTATTATAATATTGTTAATAATTATGTGCCCTAATGACAGCGATAGTGCATGAGAAATTATACACAAAAAGCAAATGAAAATGTACTTGCAAGAGTAAAACGTAAGCTGGGGAATCGAAATATAAGGATGAAAGTATGGAGAGAATTTTATATATAATTTTATATATAGAATTAGAATTAGAATTTAATATTTTATATATAGAATTTTATATATTTTTATTTAGATAATCACAGTAGAAGAGTGTATTTTACGATATTTTCCAATTATTCAAGAGGAGACTTACCTAACTCCTCTACTGTATGTGTTATGGATAAAGGCTGCGATGCTAGAAATCGAAATAAAATAACTTAAAAACCTGTTCGGTCAAGAAACAGCGAGCTCTATCACACTTTCAAAAGTAAACTACTGGAATACCTTTAATATTAAGGCTTATTCCAGAGGTCTGAAGGTACATTTTTCAACGCAAAATTTACCCGTAACACACACAAAGAAATCAAGATCGAAAATGAAGTTGAAAATAGTCTCCACACGTGACCGAGACACCAACCTTGTCCGTTGGGGCTTCCGGGCTCCTTCCCATCTTTCCCGTTGGCTTGCTTGTCGACAGAAGTGACGCCCGCTGTACTACACGGTATGGATATCGCTTGACTGGTCGGTATGCTTATCGTCTGATTCCCCTGTAGACCCGGCAACGATATATTCGTGCCGGGTATCGTAATCATTTGTTGGTTCCCGGTCAAAGCGCTTATAGGAATGGTAAGGTTAGTGCCCGGGATTGTGACGGTCGCCTGCTGCTCTGTTAGCGGTGGGGGAAGGGGGGCGGAAAAACACAGATTAGTATGACAGTAGTACGTTAGAAGCCAAGAACATGCGATGTGGTGATGACTAGTTGTGATGTCTTGCACAAAGTCAGTACCCGACATTGTTTGTCAATGTTTTTTAGGAGTCTGATAATCTAAACATCGTCTGATACTAAAATGTATAAATAAAAGAACAGCCAAAATCATAGTAAATCAACTTTTTTTTTCTAATTTTACATCAACTAATGACTTTATAGACACACATGCGTTTACTACTTTTTTTTTTCAAATATAAAATACTTTTTTTTTCTATATTACATCAAGTCTACAAGAAGTGACAACCTACCTCATGGAAATGTTTGAAAAGAGTTTTTAGTCGGACTTATGGTCAAGAGAGAAATGTATGAATATTTTAGTTTGAAAGCAAAGCCGTTGAATGGAAAGTTAATCCCAAAGCAATCCCGAAGCTGACTGTGAAAGTTTAGTGAGACCAAAGCTTATGAAAAACCTATTGTACAGTACCCTGCCTTAAATATGGCACATAGAGTTCAGTTTTGTAAAGCAGTGTTTTTGTTCCTTATACCCATTCTTGGTGGAGTATGGCCCGAAGTGCCATGTAAACACACAGGTACTGTACTTTTACCTAGAATCCTACCTAAATTAGCGATTGTCGTACTCTCTTTATACTTAAGTTTCTGGCTGGAGATGAATATTTATAACAAGAATTAGATCAATTATGCATAGTGAAAACGGATTCACGAAGCCATCAATCAAGAATTTGTGTATTGGCTGTATTGACCCATTGTTTTAAGCAATTTTTTCCCTTATTTTTCAAAATCTCAAAAGTACTATTAAAAATTTAACCAAAAGTACTTTAACATTTTGATATAAACCCTGGCTGGCCAAACTTTTGGTCTAAAATATTCATCTTCTACGAAACTGTCATAAAAAGAGTTTTATTAATATTTATCTTAATTTTATAAATACATACCAGTAGGTAAATGCATGACATTCTGCAGGAAGCCAGCGGGCAGGACGGGCGTCCTCACTAGCTGGCCGTTGACAAGACTCACTTGGCCCATGCCTGAGAAATTCTGAAAAAAAGAACATGTTTAACAAAAAACCGGCCTAGTGCGAGTCGGACTCGTGCGCGAAGGGTTCCGTACCCAAAGGGTCAAACGGGACCCTATTACTGAGACTTCGCTGTTCGTCCGTCCGTCCGTCGTCACCAGGCTGTATCTCATGAACCGTGATAGTTAGCCAGTTGAAATTTCTACAGATTATGTATTTCTGTTACCGCTTTACCAACAAATACTAAAAACAGAATAAAATTAATATTTAAGGGGTGCTCCCATACAAAAACTCTTCTTATAAATAATGGTACGGAACCCTTCGTGCGCGAGTCCGACTTGCACTTGGCCGGTTTTTTTTTGTATTTGTTGTTATGAGTGGTTCAAGAGATACAGTTTCAGATGCCTGTTGACAGACGGACGGAACAGATCCCTAAAAACTCTCATTTATACAGGAGTTGTTGGTTTAGTGGTCGCAATCGCGACTGCTGATCATGAGGTCCTGGCTTGAATTCCAGAGTCGGGCAAGGAATTTCTCAGTAGAAGCCACGGAGTCGAGATTTGTGCCCGGTTGATGGCAATAGGCATAGCTCCCTATTAAACGGGACTTAAACATAACTGGTGAAATGTGGGTGTACTATTAGGTACCTCTGTATAACCTTTCGGAGATTACAAGCGTGATGTTATGTTATAAGGGTATACTTGATGGTGTACTGAAACGACTAGCCAGAGAACAAAAGAGAATCTTTCAAACTTTTTTCCTCCGACAGCATCGTTATTGTAAAGCAAATAAATTATTATCTATCTATATAAATATATATAAATAACGTGTCACGTTGTTTGTCGGGAATGGACTCCTAAACTACTTAACCGATTTAAATCAAATTTGCACTTTTGTGCAGTTTGATCCAACTTGAAAGATATGATAGCTTACATCTCAATTTATAGTCGCAATATTATTTTATTTAAATTAAGTCAGAATTATCCATTAGCTCCTAACGATTCCAACAGATGGCGGTATCTGTTGACTGGATTGAGTAAGTATTCAATAGATCATGGCGCTGTAGTCCAGCGGAGCAGCAATGAAAAATATTGCGAAAACGGAAAAAAAAGTGACGCAGACGAAGTTGCGCGGGACAGCTAGTTAGATTATAATTATTATAACTGTGAAGCAAAATCAGACACTTATATACAACGTGTAGCAAAAAGGGTATATACATACTTTGGGGTGTGCTGCAGACCATCAAACTGAACATGTTTTCCATCGGACAAACATCGTAATAACGAAAAAAATATCAGCTGCCCCATACAATTTCTAACTACTCGTAGCAACTGTCAAAGATCTACAAATGACAGCCGGACCAACGGCTTAACGTATGTAATTATGGTCAGCCCAATCATGATCGACCCGTGTGGATGTTATTATTCAGCCACGAGCTCCTCTTAAAATTAATTATAATTTCAATACCTATTCGACCCAAATGTAGCTGCTGATATTTTTTTCGCTATTACGATGTTAAGTTTCAGAAATTACCTGTGCGTGTTGCGCAGGTATGAACAGAGCATCTTGTCCATCCACGGTCACGGCCTGCATGGGCGCCACGCCTCCCACGCCGCCGACGAGACATCCGCCGTACACGCCTTGTTGTTGCTGTGGCAAAGTATATAGGTCAAGGGCTGCATTATTATGATCTCATGGGAAAAAGAGATAAACCTATCGGTCCTGTATACTCCGTCTGCTTCTAGCACTGGAAAGATGGTGGCACGCGAGCTCTTGAAATAGAACTATTGCGTTGGTGATAGGCATTTCTATTGGTCTGTATGGTGTCGGACGTAAAGAATAGCACCATCCCATATCTTCCCATGGGTGTCGTAAGAGGCGACTAAGGGATTGGCTAGAGAATGGGCAGCAGCGTTCTCTGTGCTTTTGTAACAACCGTACTGCGATCGCCAACCCGCCTGCCAAGCGTGGCAATTATTGCAAAACCCCCCTTATGTACACTTGAGGGAGGCCTATGTCCAGCAGTGGACGTCTTTCGGCTGAAATGATGATGATGATGAAGCGACTGCCTGTCTGACCTCTACAACCCAGTTAGTGCTGGGTAATACGATACCTTTGGGTAAGACTACTAATAAAATTCTCAAATGTTATTCTGGAGCTTTATGAGTTTTTATGGTATACATACATACATGTATAAAGATATTCTATATATCTCTCTTAGTAATTCATAATGTGTTAACGGATAATGCAGCCAACAGTCAGATCATTATGATAATCATTACTGTTTTTTTCTGTTTTCATTTAAAAATTAGTATTGCGCTTTTAGGACAATCATTCTATTGCAATACAATGACAAATGACAAAAATTATGATATTCTGCGATTCTGAATTCAAAATAAATACTGATGAGTTTTGATCTTGTTCTGTCTTATGAATGGTCAAACTTACAAAATGTAACAAAGAATACATACTTGCAACAACTGTGGGTGTATTTGCAACAGTTGCTGTGGCGAGTTCTGATACGTTGCACCTTCTCCTGAAACAACGCCCCCTCCTAGCAACGACTGAAGCTGTTGCATTGATATCACCTGAAAAGAAAACATCCATCACTTTACTCTAGGTTTTGATCTTAATAAGTTCCACAATTTTTTTACAATTTTTAGGGTTCCGTACCCAAAGGGTCAAACGGCACCCTATTACTGAGACTTCGCTGTCCGTCCGTCCGTCCGTCTGTCACCAGGCTGTATCTCATGAACCGTGATAGTTAGCCAGTTGAAATTTCTACAGATTATGTATTTCTGTTGACGCTATAACAACAAATACTAAAAACAGAATAAAATAAATATTTAAGGGGGGCTCCCATACAAAAAAAGTGTTTTTTTTCTCGTTTTTATAAATAATGGTACGGAACCCTTCGTGCCCGACTCCGACTCGCACTTGGCCGGTGTTTTATTTTAATTACAAGTTTTAAATGTTTATAATTTACTTTAAATAACTCCACAACCCCTCTACTATACAAATACAATGCATGTACCAGCACAATGTTTTGAGTGCATTACATTGAGCGCTACTGTAGTTAGGGACCTAAGTAGCACTAAACTTAAAATGCAGAAGACTGTATAAAGTGAATATAATAGGAATAAACGTTAACCATGACTTTTAAGACCAGTTTTAAAGCAATTGTTTTAGCGCATAGTTACTTTAGTTTGATGTACAGATTGCTTGGTTGCCGGCTTCGAGGAGGGTCTGTTTCAACGTCGTATTAAGAGTTATAGAATTTTGTTATAATCACCTGTGGTTGTTGTACTTGAATTCCATTTGGAACTGAGTTTGCTGCATTCACTATTGCTGCTGATAACTCATTTCCCTGAAAACAAATAAAATTACCTTATTTTAGTCACATATATTTACAGTATAAAACACGGCATATAAGACTCAAGCAATAAAGAGCCCTTGAGTAATGTTAAAAGTCTAACAAAGAATTACATAAAATAAATACATATTGTATATGGTTTTGCAAGCAAAAATATTCTTTGTAATCTTTATCGTAAGGAATTAAGTCTGCCTCTGATGATAAATGATATCTTTTCTGACATTACATTTGTACAAACAATAAACATAATACATGTATTTTTTACTAAGTGAGGATCCGTTTCTGTAATGCTGCATAAAATTAAGGTAACAAATGAAACTCACCGATAACCCCTGTGCTCTCAACTGCTGAACCACAGCAGAACTAATAACCCTAAGCTGTGGCTGTTGCTGCTGCTGTTGCATGTACTGTTGCTGTATCGCGGCTATCGTCGCCGCATCGCCTTGCACTTGTTGCTGTATCAGTTGCGCTTGCTGTTGTGCCTGTTGTTGGGCCTGTTGCTGAGCTTGTTGCTGAGCTTGCTGCTGAGCTTGTTGCTGCTGCTGCGCCTGTTGCTGTTGTGCCTGTTGTTGTTGCGCTTGTTGCTGTTGCTGGGGACCTGGGAATAGAATTTGGGGTTTTAGGGGGGAAACATTGAGATAAGATATTTATGTGAGAAATCAAATACCAGAAATATAAAAATATAAACAATCATTCGAATTTAATGGGTCTTATAGTGCCCTAACAACAACTTGCACAGCCATCTTTCTACTACCTCTATCTTTTTCGTATAGGGAGAGAACACATTGATTTCGTTTGGGGTGGACAAGTGCACTTATATTACATTTGTCAATTTATTTGAAAAGATTTGACTTCTATGAACCAGAAGAAACTAATATTACCGCGGAGAGCACCCTCCAATAAATGAAATGAATGAAGCAAGCTGTCCAGGTCGCTACGTACTGGTCATACAAAATCAATTAGAGAAGAAGAAGCATTAATATTAAAAATCTATTAATTAATTACATTGAGCACTTGGTTTGATTGATTGATGATCCCTTCCATATTGAAAGTCTACTCAATTCACTTTGTTTTTTATCAATTATTACATGATTGGTAGATTATTGTTACTATAGTAATCAAATAACATGGGATTTCACACTTAGTTGTCTCATCATAAACAAAATACTTACAGCATTGCTTAATAAGTGTCAAGTAACTATAGAGATAATGACTAACAAATATGTATGGGAGAAGACATGCTGCACAAATTCAAAGAAATCAGTAGCCGATTTATTGACTCTGGTCTACTACAAAATCGTCCAGTGTCATCAACTGCCTAGTCTTTTCCCAACTTTGTTGGGTCGGCTTCCAGCCTTACCAGATTCAGCATACCAGTATTTTACATTGAATGATGGCCTATCTGACCTCCATAATCTATCTATTGTGCTTTATGGTGCTTTTAGATATTGAAGTTCATGGTGGTTTCATTTATGAACACTACTGGGAATGGTCTCACCCAATCTCCTTTGGCTAACCCACACTGAAGTTACTTGTGTGTGTGGTATAATGTGTTAGGGGCCAACAATGGATAGCAAAGTCATAGCAGAAACTGCAAAAGTTATAGAAAGTTACTTAACATTATCATGGTGCAAAATGTTGCTAAGAGATGATAATGACTTGTAGCCGGTTTCGGCCACAGAAACTTTATTAAATAGGTTTCTAGGGTGGTTATCGAGAGCTTTGGTGTGCTGCTCTTTCATGTGCTCTCAAATCGCTCGCATATCCAACTTTGGCCGAAAAAAAAAGTCAGAGCTCATAGAGGACATGTCAGAACACCAAAATACCTTTGGTGTGTATGCCCTAAGAAGGCTTGCATTACTTATGAAGTTTAATGAGTGAGACAGGTGTTAGATACTTACTGAAATGCTGCTGTTGGTCTTTGCTCTCTTGCTGCTGCTCGGGACCCATGGTGGCGGCGCCGAGCCGGCTGCAGGTCGCCGCCAAGAGCGCTAACGGCGACTGCGTCCCGTTGCCTTCCTGTAAACACATGGTGCTTATAATATTTCACATTTATCTATTTACCAAGGCCCACTTGCCTGCAAAGTGTCCCTGACTTAAAGCCTGCAGTTTAAAAGATAGAAAAAACCCCAATGATGCCACTAGAAAGCAGCCACATACCCTAGTGATTTAATAACAAAACAAGACATAGACATTGTTTATTGAGCTTCTGCATGCCTTATGCTGGGTACACATTTGTGTAACGTAATGTGAATTGTACACAAATGAGCCGTCCAGACTTATGCAATGCAACTTGAAATGTAACCCAACAACAAGGCGAAGTAGTTTCAGTGTGTGCTACACTTAATGTTACATTTGACCAATGTGTACCCAGTATTACAATGTACACAGGTATAATCCTGCTAACATCATCACCATCAGCCATCATGTTCCCACTGCTGGGATACAGGCCTCCACTCAATAAGAAGGAGTGGGCTGTTATCCACCACACAGGCAGTGCAGGTTGGTAGATGTCACATGTCTTCGAATTTTTTGTTCTAGAATGTTTTGTCATGATGTTTTCCTTCACCGTTTTGAGAGCAGCAGTGATGAAATAAATTACACAAATTAATGCGCCTGCCTGGGTTCAAACCTACGACTTACTGCTTGTAAGTCGGGGCTGCCACCACTGGGCCAGGCTGCTCTCTTAGTACCTGCTAACTAAGAATTATTTTCACTTATTTGATTCAACAGATATAAAGTTTATTTTGGGCATTATTATTATAAACAAATTTAACTACATATTTGTATGTCCTGAATGCAAATGACTGTTTACAATCTTTTCTAATTTAAATTTTAAAACATTATGATAGACTGTACTCATGCTGAGAATTGTTAGCAATTTAGTATGACATATGTTTTACATATGACATTGCCTTGTCACAAGAGGATTAATTAGCATAAAAACATTTATCCACTGGTAAATACTTACAACTAGCTTCAACTATTAAATTCAATGCCTTTACCATTTTCGAGTAGTAAAAATACCATACAGTAAATAGATTTAACTCAGTTGAAAAATACAGTTTTAGTAATATAATTTGAATATAATGATAAGGAAAATTGATACAACAATGGCTTGGTTCTCGTTAATTGCTGTTTCATTTTAAATAATAAGATTGAGTTTTGATTAGCTTTAAAATGGTTATTTGACTTTTAATCATGGGAGTCTGTAAGTTAGCTGACTGACTCATGATTAGTGTCTAGTTTATTTTAATTATTAATTACTAGATATGAAATAGTTCAGATCTGTGCAGAGTTTGATTTCAAGCAAAGCATTTAGATAAAGCTTTGATCAGAGGTCATCCTGTTAGGGTTGACGTGGGCATATTTTTGCTTTACAGTTTTATTTATAAAAAACAGTTCTGCTGGTATGGGAAAGTAGGTATATGCTTTAATATCTAGATTTACCTTGTATCTCTGACATTATTTTTATCCTCTCAATCATTTATTTGATTTGATGATATAATTATGTAAAGCACTGAAAAAGTCTGGCAGACAAAAACATACAAGTAGAAACAAAAAACTGTGAGAAGTTTCACTTTTTGAGCTGATAATAACTCTTCGTAGTGGGTTTAACTATAGCAGTTTCTATACGTGTATTATTATCGAAGGTCGGCCGCGTTGCGCACAAAGCAATTGGGGACGGAATAAAATGGGGGGAAAATGTCTGTGGCGTCGCCCCGGGCCCCTTTAGCACGATCAAAGGGAGAACGCCGAGCGAACCCTTTTTTATTACAATATGAAAATATAGGCAGGTATCTAGCTATACACTTAAGAACTACGTACGTAGGATAACTATGCTCACCTCATCTAAATGTGATGTCAGCATTCCTTATAATTATTGAAATAAAGAAAAAAGTAAAGGAAAGCAGTTTGTTTTCCTTTCATTTTGTATTTCTGTCATAAAATCTGTCTTAGGTCATCCGTCAAAATTTCATAGAAAAAAAGAATGATTTATTTGGTAAACAAACAAAAAAAGATAATCGCATAGACAAAATGTTCATTTTCATTCATTCACTTTTTAGATGGTTCTAGTTTTGAACGATTTTTTGCACGGACTGGATTTTCTTCCATTATGCTTTTTATGCTAGGAAAAGTTAGTTTCACGAGTGTGTCATGTAAAGTTTGACGCTGCAACAGTTCGCAAAGTTTATACATCGTAATAGTTGTGAGTCGACACGCCTTTTCCTAACAAGTGCCGGGAGTCGTCGCAGGCAAGGCCGCCGCCGCCCTTTGATCCACCCACCTCAAATCGCGTGACTGATGTTTTTTATGCAGCTGCTAAGTAGGCTATCACAGCAACATATCGAACACGTTAATTTTAGGTATGTACGTACTTACGCAAGTTTCCTTTTACTTTACGACTTTAATTTGCATGAAACAACTTTTAATTCGTGTAATTTAAAATGGCTACCTGTAGATTTTCGATATTTTCAATATAATTGTGGCTTTTTTGTGATGGTTGCTTTTTATGTTGTAGTACCAGATAGTTTTTTGAAAGTCGCATTAGAAATGGGTGGGAATTAATTGTGTAAATCGGAGGAGGACGCTGATGCTATTTCGGCAAGGGAGTTGCTAGCAACACGGTCACAACCTCCTGCGTGTGGCCTGGCGGGCCCCACACGGCCGGGGCCGCACTCGCCCCGCCCTCCCCCTGCACCGACCGACACGAGACCGCTGCCCGCTGGCGTCCGATCTGTTACACAATAACACTGCATCCTTTCACTTTGCACTCTTTACCTTGCTAGTTTTGTCCTCGTTTATGTATTCCACCTTCACTTTTGTGGGCTCAGACGACATCATCTACTTTACACTTGCAAACAATTATTTCCCTTTGTTCACACACAGAAAGCACCATCCTCACGACCGGCCGCCAAACTGCGGCGAGCGAACTGGCAAACCGCGCCGAACGCGCTCGGCAATGGTCGGAGATCCGCCTCCTATCGCGTTCGGATTTTCATCGTTTAAACACGTTTTTATCAATAATATTAGACTCTCAAGGCTTTCGAAGTTGCTTCAGGGGTCATTTAATTAATGAAGTTGTCGTTTTCTAGTTTCAATCAACAGACGGGTGTATAAAACTTAACAAAAGTTTATTTTTCAACTTTTCTGAGGTTATCTCTGTCTCACTCTAACCGAGACAGGTCTTGATTATTGGTAGGCAGCAGCTGCGCCTCTCTCCTCCTCCCCGTCGCGGGTGCGGCGCCGCCGCCCGATAATAATAATTGAAAGTAGGAAGGACGTAATAATGGGTGTATAACCTCGCGCCCGCGGCCTCCTTGGGCGGGCAAAAAATGCACACATGTCGTGCCGGTCGGCGCGCCAGCCGCATCGTCTAACAAGACGTGGCCTGTAAACAAACGATAAGCATACGCCGTTGCACTTACGATTCTTTGTTCACTTGACTCCCTGCCGTATACTAGATTACAACACACTCGTGTCTGAGAAACTCTTATCGGTGTCGGATCGAGTTCACCCATTGTATGGTTATTGGAGGAATTTAATATCTTGAGGTATAATGTGGAAGAGCACTTGGCAAGTAGATACGCATGAACAAAATCTGTAACAACGTAAAAAATACGAATACTCTCGAGACTTATTTTCCTATTTAGCCATTTTTTTTATTATTATTGTTTTTAGAATTTTATTTTTAGAGCCCACGTGGGTAGTCAGCTACGTCAGTCATTGAGGAAAAAATAGCTGGAAAAATCAATTCGGATATAACTGTGCTTTCATCTTGTATTTTATACTCATATAAAAATATTTGTTTCTAAAACTGTCATACTCATTTTTCCCAACACCATTAATAAATTAGCATTAGCAAACTGCCTACTCCATTATAAGATGACTAATTGCATTTCCGAATTTCTACGCCTGCAGATATAGCGACCCCATTATTTATAGGTTTAGACTGGTTTGGAGTGAGAGTGAAAGTCGGACCACGTTTTGTCAAGCGTCAGTCGCGTCGCTTTGCTCGAGTCCATTATGCACGAATGAGCAGCCGCCCCGAGAGAGCGTGTGTCCCCGGCTTAATGATTTCGCATAACTAACGGACCATTTCGGACTTAAAACTATATCACTTAAAGCTTAAACTTCTATACAAATAGATGTCGAACACGCATACGCAAGTACGCAGTTTTCTATTGGGCTGTTGTTGCATTTTGCATCTTTGTTAAACGCAATAAGGTATAAATACGTTTAGCATTTCCGTGCATATACGCTGTTCTCAAATGTACTAAAATCTATTATGGGTGTACCTCGTCGGTGTGGCGCGGCATGCGGTAGCGGGTGACGTGATGCTGTTTGCGTATAACGATTTTAATTAGTCGATGAATTGTGTTGATGAAATCATCGGCGTTCATTGTTTTCGGTTCATTGTTCTGCTCGGGCAAATGCGCCACAAAACAGATAATTAGTAATGTAAGTATTTGGTCTCTGAGCCAATTTAAGACGTTTTTGGGTAACATGATATAAAAGAATAAGTACAAGCAATAGGAACATAAATGGACATCCGTGCTTTCAAAGAAAAACCCAGCAAATCCCTGTATTACTCACGGTTCACCTTCTGATTTACTCACCACAACCAGCAAAACAGTTAATGCGCTTATATACCTGGACCACATTTTGTGACATTGCAAAACGCAGATTTAATAAAAACAAGTTCAAACGCGAGTTACTTTATCCGTAAGATAGCAATCAAGATTAATCGCTTCCTCTCAGGTTCCGAGCCGTGTGGTTCATATTGAAGTCGACTAGCATGATAAGTATGCGTTGATTAAAAGAGTTACCAAACTTGGTTCAGTTTTGCTTGGAAAATGGAGCTGAACATAACATAACATCACGCCTGTAATCCCCGAAGGGTTAGGCAGAGGTCTATGTAACTAGTCCCATTTAATAGGGGCGAGCCGGTTGCCATCAACCGGAAACAAATCCAAACTCCGTGCCTGCTACTAGGAAATTCCTGATGGAAAAACCCAATAAAACTTGGCCCGACCTGGAAATCGAACCCAGGTTCTTATGCTCAGCAGTCCGCTAGACCAACGAGTCAGTAGGGAACTGAACAAAAAAACTCTACAATTGCATAGAGTCATCATAATAACGGAGATCGAGACAGAGACCCACACAATCTCTTCTCAGTCATCTGACTAATCAACTTTGTTAGATTAATCTATACGTTTTTTAAGAAACTTCTAACACTTTCCATGAATTTGGGTATAGTAAGTTCCTACAGCTTATGACTCCTCAATATTCTGAATCATACATAATTTGAATCCTAACTCCTTTATAACAATAACGCAAAAAAAAACACAAGCGTAATCATTATCGAGAGGGCTATCAAAGAAACCAATTTATTTCGCAGTTAATTCGTTAGATTTCGTTACTGGCCCATCCGCTAGGGGAATCTAGTACCCCTTCAATCCCCTATGGCAACGCCTATGCCCCGCAGTCTTTTTTTTGACAATCAGCAGTTCAGCACTGCTATCATTATTTAATTTCGAGGCTAGTTCTGACCGCTATAATAAAGTTATTTGCATTGAATGTACATACCCTTAGTTATTATTTGAACTAAAGGTACTGTTTTTAAACTCTAGAGTGTATGGTCCATAACAAAGTACAGATCGGCAGTATAATCAATGTTTCAAAACATTTCATTGTTAACATGCTCAAAGAATAAAGAGTTTATATTTTATAAAAAGTTATCTGTTCAAAAGGTTAAGTATCGTGCATTCGTACGTCAACTACCTCGATGAGATGCTCACGAGTAACCCAAGTGGACCTAAATGTCTCCCTGGATCTTCAAGGATCATAAGCTTGGCGCTTATAATATAACACATCATTACCATGTCTTCATCTTTTTGCTTTTACAAGATATAAACATTCAGGATGATTATATATTTTGCTCCTCCCCCCTCCTCCCAAATCCTGACTACGCCCATGTCTATGGGCAAATGCATATAATATGGAATTGGAGATTTTACAGCAGATGCACAAATATAGAAAACGAAAGGCATTTTAACTATGAGGAACTTTAAATGCTCTTTTTGGAAATCTCCTGGCAGAACTCAGATACAAAATATAACGCATAACGTTATAAAAGATCCAAACAAAAATTTGACTGGCTTTGCCAACTGCTTTTGCTACAGGTGATTTATTCAACGACTTTGATCAAGTCGCTGACAGTTTGTGTGAGTAGACGCCAACTACCTAGGTACTTGCTGAGTCTGTAACTTAGAATTTGATCAGAATGTGCTCTTTTTAGGTTCAGTTGCCAATATTCTGCAATTTCTTAAAACAGAAAAGTCGTATATCTAAAATTATTTTATTAGATAAGTACAACAAAATAATCTTAATCACCTTCCTCATATCATATCAGCTCATAAACGGTAACAGCTATAAGTGATCCTACCAATGGCCGTTAGCTACGCTCTGTCAAGTGAACGACCTTTACCACGTTCATCAAGGAAATTGGTGCAACAGTTTACTGTAAACCACCCTGATACACCTGCTACCAGTAACACCTCCTTTTCGCTGAATTCTTTTAACTGCTTTTTGACGCCCACGCCCCACAGCAAGCGGGTTATTGTTCACCTACTCAGTTTGCGGAACCACATGTTAAGAAATATGTTCGATGTCTAGCCTCAGGGATGGTATTGTCTTGCTGAACATTAAGAATCATCATCATCAATACATCAATATTTTTTTCAACTGTCTCTATAACATTCGCTCAACAGTAATAAGTCGTGTTAACGACTATTCATCTCGTTTCTAAACCATCATTATTTATTAACGTAGCTTCCGTTATATTGCGGTTGATCGCGGAAACTAATAAATATACATAACACGTTTAACACCTAGCACTTCATTTGTTCATTCTACGGTACTGGCATTTGAACCTGTTGTCCATTCATTTCAACCTGTTGTTACGTGGATGGCTTATGTAACGCCCTTATCCCAACAGATCTAAAGTTTAGTGTAAACTCCCAAGATGTTTGGTACCCGTTGAATTTTGAGCCAAAGAATAGGTAATTAGTAGTTACATAGAACTTCGTCAAAGTACAGACTTTATAAAACTCGCCGTACTAAGATCAAACAAGTATTGAACCACACGCCATCCGCTATTGCGTAAGACTCGACTACTTTTAGTCAGTAACCTGTCTCAGATCATCGGTTCTACACCAGCAAGAGATTCTTAAGCTTATTAGGTGGTCCCTTTAACTCCAGTCAAGGAACAGTAGGGTTTATGGGCATACGGAAGCGGAAGTGACGGTGGGCGGACCGGACCGCCCGCGCCACCCGCCCCGCGACCAGACACGCCCTAGCTCTCACGAAATATACTGCATCTCAGTAATTAGCACATCAATATGACACGTATTTGAGTGATTTCCTCAAAGTAAGTAACGTTAGGCGAGTAAACGCAAAAACGCGAGTGGGCGACTCTCCCCTCCCACTCACCGCTGGTTCAATGCACGGGCCCATTAATCACGGTGCGTATGTTTTTGAACGTCGTCGATGAATATTTGCTTTGAATTGAGGAAAATGGCGATGTTCCCAATTATTTTTATTTGTGAATTCACAACTATGTAGATATCAATGTGATGATAATATAATGAATGATTATTATGTAATAGTAAAAATGTTTTTTTCTCTACTAACAATTACATGTGCAAAACTTAATTGAGATATCTGAATGATTTTTATGTTTACTAGTCATTTGTAATGTCATTAGCTTTTCTGTCAATCCGTAATCATTTCCAAAAAGATGTATTTATAGACTAGCAACCCAACCCTACTGAGCGCAGCGCCATCTATAGGGTCCAAGACTATCTTATATTTAAAGAAAGAAAAGAAAAAAGAAAGAAAAAGTATTCATTTGTCGCAGAGACATAACGTGCATTGTATGCATATCATGTCAAAAACAAACCATGCACATTCACATAATTTTATTGAAATCGGTATGGTGGTTTCAGATATCAGCGTCTACGAACATACTAACACGTGATTTTTATATTCTGTAACGAAGATATGTTTACTGAAACACTTGTACCTTAAAACAAATTTCTTTTTGCACTGCGCAAATCTTATTTTGACATTTGAAATGAGATCTTTCATAAGACTAAAAGTACTCATTTCGGTTACCAAGAAATATACCAACGGCAACGAAGCTTACGTTTCAAAAGTAAAACAAAGTGTTCTCAAAATTTCAGTAAAAAGTTAAGTTTTCCTCAATTCAAAAAATTTGGCATTCCACGAATCGCCAGACGCTATCATTCAAAACTCAATCCGAATCCCACCAAATAAAACTTATTTACAAAAAAAACACTTACCCAATTAAAAAATACTTCCTCGAACCGTTCTCAAGTTAATCATAGCTCATCGAAAACCAAAATACCCCTTGGTAATGTTTCCCTTGGTTCCCGAGTTAAAAATTCATAAGAACGCGGAAGAGACGCGCCCACCCACCGCCCGCCCGCGACATCAGCCGCGGGGGCGTAACCGCCGCCCTACGCCGCGCCCGAGGACGTGAAACTTTTTCCCTCCAAATTTCCAACAACTCTTTTCCGACTAGGTTACTTTGTTCCCAAATGTATGATATTCTGAAAATCAACACGAGGAGCTTCACAAACTCTCGAATCACGTCTAAATCATAACCTTTTCCTATAAAATGCAAAGTATTACTCGACGTTCTATAAAAAGTACGCGCGTATTGATTTTCGGATCGATATAGTACTGCGTGACGTCGTTAGATATTCATGTCAATGAAAAACAAGTTCACAATGATTGTGTTGATTGAAAGTGAACGATTTATTGACTTTGCAGTAATACGTTCATTCATTCATTTCTTCTAGATATTTGTCTATGATACGGGCTTGTTTTAGAACTTCACGCGATATAAAGGAAGCAGGGCAGTGTACATTTCTGTTATTGTTACTGTTTTTGGCGTAAGTAGATTATTATAGAAACCAATTTTTGTATTTAAGGTAATTTCATCCATATTCCCTAAAGGCTAGAAGGGTTTGCCAGCGGCTGACTATGCCGTGTTAGCTGTATGTTGTATTGCGATGTAAAATAGGACATCCAATTAATTGAGATTTAAAAGAAAAAAAAACTTACCACTGTCCAACCCGGGAATCGAATCGAGGAAGTCATCGTTGAAGCGATTTGTACGCAAGCTTTCATTGAGGTAACTGTAGTAACCATTTGACATTGACACCTTTTACCGCTGTATGTCGTAGCAGTAAAGGCGATTTTCGCAGAGCAAGTGTTATTTTAAATGTACTAGCTACATTCTCCGCTAGCGATAAATCTATCGGATAGTTGATTTATTATGGTGTACAGGAGTATTATTTGTTTCTTTATTGAGATGTAGGTGTTGTGAACATAACTTATTATTGGCTTTTAGTTTTTTTTTTAATAAGTAGGTTTTGGTTCTTGACCGAGCATTTGCATACCTTGGACAAAAAATTTGCTTAATGTTATGTTATGTTAAACAAACTTCTATAATCTTTTGTTTTCCATGACATAACGCCTATATTCCCCAAAGGGGCAAAGGAAATAATAATAAATTTATTTCAGAAAAATACATTTTTAGGTTCACAAATACAATTTTTTACAAATAAAAATGAATCGATCGATCGATGTATGGCGAGTGAGTAAGAGTCTTATGTTTAAGTGAGCAAGTCAGGTTTTGGGTTGTTTTGACATAACATAACATCACGCCTGTAATCCCGGAAGGGTTAGGCAGAGGAGTAGGAATACCTAATAGTAAACCCACATGTCACCAGTTATGTTTTAGTCCCATGTAATAGGGGGCGAGCCTATTAGTATACTTTCCATTTGCATATATTCTCAAGGTACGTATTGTAGTACGCACGTCTGAGGTAACAAATCCAGTGTAAGCTGGCCTCCCACTCTATTGAAACTTCTTACTGGATAGGTTCTGATATGTATGTTAGTCTGTAAGGTAATCTATGGGCCACACTTTTTTCAGGTAACTTTGCCTGAAAAAAGTGTATGTTGTTGTTGATAGGCCAGCTCAAGGTCAAAGTATAAGCACCGATGTATGCACGACGACCACTCTAAACCAGTTTATGTGGATGGCTCATTGTACGGGAAATCGACACAAAGCGAGGCCATGCTATACTGGGCATGTATACCTTGGTATGTCACAGTGTGTACTGTACTTAGTTTATCAGGTTTTCAGCTGTGGGGTCTCCAGGTCACACGTGAGGTAAATAAAAACATAACTGTGATTCAAAATCAATTTATTTGCACAATAAACACATAAAGAACTTTAAAATACATTGTAAATTGTACCTATCGTTCGATAGAGAACGTTGTATTGCATTATAATAAGTGTAGTGTAATATCTAATGTCTGGGCCACACTCCGGAGATTCCGTATTTGAGGGCTTTACCCGCAAATATTTGCGTAAATAAAGCCCAGCCATAATAAACAACGTGATACGCGTATTGTGAAGGCCAAGCTCCAGCAATAAACATATTAAAAAAAAAAACATTATTACCATAGAATTAACCCTCTGTATTTTTGTTTACTTTCGTTGCTTGTGCCAATTTAAACCTAATTTTCAATTGACTAGGTCTGATTTTCCTTTGCGATGCTAGACCTCAACACATACAAAACAGCATTAAATAAAATAATAATAAGTTATAAAAATCGCATTCCGTCAGTATGATTTAAATATTTAAATATATGTTTTCATAACAAAAAATCGAATAAATAAATCTTGTCTTAAAATTAAATCAATCACATATCAAATCCATATCTTAAAACTAGGGAACAAGAATCAAAATGTCGTAACATGCTTTTTGTCGAACTAAGCATAAAATGACCAAAAAAATCATTTTCTATAAAACTTTGCTTACTTTGTCTACAACAATAAATAAAAATATTATGGACGTACTTATTTTTTATATAAATTGATAGGTTGGTGTCAAATTTTTGTAACAATGAGGGTAGTATTTATTTATAGAAATCGCAATAAATTGTACTCTAGATTTGAGAAATAATACTTGTGTTTTGCTTAGCGCCTACTTAGTTGCGATGATTTCGGTACCTGAAACGGGAAAGTTTCATTAGTAAACAATACAAAAATAACAATATTATCATTTTGTTTTGCACATTTTCATCCTGTCATTGATAATTTCAAGCTTACAACAGCTCTTATTTCCAAATGAGTTTTTTCAATACAAAATATGCAAGAATTTGTCATCATCAGCCTATAATGTCCCACTGCTGGGACACAGGCCTCCTCTCTATGAGAGGGAGTGGGCTGTATCCACCACGCGGGCCCAGTGCGGGTTGGTAGATGTCACATGTCTTCGAATTTTTAGTTCTAGGACATGCCGGTTTCCTCACGATGTATTCCTTCACCGTTTTTGGGAGCAGCGGTGAAATAATTTACACAAGGTAATGCGCCTGCCTGGGTTCGAACCCACGGCTTACTGCTCGTAAGCGATGCTACCACCACTAGGCCACTGCTGTTCGTCTTGCAAGAATTTGTAAGAATTATAAAATCCAAATTCCTGTTATCCCAGGATCCCATGTTTAGCACGCGCTTGTGACCACTGGACCAACGAGGTTTTTAGAGTTATTTCGTAAAAAATCTTATATAACGGGTTAGTGCGACTTAATACGATTGTCTTAGTTTTAAATAGTAAATAAAATAAATTACAAATAACAGGATTATCCTAGTAGTGATTAATATTATCCTAGTACAGGCATCTAACATTGTAAGACCTTCACCTTGTTTAATTTTGTATTTTACCCATTTTTGGTTCTGAGTAAAGATTTATTTATTTATTATTTTTCATCACACTTTCACGTAAACAGTATCTAAACATACACGTTAACTTGGCCGTAATGCCCCATATAAAACCGTCGAGCTTTTTTTTGCCATGAAACCTAAGGGCGGTAAGTATATTTTTTAAATTTATAACTCATAGGTCATGCAAGTACAAGCAAGGAGTTTACACGCAATTAAAAATTGTCTTAAAATGTTATCTAAACAAGAATTTCATTGCAATCTCGCTACATGCTACTTAAATACTCAACTAATGGTTTAATCGATAGTTTTTTGTATCAATACATCGATTTTTTTTTACACTCCGTCATGGTTGTATACATACGTAAGTATTTGCCCTTAACGTTTCTGAACGAAACATTTGTATAATCTGCGGTGTAGGTGGAGGCCGCCATCCGCTTTAAAAAGTTCACGTATTTCGTAATAATAGTTGTGCTGACGTGTGTATTAAAGCTATAATTCATAATTATTTACTCGCAAATGTGATGAAAAACATTGTATGTTTCATGGGCGGTACGGCAATTACGAACCTCGACTCAGAAAGCCCTCAGTCTTCTACTTCGGGCTTCTACTAGAGCCTCGATCGTAATTCCTTACTTACCGCCCTTAATACACAATGTACTATTATTTATTTAATTGTTAAATCTCACCATGTAATCATATGCCGTCTACAAGCCACCGCCGCTTCTCTCTACAGAGATCTGTTTCTTCAGCATCTCTTGTTCGTGATGCTCCTCTTCCATCTCAGCCATGCGCGCGAACCGAGAGTACGCTACGTGGCCCGACTTGATGGCTGACATCATCTGTGTGTTGGAATAAGGGTGAGAATTGTTTGGCATAAACAAAGGTAGTTAATTCTGCCTTCGGCACTGAAACTTCGGTTAATGCTCTGTTGGAATAACAACTCTCGGCGTCTCAAGTCGAGTGTTGAAAATCCAATAGAGTGCTATTTGAACTTACTACGTTTTTAGTAGCGAGAGCAGAATTTGAATGAGTTTTTAAGTTTTATCAGTAGGAAGATATATTGATGTTAGTAGCTATGTATTTTTCATTTAAAGTGAAAACTTTATTGTTTTAGTAGGATATAGTTTATTTAATTTATCAGTTTTATAAATAGATTAATTATAGGGATTTGGAAACTATAAACTAAATTGTTTTTTTAATAAAAATCTGTAAAATCAATATTGACTTACCTTATACTTACCTCATTCTTATTTTAAATATGTTATTTAAGCAATATTAAAAATACAAAAAGCCAACATCACCAATGGAAAATGTTAATGAAAACATAAAATTAATAACCCTGCTTATTATGGCATGGTAAAGCAAGCAAATCTTAGATAACATGCTTATAAATAAGATATAATCACATCTAATTTATTTACATCTACTCTAAATAATTAATACCCTGTGATAAATTATGAGATTATTTTATATTGAGACTTTCTTGAGATAATGTTTTCAAAGCTTGAAATATGGGGGTCAATGAATCATGGTTATTTGTATATACTTATTCAGTTGGTAGACGAACTACGCCTGTTTGAAAGTTGGCAACAATATTTTTGTTATGTTGGCAACAATACGGTACTTTTCTACTGACCTACTTCTCGCTCGTGTGGGAAGATAAATGATCGAGCGCCTATTACTAATTTAAGTGAACTATCTATTTTTAACCGACTTCTAAAAATGAGGAGGTTATATACCTATTCCACCAGCATTGTTACGTATTGATGGTAAGTCATCAAATAAAAATGGCCGCATTAATCGCGGCGTCAATAGTATTTAAGGTCCTTCGAAGAGCAGGTGTAGAACTTGTTGCGAATGTCCAAAGTGTCCCTTTTGACACTCCAACAATTTCTCATAAATTCTAACAGGTGGATGTCGGTACTACTATGACTACTTATATATGGAGAGTAAAGTGTACACACATTTTTTGACTCTACTCTATCGAACATACTAACATTAATACATATAATAATACTTGAAAATAATACTATTCACCCTGCACATAGTCACAAAGGACTCCTATTGTCTATAAGAACTATGTGAATAAATAATAATAAAATACAATAAAACTGGCCATTCACATTCCATCAAGCCATTAGCAGAATAACTCAAAACAGAAAAAGATAGAAAAAAACATACATAACACTACATTTGGTTCATTCGCGTTATTTTGCCAGAACAAAATACACCAATTCATCTGTACACTAAATTTCATATTGTAATGGCAAACTAACGCGAAGGTGGAAGCGCTAGGAAAACCCGCGAGATTCAAATTTTCGTTCGTTTTGTGCAATTTGCCGGTCAGTGTCAGGTTTTATTTTGTTCAGAATACGATTCGCGGCCGTAACAAATACGGCTTTACAGAGTTATAATAATTAAAATCGTCAATAAAACCCTCGTAAGTCCATTTAATCCCATTGAATGACTGTTTCTTACAAATTAAATTAAAAATGTAAAAAACCCCGACCCAAAAAGCCTTTAAAAAGCCAAAAATTAATTAATCCAAGCGTCGTAGCGTCGGGGGTCCGCTTTGTTCTGCGCTTGTACTAAGCGGTCTTCTCAGCGGTCCCCCGACGCTACGACGCTTGGATTAATTTATTTTTGGCTTTTTAAAGGCTTTTTGGGTCCGGGGTTTTTTAATTATTTATATTATTATTTTTTTCATACTTTTTAAACTTATATTATTATTTCTTAGCCTTGACTGTCCCACTCCTGGCCATAGGCCTCCCCCCTTTCCTTCCAATTTTCTCGGTGTTGCGTCTCTTCTCGCTAATTAACGAAACCAAGTAAATATATAAATTAAAAAAAAGAGGTGATGATCTTCAAACGGCTGAGCAGATTTTCACGAAACGTAGCTAAGAACACTCGATTAAAATACCTCTCAAACGACACAACTTTTATCAAAATCGGTTCATCCGTTTAGGAGCTACGATGCCACAGACAGACACACAGATACACAAATACACAGATACACACGTCAAACTTATAACACCCCTCTTTTTTGGTCGGGGGTTAAAAAGTCTTTAAATGGGATTAAACGAACTTGGATTGATGTTTTTAATAAATTTTACTCGGTAAATGCATATTTTTACGGTCGCAAATCAAATTTTAATCAACATGCAACCTTAATCTGACCTGCTGGCCTACCATGACCTCTTAAAGCAGTACTGTTTTACTCTTATTCCAGATTCCAGTGTGGGAAAGAGACGGAGCTATACAGGATGTCTAGCGCCATCTCTTTCCCAATTGCAAAAAACGTAAGAAATTTTTCAAATTTCGCGGGCTATCGCGCTCTCTTCTTAAAAAAATGCAGTGCCACCAAAGAACATAAAAAAACAGAAGGTACAGTCAACACGATATAGACCTGCAAGTATTCGTCGAGTTCGACTTGTCCGTTCATGTTAGTGTCGATCTCTTTCAGTATTTCGTGCAATTGTTCCCCGGTCACCTCCTCGCCGTAGTTCTGTGGACCATGTGGACATTGACAAGCGTGGACATGACATGGACAGTGTTGCACTCAATCTTTGGGATAGCCTGTGGTCTACGTATTTTTGTGTTAAAACTTCTGTAAGCCATAAGTTATTTTTATATTTTATGTACGGTTTTGCTCCGGAGTTTAATAGTAGTTATATGTTTCGAGATTGCCTTACTCAGGCAATTTCGGACTCGGAGCAAGAGGTCTCGAGTGCGAAATTAGATAGAAAATCTCGAAACCAACAAGTGTGTTAAACTGTACAAAACCGCAAACAAACTATGAGTTGGTCACTGTCATATCTATAGGTGTAATCACCAGAGGTCGGAATTACGTAGAGTTATTTGTGTACTTACACTGATTTCATACAGCGAAAGAATAAAGTGGATATGCCTCAAAGCCAGAGATTATTTATAAAGAGCAGTAAAATCCCGTGATTTATTGAATAAAAAAGTTATTTACTAATACAAAATTTAAACCATCCGACATCGGATGTCCGAAGATGCAAAATTCCAATGCGCACAGGCAAGGGAAGATCCATATTAATTTCAACATTTCGATGCAACCACAAAAATTACTACCTAATTCCGACCTCTGGTAATCACTCAAAAGCTGTGAATGAAAAAAAGTGGATTTATTAGTTGAACCAAGTAACCTAAGTGCCTATAACAAAGATTCAGTGCAACATATTGACATAGTTGTATTGAAATTATGCACATATAAAGTACAAAAATATCTCGTCGAGTGGAAAAGTTTTATTCCACTCTGTTCAATTCATAAAAAATAAAGACTGGGGACCTCTGATTAATCAAATATTTAGTGAAACTTGTAAACTTGGCTTAAATATAAAATATCTGCATAATTTCAAAGTGGCAACCCAGTTATATCCCTTCAGACGTGGACGCAGCATGATGACTTCTACCCAATTAACCCGTTTAAATTCTCTACCTGCAGGTAGTCTTGTAATTCCAACTGCCCGTTATACGTGACATCAATCTCGGACAAAATGGCGCTTATTTCCGCGTCGCTAGGTTTCAGCCCCATACTCTAGAATTAGCATTAAGTTTAGAATTGTTGAAGTCTAAAATTGACCTTCGGTATTTGCTCCTCGTTCGACTAGGTCTGGAAAACAGCTGTTTGTCCAGGTAGGTATAATTCATCAGTCATAATATTGGTAAGTCACATTAGGGAATCGAACCCATGATCATAAAGTCTTCAGCATTTCTGATCCTCTTCTATGGCTCGAGTCATCTTATTTTTTCAATGTTGAATTTAGAAAAGATATTGAAATCTTCAATATTTCAGAGACTAAATAATTTTAATACTTTGTATATTCGACCGTCCTTTTTCTCTGATAGTTGTCTATGCTCAAACAGCGTTCATAAAACCTCACATAGAATCATTTTAGACTCTCTTTTTTTGGTCTTTGCCCTAATATACTAATAGGATTTTCCCAACTAAGTTGGGGTAGGCTTCCAGTCTAACTGGATGCAACTCTCTTACCCACATTCCACTATCCATACCTTAAGACTCCTCCTGATATCGTTGATGGACACGAATCCCTTCCTGTCTTTGTCAATGATCTGGAACCGCTTGATGTACGTCTGAATCTCGTCCTTGCTGAGGTTGATGGGGATCTTGTCGCGACTGGCTCGGTTCACCATCTGACCCATCTCGTTGGCTAGGAATTCGCCCGCTTCTTTGATTTGTTTCTGGAAAAAGTTGGCAGTTTTTTTTTGTATTGTTTTTTACTTTAGTGGAAATGGACAGTTTGTGGACTTATTGAATGTGTTAGGATAGAATGAAGTGAACAATTTAGAACATTCTTATAAACAACTAGCTGTCCGGCGCAACTTCGTTTGCGTCACATTTTCCCCGTTTTCGCAATATTTTTCATTGCTGCTCCACTCCTATTGGTCGTAGCGTGATGATATATAGCCTATAGCCTTCCTCGATAAATAGGCCATCTAACACTGAAAGAATTTTTCAAATCGGACCAGTAGTTTCGGAGCCTATTCAATGTAAACAAACAATCAAATCCTTCCTCTTTATAATATTAGTTTAGAAAACACATTGTCTATTGTAAAAAGTAGACATTCTTTTTTCTTTATCGTGTGATTAGTATCTAACCTGCCCCCGTATTCACAAACGCTCGGATTCGATTTCGATTCGGAAAGTCGTATGTATATCTCGCTCGCTTTCGTAATGTCAAAACAAGATAGACATACGACTTATCGAATCGGAATCGAACCCGAGCGTTTGTGAATAGGGGGCCTGGTGTCAGAGTTTTTATACCGCCCATGGGCCTCTGACTTGGCTTTACATGTCGTCGAGAAATATCTCTAAGGCATGCTGGTAAGAAGTAAATTAGAGATAGCAGAATTAAATTGATATTGGCCCATACACACTGTTTAAAGAGATTTTTTTATGCAAATAGACAGAGTGTTAAAATTAAGAAAGAAATCATTCATTTGCGCTTAACGAGACACATATAAAATAGGAAATACCTAGCACAGAATCTTGAACGTTGGAGGGGATTAGACGGAGTCCTTGGCTCAGAAGTGGGAAAATATGGGATAGATATGATAATAATAACACATAACAATAAAACACGCAAAACATAAAAAATGCCTTTTAGTACCCCAGAACCCGAGACAAAGACAATCTTTCCAAAACCCCAATGAGAAAGTTGTATACCTTCTTCTCCGCCTCGGTCCAGTTGAGCTCCTCGGCCATGATCTCCACGATGGTGGGCAGAGCCTCAGCCGCGGCCTGCACGTTGAGGAAGGCGAGGCGCAGGCGACGCGCTATCATGTCCACGGCCGTGCGCGCGTACTCGCGGCAACCGTACCTATGGTGAACAGGAAATTAAAGCGATGTTGTTAAATTCATAAAGCGAAAGACCCAAAAAGATCTTGTAACAATCGATGAATAATGGTTGGTTCTTGTAACACAGGTCTATCACCTAGCACAGGAGTCAGGGACTTCACACAATTTTATGATCAGGTTCTTGTGTTATAATCATTAAGCCTCAGTATCTCCGCTTGATAAATTGAATGTTAAAGACTCAAACTGTAACCAACATCATCCTAAAAATCCACCTGTTCAGCTAGTAATATTATTGTTTAACGGGCTGGTTTCCGGAACTCCAAGTTTAAAATGTGTTTTACGTACTGAACATTCATTCCAAGGTAATATTAGCTTGCCAGGTAGACATGTTATCGCCGCGTTGGAGCCTGGTATTCACATACCAGGTTCCAACGAAACTACGCGCCGTCGGTGGCGGCGGTAGGTCTAGACCTACTTAACTGCTCAGCAGAGTATGGTTATTTCAAACGTTGTTATTGGTTTTAAGTGGCGAATTGATGCAAAATAAACTGTTAACTGGTTTACCCAGTTAATTAATGTGTAATTTTGTCCATCAGTAATTTAGACGACACAATAGTCAACGACTTCTTACCTAATTTCAGCATCAATGTAGGGGAACTCTGGGTGGACCTTCTTGCCGATGATGGGCCATCTCTTGCCAGTCATGGCCGCCATCTTTGCGACGGCGAACGCTCTGTCACCGTACGACTTAGCTAAGTGTTGTGCTACCTGAAATACATGAAGTTTGACATCATTTCTGCTCAAGCAGGACATCGAATCTGCGGCCTAGAAGTCGATGAAACTAAAGTCAAAGGTGCATCATCTTTGGATTTATCTGTTATATTGTGTCTTATGTCTTCTCAAATAAATAAATAAATCAGGAATAGCATTGTATACGAATTACTAAATTCACCTAAGTCCTGTCGAAATCTTCGAATATTGGTATGGTATGCCCTATGTACTCGATTTGGGCAGACAAGGGGCACAGAATAAGGGTTCTTTTATAGGTGCTGAGTTAAGACTTTGCCTATAGCTCCAAATACGTATAAAATGCAGAATCTTAAAATTATACTAGTAATCTCTAAGATGCAGGAGTTACTCACCTCCATTTCAAGACCGAAGTCCTGCACTAATCTAATGTACATGGTGGGTGTCCAGCCGTGAGCGCCCTCTATTAGGAACCCGTCAGTCTGGCACTCCTTGTACAAGGGCTTCAAGTTCGCGCCTGAAATATGTGACGGTGAATATTATTGCATGAAACTGGTTTAATTTTTTACTGACGGGAAATCTGGCATCAATAAATCTGGGAGTGTCGATCTGGATGTCTTTAAGTTTGTTTAATAAAATGTTGTTTTTGGTGAACCGTTTGGAAAGTTTCAAGTAAGTTAAAATTCGAACTGGAAATTAAGTTCCAGTATGTGGGATTTTATAAAATTGAAACTGCGGGACGGGTACCTGTCCCGTCGTTGTCGATGTAGGATATGCCACTTTAGTTTGTAGCCTTACATGAACTGTGACATATTCTACATCGTACCTACTGATGTAAAACCACACAGCTTTACAGAGAGTGTAAAAACTTTTAATTTTATGTCTGGCAGCCAGAAAAACTTTTGAAAAACAACGACTAAAATAAAAGGCTAAAATTAAGAACAAGTTTTTCCTCAACGACAAAATCTTGTATCTTCGTAAGTTACCTATCATTCCTGTTTCTACTCACTCTCAATAGCAGCGTCGATGGTCTCAGACGCCATGGACCTGTACGTGGTCCACTTGCCGCCAGCGATGGTGACCAGGCCGGCGGGTGAGACGTGCACGATGTGGTTGCGAGCCAGCGACTGTGTGTCCGGCTTGTTCGGGTCTGAGACGAGGGGCCGGATGCCTGACCAGGCTGAGAGGACGTCGCCGCGACGTACTGGAACGTGTGGAGACGATATTAGCTACAGGCTTTTGTGATTATTATATTTTTCCTACTCGTCCGCTATTCTTTTCTGGGATCCAAGACAGTTTGTTTCTCTGGGATTTCGTCGAGCTTCATTGCCTCGGTGCTTTTCAGATGGTGGCCAGTGTTGATTCTGGCTTACAGGAATAGCAGTGGTTCGGAAATAGTGTGACGGGCTTATCCCACCAAAAAAGAAGGCTGTTGTGAATATCTGTCTCGGTACCAAATATTATTAAAAAACGTGTATTCATTTATGAATCTCAATGAACGTTAGACAAAATATCTTGATAAGAAAAATCTGATCAAGGACATTTTTAGTTCATTAGAGGAAACTTTTGTAATTTTATCGAATAAAGACGGCATTTGAAAAACAATAGCGCATTATAGGTTACAGGTTCGGTGAAAACAATACGGACAAGCACGGATCAGCTTCGTAAGTCTGATAGATACTTCAGTACAGTATCGCTTAGAGTCCGATGTCCCTGGACCGTACCGGTTTGACCCAACTTAAGAGCAGACATATTCCCGAAAATGCTCGAATCTATACAACACTATCTTCGATACAAACCTTCAACATCCGGGTTCAAATAGTTCTTAACCTCAGTGAGGATGAAGAGGATCTCGTCTTCAGTGGGCTTGGGGTTGTGCGTGACCTTGCAGGGGAGGTCGGTGGTGCCGGCGATGGTGCCCTTCAGCCACGGCAGGAAGAAGATCACGCGCCCGTCGGACGTGGCGGGGTCTAAGAGACCCATGTGTTCCGGACTGGAAATATATGTTTTTATGGGTTAAGCTACTGTGACTTTAAAGGGAAAGATCGCAGGTGCCCGTAGACCACAGCAGGAAGATGATGACGCGCCCGTCCGATCCAGTGGGGTCTAAGTCTAACTTTTAGTTAGTAACTGTACCTACTCTCGTCCAGTTCATGTTTTTATAATCCCGGGTTTTAATTGTCATGTTTTTAATTCCGAGATTTTAGACGAGGTACTATCAGCTCTATGTTACTTCCTTCCTCGAACCGTCGGTACATTAGCTCAACCTATTCCGATCACTGCTGATGACACTTTAAACCAGGGGTCGGCAAGTAGTTTTAGGTGGGGTCCGGATACTGTGGGAAAATTTTAACGAGGGCCAGAAAAAAACAATTGATAATAATTAAGTGCTACCTATGTATTGTATGGATTCAAATAACTTTCCAAATTATAAAACACAAGACCTAAAATTAATGTGAGAAACTGCACCGACGGTCTTGAGCCAGCTTTTTATAGTTTGGTCCTCGAGAAAAACAGCAAATTCGAAGTGTGTCTTCTAGGTGTCCGTTAATCTCGAAAGATAATTATTTTTTCAAAAAATTCATTCAATTAATTAAGGTATGGTATACCTTATCTACGTATTAATTTACTACATACAATATACAATATATACTTGGTATACAATACATTGCAATATTTGGCGGTCCGATTCGAGGTTCGACCTGTTGCTGACCGTTGTTTTAAACGATCGTTAAAGCATAGGAAACCTATTAAAATATGAGTTTAAAATAGAACCTCGTCCGTCGTTACCGTGTAATAGCCTCGACTATTAATAGTTCACCTCATTACCGGCCTTCAGTGTTGTTAGAGACACAGCGCGACGGAACCACAAACACTTCTTGTTATCACCGTATAGTACGTAAAGACAAAGAGTATATCCATACTAATATTATAAATGCGAAAGTCACTGTTTGTTTGTATGTTTGTTTGTTACCTTTTCACGACTAAACGGCTGATCGGGTCTTAATGAAATTTGGCAAGAAGATAGATTTCAACCTGGGGAAGGACATAGGCTATATATCATCACGCTACGACCAATAGGAGCGGAGCAGCAATGAAAAACGTTGAGAAAAAGGAGAAAATGTGACGCAGACGAAGTTGCGCGGGACAGCTAGTATAGTATATAAGAAAAAACTCTTCTAATACCGGTACGCTCTACAAAGTAGAACTTTTGGGATGTTTGTTCCTAGACCAATTTTTTTTATTGATTCTTGAATCTCTCTAATCTGTTTTAACCCCCGACCAAAAAAGAGGGGTGTTAAAATATAAAATAAAATAAAATTGGTTTCGTTTGTAAGATGTTCTAATCGAAAGTGTTCTCAGATATGTTAAAAAATCTGCTGAGACATTTAAATAACATCACCTCTTTTGTAGTTGATGAAGGGATATAAGCAACTGCCACAGGTCTGGTGGATGCGAAATCTCTTCACTTGTCACCATGGACATCGCCCGGGGGAGGGGGGGGAATGATTAGCGAGAAGAGGCGCAATACCGAGAAAATTGGAAGGAATGGGGGAAGCCTATGCCCAGGACTGGGACAGTCAAAGCTAAGAAAAAATAATATAAGTTTAAAAAGCATGACATAAAAATTAAATTAAATATTCGTGGTTCTTTAAAAAAATTTTTTTTGTTTTATATTAAGAGTGCAATATATTTCCTAGATAAACTAGCTTTACCTGTAATATCCAGGCAACACGATGTGTACTCCGGACGAGGGACAGCAGATGTCCTTGACGGTGGAGTCGTCCATCTTGCGGATGCTGTCTGTGAAGGGTCCGGTCGCGTTGATGATACACTTGGCTTTGACGTCCCATTCCTTGCCGGTCAGCTCGTCCTGGGGACATTTTTGGAGTTAGCATTTTAAGTTATTTAACTATCTAAAGCTGTGTTAGCTATTAGCTTAGCATATTTCCAGCCAGGGGGGTTACTATGACGTCTTACAGCAGTATTATTTTACTCTTATTCCAATGTGGGAAAGAGACGGAGCTATAGAGGATGTCTAGCGCCATCTCTTCTCCACTCTGGAATAAGATTAAAACATTACTGTTTTAAGAAATCATGGTAGGCCATCTGTGCATTGCCATGCAGTCAAATAAAGAATAGTTACACGTAGAACTTGGAGATTAAGATCGTTATCAATCGGTTTGCCAATTGATGCTAAAAGATGATCCTCAAAACTACTTATATATTACGCGCTTTAGACGTTAAGTTCCTTTATGATACAATATATGAGATGCCTTTTTTTTGTATATTGCGTATTTTTAACATTTATTTGAAGGTCTATTAAGCACTTATGAATTATATTATATTGTCTTCCTCTTTGAGTTAGTTTTATTTTCAGCCTGTATATCGTGCCACTGCAGGACAAAATAAATAAAAATAAAATCAAATCTTTTTATTTCAGACTTTGGTCTATAATGTTTGTTGGTAAAACTCTTAAAAACTATGTTACATTGAAATATTAAAAAATAAATAATCAATAATTACATAATATATGAAAATTACATTAAAATATAACATAAAAATACATTTAAAGAATTTAAAATGACATTGAACCATTAAAAAAATATATTAATTTAAGTATTTGCCACCTTCTGGGACCCGGGCACCTGCACTTGTGCTTGAACCCAGTGCCCCAGAAGGGGGCTGTCCAGCTTGTGGCTGAGCACATTCAGGAAGCAAAAAAAAAAAACTATTGATTGACTGATTGATTGCTTGTTTTTTTTTTAAAGCAATGTGTGTCATCAGTTTATTTTTCAAATTCCAGTATAATCAGTTATAATGTTACCTTTAGCCTGGCCCCGCTGAGCTTGCCAGTCGTCTTGTAGAGCTTGGTGACGCTAACGTGGTTCGCGATAGTGGCGCCGTGGCGAGCTGCCGTCAACGCTATCGCTAGGTTCATACGCGCGTCGTCTTGTTGGCCTGTGGGTAAGGAAATAATGGTTTGAATAGAATTTCAAAACATTTTTTCGTTAAGTAAATAATTTGTTTATTACGAGTATAAGCAACCACGACAATTATAAAATCAATTTAAAGTTCATTCATCATTTCAGCCCAAAATACGTCCACTGCTGGACACAGGCCTCCCCCAAGTGTCGCCACATTGACATTTTGGGGGTTTTGCCATAATCGCCACGCTTGGCAGGCGGGTTGGCGATCGCAGTACGGTTGTCACAAAACCACAGAGAACGCTACTGCCCATTCTCTGGCAAATCCCTTAGTCGCCTCTTATGACACCCACGGGAAGATATGGGATGGAGCTATTCTTTACGTCCGACACCATACAGAATTTAAAGTTAACAACACCTAAAGATTTTAGTTATCAAACTATTATCCACTGACACAAACTGCGAGTTCTCTCTTAAAGTTCCGATATTTCTTATGACCAAATTTTAACTTCACTTATCATACATAACATTACACTTATAAGCCCCGAAGGGTCAGGCAGATGTGTACCTAATAGTGCAACCACATTTCTCCAGTAATGTTTTTAAGTCTGATGTATTACAGCGCGAGCCTATTGCTATCAACCGGGCACAAGTCCAGACTCCGTGGCTGCTACTGAGAAATTCCTGATGGAAAAAATCCTTTAATACTTATCCCGAAACAGGAATCGCACCCAGGACTTAAATTCTATGACTACTAAACGATAACCCGATAACTATAGACACACACAGAACCGAGAACAAATAATTTTATCAAGGTTTGTGTAGCCATACATTGATTCATCAAAAACATAAATTAACAATCGATATAATTATGACGTTCATCATTCTAATTAATCTGGATGCAGGCATAGGATTCGTATTCCAGTAGAACCAACACAACTTAAAAAGAAAATGTATTAATCTTTCATCTTATCATAACTATCTACAATATTCCTAGGTCTACTTGATGCAATTTTCTTATTGATATCGTCAGACTATTTACATTTGAATCTGAGCGATTTAAAGTCGATATAATCTTCAACGTAATGTAAAGTCAAGCCGCAAAGTACTTATAATTATTATATACTTCCTTGTTTACTTAGTAATTAGTAAAAGATGCTGTATGGTGTCGGACGTAAAGAATAACACCATCCCATATCTTCTCGTGGGTGTCGTAAGAGGCGACTAAGGGATTTGCCAGAGAATGGGCAGCAGCGTTCTCTGTGCTTTTGTGACAACTGACAACCGTACTGCGATCGCCAACCCGCCTGCCAAGCGTGGCAATTATGGCAAAACCCCCCCTTGGGGGAGGCCTATGTCCAGCAGTGGACGTCTTTCGGCTGAAATGATGATGATGATGAAAAGTTGATTTATCGTAACTGTACCGACAAGAGATTAATTATACGTACAGAAAATTATGTTCTAGATTTTTATTTAAAAAAAGTGACGCCTATTTGTATCTTCATTTACAGTGCTTGTCATTTTAGTTAAAAAAAATCCTTCCAATCATTTTTCATTAGATATGTCTAATAGTATTTAAGCATTTATGGGTGGACTCGCCAACTCGCCTGCCAAGCGTGGCGATTATGGCAAAACCCCCTTATGTACACTTGGGCGAGGCCTATGTCCAGCAGTGGACGTGTTTCAGCTGAAATGATGATATGGGTGGACGAAGCAATCAAATAAGGGACTCGTATTTTTGGCGAACGACGAATTTAAATATGACTTCAAAGGCTGTTGGTTTGTATTCTTTTTGCTACAGCCCTACAGGAAACAGCTGAAAACATATTTTTTATTTATAGACTACTAGCTTTTGCCCGTGCCTTCGCTCACGTTCATTTAGAATTTGACAATAACCGGCTCGGACACGTGGCGCCATCTGTTGTCCTAAGAACGTTATTGTTTTTTTCCTCGGGAACAGCGTCCGTACCATGACGTCTTAAAACATTACTGTCCATTCCTACTCCAGAGTGAAAAAGAGACGGAGCTATACAGGTCGTCTAGCTCCATCTCTTTCCCACTCTGGAATAGGAATGGAACAATAATGTTTTAAGCGTCATGGTACGGACACAGTACTTTTTTTCGGTATGAAAGGTACCCTATGTCCGTTTCTGTACACCTGACAACGTTTATGCAAAATTTCAGTATGATCAGGGGAGTTACCATGACGTCTTATAGCAATATTATTTTAATGTCAGTCCAGTGTGGGAAAGAGACGAAGCTATAGAGGACGTCTAGCGTCATCTCTTTTCCACTCTGGAATAAGATTAAAACAATACAACTTTAAGACTTTAAGTTAGGCCATCAATTCAGTGGTTTAGGCGTGAAGAGGTAACAAACAAAACTTACTTTAGCATTTATAATATTATTTAGGATTATAAGTTTTTAAACTGACATGGTCACTAACACTATCAATAACACTAGTAACGGGATATAAAACGAACAAGAAAGAGGGTAGACCGTTTTGTCTGCTCATAAACATCCACCCGTAATAACTTCTGTTTATCGGTGATAATAGCGTTTGCAACAGCGCCGAAATATCGGGAACTCAAAACAAATAATAAACATGGTAAATAGCCCGTTACTAGTGTTAGTTAGGATTGCTCCCGGTTGGCAAAATACTTATACTGTTTAGGCTAGAAATATGGATGGTGTTTTTTTGTAAATCTCTCGTAGTTGCAAGTGCACCATCAACCAAGACTCACCGTCATAATACACGATGCCTCCACACAGGTTGTCGGACTTCAACATGGGGAACAGTTCTAAAGTGTTCTTCTTGGACAAGTAGTACGAACTCTTGACGTTCCGGTCGCCAGCTACCACGTCGTACATCTTGATACCGAACCAGTAGTATGGGACTTGCCACCATCTGCGAATTGGAGGAGGTTTTATATGAATAACTGGAACTAGGAGAATTGGTCGTCTCTTAGCTGCCACGGCTTATTTCGAACTAATTATTTTATCTTTTAATTGTTTTTTTTTGTTTTTGCTATGGACACTTTTAACGTGAAGTCTTGCTACATCGTTCTCACATAATTTACCATCTCATCATGAATGATGTAACCAAGGTTTTTGTAACAAGATTCTGATTTTAAAAGAGTGTCCATGGAGTTTCTTGCCCATTCTTCTCCATAGAGATCTACGCCTTGGAATGGGCAACTACAGTACTTTCACAGTTATTATGTCTTGTGACTGGGACTGTAGCTTCATTTTTATTGTTGTTCGACCATTCAAAAGTGCCTTTAACTGGCTTATTTGAAATAAATGATTTGTTTTGTTTTGAATTGGGCTAAAAATAGATGTACCTGCAGTAGAGAACAAGATAGGGTAATCCTTAAGTTAGGGTTGATAGAGTCGCTATTCGTTAATAAATAGGCGTAGAATTACTAGCTAAGGCCTATTGGCCGTTTTCTCTAAAACTACGAGTACCTAAATAAATGCTTCAATTAAAGCGGATTGTTGTATTACCAACGCGGGTGTTGACCCGCGTTGGTAATACAACAATCCGCTTTATTTGAAGCAACAATTTCAGCCCTCGGCGTTGAAATTCCAACAGAGATTTTAATCAAATATAGGGATTAATTTAGGTATTGTTTAATGCACTAGCATTCCACTAGGAATAATAGGCGGAATTAGGTTTATTCGAAAAGTAAACAACAATTTTAAAAATGACAGAGAGGCAAAAGAAATGACAGATATTTTGTCCGTTGCACATCTTTATGAAGATGCGCCCGTAGAATGCAAACGGTTCAAAACAGTTTAAAATTATGGGAGAGCCCTACGTATCATTGCACTGGAATTTTGGCTCAATAGAAGGTATACAGATTCAGCATCATTGCCAAAAATTTATTGTAAACAAATCCAACCCCAAATAAAGGAGTTATAGATGAGGCTAAAATAATGCACAATACAGTGCCAAATTCTTGAACTAATAAAGAATTAATATACATTTGAATACCGACACGTGCCGCTGGGTGGTACTTATTGAATAAGAATGTCGGGTCGAAAACATTGTCTGTATTTTTATCGATACGAAATTAGAAGTACATTTGGCGAGAGTCGGGAATGAAACAATGTTGCTGTAGGTTGTCACAAGTCCCGAATTGAGTCTTTATGTAACTTTATCGTTGTACTTTCTTTTGTTTTTTTTTACAAATGAAATAGGTTGATTGCATGGTACTCCCACTTACAATATTAAATAACGGGCCCGTTATTTTATTAATCAAATTGGGTAACTCTACTCAAAAAATATTGCTGGGAATCGACTAAGTATTTCGTTTGAGGTGAAAAATCACGTTTCACAGCAGACTCAATTTAACGCACTTAAAACATTGTGCTGATGCAGTAGAACGGGGTCGTGGAGGTTTTTATATAGTAAAGTTTTAACATTCAAATATTGTATTAAAAACAAAATAGTTATAAAAAGTTGGAACTTAGACCCCTAATATCTCCGTAACTAAAAAGTTCCCAGGTATTGTCAAGACAAAAAAAACCGGCCAAGTGCGAGTCGGACTCGCCCACGAAGGGTTCCGTACCATCATTTATAAAAACGAGCAAAACAACACTTTTTTGCATGGGAGCCCCCTTAAATATTTATTTTATTATGTTTTTAGTATTTGTTGTTATAGCGGCAACAGAAATACATAATCTTCAGAAATTTCAACTGGCTAACTATCACGGTTCATGAGACAGACCTGCCTGGTGACAGACGGACGGACGGATACCGAAGTCTCAGTAATAGGGTCGCGTTTGACCCTTTCGGTACGGAACCCTAAAAAATAATGACGGGGAAAAGAAGTGCCTTTCAGCTTCGTTAAGGATCTATTTATCTATAAGATTAAAATTACAAAAAAAAACTCACTTATAAACAGGCAACAAAATAGGCAGAGGCCTAGTCAAATGTGGGGCCACCTCCAACATGTTAGCTCTCTCATGCAAGGCCTCCTTCACCATCTTATACTGGTCATAGTCCAACTGCATGATGGCCTTCTGAAGGTACCGGACTCCTCCGTGGATCAGCTTAGTGCTGCGACTTGATGTGCCGCTGGCGAAGTCGTCGGCTTCGACCAGGGCTGTGCGGAGACCTGGAATGGGGAACGCGGTTTAGATTGGCTGCAAAGTTCTCTTAGTAAAGTATGGATGCTTACATAAGGATACAGATTTCCAGCCGTATTCACAAACGCTTCGATTCGATGTCCATCGACTTGTCGTATGTCTATCTTTTTTTGGCATTACGAAAGCTCTTTCGCTTGAGATAGACATACGACTTGTCGATCGACATCAAATCGAAGCGTTTGTGAAGACAGGGGCTGTACGGATAATACGAATCGGTTTCGAACGGTTCGGGTGAAATTGTCCAATAGGTACCTACTTTCTGAATCCACTCTCTTTGAGTAGTTCTCCTTTTTGTATTTTGTTTGTTTTTTATTTTTTTTATTTATGTCATGTCTCTGCGACAGACATCCATTTTTTTTTCTCTTTTCCGTTCGCTTAAAAAGCAAGCAAAGCGAAGCGATCGCTGTGCCTGATAGCCTAAGCCTATAGAAATCTGCTAGCAAAGGTCTTTGGTTGATTTGTTAATTGTGAACTATTTGTCGAATTTTTTTTTTAGTAAAAACGTTGCCCCGCACTAGGAATTACTCCTGTATCGTGGGTGCGTTTACAAACATTTAAACTCACATACACAAACAGCCAGACCCGGAACAATTATCTGTAGGACATACAAATATTTGTTCCGTGCGGGGATCAAACCCGCGACACGCAGCGCAGCAGTCGATCGCTCAGCCACTGCGCCAACCGTGTCGTCGCTAAGACAATAAATACTCATGGTCTTAAACACCATTGCTTTTTTTTAAATTATCATCAGTGTTATGATTTCTTCTGCATTATGCTGTCGTAAAAAGTATCAACTCTTTTGTGCATTAACAATCACAAATACGTGTTTGATCGTTCATCTACTCAGTTTAACGATCTAGGTCATAAACCGTAGTCGATATTTCGGTAATCAATAATTGGACAAACAAAACGTTTAAGTAAGCCGTAAAGCGCTAAAATTTAATTCTCGTATTCCAATTACTGCAGTGTCTTGTTTCAGTATAGATAGACAGATGGAGTACCTATCTTTATTGAAAACCGAAATTATTACATAGCTACTTTATTATATTTCAAATTCTATGGGTACCTAAGACCCATATCCCTGATAGCGAGAACTTCCAGACAATCTTTGGGTGGTTTCAAGTTCCCGGTATTTCGGTGCTGTTGCAAACGCCATGATCACGGATAAACTGAAGTTATTGCGGGTTACTGATACAAGTGTTATTGATAGTGTTAGTGACCATGTCAGTTTAAAAACTTAGAGAACGGACAAAGTCAAAAGAAATAATAATAACTAAATAAATAACTTAGTATTGCAGAAAGTTAAGGACAAGGAAAGAGAAGGAAGCACATTGCTATTCACCGCACCAAAAGATACCTTGATCCAATTGTCATAAGAGACCCTCTTCCTTCTTCGACGCGGATGTCATAAATGGGTCCGATTTGCAAGGTGAACAATCTACTATTCTATTTATTGGAGCGTGTGAAGGTTGGTCTCTTCTAACGCTCTTATCCGGTAGTAGGTAAAGGTTATAGTTGGTTACCTCGCGTGGGATCGGTAGTGGCGCCTCCATCAACAATGAAGATGTCAAAGAAATGTCTACATCTTCAGGAAGCAATTGGACTGCCGCTCGTCGGCAAGCGCCGTTCCTAATGGCTAATAACTAGTAGTATATAAGGGCTATAGTTGCTTACCTCTTGTGCAGGCATCTAGAGCGCATCCCACGCCAGTAGCGCCTCCACCAACGATGAGGATGTCGAAGGTGTGTCCTGCTTGTAAGGAAGCCACCTGGTCGTCACGCGTAGGCAGAGGTCGCTTCTTGCGTGCTGTTGTTGCTTTTACCGTTGATGGTCTCCACCATTCCTGTTGACAGAAAAGTACCAGATTTAATCAAGGTCTATGGATGAGGATTCTAGTTTATTACATTTCTAAATATTTACTATAATGTTTAATATTCTCGGGCGAACAAGATAACTTATAGTCTTGGAGATTCTGACAAAAAAAAAACTCTATTTAATTTTATGGTCCCCGAGACCCAATGTCATCTGTGTGCTTTTTGACATATGTGATTGAATAGTTTTAGCAGTAATATATTACTCTCAAGGACAAAACCGTTATCACAAGCAGACAAAAATAACTTTACCGAGGTATCTTATCTCCAAATAATCCGAATCTGTCGGCTGTTACACACGGTAGATATTAAAACTGGTGAAAGGAAAGGCTGCGTTATCTGGGGGACCAGATAATACCGGGTTTCCTCGGTACGTACCACGTGTGAGTCATCGGCTGCGACGGCCCATGCGGTCAAGGCTGCGCCTGCGATGCAGGCCGTGCCGCCGATCAACAATTTTCTGCGAGACATTATTCTGAAAGAAAAAAAAATAAACAGGAGTTATAATAATGAGGCAAACAATGGCCTGAGATCGCAGAAGAGGTTTAGGAAGGAGATAGAGGAGCCGTTTGACCAACAGTGGGAAACAACGTTGGTACCCAGGCAAGTGGGTTGGCATGATATTTTGTGGACACAGAATCAGAAAATATCCACTCTGTATTCGTTAGAAGGTCTCTACAATTTATAATTTTCTTCTTTATAGTCTTACTAGCTGCGCACCACGGTTTCACCCGCGCATACCGGGACAAAAAGTAGCCTATGTGTTAATCCAGGGTATAAGCTATCTAGATACGAAATTTCATCAAAATCCATTCAGTAGTTTTTGCGTGAAAGAGTAACAAACATACAATCTTACAAACTTTGGCGTTTATAATATTAGTAGGAGTAGGATTGTCATTATTTTTCGGGTGGTTGGTGCTTAACCAAGCGTTTGTGAATACGGTCACAAACGCTTGGATTCGATTTCGATTCGGAAAGTCGTATGTCTATCTCGCTCGCTTTCGTAATGCCAAAACAAGATAGACATACGACATATCGAATCGAAATCGAATCCGAGTGTTAGTGAATAGGGGGCCTAGTGTCAGAGTTCTTATGCGGCCCATGGGCCTTTACATACTGTAAAGAAATATCTCTCAGGCATGTTTGGCATTTCCTCACGATGTTGTCCTTTGTTTTTGAGATTTATTTGACATAAACTGTTGATTACGTAAATACGTAATTATCTTTTAACAACTTGTGTGGGAAGTTACGGTCATTGGGATTTCCCCTTTTCAGGAAAACAAAATGTGAACGAGTTACCTACTGTCTAGTATTTGGAGTTGGTGATTGCTTTATTTGTATTTGCATGTTGTCACTGGTCCCGATACAATAGGATAAAATACAAATAATTAAAGTATTTGTAACTAGTTGTTATCAATTGTTATTTAAGTCTTGTTTCCTTAGTGAATGTTTAGGGTTATTAACAATGATGCTATAACAACATGTTTTAATTATTTTTGTGATTAATTCTAATGACCTATGAATTTTGATAATAATATGTGTTTGCTAACGACCGGCGACTAAGGGACTTGCCAGAGAATGGGCAGCAGCGTTCTCTGTGCTTTTATAACCACCGTAACGTACTGCGATCGCCAATCCGCCTGCCAATCGTGGCGATTATGGCAAAACCCCCCTTATGTCAATGTGGCGTTGGGGGAGGCCTATGTCCAGCAGTGGACGTCTTTCGGCTGAAATGATGATGATGATGTGATGATGTCTTTGCTTATGGAATTAAAATTCTGTTTTTTTGCTATTCTACCTATGTTGTGAAATTCCTCCCGTTTCTACTTCCAAACCTCTATCTTTTGCGATCTCTGGAAGTATTTTGGCCGCAAACAAGATCCGTTGGCCTAACCATGACTTCTTAAAACATTATTGTTATACTCCTTTTCCAGCGTGGGAAAGAGATGGCGCTAGACATCCTGTATAGTTCCGTCTCTTTCCCACACTGGAAAAAGTGATCATAGTAGGTTCACGTAGGATCGCCACACCAGAATTTATACAAGGTGTAACGAAGTCGGAAGAAGGAAGAAAGACCTCCCGTGTGGTATCTCAGACCATAAAACTGAACCAAGTTTGTTCTTCGAGTTCTTGAAATTTGTAAAAAAAATGGATTTTCTATTACCAAAAATTCTGTTTTCAAAAAGCCTAGACCATATTTTTTTTACAAAGTTATTCCTATCAAAGAATTTCCATTCCTTCAAGATATGTAATTGCTCACTTAACTTTACAGAAATACGTTCCATGCATGGCTGCATGTGTCTAAATAAACATGACAATACAATAGCGAAGTGTTTATGTAACACCATCATTTGGTAGTAATTAACATGACCTTCTATTATAGTTGTTGAAATAACAGCACGCTATGTACCTAGATATTATTTTATATATTAGGTACTGCAATTTTCCTGCAGAGGGCGTTCCAAGGATGGATAGAGTGATTTCGTATAGTTTTGATAGGTATAACCAAACCCAATAAAATGAATCTACTGGAGTCTTAATATTTGCAATTTAGGGATAATAGAATAGAATAAAACTTTATTGTTCACCAAAATCGGCCAAGTGCGTTTTTTTTTTTTAGGTTGGGAAATCATCAAATGACTTCTCCCGCTCTGGGCGGAGCGGAAGGGAGTGTCGGACTTGACTGACTAAAACCCATCCATGTTCCTTCTTAGCCCTTTGTGTTCCAGGGCCACGGTATCTCTTCCGAACAACCCGCAGCCCTGGCAGGCATCGGCCCTCTCGGACCCCTTCCAATTTGCTGACATCTCCTTGAGGCGCGCGTGGAACACGAACGCGCCGTCGGCACGGTCTGTCGTCATAAGACGGACGGGCGGGGTTGTTATAGCATCAACAGAAATACATAATCTGTAGAAATTTCAACTGGCTAACTATCACGGTTCATGAAATACAGCCTGGTGACAGACGGACGGACGGACGGACAGCGAAGTCTCAGTAATAGGGACCCATTTGACCCTTTGGGTACGGAACCCTAAAAATTAAACATAACGGGCTTACAAAACTGCTAATAACGCACACAGGTAGACAGGTAGTGGGTATGGGGCGGGGGAGTTAAAGCAACACCCGCAGATATTCAACGAAATGTTGATATAAATTCATAATTTAATAATTTTATTCACTTTACGATAAGTGGGAGGGACTTGGCGATAATTTAATCCGGAGCCCACTTCAGTTTCCAATATTTTACAAAGTCGACATTGATAATGAAAAGCCAGACTTTCCGCATTCACTAATAATAGCACAATTCGCTACAGTTTTTTTTTTACTACCTAAATATAGGTGGCGTCTACAATTTAGTCTACTTACTCAACGGTTATCATTATCAAAGTCTTACACACGGAAATAATTTATTATCTCTCGTCTTACGTCAGTCGACGCCTTTGCAAATGATTTTTAAAAATTTCATCATTGCACGTTACGTCTTATCACTGGATTAAGGTTTTGCCGTGTGGCAAAACCTTTCTCTCCAACCTCTCGACCAACGTCATCGATCATTGGTCTACGATAGAAAATGACCAGTTGACTGCACCTTTGATCAGGATGAGTGGTGGATTTGTAAAATGCAATGGTACTAAATGGTCGTAAGCGAATTTCCGTGGGATCCTTCGGAGTTCGATCCTGCCCCCCCGTCACAAACACTTCGATTCGTTGTCGAACGACAAGTCGTGTGTCTGCATTACGAAAGCGAGCGAGATAGACATACCTACGACTTGTCGATCGACATCGAATCCGAGCGTTTGTGAATACAGGGGCTGATGGCCTAGAGTCCTAGACGAAGTGATACATTATATCGGCGATAACGTTGTTCTCCTTCTTAGCGTGTCGATGGCAATCTAAATTGTGTCGGCCCAGAACTGGGCCACTTGTTTGGCGACCTCTGTAGCGTCCATCAGTTCCTGTAATGAACAAACAGCAGGACACGCAGGACAAGATATTAAGTGCCGCATTGTTTGTGGAACGGCACCACATTTACACTCCGGGGCAGAGTCATTAATGAATCTCCACCTGAGCAGGTTTTCCTTGCTGCAACCAACCTGGGTCCGAAGTCTATTTAAAGACTTCCAGGTCAGCCATGGCAACTCATGTCCAGGTCCATAACGTTGTTGAAAAACATACATAACATCACGCCTGTAACCCCTGAAGGGTTAGGCAAAGATGTAACTAATGGCACACCCAAATTTCGCCAGTTATGTTTTGTTGTCGAGTGGCCGCGAGTGCGATTGCTAAGCATGAGATCCTGGGTTGGATTCCCGGGTTGGGCAGTGTTATTAGGTTTTTCCGTAAGAAATTTCCCAGTAACAGCCACGGAGTCCACTTGACAGTAATAGGCTCGCCCCCTATTACATGTTGTTGGAATTATTATAAAAATATGGGAGAGACATTAGCTACCGAAGAGTTTATGTCAACCCGATAAAAAGTGATCTAGAAACACGAAATCCTGTCAAAATGATTGCGATTTGTCAGGGTCCTCTAGACAGCTAATATAATGTTGATCTTAACTGTGCCTATGATACTACTGGTGATAAATAAATTTAGGGTATGCCCCAGAAAGACCTTAGGTAGGTACATTGCCGTCGATAACCCAAAGTTGAGAAGGAACTTTATCTAATCGAGTTATACATAGGATTTACGTTCAAAGGGAATGTCCAGCAGTACCGTTAATTTTCCGCAATTAACACCAGATTAAGATACCATGTCTATAGTTATATTGTACGTTACGACACTAACGATGAAGCATGCGTTAGACGATATCAATGGTAATCTATCACGGAGCGATCACGCGCGGAAGGCGCCACTTCTGTGCATGACGCTACGACACAGCGTGATAATACCGATACATGATACAGTTTATCTGATATTCATTTAGTCTATCCATAATGGTCCTAATAAAAGACAAGTTGATGTACGGTGTTGCCGTGTGAAAAGAACTTCCGAGTGCAACTAGCATCGAGTTTTGTCACCGTAGAATGGGCCTTGAAGAAAAAGATTGCTGTAATAAGCAATAATAATTGCACATGCAATAAAAAAAATATTTATGCGGCAATTTTACAAAGCCGATATTCATAACTTGGGTGGATCTACTGAGGACTATTCGGTTCACTCCTATAAATAAATCCTAAAAAAAAAAATTTTTGTAAAAGACTGCCGAAAGTAATGTTATTTATCACTTTTTAATGTTTTTTTTTTTGAAATCGTTTTTTTTTTGTAAGAAATGATTTTCCTTATCTATAGTCTAACTAAGGCCCAGACAGGACTTACCGACGTTTCGCCGCCTGCTATCGCATGGGTCACAATAGTAGTAGATCATACTGCTTGACCTTCTGGTCATTCTTGCCCCATTGCACACGGTTTCCATTGAAAGTGGGCGATAAAATAAAACCAAGTCATCTTACTGTTCGCTATCCATGATTCATGCCTTATCAAATGACTTAACAAAACATAACCATACTTAAAACACGCAAAACATGACGCCATAGATAATTGTAATACTCACATAGTAACTACATACGTAGATCTCTGATATAGTATTATACATCATAGCCCTAGATACTAGATACTTATATGCTATTGCGGATAAAGGATTCGTTTCCTGCGCCATGATTGCAGTCGTTACACCGTTCGAATGCCATATCTAATCGAGCAATAATAATTCTGCTTATAGAAGCGTTGCATTTAAAATGCTATCATTCTACTCTACTACTAGATCGAGCTAGACTGAAGCAGACTTAATTTAGATTACAATATCAACTATTGTACGATAATTAAGCGTTTTGCAGACGGTTAATCGATCATTCAAACTGATAAACCAAATGATTAACCAAAACTAGCAAGTCTTTTCTTATAAACAGTATACGCTTTTATAATAAGTTGCCGAAGTCAGTTACAGAACTGACCGATGGAAAGTTTAAAAATTTATTAAACGTGTCCTAATTAAAAAAGCATAATACAAAATTAAGGACTACGTTGAAGATAGAGCAGTTTGGTCTTAGCCCCTTCGCACATGCGGCTTCCCTGGTAGCTCATAAACGGCACAAATGTGTGTGGATGTCTCTAACTATTCTCAATCTTATTTTTTTTCCTTTCTTTTTAATCAGATGTTTTACAATAGTCTTTAAATCATTACACCTTTTGTTTAGAATAGTTACAGCACGGATGACAACATTTGTGTCACTTATTTGATCTAGTCTTTTTGTGATATTTTCTATTTATTTTTTGTTGTTGTATAGACTCTTTTTCTTTTTACCGATTGTTTGTAAATGTGTGGACATTGTAGGCCTTATAGATTCCTAGATCCTTGGTAACTTGTTATTTCGTTTTACGTTTCGTAGTTAGCAACGACTTATTGTCAGGCCTACAATGTCCTCCCATACTTTAGTACTAATGCCGTAACAGAAATATTGTAAAACCAAATGATTTTAAAAGGGTAACCATGGAGTTTCTTGCCGGTTCTTCTCCATAGAAAACGACCAACCCGAACCGAGCACCTTTTTGCCGACGTTTTATAAGTGCCCCTGTAGGCCTATGTAAAATAAAAATATTTTGATTTTGATAATATTGCTCATATTTTTGTTGTCTGAGCGGAAAATTGCTGTAGTATCAAGTGGTTTAGGTACATGTGGAAGCAATCCCTATTATAAAACACTTAAGTTTATTAGCTACTGGCTCGTTTTGTTTTCTCAATAAAAACAATAGAATGACGGTTTGCACCTTATTTCTACACACGATAGTCGTTACCTAAGTATATCTAATCGATGTCACAGCGATTCCTGAAACACTCAACTTTATTACTTACTTGATAAGTCAACAGTCTTGAAACGCTTGTCGCTTTCTTTTTTCTTTAAAAACACTTTAGAATTATGGTTTCCTCTTACACTTATGATATTGTAGACGTAGGAACTAGTTTGTTGTAGTATTGAATGGGGACACGCGCGAGGCCTGAATTTTAATGGAGACCTTGTACCTACCCATGAGACTAGTTGATTGACATAGTACTTAGTAAGCGTAGTGTAGTAACACAACACTATTAAATTACATATATCAATAAACTATAATGAACGTACCAAATGAACCCTTAATTTGGTCTAATCTGTTTACGTAGTGGGAGACTATTAGGTACTTGGACAAGATAGGGCTGATTGTGAAAAAGGAAGATGCCCCACACTGTTACTTATGGCAAAATAGAATGCAGGAAAAACAGAAGATAATTATGACAAGCAAGTTACGAAGAAGATAATGATGTTAATCCGAATTCTGCATATTATGTCTGAATAGATAACATTAATTACGAGTGACGATTCATCATTGTAATAGGTAAAAAAAGGATTTCATAGTCACACAGTCTTGCCTGAAAGCAATTCTCCAACAGGAATTGCTTAGTATCGCGTTAGTGTAAATGGCATTGCTACAATTGTACTTACTTCCTACGTCCAAACAAGATCTTTTTTGTTTACCTTTGCTAGCTATTTCCAAACTTGGATTTTAAAATAAACTTGGACCTAAGCCAATCTTACGAAAGTGTACCTACATTACAGTTAAAACAGGATGTTAGTTCCAAAGACAGTTCTTCAATGACCTTAGTTTTACCTTCACGGAGAAAGATTGGTAAGATATAGGAATCAGTTATTCTAAGTATGAACTTAACGACACTCTAAAACTCGTTAACTTTACTGATAAAAATGACGAGACAAACAAAAATGACTTGCTTATCTCCCGAATATTTGTAGTTACAGAACCAGGAACAAACTGCATACTTCTTACATAACGCACGTATCAGACTGATAAGAACGGTCACGGCAAAGCAGATATTTATGGCAGAAATCGGTTTTGAGGAACATCAAAGCAATCTTGTATAATCATGAACGTGTTGAACAACACATTACGTCTTTTCACGCCTCTCAAGGCGACAAGGACTTGAGACAACGACAGGATAATAGTAATTTTCGCTGTCGTATTTATTTGCCAGAAATAGAGCATTCATTTCTATGATCTGACAATCTGCAAAAGATTATGCATTTGGTGGGGAAATTCTTGCTTTAACTACTGAAGCGATCTGATGAGTTAGGTAATTAAACGCGTTGCTAAGAAATACTGTACTTACAGTAACTACCAATTTCTTTAGAAAAACTATGATTCACCTTCACACGAGTAATTATGCAATAAACTAAAAGCACTGTGGATTAATCGTAAACTGCCTTTTTGAGCGGTAAATGGATTAACATTAAGACATTTAACTCGTTCTGAAAAAATAATAATAGGAAAACGAAGGGCTTAGGATCAATCCTTGGGGAACTCCTTCAGTAAAGTAGTAAACGGGTTTACCTATGCCTACTACTGTGCAAACCGTAGATAGTTCATAACTACTATTGTTTATGGATTGCATTGATTCTCGCAGTGGATATGTTATCCTTCTAAAATAACTGTAAATTACCTAATTATATTGTTTAGACAAAGTCAAATGCAAGACCTTGTTCAAATTGTTCTTCTCAAACATTATTTAGATGAAAGCAAAAAACACACTCGCAGAGCATGACTTCCCCAAGGTTTCTGGTTTATTTCATTACATTTTTAACGCATCTCTCGTAAAACTTAAATTCTAATTTTAGTCACTCAACTAGGTGTCTTGATTGACAAGACGCACCTACTGCAATGTGTATAGAGATTTCTATTATTACCTGATCATTGTACATTTTACACTGGTTTATAATAAGGATGCATATAAACGGCATAATAAAAGCATGTTAAGTGATAATAAAAAAAAAACATGGATTACTCGTACTACTAAATTGTACGTTACCATCGCAGCGTGTCCTGATTAAATTCTTTAAAAACTTTATCTAAGCTTGTAAACTAAACTAAATTTGTAAGACAAGTTAGTGAATAGATTTATTGCTTTACTAGAATTTAAAGCACTTATACTGCATGGAATAAAAAATGATGGCTGTAGGTAAATCGAATTCACAGGTTCGTAAAAACATAGCAAGTAAATCGCCTTCCTCTGACTGGTCTTTCCTTTCACCTCTTCTTCTGACTGTTCGTCTAGAAGCTGTTGTTACCCGTACCATAAATATAATAACACCCCTGCATAACACCTAATATTAACAAATTCATTCAATAAATATCTCAGCGCATTAGTTTCTGCAATCTCTTGCCAACCAACATCAACCATGAAGAGCTTTCCATAAATTTTCTTCACTTCGTTAAGTCTGTCAGTTTATTGGCTCTTGGTTCTTAAATCAGTTGATAAATTCATTATTACAATACTAATTATGTATTGTATTGTAATAATAGATTTGACATATAACATGACGCTTGTAATCCCTGAAGGAAGGGTTCGGCAGAGTACATCCACATTTCGCCAGTTATATTTGAGTCCATAAACGGGGCGAGTATATTACCATTAACCTGCAAATCTATAAATGCGAAGGTTTGGGAGGATCGTTGGATCTTTGTTTGTTACGCTAAACTACAGAACTGATATGGATGGAATTCGGCACTCAGTTTCATGTATTTAAGAGGGCCAGCATTTCGACTTAATTGCCGGAATGCGGAGGGGGAACCTAAGGCTGTTACCACACCAATCGATGGATCGTCGACCGATGCCATCGATCAATGGTAGAAAGGATTAGTCGACGTCGCTCTAGATAGTTTCTACTAGGTACACATCTGACATTCAGTCTTACTAAGGGGTAGAGTATTACCCAGTTACTGGGCTGTGGAGGGCAGATAGGCAGTCGCTTCATGTAAAATACTGGTACTCAGCTGCATCCGGTTAGACTGGAAGCCGACCCCAAGATAGTTTGGGAAAAGGCTAGGCAGATGACGATGCCACTAATCGATCGAGCGTCGAGTAATCCATTCTACCATTGATTGAAGAGATCGATCGATAAATGATCGATTGGTGTGTTGACACCCTAAAACGTCCGGAATTTCAATAAATGAGAAAATAACCACGATAAAATCATGCATCTGAGAACTCTAAGCTAGTTACAAAATACATTTGTAATATTTGCTATATACTACATTTAATGGAGCATCTTCTATTATTAGCAGCTCTTAATTAAATTGATTATCTTACGACATGACTATCTGTTCCTGCACGGAGTTATAACGCTCAGCAAGGTCAAACACGTGTCTGCCTTATCAGTTTATCTCCGTCGTGTGTTTATGTAACGAAGTAACATACGGGGAAATTAAAAACAATGGAGTAACGAGTGGAGCATGGAAACTGAGGAGGTACTGCAAAATTGTAATAGTGTTGTGTGTTTTCTTGTCTATTATAGTTAAACCATTTGTCTGTTCTATTCCTATTGTAATTATTTTCTACAGATGGTTGTTTTAATAATAAAATTCATCTCTTTTTCTGTCTTATTCCTTGCAATGTAGGGTTCTTTTCTAGGAATTAAAAAATACGGGCGAGTAACACATAGCATGATGTTTTTTTTCTTTTTAGACGTTGTCATGCTAAAACTGTTTAGGAACGTGCAAAACAGGTGATTTTGCTCATAAAACTAAAGAAAATAACCTACAGAAAATGTTACATAAGAAATTCTCATCGCTAGATAGCAGTTGCGCAACGATATAGTTCATTGAAAAGAAAATACAGTAGAATAATAGAAACTCTGCTATTTATTTCTTGCGGAAAATGTATTAAGAGTCACGCAATGAAATATATAAATTCATGCGACTTGGTAAATACGCAGGTAAATCATAGTATTTATCAGCTTTGCAAACTAACAGGAAATTATTCTTATTCTTTGATAATTATGAATAATTTTCTGTTATTTTTTATAATGATTTAGAAGAACCTTGTTTAGAACTCAACATAGTAACAACCAAGATTTTTATCCTGGTATAGACGGCAGGCCTACCTACATCTCTGAACAGCTTCCCTTATTTTTTTTTCGAAGTACTTAATTAAAATAATCCACTCCGATTATTACAGAATCAAAAATATTTTACAATCGCATTTTTTGCGCAATCATTACAAGAAAATGTGGGAGACAGTGTGGTTAAAATGTTGGCAAGGGTTCGATACTCGCCGAATTCAGTTCCAATTTATTTGAGTCAACGCGGCGCGTACATTTCACGTTGTACGCATGCTGTCACTATCACGTAACAGCGTGAAAACGGGAGGAAACAAAACGCTATTATTACTTGTTAAAGGAAATACGTAACACCCTGTGCCACCTGCTCAGCGCAAATAGATGGGGGAGCGAAAATTCCAGCTGACAGGGGTCAATGACTGGTGAAGTCACGGCTTTTGCAATTCGGCCGGCGTTTCAAGGCCGTCGCGAACTGTGTTACTGTATTTTGCACTGTGTGCACACAGTGGTTTAGTGCGGCTTGTATGCCGCGCGTTGATACTCAAGCCAGAACTAAAATAGCATAGTCTTGTGAAATAATCTTTGTCGTACGGTTTAATACAATACGTGCAGTCAGGTGACCAACACTCACTGAGAACATGAAGTGTTTTAAATAAACAGATAGATTGCCTGCCTAACAATGTCTTCATTTAATTGTTAATTACAGTCGTATATTCACGATTTTAGCAACTGTTTATATATTTTATAGGTACTTTAATAATACAAAAGTACTTATATTTAGCTCCAATCCTCAGCTGACTGCTTGCATTTAATTGAAATGTTGTTTTTGTTACGCCTGCCTAACTAAACATGTGAGTAATTCAACAAAGTTCGCAAAACGTTTTAAAACTACAATAAAAAAAAATAAGTAGGTCCCATCAATAAAAAAAATAAACGTAAGCGGAAATAATTACTACAGTCACTATTAAAAACGTATAGATAATACGTAGTGGGCCCAAAGTGGGCCGTAATCTGTGAGACCTTGGCTTAGGTCACTGTGGTGATGTCATAACATCGCCGGTTTCACCTCAGTTTAGTGCCACACTACAATCTTTACAAGCAAGCTATTGATTTACAACACAGCCAACTACAAAGGCGCCGCCGAAAAATATTGACCCAGAGAGTCTAGACGTAATTTGCAGTCTTAAAAAAAAATAAGTTCATTCGACACTAAGTTCCTGCATCGAAGCATAAATCAAATAGGATTCCTATTTGTTTTCCTATAATTATCACGTAATAATACACCGTGAAATTATTTATGTTATTAAATTATAGTCCAGCTTACCTTAAATAATATAAGTCCAAAGGAAAACTACGATGAAAACATGTAATCTATTTTAGGTAAATTTAGTTAGCAAGGCGCTTGAAATTCTTCGTATTTATTTTTAATATAAAATTTGAGCGATAATAGCACGTGTTTCAGTTTCACATCACTGTTTAATTCAACTTTTTTGTATAAAACTATTTGCACTAATGTAACTTAATTCTAGTACATGTTAGCTAATCGTGAGTGAACCCACGACGCCCAGCGGTTCCGACCGACCTACTGACTGACCGTAGCGCGTTCGATCCTGCTCCATGCCGTCAAGCGTGAGTCATTGTTCTCTTGACATTGAAACCATCAACACAAGCATACAACTTCACGCCTAAAACGCGGAAAATGCGGCTAAAACAAGAGAGCCCTCCGTGAGGACGCTACTGCTAAAATCGTGTTATAAGCAACTCTATATCGTTCGCATAAATAGTTCGTGGAAATTCCGCAGTATTGTATGCTCTACATATTTTGGTACCGTTTAGCGCAGTAGAGACATCTGGCGGTACATGATGGAACTAACTAACTTCTTGCACACCAACAGTATGCTCTTTAGTTGTGTGTAAGCTCCAAGAAACTGGCTTATATTTTTATAGGCAGTGCTTAAACTAAGAAATACTTGGGGAAATTAGAATTTTGTTTATTTATTTTGAATGACAGTCTCCTTTTCAATGCGACATGCACTAAGCTTGTTCACAGAACAGCGCCATCTAGTATCTACTCTAAACACTACAAAACAAGTGTCTACTCTACAAAACACTATGGTACTCTACTTGACACCAAACACATACCTGAATGACAATATGGGGTCATCCTGAAATAGCAAGTCTATTGTCAGGCGCACTTTCAAAACAGTCTAGGATACAACTCAGACCTATTTTGAAACAATCAAAACAACCTGGGGAAACCAAATGAGAAAAATATAAACAACAAAGCACAGGACATTATTTTATTAAGAGTAATAGTATTACAATAACGTCAGACCTTATTTTATTTGTGCGAGAGAGATAGAGAGATCACTTGTCTTTCTTTTCAGAAGACAGGGTGTTGTATAGTTTGGTGATCTCATTGATGACAAGGGGTTGCACGATGGTTCCGTTGGTATCGATGAAGTTGGCGAAAGACTTCGTGATGGAGGCTTCGCGAGACTTGCCGGATGCATCGCGCATAACTATGACAAGGTTGTACTTGTCATCATGCCTGTAGAAGAAGAAGGCTTTAATATATCTATACAAATAAATAAAAATGAAGTGTCTGTTTGTAATTTCAAACTAACAGATTTTGCTGAATGTATATAAAGTAAAGGGATGAATGAAAGGCATTTGCATGTCACTGAGATGAGAATGATAAGGGGAATGTCTGGTGTTACGCGAATGGATAAAAAAAGAAATGAGTACATAAGAGGAAGTCTAAAAGTGGCGCCGGTGACTGAAAAGATGCGTGGTAATTCGCTATCGTGGTATGGGCATGTGATGCGGAGGAATGAGGAAAATGTCTTGAGGAAAGTTTTGAGTATGAATGTGGATGGTTATAAGAGTAGAGGAAGACCAAAGAAACGATGGATGGACTGTGTGAAGGATGATATGGCAAGAAAGGAGGTGTCTCATGAGATAACAAGTCATAGAGAAGTATGGAAGAAGAAGACATGCTGCGCCGACCCCAAATAAATTGGGATAAGGGCAAGAGAATGATGGCGACTGAATGCATTAACGTATGGAACTTATAAAAAAAAAACATGTTTTTTTTAAATTTTGTCTCTGTTCTTTCCGGCCAATCTCCGAAACATCTGTCAGTAAATGTCCCGTCAAAATCGGCTGGATTTTGTCGGGACTTTTACGGGCAATCTTTTGATATTATAGTGGGTAACTTAGACTTCTTACTTTATTTTCGAAAAAGAATTAGAGTTCCGTGCAAAAAAATTAAAGCCCGTTAAATTATTACCAAAATCCGATTCAACTAAGGAAGTAATCTTTTTAGATTAATTTCATGTTGTCGAAACAACTAGTTATTAGATATAAGGCGTGTTTAAATGAGTCTCTTGACTGTCGAGAGGCGAGCAATTTCAATAATTTCATGCACAAAACATACGAATCTCTTCCTTTGAGTTTTATTTGTAGGCGATTTAGATTGAAATTACATTTACAATTCAGCATTTTATTGCACGTTTTCCCTTTCTGTCACTTAGAATTCTTCTCGCTTCACCAAATGACGCCTTTACGTGATAGATTGAGATAGAGATACTCACTAGAAAATGTTGATCCGTGCATGCAAATGTGATTTCAACCTTATGGTTCCATTTTAAAAACTTGATTTGGATGTTATCAGTGTTTTTAGGGTTCTGTTGCCAAATACCAAAAACGAAACCCTTATGGATTCGGTCTGTCCGTCTGTCTGTCAATCAATATGTCAAATATTATGTTTACTTCGAGACTATTGGCAATTTGGCTCCACACAATTGATATTTGGAGAGTAGGTGGCTTCTATGAACCGCTACAAAATATGATGAGAAATAATGAAAAAAATAAAAACAAGGGTGACTCTCTATACATAAGTCCGGGGAATTTACGCCGAATATTAGGCTAACTTTGCATTAATTAAAAACAGCGATTTTTTTCATTGAATGTGTAGGGTATGGACAGGAGAGTATATTAAGCTGTTTCCCGCGAAAAATTCACCTCCGCGTATATGTTTTTTTTAAGAAAACGTCTAATATGTATTTAACTTGGTGGAAAAAAATATAAACAGGTATGTTTATTTGGAGTATTTGTAGAACAGATTGAGTACTACAAGTAGGTCAGAAAATTAAACATTTTCGTCCACGGAACATTAGTTTTTTTTTAAAAAATCTTATAATTTGACTTCGTACTTAAAGCAAAAATATTAACAGGACAAAAATAGTGCTAAAATGATTTATATCACCATGTCTAACTATTATTATGAAAATTAAACAAATTCTGCTCCGGACTTCACAGAAAATCAAGAAAATCTAAAAATCTTAAATACTACTTACGGCAAAAATGTAACAGGATTTAAATTCATTGAATAATAAGAAATATATAAATCCAAACCTTAATCCCCCAAAATTAAACAAATTAGAGCGATAATTAATATTGTCAAAGTAAAAATTAAATTACGATGCACGGTGTCAGCGCTAAGCAGCGTGCGGCGTACGGCGTGTGCTAGTGTGCGTAAACAAGATAAGCGCTGCGTTCATTGTGTGCGTATGACTGTGTTGTTGTTTGAGTCGGTGTTTTATTGAGTTACGCGATTGTACACCTTATTTATATTACGGAAAGATCAAATTCCTATGAAAGTGCTGCGCCAAATACAAGAATAAAGCTTGCAGACGTATTTTACGTAAACATTAATTGATTTTTTTTTCGCGATTTGATTAAAGTGTTTAATTTTCGTGTAAATAGGTTAGAAATAGCATTTAGATGAAAGTTAAACTAAATTAAACCCTGTTACCTTTTTGCCTCCACCGCTATTGTAAAAAAACTGGTAATAATAACTTCCGGTAGTACAATTTGTTTAATTTTGTTTATTGGCGGTGTAATATATTAAGTTATTTTATGTAAAAAAAAACGCTGTTTATATTTTTGCCTTAAGTACAATTCAAAAATTTCGTAAATGTTTTTTTACCGTAATTTCCGTGGACGAAAATGTTTAATTCTGAAAAAATATATTACTGTCACCAATTCTTTACCTAAAGTAACTAAATTTGTCCTGTTAACTTTTTTTCCCATGTTTTTATTCACAAAAACGCGTTTTCGTCTTTTTCAGCTTGATCCGGTCTCGGAAAATGTTTAATTTTTTTTTTATTATTTGAAGAGCTTAGGTAAAATACACGATTCAAGAAAAAAATCGCTGTTTATATTTAATGCAGGGTTCAAATCTAAAAGCCCCGGACTACATGTAAACTTTGAGAGGGGGAAAGAGAATTAAGAAAAATGCCGGGAGAATGTGATTCATAATAAGAAGCTGAATGCACCCTTGTCATTTTACAGAGGGCTGTCCCTTTCACCCTGTGTATTAATACATCGAGGTCTCTCTTTAAGAGCGTTTACACCTTACGACATTTCATACAAACTTTCAAGTCCTTACTTTCCAAAATGACTTAACTGATTTTAAATTATCTCTACACACAGAAAATTCCAACTATCAATTTTTTTAAAAGACATTTACGAAATCGTTTTAAGTAACTTTTTAGACCTATGTAATGCTTACTACTTATGCATACTAAGTTTCATTAAAATCGGTTCAGTCCTTTTGGAAAATAAGGACTTGATAGTTTGTATGAAATGCAATAAGGTGTAAACGCACTTAAGTATGAAATATACCTGTGTGCCTGTATACCTCTTACCACAGATACTTTATTCTCTTTTGAATTTGTTGAAATTAAACTAATCAGTTAAAATAACTTACTTCTTGACATAAGAGCTGGCTTCCCACACCCTGTTGTTGTTTCCAGTCTTCTCCTTGGCCACCACAAAGACACCCTTCTCTTTGAATGTGGTGTACAGTGTGAGGATACCCATCAGAATAAAATATGAGGACACGCAGATTATTAGGACTAGTCTGTAACAAAAAAAGGGGAATTAATTATCTTCAAACAAAATGGAAATGTGGGTGTACTACATCCTCCTACGTCTCTGCCTCACTCTAGGGGGACTACAGGTTTGCTATTGAAATGGTGTGAAGTGGAAGCAGAAGGAATAAGGGCATGCAGCCTTACCAAAAAAGCTTATTTAAGTTTAGGAGACTGTTTCACTATCTCCAGATAAGGAGCTTCCTGTAAGCTTCCTCAATTCTTTTAGCATATAGTTCTTATTACATTAAAAACATTAAATATTTAAATGTCTCAGGGGCCGAGCCTATTGCCACCAACTGGCCACAAATCCAAGATCACTTTGCCTGACCCCATCCAACCCAGGACCTCTTGCTCAACAGTCACACTTGAACTAAGCTGACGAAAAATGGGTATACTATTAGGTAAACTTTTGCATAACCCTTCAACAACTACTGGCATATTTTTTTTATTTTTTATTTGCATTGTGTTTACTCTTGACTCTAATCTAGGTCAGAGATGACAGCGACAAAGTCGTCGATGGTACGAGCTTATCCAGAAGAAGCCAGTTCACTCTAACTTTGAAGAGATTAGGGTTGTAAGCGTTAGCATGATGTAAGCCAGTCAGCTGCAGTTTGGTATTAGTGTCAGTCATGTCAGACCCTAACAAATATTAAACAATAAAAAAAATAAGCCAACACAGCTTTTTCAAGTTTATGCACATGAATAGAAGAAAACATCAGTAAAAATATATTTTACTTAAAGAATGAATACAAATAAGGATAAAATGTTGTTTAATATGACTTGTATTTCTTGTTTCCATGTTAAGAGGGTTTATACCCATAGGTCTATAAAGTTACTAAAAAACATTTTCGAAATGTTTTTTAAAAATGAAGATAATTTCTATAGATAATTAAAAATCGGTCTAATTTATCTGTTACGTTATTTTTCGAAAACTTTTTTTAGTAAGTTTTTTGACCTATGTATACTGCTTATGCGAAGGAAGTTTCATTAAAATCTGTTCAGTCATTTCGGAAAATAACAACTTGAAAGTTTGTATGAAATGCCGTATGGTAAAACACTCTTAACTTTTTCTTGAACCATTATTTTAAGATTTTTAAATGGACAAGAGGTTTATACTCACCTGTGGGACATAGAATTCCCTTTTTTTTATGTTAGTTAAGACATCATCTGATGATGATGTCTTAACTAACATGGATACATGGTATTGGTGGTATTTTGTAATTTCTGCTTACGCCACCGGAAAAAGTCGTGAGTTTTTGTTTTAGTGAATTTTAACAAAATGTATTCAATCTGTTCAAGCCCACTTGACTTTACATACCTTGACTGCGGGAATGGGTACAGGTAATCCCAAAGCAGAGCATAGAGAGCCACACCAACAGCCAACGCACAGAGGAAGAGCCGTCCATCAATAAGAGCAAAGCTCTCTTTACACTTCAGATCTCCTGTTAGAACCTGTAGATAAACATCACGGGGAATGAATTAAAATAATTATTGAAGGTAGAAAAATTATACAAATTGTACATATTTAAGATGAAAATAATAGTTACCTCTCTGATAGCATCATCAATAGCATTTTTTGCGGCAGCACCGTCCCACTTATTGATTTTCACGGTCTGAAAATAAACATAGCAAGCTGTTGTTACCATTGTGGAATTTGAATTTGTTTAGCTGTCTATAAACTCATTTAAAAATACATCAATACATCAGTACATGAATACTTCAGGTCCTTTATATGAATAAGATCATCCGAAGAAATACTTCACGCTACAAATTGAAAAACATAAACGTGACGTGTCTCGGGGCAGAGGTCTGGAGATTGTAGCGAACGAGCAAAAGTAAATGAAGTAGAACTCAAAATTACCTCTGGAGTTTCAGCCATTTTACAAGTCTTCTTATAGTAAAACTAAGGAAGTATTATCAATAGAATATTTAATTTTTATAACTATCTTTCCGCTTTCCTCAGTTTCCTCGGCAAGCTTGGTTAAATGTTTGACACTTGCAAAATTTGACGTATGACGTGAAATTGTAACATTTTGAAACGTCATTAACTTGCGTTCAAAATTTACATAAAACCAAATATTGGTGGAAAATCAACCGTCATCAACATCTTCATCAACATTACATTCCTTTTTTTTTGGAATATTCGAATTTTATTATATTACATATGTACATTATTTACAAACTACAAATACATAATTTCATCAAAGTTTTTCGTAGTTTCGTTCTTTGTAATTATCAGACCATCAGGATCCAGCAACAAGGTACAAGGTGCTTGGATTCCTAGCAACTGGAACCAGAATTTTAAGTCCAAAATTTATCAGTATCTATTTAGAACAATATAAGCAACATGTTAACTTTGTATTGTGAATAGTTAACTATTTTATCTGCATTGTTAATTGGTTCTAAAATGTCCGACTTGTCTTAATTGTCTATGGCACAGTCTTCAACAAAAAAGCAATGAACTAAAATGAGAGAAAATGTAATTTGCTTGCAAATAATGTTTAATCTAAATTGTGAGAGAGTATACTAGTTTTACATTAGTTTTAGTATTTCAGTAAATGCAAGAAATACTATAAGATCCAAAAAGTAATGGTATGTAGTCAAATTGTATCATGAAATGTTATTGCTGTACCATCAACACCAACCGGTGGCTTCATTGCATGAATTCATTGGAAACTCAAAACAGAGCGTCCCGAGCCTAAAAACTATAGTGATAATGTTAGTAAACTCGTTGCTAATAATTATGCCTCACGTATTTTTAATATAACCATGTGGCATTGACAGCAATGAGAAACAACAACGATCGAAAGAGGTCACTATGCCCAACCGTGTCCTGAGTATCTGTGATGTGAAAAAAATATGTTTTTAGGTTGTATGTTGCTGCTTTAAAATAGTACAATGGCGAAAAGAAAGAAGGCAGCAACGAAAACCGCAGCAACGCGTCGTACAACTAGACGCGCCAAGCAGCAGGCCGATGCTGCATCTTCCGCTGACGGCGAAGCCTCTGGCTCCGTCGAGGCGACCACCTCCGAAACCAATCAGCAAGACACAGAAACTGCGCCTACCGATACCCCTACTGCACCTGACCCACAAGCTTCAGAGACATCAGAACCAAAAGACCTTCCTCTTACTAAGCCCTGCCAAGTCCCAGTTGTAGCATTGCATAAGAAGTTCGGTAAATATCGCTGTCTTTTCAATAATGATGAGAACACATTTACTAGAAAATATGATATTGGTAGTGACAGTGAAACAAATAGTAGTGTAGAAATAAGGGTTGTAGATCCTTGCGCGAGTTCTGAGTCAGATTCGAATGCTGCATTAGATACACAATCTGATACTAACAGTGGGGTTAATTATAGTCCAATGAACAGTACAACAATAGCTCAGAGCAATTCTAGAGACATATCACCTATACCTGGACAGAGCGAACCATCATCCAATAGTGAAATAGCATTAGCAAATACAGATGAAGTTAACAAGAAGTCTGTAGAATTAAATACAATTTATTTAACAGAAGACTCCAAGCTCAGTTCTATTGCTGAACCTGAAAACAAAGATGATTGTCAAAATAGCAATGAATTTTCTAAAGACTCAAAATCAGAGGAATTACGGATCGAAGACATTCATGAGGAGGATCAAATAGAGTTTACGGGAGATGATGATGAAGTCATCACAATTGTGCAGATAGTAGAGGATGACCACCCGGAGCTATATTATAACATCAATATTGGTAGTCCACAGGAGCATATATCTGAACCAATTGATAATGAAGAGAGTAAGGATTTATCTCAAAACAGTGACTTCCAAAAACATTTTGAAAAGTTGAACCTTGCATCTACTGTGGAATGTGACCCTCCAATGGATTGTTCAGAGGTTAATGAAGTAAGAACTCCACCTTGTTTAACTCCTGACATACCATTTATAAAATCTGAAAATCTGACTGAAGCTCTAACGAGGCCAGATCCCAGTCTTACACCAAGTTCCACACTGTCAGATGACAGCAACTCATCCAGAGCAACTGAACAAACTCAAAATAATTCAAATGATTCAGCTGAGTCATCTCCCTCTGGTGTGAGGCGATCTAGTAGAATAAAGACAATAAGTAACCTGAAACAGAAAACAAAAGGTTATGGGTTGGTCAAGACACCATTGAAGAAGGCATTGATCACACAGGCAAAGATTAAACTTGAAGAAATTGGATCTGATAGTCAGGAGAAGATGAGCGAGTCTTTGCCAAGTACCACACCTAACTCACCCTCGTTTCCTGTGCCTTCTGAGATGCCTGTAAAGGTGAAGTCTCGTTGGCGCAGGTCTAGTGAGCTGGAGATGGGTGCTAGCTCTCCTGCCAACTCGCCTTTAGCTAGTCCCAGCCTGCCTCAACGATTGCCCCCTGTAGCAGAAAGTCCTAATCTCCCTGATGAAGAACAGAGTGTAACTCCATTGAGTAAAGAGGATTATGACAGGATAATAGAAGAAAGGATGAACCAGTACCAACATTTGGATGAAAATGAGTATTTATGTGATAGAATGATTAGTAAAGAGACTAAGAAGATGATTTGTGACTGTTTTATGACCAAAGAAGAGCTGGAACGAGGAGAGCTGGCTTGTGGAGAGGATTGTCTTAACAGGCTGCTCATGATTGAATGGTATGACTTCAATTTAAATTCTATTCTGTTCTAAATGCATTGATTTCATGGATTTGCTTCAAATCCTATCATATAATTAAAAATTGTTTCCAGTAACTCCCGCTGTCCAGTAGGTGATCGCTGTACTAACAGAAGGTTCCAGTCAAAAGAGATGGCACCTCTTAAGGTTTTCTATGCTGACAAGAAGGGCTGTGGAGTGGAGGCTAGTAACGATATCCCAATGTAAGTAATACAAAGATATATCGCGTGTTTTGTTAGTGTAGTTAGAGCAATAGCGAAAATATTTGATGCCATGCTTGTTTATTCCATAGTAATCGTAATCAAGGTTTACCTGTTTATTGTACTCAGATTTTTATTGTTGGTTATGTCATAGTTAAAGTAGTTGCAGAAAAGTGTTAGAAAATAATCTATGTTAAAAAATATAGTCTTTTTAGATTTAAATGAACAAAACACATAGTACTCGCAATAAAAATGTACTAAAAATGGTAATAACTCCTAAAAAAACATCTCAAGTGTTCAATTAAATACAAGATCTATTAAACCCTTGTACAGACAACACTATTTCCTTTCCTTAAAAGAATGCCTCACATATTCAACATACATATATACTAATAGCCATATTTACTTAATACTTATCAAGTTTTTATGAACACAAACTATATTTGTGACTTCCTAGTTGGAAGTTACAAATATTGTACCTACTCATCAAAAGCGGACAGTCATTAAATGTTTTATGAATTAATGGATTGAAAAACACTGTTTTGCTAGATTAAGCAAAGTACTAATGGGAATTTGAAATGCACCTTTTCTCGACGTTTTATAAGTGCCTATGTAGGCCTAAACGTTTTTTTTTTTTAATTATTTCCTGTACTTTTGTCCCAAAATTCCGACAATACTTTGTTGCGTGTGTAATGCCCGTTTCCGTGAACATTAAGCGATTATGTGTCTTTTAATTAATTAATGTCGTAATATAATAATATTACGACATTAATTAATTAAAAGACACATGTGTGCCCAGTGTGAATTTCAACTGTTTCTCTCTAACATTGAAAATCAAATAACTCAATTTTATTCAACCATTCATTTAAATGTCGCTTATCGTTAAAAAAGCTAGTTTAAATCTTGATTAAACACTAAAAGCACACTGATATCATCAAAATATGCATACTAATAAGCACATCATCTTCCAGGGGCGAATTCCTTCTAGAATACGTAGGCGAAGTTCTAGACTATGAACAATTCTACAAGCGTGCTCAAGCATATTCCGACGAGAACAACCTGCACCACTACTTCATGTCACTGAAGGGCGACACAGTCATCGACGCGACGCTCAAAGGCAACATATCACGGTTCATCAACCATTCCTGTGACCCCAACGCTGAAACTCAGAAGTGGACCGTGAATGGAGAGCTGAGGATAGGGTTCTTCAGTAAAAGGGATATTGTGGCTGGCGAGGAGTTGACGTTTGATTATCAGTTCCAGCGGTTTGGGTAAGTCAAGTTTTTTAATAAGTTTCTGTTCTGCTATGCATGCTGTAAAGACAAGCATCTAAAAATCTTAAACATGTAGACGACACTACGAATAATGCGTGTAAAAAGGCCCTTAACGAGGCCGAAAGGCACGAGTTCTCCGCGTCATTGCGATTGTTTTTTTTTTGTTCTGAACCATACCTGGCCCCATACTCACAAACCGCTCATATTCGATTTCGATTCGATAAATCGTATGTCTATCTTGTTTTGGCATTAGGAAAGCGAGCGAGATAGAGATACGACTTTCCGAATCGAAATCGAATCCGAGCGTTTGTGAATACGGGGGCTGGAACCTTCTTCTAACTTTTTCACAAGTATAAAAAAATACAGTTTAAATGTTATTTACTTTACTTTTAATACCTCCACGACCCCTGTACTCATCCTTCAGCACAATGTTTTGAGTACGTTACGGTAAACCGGGATTTTCCCCCCCCCAAAAAAATTTGTTTCCCAGCAATAATTTTTGCCTAGAGTTACTTAGTTTTATGTACAGCATACTTGGTGGCTCATGGCTGGTTTTGTGAACGGTGCGTTTACAACTTGTGTGTGTCGAAAATGAGGTATATTCGTGATGCTTAAATATAAACTCCGGCGGAAATAAGTATAAAGCTGGTTGCCGTGTTCAAAAGTGTTGAGACCCGCTTTCGGAGCACGAGATTTATATAAATGATACATTTGCGCATTAAAAACATTAGCGCGCGATAATACCTACACACCCACAGTCACATTCATTCACCATTACCCTCTCACATACTCATACCTACATAAAATAATTTAAAAACTAAAGTAACCTATAACTTTTCCCTTCTGAATATGAATTGATACAGTCCACTCATACATGAATCAATTGGAATTTCATTGCGAAACACTGTCTCTTATGACTAAGGTACAGGATAACCTAGTTAAAGAGCGTTTACGCCTTACGGCATTTCGTACAAACTTTCAAGTCGTTATTTTCCGAAATGACTGAACCGATTTTAATGAAACTTCACACGCATAAGCAAGATACAGAGGTCTAAAAAGTTGCAAAAAATATTTTCGAAAAATAGTGTTACAGCTAAATTAGACTGATTACAATTTGTAGTAACTTTTTAGACCTATGTGTCCGGCTTATACGTATGAAGTTTCATTAAAATCGGTTCAGTAATTTCGGAAAATAAGGACTTTGAAAATTTGTATGAAATGTCGTAAACGCTCTTAAGAGACGAGAGTTTAATCTATTGTGTACAGATTTCTGAAGCATCAAAATTTTATGCAAGCATCAGAATATAAGTGCAGTAATTAAAAATTGAAAACTTAAAGTACAATTATCTGTATTTTTGGGAAATAAAGATATATTATTATATTACTATTAAATATTAATCCTTATAAAGCACGTTAACGCTTACGCAAAATAAACAAAGAAAGAGGCCGTAGAACAGTTAACCACTAAAGCTTTTTTGTCATAGAAGTAAAAAATTAACAGAATTAGTTCAGCAATACAGATATAGTGAGATCGACTGGCCTAACTGTAACCTTCGAATTAATGATATGTAAATAATCTTAGGCACTCACCGTGAATGACATTGGCTTTTAGTTTCTACATCCTATCTGTTGATTCATACATATCTGAGTCGCTTGTTCAGATTTTAGGTTTATCGATTACTAGCTGTACGGCGCAATTTTGTTTGCGTCACATTTTCCCCGTTTTCGCAACATTTTTCATTGCTGCTCCACTCCTTCTGAACCTATTCAATGCAAACAAACAATCAAATCTTTCCTCTTTATAATATTAGTTTAGATTGGCGCACGACATCTTTAATGTTATTGGCTAAGATTAAAAATGTCGTGCCCCAATAATACTCGTCCAAAGCAAGTCTTAAGTCTTACAACAAACTTCTTAGGGTAAGATGTTCGGATCAACCGGATCAAGCACAGGCAGGGCTACTGAATCTAATGTATATTTTGTGGCCCGGCTAAGCTGAAAAAAAAACTTGCCATACAATACTAAGTCTACACTGCTCTATTATAAGATTCATTTGAATCTTTGTGCACTATTTCTTTTATGTCTATCATCATCGTCATTATGCTGCCCTAATGTCTTCTTTTTCCATACTTCTCTACTAGTCGTAATTTCGGCAGTCATCTTTTATATGCATATAAACGTGGTATAAATACGTTAGTAAATAAAACCATAAACATATAGCACCAGTAGTTAAGTTATTCCAAAAATATAGCATTTAAAATAATGCTGCGCTGGGGCGGCTGCTGCAGGTGCTGAAAACCTTAAACGGCGCAAATACAATAATTTAATTGGTAATTATGTATTTAAGCCGTTTGGGGTTGAAACACTAGGGCTATGGGGCGCGAGACCCACCTTGTGTTTCGGGATATCGCCAAGCGGTTTGTCGACTCTTCACGTGACCAGAGGGTTGGCCATTTTTTTGCTAAAGAATCATCATTGTCATCCAACGTGGCAATGCGGCCAGCCTTCTGGGTACTTTTCCCGTTGACAGCGATGTGGACGAATTTTTTGACGTCCTGTAATTTTGATACTTGTACATATTTTATTTTATATCTATTTCTAGTTTGTAAATAATGTACATAATATTTAATATAATAAACCAAATAAATGCAACAAAGAATTCATGAACCTTTCGTATTTGACAATCCGGACTTGTGGTTCCAGCGGGTGTAAGGCCGTAATGCGGTATCGGTGATTGGTGGGTAACAGAGATCTATTGTTTACGTGCAGAAAGGTTGCGCAGCGCTGCTACTGCGGCGCCGACAGCTGCCGAGGTTGGATCGGTGGCGAGCCAGATTCAGACGATGAAGATGACGAGGTACGCGCTCAAACGGTATATATGTTTATCTTATTCTTTGGGACTGTTTACTCGCATGCGGAAATGAAGAAATGATTGTACAATGCTGTTTTGAAGGTATACTGTGGTGTATGTGTATCTTGAAACATTCATTGTTAAAATTAAATAAGACTGACATAATAATGTTGCCGCTGCAAGCAAAAAGGCCACAACTGAGTAAATATTTGCGGAAAAATAAGCCTAAGCAAGGTCACTAATTTCAATTTTTTCTGCATTACGTTTTCACAGATGTGCCCTTTTGTCTTGCAACAGCAGAATAGGAACATCACTATTTGTTTCCTAACAATTCAGCGTTACTTTTCTGTGCATTTTTGACATTATAACTGAATCAAATGATTGACAAAATCAAGTAATGCATGTTATTTGATTTTTTATATAATTGAAAAAAAAAAACACTATATTTGTATTTTTTAAGGACTGGCTAGCCAGAACCCGTCTGACCAGTTCAAGCCTGTCCTCGTCAATAAGTTTGATCAATGTATCGGGTAACAAGGGGCAAGCGCATTAATTTTCGTAATTTATTTCATCACCGCTGCCTTCAAAAACGGTGAAGGAAAACATCGTGAGGAAACCGGCATGTTCTAGAACTAAAAATTCGAAGACATGTGACATCTACCAACCCGCACGGGGCCAGCGTGGTGGATTACAGCCCACTCCCTCTCATTGAGAGGAGGCCTGTGTCCCAGTAGTGGGAACATTATAGGCTGATGATGATCGGGTAACATTGTAAACAATGTGTTATGGCGAAAAAATCAACAATTAATACTAACACAACACTTCACAACTTTCGCAGGAGGAGGAGGAGGACGTGTCTACCTCAAAGTCTGGCACTACGGAGTCTTCAGAGGAGTCCCACGCTACGCCTACAGAACAACCGAGGCCGCGGGTCCGTCGACCTAAGAAGGAGCGCACTTACAAGCCGAAAGCACCTGATTTGGTTCAAGATGCTGATGTGAGTACACACAGTTTTATTTAACAGGATCAAAAAAAAAAAAAACTTATCTGGATGTTTTAATACTGTCGAGCAATCTACAATATGAAAGTAAAAACACAAGTTACCCAAACTTTGTTATCTTACAGATCGAAGAAGACCTGGAAGCCCTGGGCCGTACCGGCGTAAAGAACCAGAGCCACACTCTCCGGCTTTCCCGTACCGTGGTCCGCGCTAAGAGCCGTCGCGCGCAGACGGCGCTACTGCGACTGCTGCGCGACGCCGACCTGCCGTGCAGGAGGCTGTTCCTGGACTACCGCGGCCTCAGGCTGCTGGCGCCTTGGTGTAGCGACGCGCCACTAGAATTCAAGTAAGTACAGATATAAAAACTAGTCGTGATATTATAGTTAAAAATATGACAACATTGATTTAACTGTAGCATAGACTAAGGTCTACAGAGTGATCTGGTAGTATCTTGAACATAAAGTGCTCAAAGATAGACCTTCACTAGGGATTGAATCAGGGCCAAAACACACACGAAACGACGTCGTACCATGGCACATTGTGACGTCATGTACTGATGCGATATTTTATTCTGTAATTTACGACGTCCATCGTAAAAACTCACGACCCGATATCGCAAAATGCCATAATGTGTCGTATCGTTCCTGATTAGCTCATATACCGTGTGTTTGATTTGCTTATAGCAAGTCGCGTCTGTTGATCGCATTCTTTCAATTTGTAGATCCTTTTAGAATCAACTATGGAGTTAAGTTATTGAAAACATTTTACTTCAACAGGCTAGAAATGCTACTAACAGTAGACCGGCTCCCGATCCCCAACAAGACCATGGTACAAGAGAGTCGCTTCTTTACCATCGTGGAGCGATGGCTCAGTGCAGCCGACGCGCCACAGCCTACACCTGACACAGTATTCATTGATGAGGCTACCGGTAAGATTCATAGTTCGTTCAAGCCATACCTGATTGTATGTGATGATATGGTGCAAGAGTCTCCTGCTGGGCACAGGTCCTATGCCCAGCAAGCACGAAATGTTCGCGAGCGGACTCAGTGAGTTTTGTACGTCGGGAACAGAATCGAGTTGTGAGTAACGGTGCTAGTGGTACCGCCAAAAAACGATCAAGAAAGAGGGTAGACACTCGCTATAACTTCAGTTTATCTGTGATCATGGCGCTTACAACAGCGCTGAAATATCGGAAACTCAAAACAAATAGTAAACATCCCGTTTCTAGTGTTATTGATAAAGGTCTTTCAATATCTGTTAACTTTTTATTTTCCACAGGATTGCCTGTAGACCTACCTACCAGTGGCAGTCTAGAGAATCTCTCAAGTCCTGAAAAGGCGAAAGAGAATATTAATATATTAGAGAAGATCAAGGATCTTTCTACCCAGCTACTGGAGAGATGGTCCAGTTTAAAGGTAAGGTTCTATGTTCTGTATTACTTGTTTACATGCTTTATCCCACAGCGTTAATTATATTCTTGTGCATAGATTACTTAGTCAACAAGTTTATTATTGACCCAAATTCTTGTCTTTACAGGAAATATTCAAAATACCGAAAAAGGAAAGAATACAGCAGATGAAAGAGCACGAAAGACAAGCGAATGTCGAGAGGCGAGCGGCCGACTCGAGCGGATCGCGCGATCGTGACCGCGACCGCAGGGACGAACGTGAACGCGACAGAAGAGAAGAGCGGGAGCGCGAGCGGGAGAAGGAAAGAGACAGGGAGAGGGAGCGAGACAGGGAAAGAGATCGAAGTGACCGTGATAGAGGCGAACGGGATCGGGGGGAAAGAGACCGCGATAGGTATCGAGACCGAGATAGAGATCGTGACAGGGATAGAGATAGAGATGATCGGGACAGGAGGAAAAGAAGAAGCAGTCCGGAAGGAGGCAGGAGGAGTATTAGGTAAGATGATGATTGGGTTTTATTGCGATATAGAGGTAGATAAATAAAACATTGCTGAATAATAGAGTTAAAAAGCTGTCGTTTTGTTAATTTGGTCTTAAAGACAGTGAGGACTACTTTATCAATGCGCGCTTCCTCAAGGCGAATTTCGTGACAGTAGGTCTACTCTCTTTCTCCGAAACGTAACCTCGTGAACGAACGAAAATTAAATGTAGTTACGTTTGTGACTCTACTCTATATCATTGGACCTACACTATATCACAGACATGCAGAAGACGTTCGGATTCATTGTCAATTTTCGTATTGAATGTTATTGTGTAGGCTTTTTTTAATGTGACTTTAAAATAAATGGACCTCTTTCTCAGGTGGTTTCGTAAAAAACAGGTTGAAATTCCGCTCAATGATCGGTCAAATTCAAATTTTCAGCCGCATTTGCCAACCAAAAAAACGTCGGCTGTCCGAAATATCGAAACGAATGGAAGCGTGGTAAGAAACGTTTGAAGTTTCGGGCGCAACTTCATTTTTCATCGAATAAGAGTAGACCCCCAGACCCGAGGCGAGTATGTCCTTGCGAATCTCGCAGGGGACAATTGGCAGACAGTATAACGCACTCATGTGTTTACAACATTTATACGATGCGTGTACTGTTTTGCGACGGCTGTGAATATCTTTAGAACAATACGTCTAACAATAACCTATATCCAGTTTTTGTACTCTGCGTTTATAAATCGTAACACACACAAGGAGACGGCACGGGTCAGGTGCGAGAGTACGGTGGTAGGCGTGCGCGGGACGGGTGACGCGCAGGAGCCAACACAAACAGAGCGAGACGGGCGCAGCTCCCGCGCGTCACCCGACCCGCGCCCGTCCCGAGCACGACCCGCGTTCGTCCCGCGCCCGCTTTCTGTGTGTTTTGAGCTTAAGACACTTCAAAGCATAATTCTCCTCTCGCAGACTAAGCGAGCGCGTGCTAGCGGCCGTGCCGCCCATGAGCAAGGAGGAGCGCCGCCGCGCCTTCGCCGAGGCAGCCGCCGCCGCCGACGAGTCGCGGCGACAGCGCGAGCGGCTGCAGCACGCCTGGCCTACCTACTGGCCGCAACCTGACGCCTTCCCACAGGTGTGTATGTTCTCTCTCTGTCAGTCGCGGCGACAGCGCGAGCGGCTGCAGCACGCCTGGCCTACCTACTGGCCGCAACCTGACGCCTTCCCACAGGTGTGTATGTTCTCTCTCTGTCAGTCGCGGCGACAGCGCGAGCGGCTGCAGCACGCCTGGCCTACCTACTGGCCGCAACCTGACGCCTTCCCACAGGTGTGTATGTTCTCTCTCTGTCAGTCGCGGCGACAGCGCGAGCGGCTGCAGCACGCCTGGCCTACCTACTGGCCGCAACCTGACGCCTTCCCACAGGTGTGTATGTTCTCTCTCTGTCAGTCGCGGCGACAGCGCGAGCGGCTGCAGCACGCCTGGCCTACCTACTGGCCGCAACCTGACGCCTTCCCACAGGTGTGTATGTTCTCTCTCTGTCAGTCGCGGCGACAGCGCGAGCGGCTGCAGCACGCCTGGCCTACCTACTGGCCGCAACCTGACGCCTTCCCACAGGTGTGTATGTTCTCTCTCTGTCAGTCGCGGCGACAGCGCGAGCGGCTGCAGCACGCCTGGCCTACCTACTGGCCGCAACCTGACGCCTTCCCACAGGTGTGTATGTTCTCTCTCTGTCAGTCGCGGCGACAGCGCGAGCGGCTGCAGCACGCCTGGCCTACCTACTGGCCGCAACCTGACGCCTTCCCACAGGTGTGTATGTTCTCTCTCTGTCAGTCGCGGCGACAGCGCGAGCGGCTGCAGCACGCCTGGCCTACCTACTGGCCGCAACCTGACGCCTTCCCACAGGTGTGTATGTTCTCTCTCTGTCAGTCGCGGCGACAGCGCGAGCGGCTGCAGCACGCCTGGCCTACCTACTGGCCGCAACCTGACGCCTTCCCACAGGTGTGTATGTTCTCTCTCTGTCAGTCGCGGCGACAGCGCGAGCGGCTGCAGCACGCCTGGCCTACCTACTGGCCGCAACCTGACGCCTTCCCACAGGTGTGTATGTTCTCTCTCTGTCAGTCGCGGCGACAGCGCGAGCGGCTGCAGCACGCCTGGCCTACCTACTGGCCGCAACCTGACGCCTTCCCACAGGTGTGTATGTTCTCTCTCTGTCAGTCGCGGCGACAGCGCGAGCGGCTGCAGCACGCCTGGCCTACCTACTGGCCGCAACCTGACGCCTTCCCACAGGTGTGTATGTTCTCTCTCTGTCAGTCGCGGCGACAGCGCGAGCGGCTGCAGCACGCCTGGCCTACCTACTGGCCGCAACCTGACGCCTTCCCACAGGTGTGTATGTTCTCTCTCTGTCAGTCGCGGCGACAGCGCGAGCGGCTGCAGCACGCCTGGCCTACCTACTGGCCGCAACCTGACGCCTTCCCACAGGTGTGTATGTTCTCTCTCTGTCAGTCGCGGCGACAGCGCGAGCGGCTGCAGCACGCCTGGCCTACCTACTGGCCGCAACCTGACGCCTTCCCACAGGTGTGTATGTTCTCTCTCTGTCAGTCGCGGCGACAGCGCGAGCGGCTGCAGCACGCCTGGCCTACCTACTGGCCGCAACCTGACGCCTTCCCACAGGTGTGTATGTTCTCTCTCTGTCAGTCGCGGCGACAGCGCGAGCGGCTGCAGCACGCCTGGCCTACCTACTGGCCGCAACCTGACGCCTTCCCACAGGTGTGTATGTTCTCTCTCTGTCAGTCGCGGCGACAGCGCGAGCGGCTGCAGCACGCCTGGCCTACCTACTGGCCGCAACCTGACGCCTTCCCACAGGTGTGTATGTTCTCTCTCTGTCAGTCGCGGCGACAGCGCGAGCGGCTGCAGCACGCCTGGCCTACCTACTGGCCGCAACCTGACGCCTTCCCACAGGTGTGTATGTTCTCTCTCTGTCAGTCGCGGCGACAGCGCGAGCGGCTGCAGCACGCCTGGCCTACCTACTGGCCGCAACCTGACGCCTTCCCACAGGTGTGTATGTTCTCTCTCTGTCAGTCGCGGCGACAGCGCGAGCGGCTGCAGCACGCCTGGCCTACCTACTGGCCGCAACCTGACGCCTTCCCACAGGTGTGTATGTTCTCTCTCTGTCAGTCGCGGCGACAGCGCGAGCGGCTGCAGCACGCCTGGCCTACCTACTGGCCGCAACCTGACGCCTTCCCACAGGTGTGTATGTTCTCTCTCTGTCAGTCGCGGCGACAGCGCGAGCGGCTGCAGCACGCCTGGCCTACCTACTGGCCGCAACCTGACGCCTTCCCACAGGTGTGTATGTTCTCTCTCTGTCAGTCGCGGCGACAGCGCGAGCGGCTGCAGCACGCCTGGCCTACCTACTGGCCGCAACCTGACGCCTTCCCACAGGTGTGTATGTTCTCTCTCTGTCAGTCGCGGCGACAGCGCGAGCGGCTGCAGCACGCCTGGCCTACCTACTGGCCGCAACCTGACGCCTTCCCACAGGTGTGTATGTTCTCTCTCTGTCAGTCGCGGCGACAGCGCGAGCGGCTGCAGCACGCCTGGCCTACCTACTGGCCGCAACCTGACGCCTTCCCACAGGTGTGTATGTTCTCTCTCTGTCAGTCGCGGCGACAGCGCGAGCGGCTGCAGCACGCCTGGCCTACCTACTGGCCGCAACCTGACGCCTTCCCACAGGTGTGTATGTTCTCTCTCTGTCAGTCGCGGCGACAGCGCGAGCGGCTGCAGCACGCCTGGCCTACCTACTGGCCGCAACCTGACGCCTTCCCACAGGTGTGTATGTTCTCTCTCTGTCAGTCGCGGCGACAGCGCGAGCGGCTGCAGCACGCCTGGCCTACCTACTGGCCGCAACCTGACGCCTTCCCACAGGTGTGTATGTTCTCTCTCTGTCAGTCGCGGCGACAGCGCGAGCGGCTGCAGCACGCCTGGCCTACCTACTGGCCGCAACCTGACGCCTTCCCACAGGTGTGTATGTTCTCTCTCTGTCAGTCGCGGCGACAGCGCGAGCGGCTGCAGCACGCCTGGCCTACCTACTGGCCGCAACCTGACGCCTTCCCACAGGTGTGTATGTTCTCTCTCTGTCAGTCGCGGCGACAGCGCGAGCGGCTGCAGCACGCCTGGCCTACCTACTGGCCGCAACCTGACGCCTTCCCACAGGTGTGTATGTTCTCTCTCTGTCAGTCGCGGCGACAGCGCGAGCGGCTGCAGCACGCCTGGCCTACCTACTGGCCGCAACCTGACGCCTTCCCACAGGTGTGTATGTTCTCTCTCTGTCAGTCGCGGCGACAGCGCGAGCGGCTGCAGCACGCCTGGCCTACCTACTGGCCGCAACCTGACGCCTTCCCACAGGTGTGTATGTTCTCTCTCTGTCAGTCGCGGCGACAGCGCGAGCGGCTGCAGCACGCCTGGCCTACCTACTGGCCGCAACCTGACGCCTTCCCACAGGTGTGTATGTTCTCTCTCTGTCAGTCGCGGCGACAGCGCGAGCGGCTGCAGCACGCCTGGCCTACCTACTGGCCGCAACCTGACGCCTTCCCACAGGTGTGTATGTTCTCTCTCTGTCAGTCGCGGCGACAGCGCGAGCGGCTGCAGCACGCCTGGCCTACCTACTGGCCGCAACCTGACGCCTTCCCACAGGTGTGTATGTTCTCTCTCTGTCAGTCGCGGCGACAGCGCGAGCGGCTGCAGCACGCCTGGCCTACCTACTGGCCGCAACCTGACGCCTTCCCACAGGTGTGTATGTTCTCTCTCTGTCAGTCGCGGCGACAGCGCGAGCGGCTGCAGCACGCCTGGCCTACCTACTGGCCGCAACCTGACGCCTTCCCACAGGTGTGTATGTTCTCTCTCTCCCAGACTGTCCTGCACCATGAGTAAGGAGGAGCTATCTTTCATCTGGAACTGAATTTCCTAGGATTATTAAATTATTATTAGTATTTCTTAGGAGTAAGGAAGAAACTTCGGCTTCGGCCGAAAGAATAATAACCTAAGTGAAGTAAGGAATCGTAATACTAAACGTATGAAATTTCATACGTTAAAATAGGACCTAGATAATTATCTAGGTCCTATTTTTATTAATTCTGCAAGTATCCAAAAAATAAAGCTTACTTGTCTGTGGTCATACTGCCAATTTCCAAAAGTACTTATCCAGCTTAGTTTTGCATTTGGAAATAAATAATAATAGCTGAATTCACAAATATCGAGTCTAGATTCATTAAGTTTTTTTTTTATATTTATATTACATCAGAGTTTGCTTTTTGTCTCCAGCAAATGTTCCCGGGCGGCATGGTTCCTAACGGGCCCAACATGCTGGGCAACATGCCCAACATGCCCAACCTGGGCAACTTGCCCAACATGGGCGGCATGGTGATGGGCGTGCCGGGGCTAGTGCCCGACATGCCGGCCGACTGGTTGCCGCACGACTTCCCGCCCGCACCATTCTGCCCGCCCTTCTGTATGCCGCAGCCTAAGTGAGTAAATAAAGAATATTTGTAATATTCTTCAATAAACAATATGAACATCCTTCTTCTGCCTTCTCCGTCGTGCACAACTACCTGCACACTCCAGGGCTTCAATAAGGCAAACGAGAGAGCTGTACTGGTCGGATAAAACATGAATCATCGTTACGAAGAGAACGATAAAATCACGAATCGCTTTACTTTTTTTATCTATAATGAATGATGCATATGGACAATAAAAATCTTTTATAGTAAAGTATTTTTTTTTTGCGAACAAGAAAGAAAATGGCATCAGATAGTCTATGTTGCCATCATCACCAATTTGCATTCATGCAGTGTTTGTATTTATATCCACCTCTGTATAAATATCACTTTACATTAAAGTATTGATATCACTAGGTAAACCTGAGATGGGTTCTGTCCTACAATGTTTCTTCTTTTAAAAAGGTTGCCTCACACTAGGAATTTCTCCTGTATTGTGGGTGTCATTACAAACATTTAAACTCACATACACAAACAGCCAGACCCGGAACAACTATCTGTACGCCATACAAACATGTGTTCCGTGCGGGGATCGAACTCGCGACACGCAGCGCAGCAGACGATCGCCCAACCACTACGCCAACCGTGCCGTCATCACAATATAACTATAATAACTCTTATGTCCTCAGCATGATGGGTATGCCTGGGTTCCCGATGGGCGGCTTCATGTTCGGTCAGCAGGTGGGTCCGCCAGGCCAGCCGCCCTTCCCGCAGCTAGCCACACAAGCGGACCAACAGTCTGTAAGTCCAAAATGCGCTGTACCAGCAGAATTCCACAGAGTGGCAGTTTGCACAGTAAATGTGGAAGCACAGGGCGGCGCTTTATTCGGGTTCGTGGATCTTTAACCATATAACGGTGACGCTTCGCTGTATCTCTGCTCGTCTGATGATAGGATGTTGATGGGAGAATTAAATTTATTAATCAAAGCACACTCCGAAATGTAACTTATAAAAAACTGATAGACATATACCTTATACCGATACCTTTGTGGCGATTTTCAAGGCTTTGTTGCTTGGCTCTAACACGAGAGTCGTTGTAAATGAGCCTCTTGGCTCGTCGCACAATAGCTTCCAACGGTTGATCCATCCCAAAGTTGCGTACAGTATTCCATGCACGATCGAACTTGTGCTTGGTATAATGTGAGCAGCTGTTCATTCATACTTTTGGAAGAACATCCAGCTTTCTAGCGGCTAATTGGGGCCTTAGACTCAATATAGGACCAAAAGGTAAGGGTCGAGGTCAAAGTAACACCAATCAGCTCGAGATGGTCAGTGATCGGGATTGAAAGCTGCAACATTCCATCAAAATTTATGATCATTAACAACTGATACACAAGGATTACCTTGTATTCGTTGAAATAACTCGTTCATTACTATATTTTTCCACCTCCCAGGGCGCAGTATCTGATGACCTTAAGGACATAGTGTTACCATCTCTATGGCGCAGCGCTACAGACGCGCGCGGTCGCACGTACTACTACCACGTGAAGTTGAGACAGCCGCACTGGATACCTCCGCCTATGCCGACTGAACCTGGTACGTAGCACATAATAATATGTACTAGTTATAATTATTTGTAATGAAGTAAAAACAAAATTATTGGCACCAAAGGTGACGCATAAAATCAAAAATTACAAGTTACGGAAAAAATGCTTCACATCCACACAAAACAAATGAATTTCTATTAGCAAATTGGAGTTACATTTGTACTGAAGCTGCGCGTTCGCTTCCAAACAAAATAAAATTTCAAAACAGGTTTATGTACACGAATTTTTACAAAATATGTTGATAAGCTGTCGGTATACTTCATGCCGCACCACTGCTTGTATCTTCGGATATCTTCTTGTATTTATTTTTCTACCAATTATCATCTACCTAGCCTTTTCATATTTTTGGCTCAGCTTACAGTCTGAACTGTGTAAGTGTAAGTGAATACCAGCATTATTGCCACGTATTAAGCGACTGCCTATCACTGGCCTACAATGACGTTTTAAAACATTATTGTTTTACTCATTGTCCAGTGTGGGAAAGAGATGGCGCTAGATATCTTGTATAGCTCCGTCTCTTTCCCACACTGGAATAAGAAGAAAACAATACTGCTTTAAGAGGTCATGGTAGGCCAGCTGATCTCCACAGCCCAGTTGGTTGGGGTGGTTGTCAGATTTCTGGGCATCTGACTACAGAAAAATACTACGCGTCATATACTGTCAAAGATCTTCGAGTAATATGTGATGTTCTATTACACATGCACAATTTATAACTATGTTTTGTTGTGTAGAAGAGAGTTCATCAGAGGAGGAGGAAGAACCACCATCCTCAGGATTGGACAGTCCATTAGTTCGACGGCAGACCAAAGGCAAAGTGGTGGAAGGAGTCAATGGGATTTACGAAGGTGGGGGCACTGACTGTATGTATTTGTAGCATATTTATTGTACACTCGCGGAAAAAAACATTCAGCACTTTAATACTTTAGCACTTTGTGTGCAATATGTCAACTTTCCGAACAGTTATGTTGACACTTGGTCATTGAAAGTACGTCGTAAATGTGCTTAATATTTTCATTCCGCGATTGTACCTTATTTTTGTTCACAGTGAAAAGCAAATTAATAAATCCTTTGTTTTTTATTATTAATTTTATAGTATTTAGTAAGAATTTTACTAATTATTTTATTGTATTTTATTATATACGGCGGAGTAAGAATCTTCTACTTATTCTATTTGTAAAATAACCTCATTTATCAATATCGTATATATTATATCCATTAGACTTTCCACTATAACACAGCCATTTTAATTTTGCCATATGACGTTTGTACGTGTCTGATTGCAGTGATAAAGGAAGATGGTCACAACGGTTTGATTCCTGACCATGCGTTGGTCAGCATTAAGCCACGGAAACGAAGACCGGGACTAGTCTCCGAAAGACCTATTAGCGTGAGTGTTACACATAATTATATTTATTATACCTTTTACAGTTATTAACAATGCTTTAGAGTCTAAAGTTTAGACGATCTTGTTAGAGGCAATGTGAACATGGCCAGTTATTTAAGTATTTTTTCCAGGCTTGTCCCTTGCTACAAAGTCAGATATCATCGATTAGGATATTTACTATACCTTAGCTTGCATTGAAATAGTGATTTCACTGTGTGAAATAAGAAAATACAAGTTACTTAGCACACACTTTCGCCCAAATCAAATCAAAATATTTTTATTTTACATAGGCCTACAGGGGCACTTATAAAACGTCGACAAAACGGTGCTCGGTTCGGGTAGCTCGTTTCCAATGGAGAAGAATCGGCAAGAAACTCCATGGTTACTCTTTTAAAATTATTTGGTTTTAAAGTATTTCTGTTACAGCGTTAGTACTAAAGTATGGGAGGACATCGTAGGCCCGACAATAAGTCGTTGCTCACTACAAAACCCCGTCTCATCTACTCGTCTTTATATAGGGTGACTGGTAATTAGTGACCGATACTTAAACACGTGATTATACTCATGATAACAAACAACTTTCCCGAAAAAACTTTTTTTTTATACTCATTCACTTTTATCACAATAATACAAGTCCACCACATCAATACTAAAAGTCGCGTTTCTTCACCTGGGTGAATCAATTCCAAGGTGAACAAAGGCCTCCGCTTAAGTCGAACTAATTCACCTGGGAGATATCACCTAGGTGAAATTCTTCCGAGGTGAAATGAGGACACCAAAAGATCTACTTTACTTATTTGAACATAGTGGAATGAACCTTATTATCGAAAGCAAACTCACTCTCTCCTCACTAACTCAACCATCTCCCTCCAGCCTCGCACTGAAGAAGACAAGCTAGCCGGCAGGCTGGAAGTGAAACGGTACAAGCAAACAAAAGAGAAGCTACGTCGTCGCCGCGAGAAGTTACTACAAAAGGTTCGACTATTAGCTGCTAACAAGTCGCAGAGACGGCTCAAAGGCAGTATGCTGGATTTGAAGGTCAGTTGCGTATATCTTAAGAACTGTTTTCGTGTGACATACTTTTTATTTGTGTTAAGTGGTTCTGCTAATCACAAGAATAGTTGCGAACTGTTTTTATGCTTGAGTTACCCACCCGATTTGCGGTTAGCGACGGTTGATGCCAAACGGGGTTTGTCCATCGTAAAGAGCCGATTATGCGTAAAAAACGAAGGCAGAGTAAACAACCGTTGTGTATACGGCCTTAATTTTTGATGTGTAGTACCCCTTAGGTCCGACATATTTTCGTCTTGTGGCTAAAGAAATAGTAATTTACAGTTTTCCATTGGTGGCACATTAGTAGTAAATTGTTGAAATAATCTATCTAATCGTATTAATTAACTGTATTGAACTGTACTTTTATAAATAACTTCTTTTCGTGTTTGATTAACTCGTGGGTTATTTTTTACGAATTTGTAATGTAAGTCTTTTCTTTTGAACTCACTGTTAAAACGTAAAACGTACTGTGTTAGTGGTATCTTTTCTAATCATAAATGTTGATTTACCTCCCGTCATTTATTGTTAATGCTAACCAAAAAGGACTCGGAAAAAGATAAAGAATGGGAGGAGAAAGAGAAAGAAAAAGCGTTGCAAAAGGAAAATGAAAAAGAGTTAGAAAGGGATAGAGAAATGAAGAGGAGAATAGAATTAGAAAATAAAAAATTAGAATTGGAAAAGAAATTAGAAATGGAGAAACAGTTTCTGCTGGAGAAGAAGAAAAAAGAGTTAGAGAAGAAACAAGAAGCTGAAACGAAAAAGGTATATCTGTCGCAGGCGTTTAGAATAAAATCACACATTTCATCAGCTGTCGGTTAATTAGCATCGTGGTCGCAGCAGCGAATGTACTTTTTAATGCACTCCTACGTACCCGCCAGATTCATGGTCCTGGTTAGCAGTAAGCCTAAATGATGTGTCTAAAAGTCTTCGTTATAAACGCCTTCGACAGATCTAACAAAAACATATTATTTTTAAAATGTTTTACATAAACTTTTTCCTAATGCCTGTTCAATTTACTTTACCTTCAGGGTGGAAGGTACATCGATGCACAAATTATTACCACGTATTCGTCATTCATGGAGGAGCTCCTGGCTAAATAATAAGAGCCGCGCGGGTCGGTCTTTAAGGTTAAGCCGTGCATGCCGACGTTGGTCCATGGATGGGTGAACAAAATTACATATCGAGTTTCCTTAGTGGCTCGGACAACACTTTTCCCCCGGGTGTTCCCCGTTCCCGTTCGTTGGTCCCGGCTGTCATTTGTAGATCTTTGACAGTCGTTACGAGTACTAGGTTGTGGAGGTCAGATAGGCAGTCGCTTCATGTAAAATACTAGTGTGTGGAAAAGGCTAGGCAGATGATGATGTATCCAGTACATCGTTCTGACCCCCCCACATAGAATTATCTATCGGCTTCCTGTCTAGCCGGATGCAGCTGAGTACCAGTATTTTACATGAAGCGACTGCCTATCTGCCTACCTCCACAACCCAGTAACTGGGTATTACGATACCCCTTGGTACTGGATCAAACTTTTGGCTTCTGACTACTAGTAACGACTGTCAAAGATCTACAAATGACAGCCGAGACCAATGGCTTAACGTTCTTTTGCTGTGTGAATCTGAATTATGTACAGAGTATGTGGGACCCGTTTGTGCTTCGATGTCCTTACACCATGTGTTTATATCAGAAAGTAGGTTATTATATAAGTAGACCTAGAAAATGTAGACTAGATTAGAACAGCTTCCCAAAAAACTTATCTATACTGCTTGTAGTCACGGTTCTAGTCCACCCCTTTATAAACGTTTTAAAGTACTTTTTTTTAACTCAAACAATCTTTACAACAGCAAATGGTGGAGCTGGTCGACTCAGAAACTGACTCCGAAGACTCCTCAAGTGAAGAACCGGCGCCCGCTCCAGTTCCAGTTCCTGTAGAAAAACCAGTCGAGAAACCCGTAGAACTAGAAGCGTCCCCATCTCCTGTCGTGGTGATACCATCGTCTCCATCACCAGATAATAGTAATGTTATAAGTACTGAAGATGCCGCAAGAAAGATTAAGGAGCAGTTCCGGTGCAGCATGGCAAGGGTTATGGTGCAGCATCTGAATCCCTACAGGCACCCGGAGGCACCGGCTGCCCGGATCACGTGCACGGCTGATTTTAAACATCTGGCTAGGAAGGTGAGTTATTCCAGTTTTTTCCCAACTTCCCAAATCATCATCATCATATTCAGTCTATAATCTGGGACACAGGCCTCCTCTCTATTAGAGGGAATGGGCTGTAATCCACCACGCGGGCCCAGTGCAGGTTGGTAATGTCACTTGTCTTCGAATTTTTAGTTCTAAGATATGCCGGTTTCCTCACGATGTTTTCCTTCACCGTTTTGAGAACTTCCCAAATAAGGAATGTTAACTTTCAGGGTTCAAGTACTACCGAGTTCACTGACTGTCTGCCACTTTTCCTACTTTCGACCGACTGTGAACTCGGTAGTAAGTTTGTATGTGGGTTTCTTTCTTCCACGATAACTTGTTGCAGTTATGGGTTCTGTCTCAAATAATAACTTATTATTGAGCATTATGTGAAACGTCTAAGAAAAGTAATAATGCAGTTGGGTGTTTTGGAGAGGCTCTATCCAACAGTAGATAGAGTGTGCAGAATGATGCCAAGCATTTTTTTACTTATTCATGAACAGCAATCACCATGCCCTTTTGTTCTCTGCTACAGATGACTTAGACAAGCAGTAAGCAAACATTTCAGCAGAAATTGAAATTATACTTAATCGATTGTTATTGAAATTTACGTAGTTATTTACTATAAATTTCCTCCTATCAATCTCAATCTGTCTAGCCTTTACCAAATATTTGAAGTCGGTTACCATTTTAACCGGATGCAGCTGAATACCAGTATTTATTTATTAATTTTCTCCATGGTCGCCTTTAAGAACTAAAGGAAGGTGGAAACCTGTCTAGACCCCATGTTAAATATCTCGTAATATGTGTATAACTATAACGTCTTTATTTCCTTTCACAGCTAACACACTTCGTGATGCTAAAAGAACTGAAACACTGTCGCACCGTCGACGAGCTAGTAGTAACCGACTCCGTTCGCTCGAAAGCGAAGATGTTCGTCAAGAAGTACATGGCCAAGTTTGGACCAGTCTACAACCGACCTGCTGAGGAAGTGGACTAGCGCAGGAAGGCCGCTAGGTGGCCGAAATCCTAGCGCTTGCAACGCTCCGCTGGCAGAAACTATCCCGGTCACTGGAGATGTATCACTTGCAGAGACTGATTGACCTAGTCCGGCAGACAACACGTGCTCCGAATCTAAACTCAAGTGATCATCTCCACCAGGGGTTTCCGGGGGAATTTTAAAGTGCATCCGACTCATAGTTAGTTAGTCCAATAATGACAGTGAATGTATTTTTCAAGATCGTCCAATGGATTGACGGTATAATAGTTACATTAAGAGTCGGACTGCTGAGATTCTATCGGCCGAAAGTCGGGCTATTAATCAGTATGACCATGTATGCTAGTGCGCATATCACAACGTTTCGCTATCGGCCGATAAATCAGTTTAATGGGCTACACGAGTGCAAACTAAACTATCGGCTAACTGCTAGATCATCGGCAGACTCTGCGAGCGTTCTTTTCAAAGTCCGCCTACCAACTAGCAAAATGTTCGAGTGTAGTCGACCGACTGTTGGTCTAGTTGGCGCACTCGGTCTCCAAACCGACCGTTTAGTTGGCGTAGTGTGCGCACTTGCAGTCCATCCCGATTTAACTATAAGCCGACACAAATTCAGCAGTCTGTGGGGACTTTTAGACTACTTTTTAATTTAGTGAAAATTTAATTCAATATGTATTCGTTAATGACACTTACATGTGATTCTAGATTTTGTATGACGACCGTTAAGTTTTCCAGTGAATGTAAACGAAATATTTGCAGGACAAAATAATAAAGGATGAAAAGATACTGTCTAATGAAGTGGACTTCTAGTTTGGAAAAATATGTACGGCATAGAAAATTTTAAACTGAACTAAAATGTAAATATAGCGTTAAGTCCATAGCTCTATCTTATATTTTAAGGAACTCCTCTTTAGCGTTAAACTGTATTATAAATTAGACGATTCTATGTTCTTAGACATGATTTTAATATAAATGTTCACGGGATTAATGCAAGAGAAAAGTATTTATGCTTATATTATACTATGATCTCTGGAGTTTTGCTAATACACGATCGCAACTCGAATATGAACTGCAACGGTTTAAGTACACAGTATTATAAATAGATTTTATGTTGTATGCCACTGCGTTTTATCTGTTTGAATGTTGAGACGGAAATGATTTTATAGAAAATTTGGAAAGTCGACTCGATTTCACTACTTATGTATTTGTTATGATGAGATGGTCCTACACAAGATAGCAGGAACACCGACGCACAAACGCTTCCAACATCTTCAGTACATAATTCTAAACCGACACTTAGCAATAATAATAATACATTTTGAACGTGTAGGTATTGCAGTTTTGTAGGAAACGGACGTATTCATATTATTCATCATCATCATCATTTCAGCCGAAGGACGTCCACTGCTGGACATAGGCCTCCCCCGCGTGTCGCCAAATTGGCCGGTCCCGTGCGACTCGGTCCACCTAGTGGGAGGCCTTCCAACGCATCGTCTTCCGGTTCACGGTCGCCATTCCACAACTTTTCGGCCCCATCGGCCATCCGTTCTGCGAGCAATGTGCCCTGCCCACTGCCACTTCAATTTGGCAATTCTTCAAGCTATGTCGGCAACCTTGGTTCTCTTGCGGATGTCCTCATTTCTGATTTGATCACGCAAGGAAACTCCGAGCATAGCCCTCTCCATTGCCCTTTGGGTGACTTTAAGCCTTCAGATGAAGCCCATTGTGAGCGGCCACGTTTCTGTCCCGTATGTAATCACTGGCAACACACACTGATCATAGACTTTCGTCTTGAGACACTGCGGTAAGTTGGACGAGAAGATACCACGCAACTTCCCGAACGCGGCCCAGCGGAGTCGGATTCGACGATTGACCTCGTTCTCGAAGTTAGACCTACCCAACTGGACCGTTTGTCCCAGGTAGACAATCGTCGACTACTTCGATTGTAGTCTCCGATCTTGATAGGAATGAGTGTTACACGGTCATTCAACATGACTTTGGTTTTGTCCATGTTCATTTTAAGACACACTCTTTCGGAAGCTCTACTGAGGTCATCGAGCATTGTACTGAGGTCCTCCATGGTCTCAGCCATGACCACTATATCGTCGGCAAATCGAAAGTCAGAGATGCAATCGCCATTGGCGTTGATGCCTATCCCTCTCCAGTCCAGGGGGTCTACTCTCTTTCTCCGAAACGTAACTTCGGCAACGAACGAAAATTAAACGTAGTTACGTTTGTGCCCCTAATCTATATCGTTTGCGGACGCACACAAGAAGTTCGAATTCACAAACAATTAACGTGAACAAATGTATTAAACTTTATTGTGTGCGTCCGCTAATAAGGTCACAAACGTTACTACGTTTAATTTTCGTTCGTTGCCGAAGTTACGTTTCGGAGAAAGAGAGTAGACCCCCAGAATCTTGAAGACATCTTCCAGTGCAGCGGTGAACAGTTTCAGAGTTATGACGTCTCCCTGTCTCACACCTCGCTGCAGCATGCTCATTTATTTATTGTTCTTCAGCATGATTTATTGTGGTTCAGAATAATGTACGTAATACGTGATATGCGTTTATGCGTTGGTTCCCTAACACCTTGTATATCTTTACGTGCTTGTTTCAGTACGCTGATAGACTGAATTCTATAGAACATTTTAAATTGCGAATGCTAGATAAATATACCTAATAGGTAATATTTTATTTTGAATTATACACTAATTCAGAGTTATTGTGATTGAACTAGCTGGCCAACATTTCAAATATTTTTTTAGGCCCGTTTCTGGCAATTTATCAAAGTAATAAAGCAATATGTATTTAAATAAGTAAAATGGTCTTAGTTTGCAGATTTCACTCTGAGGAAAAACTTCTTCTCACAGAAAAATTATATATTCTATTTTGACTATATCGGAAAATAAACCTTATACCTATAAAGTTAATGTGCATGTTCCTACAAGCCACTGTGATCAAGCGTATCACACGATGAAGAACATTAACTTCATGCAAATAAGCTTCATTTCCGGCTGTAGCGCGACCGAGCTAAGTCCAACTTCGCTCTTATAGTTTGTCTATAAGACTTCGATTGGCAAATTCGGGCGATAATTGGTTAGACAAAAATAGGGATCAAGATACGTTAATTATTTCGAACATGAATTGATTAATAATTCAATGACAATACGACGTATTTAAGATTTTCCACTGCATGAAGACGATGAGATTTTCCTAATATTTGACACCATAACTTTCCGCTATTTTAGCGACAGAGAATATAAAGCTTAAAAGGCTTCCGCTTGTAAAATATTTTTTTCAAAAATACTGACTAATTATGTAGGTAGTGATGATCGTTGCTCGCAACCGCAGTTGCGGAACAAAACCAAACATGAGTTTGTCGTGAAATTATATAGTAAGCTGATATGAAATTATGTAAGTAAAAATCTCCGATATTGAGATAGTTTTTATGTGATTCACCATGTTGTGTGTAAATAGTTGTAAATACGAGTGACATAGAACTATTGTCTGTTCGGGTTATAGAGTGAACGATTTTATTTTTATGTGCTGATGAGTGGTCGCGGTTGTCGCGTCGCTGACGAACGATTTCATACTTTAGTTTGGCGATCAGATCGAAGCCGTCGGAACAAATAAAATGTTATTTCTTTTAATATGATAATGTTTTTATTTACTAGCAACCCGCCCCCTTGTTTTGAGAGGAATAATCCTCATTGGTACCCTTACATAGGGGCGATGAAGGGTTATGTCGGTCTCTAACCGACTAAAACCCACTGTTCCTACAACTCCTATGTGCCTGGGGCCCGGGAAATACGAGTACATTCATGCACACCCTGACTGTTATCAGCTTGCCATTCCCGGCAGTCCACATTACCATGTGCGGCCTATCTAGCGACCGCACGTTTTCCATAAAGGCAAGCAGGAACCACTGCGCGCCATTAGCCTGGCTAGTCCTGCGACGACTTGCTAGCAAACTGCTCCTGCTTCGCTCGGGTGCAATGGAAACATGACAAATCACCGAGATTTATATATGACAACAGCTCTACGTATCGGGTCCTAACTATCTTTCAAGCTGTGCCCGACTTGAAAATCGAACACAGAACATCCAATCAATGCATATGTTGTTATAACGAGGAGTACGTGCGCCAAAAACTGAAGGACGCGCCAAGGGTGCAGCTGCTGGAATCGCACCGCAACGTCAATTTCGAGGCGTTTGTGGTGCGCATACCTGTTATCTCCATTTGGTGTTAGAAGAAAGTTTTTGGCCGCATAATGTGGTGTTCCGTCGCTTCCGCGGACAAATTCCACCCGAACGCACAAAACATTCGTGCTAGTGAAGTGATACTAACGTAGGTAGTTTTAAGTTTCATATATTATCAGAATTGTTGTTATAGTATGTATATTTAGGTTAAGGTATTTATCTGTGGGTCTTTGTAACCTGACAAAAAATGGATTATTATTATATAAAACGCGCTTGGACGTAGAGTTGCTAACACTTTAAATACTTGTAGACATCTCATCGAAAGCTCAGAAGTCCAAACTAAAGATTTGCCAAAGAGCAATGGAACGTAGCATTTTAAAAAGTCACCAATCGTATTCGCAACACCACAATACGCTCCAAGAGAGGCATCGCCGATGTAGGCGACAAGTCTGCGAAATTAAAATGGGACTGGGCGGTTCACATTTCCAGGATGGGTCTTTAGGGGCATGAGGAACAGGGTGTAAAGTTCCTCAATACTCCATAGAAAAGGGTGGATCCAAAATCAAAAAGTCGTTTATTCAAATTTGGCTGATAATCAGCACTTTTTGAACGACAAAATTACAGGAGACAGACCCCCAAAACGGCCGCTCTTCGCCACTTCCTAGTGTTTTAGTTGGTAAGAAAAAGTGGCAGAACAAACTCCCCAGCAACACATCTGTTAGTTAGGTTAGAAGAGGTTCTTCTAACCCTTGTAGCCCACCAGACAGTGGGCTACCGCCCGACAGTTGTTGTCAGGTTTTGCTATATAGTTTTAAGTCGAAGTTAACTTTGCTTGCGACTTGTACGAAATTGATGTTAGTTCTCCGTCGTGTCATAGATGGCGCTGTAGTACTTTTTGTTGTAAATTGCTTTTTGTAGGTCGCTACATTACTCCCCTCCGGAGACCGGAGGTCGATAGTAGAATGAGTCATCTTGCCTTCGATCAATAATAGAACTAGATTAAGGATCAGGAACAAAAATGAATCGCTAAAGTGTCCACGTTTGCACACACGTAAACATCTATATTTCATAGAAAAAAGTTTAATAATATTAACAACTTCAGTTTATTATAAACCATAACACCCTCACATAAAGTTTAATAACAATTGCAAAAGATATTTATTTAAGTCCTTTCATCGGAGAAAGCTAAAAGGCAATAAATTTAAAACGTCGCTTGAAAATAAAAAGTCATGAGTACAAAAATATTTATTCTAAAATGTATCTTAAAATCTAAGTGACAAGGTTAAAAAAATTACGTTGACAATTCGCGCTTACACTAATTTAGAACTAGACGTATTTCTTGGTATTACATTTCAATGCTCAGAACACAGTAAGTATTGAAAGACGTGGAGTTGCAGAATATATTTTTTTAGGCCAAGGCTCGTTTTGTATGGTGGCAATTTTTTTTTAAAAAGTGGTAGACTAAGTAGTAGGTACTATTTTTAACCGACTTTAAAAAAAGGAGGTTGTCGATTCGACTATATTTTGTTTGTTTGTCCACCTATTTCTCCACCAATAATTGTAAAACGATGCTAAAAATTTTTATTTTTATTCTAAAGCATATACTCTTGTGGTGGTCCCGTTGTCACCAAGTCCTAGAGAAATCGAGGCAACCCTCAAATTATATAGGTGCATACAATGTTTTTCATGATCTAATGAGGCTCGTCACGTATTCCTGTGGTATCATCAGAACTTAAACTTGTTGAACCTTTAAAGAAACAGGCGCGGTTTATTGAATACAGTTTTAAAGTATTTCATGAAAATACCTACAGGTACTTATAGTTTTCTTCCGATAAAGATTTTTGTAATCTATTTGCGTGTTCCCAGTTATGTCCAAACTATCAAAATAAATTGAACATATTCTCTAATGTTTATAAGGTTTATGTATTCTGCACATCGAAATGGTTCGCTAGAAAATCTATAACAAAAATAATATATAAAATAACAACACTACTCCATGTATTGCCGGTTCCAAAACAGTCGATGTTTGTAACAATAGTTGGTGCGTTGTTGCAAACATTGGCCAAACATCAAAATATTAGCTAACTTAATTATTTTTACTATTTATCCTGTTTTTATTTCACGAAAAAACACTTAAATAATATAAACTTACCGAAATTAAAAAATCCTTCCAAAATCGTGGTTTTACGGTGGTTATTTTCCCAGTTTTAAAACGCGCACTACGGCATCTCGACGTCTTAGCGTTGGCTATGCTTGGACAATACTAATTTGAAATAAGACCACAAAATTATTTGTGGTCTTATTTTTCGTGCCGTTTTTGAAGCGCTCATCGGGAATCTAGTACTATTATTGATCGAAGCATCTTGCAGTATTTTGCCGTGCCAGTTGTAAGCTCGTAGCCACATTGTTTTGTTCACGGTGAGTCGGAACAGTCTGCGGTGGTGATGCAAACCCCAGAGAATCGGGGCCGGCGCTGTGTTTGCTCCGGTGCGTCGTACGTGGTACAGCGCCGCGTTGTTGGCAGACAGCTAGTGGTGTGGATCGGGAGGTAATTAAGCTCTCGACTGGGCGAAAGCGTAGTGTGCTGTGCCACGAGAACATCTGGCGATAAGGAAGGGAATTTGGAGAACAGAGGGTTTGGCTTAAAAGGTGATATAAGTAAGTACTACTAAAAATCCAGCATCAACATTTTTATTTCAGCTGTAAGTCACTACTTCTGAACAACACAGTACTTATAAGTATTAATATTGCACCAACATTTGATAAAACAACAAATAAATGTATCCTTTGATGGCCAGGTTATGTGGTAGTTTGCTGCTGCCTCCAAAACTCTTCGCGGTTTTCCAAAAAGCGTATAGCTTCTTCCGCCTGTCTCATGACAACATCGTTCTTTTTATCCGCTATGGCCAAGTCTGGATTCTTCAGCAAGTTCTCAAGGTAGATCTTGTCGGAATACAATTGTCCTAGAACTGGTTTAGCAGATTTTGACCTCTTTTTCGAGGTTTTCTTTACTACTTTGACGGAACCGATCGTGTTTTCTATGGCCTCCTGAAAATATAAACTACGAATTAGAAGGTAGATACTAACTTGTTGCTGGCTCTACTAATGTCTAAATTAAATTTCTATAGGTATGACTCATCATTTTCCTTGCCTTTTACTGCTTTCACTTACAATTATTGGTAGGCTGGTAGTACACTGCCTCATTGTTCTAGTCGTCGCCAGAGCTACTGCTGAGCCTAATGTCCTGAGATCGATCACGCGATTGGGGAACGCCCCCCAATCGCTGCTCCAGACCACTGGAGTTTGTGGGGCATTTTCATATGCACAACTTTCTAGTCCAGCAACAAAGGCAAGTGTTTACTACACTTATCTTAGTTGCTGATTTGGAAAATTTTCGGTATAAACCTACCTAAAATAAAGAATATTAACTTGTATGATTATTCACCTGCGCTTTCTGCACTCCAAGTCTAAAATCATTTAGATCTGGCCTCGCCCGTAGACCTCGATGATAATGCACGAGGCTCATCTCGAACTCTCCGCAGTAGTACAGGGCTTCGGCCTTCCGAAGCAGGGCCTTCGCGTCCTTAGGATCGAGTCTCAAGGCTGCCTCTGCGTCGACCAGTGCTGAGCGGGGCTCTCCTAGCAGAAGGTAGCATTTACTGCGGGAGACGTAAGCTGCTTTCTCATCAGGGGCCAGTTCGATTGCCTGCAAAGAAGAGATTTACTTGAGAGTTTTCGAAGGAAGCACATAAAGACCACTGACTAATAGTAATCTCTCCCACAAGAACCGTGCATTTTTCTGGAATAATAATCGGTACTTCTGTCGTCGTATCGTCGTCATATATAAGTATAAACTATAGGGGATTGTTTAACCCCATAAGTCTCTGTATAGTACAATATCTAACTGAATAACAACACCTCATTTAAAATAAGAAAACCCAAACCGAAATATACCTTACTGACAAACAAAACAGCAGTACGGTATCGCTCCCTCATCATCTCAGCCCTGGCTAGTGCCAGCAGCGTGCCAGCATCCGCTTCATCAGGTAACTGCAACGCGCTACTCCTCTCAGCTTTATCCTTCAAATTCAGCGAATGCTTGATGTCTTTAGAACCCATCACTACAGCGGCTGCTCGGTCTTTATCAGTGTACAGCTCTTCCTCCCGTCTCCTTCGTTCCCGTTTCGGCTTCCTCTTCCATTTTTTCCTCGCCTTAACGGACTCTTTTCTCTCTTTGATAGCGAGCTTCTCATCTTCGATTTCCTGCTCTCGTCCTTTGTCAGCTGACGGCGGTGCTCTCTTACTGATCGATGCTTTTTGGACTGGAATTTCTTCCTCCTCATCGCCGATGCCTACTCGGACGAAGCTTTGTAGGAACTCTGCGTCTTTGGTGGATCCAATCCAATCCATCAGGAATTCGGGATGATAGGTCTTCCACTAGTTACGTAATGTGTAGGTGTGTGGACAGGCGTCAGTATCGACGCCCCGGCTGTCGTTGTCATGGTGACTGAATGTGTTTTCGCACCCACTTCTGGCACACTAGTGGTGTATGGGCCGTTCTAAGGGGCGGCTGTGTCGCCGAGCTATGGCATGGCTGTTTGGGTAAAAGTTTGTTTTGTTACTGACTAATGCAGATTTTTATACAAATACCCACGTTAGATTATTTATCTTCAAGTACCAAGACAAAAACGAATCTGTAAATCTATTTAAATGCCCTATACAATACCTACCTTATCGCTTCGTGTAGCGAGAAAATTAGGTTAACAAATGATTTTACGGCATGATGTCTGTTGGATACAGACAAAGATGATAATCAACACACAAAACATCATCCTTTTAGTTCCTGAACGGTCAGGGCGACTCTATTGCCATCAACCGCTAAAGTACTGGCTACTGAGAAATTCCAAATGGAAAAACAAAATAACACTGCCTGACCTGGGCCTTGGCGTTGGACTAGATCGAGGCATCATGATTAGCAGTAGCTCTTGCGACAACTATATGACTAGACTAAATAGGGAGTTAAGATGCGAATAGTAGCTCCATGAAAAGTCTTCCTTCAGAATATCATCATTATTTTATTTTTATTTTATTTTATTTTATGCTATTCGGGAAACTTACAGCTAATAAAAACAACGTTCATAAACAATACTGATTTGAAGGCCATTTACAAGTTTCCGCAGTTAAACGAAGTAACAAAAAAAAAAGAAACAACAACAAAAGAAAAAGGTAGGTACAAAATAACTACTAAAACTACTAAAACAAGTTACGAGAGACAATAAACTACAAACTAAAAATTTAAATTAAAAACTAAAAACTACAATTCAGATTTTTAAAAAAATCACTTATCCGTAAAAAAGCTTTCTACTAATAAATGCTTGAGCCGCGAAACACTGGTGTTGAAAATATCCAAATCATGTTCACTAGTGAGTTTATTAAAACTTCTGAATCTTCTTCATTATCTAGCCTTTTCCCAACTATGGACGGCTGTCTAACCGGATACAGCTGAATACCGATATTTTACATGGAGCGACTGCCTAGCTGACCTCCACAAGCCATTTAGACCATTAAGTACTGGGTAATATATACCCCATGGTAGGACTGATTGTCAGACTTTCGGTCCACTGACTACTGGTAACGACTGTCAAAGATTTACAATTGACAATCGGGACCAACGGCTTTCCGAGGCACAGAGGAAAATCGGAATGAAATGGGTGATCAACCATCCACGGACCAAACTAGGCAAGCTCGGCTTAACCTGAGGATCGACCCCGAGCAGCGGTTATTATTTAGCCACGTGCTCCTCTTTTAACTCTTGCTTCAGAATTCATAATCTTAATCATATATTCGGTTGCTGTATCAAGTTCTCAATGTAAATAGGCACCTATATGCATTCCAGGTCGTAAATAACAAAGCGTGATCCTGCAATAAACTTAATCGATTCAACACTAATTAAATTTACATATTCATAAGCATGAACTTCTGTGACAAACTTAATAGAGCTCCGCTTTAATAATCAATCAAATTAAATCCATTATAATTGAACAACTAATTAGTTGTTCAATTATAATGGATTTAATTTAACAAAGCTTTAATTAATAAATCTCAATTTAACAGTAATACCATGTTCAATATTTCAACATCTATACAAACGACAGGCATTTATTTAACGAGATGGTTTTTAATTGCATTCAAAGCTGAACAGACATAAGAACGAATATCAGTAAACAAAGCCTTGCGTTGGTCGTAAAAACAACATCAGATTTGAAGCGAGATCAAATCTGGTACGAGTTCCCGAGAATATTCTCCTTGCGAGAACTTTGCTGTTAAGTTCTCGAGAATATTCTTTTGGCAGAGAATTTACGAGAATTTATAAAATGAATGACTCTTTTGTGTCGATCTATTTAAGAGTAATAGTTTTTAGTGCATTTTGAACTTTTACGAAGTTTACGTTAAAATAATCTACTCCACAACTTAAATTCTCAGTAAATTCTCTTGAGCAAGAACATTCCCGAGAATATTTCCAAGAACATTCTCATAAATTCTCTTAAAATTCCTAAGGTATTTATGTTAAATTAGGATTTCTGTATTAGAACAAACTTTATGAGTTATACAAATAATCAACTTTAGTAAAATTTTAAAAAATAACATTATACGAACGGTGTATGGTGTACCTAAATAATTAAAAACAAAGTAACAACCACAATCTTAACATTTCTTGAAATCGAATCAAATTGCTAATGCAGTAATGCTATTCGTCTATTGATAACGATTGACCCATGCCATCTAAGTTGATGTGGTCTGTTTCTGCCAAGATTACTGGCTCATCCTCTGCCTATTCTTCTGATGAGCTCTTTTCAGATTCGTTGTCTAAATTGATTGTAGGCTCTTCTCTTTCGCTTGTGGCAGAGGTAGTTGGATTTGGTTCTTCAGACTCTTAAACGTTGTGGTTTGTTCATAATTTTCCAATCGTGAGCAATCCGACAAATTTTGCCTAAAATTTGGATTTCAGCCAAACGTCAGGTAGAGCAGTCACGCGATCTCATGGTGACATGGAGGGAGCGACTGTCGCAACCCCGTGCAGGGCACGCCACAATAGTGGCGATAAGTCCCCTTTTTGAGGAGTGGCTGGAGAGGCGCCACGGCGCCCTCACCTTCCGCCTGACGCAGATCCTCACCGGACACGGTTGTTTCGGGAGGTTCCTGCACCGAATCGGGTGGGAGGATACGCCCGGGTGTTACCACTGGAGGTTCCGAGGATCGGCCGGAGGACACGGTGGAGTACACCGTGGACCTCTGCATCGCTTGGGCTGAGCACCGCCATGTCCTCGTAGCGGCGAGTGGCGGCGGCGGCCTCACGCGTCGGTCCCTGGTTCAATCCATGGTCCGGAGCGAGAGGGAATGGGAAGCCGTCGCCTCCTTCTGCGAAGCAGTCATGCTAGCGAAGGAGGTGGCGGAAGGTGAGAGGGAGAAAGCCTCACGTCCCAGCCGCCGCGGGAGGTTATCCGGGCGTCTGGGGGCAACCAGTAGCTCCCGCCCACCGTAGGCGCGGGCCTTTGGACGGTGAGTAATGGGCTAGCTCACCGTCTGTCCGTCTTATGACGACAGGCCGTGCCGACGGCGAGTTCGTGTTCCACGCGCGCCTCAAAGAGATGTCAGCAAATCGGAAGGGGACCGAGAGGGCCGATGCCTGCCAGGGCTGCGGGACTGTTCGAAAAAGATACCGTGGCCCTGGAACACAAAGGGCTAAGAAGGAACATGGATAGGTTTTAGTCAGTACAACTCTGACACTCCCTTCCGCTCCGTCCGGAGGGGTTATTTGACGATTTTTCTATGAGAGAGAGTGAGAGAGACAAACAGAGAAACACGCACACGCCGCACGGCTTACAACTATAGCAATTGTCCCTGTCCCTGTCCTTGTCCCTGTCCCGGTCCCTGTCCCTGTCCCGGTCCTTGTCCCTAGACTCTGTCCCTGTCCCTGTCCATGTCCCTGTCCTTGTCTCTGTCCCTGTCCTTGTCCTTATTCGCCGCACGGCTTACAACAATAGCAAAAACCAGTCAAGTGCGTGTCGGGCCACGCGCAGTGTAGGGTTCCGTAGTTTTTATAACAGCCAAGTGCCGGTCGTATTCGCTTACTGATACTTTCGTACCATGCTCTAACTAAAAGCCAAACATGACTACCTACCTAGTTTGACTTCCTATACAAACAACAACAACTTATAAAACTTATTTAGGAATGAAACACTGACAACGCGAGACAACTGATGCTTAGCTCCATCTATCGACATTTCTATGGAGTTGTTCGAAATTTTCGAGTCAAATACAATTGGTCGACTGTTACTCGTAAACTTGTAAAGCCCACTTAAGTGTGATAGTATTCCTTTAAACTTCGTTATAATTATATAGGTACTACTGCCGTGACATTTGTATTTCTAACTACAACCGTTTAGTCTGTAGAGGGGGGACACTTAACCCTAACGAAAATTGGTACTTTAAAGCTAGATAAGTCACGAACGGTTTACTTAATCAAAAAACCGTCTTTCCAAACCCCTAATATTTTTGAAAGACCTATCCAACGATATCCCACAGTTTAGGAAGGACAAAAAAATAAAATATCATTCCCACTTTACATGTAGGGGAGGTACCCTAAATAATTGTTTTTTTCAAAATTTTATTTTACCACTTTTTCGGCGTCATTAACGTGTATACTCATGCCAAATTACAACTTTCTAGTACCAATAGTTTTTGAGCTAAACCGCGGACAGGCAGACAGACGGACATGGCGAAACTATAAGGGTTCCTTGATGACTACGGAACCCTAAAAAGTGTCGTTACAACTTTTTTGGTCTTAAATTTTTCCGTCTAGCCCCCTTTCGCAACGCGCGATAAGGAACTTCGTTCCAAAAAAAAGTTAGAGCAGTCAGTAAATCCAATTTTAAATTCTCGTAAATTCTCCGTCGAAAAGAACATTGCAGAATATTGCAGAATATTCTCGATCCGAGAACATTCTCCGTGAGAGAATATTCTCTCGGCCCATCACTAGGTACGACTAGTACGAAACATATTGCAATAATAAAATTGTAGGTGCAATGCTACGTGTAACAGCTACATTGCTACAGGATCTGGCGTAGCGGTTACGCCGTAGCACGCATTGCTATCGGCGGCGCGTGGCGTAGCCTATGAAACGAGATTTGGGAACCCTGAATATTCGCGAAAACAATTTCGCGAAACAAAAACTGCTTAAATAATATCATAACATTCCTATTCGTACTCTAAAGTTCTTCTAAATAATAGTACCTTGGCTAGCGAATTGAGCCCTCGATCGTAGTTCCCGTTCTTGATATGGCCGGTGGCTTCATCACGATGTTTCTTAGCCTCCACAGGATTTGTGATCGGTAGCTCAGGTTCTTTCCCTCGACCCATTGTGTATTATAACGAATGTGGTCTACAGAAACTCTCGTCAAGACGACCTGTAAGCAAAAATCAACATTTATCCTTTTGCAAAATTGTCTGTGATGCGAGTTGTTTTGTTCACATTATTTGTGAAGAACTTTACACCCCAAATAAAGTTAGATAATGTTCTGCAACAAATGAGGTTCGAACATACGATCTCTCAGCTGCCAATCTGCCGCATTATTAGCCAAGAAGAAACCCACGGCCAGCGTTTACGCCACGCACGTTGAGTAAAGTAACGTAACAAATATTATGATTGCGTAGCTAAAGCAAGCCGATCCAGTTACCAAAAAATATTAAACTGTTCCTTAGAGTACTTGGTAAATATTTTGCGTAAAGCTACCTTCCTGTAATGTATTAGGTAAATGTTTGCTTAGTTACCGACCCCGGAACATGATGGATGATGGGCTGCCATAACAGACCGTTTTGTCGTAAAGCTTACTATTTCTGCCTATTCGTTCCGTTCTAATCTGATAATTTTTGGCGTTGGGCTTTGAAGGGAGCGCCGTCGCAGCTAGAGGTGTTCCTGAATCATGGACGCGCGGGCATAAGTACTTCAATTTGTTGGTAAGTTTTGTTCTGACGAGAACCTGAGACCACCCTGAGAGAGCTTAATAAAAACCAACTGAAAATCTTGCCGTTTTCGGAACCAATTCAAAGTTGTATTTATTTTCCTACGATTTAAGGAACATTTAACATTTGCAGCAATTGCCAATATCAGGAAAACGCCAGCAGCTACGCTGTTCTCATGGCGCCACTCCAAACCTCCGTAGAATCGTAATCGCTTCCGTGATGGTCGCATATTACTCTTTGCAGTTATCGCGACATCTTCCGTTCAATGTCATCATTGCCATTTACCGACCTCATTGGAGAAAGGGTGCATTAATTTTACTTTTTTTCATGCGCAAATGTATCTGTAATGTATATGTATGGAAATGTATATGAAATATTGGTTTTATTCGGCTTGATAAAACGTAGGGTTTCGTTTCTTGAGACGGAACATGTTTGACTTATTTGCTGATACATTGGATTTTAGAAAATTAGTTTGGCAGAAATTGCAGGAACAGCTTTTTCCTTCTTCTTGTTCGGGTGTTTAGAACCTGGTATCCTCTGACTTGGCCTTACATGCCGTCGAGAAATATTTTTCAGGCATGCTGGTTTGGTTTCCACACGATGTTTTCCTCATCATTATACAATACGCTCATGAATCCGAAAAAGTTTCAAGTGAAGTTGATCCCGGAAGAGATTTTTCCTTAGTTTGGAAAATTCAGGTTTCCCAAGTAGCTATCTGCTTTTAACTATCTGTGTTGTTATTGCGACGAGAATGCAATCATTTTGAAAAGAAATGGCTTAATGTAAACCTTATTAGTAGTTGTAGATAAAAGTGCACAACCCTGAAAAAAAACTAAATTATGGAGAATTTTTCCTGTATTTCGGCATTCCACTAAAGCGCTTTGCATTTTTAAAGCAAATTAGCGTGACATCTCCCACTTTGCCCGTCAAGGGAAAATGACTGCGCCTCCAGCATTATGAACTTTTTTTTTGCAAAAGTTAATTTGTAATCTATTGCTTCATTCTACTTGCATTCCGTTGGCTACGTGGTATTTTAAACTTTGTTAGCTAGGAGTTTCGTTTGCGTGGCTTAGCTGACATTTATTATAGCGATCAGATTATGTTTTGAACTTTTAAATAATTGTTTACAAAGAAAATTATATTAGGTAAGTATATCTTTAGATTCGCTTCATTGGGGGTAGCACTGATGGTGTCAGACCGCGTTGTTCCTATCAACTTATATCTGACTCACTCTTGCAAGTTTACCTGCATTTATGGACCAAATGTAATTTATAAGTTGATGGTGAATCTCCAAAGACGGTGGTGTTACAGTAAATAGGTAGAAAGAAAGAAAAAAATGAAAATACGTTAATTTGGCTGACGACACAAGTATCAATACATAGCATTAAAAAAATAAAATAAAACTTATACCTAAACATAGAAAAAAAAAACAAAAAAATATTTTATGTGTGTCTCACGACTGTGCCGTATAGACCCAGTTCAGCAAAATGCCACCAAGGCAACTAGTGTCCGACGCTGGTTTTCAACCAGACCCAGGACCGGGTAGGTATCATTTATACCTATTTGATAGTATATCTCTATGCGCTAGTACTTAGAAATATTTTGCAGGAGTGCATTATCTCTCTATTTCGTTGCTTGGTCAATTCATGTTTACAAAACATACCATTAATTTGCCTAACAAAACTAACTAAAAATAATGAGTTTGATTCACGATTATGCAACGGACTCATAAATAATTATGTACCAGCAGGCAAGCTATAGCTCATAACTTTGGCATCGGTGCTCATTATCGTGGATATTATTCATGCAAGCTTGGCAGCTAGTCGGTAAACGGCATGCCACATCATACTGCAGGGGCAGGCTATGCAATCGTAGCTTCTCTGTTAAGATTTTTGATGGCTAATTAATGAGATTTTGGTATGAGTGTTAGATTTTTAAGTAGCTGCAATTCTTGCTGTCATATATCACTTTGATTGTCTTATGTTTAAATAAAGCGAGGGTCATATTAAAATTGAAACAGAAGGTGTTTTTAAAAAACATCTTAGAAAATGGTGAAGAATTGTCATTTTCCATCTGCATTTGCTGTGAAATATTTAAATAGGTAAACCTTATTTCCATTCAAGTTTGAGAAGTATCTCATCAGCCGAAATATTAACATTAGCACCATTTACGAGGAATACCACCATGCGTTATCACAGCTATACGATATCTAGGATCGTGAAACACGCGAGCCCACGATACGGCTCTTTTACGACCACAAAAATAATGAAATTAACCATTATTTGCCCTGTAAACGGGCTCAAGACGTACGCGGGTAAACTCAACCGGATCGAACTAGATATCTTTTGAAGATAGCGCATAATTTACTACTCAAATATAGGCGGAATGTCGTTTTGATTTGAATTGATAGCGTTGTGATGAGCACTGTCATTTGTTTTGGTCTTTATTGTGTAGTAGAAGGTCTTGGAAGGTTATCTCGACCATCAATCAGACTTCTATGGTTTGGTCTAGTCGAAAAAGGAAATTGCGTTTCATTTGTGACCTAAAATGATTGGTTGGTGAATTTGGAACAGAAATCGTGTGTTGTTTATGGCTTCACGCTTCGGGTTAACTTCGGTTTTCTTATCTACATAATGATTAAACTCGGTGATAACTACTGCACCCAATGTTTATGAAGTATATAACTCGATCATTTCACCTTATCTGTAAATCGCATCAGTTTGCAATTAGTCAATCTACTTCATTTAAAGGGGCATATTTGAAAATAGATATCTGCTCTTCCTCTTCCAATGTGACCACGTACTGTAGTCAATCTATTTACTTCTTTAATACCTTCATTTTCAGCAGATGCAGGTTTTGGGTTTATATAAAGATCACACAAGCCCTCATTTTTTGTTATTAAAAACTGGACTAGTCTATCGACTAAACCAATAAACTAACCTCTGGTTTTTCAGATTTACGTGCGTATTGTATAAATATCACTTGCTTCGGTGAAGGAAAACATCGTGAGGTAACCAGCATACCCCAGATACAGAGAAATATTTCTCGACGGTATATAAAGCTGCCCATTCTCTGGCAAGCAAGCAGCGTTCTCTGTGCTTTTGTGACAACCGTACTGCGATCGCCAACCCGCCTGCCAAGCGTGGCGATTATACCGAAACCCCCCAAAATGTCAATGTGGCGACACTTGGGAGAGGCCTATGTCCAGCAGTGGACGTCTTTTGGGCTGAATTGATGATGATGATAATGATGTAAAACTAATTTAGAGGCCCATGGTCGGCATACAAAATCTGACACCAGGTCAAATTCTGAATAAATGCACTTAAAAACAACCCGCACGTTTCCTCCTATTCCAAAATATACTTTACCTTTGTTTCTTCGGATCCTTATCTGATCACACTCGCACACACTTCAAATCACGCACGCACTTCAATCAATTAATTAAATTGCTTATTTTTTATTACAAAATTAACTATTAATTAATTAGTTTAACTATATTCTGAGTAGCACCGCACAGAAGGAACCACAGTGAGTCACAGCAGTTTGCAGACTGAACCATTGAGCCACTAGTTGATCGGGTTCGACTTACCCCTAATGAAAGGGTGGTTTACACTGCACGATACTGCAGGTCTCACGACTTTGGGTACGATATGGTTTTTTTTTACGTTTTTGTCCAGCAATGCAGCAGTTACCTTATGGAATAGTTAGTATTATATTGAACTAGCTGTCCCGCGCAACTTCGTCTGCGTCACATTTTCCCCGTTTCCGCAACATTTTTCATTGCCTATGTCTTTCCCCAGCTTGAAATCTATCTTCTTGCCAAATTTCATTAAGATCCGATCAGCCGTTTAGTCGTGAAAAGGTAACAAACAAACAAACAAACAGAGTGACTTTCGCATTTATAATAATATATATATATATTAAGTATGGATATGGAATATTTGTAGTTAGTATTGTAATGAATGTGGAATACCATATCATTATAATATTCCATATTCATTATTATAATAATAATGATTACATTGAGGGTTGAGTATAGAAACTAGCTTAGACTAGAACTTACTTAAGTTCTAGGCTGACTGTTGAGTAGAGAATTATCCAGACGCCCGAAGTGTAGACAGCTATAGCAACTAGAAACCTACTCACCTCGTTTTCCTTTCTTTTGATGACTAATCATCAAAAGAAAGGCCACTTAGACTATACTAGGGGGGGGGGGGGTATTCGTGTTGTTCTTAAATTAAATTTTCTTCTGCTGGTATTGACAGTCTACGATATCCTGGCTTAACAAATATTTAAAAACTCTTCCCGGCAAAGGTCCTTTTCAAAGTTTTTATAAAATATATTTGCCAGTAGCAAACTCTAAAACGCCCCAAACTATTAAACAAAATAATCCGATAACTTTTTCTAAACCTTTTAAATCCGTCGTTCAAGCAAAACAAATGAAAACGTAATTTGAGAAGTTTCCCCAAAATGAGGGCTTTGTTTATTTTTTGCTACATTACGGGGTACCCGGCCGTGTTTATTTCAATAAAGAAATGAGTAAGGGCACGCAACGTCAATAATGAAGTCTAATCTGTTCGCTACGGAATTTACTTATGAAAAGTTTCGATTTCAGCGAATCAAATTATGCGGTGAACAGAAAATGTCAACATTATGACCATAAGCTTTGCTGATTGAATATTACTAGGCAGTAATAGAATAAACGAGAAGAATAAGCACAAGCACGAAGAGACTAGGAACATGTAGTGAAGAAACATTGCAACTACCTGTATAAAAGACAGGTAGAGGACGACCTCCGGCTACCGGCGGCACGTGGTGGACTAGCATGACGAAGCTCCTATTGGAGGATAGAACTACCAGACTCCACAACCCAGGACAGATTGTCCTGGTGCCAGAAAATTTGAAGAGCCGACCCCACCTAAACCGGGATAGAGCTAGGAAGAAGAGGAAGAAGAGTGATAGAATAAACTGTTCTCAAAACCAAAACCAAAGTTGCTGAACCAACCATTCTTAGTTTTTACACTTTTAGAAATCTAAATGTGCGTCTTATATCACTGTTCTTATAATATCTGATACATTTTAAATATACTTTTGGCGTTGTCTCATCTTCTAGTATTTAGCTGCATCCGGTTAGAATGGAAGCCGACTTTGCAAAATTCTCGACAGATGATGATGATGATTTGCGGTTCTCTCATCAGGCTCTACCTACTCAGCTATTAAGTTTTTTCATGGTGAAATGCTTGATATGGCAAATTACCATATTGTATGAGGTTAATGATGGGTAGGCAACCTTGCAAAGCGATATCAATATGTCGTGTGTCGTCAAGTTAAACTAGGGATTGTGTTGGAATTGGAACCAATTTGTTGTCTTTCACCAATCAACATCCAATCAATTCGCAATTACTGCTTCGACACTACTCAATTGCAACGCTGCGCCCCCGTTAGCAGGCTCAAACGTTATTTAAATTATGGAATAATAATAATATCTTCATTGAACAAAATACCTTACAATTTGCTTAAATATCTAGCTCGTGTTACACAATTTGTGAAAGGCGTTCAAATTTATTAAACCCAGCCTCCAAAACTAGGATACACTGTGTCTTAGGAGTCAGTATTCTACTGTCGCTTGGCCTTTCCCCATCTTAAACCTTATCAAGTAAACAGTACAAACGCTAAATCAGCAGATTATACACGGTAAATACCTACACATACAAAATAACATAAACAAGGAAAGAAAAAGAGGTGAATAAGGGGTAAACTGTGAGTGAGTGGGAGTGCGTGTGTGGGTGGGTGTGTGTGTATGTGTGTGCGTATGTGTATACAGTTGTTGAGAATGTTAACTTATAATAGTACATTTTGATAAAAGTGCGGTAAGTTGAAAATTACAGCCGACGCGATATTGCTAGCCCGAGCCGCAGGCGAAGGCTTCAAGAAAGCAGAGGCTGTAATTATCAAAGCGCACGTATGTCATACGAGATTTTATAACATATTTGCGAGGAAATTTATCATTACTTGACGGCATTTTCAAATAAAAACAATACAGCGAAAAGAAAAAGCGCGCGGAATAATTTTTACTTGTTCACAAATTAGCGATGCGCGCCCATCAGCGCTTTTTTTAAGGCAAAGGCACTAAAACAGCTAGTATATCTAATAAAGTAAATTAATATTTTTGTGTTTTGTTATTGATAAATGGTTGTAATTTATGGTCAAAATTAATTAAATTAAAGAATTATATGTTTATTTATTAAATTTTATCTCCCAAAGATAATTTTATGCATAATAATGTTGACTATTTTTTTGACATAAAAACTCTTTGCTAAGATTTAAAAACCGTGCGTTACAATAACGCACAAGTACGTAATGAGATACATGACGATATTGAAATTGGTGAAATAAGAGACCCTTTACGAACAAATATGTTATAAATATATATTACATGTGAAGGAATTTAATGTAGTTATGCAGTGACCTGTTACGCATTTAATTATGACATGGGCAACAGCAGTTTCTCAGTCTTCGCATAATTATAGTAAAGAAGATACAGAGGATTCTGTAATTTATTCTTAATTAGCGTGATTCTTGAGTCTAGTTATAGATGAGGATTTATTTATGTTTCTATATATTATTCAGCTCAACACATACTCAGCTCTACACACTCGGGCAATTTGTACTGTTACCTCGTTTGCCTGGATCTGGTGGTGGTATTTGCTGATGCTTCCAGAGTGTGGCTCTGAGCACAAAGAGCTGTCTCACCGTCAAAATATTTTTTTATTCGGAGTACAGCTGTTGTGTCGGATACCGGAAATGTTTATTTAACACTTCTTTATGGACAACCCCTTGTGCCGTTCCACCTCTAGGAACTTGTTTTGGTGGTGCCACCCCATGCTACCCACTAGAATGCAATAGTTGGCGATGGACTGACAGAGGGCAGTGTATAGCATTTGAAGGATGTCAGGATCTGCGCAGTGCCTTAATGATTTGACAAGATGAATGGTTTTTCTAATTTTGTAGACGTTATTTCCTATCTGACTATACCATTTTAGTCCATCATCAAGTATCACATCTAGGTACGTGACAAATGTAGCTTGGGGCAGTCATAAGCAAGTAGAGGTTGTGGGATCCAGACACGTATGGGCTATGATAGAATATGTGGTGGGGGTTTCGTTTTCGCATTTATCGAGAAATATATTTGGTCTTTTGGAGGTTTAATGTTAGAAGGTTCCTATGTAACCCCTCTTTCACTGCCAGCTTTTCACTAACCAGCTTGGAGAGGAGTGCGGGACAGAGACTGTATCGAAAGCCTTTGTCAGGTCCAGAAAAAGACCTAGGCTTTTCTGATTATTATCTAACTTCCTTGCTATAACGTTTGTTCGGTCTAATACTGCGTTTTCGGTAGATACGTCTTTTTTAAAGCCATATTGGTTATTAGCTAAAATTTTGTGTTTGGTTAGGTAATTTACTAGTTGTTTATTAATAATATTAGGTATTACTCGCGAAGACAAACTATATATATAGTGTATTGTAAAATATCTTAGTCCACCTTTTCATAGAGATCTGAGATTGGAAGTTGTACCTACATAATAAACAAATTCAATTATTTAACCATAGTTTCTATGTCTGAATCGTAAAATGGGGGTGTAATCATCGATCCAACCCAGACTAAAGGTACCTTTAGGTAGATTAAAAACCTTACTAACCAAAGTAAAATAAAAGACGTCGAGCAATACTGAAAAACTGCACCGACTGTCGTAACTTTCTATTAACTTTTCACCAATTTCCTTATTCCTTTAAACTAGCCTTACGACTATAGCATAGGTTTCAAAGTCCCTTAGACGAGGTGAGTTTCTAAGTTGGTGAAATGTTTTCTTGTCACCGCGTTTGATGCACGCAAGGCCGACATAGTAGAGTTAATCAGTGTCTCCAAGATTGGCGTTTTAACTTAATGATCGGTTCAAAAGAAAGTGAAAAATACAGGGTAAGGTAAGGTGACTTCCTGGTTTGATCGTGAGTTATTACAGTGGTGACGATTCTGTGTTTACACCGTAAATGACGAGGTAAAATTTTTAGGGGTGTCATGGAGATAAAGCCAATTTCAGGGGTTGATTTACCAAGGTGATTTCGCTTTTGCCTTTGCGTTGCAAATTATTTTGGTAAATAAAGATTTACTCCTTCTTTGGTATATTGGTCCCAAGCGCTACTGGTGAGCTTGAGGTCATGGGTTTCCTCCCCAGGTCGGGTGAAATAAATATTGGGTTTTCTCCATTTAGTGGGTCGTTTTTAGCATCCCAGGTGACTGGATACTCTGAGGCCTGGTCTCCACCAAAGCGGAGAAGAGATGTGCGAAGCGGAACGGAGAGGAGATGCGTATGAGCTAAGGTTTACCCACCGAAGTTGTGCGGATATGTGTAACGTGAAGAGGAGAGGAGATGTGTACTGCTCACCGCACACCGCTCACCGAACGCCGCACACAGACCACAGCACGCCTAGTACGAAGGTTGGCAATTACAAGACGTATTCTTCTCTCCTCTGCTCAACCGTTTCCACTAAAGCTAAGCGGAGACGAGAAACGTAAATAACAAATATCTATCGGTGGGTTCACAAGTCTTACAACACATCTTCCTCTCGTCTCGTCTCCGATTCGGTGGAGTCCGGCCCTTAGGGTCCTCGCTCACGGCGACTTTTTGTAGCGATGCAGTAGCGATGCTGTCGCACGTCCGCATCGATACAGTCGCGAAGCGGTCGCTAGCTGTGTGCTCTCGCCCACGGGCCCAGATTCAGTCGCAATGCAAACGCGATACTGGTGCTCTTCTGTCGCGATGCAAACGCGATTCAGTAACATATTCTCCACTCACGCGGCACCTTCCCTCCGTTCTCTCCCCGATGTCATCCGACACGGTCGCGCGTTTGCATCGATACATTCGCGATATTGTAGCGCGTTAGTAGCGCGTTGGCATCGCTTCTGTAGCGTGTTACAATTCCGACTAACGCGCGTTAGTAGCGATGCAGTCGCGCATTTCGTTAACGCGCGACAGCATTGCTACAAAAAGTCACCGTGGGCGAGGGGCCTTCAGTTTACAGTACTGCCGTTACGTTGGGCTTTAACATAACTACAGCAAAATGACAGGCGTGATTTTGTATCGAGATTTATTTATTTGTCACACATCACTAATTTTTAAGGTGAGAATTTGAATCTATCGATCAATTCATGCAACCTTGATGCCCCTCGAATAATTCTCATGGATTTATACTATGAATAAAAAAACCTCTTATCGCATGATCTTTATTTGACACATCAATACATAATATATTTATGTAGTTTACCTAGCACATCAAATAATAATTATTTACTGTTATTTTTATTATTTTCATAATAAAAATAACAGCTAAAAGTTCTACGAAGGTACAGATTGAGCTTATTCATTATAGATTAAACAACGACATTTTGGTATGAATATATTCAAAAAGGATAACAGCAGATTGGATGACAAAATGTTATTCTTAGTATATGAGATTTATATTTAAACAGTTAGAAAAGTTATTTAGTCACTTAATAAATGCTTTTAATACTTTAAAATACCATCGAGAGAATATCAGAAAAGATATAATGGGGTACACCGTGGATCTTTTTATTTATGGATGTAAGTACATAATTATTCAAATTGCAATCGTTTCACATTTAAAGAGATCCACAAAAAGTTTACGGAATAAGTACATATATGTCACGAGTATATTCTTCAAGACTACGTTTACATAAGTATTAATACAGGATTATATGTATATCGTATACTAATATAAAATAATCGCGCCCGTAGACAACTCATCTCCTCAATCTTTCAAGATCGACTTACAAAAATCTTCTTCAGTAAGCACACTTTTTAAGTCTTTTCTATTACCACCTGTATTTTCGAGATCCTAAATAAATTATTTTGTTTTCGTAGTCAAAGGTCGTTAGATTAGGCCTCGGAGTCCCCGGAGAGTACAATCGTTGGTACCGGGGTTCGAGCCCGGTCGCAGGATACTTCCAAAGTTGCTGCCTGTAATGATAGTTATTTTTTTTTACCGACTTGTTTTTTGCCACTATCTAATAAGCCAACTAATTCTGGTCTAAATTTATTTCGGTGTTTTTCCTGTGTCATGATAGGACAGTACGACCTCATAAAGTTAAAAATTACCTACCTACATATGGCTTCACATCGTGAATGTATTTGTATCATCATCATCATCATTTCAGCCCAAAAGACGTCCACTGCTGGACATAGGCCTCCCCCAAGTGACGCCATATTGATATTTTGGGGGGTTTTGCCGTAATCGCCACGCTTGGCAGGCGGGTTGGCGATCGCAGTACGGTTGTTACAAAAGTACAGAGAACGCTGCTGCCCATTCCCTGGCAAATCCCTTAGTCGCCTCTTACGACACCCACGGGAAGATATGGGATGGTGCTATTCTTTACGTCCGACACCATACAGAGCTGTATTGCTGTATTTGTATGCCTTACATTTATTACCTAACATTTATTTAAGAAATTAGCATGTGCACTGTACAAACCTCATCTTCTTTCTTTGTGCCTTCCTGGTCGCCAGTTTCAGAAACAGCAGACAACCTCCTCCTAGAAATCGCACTAGCTGACCTCTGGCGCCTCCCTTCAAGCGTCAAATTTGAAGCGCTTGATGTATTAGACATCAGTCTGTTGACATTATGCTGATCTTCATCATACATACAGGCGCTTTTCTTCCATTCGAATTCCATCAAGCGTTGTTTCGTTTGACGTGCAGCGTTCTCTCGGATGATTTGGTCGGCCCTAATACGTAGTACTTGAGAGGCTTGCTTGTGGTGTTCCAATGCAGCTTCGAGATCGCTTCGGGAAAGAGCGAATAGGCTAGAGTAGCCGCGAGATCTGAGAAGTATAGAATAAACTGTCAGTTGTAATATAATCTTACCTTAATTTAAAACCGCAATAGATTGCTGTTATTCTGGCGCCCAGCATGAAACTTTCAAATCAAAGACAAAAATGATTGAATATTTATTTTCGGATATTATACATATTATTACTTTATATTTCCATCATAATATTGTAGTTAGTAATTGTTGCTTTGGTTTTAACAAATCAGGAAATTGGTCCCATGTTGGGCGCCAACACGATATTACTGAAATAAAATTTAATTAATTAATTAGAATAATAAATTAACATAACGAAATCTGGCAATACTTGCTGTTGTATACTACTTTACCTAACGGTAGCAGTTCGTCGTCGCAGTCCTTCAATGCCCAGTAGACTGATCTCACCAAAGACAGACCCCTCTTGCAGCGTCGCCAAAACTTCAGTCTCATCTTGTGACATGACCTGAAAATATAATTACTTAGGTAGGTATTTCTCTATATTGTGCTCCAGCCTTCCTGCTCCAACACAAAAAGTTTTCATACATAGGGAAACAAACGAATAAATGGTGAAAAACATGGTTATTTAAAAATAATCAACTTGAAACGCACACAACACTCGCCAGAAGAAATGATGTACATCTGATGGCCAACATCACCGCGCCTTACGACCACGTCACCGGGGAGGAAGCAAACTGGACGTAGCTGAAGAACCAGATCACGCAGAAGAGAGGCTGAACAGTCGCGGAATAGTTGGACCTAAAAACATAAAAATTTCGTGCAAGTTATATTTTTATTTTCCATAACTCGCTGTTAAAATCCAATGAGATTCAGTATTATTATAATGCATGCTTTCGAAAAACGCACCCACCTTACTTAGTGTTGTCATATGTACTTCAAGTGCTACATCCCGTTTCATGTTAAATGGCAAGGAATTCAAAATACTGTGTTCATCTATAATTAAAAGAATAATTTTAGTACTTATTTTACAACTTAACTTTTACTTGTCTTAATTACTTGGCGCCCAACGTGGGTCAATTTCTACATTACTTGGCGCCCAACGTGGGCCAATATCAGTATCACTTGGCGGCCAACTTAGGTTTATGTTATATTACTTGGCGGCCGACATGTGCCAATGTTTATGTTACTTGGCGCCCAAAGTGAATCAATGTCTATATAACTTGGCACACATCTTTAACAAAAATTATTGACTCACCAAAACACCGTTGTCTACTCCAAGTGTACTCAAAAAATGATGCCACTCGTCTTTGCATGTGGGCTGGCATGTTCAGCCGACGAAGGTAGCGACTACTGCCATCCAGTGTCTTACGATATTCGGTCTGTGACAAAAATGGTTTTTATAGAGGATGGACTGAGCATTATAATACAAAGCTTACTATGATACACCATAAAACCAATTATGATACTCACTTTAGCTCTTGTAGCAGTTGCAATAATATCTCTTATTTGTCCTATAAGCAAAGCGAAGACAAACACGCCCATCAACCAGGCAGCAGTCATAAACAAGTACTCCATAGTGTTCTCAGGCTTAGGGTTCTTGCCAATAGATGTCGCAGTCTTAGTCGCGAAGTAGAAGCAGCGTATGTAGGCACAGCCTTGGTTATCGTAGACCCAGCCGTTTGTGCCGAGGCCTATGTAATCACTCATTGCATAGTAGGCACAAGCGTTAAGGTGAATCAAGTAGAAGATGTAGAAAAGAGTTTTGCCGATTCGCACCTGTGGAAGAAATTTATTTGTAAATGTATATTAATTAATATAAATAATCCGCTTTGTTCTGCTACGTGTAGTTACTTTGTCAGTTAACTTAAGTTGACAAGGTGGTTCATCGCAGTTACTTTACTGTAGGGGAGGCGCATCAGAGGTCTGCCTAAGCTTGTGGACAGGCTTCAATCTTAACTTCCCAATTATGGACAATAGAGGGCAGTAAATAAACACTGTAAGTTATCAATTTATGGATCAGAATGTTGGGCCTCAAATTGGATGAATGAAAGGCATTTGCATGTGGCTGAGATGAGAATGCTAAGGGAGATGTGTGTTGTACGCGAATGGATAAAATAAGAAATTAATTCATAAGAGCAAGTCTGAAAGTGGTGCCGGTGACTGAAATGATTTGTGGTAATCGGTTGTCGTTGTGTGGGCATGTGATGGGAAGGATGTTTGTGTATTAAGCATAATATCACAGATTATCATAACACGTAAATACTTGTAATTCAACATCTTGTTTATACAGAGATTTAAAATAAAATAATTACCGTAAATACCTAACAGTATTTATAGTACTCACAACGTAAGGTGAAGCAAGCACTCTGTCCATGGCCTGGTGGAACTCCCAGAAAGTTTGCAGTTTCAAAAGTCTCGGTAAGCGAAGGATTACTTTCTGGGTCCCGAAGTAAATGTACAACAGGTCCAGGGGGAGTAATGATATCACGTCAAACTGAAAATTATACGTAGTCAAAAGTTAGTACAAATACGCAATTATTTTGGCACTCAATCATTTTTTGATTACTCACTTATGTAAATGACAAATATTAACTACCTATGATAATTATTAACTACCAATGATAGTTAAAATTATACTAATTAACTACATATGATAGTTAACATTTTCTTTGGATGTAGGAACTTCTTGAATAGCCATAACATCGTTAATAGTCTTACCTTGTACTGCGACTTGCTTCTATAATTTTTCCTTGTCTCACAAGGGTCATCGACCCAGAATCCTTCACTCAAGAACATAAGCCTGGGCTTCACAAAGGCAGCGTCCAGGATGTATACGATATCACACAGATAGTCGGCTAACATCCAATATGGCGTATTCTCAGGAGTCTGGTAGGGGAATGTAGCACGAAGAGCGACGCACCATGCGTTGTAGCTGTAGCAGAAAGTTACTAGGAGAAGCCAGCTGATGTAGCGGCGACCTACAAGAAAAATTTAACTCAAATAAGCATTACGTATGAACGTATTAAAGATTAATCGCTAGTCATTAATCCACCAAGTTTCAAAAGATTAAACGCGCTATACGTATACCTTTCGTTCGTAGTAGCGGTTCCAACAAGCCATAGTATAAATTGAAAACGAGATCACTACTTACATAAAACAAAATGAGTTGAGTTTAAAAAGCATCTTGAGTCTATTACTATTGTTTGCGTCGTCGGTCAGTATTTATTTAACTCAATTACTTAGACTCGCCCTTTAGCAATTTTCTTTAGTCGGTTACTCCAGAATAAACCAATCTAATCGTTCTTTAACAATCGTCGTGGCCCTTAATTGGCGCGCAACTGGGACTAGCTATTACAGCAAATTAAAAAAGAATTTTCTATAATGACATAGGATCCGCCAGGTCGGGACGCCCCTGAAGGAAATACACTGAACTTATTAGTATTTCTTCAGAAAGGTTGGATGCATGCAACCGGCGCACGGTGGGCTGAAATCGCGAAGTTGGGACTTAAGGATTTTTAAATATATATTTGCATTGTATATACTTATACCATACTTTTATGTTTTGGAACTTTTTTTTAAAGTAGGTTATTACCCTAAAATTTCAGAGATTTAATTTGTATGAATAAAACAAAGAATTCGATGCATGGTGCATATTATTAGGATTATTATTATTAGTTTGTTGTAAATATTTTGTGCAACTGCATTCCACACCACTCTTTCCACAACACCAAAACCGGTTTTCTTATCAGTAGACGAGTCGTCATTAGTGACGTGCGCCAATCAGAGGGCAGTAAATTTGCAGGTAAAAAATATTTGGGGTAGCAAGTTGAAAACAATGATATCAGTTCGTTGTAACCACCCTTTACATACGGACTACCCGCTCGTTACTTGATTTTTGTTAAAAGTTGATTTTCGAGAATTTTGTGAAAATGTTTAGTGATTTAGTTACTAATGTTGATATGTTTGTGAAATTGAAATCAAGTGGTAGTATTAAGGATCATAACTTTTTATACAGTGCTATCAAGTCAAAATTGTGTGATTTAAATCAAGATAATGATAATTTGCTAAAGGAATTCTGCGCAAAGTATTGTTATAATACTTATAAAAAATGGGAAAATGCTAAACGAAAAGAACATACATTTAGAAGTAAATACAGTGATTGGTTGGCATCGGAGATAGTTTGGCCTGAGTTTATGAAAGATTTTGCAAAAAACGACGACGAACCAGTTCCTAGCACATCAACTACATCTCATGAAAAGGTGTCTGTTGGTACATCAACTCAAGTAAGTCCGAGAAAACCATTTACAGAATTAGGTCCTAAACAAAAAAAGAGACGTACGGAACTTACTACGCAAACTATTGCTTCAGAGGAGTTGTCACATGCCCATGTTTTTAACTTAAAAGCAGAAGGAAAGGAAGATGTTGCTGACATATTACAGCATCTGCTCAAGCATCCACAGGACGTGCAAAAAGTAAAAGATTGTCTTTTTGGAAATAAAAAGAAATCAGTATTCTCTCCAGATGAAGCTTTAGGCTTGTTTTTGTCTTTGAAATTGTCAAAATGGCAATATAATACGCTACGAAAAAGTATCGCAGAAGTAACTGGTACCAACGTATATCCCTCTTACTACGCACTGCAAAATGAAAAAATTAAATGTTATCCACCTAAAACTGCTATTGTAGTAACAGATAAAACGGCTATGATAGAATTGCAGGCACTATTGGATATTACTGTGAAGAGAATTATAATGTCAAACGAAATTAGTGAAACTTGTAAAGATTTGACACTGATTAGTAAATGGGGATTTGACGGAGCTTCGAATCAAGCCAATTATAAGCAGAAAGTTGGAAGAGAAAATGAAGAAGATGAGGACTTTGACGATTCTAGCGTATTTATGGGTAGTTTGATTCCTATCAAATTAGTGTCTGGTGACAGAGTTATATGGGAAAATGATTCCCCAAATTCCTCATTATGGTGTCGTCCGCTGTTTTTTAAATTCATGAAGGAAAACAAATTCAGCATTTTGCAAGAAAAAAATGCGATTGAGGCAGAGATTAACAATTTAGTTAAGACAGTGGTTGATGATTTGACCATCTCGCACAACCTAATACTAACCATGATAGATGGTAAAGCGACTGCAGTTCTTTGCGATACATCAACACAAAGATGTGACATATGTAAAGCTACTCCAAAGGAAATGAATGATTTGTCCTTGGTTTTGGCAAAAGAAATTGATGTCGATTTATATAAATATGGTTTATCGTCGTTACACATCTGGATACGATTCATGGAATGCATTCTTCATATAGCGTACAGATTAGATTTGAAGACATGGATGGTGAAAGGTGACAGTAAAGCTATTATGGAGAGCAAAAAGAGAAATATTCAGGAAGCATTTAAATCCGAAACAGGACTTTTAATTGATGTTGTGAAACAGGGTCATGGTACAACAAATGATGGGAATACTGCGAGGAGATTTTTCGAAAACCCCGATATTGCAGCTTCGATCACAGGAGTAAATGAAGAATTAATAAAAAGATTTAAAACTATATTAGAAGCAATTTCGTCGGGTCACCGTATTGATATATTGAAGTTTAAAGATTATACCGAAACCACCATGGAACTATACATTGAATTATATAATTGGTTTTACATGCCTGCAAGTGTTCACAAAGTTTTAGCTCACGGAGCAGCTATTATTGAAAGCTTGGGTATAGTGCCCATTGGAAAATTATCCGAAGAAGCAGCTGAAGCACGCAACAAAGATTTTCGGAGATATCGTGCTCATAATTCGAGGAAATTCTGTAGAAAAGCTACTAATGAAGATATTTTGAACAATTTGTTAATCAGCTCTGATCCACATATTTCAAAGATACGACACAAACTGGTGCGAAAACACAAAGCCTTTTCAGAAGAAGCAACAGCTTTGTTGATCGTTAAGGATACATTTGTTGACGATGATGATCAAGAAAATTTAGGGGTTTTAACTGAAGACCCGTTATTGTCAGAGCATGGTGTTGAGCATGGTGCAGGCCCCTCCTAAAAATATTGGTAAATGATTTGAATTTTGAATTTGTCTTTGTAAGTCTCACACATACAGAACACAGATTTGTAGTCGTGGATTAGGCCTATTGGGGAGACCACTGATAAAAAAAACGCGCCTAGTTCTCTACCTCTGGGGTGGTGTGGAATAGAGAATACAATAATTATCACTGCTAAGTATTCTAAGATTTAGGTGACTTTTAAGATATTTTCGTTCAAAAAAATCTAAAAAAGTCTAACTACCTACTAAGTCACAGTAAACTACAGTAGACGATTAGATGCAAATAAATTGTACTATTAAAATACTTATCCAACAATTGGAAGAAATTTGAGATTTTGTAGACTTAAATGCGATTTTAATAAGAAAAAAAAATTAAAAAAAAAATTCTCCTAAATCGCAGCAAAGCGCAGTAGCTGACTAGTTGTAAAAATAAGCTAATAAATAGTACTATTTTAATATATACATCGCAGTTGGAGATGTTTTCAGATTTTTGAGATTCTTTAGATTTTATGATTTTTTCTATACAAAAAAATATTTAAAAAATTGTAGTACTAAAAATAATGCGTAAAATAAAAAGTCATAGAACAATAATTTACTGTATTAGATAGTAGAACAAATTTGCATCATTAATCAGTAAAAATAAGATGACTTTTTTTTTAATGTCCTAAGTCCACTACGTATATAAATCAACCCACCGTGCGGCGTGCATTTATGACCAAAGGCCCTAACACGTGCGCACGTTGTAAACGTAACGTAAATCGTCAATTTAAAATCGGAAATACAAATATTCTATAGCATTTTAGTTCAACTGTTTGCAACAAGTACATACAATGAAAATCGTCTAAATGAATGAATTCATTAAATTATGAAACATTGATACCAATGAATTACTATAAATTAATTTACTTAATTGGCAAGACTCTCATATCTGTATATTTGTACGCCAAATGGTAAAACATAGAGAAACTTTAATATTAAAATTGTAACATCTTGCACACTGTGTGAACCTGTGTTTACAAATAAAGAGATTTATTGGTTGATTGATAATATTTTATGAGAAACGATTAAGTAATTTTAAAATCGACGTATTTCCGTCACGTTCCGTCACGTGTCAGTGCCGGGCTCTCAGATGTATATACATCGACGAAGCATTTATATTAATACAGTTTCCAACTACCCCCCTAAAAAAACGGCATGAGTTTATGTATAAAGGGTGTAAAACACCTCTTAACGAAGCCGAAAGACACTGGTTCTCCCTGTCATTGCGATCATTTTTTTGTTCTACACCATACCTGGGAACCTTCTAGTTACGGAGATATAAGGGGTCAAAGTTCCAACTTTTTGACAAGTATTTTTTAAAATACAAGTTTTTAATGGAAGATTTTTACTTTAAACACCTCCACGACCCCCGTACTATTCAATCCGTCCATCAGCACAATGTTTTGAGTGCGTTGCATTGAGTTCTACCACAAAACATGATTTTACACCCCCCAAAAAAAAGTCGTTTCCCAGCAATAATTTTTGCGTAAAGTTACTTAGTTTAATGTACAGAATGCTTGGTTGACGGTTTCGTGATGAGGTGATTTACACCCCGTATATCCATTATCCACTTACCCTGAGGATCTATGGGCATATAAGGGTCGCAAAACGACGACAATTGTGATAAACCTTCCCATTTTGGTTTACGCACAGGAGAAATTGGTACTGGACTTTGTGGAGTTTCTATAATTCCGTCAAGTTTGTCTTCTAAATCTGATGGCCTACAAAACAAAAAGAAAAACATTCGAGATGTTTGTTTAATCGAATATTTCCATCTGATTGCCATATCAACTTACTTATCTGGTAAATCATCTTCAGATGTCGCCTGTTTGAACTCTTTCAGTTCAGTATCGTCTTCCGTTATGTCATTTTCAGACTTATAATCAGGAGGAGGACTCGATGAAAAGAGTCGAACTTTATGCAGCTCACTTAGTATGCTGAAAGATTGGACCAGATTACTAAGAAAATACTACTTACTTACTATTAAACATCTTAAATTATTGCCCAGTAATGTGTGTATAAATATGGGTAGTTTGAAATTATTATCGATATGATCAAGGCATGTTTATTACATAGGATTATTTGATTAATTTAATCAAATGACTAATAATTATATGTCATGTCCATAGATCGGAGTAGGTAGATTGAATTGGTGTCATTGATCCGAAACGTTTATATTAATATGGACATTCCTCCGGAATTGGTTGATTTGATTGAAATTTAAATGCAACAATTTATAAGAAGTTGTGGCCATAAAAAGGCAAAAAAAATGCTTCGATCGGAACTCGATTGTTTTTATTATTCAATAGTTAAATAATAAATTAATTTAGTTTTGATTCCTTCCTTTAAATTCTTGAATTGAGTAGTAATAATATCACTAACAACATTAACATTATTTAATTGAATCCGGAAATACCGGAATTACTTTCCGGAAAAATGGCTTATCCATGTTATTCTTTCTGTGTGCATTTATGATACAAGTACCAAAAACCAATCTACCTACTCCGATCTATGGTCATGTCCATCGATTTATTAACATTTCCATCCCTCAGGTGTGTCGCCATCCCTCAGGTATAAAGAGTGCTAACTGCTAAGTGTTTATTTCAGTAGTACCTATGTAGGTATGTTTTCATACCTTTCTCTAATCTGTAGATGTTCTTGAAGCTCAGTTTTAGTTTCGATATTCGACTTTGTTTGTGTCAATCTGTAATAAATAGTATAGCATATTAAAATCATACCATTAACTTCCTATATATACTACTTCGAACGGTCGATGTTTGATGTGAAGTACTATGACACACGAGCCGCGTACATGTGTCATAGTACTATTGTATTGTACTCACTTATTATGGGCCGGTGTTGACTCGGGTGTGCACCAAGAGCCACATGTTTCTTTGGGTATCGCAGGCTTCTCCACCGGTTTGGCCGTCGACGGGTGAACCGTGTGCTGTAAGTAAAGAATAAAAAGCTATTATAACTAAGAGCAGTACCTACAGATAGAGAGCTGAAAATTTAAGTCTGTAAATCAGTGATCTGATGTCTTTCTGATTTGCGATAGGAGAGACATGGGATTAGTTACTTTTATGAGTAATGAGCTAACATGAGTCTTAACGAGAGAGTTCTGTGTTCTGAAAGCTCACTCTGAACGTAAAACCAATCTAACCTAACCAACAAATAAGGTTAATAACTACGTTCACGATATTAGGTTGCAATTGCAGCATCGGCATCGTAGACAAACATAAATTTTCCCCTCGTATGTCAACAATTGACGACTGTATAAATATTACCATCCGGCTGGCTGTCACCATTTATACTACACTTCAATAGTGCTGCGTTGTGGTATACCTACTTGACTTCGTGACGTCATAGAAAATTTCCCACCACAAGCCAGGATCCAGGTCAAACACTGTTATGTTTGATCGGTTCAGTAGAACAATTAATTTCTCCTAATTTCCTGATTGATATACAGCGGACTATGGCAGCGTTTAACGTCCATTTTACTGCAGTCGTAAAAGTCATAACCCATAAACGTCGTCCACTCCTTATGCCATATTCTTGGCAATGAGTTATCTATAAGTTTGGTGAGGGGTCATTTTAATGTCGTTATACCCATTGTGTGATGAGACGACAATTTTGATATTGAATTAATAAATGCACTAAGATGTATTTTCTGAATTGTCTTATTGTCTTCTAAATACTTAATTGTGGCTATATGTAGGTGGGTATTGTCCGAACAACAGACGTATCTATGTACTGTTAGGGTCAGAGATATAAAACTATTTAGATGTACGGAAGGACCAGAAATAAGCAGGTAATATTTCATAGTATTAATCATATATAAGTACATCAAATAGTAAGTAGGATGATTTATGACGGCTTCATCAATATTTTGATTAGCCAGAACAAAGGCTAGCCTCACAGATAAATTCGAGCCGTTAAGACGTCTGGATCCAGTTCCTACACAATAAAGCTATCAATATGTTCATCAATTCATTACGAAGTGTCGCTCGGATGGCCATAACATTTCATTGTTTACTGGCGCAGTAAGAAAGCACTTAACGGCTTTTTTGTATTCAAATCACAGAGAGGTGTTCGGAGGATAATGGCGGCGGCTCGATGGCCTCGCTTCATTGACACCCGTATCGGGCCCTGATCTCCATAATGCGGGCTGCATTTGTTTTTTTCTTATTTTTTAGATTGTAAGAACTGTCCACTGGGTTGATAATTTTGGTATAGGTATTAAAAATATGTGGTTGAGGCAACATGAAAATTATGTGCATGAACGAAGACATGATCCCATCTATCTACGTTCAGTACGATTTAAATCCTTTACATTTGCCTAAAAAATTGAATCTTCTTTGCTTTTTTGCATTGCAAATGAACATTGTTAGGAATATCCCTCCCTACAAATAGGTACAAGCTCAAAGAACCAATTATTATTGGTACTCAGAGACAGTCATCATGAGAAGCCTTAGATATATTAGGGAGTACAGCAGTGAAGCGTTTGATTAAACCTAGAGAGCATTTAATTATGAAACTAATTACACAATTAACCTTGATATTAAACCTATTAGGTACTTCATATTTCCAACAATATCGTTTCAAGTTAAAAAAAAAAACATTATATCAGCATTAATTTTAAAATTGATGATACATAAGCATGTTACTTCGAATAAAAAGGGAGCGGTTTTAGGCACTTTGGGAAATACTGATCTAAAATACAGCAAATACTACCTGTTTAAAGTAATTGAAGACTGGGTGCGGTTTATTAGCAAAGTCATCTGTAATACCGGAATTAGTGTATCACATGTAGATAGGTATGTTACTTGAATGTTAACCGTGTTTATATGTTGCCAGTTGGTAGTAAAACAAAAGATATCCACGTTAATTGGAATTGCACGTGCACAATGCTGTTGGAAAGACCTTGAAGCATGGAATACTATACGACTTGGAGCTATGAAGCTCCTTTTCTCTTTACTTTCTCTCAACAAATTTGCAGAATTGAATAGGTATTCATTAATATGATTTCAGGAAGTACCTTTTAAAATATTTTAACATCGAAAACAGTTGCAAGAAAAATTAAATTAACTTTTCGGGGGCAATGCAAGGTCTAAAGGACACCGATGCGAAAACGCTTTCACGTACACCTTACCTACATCATTCTGGACCCCCCCTGACATAGATATTTTTCATCAGTAATTTAAAAAAAAAAAGCTGTTTCCTACTAAAGTACAATACCTACACGGTCAAAATGTATGGAACAGCGTATAAAAATATACACCCCGTATAGGTTTTCTTTTTCTTCAGTAAATTATATTTTTACATTTCAGGGAAATTGTGTATCTGCATTGCCCTTGTTGTAGTCCCATAAAGAAGGAAATGTTTTCCAGGAACGGTACATTACCAAATTCACAAGTACCGACAAAAATATCACTTTAGCGTGTTAATGGGCTGGCTGGCTACCTCTATTCCGAAGTTTAATAAAGTTTTATTAACTATCAATAAACCTTCATTTAGCTTCCTATTTAAGAATTGAGAAACAGTACAGAAACTAAATTACCTAAAAAAGTAAGACGAGAAGAGACTGTCGTGTAAAAAACTATGTTGTTAAATATTTTTATTAACGAGTCAAAAAATACATATTTAGATTAAAAGCTGCCTGAAATCTTTAACCAATTAATTTTGTTTTTTGTTTGATAAAACATTTTTTGGACACGGATGCACTAATATGCGGAAAACCTGAACCTAGGTTGGCACCAACTGAAACTGGAATAACAAAGACAATTCTCTAAATATAAAATAAAAACTCACCACGTCAACTTTAATTTCCATAATTCTTTACAAGTCACAAACAAAACGATCACATTTTAAAAACCGTTCGTTCTAAAAATGAATTTATGGCGGCAACGCAAATAAGAAAAATATCGGAAGGAATTTTCCAGCCAGCGACACACGCGGGCACCGCGGAGGCGTTTAAGCGACTGTTCAAATAAACTTGGCCTGCTTGTAGTTCGGAACATAAACGATGGCTGTATTGGAACCCATGTTTGGATGTTTGGGCCAAGGGGGATCAGAATGGATTGGAAATGCAATCACGCCTCTTATTTTACTAAGCACATAGAAACGGACCTATTGAAACGACACATTCTGGGCCACGTAGTTATTTTACTTAGTGATGTTTTTTTTTACCACCAGATATCATTAAATCGCTATATTAGTGAATAAGAAATTAGGGGTCGTGTCCCCATTTTGCATGAGCAAAGGATCCTAAAAGGGTCCTATTTGAGATCAGTCATACACCCATCATGTGAGTTCGGCTGATCACACTTTGATCTAACTGCTGTTGTAGTAGGCATATGAAATGTCGTCTACTTGCAGGTTTGATGAACTATGAACATCATAGATCACCTACTGGGTCCATGCGATAACAGACGCCAGCAGGTCAAGCTTCCCAAATTTAACAGTTTCGGTGTGAAACTGTCAAATTTTCCCGAGAAAATTATCGTTAACGATAAGGTTGAAAATCTATTCATAAACGGCACAAATGTGTGGATGTTTCTAACTATTCTCAATCTTAGTTTTAGTTTTTATTTTTCCATTATTTTTAATCAGATGTTTTACAATAGTTTTTTTAACACCGTTGCTCGTAAAGCTGATGTAATTCCACCGGTTTTAAATATGTAAAGCGGGTCATAAAAAACGCGTGTGTTACCAAAGCAAATAGTTAAGTTATAGTCCATACAAATTCCATAACAGTATTATTTGCCATTTCGCGCGCTGTTGCTATTCAAATTTCGAACTAATCGCCGCGCGGCGCCAGTCAGTCAGTAGCACGCTGTTAAAATGGCGGGAAAGCAACAGTGTGCATTCACAGATTCAGTTTATTTAAAATAAAAAAAATCAGTTTATTCGGTAATTTAAAAACTTGGCTGTGTGCTCTAACGTCTTTGCCAACATTTTCACGCAGCTACGGCAGAAAATAATCCTCGCGCCATTTTCTTTTCTTACAACTACGTATCATTTTAATAATTGTAATTTCATTAACTGTTTCAATAATTAGAAATGAACAAAATATAAAATTATTTTTTTTTCTGTTTCCTCGCAAATGTGTTAAAAAACGTCGTACGATATACGTGCGTATTGGTTATAACATGCTCGGCTCAATTACACCCTCGCCTTCGGCTCGGGCTGAAATTCCGCCTCGCATGTTATAACCATCATAACGCACTAATATCGTAATGTACTATTTCATCACACTTGCACGTAAACAGTATCTAAACATACAGGTTAACCTGGCCGTAATGCCCCATGAAACCCGCGGTCGGTAAGTATTTTTTTAAAATTTGTAGCACAGCACACATGTCTTGCTAGTTCAAGCAAGGAGATTACACGCAATTGAAAAATTGTCTTTAAATGTTATCTAAACAGGAATTTCATTGCAATCTCGCTACATGTTACTTAAATATTCAACTAATGTTTTTAATAATAGTTATGTATCAAAAAGTAGTGTAGTGTAGGCAAAAAGACCGCCATCTGCTAAAAAAAAGTTCACGTATAACGTATGAAAAACATTGTATGTTTCACGGGCGGTACGGGAATTACGAACCTCGACTCAAAAAGCCCTCAGTCTTCGACTTTGTGCTTCTACTAGAGCCTCCATCGTAATTCCTTACTAACCGTCCCACACTGTATCATTACACTTTTTGTTTAGAACAGTTACAGCACGGATGACAACATTTGTGTCACTTGTTTTATCTAGTATTTTTGTGATATTTTGTTTCATTTTTGTTTTTGTATAGACTCTTTTTCTTATTTACCGATTGTTTGTGGTTCTGTATGGTGTCGGACGTTAAGAATAGCACCATGCCATACTTCCCGTGGGTGTCGTAAGAGGCGACTAAGGGATTTGCCAGAGAATGGGCAGCAGCGTTCTCTGTGCTTTTTGCAACAACCGTACTGCGATCGCCAACCCGTCTGCCAAGCGTGGTGATTATGGCAAAACCCCCCTTATGAGCGCAAAAAAGAAATGGCCCCTAGTACCCGGCAGCCCGTCTACTCTCGACTATGGTAGCGGTCGAGGTTACGGCGTGGCAAGGGGTGCGAAGAATCTCCGGAAGGGATCCGGCTGCCTATACCGACGACTTGACCTGGCAACATATAACACGCGATCACTCCGGACCGACGAGAAGATAACAGAACTCGAGGAGGAATTGAGCAGGTTGCGATGGAGTATTTTATGATTATCTGAAGTCCGAAGAGAGGGGGAGGACACGATGATCCTGAAATCCGGCAACCTACTCTATTTCCGAGAGGGTGACCGGCAGTCCCAGGGTGGTGTTGGGTTTATCGTCCACAAGGCCCTTGTGAATAACGTGGTGAAGATCGAGAGTGTGTGACCAGGGTGGCGTACCTGATACTCAGAATATCCTCAAGATATTCGCTGAAGGTCATACAGGTCTACGCCCCGACCTCGGCACACCCCGACGACGAAGTGGAGACCATGTATGAGGATATCTCCAAAGCCATGCATGGTTTCAAAACTCACTTTACCGTTGTCATGGGGGACTTCAACGCGAAACTGGGCAAGCGAGACGGAGATGAGCTGCAGGTGGGGCAATTTGGGTTTGGATGTCGGAACCACCGGGGACACCAACTGGCTAGTTTTATGGAGAAGGAGGGCCTCTATATGAAGAACTCCTTCTTCAGAAAGCGTGAGCACAGGAAGTGGACCTGGCAGAGCCCCGATGGTGCAACTAAAAATGAGATTGACTTCATCATGTCAACCAAGAAGCAAATGTTCAATGATGTCTCTGTGATCAATTCGGTGAAAACTGGGAGCGATCACCGCATGGTAAGAGGCACATTGAACATCAATATTAAGCTTGAAAGGTCTCGACTGATGAAGTCTACGCTCCGACCAGCGCAGATCCAGATCCAAGACCCCGAGAGCTTTCAGCTTGAACTCCAGAATCGTTTCGCGTGCCTAGGAAGCTCAGTGGACGAATGCAACGATGGATTCGTGGAAACTGTCCATACGACAGGTTCTAAGTTCTTGAAGACGCGTCGTACACAGAAGAACAAAAAACTCTCTCAAGCACATGAAGGAACGGCGTGAGATGATCCTGCAGTCTTCAAAGACGCGTGGAAATTCCGGCAGCTCAATAGACAGACCTCTAAATCCTTGAAGAGCGACCTCGGCCGCTTGAATACCGAGCGTATTAAAGACGCCATTGAGCGGAATAAAGGTATTTGCAAGAGATCTGGCTATTGGGCAGAGCCAGCTCACGAAACTGAAGACCGACGATGGCAGAATCGTATCCGCCAAACCGGAGCTACTGAGGGAGATCGAGAGATTCTATGGGCAGTTGTACACGTCAACCAGGAAACCCGTTGTAAATCTAGCGAATGACCCAAGAGCTAGACTGACCCGACACTACACCGAAGACATCCCGGACATCAGCCTGTACGAGATTAGGATGGATCTGAAACAGCTTAAAAACAACAAGGCACCGGGTGATGATGGAATTACGGCCGAACTTCTGAAGGCGGGTGGAAAACCGGTACTTAAGACCCTTCAGAAGCTGTTTGATTCCGTCATACTCGAGGGGAAAACGCCACAGGCGGGGTGCAGGGGTGTGGTGGTACTCTTCTTCAAAAAGGGCGACAACGCCCGGTTGAAGAACTATAGGCTTATCTCACTTCTGAGCCATATCTACAAGTTGTTTTCAAGAGTCACCACGAATTGTCTCGCGCGCAGGTTTGACGATTTTCAGCCTCCCGAACAAGCCGGATTCCGAAAAGGTTTTAGCACCGTAGACCACATACATATGCTGCGACAGGTTATAAAGAAGACCGAAGAGTACAACCTGCCTCTCTGTTTAGCATTTGTGGACTACGAGAAAGCCTTCGATTCGATCGAGACTTGGGCTGTACTGCAGTCTCTCCAACGGTGCAAAATTGATTATCGGTACATCGAGGTGTTGAAATGTTTGTACAAAAACGCCACCATGTCAGTCCGACTTCAGGACCAGACCTCGGAACCTATCCTTCTGCAGCGAGGTGTGAGACAGGGAGACGTCATATCTCCGAAACTGTTCACCGTTGCACTGGAAGATGTCTTCAAGGTTCTGGACTGGAGAGGCTAGCCTTCTCCAGTCCAGAACTTTGAAGGCATCTACATCAATGGCGAGTACATCTCTCACCTTCGATTTGCCGACGATATAGTGGTCATGGCTGAGACCATGGAGGACCTCAGTACAATGCTCGATGACCTCAGTAGAGCTTCCGAAAGAGTGGGTCTTAAAATAAACATGGACAAAACCAAGGTCATGTTGAATGCCCATGTAACACCCACTCCTATCAAGATCGGAGACTCTACTATCGAAGTTGTAGACGATTATGTCTACCTGGGATAAACGGTCCAGTTGGGTAGGTCTAACTTCGAGAAAGAGGTCAATCGTCGAATTCGACTCGGCTGGGCAGCGTTCGGGAAGCTGCGTGGTATCTTCTCGTCCAACTTACCGCAGTGTCTCAAGACGAAAGTCTATGACCAGTGTGTGTTGCCAGTGATTACATACGGGACCGAAACGTGGTCACTCACAATGGGCCTCATCAGAAGGCTCAAAGTCACCCAAAGGGCAATGTAGAGAGCTATGCTCGGAGTTTCCTTGCGTGATCAAATCAGAAATGAGGACATCCGCAAGAGAACCAAGGTTACCGAGATGGCCCGAAGAATTGCCAAACTTAAGTGGCAGTGGGCAGGGCACATTGCTCGCATAACAGATGGCCGATGGGGCCGAAAAGTTCTGGAATGGCGACCGCGAACCGGGAGACGATGCGTTGGAAGGCCTCCCACTAGGTGAACCGATGACCTGGTGAAGGTTTCGGGGATCCGCTGGATGCGAGTTGCACGGGACCGGTCAATGTGGCGACACTTGGTGGAGGCCTATGTCCAGCAGTGGACGTCTTTCGGCTGAAATGATGATGATGATGATGATTGTTTGTAAATGTGTGGACATTGTGGCCTTATAGATTCCTAGATCCTTGGTAACTTTTTATCTCGTTCTACGTTTTGTAGTAACAAAACGTAGAACGTAGCCCTCGTGCGTGGCCATCGTAGGCCCGACAATAAGTCGTTGCTTACTAGCACCGACTTATTGTCGGGCCTACGATGTCCTCCCATACTTTAGTACTAACGCTGTAACAGAAATATTGTAAAACCAAATGATTTTAAAAAAGTAACCATGGAGTTTCTTGCCGGTTCTTCTCCATAGGAAACGACCAACCCGAACCGACCACCTTTTTGTCGACGTAACGACAGAAACATGTCTTGCAAATTACCTTATTAATATTGCGAGCTTACTCGACTATTAGCGAGAATCGAGACTGGATAAAGGTACCTACTGTTCGAAGCTATTGTAAGTAATGTAGGTTATACCTAGTGATCCAAGCTGTCCTTCTAAAGCTGAAATTGTGAGCTAATCTTGGGTCTCCAGAACGTGGTTCGTCGGCTCCAAAATCTTGCAGAGCCCCGAGACCGGTGAAGTAATGTTCCTAACCTCCTATCATTAGGTAAATCCTAATGCGTCACAAACGGCACATCAGATGTAGTAGTCATGGTCATCTCTGGTATACTTATACTACAGGTGTCCACAAGCCTCAGAAAACACGTAAAGCCGTTGGGCCTGAACTCTCTCCGGACGTGTCGTATTGCGAATCCATCAACTATGTAAATAGAGACTGTGGTGTCTATGTTAACTTGTACACTATAATATATCATGTGTCGTCTTTAAAGATCAAGTCTCCGCTGATATGGACACTGACCGCCATGGCCGCAAACGGTCAGGGAGGACTACATACTCGTACTTATTATTTTCACCGAGGTGCGCTGCCTCCACCGCTGAAAATGCTGTCAACTATGGAAATAGAGAGTGCACTGGTGTCTATGTTAAATTGTAGGTACACTATAATATATCCTGTGTAGTAAATCAGAATAATATAGTCGCCACAGACATTGGCACTGACCGAACTGTCAGGGAGGACTACATACTCGTACTTATTATTTTAACCGAGGTGCGTTGCATCCACAGCTTAAAATGCTGAAATGTCACTCATCTTACTTCATCTTCTTCTTCTCATCTTGTAAATGTCTAACGGCTTGCTGTTTACCACGACGATGACACTACACGTCCACCAGACACAGCAGACCAGCCCACATTTGCATTTTCTACTATAACTATCATAATTTTATTACTAGAACGTCTGTTTATGGGGCCCAAGCAAAATACGATAAATAATTTAGATTACTTATCTACCTATACATATAATATTTAAATGGGAAAATGATAATTAATTCAAATCAATCATTTAACGTACCTACTTATGTAAAGATTGTAGGTACCCTAATTAAGTATATCACTGTAAATACCTACATAGTGAGCTGGCTTAGTAGAAAATACAATAGTCTCGCTTAATTTCAACTGCCTAAGTACCTACCTACGTAGTTTCTAATTTCGGTTCCGGCCGGTGTGTGCTGCGTACCTTTGTTATCATGAAATCAATAAAATGTCCTCTAACAAGAACACCAATAGCAATAAAGGGCAACAGATTTTGGATCACGATTTCGGTTCACCAAATTGTATTTTTAACAAAAATTACAATAACACACGTTTTACAGAGATTTTGTCACCAAAATAAACACCTCATTATAGCAATATCAACTAATGAACTGAAAAATTACGGAAATAACAACAAAAACTTACCCTTCTCAGGAATTTAAAACTGGCAAACATCATTTTGAATAATATTCTAATAAAACCATTAAAATTTTACCACCATTTTATTACTTATTGAGCTTTCTAAAGATTGATGAAACCGGAAACCTGAGTCGATATGCATCACATGTCAATTTTACGACCTGAAAGATTTTTATGCGACCAACTCAAAAAGGTCTGGTGCGGGGCAAATATTGCTGTTGCAAAAGGTATTTCAATTTTGTTCGGATAACCATGAATTTGGGCGGGAAGTAAATATTTGCTTTGATGATATTGCAGCAAAGCGCCTGAAAGCTCAACAATGCAGCGCTTTTTTCAGTACTTCGTGTTTGTTTTGAGTCAGAAGTTAAATATACTTTTATGTGTAGACAAAAGAAACTGTTCTCTTCAAAACTATACAAACATGTATTTTCAATTGATTTTCTGTGCACTATTGCGCCCATGCACGTAATTTAAATTCTGTCATTTGTTTTTTTTTTATTCTGGCAATACATTTAAGCAAACGTGCGTGCGCCTAGTTGGTTGACTGTCACCTTTTTGCATTATGTGTTTACAAACAAAACAATAATAGAAAGAAATGACAACACCTAGATTTTCTTTAAAACTTTTCAAATTATTTGCTCAGAATTTTATGATTGAAGCGCTGGAGGATACGAAATATATCAAACACTGCGCGCGCATTTCTCCGTTCTCTAGTTTGTCGGTAAAACAGTATGGACTGTGTGGGAAAAGTGTCGATTATCTTGGAGCCCGATAAGTTAAACGAGATGAATATAAACCGATACTATATTTAGTAAAAATACAATCAAAATACGCGCAAGAACTTGTTGCTGATATCGGGCGTGGGTGTGTTTGTTAATCTTTAGGAAAAGTTCAATGAAAACATCTTTATCAACGACGAACTAAGTGCAGTTCAAAATGAACGCAGGCAAGTGTTTTTATTTTTCTTTTGATCGTTTGGTTGGATAGGTACCTTATAAAAAAGTGAAAAACCTGTCGGCCAGAGTGAAAATCCTTTACAAAATATGTCCTGATGTACAGTTATATCCTGAGATGAAGTATTTAATATAGAAAATTAAAAACATTTTACAAAAAAAAAAATATAAAATTGTCTTCGCCTGTGTTTTTATTGTTTAGATATTAAATTAACAGTCAGCTGTTTCAACAAACTACTCAGCTTAATGTTTATCAATTCATTTATTATTAGTGTGCATGTTTGAAATAAACACATTTTTTTTTTCTAGATTGTAAGAGAAAACAAGTAAACTCTGACCAGTTGACAGGTCTGCTAGAGTTTCTCAAAGAACATGAAGACTTGGCAAAGGGCCTCACTCGGGGAAGACACAGACGAGGCAAGCTTCAAACTGTAAAAATCTGGAACATGTGTGCTAACAAGTTAAATGGTATTAAAGACGGTGCCAGCAAAGATGGAAAGGGTTGGTCAAAGGTAATAAAAAAAATTACAAGAACAGTTGAATTGTTTTTGGAATTATAGTTTTTTTTTGTGATCCACCTTTTCAACCATATTCGATTGAATCAACCAAATTGTGTTAGGGGAAGAACTACCGAGTTAATAATTTCTGTCACCAAGCAATATTGCTATGTCATATTCATACACACATGACGTAAACAAACAAGAAAAATTAAGAAGGATTAGTATAAAACCTTTTTCACTTTTTAGTATTGGTGTGACTGGAAGTACCGAACCAAGAGACGTGCACTAGAGCTGAAATCCTCTAAGGACGGAGACAGACTACCTGAAGGCATGTTGCCGTTTTCAGCAATGGAAGAAAATATAATGGCCCTTATAGGAGAGAACTCGGTTGAAGATGTGCTCATCGTGGATGAACCTTTGTCAGAAGAAGTAAGTAATGATCTTGAAGACAATTTATTATTGTTATCACAATTGTTTATGTCTGGGCTTTAAAAGAGACAGTGACCACTGAGTTTGTTCTGGCTGTTTCTTCTCTGGGTAGTCAAATAGGAAACACCAGAGAACATCATTTAGTTTGTAAAAAAAAGGAGACGTGTAATACTGTTTCTGCTTAAAATTAAATATCATTTATATCATGATATAATTATAGGAGGACTAAAAGGCAAGCCACAAAATATATGTATAGCAAACAGTTAACAAAAATATAGTAAAAAATAATCTGATCCTTGTGTGCTTGTTTGAATTCGCTCTTTTTTGACTGATTTGGTTCCTTTTTTTATCAAAAGAAAAACTTTTTAGGACCAGTCTTTACAATATTATAATTTTTGCTATACATATTAACAACATTTTCTTATTTCAGGGGTTAGATGAAGCAATACAAAATTATACAGACTACAATGAAGACAGCCCAATCAATCAGTATTTCGGTGAGTATCAATTAAACTAAGAATTTATTTCATTTTGAGACGGGAGGCAGCAATCCACCATATGGGCCCGGACCCAGTGCTGATTGGTCTCAATACTTTAGTATAATTTTTTTTTTTTATTCCCTTTATTTATGTTTACATATTTTTTTTAAATATTTCTACATAATTATTTTTTTTAAATAAATATAAAATAAAAACATTTCAAAATATAAAAATTGGTTACCGCCGTTATCGGGAGCAGGATCCAAGCTACCGGTGGTTTTGGCTCCAGAGACAGTAGCCACTTCACAATACGGGCCGTATCAAGGAGTACTGCCTTCTGAATCAGGCTCTTGATCCAACAGCCTAAGGAGAGCCTGGAAAGATGGTCATCCAGCACGCGTAGTATGACCGCCATAGAAATGGGTTCTGTCGACGGAAGAATCGACAAACAGACACATTGTCATATTCTATCTGTCATAATGTCAATTCTTCCGTAGTGAAAACTCGATTCTACAGTGGTCATGCTACGCGTGCAGAAGCATTAAATGCAGTGAAATGATCCAATTCATCATCATCATCAATTGATTAATTCATTGGGGTGTATTGAATTTTTTATTAAATTCTTTTAAGTAAATGTTTCTGTATTCATTACTTTTAGAAGCAGATGAAATAGAACCTCCTCCAAAAACTCGTAAGAGACGACAACCGTGTAATGGTGAAGCTGGTACCAGCAGCCCGCAGGAAAGGAAACTTAGGGTAGACACAAGTGGAAATATTAAAGGTAAGACCGTAATTAATTCCTTATTAGGATGAACTTGACGACTTCATTTTAAGTGTAAGGTGGGACGGCCCCAGGTTTGATAGAGCAACGATCTTCTCACGGTTGCCGGTAGCAACTGGATGATACTTAGCAGATGGCGTGCGAATGAAGAGGCCTATGTCCTGCAGTGAATTGCTGTAGGCTGATGATGAGACTGAGGCAAACTGTTGACTGGTTTTGAGTTAAGTTTTAGAATCACACATAGTTTAGTCCTATAAAAGTCTGGACTTATTTTGAGTTGCTGTGTGGCAACAACCAGACACCAATTTCCAACCAACACTGTCATATCCATTTAGTTGTTTCCAGTCTGCATACTAAAATTCAATCGAATATATCTTGTAGGTTAGGTAGTCAGTGGCCTGAAGTCTGAGAACTAGTCTTACCTTGGGGTATCATATTACCTGGTACAAACTGGGTTGTGGAGGGCAGATAGGCAGTCTCCATGTAAAATACTGATATTCAGCTGCATTTGGTTAGACTGAAAGCCCGCACGCAAAATATGCGCTTTAGACGTGGAGTTGCCGAAACCAGCCCGCTATAGGTACAAATTTCTAACCCCAACATCTTTGGGAAATGGGTAGGCAGATGATGACTGTCATATCCATTTCGTAATAAAGTCTTGCAACCTTTGTTAGTTGTCACCCATCTTCAACAAAATAAACACCTATTATGCGTTTGTAATTAAATTCAAACAATTTTTTGTAAAATGTAACAACTTTGAAACACGAGCAAGGTCAGCTTGTGTTACAACTTTAAACATTTTCATGACTTTTTTCAATTGTACACTAGTTTTGTATGATGATATTTGCTTAGTTGGAAATAATAATAATCAGAAATAAATTTGAATATGGAATTTAGGTATTTTTAATAGCCATATATAGCAAAATGGTCTTTTAGAGTGTTCTGTCTTAGTGGTCGTTTGGTTGCCTGTTACGTTAGAGACTTATGGCGAAATAATAACAGCCGCATGAGCTGATCATCAAGGTTAAAAATCGCTTGCCAAAGTCAGCCCGTGGTAAGGAGACTATCCATTACAGCATTCCATATCGAGACTCCTTCGAGCCTCGAGAAGCACGTCAAACCGCCGGTATCTGCTGTTTTGCCTACATCTTTGACAGTTGTGTCGGGTAGTAGAAGCTTGAAGTGATAACCAGTCGTAAGAGATCGTGGGGGTAAGATCACTCCATGTAAAATACTGATATTTAAGCTACATGCGGTTACAATGGAAGCCGACCGTAACATCATCTGCCTGGCCTTTTCCCAAAACATCTTAGGGTCGGCTTTCAGTCTAACCGGATGCAGTTGAGTACCATTATTTTACATGAAGCGACTGCCTATCTGACCTCCGCAACCCAGTAACTGGCTAAAACGATAACCCTTGGTAAGACTGTATGTCAGACTTTTGGCTTCTGACTACTCGTAACGACTGTCAAAGATCTGCAAATGATAGCCGGGACCAACGGCTTAACGTGCTTTCCGAGGCACGGAGGAAATTCGGTATGTAATTATGGTCACCCATCCACGGACCATCCTCGGCAAACACGGCGTAACCTTAAAGATCGACCCGTGCGGCTGTTATTATTTCGCCACGAACTCCTCCACGGAAGCCGACCGTAACATGGTTGGGAAAAGTTTAGTTAGATGATGATCATGCTAGGCTAATCAGACGAAAAAAACCTCTGTTTATATTCCGGTTAACTTATAAACTAGATTTTATATGTCCCTTCATTATACAAGGTGTTGTTTTTGCATACTCGTCAAATTCAAGGAGGTAACTATGCTAACAATTCTCGACCCGAATCAATAATAAAATGGGTAGGTTATTTTTATTTTTTTCTTATTTACGGAAATCGGTATGTGTGAACCACTCTTGTTTCAACGCGGCCCGACTGATCCTAGCCCTATTACTGCGCTTTCACACATACAAACAATCTCAAACGTTTGTTCGATAATTTCTTATTACCTTAACCACGTTAAGGGACTTGTTTTGAAATACTGACAAATTTTAACAACAAAAAGAAGCAGCGTTTAATAATAATTAAACAGGTACCGTAATTTAATTTGATTATTTATGTCTTTTGTGACAACCTCCTGAATTTTGACGAGGATGCAAAACAACACTTTGTATTGTCTAGTAGGAAGAAGTGCCCATGCATCCTTTTAAAACAAAACCTGATTGTTTTGCAGGAATTGCGACAAGGTCTTCTAAAAGGCGAAGGAAGCAGCGATCACCGTTCGGTTCTGACATGGAACTCGAACTCGGCGGATCACGCAGTACACCGGAGACCAAACCAGAAGCAGTTGACACAAAGAATGAAAACTGCATTGATTTAGGTAATTTTTGTTTTTATTTATTTTTTCAAACGAAATCTGGTCAAAATAACCCTTATTACAAAGAAATAAGGCTTCAAATGGGTCTTCTCGACATACTGCTGCAATGCGGCCCAAATTCAGGGTTTGGGCGCGTCGGCAAGCGTATAACGTGAGACGGGCAGACGCCCTTAGCAAGCCCTTAAGAGCGTTTACGCCTTACGACGTTTGTATGAAATGTCGTAAGGCGTAAACGTTCTTCACTCACTAAAAATCATTTTCGAAAAATATTTGTACAGCTAAATTAGACCGATTATAAATTCTCTATGGAAACAGAAATTTCCAATTACCTTTTTTTTTAAAAGACATTTCGAAAATATTTTTAAGTAACTTTTTAGATCTCTGTATCCTGCTTATGCGTATGAAGTTTCATTAAAATCGGTTTAGTAAATTCGGAAAATAAGGACTTGACTTATTAAATGCCGTACGGCGTAAACGCTCTTAAAGAACGACCTTAGGAAGGTAGTTCGGACAGAGTGGTTTCGGAAGGCAAAGGTCAGGCTTCTGTGGTGCAGCTTGAGCGACGTCCATCTACATATATCCAACATTGGACTGTGGGAGGTTGAGTTGGTTAATTGGCTTGTTAGAGCCAATCGGCAGCTTTCGACCGTTCATGGGAATATTCTGTTACAACAAAGTCGTCGCATCTGCAAAGACCAACTTTTGAGAGTTCCTTCAAGGACTTAAATAGTTAGATCAGTCCTAACCGTTAGTTTGAAAGAGTGAGATAATAGTTTTGTCTCGCTCACTCATACTGAAAATCCAACATATCGTTCCTTGCAGGGTGTTGCAATTGAACATGAGACAAAGTTATGATGACCATCTCTCTACGCAGACAAGAGAATCTAACAATTTAAACCTTTGTGAGTTCCTTACTTAATCGGTCTTTTGAGACGCGATAATACACTTACAGTATTTTGTAACTAAGATATCTGTATTTTTTTTTACAGATGGAGAGGACAAAGCATCAGCTTTTCTGTCCATAGAGAGAGAAAAAGTTTTCGCCACTGGTAAAATAATAAACACATTAGAAATGATACATTCAGAGATAGCACGGCTCACAACTGTTATGGCCGACATCAAAGATTGTTTAGTAACTAATTATCGACATATAAGTGTAACTTAAGTAACGTTTTTAATCATTTTTATCTACTTATAAAGTAAAATTACAATTTATGTAAAATTTAATGTGATATTTTGCAAGTATTATTTTTAAAATATTAACATTTAGTACATAGTTGTTAGATTTTTGCTGTTGTAAGTTCTATTCGTTCTAAACGTAGTTATGTTTACTTACAATTGTATTTTAAGTACATTAGTACAGGCAACCGAAAGTAAATGGTAATAATTTGACACTTTCCAAACCTTATTTTCGTAGTTTTAAGAGTGGGTTTTGTAGCTCAAGTATTACTAGACAGGCGCTTGACCGTACAATATTATCTATTCAGTTTAGCTGTAACTATTGTGAAGCATTTATTGAATGATTCTAAATATTCATTAACTGGTATTTTTTTTGTTAAACACCGAAAATCAATTAGTATAAATGGAATTAGGACAGCAACTAAAAAGAAATTGAGAAAATAACCCAAAGGGTGTTTTCTAAAAATTCAGATAAGTTTTATCTGAGGAATAAATCCGACTGTAACGACTGTCAAAGATCTACAAATGACAGCCGGGACCAACGGCTTAACTTGCTTTCCGAAGCACAGAGGAATCTCGGTATGCAATGAAATACGAAGTGGAAGGAACACCGACGCGAAAACGCTTACCACATTTTTAGCACATCGTTTTTAACCCTCCCCACCCCACATAATAAATTTTTCATCGGTTATTAAAAAACCACCCAAGTGCGAATCGGACTCGCGCACGAAGGGTTCCGTACCATTATTTATGAGAACGAGAAAAAAAAAAAACTTTTTTGTATGGGAGCCCCCGTAAATATATTTTCTTAAATTTATTTTTAGGGTTCCGTACCCAAAGGGTCAAACGGCAGCCTATTACTGAGACTTCGCTGTCCGTCCGTCCGTCCGTCTGTCACCAGACTGTATCTCATGAACCGTGATAGTTAGCCAGTTGAAATTTTCACTGATTATGTATTTCTGTTAATGCTATAACAACAAATACAAAAACAGAATAAAATAAATATTAAAGGGGGGCTCCCATACAAAAAAGTGATTTTTTTTGGTCGTTTTTCATAAAAAATGGTACGGAAGCCTTCGTGCGCGAGTCCGACTCGCACTTGGCCGGTTTTTTATTCTATTATGTTTTTAGTATTTGTTGTTATATTGCGGCAACAGAAATACATAATCTGTAGAAATTTCAACTGGCTAACTATCACGGTTCATAAGATACAGCCTGGTGACAGACGGACGGACAGCGAAGTCTCAGTAATAGGGTTCCGTTTGACCCTTTGGGTACGGAACCCTAAAACAGCTGTTTTCTATAAAAGTGCAATACCTACACAGTCAAAATGTGTGGAAAAGCTGTCTTTTTTTAAATTTTCGGTCAAAAGTTTCAGATTCATGTACTGAACACGTTGTAACTGTTTTCGTGTCGGTGACCCTTCCACCTTGTATATAAATATATATAGTTATGTGGTAGATATGTGGGAGAGCAGCGGTGGCCCAGTGGTGACAGCCCGTTTTTCTTTTTTTTCGGATGGGAAATCATCAAATGACTTCTTCCGCTCTGGGCGGAGCGGAAGGGAGTGTCAGACTTGACTGACTAAAACCCATCCATGTTCCTTCTTAGCCCTTTGCGTTCCAGGGGCACGGTATCTCTTTCGAACAACCCGCAGCCCTGGCAGGCATCGGCCCTCTCGGACCCCTTCCGATTTGCTGACATCTCCTTGAGGCGCGCGTGGAACACAAACGCGCCGTCGGCACGGTCTGTCGTCATAAGACGGACGGACGGTGAGCTAGCCCATTACTCACCGTCCACAGGCCCGCGCCTACGGTGGCCGGGGGCCACTGGTTGCCCCCCGACGCCCGGGGCGTCTCCCGCGGCGGCTGGGACGTGAGGTTCTCTCCCTCTCATGTTCCGCTACCTCCTTCGCTAGCATGACTGCTTCGCAGAAGGAGGCGACGGCTTCCCATTCCCTCTCGCTCCGGACCATGGATTGAACCAAGGCCGGACGCGAGAGGTCGCCGCCGCCAATCGCCGCTACGAGGACACGGCGGTGCTCAGCCCAAGCGGGGCATAGCTCCACAGTGTGCTCCACCGTGTCCTCCGGCAGTGGTGACAGCCCTGACTTACGAGTAGTAAGCCGTGGTTCGAACTCAGGCAGGCGCATTACTTTGTGTATTTTATTTAATTCTCTCAAAAACGGTATAGGCTGATGATATGGTAGATCCAACATAGCTTGCATTGTCATCAAATTGTGTATTTTAATCATTTATCTTCTAAGAATGTTCACCAGTAAAAATATGTGAAACATTTTCTTTTACGGAGAATGTTAAATATATGTATTGCTAACACTTAATTCTTGTAATATGCATACTGATTAAGTAGTTGGAACTAATGTGTCATCTATTATCATACTGTTTGTAGTCGTAGACTGAATAATATTAATTATGTATAGTTTGTATTCTGATAGCACTACTACCTAAATAAACAGATCTGATTCAGTTCCAATATTATACACTTGTTTTGAATTATACGTATAACAAGCCGGGTAGGCTTGCGTTGCAATGCACTTTCCTACCTACCTACCCTGTCTACCCTACTGTACCTACCTACCTACCCAACCCTACCCTACCTACCCTACCTACCCTACCTACCCTACCTACCCTACCTACCCTACCTACCTACCCAACCCTACCCTACCTACCCTACCTACCCTACCTACCCTACCTACCCTACCTACCCTACCTACCCTACCTACCCTACCTACCCTACCTACCCTACCTACCGTACCTACCCTACCTACCCTACCTACCCTACCTACCCTACCTACCCTACCTACCCTACCTACCCTACCTACCCTTCCTACCCTACCTACCCTTCCTACCCTACCTACTCTACCCTACCCAACTCTACCCTACCCACCTACTACCTACCCTACCTACCCTACCTACCCTACCTACCCTACCTACCCTACCTACCCTACCTACCCTACCTACCCTACCTACCCTACCTACCCTACCTACCCTACCTACCCTACCTACCCTACCTACCCTACCTACCCTACCTACCCTACCTACCCTACCTACCCTACCTACCCTACCTACCCTACCTACCCTACCTACCCTACCTATCCTACCTACCCTACCTACCCTACCTACCCTACCTACCCTACCTACCCTACCTACCTACCCTACCTACCCTACCTACCCTAGCTACCCTACCTACCCTACCTACCCTACCTACCCTACCTACCCTACCTACCCTACCTACCCTACCTACCCTACCTACCCTACCTACCTACCCTACCTACCCTAGCTACCCTACCTACCCTACCTACCCTACCTACCCTACCTACCTACCTACCTACCTACCTACCTACCCTACCCTACCCTACCTACCTTACCTACCAAAACCAAAATCAGCCACATCGGCCCAGCCGTTCCCGAGTTATAAAATTACAACGAAAAGTGGCATTGATTTTTATAGATTTAGATGCTAAAAAAGTTTCCTACCTCTGACGATACAACTTATGGTTCCCTTAACGTTTAGGCCTTAGGACATTTCAAACAAACTTTCAAGTCCTTATTTTCCGAAGTGACTGAAGCGATTTTATGGAAACTTAGGCTGGAAACATAGGTCCCGGGGGTTAAAAAGTTACTAAAAACATTTTCGAAAAATAGTGTTACAGCTAAATTAGAGCAATTATAAATTATCTATAGAAACAGAAATTTCCAATCATCTTTTTTAGGGTTCAGTACTGAGACTTCGCTGTCCGTCCGTCCGTCCGTCTGTCACCAGGCTGTATCTCGTGAACCGTGATAGTTAGACAGTTGAAATTTCTACAGATTACGTATTTCTGTTGATGCTATAACAACAAATACTAAAAATGGAATAAAACAAATATTCAAGGAGGGCTCCCTTACAAAAAGGTGATTTTTTTGTTCGTTTTTATAAATAATGGTACGGAACCCTTCGTGCGCGAGTCCGACTCGCACTTGGCCGGTTTTTTTTAAACATTTCGAAAATGGTTTTAGTAACTTTTTAGACATATGTATCTTGCAGCGTATTAAGTTTTATTAAAATCTCTTCAGTCATTTCGGAAAATAAGGACTTGAAAGTTTGTATGAAATGCCGTAAGGTGTAAACGCTCTTGGGTGAAATTACATTTCGTCGTTGAAGTTCAAAGACTAAGTAAGTAAATTTTTAGGTTTAAATTTATTTTTAAACTTTGCCCCACACTAGGAATTTCTTCTGTATCATGGTCATGGGTGCGTTTACAAACATTTAAAGTCACATCACAAACAGCCAGACCCGGAACAACTATCTGTAGGCCATACAAATATTTGGTCCGTCCGGGGATCGAACCCGCGACACGCAGCACAGAAGTCGATCGCTCAGCCACTGCGTCAACCATGCCGTCAAAAAGCCGTTTTCTAGAGAATCAGAAGACGCGGTGTTTCAGCCAATCAGAAACATGCAACGGCTCTATCTTATTTGAAATAGGTATCATTGCTTAGGTATACTTATGCTGTTTTTTCTCTCCCCTGTAAATTGCATTTTTTGACTGACGCGGTGTTAGAACATAAACGACGATTTGCTTGCGCAGATCAGCGTTTCGAAGTATCTCTATCTCATTCTGTGACGTACAGGCGTCATTTGATTGAGCGAGAAGTCCGCTTGTAAGAACCCGCTTTTATTCGCAACGGAAGCAGTTTAGCTTGGGATTGGACCTCTGACTTTAAGTGACAGAAAGGGAAAAAGATGCAATAAAATGCTGATGTAACATAACATCACGCGTGTAATCTTCGAACGGTTATGCAGAGGTGTGCCTAATAGTGCACCCACATTTCGGTAATTATGTATAAGTCCCCTTTAATAGGGCGCGATCCTATTGCCATCAACCGGGATTACAAATCAGGACTCCGTGGCTGCTACTGAGAAATTCCTGATGGAAAAACCCAATATCAATTTGCCCGACCCGGGAATGAAACCCAGAACCTAACGCTCAGCAGTCGCAATTCCGACCACTAGACCAACTAGGCAGTCAAAATGCAAATTCAAATTCATTTAATCACTTTGTGATGCTGATATATATGCGCGCAAATGTGATATCACCCTATTGTTTTTGTTGTTTAAACTATTTCAGAAAAACCACCTTTTTAGATGGAGAATCATCAAATGACCCCTGCTCTGTAGTCCGGGGAATTTACGCCGAATATTAGGCTAACTTTGCATTAATTAAAAACAGCGATTTTTTTCATTGAATGTGTAGAGTATGGACAGGAGAGTACGTTAAGCTGTATCCCGCGAAAAGTTCACCTCCGCGTGTATGTTTTTTTTTTTAAGAAAACGTCTAATATGTACTTATTTAACTTGGTGGAAGAAAATATAAACAGGTATGTTTATTTGGAGTATTTATAGAACAGATTGAGTACTACAAGTAGGTCAGAAAATTAAATATTTTTCGTCCACGGAACATTCGTATTTTGTTTTTTAAATCCTATTATTTGACTTCGTACTTAAGGCAAAAATATTAACAGGACAAAAATAGTGCTAAAACGGTTTATACCACCATGTCTAACTATTATTATGAAAATTAAACAAATTCTGCTCCGGACTTCACAGAAAATCAAAAAATCTTAAATACTACTTACGGCAAAAATGTAACAGGATTTAAATTCATTTAATAATGAGAAATATATAAATCCAAACGTTAATCCCCCAAAATTAAACAGATTAGAGCGTTAATTAATATTGTCAAAGTAAAAATTAAATTACGATGCACAGTGTCAGCGCTAAACAGCGTGCGGCGTACGGCGTGTGCTAGTGTTCGTAAACAAGATAAGCGCTGCGTTCATAGTGTGCGAATGACTGTGTAGTTGTTTGAGAGTCGGTGTTTTATTGAGTTATGCGATTGTACACCTTATTTCTATTTCGGAAAGTTAAATTCCTATGAAAGTGCTGCGCAAAATACAAGAATAAGACGTATTTTACGTAAACATTAATTGTTTTTTTTTACGATTTGCTTTAAAGTATTTAATTTTTGTGTAAATAGGTTAAGATGCCTGGCCTTTAGATGAAAGGTAAACTAAATTAAACCCTGTAACCTTTCGTGGGGATCGGCAGCAGACGTTGATTCAATTTTATAGTATAAATACACGCAGTAAACACGAAATTGTAATACCCTAATTCAGATTAACCAAAACTAGAAAGTCTTTTCTTATAAACAGTATACGCTTTTATAATAAGTTGCCGAAGTCAGTTACAGAACTAACCGATGGAAAGTTTAAAAATTCATTATCAAACGTGTCCTAATTAAAAAATCATATTACAAAATTAAGGACTACGATGAAGATAGAGAAGTTTGGCCTTAGCCCCTTCGCACATGCGGCTTCCCTGGTAGCTCATAAACGGCACAAATGTGTGGATGTCTCTAACTATTGTAATCTTATTTTTTTTTTCCTTTCGTTTTAATCAGATGTTTTACAATAGTTTTTAAATCATTACACCTTTTGTTTAGAATAGTTACAGCACGGATGACAACATTTGTGTCACTTATTTGATATAGTCTTTTTGTGATATTTTCTATTTATTTTTTGTTGTTGTATAGACTCTTTTTCTTATTTACCGATTATTTGTAAATGTGTATGACATTTTAGGCCTTATAGATTCCTATATCCTTGGTAACTTTTTATTTCGTTCTACGTTTTATATTAAGCAACGACTTATTGTCAGGCATACGATGTCTTCCCATACTTTAGTACTAACGCTGTAACAGAAATATTGTAAAACCAAATGATTTTTCTTTCAACTACGCAGTAATGTTATCATTAATCACTACAAAACCGATCACAAAGGATGTCTTTTTTGCTTAGAACCAAAACAGTGCAGAAAAGTTATATGAATTCTCATTATTGCACTGTTTTTAATTACTGCACAGTGCACTGTTTTAAATTTAGAATTATAGTACATTACTGCCGCGGTCTATAATGACTACTTTGCTGGTCGCGCTGATTATGGCCGACAGCGCAGCGTAGCGCAGCTCCAGGCCGACATAGTGCGGTCAGCGTGCAGCACTTGATGGACGAGCTGAGATAAAGGCCGAGACCGTAGGTCGAGGCCTTTACAGCGAGGACAGCAAGGGCTGCAATGATGGCCAAGCTGAAAGGCCTAGAGCGTAGCTAGGCTAGCTCGAGGCAATCATAACGTGACCAGCGAAGCAGTCATTGTGGGCCAAGGTTTGTATAGTGCTTTACTCAAAAATGCAAGTACCTAATCTAAATAAACCCAGCAAGTAATTTAAATAAAAAATATTTTAATTAAAATTTTTGCTGAACCGCGCTTTTGTTACTTCTTTGTTTTTTTTTTTGAGCAATGGTAGTTGGTACTAATATGGAATAAAATCTTTTTGTACCTAACTCTATAGATACAAACAGCTGTGTTCTAAATAAAATCTTTTTGGATTTGATTTTTTAAAACGTTGAAACGTCAAAATAGCGGCCGGCAAAACATTGCCGGCCTGTTAGAGCGGCCAGCAAAACTTTGCCGGCCGCTCCTTGAAACAGAACGACAAGGTCGACTTTGCTCAAACAAGGTTGTCAAAATAATGACCACATTACATGCATTTTTGAGTAAAATTTACCACAGAGGTTGCCTCCTACTAAGTTTAATAAAATGTATGCATTAAATCAAAAAGATACTGGCTGAAAGTAAAAATCGGCTGAATAAAACCGAATTTTTGAAAAAAAAAGCAAATGGCGCGCATTCTGTACCATTGTAAAACTTTGATACTTCTTATTTAGCAAAAAAAAGTTTAAAAATCATGGAAATTGACAGCAATAGCGATATGAAATCAACTCCAGGAAGTATAAAACAGCTGCAAATGAAGTTGTTAATAACCTTTAATAACTGCACTTTTAATAATTTTATGTTTGATGGGAAGATGAATTAAACTTTAGAATAGAATAGAATAAAACTGTATTGTACACCAAAAATGAAAAATAACGGGCTTACATAACTGCTAATCTTATGGTTACAACGGCGGTCTTATCGCTGATAGCGATATCTTCCAGACAACTTTGTTTCATTAACTTCACTTTTTATTTTAAGTAGGTATATTTTGTCACTGTAGTTGAAAGAAAAGCAGATTACGCACCTTGCTAAAGTGAGTTATTAATGCACTCGTGTTAATTTAGTGCCTTCGCATGCGCTCGGGCACCAACATAACACTCGTGCATTAATATCTCACTTTGCGCTCGATGCAACAATCTACTATTAAAAGAGTAACCATGGATTTTCTTGTCGGTTCTTCTCCATAGGAAACGACCAACCCGAACCGAGCACTTTTTTGTCAACGTTTTATAAGTGCCCCTGTAGGCCTATGTAAAATAAAAATATTTTGATTTGATTTGATTCCGTGCCTCGGAACGCACGTTAATAGCCGTTGGTCCTGGCTGTCATTTGTAGATCTTTGATAGTCGTTAAGAGTAGTCAGAAGCCAAAAGTCTTCCCAAGGGGTATCGTATTACCCAGTTACTGGGTTGTGGAGGTCAGATAGGCAGTCGCTTCATGTAAAATACTGGTACTCAGTTGCAGCCGATTAGACTGGAAGCCGACCCCAAGATAGTTTGGGAAAAGGCTAGGCAGATGATGAGATCTACGCTTTGCTTTGTAGCTGGACTATAGCTTCATCTTCTTGTATTTGCCAAAGAATCAAGTGCCTGTAACCAGTCCATTTGCAATGAATATTTCGAGTTTTGAGTTTGATTAAAAAGAATTGTAATATTTGCTCAAAGTAAAATTGCATGCAACTTCTTCGCATCGCCATTCAACCATACCACTAACGAATACAATACGAACTATAAGGTCGTACCTAATAGATTAGATATGGTTAGACAGTATTGACAGTTTACATCCGAAATTGCTTAGATACGTAAAACCCTAGCTTGAAGAAAAGGAAAACCCGACCATTGAAACGTTATCCGAGCTGCTGGGTTTATTTTAGCCTTTGGCCTAGCTCTTTCTTATCTTCTGCGTAGGTATGAGTTTCCACTTCCCTCCTTAGGCAGTATTGGCATCGGTCATACGGCCTCAGGCCATACGATTTGCGTCGAGCAAAGATATTTAAAAGACTGATAGAACGGAGCTCGTGGCTAAATAATAACAGCCGCACAGGTCGATCTTCAAGGTTAAGCCGTGCTTGCCGAGGTTAGTCCGTGGATGGGTGACCATCTTTACATACTTACCGAGTTTCCTCCGTGCCTGGGAAAGCACGTTAAGCCTGTCATTTGTAGATCTTGGCAGTCGTTACGAGTAGTCAGAAGCCGAAAGTCTGACATCCAGTCTTACCAAGGGGTATCGTATTACCCAGCTACTGGGTTGAGGAGGTCAGATAGGCAGTCGCTTCGAGTAAAATACTGATACTCAGCTGCATCCGGTTAGACTGGAAGCCGACACCAACAAAGTTTGGGAAAAGGCTAGGAAAATGATGATGATAAGGCGGATATCTAATCTAATATTATAAAGGGGAAAGATTTGATTGTTTGTTTGTTTGCATTGAATAGGCTCCGAAATACTGGACCGAATTGAAACCTTTCACTGTTGCGAAGCTTGTTGTCACTCGGGGATAGTGTCCCCGAGTGACATAGGCTATATTATATTTTCAAAAAAATTGAGGTCCTTACTAAAACTTCAATAATGTAACCCAAGGTGTAAAAAAATACTAATATTGTTTACATCGTGTGCGCTGCGTATATTGATGTTAGAATAAAATAATGTACTACGACTTTGCAGAACACATCATTATTTACAAAAAGTGTCGCGATAGCATATGTCTAACTATTATAGTTATGCCACAATAACTGTTCTTTTATTTAAAAAAATAATTGTAATCCCACAGCTAGAAAAGGCTCTCTATTTGTATCTTGGTATTAATCCCTATCAAAATAAATTACTTCATATTAAAGACTGCTTCAATACCTATTATATATATAACTTTTTGAATTAATCAATTCGGACATTCCATTCGAAAGATATCACGTGTTTAAAAATGTATTAGAAAAAAGTAGCGTAGTCGTCGCTCACCCTGCTCAGCTATCTAGCTAGACAGCACCTTATGTGATGTAGGCAACACTGGGGTACGGGCCGTACGGGAGGGGAGTCAATGTCAAGAAATGATTGTGTATTATAATTCTTAATTTTGAAGTTTTTGTTAAATACCCGTGCGAAGCCGGGGCGGGCTGCTAGTTGGAAATATTTTCATACGACAATTTTGATCCTAAATATTTGGATTATGACACACCAATGCAACCTGACCAGCGCGGCAGCGGGCGTATGACACCAGACATAACCGATTTGTTCGACAAGTATTGTATTACGATTTTCTTCGTCATGTCCCGTCAATCATCACCTGCCTAGCCTTTTCCCAACTATATAGCTGAAATATGTTGGGGCCTTGGGGTCGGCTTACAGTCTAAAATGCAGGATGCAGCTGAATACCAGTATTTAGCATCTAGCGGCTGCCTATCTGGCCTCCACAACCCTGTTAGTACAGCGAAATATGATTTCTTACCCCTTGGTAAGATTGGTTGTCAGACATTTAGGCCACTGACTACCCGTAACGACTGTCGAATCAAAGATGAAAAAATTTCATTTCTTTTTTGCCCTCCCAGGCACGCAGGAAACTCGGTATGTAACTGGTGGTTATCCCATCCCCGGACCAATCTAGGCATGCTCGGGTTTAACCTATAGATACCCGAGTCTCTGTTATTCAGCCATGAGCTCGTCTTATCGCTCGTAGATATTTAATGTCTTTGGAGTCAAGCGACACGTGCCTGTTTGTCGCTTGTTTCCTTTGTGTGATCGTCGCTCGTGGCATTTCTATTTTCGCAGTCGTCGCAAATCGCGTGTTGTTAGAGCGAGTAGTTTGTGGCCAAAGGGTAAAGTAGATAAAAAAACCTAGGTACTTAAGGAAATTAGGAATTTATTTGGGTACCTAATCGTCATTTCCTATTTACCTGCAATGTGCTATTCTGAATATTCGTTGTGTTTTCGAAGGGGAATCGCCGATCACTGTAAATGTGGATGTACTGGAGTAGCTATAATAAGAAAAATTGTTGCGGGCTTAAGCCTTTACTCCCAACAAAACCATATTGATCTAAAAGTTCAAAGCAATTGATAGTGGAAAAGCAGCTCTAACAGACAGAACCAAATGCTCCCAGCCAGTGTCCACCTTAAGACATACATCGTACACAAATACGAGCGAATTTCAGCCGTATCAGAATATCAATGTCGCGGGATCAAATAGTTCAAGTAATGATAATGTATGCCCAGGGATGTCGCAATGGTTTTAGTAGTTCGCAAGCCATGTGTCTATACAACACACCACGTTCTTGTTAGTAGGGCCAATTAAATAATTTATAATGAAGCATGTGATTTTTATCCTAGTTTTGTGCTTAGTAAGGTAAGTTTTTGTTTTTTCTTCGGGATATGTGTTAAAGTTAAATTAATCGTGGTATTATTTCCAAGTGGAAGGGAAGTATAAATAATTATTTTAATTATATTAATATTAATTTAAGCAAAATAAACCATTTCTAAAATACCCTAACTTACACCTAACATACGTAGCTGCGTTTTAGCTCCCCTTTAGTTCTCCCCATTCAAAAGTAAGTTACCTAACGTATTACGCGTTTGCTGATACTAGAAGGCTAGAAGCGCGTGTATTTAATATTGCACCATTAACTTTGCTCTGATTCAGGACAAATCCCACTTATGGGTATTTTTATGGTAGGTGTGGTCAGTTTCTGGTCCCGGTAATCGAATTTAAATCCTCACTATGTATTTATAATTTCTTATAACGGGACCCTCAAGGTCTACCTTATGTTAATGTTTCCCTCGTGGACGTCATTTCGTGAAGACAATTTTGGTGTAAACTCTATAAATCATAACTATGATCTCTTAGAACTCCTAAAATATTATGGTTCTTCAAGTCAACCAAGAATATACCAAAAGACCTTCCATGTCGTTAAATAAATAGTTCTCACTCAGATCAGACACAATAACTGTATTGTTTCAAAACACAATAGGTACAAAAAATACTTAAGTTCTAGTTGTTTTATCTACTACCCATAGGTATTTAAATTTTATTATCAGTGACACTATACTTATACAACTAATTAGTAATTCAATACCGCCATTGTTTCCAGTGTATTTGGCAGAGTCGCTGAAGTTAGGCATGAAGACGATATTAGTAATTTAATAGGAGACGTTATACCAGTTACAAAACAACAAAGTATTACAAATAGTACGAATGAAGTAAAAACAAATAGTGATAACACGGTTCACGAGAACCTGATTCATGAAAACAAAAACAATGTTTCTAAGAAAACGTGCGGTGCAGGCAAAGATGTAAGTGATGATAACTTATTAGATGCAAATCACACTGAAACGAGCAGTAATGAAACTTGTGAAACTGAAGATAAAGCTGACAATGGCACAGCGTTGATATTGACTCCGCTCCTGAAAGAAGGACGAGTAAGGGAAGCGAAGAGAGCAGCTAGAGTAGATTCAAAGCATTTCTTGAGTTTCAAGAGCTACTCTGGTTTCCTGACGGTGAACGAGACGTACAACTCGAACCTTTTCTTCTGGTACTTCCCGGTGTTGAACAAGCCCGTGAACACGACGCCATGGATCATTTGGCTGCAAGGCGGGCCAGGAGCTTCCAGTATGACTGGTCTTTTTGATGAAATTGGTCCTTTCACTTTTATCAACGAAACTTTGAAACGTGAGTATAATAATAAACTACCTACGTATAGTTAACCTACTTAGGTACTATCCTAGTTTTAGAATCATAAAATTCTATAATCGTCGTTGGACATTTGGGTCTCCCAAAATATACTTCATGACGTGACGCTTATTTATTCATATTATTTATTTATTCATTGAAATTCTTATTTTAAACATAAACTAGTAAGAAAAAATATGTGGGTACAAAAAACATTTCAGAAATATAAAAAACATGTTTGCGCCGGTGCAGTGTCGAGAGCAGGGTCCAAGCTATCGTTGGTTAGGGCTAAAGGGACATATATTGATAATTATCTTTATTTGCATCCCTTAATGTTATGTGTGAAGATCTTCCTTCAATAAATACGCGTACCGACCGCAGTTGTTCTAACAATGCAATGGGCGAATTTAGATAGATGCTATAGTCCTTCTCGGACAAATTTCTAATCAGTAAGCAAAAGCACGTTTTGAGTAGGTATAAGTTTCATGTTTTCTGTGATATTATCCTCGTAACTAATTATTACAGTATTGATAATTACAACGTTGGCTCCATTGTCTCACTCAGTCTAGTGTTTTTCTAACATATTATCTAATCTATGACAGACTATGGGTAATTAAGATTTACTCAGTATCACGTTCTTTTACTAGAGTAATTCAGCTTACAATCGCAGTTCGCTGGGGTCACATTAGAACGATTGTGTATCGGACTAAAGGTTACATTAAACTCCTCATTACATTTGTAAGGTATTAGAATTTTAAAACCCTGTTTTGGTTTTATTTTGCCTCGTCACCATTCTTCAGACGTGCCTTTTCACAACACTGTGATGGGTCCCACCAGCACGTGTAGCCGCCGTAGAAACAGGCTATGTCGACGGAAGAATCGGCAAACTCACACATTGTCATTGTCTATCTGTCATTATGTCGATTCTTCCGTAGACAAAACTCGGTTCTACAGTGCTCATGCAATTTGAGTTGCGGGAGTCTGCTGGATACAAAAAACTCGTTAATGTGTTGATGGTTGGGAGAAGCCTATGTCCAGCAGTGGACATGTTAAGGCAGTGGATGACTGATTAACGGAAATACGTGCGTTGTACGAGCTGCCAGTCTGTGGAATTCACTACCGGTTTCTCTGTTTCCTGATCATTATCTTCAAAGTTCGAGTTATTCGGTTTCTTTTAGGCAAGCGTGCTTAAACCTAGGCTGCATCATTGCTTCACGAGCCGATCAACAACAAACCTATCTAGAATAATAATAAAAAAAAAATACTGATGATGACACGCAGTCTTCCATTCAGGCAGACGTTGCGTGTCAATATCAGTCGACTCCTCACAACCCGTGTAGAGACGTTCGCGTGTCTTTATGAACTTGGCTTTAATCAATGAATGATTGCGTCGGCGCCTCACTTGCAGTCGAAGGTATAAGATTTAATCTCTCCTGCAGGCCTGCTTTGGACCACTCATTACACTTTTCTCAAATTCTGATGGAAACCTTGTTGTTCTATACCACTAAACTGAGCAACTTAGATCCTAAATTTCCAAAAAAAAAAACGATATTTTCTTACCCGGTGACCACAGAACAATAATCACAAGAAATATATTTAGCTTATCGTAGTATTTACGAGGTAATTACAAAACAGGAAAATATAAAGCATATTATTGTAAGAATTCCTTACTTAGCTACGTCTGTAAAAAAACCGTATCATTAGCATTCTATGTTAGCAATGATAGAATACTTAATTGTTTGTATTGTTTGCTGCTAAAGGTCATCGGTTCTGAGTTGTGACGTGTGGTACAAATAAAAGTAAATCTCAAGATTGTTGTGTGTATCTTGTTCATTGTATGCAGATGGCGCGGGATATTCCCGTGCATAAAAGTTATTGCCCTTGAGATGTATGTGGTAGCAAGCATATCATTATGATATACCTGCATGTTTTATTTTCGCCTAGCTAGTTGTGGGTTGGATGGTTCCTATCGTACTGAGATTTACAACCAAAAGATAGAAGTAGAAATTGGTGTCTGGCCTCCAAGAGCATCCTGCAAATGCAAACGCAGCCCCAAATTTACCTGTAAGCACTGGCATAACGTGCAACCTAGCTGTCTTAAAACCGCATATTCAGCACCGGTGCTTCTTTTGTGGTGCGCCTTCTTTTTAGGGTTCCGCACCCTAAGGGTCAAACGGGACCCTATTACTGATACTTTGCTGTCCTTCCGTCCGTCCGTCAAACCGTCTGTCACCAGGCTGTATCTCATGAACCATGATAACAACAAATACTAAAAACAGAATAAAATAAATATTTAAGGGGAGCTCCCATACAAAAAACTGATTTTTAGGGTTCGGTTAGGGTTCCGCACCCTAAGGGTCAAACGGGACCCTATTACTGAGACTTCGCTGTCCGTCCGTCCGTCCGTCCGTCTGTCACCAGGCTGTATCTCATGAACCGTGATAGTTAGCCAGTTGAAATTTTCACAGGTTATGTATTTCTGTTGATGCTATAACAACAAATACTAAAAATAGAATAAAATAAATATTAATGGGGGGCTCCCATACAGGAAAGTGATTTTTTTGCTCGTTTTTTTATAAAAAATAGTACGGAACCCTTCGCGCGCGAGTCCGACTCGCACTTGGCCGGTTTTTTGGTCGTTTTTATAAATAATGGCACGGAACCGTTCGTGCGCGAGTCTCACTCGCACTTGGCCAGTTTCTTGTACACATGGCGACAGATCAAACTGTACATTTCCAGCATAACATGACCTCGCTTTGTATAGATTTCCCCTCCAATGAGAGATAAACTGGTTTTGCATACCTTGATTGAGCCGCATAGACCTGATTTGCGTATTGTTCGTCGTGCGTACCTACCGAATTTAAAAATTACCAACACGTTTTGTTTAGTCTAATAACATAACCCGGATAATGACGTAGTAAATTCCAGGAAACCCGTACACGTGGTTACACAACCACTCGCTGCTTTTCATCGACAACCCCGTCGGGACTGGGTACAGCTTCACCGATGACGTGAAAGGGTACACCACCAATATGGCTGAGGTAAGACGCATTTTATTTTTGTAGTGAAAACTTCTTTAGCGGCGTTGTCCACTTAGGTATGTGATGGGTAAAAATGTTAAACTCACGTCAGGACAAGTGACTGTCAGATTTTATTGACATTAGGTTACGAAGGAATTTGAATTTTATGACATCTGTCATTGAGTTTGGTTTTCGTAAGACGGATTGACATTAGGTTACGAATTTGAACTTTATGACATCTGTCACACAAACAAATCCTTCGGTTTCTCCAAAGAGGTAAAATTCGTAAGACGGATTGTAATAGTTCTGAAGTGTTAAATTTTTAGTGTAATATAAAAAAATGTCATGTTTGTGTACGATAGCGCAATAAATGAATTGTATTTTACCACATAAATGATAGTACTTTTATACTGATAATTGAACAATTCGTGCAAAACTATTCCCTAACCATTCCAAAATATAAAAAATGCACAACGTTAATATTCATTTCACTTCAGCCGGCCCTCCCGGAGTGCAACACGTTTTTTTCCGATAACCACTTCAGCAAGGTAACTAAAAATCTTAAATTGGTGAAGTGAGTGAGATGTGAGCCTACCGACCCTGCTTTCATGATCACCACGGTTGGTATACAGATATAAAGTTACTCCCTCACTCCGAGCATTTGCCTGTTACCAGTTCAGACTTTTTTCTGTACAAAATCGAATTTTGGATTGTTACAGTGCATTGCATCAGTGAGAAAGGAGGACGGAGCATTACAGTGCGCAACCTATCATTTGTAACAATCACTTATTTCTGTACAAAATCGAATCTTAGATTGTTACAGTACTGTAACAATCTAAGATTCGATTTGAAATGCTCAGGTAAGGGAGCGCCTTTGTAGATAGTTGTTCCGGTTTTGACTCTATGTTTGCCAACTACTTACACTAAAGAAGCTTTCCTAAAAGGCACTGATGAAACTGAAGAATCCCTATTTATGGCTCAACTATGAAAAAAAGGTCCATTAGTATAGGTACGCTGGAGATCCATCTCCCGAAATTTTTCAAAAGAAGCGAGCGACGTAGTAGCACCTACACGTTTTTTATTTTTTCGTGTCTAGCGTTAAAAGGTGTTTAATTTTACGATTTCTTCTTCCCAGTATTCCAACCACCTCTACATAGCTCTGAAGCAGTTCCTGCAAATATTCCCCGAGCTGAGAACTGCCCCGCTGTACCTGGCCGGAGAGTCGTACGCCGGCAAGTATGTGCCCGCCATGGCTATGGAGATACACAAGAGGAAGGATAAACTTGGATCTGACATTAACCTGGAGGTAAATAAGATTCTTGTTTGATATCATTGTATAGGAAGCAGTAGAAGCAGTGATCCACTAGGCTCAAGTTCGAACCACCACGAAATCAGAGGTGCGTGTCTAGACGTAACTCAGATTTTTCTGATTCATGTGCGTATTATATAATTGTCACTTGCTTTAGTGAAAGAAAACACCGTGAGGCAACCAGCATGCCTGAGAGATATTTCTCGACGGCATGTTAAGCTAAGTCAGAGGCCCATGGGCCTCAAAACATAAAAACTCTGACACTAGTTCACGGGCAGCATAAAAACACCAGTTTAGGTCACTAACTACACGATAAAGAAAGAAGATTGTATAAGAAAGTGCTTCCGAAAATGAGAAAAAAAGTTTGTATTGCTATAAACGGTGGAAGGGACGCTGACGCTAAAACGGTTGATGATGATGATAAACAGAAGTCTTACAAAACTGCGATACCTACAAGGTCAAATTGTAAAGGACAGCTGTTTTTTTTTATAATTACCGATGTAAAATGACCTGCTGGCCTACCATGACGTCCTAAAGCAGTAATTTTTTACTCTTATTCCAGTGTGGGGAAGAGACGGAGCTATACAGGATGTCTAGCGCCATCTCTTTCCCACACTGGAAAAGGAGTAAAACAATAATGTTTTAAGACGTCATGGTTTCTCACCTGAACGTATTCAGGTCATTTTACATCGGTAACCGTTTTAGTGTCGGTGTCCCTTCCAAGTTATATTTAGCATGAAAAAAAAAAAGAAAAAAGGCTGACAACAAGTATCATTGTGGAATATTCAGGCACAAAATAAGCCATAGTATATTTCATATCTTGACCTCTCATCACTCATGTTCGATGTCTTTAATCTGTCCACCTCATTCCAGAATCACGAATTTAATATATTCTGTCCAGGGCTTAATAATCGGCAACGCATACGTGGACCCAGAGATGATATCGCACATCGCATGGCCTTTCTACTACTTCGGTCTACTAGAGAAGGAGCAGCTCGAGACCGTGAAACCGCTGATAGACTCGTTCCAGCAGGCAATTAAGGCTAACAGAAGTATTGAAGCTAAAAACGTAAGCTTGTGTACCTTTTTAGACGGATTTTGTACACTGCAATTGTAAAATAATGTTTACTTTGCAAATAGGATTACAGTACGACCTCTTTAAGTGTGCAGTTCATGGTGGCGCTGCTTGCGAAGAATAAAACATGCATCGATATGTCAAACTTGGTACATTTGTTTTAGTTCTGTGTTTTACCGCCTGCACAGATAAGTTGGTTGAAGTGACACTTTGGCATCGTCGTTTTTTTTAAACTATGTGTGCCAGTATTTCGTACCTGCCTACTCTGAGAAGAAACAGCCGAAACAACCTCAAAGGTTATATGGTCTAGTAATCTTGGCCAACTCACATGAGGACTATGGAGATCTGAGATGGTCTTTTGAGGAAAGAACCACACTACCACACAGATTTTAGTGGACCTGTCCAGCCAAATATTTTTAGATGCAGTAAACTGTATTATTCATCAAAGGGTCACACCGTTTTAGCAATGGTGCTTTGTGATATGAGTGATTTCTATAGATTGTATGTTGGTGGTCCTGTAATAATATCTGACATGAAACCCAGACATGAGGAACCCTACCCTAAGAGAAAGATTTTAATTTCACGTCATTGATGGGTTAATTGAAATAAATTTACATAATATCATTATATTACGCCTGTGGTCCCCGAAGGGATAGGTAGGTAGAGGCGTACCTTAAATAAACCCACATTTTGGTGTCATCAAACGGGGGGTGAGCCTATTGCCATCAACCGGGCACAAATCCAGTCTCCGTGGCTGCTACTGAAATGTCTGATAGAAAAGCCCAATAAACTCTTTGTCCGACAAATAATGTAATGTAACAATCTAAAATTCAATTTTGTATTCAAACAAGTGATTGTTACAAATGATAGGTTGCGCACTGTAATGCTCGGTTCTCCTCTCTCAGGCACTGGATCAATCCAAGCTTCGATTTTGTACAGAAACAAGTGTATCTGTGCATTACAAGCGAATGCTCGAGGTGAGAGAGCACCTTTAACCAAAAACTATCCCCTGACCATTTCATTCGAATCATTTACAACTCAAACTCAAAGCATTTATTTCAAATACACCATCACAGGCACTTTTGAAACTCAATAAACAAAAAAAAACAAACGCGAAGCTACAATTCCAGTCGCAAGACATAATAACTTTTGAAAGTACTTTAGTTGCCCATTCCAGAGCGTAGATGCCTATGGAGAAGAATGGGCAAGAAACTCCATGGACACTCTTTTAAATCAAAATATGTTACAAAACCTTGGTTACATCATTCGTGTTGAGAATTACTAGTATGTGAGAACGATGTAGAAATACGGGCAAGTTAAGAGCGTCCAGAGTAAAAGACGAAATCAATAATTCGAAAATAAAGTTAAAAATAAAATAATTAAAATAAACCGTGGCAGCTAAGAGATGACCAGGCACAACTGACAGCGCCCGGTCAATCATTTACAAATCAAACTCAAACCATTTATTTAAATTAGACCACAGGCACTTGAGTACAGGCATTAAAGTACAGGCACTTTTGAAAGTCAAAAAACAAAAAAAAAAAACGCGAAGCTACAGGTCCCAGTCACAAGGCTTGATAACTTGTGAAAGTACTTTAGTTGCCCATTCCCAAGCGTAGATCTCTATGGAGAAGAATGGGCAAGAAACTCTCTAAACACACTCTGAACACTCTTTTAAATCAAAATATCTTATAAAATCAAAAAAATAATCTTGGTTACATCATTCATGTTGAGAATTACAAATATGTGAGAACGAAGTAGAAATACGTGCAAGTTAAACCAAACTGACTTCTAATTCAACAGAAATGGAACAGCCTAGTAACAGTTCTGCTCTTCATCACTCATCAAAAGCACGCTTACAACTTTCTCCGAGACGAGTTACCGGTGGGCAAGTACGTCAACTACCTGAAGACTTCGGAAGTCAAGAGGGCCATCCATGTCGGGGACATCAACTTCGGATGGGTGAACATGACCGTAAACCTGAACCTGGCTCCTGACTTCTTGAGTACGACGAAGCCTATGTTTGAAAGGCTGTTGGAGCATTATAAGGTGTTGGCGTATTGGTAAGGATTTTTTATTATTTTTCTTGGTAAATAAACTTCTGCATTACTTAACTTCACAAAAATATAGTAATGGAAAATCCATAACCAAATCAATTGTTTAGTTTCCGATGACTAAGTTAATGCACAGAAAGACGCAATTAAATTTTGTTCCAGATATCAAACGGGAAATTATAAGGCAAGCCACAAAAAAAATATTTGTATAAAACCCTACCTCTGATTTTAAATGTACGCCACGGGAAAATAAGAATGATTCTAATAACATTTCGTCTTTTCTACAACGCCAACTAAATATTTGAAAGAAAAAGTCAAGTAAAGAGCAACATTTATTTTTACTTGTCTCCGTTTTTTATACATCATCATCATCATCATTTCAGCCGAAAGACGTCCACTGCTGGACATAGGCCTCCCCGAAGGGGGTTTTTCCATAATCGCCACGCTTGGCAGGCGGGTTGGCGATCGCAGTACGGTTGTTTTGCAAAAGAGCAGAGAACGCTACTGCCCATTCTCTTGCAAGTCCCTTAGTCGCCTCTTACGACACCCACGGGAAGATATGGTTTTTTATACATAACCATCTAAATAAGTTCATGTCGTATGGAGTAAGCCCTGCGGCCGTTTTCGCAACTGCGAGTTAGTAACGCAGTGAAATAAGCAGTTCTATCGATCAAACTTAAGTACATAAACAATTCCATACGAATATGTAATGTTATTGTAGAAAGAAAGGCATTATATATCATATTTCGGGTAAGATAATTGCGTTATGTATCAACAACATACAATACTATCTTATCGCATATGTTTATGCTATCGGTTACGTTAAAATTCCACTAATATAACTTCCGAATAGAGATTCGATACATACAATGAAATTCAATCATGAAAGACCATTCACTGTTCTCAAGTGACACAGAGTGGAATATAAAGTCCGTATCGTACGAGTTCTGTATGGTGTAGGACGTAAAGAATAGCACCATCCCATATCTTCCCGTGGGTGTCGTAAGAGGCGACTAAGGGAAATTCTTTCCAGAGAATGGGCAGCAGCGCTCTCTGTGCTTTTGTAACAACCGTACTGCGATCGCCAACCCGCCTGCCAAGCGTGGCGATTATGGCAAAACCCCCCCTTCTTGGGGGAGGCCTATGTCCAGCAGTGGACGTCTTTTGGCTGAAATGATGATGAATATCTGTTACATGATACGTTTTGGGTTATGAGTGTGTCAGAACTGAGTTATTATTTATTCTGCATATTTTCAAATAGCTTTATTGATGTAACAGAATCTCTCTGCTCTAAGTTTAGAATTTGCCGCACTTCAGTGGCAAGCAAGTTCGAACTATCTTTAGCCTTGTATTCTATTGAAATTTTGTACTACGCTAGGCCAGCTCAAGGTCAAAGTGTAGTCTCTGGCAAGTCCTTTAGTCACAGTAGCCTTAGTAGTTGACAGACATTAAGTCGAACAAAACTGAACTATTTATAAACTTGTTGTCCTATTTTAACGACCACTTCTCTACTCACTGATTTTATTGACATAAATCACATAGGTAGAGTAGATGCTATTTCTAGACTAACAGACTGACCTTTAAATGTTAGTATCGCAATAAACATTACTTTTTGTTAATTGTCATTCGACCTAGAGTCCGGGAAGTGAAACAAGATATGTATCACACACATATCTGACTCATTGTTCCTACGTTTGTTTGGCAAAGGCTACTGTTAGCCTTTCAAATTTAATTTTCTGACAGTTGAAATAGTAGTAGGTACTAATGTTGATGGTTGATGGACTGATTGAGTGAGGAATGATATGAAAGGAAAAGGAGTAAATGATAGCTTGGCGGTTGACAGAGGAGACCGACCAAGTATTAAGTGATAAGCACAGGAAGATGGTGATGATGACCTACACATCGGACTAATGTTTAGTAACAAAACTACAGTAGTTGTAAGAATCAGCATACAGTCCGATAACAAAACAATTTATTAACATTAAACCAGCAGCGCCTGCAACCTTGCCTATAAAGGAGAAATTCGCTAAGGCTACAGCCTGAGCGAATATGACCCTTTTCTTCCTGCCAGATTGGCTCATGCCTGGTCTCATACCCATCGTAAAAAATATAAGAGAGAATCCCTTAGCTTTTTTTATGTATGGGATCTCACAGGTCAACCTATGACGCTGGCTTCGGCTTAACTGGACTATCCCGTGGATGCCTTGAGTGTAAGGCCTCCAGCCAGGGCATACCTAAAACTTATAAACTAGGCGACAACTCACAAATCGACACGTTCTCAAATCGAGAAGATATAAGTTAAAAATATCTAATGTACCACATAAAACGGCTCGATTTAACAAAAGCTTCTTTGGCATGGCATCAAAAATATATAACAAGATACCTATTGACATTCTGAGCACTAAGGAAACTCCAATATTTAAAAATAAACTGCGTAAATTTTTAATTGAGAAAGCATACTACACGATCCAAGATTTCTTGAATCATTGATTGAACTGTTGACTATGTATTAATTTGACTGTATATTGATATTTTGACATTTATAATAACCAAATTTGACATGTAAAATAATTTTAAATGTAATGCCACTACTTAATTATTGTATGCCTATTAGGCAGGACATATTGAAACTTTAATTTATTGTTTAGACCTGTAGCTAACATATGCCCACAATAAAATATTTTGAATTTGAATTCACCAAGGGCACCCCCTGTGGGGTACGAGCCTCGGCTAATGGCGTTGCTGGGGGAGGACAGCAAAGGGACAGGCTGTATCTGAGCACCCTTTCCGCTTTAGTAGGTAGAAGTCTGATAAATATCCCAAAGTCTTCTCGAGGCGAGACAAGTATAGGGCCAGTATGTAATTTTACGTACCTACCTAAACTTAAAAACGTTTTTTGTTAATCTTTGCTTCTAGCGGTCAACTGGACCAGATGCTGCCGTGCGTTTTCACATCAGAGAACTACCGCACGTGGAAGTGGAACGGCTCACAGGAGTTCCTCAACGCTACTCGGTTCCCCTACATCTATAACAACAAGCTTTCTGGGTAAGTAACCACATAATGATCTGCCTAGCCTTTTCCCAACTATGTTGGGGTCGGCTTCCAGTCTAACCGGATGCAGCTGAATACCAGTATTTTACATAGAGCGACTGCAATACGATACCCCTTGGTAAGACTGGATATCAGACTTTTGGCTTCTGACTATTCGTAACTACTGTCAAAGATCTACAAATGACAGCCGGGACCAACGGCTTAACGTGCTTTCCGAGGCTCGGAGGGAACTCGGTATGTAATTATGGTCACCCATCCACGGACCAACTTTGGCAAGTACGGCTTAACCGTGCGGCTGTTATTATTATGCAAGACGAAGAAAATTGAAATCCAATGCTGCAATGTTTTTGCGAGACGCTCTGTCTAATATCATACGCGCCTTGTCAGGAAGCATTCGAATGTCAAAATCGAAATTGTTCAGGATCAACTTTTCTTATCTTTTATAGAACTAAGTGTTTCATATTTTTTATTCCTGCTTGTTCAAAAAAACCCCAGGTTCTTGCGACTATGCCTTTTTGCACTTCCTCCTGGTGCCCATGGTCATGTCCATTTCATTGGATTAAAAAAGAACACCTTCTGATTCTTGCAGAATTAAAACAATAGGTACTTATATGTATAAAACGTATCATTATGCACGCTAGCAAATCATGCCATTTATTTGTTAAAATTAACCGGTTCCTTTGAGTTAAAAGTACCTACCAGCATGACATACCAACCTTTTGACGACCGAAGCGAACGACCCATTTGTACTAGACTCGACCTGAGTCACTAGTGCTCATGACTCTGAGGATCCCTCCGTAAATTACGTCACACGTTAATTTAGGGGGGGGGGGGAAGGGGGTCGACGAAGTGTGACATTGTGTGACAGGGGTCTTATCGTGACGGCACATGTCAAAATCTATACGCAAACTAATAACGAAAACCTTAAATATTTCCAACTCTATCTGTATGAACGTCTAAAATTGCAAAATAATCTTGCTAAGCAGGTGGGAGTCTCACAAATGTGACCAGCTGTAACAGGGAAGGGCGGGGGGGGGGGTGGAGTAAAAAAAAACATGAAATTCGTGTGACATAATTTATGGAAGGCCCCTGACTGTTTTTGGAACTATATTTTTAATTAAGTACTTGTAATGACATTATACCAACATACTAAAATTAAGAAAAAAAAAACAAAATGATCACAAAAACTTCACATGTAGGTACTATACAAAATAAAAAATAAACACGTGTCACCTTGTGAAGTTTTGACTTTGTGATTAAATCGTTAAAATTTATATCTGCGGTTTTGTGACCTCACATCATTTAAAAAATAATCATAAAATAATCAGTTTTATTTTTTAATTGACCATTATAAGCTTCAACGAACTGCCTTGACTGGCAGATTCTATATTTTAATATTTTAACCAGTCGAGTTGGAGATCTGCAAATGCATAGACACTCAGTCAGTCACCGACTTCCAGTTGGTATACCGGCGACCACTCAAGCTATTAGAACCAATTTATGCAGATCTGTCATTGTACTAGAAATCTACACAAAGTGAGACGATATTATACTGGAAATATACAGGTTGATGTGTCGCCGTATGTACTCGAGAAACATAGGTGCCCCTGCATGTGTTGTAACCAGGGGCTAATTTAAAGTTGATCAGCTGGCCTACCATGACGTCTAAAAGCAGTTTTGTTTTACTCTTATTCCAGTGTGGGAAAGAGACGGAACTATACAGGATGTCTAGCGCCATCTCTTTTCCACACTGGACAAGGAGTAAAACAATAATGTTAAAAGACGTCATGGTAGGTGTTGTGAGTTTAGCAAAAACTTTAGTTTTTCACTTTGTATGACTACCACAGCTTGCATCTCATTTTAGTACCTTTGTCTATAGGCCAAAAGTAGGTACTTGAATCCTCGGTATATCCTAGTTACATATCCTAAATTACCAAACTTTTCCTTAAAAAAAACCCTTTGGAGTGACCCAACGACGTTCGACGTTTCAAGATCACGCTAATAATGTTGTACGACTAATCGGATTGGATTGAGAAGAATAGGTATTTTTTCTTTTATTCTAATGAATGATTTAGAAAAGAAAAACTAAGTAGGTTGATTCGTTCAAGTTTTTTTTTCTTTTGGAATGTAGTAGATAGGTAACCGTAAAATTGGCATAGTAGAAGACAGTTATGTTTCAATTTTGGAGTACAACAAAGTACATATATTCTATTCTTCTTATTCTGAGAGCAGCGGTGGCCTAGTAGTGGCAGCCTGGACTTAAGAGCAGTAAGCCGTGGGTTAAACCCAGGCAGGCACATTACTTTGTGTAATTTATTTCACCACCGCTGCTCTCACAAACGTTGAAGGAAAACATCGTGAGGAAACCAGCATGTCCTAGAACTCAAAATTCGAAAACATGTGACATCTGCCAAACCACACTGGGCCCGCGTGGTGGCAGCCCAGCATTCCCCAGCCCAGGTTACAGCCCACTCCCTCTCATTGACAGGAGGCCTGTGTTCCAGCACTGAGATCATTATATAGGCTGATGATGATGATGATTCTGTTCTAAACCAAGGTCTAATCTAACTTATACCTTTTCATCCAGGTACCACAAGACAGGTGGTCGTTTAACAGAAGTAGTGGTCCGAGGAGCCGGCCACATGGTGCCTCTAGACAAGCCTGCCCCCACTCAGAACCTGGTCGCTCGCTGGACCCATGACCAGCCACTCAGCAAAAGATTCGGCCTGCTCGAAGGGTCCTTCATTCAGGACTACATTCGTAATAACTCTATGATCTACCTCTGATTTGGTTTAATAAATATTTTTATTTGTTGTTGCGATTTTTTTTTCTTATCATACCTGACTTTCTGGAGGGTTTTTTTTATGAAAGGTAGCTTCACAAATGACAGTACATATACATAAAAATATTACACTGCAAATTACGCCAATTACGAAGTACACAGAAAAATAATAAAATAGTAAGCAGAGAGTCATTATCTGCCTAGCCTTTTCCCAAACTATCTTGGGGTCGGCTTCCAGTCTAACCGGATGCAGCTGAGTACCAGTATTTTACATGAAGCGACTGCCTATCTGACCTCCACAACCCAGTAACTGGGTAATACGATACCCCTTGGTAAGACTGGATGTCAGACTTTTAGCTTCTGACTACTCGTAACGACTGTCAAAGATCTACAAATGACAGCCGGGACCAACGGCTAAACGTGCTTTCCGAGGCACGGAGGAAACTCGATATGTAATTATGGTCACCCATCCACAGACCAACCTCGGCAAGCATGGCTTAACCTTAAATATCTGGGCGGCTCTTCGATCAATAATTGATCGAAGGGGCGGCTGTTATTATTTAGCCACGAGCTCCTCTAGTAAGCAGAGAGTGACTTGAATTAATTTATATTAAAAGGTATCGTATGTCATTGTGTGCGTGCGGCTATCGGTACAGTGTGGGTGTCTGTGTGTGATTTCTGAACATAAACGAGAGATAGAAGTTACCGGGGTGTTGGATGAAGTTCAGCCGTTGTAAATTCATAAGTCTGAAACTCTGAAAGCTATAGCTAAATATGCCATAAATTTTTTGACGTTTAATTTAAAAGTTTCTTAACCTTTAAGCATCGTTAAAGAATAAATCCCTTTCAAAAAGACTTTCGCTACCAAGTTCAAGTAACCAATTTTTACTCAGTAGTATGCAAGTCATCTATAGGTTAGCTACACATAGCAACGACTTAGGAGGCGGGTTGTGTGACAGGAAGGAATTATTGTTCGATCCAATATGTGGGGGGCTTAGCACCGACAGTGTTAATCTTCTTACATTGAGTAGGAACTTATTTGCTTGATGCTTCTAGCTGGATGTGCAATATTTTCTGATTTTCCGATAAGATTGTGACAAGTTCTCTCGGTTAGGTAGATTCTACCTACGTAGTACATGCGTCTTTTATTAACCACAAGCCCAGCATGTGATCCAGTGAGTAATCGGAAATGTCGCTTGCATACACGTCAAATATTCTAGACAGGTACCTACATATTATAATGGCCTCAGCAGACATGTTGCTACTTTGCAGCGAAGACCACTTAAGTAACTTTACGACTTTATTCACGTTACATCTATTAGGAAGCCAGTAGCAACGATTTAGTGACCATATCGTTGGTCTGGTGGTCGCAACTGCGACTGCTGTGCATGAGGTTCGATTCCCGGGTCGGGCAAAGCAATATTGTTATTGTAATGTATAACGTTGTATTGCATATTATCTTATGTGGCCCCAAGGTAGAAAGAAGTACTACTTACCAGGTAAATAGGTAGGTATATGATAATATTATGAGTTTTAATCTGTGCCTAAGGCATGCTAGCACTATGACAACACCTGTCGATATAACTATTTAGTTCTCACGTTGACCTTATAATCCAGACCACAAACCACAGCGTCATAAATATTGCAGTTACGTGTAATTACTGACAAGTCGACATTTTTTACAAAACGTTTAGATATAGTGGTCATGGTACTAAAAATATACAGAGTGTGGCAGAACAATTGTGATTTAGACCATCAAACTGGACCACTTTTCCAAGGAAAATAAGTCGAAAATTACCCACCCTCCTTCCCGTCCACACTACTAAGCCGCACTACTGGTAGTGTCTTGGGTATTTTTTTTGCCTTCTGCACTATTAGTCCAGTGGTATCGTGGGTATTTGTAAAATACATATGTATGCGTTCCCTATTACACCACTTATTTTATTTTCACAACTAGGTACAGGTAAGTAAAAAACAAAATTCCTATTTACGTAATATATATTGTATATACATAGATATTAAAAAAAAAAATTTAGATATTAAAAATTGGACTTCACGTAGGTATAATACATTGACCGAACGGCTTATCGCCAGCTGTCCCATGTAATAGGGGACTAGCTTGTCGTCAACCGGGCTCAACATGGCATGGCTCTGTATGGTGTCGGACGTAAAGAATAGCACCATCCCATATCTTCCCGTGGGTGTCGTAAGAGGCGACTAAGGGACTTGCCAGAGAATGGGCAGCAGCATTCTCTGTGCTTTTGTAACAACGGTACTGCGATCGCCAACCCGCCTGCCAAGCGTGGCGATTATGGCAAAACTCCAGTAACCCTCTCTCCGCGCTACAACGAAGAGATAATAAATTTATAGAATAACTTACCTAGTGATGTTTTTTTAAGGAAAGAAATTCATGAGCGCATGCTCAGCAGTCGCCGTTTGCTACTACGCGACCAACGAGATAGTTTTGTCTATGAATAGGTAGGCTGGTTAAAGTTCTTAAAAAACTTGATTAAAATGACAGCTGTCAGGATGAAATTTGTTTCATCCTGACAGCTGTCATTAAGCTTGCGCTAAGCTTCGACATTTACTGTGCGAACCGATAGTCTGTAGAATTCACTGCTGGCTTCTCTGTTTCCCGATGAGAGGTCTATCCGATCATGAGATCCGATTATAATGATCCAGATCCCTAGATCTAGTTCTCTTCAAAGTTCGAGTGAATCGATTACTTCTAGACAAGCGTGCTTCAACCTAAGCCGCGTCATCGCTTCACTTCAGGCGATTTGCGGAAAACGCAAGCCTCATCATCATCATCAGCTTATAATGTACCCGCTGCTGGGATACAGGCATCCTCTCAATGAGAGGGAGTGGGCTGTAATCCACCACGCGGGCCCAGTACGGGTTGGTACATGTCACAAGTCTTCACCGTTTTTGAGGGCAGCGGTGCTGAAATAAATTACACAAAGTAATGCGCCTTGCCGGGGTTCGAACCCACGGTTTACTGCTTAAACGCAAGCCTATTTAGCATAAAAAGTGATGGACATAATTATGCCGATAATTTTAGTACCTACGTCTATGTTTTTTATAGTTTAACTTAATTGGCCCTAATGAACCACATATTTAAATAGCGTAAAATACTGGCTGCATAAATATGTAGCTGGGTACTAAAAAAAAACCAAGCGTGGATATTTCCTATGTTACAAATTGCTTAATTACGAATGAGTAATTATCTATGAGTAATTATGTATTACCTCTATAATTATTGACTTAGATTTTGTGTAGCAATATTGTAGAATAAGATTTCTAGATTACAGAATCCAAATAAGTCTTACATAATTTTACTGGATTTTATAAAACATTGCACTCGCACAATAAATTAAGGAAACTGATACTATCACTTGGGTGTTTTACCATACGCTTATAGTAAAACGGGCATGACCTAGATGAATGAAAATTGCGAATATTCCTAGTCGCCCCCACATGGATTGCCCCCGGGTGGCGACTGGGAAGTTTTTGCCCCCATTTGAAATCGCTGTACATTTATTTATTTATTTTATTCACAAATAAGTTTTTTACATAAACTTAAACAAGGCACACAATTAGACCCCTGGGGTCTGTCTTAGCATGCCATGGCCTGAGAGTTGATCAACGCGCTACTAACAGTTAATCAAGTTGATGTAATATTCTTTCAACTTACTCTTTATGTTTTTATTGTTCATTGAGTCTCTAACGTCTATGGGTATTTTGTTAAGTAAATTGGGGATAGCGAAAGCGGCGGTACGCCTGCCATAAAAGTTATTTTTGCGTGGCACTTGAAGTGATTTGGATTTGGCTTGTCGTGTATTCACATCATATTTAACAGGAATTTGGATGTCACTGTTATCAAACTGTTCAATGAGGAACAGATAATCAGCGCGCGCAATAACAGGTAATACTTTGCAATGTTTAAACAAGCCTGTGTAATTGTCTCGGTATCTATTTTTTACATAGTTAGGTACTACAAGTTTCAGTAAGCGTGTTTGCAAATTCTGTATTTGATCCAGGTAAGTTTTAAATGCATTGCGGCGTGGATTGCCCCCGGGTGGCGACGTTGATCCGAGCGGCTGTTATTATTTAGCCACGAGCTCCTCTCAACGCTCGGCTTAGGGTCGAGATTTGAAAATTAACAGTTATATTTGACTAGCATATACCCGTCGCTTCGCCCGCATGGATTTCGGTAATTGTCTCACGGCATTGTACTTCTGTGTTAATTCAGGTTAAAAACTATATATGTGCAAAATTTCATCCAAATACGTTCAGTAGTTATTGAGTGGAAGAGTTACAATCATCCATCCTCACAAGCTTTCACATTTAATGTAAGATTTAAATTTGACGGCATGGTTGGTGCAGTGGTTGAGCGATCGACTGCTGCGCTGCTTGTCGTCGGTTCGATCCCCGCACGGAACAAATATTTGTATGGCCTACAGATAGTTATTCCGGGGCTGGCGACCCCGCAAGGAGAGGGGATCCCGAAATCATTATGAAATTAGTCCAATTAAAAACAAAGACGTAAAAATAAAGAAATACTCGAATGAGATCTTATAATTATATTGCAATGTTTTATCCTCATATTGTGTTTATTTGTACAATGTATTAACTTTCTATCGCTGCAGAATTCTACATAGTATTCGTGGGAAGCATTGTCTGTTTCTCTGAAGTTCTATAGCATGAAATTATTTATTACAAAAAACTGCATTTGCAATTAAACTTGCAAAATTCAAGCAGGTAGCAATACCTGCTTGAATTTTGCAAGTTTAATTCGAAGATAAAATTCTCTTAAAATTCTGGCTTTTTGTATTTCAAAACATGTTTCCGAATTTTCTCGCCCCCTATTTCACTGAAATAAAGCAAAAAATACGTAAGTACTGGCCTACATAAAGTGGTGGTCGTCTTTAAAGGCCAAGGGGCAAACTGGCGAATTAACCATTCTTCAATATTGTTAAACCAAATAAGAGTAACCATGGAGTTTATTGCCGGTTCTTCTCCATAGGAAACGACCATTCCTAACCGAGCACCTTTTTGTCGACGTTTTATAAGTGCCCATGTAGGCCTATGTAAAATAAAAATATTTTGATTTGATTTTCATTATTCCGACACTCAGTGCGAATGCGGTGCTCTGGATGAGAACATGACCCACTTGCTTAAATGCCCAATGTATCCTTACGCCAGACGCCTGCCCATTAGACTAGGAACAAACGCCACCACATCAACCTACAAAAATCTGTCAAATTTCTTTAATAGATTTTCAACTTTATTGTTAAAAAATTAGGTTTAAGGTTGAGTGGGAAAATTTGTCATTTTCGGGTAGCTTGAGCTGCTGGCGTCTGAACTTCAAAAACGCTATTAACGTGGCCCAAGAAAAATAAGTCGTACCATTTGATACGAAAGAAAATGAAAAAGTTTTCTTACATTTTATCATGTATACGAAGAAAATTCAAAATCTTTATAAAAGTGCCCATTAAGGTTGCGTTAGCAGGAAGTATTACCTACCTACTTCTTTAGCTTCATTAATACCTGCACGGCACCGTGGAACCCATATGGGTTACACTCATACCGGCAAACTTAAACTCTAATCGTACGTGAAGTAGGGATCAATGTCGTCAGCGTCACGTAATGCGCGATGCCCAAAAGGGGCCCTCAAACGGGACCAAAGGATTCGGATGGGGTTAATAAGGTTAACCATGGTAAAGCTTTATTAAGTCGTTAACCCTTTACTTTTTAATAAGAAGTAAATACGTTTGTACAGAATGTATTTAGTAGGTATGTGGTTTTGTTCTCATAATTAAGACTAGATTGCCTGTTTACTTTACTACAGACAGTATGTATTTTTATAAATTATGTTTGCCTCTTGTAGCATATAGGTAGGTAGTGGGCTTAAATTACCATCTCAACAAAATCTGAAATTGTGGCAACTATGTAAAAAAAACGGTGGTGGTAATGGAATCCCTACTGCGAAAGTCAGCATTATTACCTACCCTGGCACCTCTTGATACTGTAAGCTAAAATAAATAAAAAAAAAACGTGACGCAGGCTCCTATTTCTTTTTCAGGCAACTCTGGAACAGATTACATCAACGTGGTGACGTATTATGTAGATTATTTAATGACGTCACTTACATCGGAATATGTTGTGCAATTTCTCTGGTTGGCGCGGTTCGGGCTGGCCGCTGTCAGTCCGGTTAAGGAACTCGATGACGACGCGCGCGGTCGACGTTCCTTTCAAAAACATAAATAATTAAACTCGTGACATTGATTTTAAATTAAAACTTTTTGACATAAACTTGAAGTTTTTTAGTGCAAAATGAAAGTGTTTATTGGATTATTTTTATTAGCAAGGTTAGAGGACTTGTTTGTTGGTTTTTTTTTCTGTGAATGCTGATTGTTATGAATGAATGATTTGTTACGGATTGCAGTTTATCTTTAGGGTACCTATACATATACTTGCACGATTTGATCCAGATACAATAGAGGCACAGAACTCTCAAGCACTATCGTCCGGTGTCGTTGCACTTGCAAATAATTTAAATTGATTGATTCATTGTCGTTGCCAATCTGAGCATAAAAGATTAAGCTCTCGCAGTGAGCATATCTAGATCTATTGTATACATCTGTCATAGTTTCCCGCGCAATTTTCCATTTTGTATCATTGTGATGAAGAAGTGGAAATATTTTTAAGTATAATGCCTTATCAGTATAGGTATGTATCCATTTTACTAAAATAAAAAAAAACACTTTAAACAACCATTTCATCAATTAGCAATGCTTGAAATTATGTTGCTAATTGGTCCTTAATATTTATTACGGGGATTGAGTAGGTAGGTAGGCACTTCTTACAAAAAATAAAATATGATAAAATCAAACCTATGATATAAGCTAGTTTTCAGAAAATCTGTTTTTCTGACCTTTGGTAGGTAAGGTAGTGACAGAAAAAAAGATTTTCAGAACATTGTCAGATGTTATGAACATGGTGTAAGTAGGTAGGTACCTACTACAATATTTGGGATGTTTATAAACATTTATGCTTTTTAGGGTTCCGTACCCAAAGGTCAAACAGGACCCTATTACTGAGACTTCGTTGTCCGTCCGTCCGTCCGACCGTCTGTCACCAGGCTGTATTTTATGAACCGTGATAGTTAGACACTTGAAATTTCTACAGATTATGTATTTCTGTTGATGCTATAACAACAAATACTAAAAACAGAATAAAATAAACATTTAAGGGCTCCCATACAAAAAAGTGTTTTTTTGCTGGTTTTTATAAATAATGGTAAGCTTACACTTTACAGTCTACTCATATCTCCTTATAAGTAATCAGGGCACGGTTTATTCATGTTTTCACCATGCGTGCTAAGGACGTAGGTGCATTTGTACTTAAACGATTACTATCAAACAATGGTGTTGACCGTACGCTCAGGGCCGTCAAAACCGGTTGAATGTCACGACCATTCCGAATTATATATTCACATTTACTTCATATAAATAAATAATTGTGCCAATAAAAATATGATTGGATGAAGGAAGAATCGTGTTAATTACAATATTGATTCCAATGTCATGAGTTGTTACGTAACCTTAATTGTAATTAAAACGGGTAATCCTTTTTTTTAACGGGCAAAACCTTTAGCTTGCGTGTAATCGGTAATGTGTGCAATTATATTTTTTTTCAGCTTATCTTCAACTCTGGCAAGGACACCGGCATTAATTCTCACAAAACTAGTAAAGAAGAACTTGGTTGAACAAGCCAGAAATCTTTCGCTGGTAGATCCAAAACTGTTCCTCAACAAAACAAGTTACTCAGGATTCTTCACAGTGGATGAGAAACTCAATTCGAATCTTTTTTTCTGGTATTTTCCCGCGGAAAACTTTAAGCCTGATACTCCATGGATATTGTGGCTGCAAGGAGGTCCTGGAGCAACCAGTCTCGCTGGTCTTTTCGACGAGATAGGACCTTTCGAATACACAAATAATGAGCTAAAGAGTAAGTACCTATAACTTTTCTCTAAGTATAATTAATTCAATAAGCGAAGATTTTATTTAAGTATTTTATTCACGTAAAATGATTATGTATGCAAAAATAATAATGGGAATTCCTGAGCCAGTTTGAATGAATGGAAATATGTAGATTAATAAATCAAGGATCGTCACCTACGTAATTCCAAATAAATAAACACTAATCTTTTTGACATTTTGATATTTTCTTGTTCTCCGTTCTGACAACATTGTTTTTACCGTTAAATTAAATGTAGCTAAAGAGATATAAAAATTATATTTCTAGTGTTGAGCTTGGGTAACCCTATATTTATAAATGCGTGGCACTGCCTAGAAGCAATAAATCAATAATGCAGTGTTTCCTTCCGCTGGTACCTACAGTGAATAAGTAAATTTACAGTCAGCGACAGAAGTCTATAGTATTTAAAATCAAATAAAATTCATTAAAATTAAAACACATGAACCTAAACGTATTGTATCAAACGCTGAAATTCAGTGTTTCGAATAGTTTTGTGTCATTTTAGATCATTTGTAAAATTTGCAGTTGAATGTATTTTAGTGTTAATCAACTTTATTTATTTATTTATTTATTTATGTACACACAAAACACTTAAAAGAACAATACATTAAGGGCGGGATATACGCCAGTGACCTTGGTCATGTGGACGTTACGACGAGAAAGCCCCCCGCGTACGCCTCCCACCCCTAACAATAATTTCGTGCAACGCGAACTATAATTATATTGCATCGCAGCGCCCGGCGCCCGGCCCTCGCCGCCCGCCGCACAGTGGACGATTTGACTAATCTAGGGGGACAAAACTCGGGAACCTAATTATTATATTATATGTAAAAGTATTATATTTATTGTATACGAGTATATATGAATGTTGTAGTAAATAAAACGCAAAACTAACGTAACATATTTTTTTAAATCTTTTAATAAAATTCTTATATCTATGGCTCGCTTAGATATTTGATTTCGAGGAAGTTTTCTTAATAATGATATATAAGGGTCTAAAGATATTAACAAATGTTTAATTAAATCATAATAAGTTCTGTGTCTTGATGTCTTCAATGTATGTCCCAATCTGGCTTTTCTGATTTATTTATTTTTAGCCTCTGAAGCCACCTCAGACATTTTTCCTATCGGTAGGTATCACCGAATTTTTTATTAAATTTGCTCCATGTAAGTACCAAAATGTTATGCACTGTTGCATAAAAATTGTATGCATGTTATATCATGGGTATAAACGTAAATATACTTAGGTATCTCCCTGGTCTCCACACAGTAGTCATGTTTGTCGGTATTGATTTCATAGCCTGAAGCTATGGCTGCAAGAATTATCCCAAAACGATGAATAAGGTTTTCATTGAGACCAGTAGTCCGCGCTGTTGTGTCATAATTATAAAAAAATGCTTGTACGGTATTTCCGTCATTGCTTGTACCAAATCCTTGTTAAACTTTGTCGATTATAAGACCAATTTCTTTAAACTTTATCTTTATTTCTTCTTTAGTTTTTTTTAATGTGTCTTTATTTTTGTCTCCTATGACTTCATCATCATCATCATTTCAGCCCAAAAGACATCCACTGCTGGACATAGGCCTCCCCCAAGTGTCACATTGATATTTTGGGGGGTTTTGCCATAATCGCCACGCTTGGCAGGCGGGTTGGCGATCGTAGTACGGTTGTTACAAAAACACAGAGAATGCTGCTGCCCATTCTCTGGCAAATCCCTTAGTCGCCTCTTACGACACCCACGGGAAGATATGGGATGGTGCTATTATTTACGTCCGACACCACACAGAGCCTCCTATGACTTGCCACTCTCAAATTGTACGAATGTACGCATGTAAACTAGAGATTCCAAATTGGTACATATTTTCATCAGGGTCTCTAACCATTGATGCCGAATTCATTTCCGTTGATGTTGCCTTACAGATAAAACATCTTTGAGCCGACTTATTTTCAGCTAAAACGTTACAAACTTTACCATCAATCATTGAAAGAATCATCTGGTGCGTGATCGAAATGGGCACACCTCTGACTTCCACTAGAATCGGCGTTAACATCCGTATTTGATTTTCAATGCCTTGGCATTCTTCTTTGATGCGTTATTTGATAATTCTATAGAATCTTGGTGATGATGGCCGAGGATTTTCCCATATGAACTTCTGTGCATTGTTTACAAGTCTTATTGGAACTAAAGATATGATAAACATATATTCTTCTGTGCTATCGGTATCTTTAAATGGTTGCTTGTATAGCCAGTCCTATTTCGGTTACTGTTATATTTTCAACTTGAGGATAGCACTGCTTCCTCACCTGTGCCACGTGATCATAGCAAGGGTATACATTGAATCCCCTTTCTATGGCTTCTTGTTGAACATTTTTGTATTTCTGGACAGTGAAATTATTTGATAAGAAAAAGGCCAAAGCTTCGTCAGGAGTATAAGGTCTTTGTTCTTTACCAGTATTAATAATTCTTCGAGCTGTCTTATATGTGGTGGCTCGGTTTGGCGAGGCTGTAGATAATTACATAATTCTTCAATCAATGTAGCAGTCATTGAATAGTAAACTTCCACTCAACCGCAAAACTAAATTTGTTATGAAAAACAAAGTTATACTGTAGTTTGGTGAAAAAGTCCCATATCTCAAAAACTAAATATCAAATCTTATTCAAACCAATTTTCGTTAAAAGTTTTTTTACGTTCTACATGCCAATATTTTTTCGGAATAATTTCGGAATAAAGTGGATGTGACATACGGACGGACGGACAGACAGACAGACGTGATCACATACCAATCTATAAGGGTTCTTTTTTTGCCATTCGGCTACGGAACCCTAAAAACACTTACAAGCACTCAATACACCAAGGAACAAGGGATTATTTGCCTTTTGCTATCAGTTAGAAGATGTAGGTACCTATTCGAAAGTGTAACAAGATTAAAAAAACGTAGTTTTAAACATTACATTTAAATACCTATTATCCTGCTAGATTGGTCAAATCGCACACTGTGCGCCGCATGCTATCTACTTATCGCTTCCAGTAGCTGTCTCTAATGCAGAGGTGTAAATTACGTACTAAAATAACCTAATATTTACACACACTATATATAAACCCAAAAAAATATAATTGGTTGGGCTACCGACAATAATTTTGTTTGCGGAGAAAAGTGTCACAGGTCCGTTCAGCACAGCGTCTCGTCCCGCACTGATTTACTGGACGCCGGAGGGGTGGCTGTACGAATTGCGAGTAGCGATTACGTAAAAAAAATCCGTAAAAATAATTAAGAAAGTTTTTGGTAAAAATAAGCCAAAGGTCCCCTCGGTATTACTAAATATAATATATTGGTGGCAATTAAAAGATCCTGTGACTGATAGTTTAGGAGAAAAATGGTAGTAAGTTACAAAAACAGAGGCCACTTTGCATATTTATTTATGATATTTCAATTATATTTTTAATTTTTTTGAAGCCAAGAGGACATGCTCTATATTGTGTAGATTAATATATATTATTTTGAAAAAAAATCTTGTAAGGGTTACGGAAAAAAAAGGTTCCAATGTATCTCATATGAAGCCCAATTCACGTATATCCACGCCTTAAGATACAAGAGCACAAAGGTACTGCTTATTTCAAAAGAAATTTCTTCCAGCAGACCTGCGAATGGAAAGTTGGATTAGAAATGTAGACATAGTGTGTAGAAAAGATAAAACAGGAAAAAATTAAATTAGAGCTTAAAACAACATTAACGCTATATAAAATAAACATACATACAAATAAATACACATATAAAAATTAAAATAAAAATAAATATATACCTATAATATATATCAGAATAGAGGAAAGGTAATGTTCTTTGACTTGCTTTTTGAAGAGAAATAAAGTTCTAGATTCTCGTATGTTGGGCGGAAGTGAGTTCCATAGTCGTACTGCATGAACGGAAAAGGAGTAGGAATAGAATTCAGTTTTATGAGATGGGAAATTGAGATGATGCCTAAGGTGGGATCTACACAGCGCATCAGGAGGACGGGTAAAAGAAAAACGGTCGCGTAGGTAGCTGGGATACGCAGGATTAAAAAGGATGTTGTATAGGAGACATAATATCCGAGTGTTCCTGCGAAGACGGATAGGGAGCCACTTGAGTTCCTTGAGTTACTTGAGTAACTTTCGTCACTTGTCGTACCTACTTTCTAGAATATCATAGATTAAAGCAAATATTCTCAACCATCATCATTCTCTTGCACTTTTCCCAATTCATTTGGGGTCGGCGCAGCATGTCTTCTTCTTCCATACTTCTCTATTACTCGTCATCTCATCAAACAACTCCTTTGTTGCCATGTCGTAAGCAAATATTCAACACCTTACAAAATTGTAAGCCTTCAGCTAACATTATTATTCACTTGACGTAAAGTAAGGAAAACTCAAAAACATAGATAAATTCGTGTATTGCTATCACAAACAACAACAACAACATACAATTATTTTCAGGCAACTTTGGCCCATAGATAATACCTTACAGTCTAACATACATATAAAATACAATTTGTTTTAGTAAATAAAACCTTAAAACCTACATATTTTAGTATCACTTCACTTGCACACTACGTGACTGAGTTCATGTGGCACTTGCCCGCAGAAGCGACGGAAAACCACTCCCTGGGGCCAAAAGTCCTCCTCCAAGACGAGGTGCAGATAACAAGTTGGTATTCGCACCACGAACGCCTTAAAAACACACAAACACTTCGTACAAAACTTTCCTGTCTCCACAAACTACCGATGACGACAGCTGTCCGTATTGGATGGGGTGCGAATCTTAACCCAGGATGGCAACAGTGTCGTCCTAATACAATAACTCAATTACCGGCCGTTCCAACTCGCCTGGGAAGTTGACCCCTCAGCTGGCAGATGTGCTTGCGCTCCTTAGCACAGACTGCGTCGACAGTCTAGATTTTATTTTCATATGACAACTTTTCTTCGCGTCTCATGCAAGTAGTTTTTGGGTTCAATTCCAGTTCCATCTCCTAAAATGACTTTATTTTCTAGAACTAAAATTCGAAGACATGTGACATCTACCAACCAGCACTGGGCCCGCGAGGTGGATTACAGCCCACTCCCTCTCCTTGAGAGGAGGCTTGGGTCGCAGCAGTGGGAACATTATGGGCTGATGATGATGATGATGACTTTATGAATTTCTACTACCTCGTTGGTATAGTGTCGCAAGCGAACTTCTGAGGTCGTGGGTTTGATTCCCGGGTGAAGCAAAGTGTTGTAGGTTTTTTCTATCCGGAATTTCTCATTAGTAGCCACAGAGACTGGATTTGTACGGTTGATGGTAATTGGCTCGCCCCCTATTACATGGGACTTACTTACGCTTAACTGGCGAAATGTGGGTATACTGTTTAGCTACACCGCAACTGCCAGCGCCCTGATAATACCACGCCTTGATATTTCTATCTTTGTCTATCTTAGCTTATAATGGACATCCCATCACTGAGATCAGTGAGGGGAAACATCGTGACAGAACTTGGAAGTCCGAAATCCCCAATTCACCATGTGCAAGTGTGTGAATTAAAACCCATTTTTTTCGCTGTATGAGAAAATGTATTTACCCTGTATTAGGACAGTAATAGGCTGGTGTTGTCAGATATTTTATGAATACTATTCTTGTTGTGAAAACCATAAGTATCCAATTTATTTGACAACCTCGCCGTATACACTTAGTCAAGGCCTCTGCTCGAGTTAGAATCTAGTCGGGGATTTGGGAAATCCAAATAAAAACCCGTGTAATACGGGTGTAATTAAATTACAATTTAAATAAAAAAAACCCCGAGATAATAAACCTAAATAAATTAATCCAAGCGTTCGTTGCGTCGGGGGTCCGCTTTGTTTTATGCTTGTGCTAGAGACAAGATTTCAAATTTAGAATCGACCAGACCTGTGGGAGTTGTTTATTTTCCTTCATCAACTAGAAAAGTGGTGATCATCTTTAAACGGCTAAGCAGATGTTCTCGAAACATAGCTAAGATCTCTCTCGATTTAAACACCTTTCAAACGAAACCAATTTTATCAAAATCGGTTCATCCAAGTGCGTTTAGGAGCTACGATGCCACAGACAGACACACCGATACACACGTCAAACTTATAACACCTCTTTTTTGATCGGGGTTTAAAAATAGGCTGAGTCATTGCGTTCATTTTTTGTTCTAGCTAGACAAACCTTCATTACCTAGTGCCAACTTTTTGACAAGGTTTTGTTTAAATACAAGTTTTTAATTTTATAACTTTCCTTAGGTACCTCCTAGACCCGTACTATTCAATGGATCCATCAGAACAAAGATCAAAACATTGTGGATTACATCGAGTCCTACCTTAAAAAAGTTATTTTTTCACCCCAAAAAAACTGAAAACCTGCTTAGTTTGATGTAGATAATGCTTGGTTGGCGTGCAGGGTCCGTTCCCTTGATCTTGTGTAGCCATAACAGATTATCTAATTTACTAAGTAAGAACTTGAACCTTGGCATTTGAAACATTACCGTGTAACTCCTTTTCCAGTGTGGGAAAGAGATGCCGCTAGACATCCTGTATAGCTCCGTCTCTTTCCCACACTGGAATAAGAGTAAAACAATACTGCTTTAAGACGTCACGGTAGGCTAGCAGTACAGTCTTCTTTATTTGTCTGAATTCTGCTTTGCACGGGTTTCCATAATGGGTCAAATTAGGGTTGACCCATTTCTGCCAGACGTTTAATCTTCACTTCCGTTGCGGAATTTGGGATAATTTTAGGCCTCTCGTTGTCTCATGTTCTACATGATAGCATAGCCATGCTTGTGCTTATGAACGGAAATGTTTCATTAGGTAGGTACAGTAAAAAAGAAGATGAAGATGACGCTATCGTTTACTCCATCATCTTGACGGAACGGCGAGGGAGAACGGAAGAAATAAAACGGGATGCGTCGCCCCAAGTGGCCACAAGAAGCTAAAATCGACACATTTATTTAAGAACAGGGGTATTTGTATTATTCGACTAGACTAGAAGAAGGTTGTAATGTATCATTGATGCATTGAAAAAACGACCATTAAAATTGGCCATACACATGGGACCAGGCCACGAAGGTACACTGCTAAATTCAACAACTATTATGCAACTATTTTTATGTGCATAGAAGAAGTAACTGATATAGTATTCAATTTTCTTGTGGATCTTATGTAAGTGGTTCTATCTATAATAAAAAAACCAAAAAGACATTGATCAATTAGATAATACTATTAGAATAATTACCGAGTTGAATTTTATCAATATTCATTTGTTTTCATAACGAGTCACCTTGAGTTTTCTTACTTTCAGAATCTGGTTAATTGAGATTTTTTCCTTGTTTAGTCACTGTTTTATTATTATTTCAAAAGTAACATTTGACCGCATTTTGTTTCCTGTGACTTTCAAAGGAGTTTTTAATTATTTTTAAAGTCGATAGCAATCTAAATTGATTCAGCCAAAAAATTGGCGACGAGTTTGGCACTTTCAGTAGTTTAGTTTTTAAAATTTAAAATGACAAAGTATTGCCATCATCTGCTTTGCCTTTTTCCAAACTATCTTGGGGTCGGCTTCCAGTCTAACCGGATGCAGCTGAGTACCAGTATTTTACATGAAGCAACTACCTATCTGACCTCCAAATCCCAGTAACTGGGTCATACCATACCCCTTTGTATGACTTGATGTGAGGCTTTCGGCTTCTGACTACTCGTAAAGACTGTCAAAGATCTACAAATGACAGCCGGGACTAACGGCTTAACGTGCTTTGCGAGGCGCGGATCCACGAACCAACCTCGGCAATCACGGCTTAACCTTAAAGGTCGACCCATGCGGCTTTTATTCTTTAGCCACAAGCTCCTCAAAACAAAAAGACAAAGAATTGCCATAAAATGTATAACATTCTTTAGGAGTACATATTTATTTACCTTCTAAAAATGACATCGGAAATTCCGGTTTATTCCCGGTCGTCCCCACCTCGTCGTCCCCACTGGGTACGAATAGAAAAAAAAAGTTTCGTTCCTCCCCAGTGGTGACGATTGGCGAATATAAAATGGGTCTATAGCGGAACGAGTGTAAAATAAAAAGTTCCAATCGTCACCACTGGGGAGGAACGAAACTTTTTTTTTCCATTCGTACCAAGTGGGGACGACGAGGTGGGGACGACCGGGAATAAACCGAAATTCCAAATGAAAAAATGGTTTCCCCGCGAGTTTCAAAAGTACAGCTCGAATTGGTACGTAGAAACTAAATGCGGCGTGGAAATCCCTGAACAAAAGATGAAAATAACAATAATCATCAGTTATTTTGTTACAATACTGCACTGAATACAATATGTGGATGGCTGTTACACACTTAGCTAGCATAACAAACTGTACCATTAAATATCGTTTAGTTTTGTGTTAATATTATAAATACGTATCGCTTAATGATTGTAACTTTCGTCCATAAAGGAGAACACACAGTCCCGGTTAAGCAGAAACCAGCTTCATAAGTTTACCTGCGAGATGCCATTACCAAAAATATTACACGTAATTGGATCATCATTCTGTATGGTGTCGGAGGTAAAGAATAGCACCTTCCCATATCCCGTGGGTGTCGTAAGAGGCGACTAATGGACTTGCCAGAGAATGGGCAGCAGCGTTCTCTGTGCTTTTGTAACAACCGTACTGCGATCGCCAACCCGCCTGCCAAGCGTGGCGATTCCCCCAAAATATCAATGTGGCGACACTTGGGGGAGGCCTATGTCCAGCAGTGGACGTCTTTTGGGCTGAAATGATGTGTGCTAAGTAACTTGTATTTTATTATTTCACACAGTGAAATCACTATTTCAATGCAAGCTAAGGTATAGTAAATATCCTAATCGATGCTATCTGACTTTGTAGCAAGGGACAAGCCTGGAAAAAATACTTAAATAACTGGCCATGTTCACATTGCCTCTAACAAGATGATGATGAATTGGATCATTTCACTGCATTTAATGCTTCTGCACGTGTAGCATGACCACTGCAGAAACGAGTTTTGTCTACGGAAGAATCGACTTAATGACAGATAGACAATAATAATCTGTCAGTTTGTCGATATAGCCCGTTTCTTCGGCGGTCATGCTACGCATGCTGGTATCGATAGAACCTGTCATTTTGTCAAGAAAAAAACCAAGCGTTTTTCTTGTTTATATTTTACAATTTTCTTGCAAGAAAGCCTGTTCTGTACGCTGTCAATTTGTTTAGAAAGTTTTTAATGTTCTCGATTTTATAATTGGTGATCATTCAGTATTTTTGTAAAAGCTGCAAAGCATGACCATTATGTACTATCAGTAAACATTGACTTATGCATCCATAAGCCTATTTTATCGGCTCAGTTTTTCCACGGTCATTTTCGATGAATTCCAACATACCTACTTTCCTGTCACCAATTTTGTACATGGCAACTACACAAGGTGAATTTCGGACTTATTACCGGTTTCCGAGGGCCAGATTATGAGCTAAATAATAAAATATGCATGTTTCGGTAGTGAACCGGTTTCGATTAAATATCACAGCGTATTGCTATGAAATATCTAATAGGTATTATGTGATGTGGAGACAGCAGCTGTGTACTTCTTTGGGATGGGCTAAAAAAGAGTTGATTGATCGATGCAAGACGAAGGTCCTTGACTAATTTTAGAGTCCAGACAAAAGGTACATCCATACTACTTAAAACTATATCACTAATATTGAACGAAAATTCATAATACATACATTATTTTAACCGAGTCCTAAAAAAGGAGGTGGTTATGTATTCGACCAGCATTTTTGTTTTTTCATGTTTGTAAACAGGTGATTCTTTTTTAATTTGGCAGAGCTTGCACAGTGGGCCCATATTAATTTTACTTACTTTCCCTGGGTACTATATGAGTTATCCTCTATAGTATGCAATGTTTCTTAATCGTTTAAGTGGATGATGTGCTATTTAACTTCTAGTTACAATGCAAAATTGTTACTTGACCAGAATTTGTGAGAGATACCATAAGTAAAACGATAAAATAAAAATAAAAAATTGCAAAAAAAATTTGACTGACTTCCAAAAAAGAAACTAAAAAGCGGAAAATTACTTTTTGAGAAGAAAGTGGTTTTTAAAAAAAATACCACAGGCCTCCTTTATTAGAAAAACAAATTTATATACTTGCATCACATTAGTTCACACTCATCAAGTGGTCTTTTATTTAATTTTTTTCTCTTTTTAACTTTGCCCCACACTAGGAACTTCTCCTGTATCGTGGGTTAGTTTACAAACATTTAAACTCACATACACAAACAGCCAGACTCGGAACAATTATCTGTAGGCCATACAAATATTTTTTCATTACTCATACTCTGAAAGTAGGTCTGAAGTTGCCTGAGGAGCGGGATGAAAGTAATACTTTTCATCCCTAGGGAGAATCGCTTTCAACTGACAGATATCAAATAATAAAAAAAACTAGTTCTATTTTGAAATTTTTGTTGAACATTGTTCAAATTTTCTATGCAGCCACGATGTAAAATTGAAATAACTTAAAGTTAATTATTGATTAAAGAATATATATTTTTTAAATAACTTTATTATAAGTAATTTAGTTTCAACAATTTCTTTAAAGTAACATAGAGTTGGGCAATATATTTACCATTTTTTCAATGATGAAAATGAAAAATAATGGCTGAATAGCTGGCTGGCCACAGAAAAAAAAACAAATTAGGTGGAAAAGTGGCAATCCGAAATAAAATGTTCATGTTTTTATTTTTACTTTCCTTTTATTCGTAATGAAAACAGTGTTTACCTCGGGTTAAAGATTATTTAGTCCCTCGAACTGTTGGCGCCCTCACTTCATTCGGGCGCCAAACCCCGTCTCGGGACTAAATAAGTTACTTTCACCCTGGGGTAACAATGTACTATTTCCGAGCGGGAATCGAACCTGCGACACGCAGCGCAGCCGTCCATCGCTCAACCAATGCGCCAACCGTGCCGTAAAACTCGAAAACGTGGTCAGTTTGAGGACTACTTTAGTTTCTTTAGTACCGAAAAAATATGCACTATAACAACAAATTTGTCCATTAACTACAAAGACAAGCAACTGGCAACAAAGGTGCCATGTGTTGTCTGAGTGTGTGTAGTTTTGGCAATAAGAGCTTTTTTACATTTACTCAAGAAGTCAAGAGTCGCAATTACATAGCACGCGTTCAAATTCAAAATGTAGACATATGTACTTATACTGTTTAGTTTCATGCGTACACACGATTGATGTGTCAACGAAACACCTTGTTTTAAGATGTAGATGGCTTTAGATGGGTAAATATTTGACACCAATTAAATGACTAGTCGATTTATGTAAGTGCGTAACTAAATATATTTTATAAGAACTTCATGTAGCTACCGTATTTGATGAAATAATTGAATGAATTGATTTGAATTGATGATGAGAAGTGGCGACCACGTAATTAGGCTGACTGTAGTAAAAACATTTTTTCCAATGTTTCTAATTTCAGTGCGCAATTCATCTTGGGCAAAGGATCATTCGCTGCTCTTCATAGACAACCCTGTGGGGACAGGCTTCAGCTTCACGGACAGCCCTAAAGGGTTCATACAGGACATGGCCACGGTAAGGACTTCGAATTGTATTTTTATTCTTTTCGAATCAACGGGTATAATATTGTATACTAAGTGAACCAACAGACGTTGTCCTGACCTTTCTGGTGGTCGATAACAGCGCCAACTGCCAGGTCCAAAAGCGAAACTTAAACATCCACAGAAATTATCAAAATCGGTTTTTTTAGGAAGACTTCTGTGACATACACGCGTACAGAAGAATATAAATAGTATTAAAATTAGGTAAACGAGTTGGGCCCCGAAGGCGGCGATGCTAGTCGCGGCATCAGTGGCGTTTTTTTAGATTCTCAGTTGCAGGTGAAGTGCAGGCTGAAGTCATCATCTGCCTAGCCTTTTCCCTTAATATCTTGGGGTCGGCTTCCAGTCTAACCGGATATAGCTGAGTAGTATTTTACATACGCCTCCACAACGCAGTAACTGGGTAATACGATACCCCTTAGTAAGACTGGATGTCAGACTTTTGGTTTCTGACTACTCGTTACGACTGTCAAAGATCTACAAATGACAGCCGGGACCAACGGCTTAACGTGCTTTCCGAGGCACGAAGGAATCTCGGTATGTAATTATGGTCACCCATCCACGGACCAAGCTCGGCAAGCACGGCTTAACCTTAAAGATCGACCCATGCGTCTCTTATTATTTAGCCACGAGCTCCTCTAGTGCCGGCTGAAGTGCAGGTGTTTAGACACTTAAGCTGGATTATATTTTTGCCATTTCGCTGGGTTGTGCCGACTTGTGCCTGTAGCAGCCTACTTGAGCTTGTGTTGTTCTGTTTATCAGGGGGGTATCCGCAACTCCAAACGTCCAAAGCACATTTTGCGTACGTTATGAACCTTACAAAAAACCGGCCAAGTGCGAGTCTTACTCGCACACAGGGTTCCATAGCCCCAAAAAATATAATAACAATATTTTGAACTGTCATTCATTAGTTAGTAGTATTAGTTTGTTAACTTCCACTCAACCGCAAAACTAAATTTGTTTTTCATAGTATGTTAATGAAAAACAAAGTTACTGCTGCAGTTTCATGAAAAAGTCCCATATCTCAAAAACTAAACATCATATCTAATTGAAACCAATTTTCGTTGATAGTTTTTTTTACGTTCTACAAACCTAAATATTTTCAGAATTTTCCTTCTCTTACTTTAGAAATTAGAGGGGGGACACACACATTTGACCACTTTGGAAGTGGCTCTAGCGCAAACTATTCAGTTTAGAAAAAAATGATATTAGAAACCTCAATATCATTTTTGAAGACCTCTCCATAGATACCCCACACGTATGGATTTAATGAAAAAAATTTTTGGTTTTCAGTTCAAAGTATGGGGAGCCCCCTAAATTTATTGTTTTTTTTTCTATTCTTGAGTGAAAATCTTAATGCGGTTCACAGAATACATCTACTTACCAAGTTTCAACAGTATAGTTCTTATAGTTTTGGAAAAAAGTGGCTGTGACATACGGACGGACAGACAGACAGACATGACGAATCTATAAGGGTTCCGTTTTTTGCCATTCGGCTACGGAACCCTAAAAACGTATAATGGCAGAGCAGAGGTAATTTGTATATGTCCATGAGTAATAAAACTATGAAGCTTACGATATAATTTTATGTATAATTTTTATGAGTAATAGAACCTTAAAAGTTATTTTATATTTAACGGTTATATTGGAACATAAAGAGGTACTTATTTTAATCACAATGTACTGACGAGGTTATTACCAGTGTTACTTACCCTACCCGACTATCGAATATTACACTATTTTAATAATCCCGAAAGTTTTACTCTTTTTACCTATACATGCAAATTATTTATATACTCAAATCATTCATGCTTTAATTATTTATTTATTTAATGCAAAATGTACGCAATCATAGTTAAAAGCTGGGCTTAAAACTAGACAGTACTTACATGACCCTGTTAAGCACTTAATTAGTAGTTGCCTAGTTGCATTCAAAACGTTTCGAAAAGTTTATGAACGCTGATGAACGCCGGCTGCACGCACGAAAAAGGATGACTCATTGTAACTTGTAACGTTACGCTCATTGTAATCGGTCGGATCGGAGCGCGAGCGCTGCACGAGCGAGCGAAAGGGACGATCGACTTGAGCATTCGGCTTGCTATTCATAAAAGTATACAATCATTTCATCAATGTTTTTTTATGACGTTGTCACGTTAAACTATCGTCCGTAAACCGACTTTACAGACAACCAATTTTTAAAACAAGTTCTGTCGATTGTGATCAATCTATGTCCTACCTATAAATAAATATGAATTAGTGTTCCTATCTAAATCAACAATTTTATTGCTCTATTTTACTATTATTTCATAGTCAGATTTATGGTTTTCAAATGAATCGTGCACCGGATTTCTCAATACGGTCCTTTGTAACGGGTTTCGTACAGACACCAACAAAGTTATTTAATACTAGCTGTCCGGCGCAACTTCGTTTGCGTCACAATTTCCCCGTTTTCGCAACATTTTTCATTGCTGCTCCACTCCTATTGGTCGTAGAGTGATGATATATAGCCTATAGCCTTCCTCGATAAATGGGCTATCTAACACTGAAAGAATTTTTCAAATCAGACCAGTAGTTTTTGAGCCTATTCAATGCAAACAAACAAACAATCAAAACTTTCCTCTTTACAATATTAGTTTAGATTAGATTTCAGTTTTTTTTTTATTACAACTTAACGGAATGTAGTCTTTAGGTAAAAAGGTGAAGGTTTTACAACTTTACGAACTTCTACGTATAATCTTACATAGTTATAGGTATGATAAATACCTGTGCTAGGAGACCCCGGTCTTCTAAAACTAGCAACAATAATAATGTAGGACTTTACTTACAAAACAAATTCATCTTAAATCTAGGAGGGGTACCTATGTGTGTATAAGTGTGTGTGTGCATGTGTCTGAACGTGGGTGTATGTCGCTTATCGATAACTTATCACATAATACTATGTAAAAGAGATTCAATGTCGTCATAACTCTTGCATCTTATCCAGTCTATTAAAGATTTCTTGCATTCCTGAAAACTCATAGGATAAATATTTATAAGTATGGTTCAAAGATAATGTTTTTCACATTACATAGGCGCTCTTAATGCCACAAGACGTTCTCTCTCAGTTAACCTTTTGTCAGTCAGTGGCAAAGTAGAGATGTGTCTGATATCATGTCACAGATAAAAATCATCGATATTTTAAAATCATTTCATCATGCAATGACAAAGACAAAATCATCAATGCTTTTAAATCATTACTAGAATGAACGCGAACTTCAGTGACTCGGATCGGGTGTGAATTGCGACGTTCCGAGGCTGCGCGATCGGCGATTCTGAAGTCACAGAACTCGCATATTTCGATAAAATCACCGGAACTGGGTGCACGAAACGGCAATAATGCTTTCACTTGCGTTGTTTACGTTTGCGTGCGACATACACTGCCTTAAAATACCGTACCATGAATGTCACATACTAAGAAAAATTTAATTACGAGTGCTAACTGACAAACTCGGCCAATGCCTAATGCCTACAAAAAAAACTAATGACACTAATGACAATGACTGATAATTTCACAAAGCTGTTCCGCGATCATTTGAGTATCTACTCACAATTGAAGTGACGAGGTCTAATACTCAAATAAAAATCATTGATGATTTTGTCATTGTTCCTGTCATCGATATTTTTTTGTCATTGTCATGCAGTCATTGATACAGAAAAATCATCACTCAGCCCATCTCTATGGCAAAGTAAAATTCATCACCAAGTTGTGTTGCTGACCGTTCCTAAACTCTCGTTTTTACTAAGAACTCAATGAGGCGTATTGCAAAACTTCCGGGTATGTGGTAAAGTTTGTATTGTCGTTCATCAGAGCTTCTGTTTTGCAAACTACTTGAGTACTGATGGCTTTTGGCACTCAAGATATGGTGATATTTATTTGTTTTGAATTAATTATTACAGATGACGTCCGTGTTTGAGGTCAGCTTTGAAGGACGTTCGGTTGTTTAAAAATGAAGGTGTGTCTGAGTGCCAATGTATGTAAGTATAGGAAGTTGGTCTCATGTACCGACACCAGACAAAGTTGGCGAATCTTCTCATTAGAATAAATTAGCAGAACTTACTTATTAATTATTTAAGTTATAAAATCCCTCTGTCTGTAGTTAAGATGCCATTGTCTACATTATTTCTAATTGACTCACATTTATATGTAATTAAATAAGAATAGTGACATTTCAAAACTGCACAGTGGCAACAATAGGTAAGGTATATATAAATATCAGAAACTTGAGATTTATGCAAAACCAGCTAGATTAACCTACACCAAAATCACGAATCCACGACAGAATTATAGCTAATAATTAATTTGTCTAACTTGAAATATTTTGTAGAAACACGTGTCTTGCGGGGATAAAAAAAACAGGCAAATCTAATTTTGACTCACGTTTATGCCAATCCTTTGTATAGAACATAGTTTTTTTTTTCGTCTGTGTCGGAGATCAATTTCCACGCAGTAAGCAAGAGGGTCTTAGAAAGGCCTCTTTAGCAATATAATAAATGCGAAACTTTGGATTGATTTAAGGATATTTGTTACTATTAAATGATTATAACAGACGAAGAAATAATATTCCTCCGTCGCGTCCGTTCCCATGTCAATTAAATATCAAAATCACGTAATAGCCCAGGTGCGTCCTCTAGAGTTTGTTTTACGGAATATTCCCTATTCTGCCAATTTAATTTTTGTTGAGTTCCCTCGTGAAAAGTCGATCCTGGTTTCAGGATGAAATCATGATATAAATCAAATAGAAAAAACTGAATGCGAATATAAATTTTCGTTTCCATTCTAGGTAGGAGCTCCCTCTTGAGGAGACGATCGTGGCTGCAGGATGAAGTTATGTTTGACATAAAATTGTATTGTCACCAATAAATACTACTAATAAACTAACACGGCAAGTTAAATAAAAGCTACTAGTAATTTCACGTCTTTTGATCCGTCGAACAATAATAATAATATGTTTTGAACGATATACCCGATACCTCATAATCCGACTCAAGGGAAAAAAAAAATTGGCGTTGTCCGATCTATCTGACCAAGTGTTAATATAACGATAGACCTCGTAGTCCGACTCCTTAATCGGACCAAAAGGAAAAAGAAGTTCATGTGGTCCGATTGATCGGACAACGCAGACGGACCAAGTGTTCTCAGGGCCTTTTTAGGCCCTTGGGTATTTACGAACTGGTTAATTAGTATTGGTATCTTATATCTTGTTTTTATTTTTTTTTATTATAAATGCGAAAGTTTGTGACATTGACGCTTGTTACTCTTTAACACAAAAATAGTGAACAGGTTTGAAAACAGACAGTTTATAACCTAGATTAACACAATGGATACTTTATAATTACTTTATATTCTGTAAGTAGTATGATCGCGTGGGATAATTACCGAACTGCACGCGGGCGAAGCGCGACCATAAGCTAGTCATAATTATAATACAGGAAAGAAATTGGTATAAATCCTAACTACATCCCAAAAAAATCGGTACAGTGAATTTTTTGCGACCTACGAGGTTTTGAAATGGCTGACCAATTAACTCCTTAAAAATACAAACGTGTCTTCTAAATCGCTACCCCTGTTCTAATATATAAAAACGTTTCATATTACAGTGTTCAAGCCACCTATACAATGCTCTGAGGCAGTTCCGGAAGATCTTCCCGGAGATCAGCAAGGCTCCGTTCTACATAGCTGGAGAATCCTACGCAGGCCGCTACCTACCTGCTCTCGGCGTGAAGATACTGGAACAAGATCTTAACCTCGGTATCCTGGACGTAAATTTGCAGGTACGAAGATATTTTAGTTTATTAACTTGTTTTTGCTAGCCTACCATGACGTCATATAGCAGTAGCTAGCAGGAGCTATACAGGAGGTCTAGCGCCATCTCTTTCCCATACTGGAAAAGGAGTAAAACAATGATGTTTTAAGACGACATGGTAGGCCACCTGGGACCCGGCTACAATAACCACAAACTTCGAGGATTCTTTCGGAAATTGGGAAAAAAACTTAAAATGGCTCTAGATAACCTCAGCAAAAACTGGATTTAGGTAAACCTCAGTTCCGCAAACAGTACGTGTCACCTCATCATCATCAGCCTATAATGTTTCTACTGCTGGGACACAGGCCTCCTCTTTAAGAGAGGGAGTGGGCTGTAATCCACCACGCGGGCCCAGTGCGGGTTCGTAGATGTCACATGTTTTCGAATTTTCGGTTTCCTCACGTTATTTTCCTTCACCGTTTTTGAGGGCAGCGGTGATGAAATAAATTACACAAAGTAATGCGCTTGCCTGGGTTCGAACCTTAGGCTTACTGCTCGTAAGTCGGGTCTGTCACCATTGGGCCACCGCTGCTCTAAACGTGTCACCGCCTAAATAAAGCTCACTTCAGCTCGACTTTACCTACCCCTTCGACGAGCAGATGCGTAATGTTACGTGTCAGGCAATAGCTACATCAACAACACTATTATAAAATGTACGTCCAAATAAAACTGTAATGGTTCTAAATCAGTCTACTTATACATTTTAAAATGCCATTAAGTGGAGGTTGAATACATTGACACCTTTGAATAACGGAAACTAACTAACGAGGCTATGTCATCACAAAGCAATTGATGCAAATGATAAATGTAACAACTAATTGACAAGGTCATGATCGGAATCATTTTGATGTTAACATTCGTGAAATTCGTCCTTGATTGAGTGCAAAAAATATTTATTGCTATTGCCCACGTCGCTCTGCATGGTGTCGGACGTAAAGAATAGCACCATCCCATATCTTCCCGTGGGTGTCGTAAGAGGCGACTAAGTGATTTGCCAGAGAATAGGCAGCAGCGTTCTTTGTTCTTTTGCAACAACCGTACTGCGATCGCCAACCCGCCTACCAAGCGTGGCGGTTCAAACTCAAAATCAAAGTCGAAGCATTTATTTCAATTAGACCATTACAGGCACTTTTGAAAGTCAAAACACAAAAAAAAACGCGAAGCTACAGTCCCAGTCACAAGACATAATAACTTGTGAAAGTGCTGTAGTTGCCCATTCCAAAGCGTAGATTATGGAGAAGAATGGGCAAGAAACTCCATGGACACTCTATTAAATCAAAATATGTTACAAAATTTTGGTTACATTATTCGTGTTGAGAATTACTAGTATGTGAGAACGATGTAGAAATACGGGCAAGTTAAGAGCGTCCAGAGTAAAAGACGAAATCAATAATTCGAAAATAAAGTTTTAAAATAAAATAATTAAAATAAACCGTGACAGCTAAGAGATGACCAGTCACAACTGACAGCGCCCGTTCACGAACATGGCAAAACCCCCCAAAATGTCAATTTGGCGACACTTGGGGGAGGCCTATGTCCAGCAGTGGACGTCTTTTGGGCTGAAATGATGATGAATGATGATTGCCCACGTCGACTGAGGAGCATGAGGCCCTGGGTACGGATCCTGGGTCGGCCTAAGTGTTGTTGAGTTTTTTTATCAGGAATTTCTCAGTAGGAAGTCTGGATTTGAGCCGCGTCGGTGGCGATAGGCTAGCCTCCTATTACATGGGACTTAATCATAACTGGCGAAATGTAGATGTACTATTAGGTACACTTCTGCCTGACCCTTTGGGGATTAAAGAAGTGATGTTATGTTAAGTATGTGTTTGCCTGCGACTTCGCCTGCGTGGATGTCAGACATGATAAAAAAAAATAAAAATAAATCCATTTATTTCAGGTTGCCCCTTAGAAAAAGAAAAAAAAAACACGTTACACCTGCGATACATAAAATCACGAATACTAAAAATAAAAAAAAATAAATAAAAAAAAAACATTCTAAAATAAAGATAAAAATTTCTAAAATAATAATCAATACAGTTAAGACGCTGTACCTCGTCAAAACAGGCAACTTTGAACAGTTTTTTAGCCAAATGTATACATTTTAGAGCAACAAAAAAAATATATGTTACTCTTGACCATATTTATGAGGGAACCTTCGGGCCCAAAACACGTTTTTGGAAAAAAATCCCGATAAAAAAAAATCGAGAAGTTCTGATTTTCAAGCAAGTGTAACTGTATTACTGCTCAACTAATCTTGACTAAATTAATAACAATGATGTAATATAAAATAATAAAGGGAACTGTCGGTTTTCTTTTTCGTTTTATTTACTATATTTGTAAGGATTTATGTTTTTAATGATAATTATTCGAACAAGTCGAACGAAACATCACGCCATTCGCGGCGTCTTGTCGCATCTCTTTTATTTCTACGCAGAGTGACAGTGACCGCTGAGGCGCGCTGCTAGATGGACGTATGTCACTTTTTTCCGCTCGCCGCTCAAATTTTTTCAATTAAATTTCGATCTGTTTGCTGTTGAAAGCTGTTTATTATATTTTATTTTATGATTAGTTTTTCGTTCGTGTAAATTTTTGTTCGATTTTAGTCATAAAATGTGTAAATAAAAAATCAGTGTACATCAGTGGCGAAGAGTCAACATTGTGAATGGGGAACCTCAGTGGCGAAGGGTCAAAGTTCTGCAAAGGGAATCCGAAGAAATAAAAAAATGTAATTTTGTTTGTTCGTCATTCCCGTTTTCAGCGATCCCGAAAACCATGAAAATGACACCCATGACGAAAAAACTGTAAATTTTATCCGCGCCATCTTGTAGTTTTTATTTGACCAAATCTTCGTTATCAGCGACCCTTAAAACTACAAAAATGACACCAATGACAAAAATATCGAAAAATTTCGTAAGCGTCAACTTCATCCATTTTGTATATTGTAAAGAATAAAATGTAGAGGAACCATAAACAAAATAAAAGTGATTTATCTTATGTAAATAAGTCAACTTAAAAGCGCGAGGGATACCACTGCGAGAAAAAGAATAGTCATTAGTAGTGACATCACGAGACGACAACAGTGAAACATGTTGTAGTAGAAGACAACATTTTGAAGAATTGTGTATTGTTGAATTTATATATTTAGATTTTGCTAAAATCATCAAAATAAATAAAATTTAATTAGACTTAAATTGTTTTAATTTAGTATAATCTTCCTGTTCATTCACCTCTTCAAGCATATATCCATCCATCCTGTCCATATGTCCACCCTTTCATTCGTCTATCCACGCACCCGTCTGTCCAGTAACCTAGCAGAAAGGGGGGAGGGGAGGGCAGAGGAGGGCCTCACAACTTTAAGAACAAAATACAAACATTAAGAAAAATAATAAAAGCTAACACAGCTGTCTTTTTCGGGGATTCCCCCACAAACACTAGCTCAGCTCTATGCGTAATTCGGAAAAACTTTTAGAGATATCAAGACTGCGAAGACACTTAAAAGCCATTAATGATACAGTTTCTGAGTGGTTACCTTTAGACTTTATAAAGTTTATTGTAGATAGGGTGATAGTCTGAGCCAAGTCGCCCAGTGCTAGGCAAGACCAAAGCCCTGTGGTTTTGCTTAGCCTTGAACCCTCTTAGCATGCTACTGAGGGGTTCAGGTCTGGGCTTTCAGTTGAGGAGAGGTGGTCTTGCCTTCTTTACATGGTTGATATAAAACTCTTTGCCCCCAAAAATTTGCAACTGATGAAGCTACTGATGGTTACAGAAACTTGTTGACAAATGCGCAGTCATGCCTGTAAAGCGAGATTATGGAATCCATGAGATTCCAGAATCTCCGATCCGATTCCTCTTCTCAACAGAAACCTACAAGTATTTGGGAATGTCAGAAGCATTAGGCATCAATACTGCTGACATGAAACAATCGTTAAGGGAACGCTCCTTTGGCCGCCTGAATAAGATGCTAAGCAGTCTTTTGTCAGGCGGAAACAAGTCTCGTGATAGGAAGGTCCGCGTACTGCTAACTGGCTTAGAAACCTCGACCAACATCTGAGGAGTCTTTCGTTTCGCAGCTGGATCAAGGGCATGGTTCAGAAAGCAGTAATTCTGGACAAGGCGCGTATTGTTAGGAGGTTCCTCTTTGAAAAACCCTGACCATCGGTAGTTCGGGCACGGTTCCCGATGCCGGTATGCTACTATTTTTAAATGTTTTTATTTATAAATATGTATTTTCTTACATACTGTTACAAGCTGGGTATAGGATAAATTATCACACTACCAATTAAACACTAAAAATCTTTATTTAACACTACACAACACTTATAACTCAATCACTAATACACAACTAATCACTAATCACTTATATATCGCATTAGTAGTTCACTTAGATCACTTCGTTCCATAGCCAAAATCAGACTAACTCACTTCCGCACCCGTCGCCTATTTATATGACCGAGTCATGTTCGAGAAACTTCCACAACTTTCGTGAAATTCTAGGTAGTTCCTTAGGGGAAACCCATCCTTCGATAAAGTTCTACAACCTTCCTGAACCTTCCAGATAGCTTCATAGTGGAACCAATCCTTCAAGAAAGTCCTAGAAAGGTCCAGAACTTTCTTAAAGTTTCTAGGCATTTCCATTGTGGAACATTCTAGGATTATTCTCGTATCTTCTAGACATACTGGATCATTCTAGACTCGAACATAATCCTAGAATGTTCTCGTAAAGCAGGCAACGTAACACTGCCCCTCCTTAGACATGCTTGTCCCGAGCATCGTTAGTCCCGTAGTATCGCGCTAATCGATCTACATGTACGATCTTAGGCGCACCTCGTGGATCCTTCTGTATTCGGTAGGTGACATCGTTGACCCTGGACAATCCTGGTCACGACTCGGTATGGTCCATCCCATTTTGCTTGCAATTTCTGAGACTTCCCTTTGCTGCGCACTGGGTTATGAAACCACACCAGTGAATTCTCGTCGAAACCTCTCCTGTTCGCCTTCCGGTCATAACGGGTCTTCATCTTATCAGACATCTGTTGGCCGGATTGTCTGATATGCTCATAGACATCGTTCAACTTGTTACGCAAGTCATTTGCATAATCTGTAACTATGCGTGGTGCATCAGGGGCAGTTCCAGTGATTAAATCTGAGGGCAGCCGTAATTTCCTTCCAAAGTTCGCGGAGGCTGGTGTCACAGTCGTACTTTCGTGGACTGCACTACGGTACGACAGAAGAAACGGCTGTATGTGCTTGTCCCAATCCCTTTGCCTGCTTGCTACGACTTTTGCCAGATAGCTCTCCAACGTTTGGTTAAAGCGTTCCACCATTCCATCAGATTGTGGGTGGTAAGAAGTGGTTCTTGTTTTGTGGGTACCCATTATTCGGCAAGTCTCCTGAAATACTTGTGATTCAAAATTCCTTCCTTGATCACTGTGAATTTCTAAGGGTACTCCAAACTTCCTGGACTAATTTATCTGCGACAGTTGTAGCTTCTTGGTTAGGAATGGCGAACACTTCTGGCCACTTTGTGAAGTAATCCATGACAACCATTAAGTACTTGTTCCCACTTTCACACTCTGGGAATGGTCCCGCAACGTCTAGTGCTATCCATTCTCAGGGGGCTCCAACGTTGTACACTTTTAATGCACCTCTGCTGCGTGTTTGAGGTCTTTTCACAGTCGCACAAGTGATACATTTACGACAACAGCCCTCCACATCTTCTTGACAGTGGATCCAGTAAAATCGCTCTCGGATCTTCAGTAGAGTCCTTTTTCTCTGTATGGTGTCGGACGTAAAGAATAGCACGATCCCATATCTTCCCGTAGGTGTCGTAAGAGGCGACTAAGGGACTTGCCAGAGAATGGGCAGCAGCGTTCTCTGTGCTTTTGTGACAACCGTGCTGTGATCGCCAACCCGCCTGCCAAGCGTGGCGATTATGGCAAAACCTCCTATGTTATGTCAATGTGGCGAAACTTGGGGGAGGCCTATGTCCAGCAGTGGACGTCTTTCGGCTGAAATGGTGGTGATGGTGGTCCTCCTGAACATCCATCATGGTAGATCCATAGAACATACATACTACATACATACGGTACTTTGGCTTAAGGGACAACCATTTGTAGATGACACCTGTCCCCTCGCGCGTTTTTACCATTTACGGCACAAGACTCCATCCTGGATAACCATGCTGTTCCATTGGGCCCAATAACTCTTCGTGATGGAACTCATCGCTGCCACATCACTCCACTTGGGTTTAGGAGAACCAGCTTTGATCTACTCGAAGATCGGTTTGATGTCTGAATCATTTTGCTGAGCCGCTGTAGGGTTTCCTTCCATTCATCACCGAGATTCGTTCTAAGCACCCCACGGTTGCTACCTCCTTAGTCTCTTGCCTGGCACAGTGCTTAAAATCTTCAGGACAAGGTCTTCTTGACAAGGCGTCTGCGTTACCGTGAGTTCTCCCATTGCCATGTTCAGTTATGAAGTCGAACTCTTGCAGTAGTTCAATCCACCATCATCACAATCCATGTCGCCACTTGTCCCTCCGGATTTTTGAACTGTAATAGCCACTTCAATGCAGCATGGTCAGTTCGCAGCTGGAACTTTCGTCCCAGCAAATACACTCTTTTGCAAAAAAAAAGGGCACCTAAGGAAATGTACGTCCTAAGGACGATTTGAGTTATCATCGTCCTCTTGTCATGAAATTTAATTATTTGACGTACTCTTTATACTTATAATCGTGTGTATTAATACGCGTGAAGTGAAATTCGGCAATTTTTTTTTAAAGTCGATGAATTCATTAAAACCGATGTACACGGCCAAACAATAAGAAGTGGTCGGCAATAAAGACAAGAAGATTTTTTTACTTTTTTTGATTAAATAAAGTTACAAATGTAAAAACCTATAAACGAGTGTGACCTCCTCTTGCCAAAATCACAACTTGAATCCTTCTGGGCATGCTTTCCACGATGTTTTTAATAACGTTTTGAGGAATACGTTCCCACTCTTCTGCAATGACTCGTTTTAGCTCCCTGGTATTTTGTGGAGCAGGTTGCACTGATGTTACCCGTCTCTTTAGAACATCCCAGGCAAGCTCAATTGGATTGAGGTCAGGAGTTCGAGCTGACCAATCTAAACGACGGATCCCAACTTCTTGCGACGACTATGCTCGCCCGCACCGTTACCGAAGCGAACTTCGGTAACGGTGCGGGCGAGCATAGTCGTCCATAAAAATGGAATCTTCCCCAAGTACAGTCAATGCAGGTTGTGCATATGGAATTAGGAATTCCATTATGTACCGGTGTGCTTTTAATGTTCTATTTTCTAAGAAAACTAACTCCGTACGCTGCGTCAAATTAATTGCTGCCCAAAACAAAACGGAGCTTCAGCCATACGGAGTGATTTCTTCGAAACACACTTCCGCATAGCGTTCCCGTGGTCTTCGTAGCACTCGCCGGTGTCGGCCCTCTCCGCACAAAGAGATTCTAGCTTCATCAGAAAACAATACTTTATTCCAGTCCTCCAGAGTCCATGAAGCACAGTTTCGAGCAAACTAAAGTCGAGCACACGGTGCTCACGGAGTAATTTAGGACCCCGAGCCGGGCGGTAACTCCTGATATTGGCAGCCAAAGCCTCCTCTTGAACGTCCACAAGCTAACTTTTATTCCTCTTACTTCTTCAAAGCTCTTCTTCAAGTCCACACTTAACGCTTTACGATTCCGCAACGCCTGACTCACCAAAATGCGGTCTCTTGGTTCTGTGCATCGTTTTCTTCACGAACCGGATCTTCTTTTGACCGAAGCGGTCTCTTGATACCGTTGCCAAGTCCTCTGGGCAGTTGAACGACTCACATTTAGCCGCTGAGACACGTAAGTTTGCGAACGACCTTCTTCAAGTAGGGATATAATTTTACCGGCCCTTATCGCTTTTTAACTCATATCAAAAACTGGTATTTAATGTAAAAAGAAAGATTAAATTGTTTAATTTGCAGAAAATTTCCAGAGTTTTAAAATTTTAGTAATCAGTAAAAATATCGTTTGAGCAATTCGCGCCATTAGTAAAGCAATTTTACAATAATCAATATTTGTCTTTTAATCATTTCAAAATTTAAATTTGGAACGTAAAGAATCATGCCAGGATGCTTCAAATGACATGCCAATACATTGTCAAATGAATAAAACCTCTTTCTTGTTCTTCTTCATTGAAATAGAGAAAAAAATCTATTGTGCCCGTTTTTTTTTTGCAAAAGAGTTTATTTACTGAAATGCTGCAATGTATTCAATGCAATGATTTCTTTCCGGTTTGGTTTGTTTAAAAATAGGTGTTTTGCACAGACGTTTCTTTAATTCCTGAAATGCGACGTCGCAGCTATTGTCCCAACAGAATTGTCGCTTTTCCTCAGTGAGTTTCTGTAGAGGTTTCGCAATGTCAGCCAAATTCTTTGCGAACCGTCGATAGTAGGAGCAAAACCCCAAAAATACTCTGACCTGTGTCCAGTCTTTCGGAACTTGCCAATTCTTGACGGCGACTACTTTCCGTCTGTCTCTTTCCTGTGATTATTCTTTCAACTCCTCGTATGTGAGGCGCACGGTCTTATCCACTGAGCTAGCATTGAACTAATATCGAACCGCTACAAGTTAATTTCTCTATCCTGAGCCTAATTTTATATATTTATATAAATAAATATTTCTTTAAATATATATTTATATATTATACTTATATCGTATATATAAAATTCTCGTGTCACAGTGTTAGTTACCATACTCCTCCGAAACGGCTGAACCGATTTGTATGAAATTGTTTGCATATCGGGTAGGTCTGAGAATCGTCCAAAATCTATTTTATTTATACACATAAAAAAAGTCCACGCGTACGAAGTCGCGCGCAGTTAGTTATTATATTATAAATGCGAAAGTTATTATATTAAAAATTTGTTTGTTACCTCTTCACGCCTAAACCAATGAAGTGATCATCCTCAAATTCTGCATGTACGTTGTAAGGTGTACACAAACGGCCATAGGATACCTTTCATCCCGACAAAAAGTACTGATCCGAAGGAAAACAACAATAACTTTCTTATCACAATAGATGGCGCCACGAGCTATTGTCAAATTCTAAATTTAATCGAACAATAAATTTTAAATTTACTTCTTTATTAAAAAATAAAACTGCACGCGTAGCAAGACCACTGTAGAAACGAGTTTTGTCTACGGAATAATCGACATAATGACAGATAGACAATGACAATGTGGCACTTTGTCGATTTTTCCGTCGACATAGCCCGTTTCTACGGCGGTCATGCTACGCGTGCAGTTTTTGGAGCATAGTCTGTTGTTCCAGGGCTGTGTGGGCAAAAAGGACCATGTCGTCGGCAAGTCGGAGATTCGTCAACCTCTTACTGCCGACTTTAATGCCCTTGGTTGTCCATGAGGCTGCTTCGAATTATTTATTATTCGTTTGACGAATCTATTCGATAACATTTCGATAACCTTTTCTATAAAATAACAATCCAAACAACCAAACAATCCAAAATAACAACCAACCTATAATTTATTAGGAAAAAATAAGAAAACAAAAATATAAACATATTTAAAAAAAATGCGATATTGAAATGTAGGTACATACATTATATTAAAAAAATAAGATAAAAAAGAATTGCATGTATTGAGGTTCGAACCTAGAGATCACCGCGGAAGCAATGTGCGAAGTAGGCTAGCGGCGCGCTGGGCTATTCGTACTTTTATATTGAGTTTTGAAATTAAGCTTCTATACATTTATTGACGTCGCACATCGACGTGATTCAAGCGGGGCACCCCGCAGTACGACCCCCCTCTTCATTTGCTTCACCCCCTCAAAAGCATGAAAGTCGCCTAGAAGAGCGCCTTAACAGATGATAAAATAATGTCAATAAAATCAAAATTAAATGTCACATACAGATATTAAAAACAAGATTACTGGTTATTACATTATTTACAGAATTACATAAATTAAATTTCATTAATAATCTTAGATATCAAAATTTCAATTACAATAAAATTAAATAAATTAATAAAAACTCAGCAAATAAGTTTAATGAGTCATTTACATGCCCTGGCTACATGCCTACTGCAACATTTCCTTATATAAGGGCAGTCCAATCGTCCGGCGATCATCAATAGAACGGCATTGGAGCTGGCCCGCACCCTGCGCACCAAGGACGCGCACCGCTTGCGCATGGTTGCGTGGAAACAGTCGGTGCGCGCTTCCGCAAACATGCCCGAAGCACTGCAGAAGCGGGGCAGCACCAATATTGCCCTGAACGCGTTATTGTACTGGACGCGGAGGGCACTGTAGCTCGCCTGAGTATAGCTAGCCCACAGGCTGCACGTGTACAAAGATGTGCAGTATGCTTTAAAAAGTGTGATCTTAACTTGATCAGAACAGCGCGCAAACCTGCGTGCCAACATATTAGCTCTTCTTGACAATGCCCTCCGCTCCCGTTCGATGTCGGCATGATCCCTGAGGTCAGCCGTGACCAAATGCCCCAAATACTTAAATTGTTTCACCCAGTCTAGGGGAACACCATTGAGATAGACTGGTGGTATACTTTGGGGGCATTTTGCACTACTCGACTCAAAGACCACGCATTGACTTTTGGTCACGTTATATTTAAGGCCGTGTCCACTCGCGTACTCCTCACAGACTTGCATTAACTTCCTCAAGCCACAGACCGAAGCGCTCAGCAGCACCATGTCGTCAGCATAACTAAGGTTATTGACGAAAACATCATCAACATGGCAGCCGACACGGGCACTGCTGAGCGCGACGATCAGTGCGTCCATATAGAGGTTGAACAGGGTCGGGGAAGTCAATCCGCCTTGCCTCACGCCGCATTCCAACTTGTATAGCTCTGACATAGCCCCCGCCCATCTTACGCTGTTGACCTGGTGCGTATACCAATACTTGAAGATTCCCACCAGTTCATGTGGTAAGTTAATGTTCTCCAGTTTTTTCCATAGAATATCGTACGCGACCAAGTCAAATGCCCTGGACAGATCGAGGAAACATGCGTACACGGGCGTTTTACGATCCCAGTAGTATCTGACGGTATGCTTAAGACACAGTATTGCACTCTCAGTAGACAGTTGGGGTCTAAAACCAAACTGGTTATCGTGCAGCGCTACAAACTTATTTAACTGTGTATTAAGCAGACCGTCAAACACTTTAGCTACAATCGTGGCTAGTGAAATAGGCCTATAGTTACTTTTATCGGCAAGGTCACCTGTTTTATTTTTCACTATAGGCACTACCACAGTCTTCATTAAATCGAGTGGCAGGTAAGAGTGGCTCACGCACAATGAGTAGAACATTGCTAGTATCCTAGATATATGAGGCCCAGCGTGCTGCAGGTGCTCGATGCTGAGACCATCATGGCCTGGAGATTTTCCTTTCGTCATATCTTTAATAATTTTTGACACCTGGTTTGCAGTAAAACGAACTCCCATTGTCTTATTTGGTATCTCAGCACAGAGAGCCCCACACGCTGGTCCCAGTGGCGATTGTACAGAAAAATGATTTCTGAAGGTATTAGCAATGTCCGCATCGTCACTCACCCCGTCGACGCTCACCGGAAGACCAGGTCTCACGCTTACTTTACTTGTGCCCTTCCATTATCCCATGGAAACGTATTATTTGGATAAAACATAAACATCTTATGTCCTTGTCAGTGTTAATTTGTCTACATGCGATATTCAATCAAAATAATAAATTATGTCACACGAATTCGTTTAGCAATTTAATTAAAAACAGATTTTTTTTAAACGCCGCGTTGGACATTTTTTTTTGTTTATTCCGTTCCAATCCAAAAAAATAATACCACTGGTATTTTTTTTTTTTTGATATGATTCGTTAATTGTATTGAAATTATTATAATTTCATTGGTCCATTTCCATAATAAATCTAAATTAATTACTAAACATAAAACTAGATACTTAAAACTAAAATAACAACAAATTATAAAAGGGCGTCAAAAAACTCCTCCTCAACGCTGTCAGCTGGTAACGTGCCCAAGAGACTGGCGGCGTTGCCACGTTGAATGGCAACACTTAGCCTCTGGCCAAAGTAAAAGCCAGCCCTTGGGTCACGAGAAGCGTCAACTAAGCGTTTGGAGATTTCCTTAAAAAGGCTGTGAGCACTCGGACCCCACGGCCCCAGAGTTTCAACCCCAAACGGCTCGAAAATATAGTTACCACAAAGGTTACTATATTTACGCCGCTTGAGGTTCTCCGCAGCCGCAGTGGCAGCGCCAGCACAGCACGATGAGCTTGGAAGATGTGATGGCGCAAGAGTATCGTCGCATGTTGCGTCCCACACTAAAGGCCTACCCATCTTCCAAGGAAACAACGACATGCCGTCCGGTCTTTTGCCATCGTCGCGTGCCAAGCCATTGGGCTCTAAGATAGCTGGAACGCCGACGGTAACAAGAGCTCGACGGATGATGTCATTTATGTTCGCGTGCCGCGCAAAACGGCCCGCACTTCGGCTGCATGACAGGCCGTGGTGTCCGAGGCTGTTGACAGCTTCACCACAGTGACAGCGATGAGGAGTGCAGCAGGCGGCACCAAGACGTAAGGAAGCAGCGAGGCGGAAGGTCGTGTCGTCGAACAAAGTGCCTATGCTCGACGACGGGAGTGCGTGAAGCCAAAGACCCGACTCCCATTCACCCACAGCAAGCAGTCGTGCACGCTCAGCAGTAGTAGCAGCTGTGTGAAGTAAATTGTCCTGAACTACTCTGCAGAGCGGCTCGTCCCACCGTCTCTGGGAAAATGGATTGTCGGGTTCTTCAGTATTCGGGCAAGCGAGTTTCCAAGCATCGATGGCCTCGGAGAGGCACGGCACATCAAAATCAATCAGTGTGGAAGCCAGGATATTCCTGATTAATTTCTCAGTGCCGTGGACCGAGGATATGAAAGCCGGTAAACTAATACTAGAAATTTTGCGGAATTGTTCATTGAATTCAAACAAACTGGTATTTGTTTGAACAATTTTTTATTTTCTATTCCGGACGGATACCGGTCTTTAAATAATTTAATTTAATGTGCGAACGAATACCAACAACTTGATTAAGGTACAGTGGCTGTTCTGTTACAATTTCTGACGATACTCAATGTCATCATCATCAGCCTATAATGTTCCCACTGCTCGGACACAGGCCTCCTCTCTATGAGAGGGAGAGGGTTGTAATCCACTACGCGGGTCCAGTGCGGGTTGGTAGATGTCACATGTCTTCGAATTTTTAGTTCTAGGACATGCTGGTTTCCTCACGATACTCAATGTATGAAAATCAAAATAGTTACGAAACGGCACTTTTGTGAAAGTGTTTTGTTACTTGTCGAAATGGGAAAATTACCAATCGGGATGTAGCACTAACTAAAAAATAAAACAGAAGAAACATTCAAAAAAATATTTGATATTTTGAAACAAAATATTCCTGGGTTACCTGCAAAATTTAAACAGATTTTGAACTAGCTGCAATGTACCATTTCATCACCATTTCAACTGTTTTTTCCGTCAGATGGGGTGCTATTTTAATTACTCCAAAAATGTCTGGAAAAAAGCAAAACAGTTGAAACTAACAAAATAATAAATACAATCACCTAAAGATATGCAAGGTTTTCAGCTAAAGCATTTTTACTGACTGTACCTTACTTCTTTGAACTTTGTTTGGTATTAGTTTAAACAATGGTATCCGTCCGGAATCATCACACGAATATTATAAAGGCGAAAGTTTGTGAGTGTGGCTGTGTTTGTCACTCCTTCACGCCTCAACGGCTGAACGGATTTGGATGAAATTTGGTAAATAGATAGCTTATACCCTGGATTAACACATAGGCTACGGTTATCCCGGTCTGCGCGGGTGAAACCGCGGGGCGCAGCTAGTAGATAATAAATGTGAGATCAAACAAATACTAGTGGTATAAGTTGTTGGTACTAGAACGGAATAAATTATTTTTGTTTTTTAATCCGCGTTGATCTTGGTTGTACTATGGTTTCAATATTCTTAGATTTTCCCAAAAACAATCTTGCGGTATTTCTCGGTAGTGATGTTCAGAAACTATGTATTTACATACCTACCTGTAATATTTAAATAGTAGTTGTTATGCCATGTGCGTCTTAAGTGGTTTTTAATATTTAGGTACTCCACTATAAATTAACATATCACTTTAAATATATGAATGGTCTTTACTAAACAGTTAAGTATATTATTGTTTAGTAAAAAAAGCAATGTTCCATAACTGACATTTGCTTATGATTACGGCTTTATTTAACTTTGCCAGTTACTTACCTAATTTTAGCTTCTACTCAATTAACAATGAACGGCAATATGTGAAATCAACTTGAAGCAAAAGTGTTAATTAAAAATACTGCCGAATTATGTAAACGCAATAAACCGGTTAATATCAACAATAGTAGGAGCCTTCAGCCAGTCTTGTTTGGATTACCGCAAAACGCAGACATGAGCAATGGAGTGCGACAAGATCACTTTAACAATATTCCCTAAAATACCTACGATTGCTTCACCAAATAGTATTATTGTACTCGTATGTTCGATTTGAATCGAATCAGAGATCGTTGGTTTTTAAATTAAATCATCGTGCCTATCGTGCCGCACACGGTACGTCCTTTCCAACGTCACGTGCGCCGCAGCGTTGTCCGCCCGGCGGGCACCCCGGCTCCTCACGCAGCGCGTCACGCCCGGCGTCTCCGTCACAACATCTTCAATTGCCAAAATTAGTAGAGATGTGCCGACTGTGACTTTGGCCGACTAGTCGGCAGAGCTGATGACTGTTTCGGGGGTATTCGGAAGGGACCGTGACGCTTCGTTTACAGCTTGTTCGCGCGTAAATCACAACCGTGCAGGCGTGCACCGTGTTTTTAATTAGCATTGTTTCTTGATTTTTGCTTTTTGATTAAGAAAATATTGTTATTGTACATTAGTGATTTTTTTTCGGCGACACTAAATTTGCCCGGATAGTCGGTTTTACCAACTATTCGCCGACTAATCGGAACATCTCTAATAATTATGTTTATGTTTAGGCGTGTGATAAAGCGGGCTGCTGCACGCACGCGTAAATGAGCACAAACTCTCTTTTTCTCGTTCTCGCAAATTACCGTTCTGAGCGACAGAAAAGGATAGAGCATGTTAACATGCGATGTCGTGTTCATTGATGTAGTTTAACCCTAAGTGTGCACCCCCAAGGCATCCCCATATTGGAAAAATATCTTAATTCGCAGTTTTACGAGACCGGATACTCATAATTATGGCCACTATTTACTAGTAGGTTTAAGTTTGATCAGTTTCCTATATTTCTTTATAATAAATATAATAACATATGTTTTTAAATTAATTCGGAAGGTAGTTAAGACTATGAATAAGGGTATACCGTAACTAGGAAACCCACTTAACCGTATTGGTAAACGGACAATACTGACATAGCCTTCAAACATCGGAACACCGGATATACACATGAGTAATTTATACGTGTTATAGTTAAAATTTATATTTACGAGAAGTAATAACAAGTTACTCTATATTTGTTCGGTCAGATAGCATATGTTGCAATTTGCAGTGTGCTGATTGCCTTCATTATCATTGACATTTATTTTTTATTCGTTTATAGTACCGAGTATTTTTTTCCACATTATAATGTTATACATCCTGTAAATTAATTTGTCAATACTGATACCTACTACATTTGTATGATACCTACTGCTGATGAACTGTAAATAATTTATAAATATTTATTATTATTTGTGTTTTAAATTTTGGGATACTGTGTGCTGACTGGGTTGTTTGAGGCAGCCGGTAATCGTACGGCATGTTTCATTCAGCTATACCTATTTCCATGGCTTGAACAGAACGATACCAGACTAGGCAGCACGTAAATTTGCATGTTATGGACCTCAATGAAATTTCTCAGTAGCAGCCACGGTTGATGACAATAGCCTCACCATGCCTCGCCTGCCTCGCCTGCTGTTACACGGGACTTAGACATAACTGGTGAAATGTGGTTGTACTATTAGGTTCACCCCGCTCCACCCTTCAGGGTTTACAGTCGTTTATAAATTCAATCATCGCAGTCTCCAAATTACTTAATGACCAGTGTCACGAACCATGCTATTTGCAACTTACAGGGTATTATAATGGGCAACCCAGTGCTGAGTCGCGACAGCATAGCAGACTACAGCTCGATCTACTACCAGTGGGGCCTGATCGACAGCCAGGGTCTCCAGGCTGTGAAGCCGCTGCAGGATGCCTACAACAAAGCCATTATTAGCGAGGATTCGGAGTCTGCAACATTAGTGAGTACCTCGAAGAATAATTTAAATTAATACACAACAAATGCCCTGACTCGCTCAATTGATCTGAATTTATACCCATTTTTTGTACGTTATGTTATGACAAAAAATTGCAAATTAAGTGTGTGTCATCATCTGTTTAGCCTTTTCCCAAAACATATTGTGGTCGGCTTCCAGTCTAACCGGATATATGCAGATGAGTACCAGTATTTTACATGAAGCGACTGCCTATCTGACCTCCACAACCCAGTAACTAGGTAATACGATACCCCTTGGTAAGACTGGATGTCAGACTTTTGCCTTGTGACTACTCGTAACGACTGTCAAAGATCTACAAATGACAGCCGGGACCAACGGCTTAACGTGCTTTCCGAGGCACGGAGGAAACTCGGTGTGTAATTATGGTCACTGATCCACGGACCAACCTCGGCAAGCACCTTAAAGATTGACCCGTGCGGCTGTTATTATTTAGCCACGAGCTCCTCAAATTAAGAGTGTATAGGTTATAATAACAAAGTAAGTCAGTCTAACGTGTACCATGCCGCAATTTTGACGGGTCTGGTCTGTCTAGCTATCATGACGATTAAAGTCATCTCTATGATTATAGACGATTAGACCAGCTTCATCAATTGATTTTCAAAGTCCTTTATTAATGTCTTTCTTTACATTTCCAGCTTCGCGAAGAACTTCTAAACAGACTAGATGACATCTCAATGCAGCAGCAAACGTTCAACATCCTCGTAGACACCATAACCCACCTGGATGACTTCGTCAGCTATATTCTGAAACCTGAAGTGTCCGAGGCATTGCATGTCGGCAGCATTGGGTTCTCTTTTCATAATGCAACTGCTCATAAAAAGCTTACTCCTGACTTCTTGAGTGAAGTTAGGTCAAAAGTAGAAATGCTGCTGAATCATTATAGGATACTTATTTATTGGTAAGGACTTTTCTAATGCTTTCGATGTTTCATTGTTAGGGACGGTAAGTGCTTCTTTTCTCATATTCCGCTATAAAGGATGACTGAAAAGTTGTGTCGTTATCGGTTGACTTGGTATGGGCATGTGATGCGGAGGAATGAGGGAAATGTCGTAATGAAAGTTTTGAGTATGAATGTGGATGGGTATAAGAGTAGACGAAGACCACAGAAACGATGGATGGACTGTGTGAAGGATGATATGGCAAGAAAGGAGGTGTCTGATGAGATGACAAGTAATAGTGAAATATGGAAGAAGAAAACATGCGTCGCCGACTCCAAATAAAGGATAAGGATAGGAGAATGATGGCGATGATGATGAAAGGTTGAGGAAAGGAAGAAACCTTTACAGGCCAAACAATAAGCGGCCAACATTCAGTTACAAATCTCTGCAAATCTATTGAGTCTTCAGCACAACAATAAAAAGTAATGATTTCTTTCTAGTGGGCAGATGGACCTGACAGCACCATGTGTGCCTAACGCGAAGGCCCGGAGGAAGCATTGGCATTGGAACAGACGTGATCAGTTCCTGAACGCGTCACGCACTCCTTGGTGGTTCGACAACAGGGTCGCTGGGTAAGTTAGCACACTCCAATAAGATGGAAATGCCAAGAGGGGGCACCCTAGCTGGAAGGATATATTACCTTATTGGTGCTTCAGAAAGGTCACAAACATGAGGGAAACACCGGCGCCCTAGAAAGACATACACAGACCTTGCTGAAACTTCAGGTGCATAGTTGAAGCAAACGGCGTGCGTGTATAAAGGAGGAATGTAAGGATCGTACCAGATGGTGTTCTGTGATTTATGCATATTATGCTATGGGTAAAAGACTTATTTGTGTTACCTTTGAAAATATCGGTTACGCTCAGGACATCTTTTAAAGTTATCAAATATTGTGTTTAGATAACAGATATATCGGTAGGTAGATATAAAAGCTTCGCGATGTACAACTGCGGGAAAACCAAAGCCAACTCAGTAAGCTGATTAGGTTTGACATTTAGAGACCGATAAGATGGAGAGATATGAATCATAATTATGATGGGCACTAATAACTTGTACTACATTTACTTGTCCAAAATGAACAGCATTTTTTCCATGAGTTTTTCGATTTCTGTTTATAGATAATCATTGCAGATGAGATAGAGAGAGATGGTTTCCTATCTTCAGTCATCGTCGTCAGTCTTATCGTCAGGGTGTCAATATAAAATTTATATTATGGTCGTTACACATCCGCTTTTTATTTCCAGATACGTCAAAAGCGGCGGCAGTCTAACCGAAGTCTTAGTGAGGGGAGCAGGCCATCTTGTCCCCATGGACAAGCCAGCAGAGACCACGGAACTGATATCTTACTTCATCAGGGGTTTAGACATGCCACTACCACCGAACTACCACGTAATGGCCCAAGATACTGCCGTGTACATCGACGATGATGCCGAGGGAATCTCCAAGACTATACTGCAAATTCCTGGAGATCCACCTTCTAGCACCCAAGCAGTAATGGTCGTCAGTATCGTCCTTAATGTTCTATTCCTTCTAGCTCTAGTCTGTGGTGTAGTCTATGGTCTGAGGTGGAAGAGACGGACCGATGCCTATTTATACAATAATGTTGATGAGACCAGTTTTACTTCAACTATGTTTTAAGGATGATTCCAGGAAGATTCCAGAACTGTTGTTACTCAGGTTGTGCCAGAATTCGTTGAGTGGGTGTGCGAAATATTTAGGACGTTGTTTTATGCTCGGTTCCTATAATAAACTGATCGTAGGTAATTGACGGTTTCTTAGTATTATTGACTGGCCCGTATAGGTCTGTATTTGACGGTTCCTTTATAAATTGACCGGTCCATTATAGCATCATACTACGTTTCTTACTAGTGTTGTCTACTCGGTGAAGCGTAATGGACTTCCAGATCCGTTTGTTGCGTTATAGGCAGGCAATTTTGAATCTTTAACAATTGAATTGAAAGTCGATAATAATACGCTTATTATATGGAACCGTGCTTTATATTAAACTCCAGATCTCAGCATGTATTGAAAAGTATGTTTGAAAAAGAGCTACTTTTTTGTATGCGAAATCCAAGTACAGAATATTACCTACCATGACATTAATTTAGAATCTAATAAATTATTTAATGACAAGTGATGCTAGTTAATTTTTTGATGTATGAACTAGTCTATACTTCTGCCAAGGCCTTAACACATTCCTCAGTGCCTTTTAGTTTTAATACGTACTGATGTAAATAACTTGTTACTAATGTAAGAAGTAGAAAATAAAACATATTTTGTACATAAATTATAGTTTATTTGAATTCCTGTATGAAGCTGTCTATCATGATCTTTGCTACTTCTGGTTGGTCGAGTGGTACCATGTGACCGGCTCCCCTAATAAGTATATCGACGAAGTTTCCACCTGCCTTCTTGTACCTGCAATTAATTTTGATAAGATTAATTAAAACACTTCTGGCTACCTCGTGTCTCTAGTGGTAGCTGCTCCTGGGCATGTAGTCTTCTTTCCAATAGGTCTAGGTCGACCAGAGTGTTATAAAGTTATTTTTTCCATCAGGAATTTTTCAGTGGCAACCCAGTGTATGTCTAAGAGTCCGGTTATTGACAATGGGCTTGCCCCCAATTATATGGGACTTACATAGCTAACGAAACTGGATGAACTACACACGCAGTGTTGCCGACACCAAAGTTTTATGGAGTTTTATTTTATTTTATCAATTAGGAACAACAAACAGCTACATTATGCGATATTTTAATCATGATAAAAAAGTAACTTAAATAATAATGTAGCCCACAGCGCTGTTCACAGATAACCAATAATAATTAAACTATAGATTTGCTGGGACATAAACTGTTTTTGAAACATTTTGAGGTTATTTGGTAACATCTTTTCAAATTTAGAAATCCTTCACTTGCTAACAACCTTTAAGTTTTGTTTCGATCAACACAAAATGCAGAGACGATTCTACAGGCACTGCCCATGCCTGTGGCCCGTTCCGTCGTTATCAACACATGTAATAAAATTCAACCTACCCAACAACGGATCCGTTAACGAATTTGCGCAGCCGCCTCCTAGGAGCTTGGATATAGGACTCTCGGCGCGACCACTGCAGGGTTCCGTACATGTGCTTAGACAAACTGTAAGCCAGGATGACGTCCAGCTGACCACTGCAAATAATATAATAAGTATTAAGTCAGCATCAAGTCTAAATGATGCTTTGACGTATGACAGAGTAGAATAGAAGAAGAAAAGGTGTTGCGCCGACCCCAAGTAGAATGGGACAAGAGCAAGATTACGATGATGAAGTAAGTCTCAAACGTAGCGTAGGATGACCCCAGCTGAAAGGATTCTAAAAGGTGGTTGAGTCAGATTGCATACAGAAGGTGGAGGACAGGATGTTGTGGCACAGCTTGGGAGAGGTATGACCAGCAATGAACTAAGTTGATTGATTGTAGTCTCAGGTTCCTAAAGTGGCGGAGACAGGAATCTATTCTTATAATCAGTGATCGCAGTAGGGAGATTGATTTTTGGTACTAGTATCATAAATGCACACAAAAAGAATAACATGGAAAAGCCATTTTTCCGGAAAGTAATTCCGGTATTTCCGGATTCATTCAAATATTGTTAATGTTGGTAGTGATATTATTAGGTAGGTACTACGTATCAAAACTAAATTAATTTATTATTTATCTGTTGAATAAAAAAATCAATCGAATTCCGACCGATACATTAATAATTATTTTTATTTTTAGCGTTTTTATGGCCACAACTTTTTATAAATTGTTGAACTGCACTGCACTTAAATTTCAATCAAATCAACCAATTCCGGAGGAATGTCCATATTAATATAAACGTTTCGGAGCAATGACCCCAATTCAATCTACCTACTCCGATCTATGCTTATAATCCAGCAAGATACTTATGATCGTCAGAAGTATTTCTTTAGCCAATAACGGCAGAAACCAGGTTTTTGCAGAAATGCTTGTGTCACTGACTCTGGCAGGGCCTCCATCAGGGATTTTAGTTTTAAACACACAAAAAAATTGTCGCTAATTAGTCGAAATTTGTCGCCAAATATCAGAATTTGTCGGTCACTGGTTCAAAAGATATAAGGGTTTATAGGTGGCCGATCTGGAGAGAGTCTCCCCAGCAGAGCCACATTTATATCTCAAAAACTAGGGCACCTAGCAAAGATCTGTTTTCTCCCATATTTTGTCGCCAATTAGTCGGAATCAGTTGCCAAATATCAGAATTTGTCGATCACTGGTTCAAAAGATATAAGGGTTTATAGGTGGCCGATCTGGAGAAAGTCTCCCCAGCAGGGCCACATTTATATCTCTAAAACTAGGGCACCTAGCGAAGATCTGTTTTCTCCCATATTTTGTCGCCTATTCGTCGCAATTTGTCGCCAAGTTACAGATTTAGTCGGTGTGTAATTAAAAAGATATTAAAGAATTCAATTTCCCTATGTTTCCCTACAGTGGTACAAACGACTACAAAATACTTTATGTAGTTTCTAGACAGTATCTATGACGTCTTATGGAGGAATGTTTATTTCGAATTAAATAAATATAAACTTTTTTCTGTATGGTGTCGGACGTAAAGAATAGCACCACCCCATATATTCCCGTGGGTGTCGTAAGAGGCGACTAAGGAACTTTCCAGATAATGGGCAGCAGCGTTCTCTGTGCTTTTGTAACAACCGTACTGCGATCGCCAACCCGCCTGCCAAGCGTGGCGATTATGGCAAAACCCCCCTTATGTACACTTGAGGGAGGCCTAAGTCCAGCAGTGGACGTCTTGCGGCTGAAATGATGATGATGAAACTTTTACGGTAAGTAAGAAAGAGATAGATGCGCGTGTACAGACGAGCTGCTCGAGTTGCCCGTCCCGTAAGTTAAAATCAGCCAGTTTAATTACAGTGGAACTTATTATGAAAAGTTACGAACTCGAGTGTTGTTATCTCTAGGTATACCGAAAATACAAAAACGGAGAAAAGAGCGAGTTATAATAAAATTTATATTATAATAAAATTTGATTATAATTGACAATACGTTTTCAACGTTTAAGAATTTTAAACATTTTAATAAAGGTACGGTATTTTTTTTATTATTCTAACGTTAATTAGAGCTTAACAATGTAAACTGGTAAAACAGTTGCATGCGACTGTACATCTTGATATCAAATAGACCAAGAGCAAGGTTTAATGTTTTCAAAGAAGTTTAAGCCACTCTAACTTAGTAATTTAAAACATAAAAAAACATGAATTTATTTGAGAATTTATGCCTCTCGGACATAACGGATAAAACTAGAAGTATATTACACATATTAATAGAAAAGAAAATTCTTGGTAATTTTTCGTGAACTCTTCGATCTAGCTCTTGGACTATACCTTACTAATTGAACTCATTATATCTCCTAAACTAAGACCCGATTAAATCTGTGACTTGGCTACAAATTGTGACGAATTGGCGACAAAATATGGGAGAAAACAGATCTTCGCTAGGTGCCCTAGTTTTAGAGATATAAATGTGGCCCTGCTGGGGAGACTCTCTCCAGATCGGCCACCTATAAACCCTTATATCTTTTGAACCAGTGACTGACAAATTCTGATATTTTGCGACTGATTCCGGCTAATTGGCGACAAAATATGGGAGAAAACAGATCTTTGCTAGGTGCCCTAGTTTTTGAGATATAAATTTGGCCCTGCTGGGGAGACTCTCTCCAGATCGGCCACCTATAAACCCTTATATCTTTTGAACCAGTGACCGACAAATTCTGATATTTGGAGACAAATTTCGACTAATTAGCGACAATTTTTTTGTGTTTTCAAAATTAAAATCCCTGATGGTGGCCCTGCCAGAGTCAGTGACACGAAATGCTTGATTCTGAACTCCTATCGTGTCCGCTTCTTTCTTTCGTGTGGTGAGTGCCTAACCTTCAGAGTTTTTATGTCGCCCATAGGCTATTCTGACTTGGCTATTCTTGCCGTCGAGAAATGTCTCAGACATGCTGGCTTCCTCACGATGTTTTCCTTCACCTAACAAACGCAAACACCGAAGGATCGTCGTGGCTGCTACAGGGTGTCAATACCTGTGTCGCGTCGTGCTTCACCTTTTTTTTAGATGTTAAATGGCAACCCGAGATTTAACAGTGTTCACGACATCTTACCTGTAGCTTAAAACTCCATAATGCTCCAACAGCTCTTCAATGAAAGGTTTCGTGGTATTAGCGAAGTCTGGCAACATTTTCTCATAGACCAGCTGGTTGTTATAGTTAAAGGTTACATTCCCCACGTGGATCAGTTCTCTAACGTCAGCTCTGGTAATGAACGCTTCGAACTCCGGCGGCTCTGATGATGTAGAGTCCTCCATAAAGTTGTAGACGCTGACCCCGCTTTGCTTCTTTATGTATTCTATTGTTTCGTTGAATTTCTGGAATAAATTGAGTTAAAAATTAAGAGTGGTTTATGATGATTCCTTGGCAAGCGAGCCCATTGGTCCACCCACCCACATGGAAAGAGGTAACTGGCTACTGGCGTCCATAAACATTTGAGAGGAATTATGGGTGTGATGAAGACATAATACCCTAGAGAGCTTCGTAATTCTGCAATGACATACCTACAGGGTGATTTTAGGTTAGAGGTTTACTACCGATGAAACTTTTATGTGTGAGAACGTTCGAAAAGATGTACTGAATACGTGGTATATATAGATGCTGCCATTCAGCATGGCAATAGCGGTCATTGATCTACCTACATTTATTTACATCCTTAATTGCAATCATGGAAATAAAGACTTTAAACGCCCTGAATTGACATCTATCGTGATCCTCAAAATTACTACCAATGAAAACTAAGTAAATTTTTCATTGTTTTGGTTCGTCCAAAGAGAAATTAAGGGAAGGGCAGTGCTCGATATTGCCATGCTAAATGCAGCAACTGCAGCTGTCTTTGCGTTTCCATTCTATAGGTATACTTTTCGATAGCTAATGCCAGTCACATATCACATTCACGTAGTAGTTCTAGGCCCTCTGTGGTGTTTTTTCAAGGTTCTTTTTATAGAACTTTAGTAACAATTTAAGGTTTACCTTCCACCCAAAAACAAGTAAAAATGTTGTAACCGTTTTAGCATCACCCAAATACACAATTAAAAACAAAGTAACTATTAGAAAGTCAAGTAAACTCACATTAGCAGCATCAACCATCCTCTTTCTGTCAATGAGCTTGACGACCTGCTCTTCCAGCATCGCCACGTGGTCGACCTGATTACCGTCCAGGATGCCTAGTACCTCGCACAGGGTGCTGTAGTGCATCATGTCTCGGAGCTCCACTAAGCCGTTGCCGATTGCAATACCCTGAAAGTTTTATATAACACTGTTAGCCTGGACGAAGTACTACTAGGCACTAACCACGCGAAGAGAAGAAACCTGGATTTTTCTACTACACGGCAAAAACCTCTGTACACTCCTTCCACTTCGTTCTATATAGGCTTTTTATTGGGACCAGTCCTACAGTATTTTAGAAGGTTTTCTTTTTAGAAACAAAAAATTACTATTCCTCAGTGCCGGATTTAGCAGCAGGCTGAGTAGGCTGGAGCCTAGGGCGGCAGATTTTTGGGGTGGCTTTGGGGACCGAATTTCTTCTTTTTTTTTTCTTTCTTTTTTTATTCTTGCTACCTGTAGAAATCAAAAAGATTTCTGCATGGCGGTTTTCTGATGTTTGTACATGATTGAGATTTGATTAACGCAAAAGTAAACCTAAAAAATATTTTACGTGCAATTTCAACGAAATTGTTGGATTGTAAAAATAATCTAGGACATGAAAATTGTAGAGGCGGCAAAAACTTTACAGCCTACCTTGAAAATTTGTAAATCCGCCACTACTATTCCTAGATCCGTATCTGGAAACGTCGTTGTTTTAGTGCCAACGGTCACAAAAGTGCAAAATTTACACTTCGGGTATCACGAAGTTCTTTGGTTAGGTTTCCAAGTGAATGCTTAGAATAATTTAGCTTTCGTTTTATTTTTTCTTCTCTACATCTATACTAATATTATAAAGCTGAATAGTTTGTTTGTTTGGTTGAACGCGCTAATCTCGAGAACTATTGGATCATTATTTTAGTGTTGGGTAGCTCATTCACCGAGGAAGACATAGGCTATAAAACATCACGCTACAACCAATAGGAGCGGAGCATCAATGAAAAATGTTGCATGAACAGAAAAAACGTGGCGCAGACGAAGTGGCGCGGGTCAGCTAGTATCTTAAATCAAATGATTTTAATTAATAGAAAGCTACACACCTTCATGTTGATAGGGTGCTGTGTTTTATCTTTGTTGTGCCTGTGAATCTGGATGGCGAGCGCTGGCACATACTTCCCCGCGTAAGACTCTCCAGCTATGAACAGAGGTGCTGATCGCAGTTCTGGGAACATCTCCAAGAACTGTTGAAGAAACTCTAGCATCTGCTCACCGACCTGAAATTAATAATATTAAAACGAAATAAATACTACTTACTCCTTAAGAAAAAGTAGAATGCAAGGTGCAATAAATGAATTTTCAGAAGTTACGCTCAACGGCTCTAGCATTTATCGGTGCAGTCATAGACTCAATTTGCTGCCTCGCTTATATTTTCGTACTTTTGAATTATTGGTCCTAAAACGATAGGAGAATCCTGTCGCTCAGAACAGTCATTTGCTAGAGCGAGAAACAGAGTGTGCCACGTGCGATAGCGCTCACTATGATGTGATTTCGTGCAATAAATCATCATCTGCTAAGCCTTTTCCAGTGTAAGGAGACGAAATTAACTGAATGCGGAGTGACTGTCCTTACATCCACGACCCAAGAGTTAGCTACCTACGATATAGATACGGTGTATTACGATATTCTTTAGTATTTGACCAGCAAGACTTAGGTACCAAGGGATAACGTTTCGTACACCTAAATCTATTACGTCATCTTAACTTCTGTTATTAGCAATAAAATTCGGATTAAACTGACTATAAATCGCGATTAAAAATCACGGCTTGCAAATGCAAAAGTTGATTCTTCAGTTAGCAGGACGTTGCACTCTGACCTTTCGAGCAAACCGCACGCATTCAACCAGTAAAATTAAATTTTTACTCGATACGGTGCTTCTTCAACTGGTTTATTTGTATTTCCATTCGTCCATAAAGATTTTGATGACCGTAGAGAAATGGGAAATATCTCTACATATATAAATTACGTGCCACGTTATTTGTCGGGGATGGACTTCTAAACTACTTAACCGATTTTAATCAAATTTGCTCACCGTGTACAGTTTGATCCAACTTGAAAGATAAGATAGCTTACATCTCAATTTATAGTTGCATTATTATTTTATTGCAAATTAAGTCACAATTATCTGTTAGCCCAAAACGATTCTAACAGATGGCGGTATCTGTTGACTGGATTGAGTAAGTATTCAATAGATGGCGCTGTATAGGAGCGCAGCAGCAATGAAAAATATTGCGAAAACGGGGAAAATCTGATGCATACGAAGCTGCGTGGGACAACTAGTTTGCACATAATATAATAATCTTAACGCCACATTACACAATCAGTAGTAACTCTTCAGAATTGGCTCCCATTAAATAACTCATCTTACGTGAAGATTTCCATTATCTTTAGTCACGGCATGCAACATAGTTGATAGATAACATACTTAGTTACATACGTAAAATTCCCTCCCTCCCTCACGTTATGGGTAATAAAGGATAGATGGTAATTGGAATTGTGATGAGCTAGTTAAAAGTCTATCCTAAGAAGGCTACTAAGTATATGCATACAGCTGCTAAGTGCCTACTATTAGTACATGAATACAGATTGACAACGGCATAATCGGCACTGTCTACTTCTAGACAAAGGAAAGTATTACTAATAGTACCTACTCTCAGTCTCTCCAGGATTAGCTATGTCATCATCTTCATGGCCTTATGATGTGTATCTAATTTATAGGAGCTGCAGTTTTCCTCTTCCATACATCTTTAGTAGCTGTAATTACAGTAATTTCCTACTCACTCCATTTTTTTGTAACACTTGTATTATATTCTACTCCATCGTTTCGTTATCTTCCGCAGCATTCGGTATGGACGTCATCAGTCGCTTGTTTTTTTTATAAGAAATATTTAAAATTTTGTAGCAAATTTGTTAAATCATCATCATTATGTTCCTGTATAGTGTCGGACGTAAAGAATAACACCATCCCATATCTTCCAGCGGGTGTCGTAAGAGGCGACTAAGGGACTTGCCAGAGAATGGGCAGCAGCGTTTTCTGTGCTTTTGTGACAACCGTACTGCGACCGCCAACCCGCCTGCCAAGCATGGTGTATGGCAAAACCCCCATGTTATGTCAATGTAGCAAAACTTGGGGGAGGCCTATGTCCAGCAGTCTTTCGGCTGAAATGATGATGATGATGATGTTCCTGGCCTAGTCCCATTTTACTTGGGGCGGGGCAACATGTTTTTTATTTCCTTTATACCTCGGTCAACTGGCACGCTATTATACGCCTTCATTTCTTTCATACCTCACACAACGCATCCATCTTAACATTAGACTTCCTTTCTCACGACAAGGACATCGTATCATCCAATATACTCACATCATCCTCGTTGTCAGGGTATCCTCGCTCATCATCAGTGAAGCTGAAGCCAGCACCAACAGGGTTGTCCAGGAACAGCATGGAGTGATCCGCCCATGACACATTTCTTCGTACCACTAAAACATTTAATTCTTGTTTTAGTTCGTTAAATTAAAAAGATCCACGTTCCGATAAACGCTGCTGAATGTGTCAAATTCTGAGCTGATGTAATTAAGATTGCCATCAAAACGCTAAGAAGAAAGGATTACATTTTACACCTCTTCCGTCGTTTTAGGATGAAGGAGGTGTAGAAATACATAAAAAAATAGTTTTAACGCAGGAAATCCCGTCGAAATCTTCACGTTTTTCGAGCGAGATTCTCAAACGCAGCCGCATTAAAATCCTTAGCATGATCTTAGAAAAACCATCTATTGTTTAGAAGGCAGACAGTCCATAAAAAATCGATGCATAAATTAACACGTTCAGTGCGTTACGGGAAGTATTTGGTTGTAATTGAGCTTCGCTCTGTGCGGCAGCTAGTTGTCCTTGTTTTGCACTCCGTGCGGGGGTGATTACTTCCAAGTATTCGTACAAGTAAAAAAGAGACACCTGTATTGCCGGTGTCCTTGCTTGAAGTATATTAAAATTTACGAATAAAAATGTACGGGAATTATTTTTTCGTAACGCACAGAAAGGTAATTATTTTACAATAGTGCGATACGGGAACTATTTGGCCGTATCCTAAACCCCGTACCGCACTGAACGTGCGCGCGTGCGGCCCTCAGTTAGCCGTAGTGTTGTGCCCAGTAAACACGTTTTTACAGAACGCGATAGGTATTTTATTCGTCACAGATTTTTTTTAAATTTAGGTTTTATAAGCACCTAAAATAAATAATAATATAAAATAAAGATTTACTGTTTTTGTTAAAATGTTAACATTAACATAGCTATTTACTTATTATTTTTGTTAAAAATGGTTTTTGCTGATTGTGTATGACAATTAGTAAAATAAATAATAATATAAAATAAGAAGTTACTGTTTTTGTTAACATAATTAATTATTACTTTTGTTAAAAAATAGTTTTCGTTGATTGTGTACGATCTGAATAAACAATAATAAATCTGAAACTGAAAAATATGTTACTTGTTACACCCCATCCCTAGCAATGTGACTGTTGCATGCGCCACGACAAGTATTTTCCCGTAATGTCAACCTTTTCCAAAATACCTGTAACTTTTAAGATATTGCTTAAGGCGCTCTTCTAGGCAACTTTCATGCTTTTGAGGGGGTGAAGCAGATGAAGAGGGGGGTCGAGTAGTCCCTTTAGTCCCGCCTACTGCGGGGTGCCCCGCTTGAATCACGTCGATGTGCGACGTCAATAAATGTATAGAAGCTTAATTTCGAAACTCAATTTAAAGTACGAATAGCCCAGCGCGCCGCTAGCCTACTTCGCACATTGCTTCCGCGGTAATCTCTAAGTTCGAACCTCTATACACGCAATTCTTTTTTATCTTCTTTTTTTAATATATTGTATGTACCTACATTTCAATATCGCATTTTTTTTAAATATGTTTATATTTTTGATTTCTTATTTTTTCCTAATAAATTATAACAACAATCAACCGATTGTTATTTTGGATTGTTTGGTTGTTTGGATTGTTATTTTATAGAAAAGGTTATCGAATAGATTCGTCAAACGAATAATAAATAATTCAAAGCAACCTCATGGACAACCAAGGGCATTAAAGTCGGCAGTAAGAGGTTGACGAATCTCCGACTTGCCGACGACATGGTCCTTTTTGCCCACACAGCCCTGGAACTACAGACTATGCTCCAAAAACTGCACGCGTAGCATGACGGCCGTAGAAACGGGATATGTCGACGGAAAAATCGACAAAGTGCCACATTGACATTGTCTATCTGTCATTATGTCGATTATTCCGTAGACAAAACTCGTTTCTACAGTGGTCTTGCTACGCGTGCAGTTTTATTTTTTAATAAAGAAGTAAATTTAAAATTTATTCTTCGATTAAATTTAGAATTTGACAATAGCACGTGGCGCCATCTATTGTGATAAGAAAGTTATTGTTGTTTTCCTTCGGATCAGTACTTTTTGTCGGGATGAAAGGTATCCTATGGCCGTTTGTGTACACCTTACAACGTACATGCAGAATTTGAGGATGATCACTTCATTGGTTTAGGCGTGAAGAGGTAACAAACAAATTTTTAATATAATAACTTTCGCATTAATAATATAACTAGCTGTCCCGCGCAACTTCGTCTGCGTCACATTTTCCCCGTTTTCGCAACATTTTACATTGCTGCTCCGCTCCTATTGGTTGTAGCGTGATTATGTATAGCCTATGTCCTTCCTCAGGTTGAAATCTATCTTCTTGCCAAATTTCATTAAGATCCGATCAGCCGTCTAGTCGTGAAAACGTAACAAACATACAAACAAACAGAGTGACTTTCGCATTTATAATATTAGTATAGAAGTATAGATAACTAACTACGCGCGACTTCGTTCGCGTGGACTTTTTTTATGTGTATAAATAAAATAGATTTTGGACGATTCTCAGACCTACCCGATATGCACACAATTTCATACAAATCGGTTCAGCCGTTTCGGAGGAGTATGGTAACTAACACTGTGACACGAGAATTTTATATATAAGATATAAATATATATTTAAAGAAATATTTATATAAATAGATATATAGAATTAGGCTCAGGATAGAGAAATTAACTTGTAGCGGTTCGATATTAGTTCAATGCTAGCTCAGTGGATAAGACCGTGCGCCTCACATACGAGGAGTTGAAAGAATAATCACAGGAAAGAGACAGACGGAAAGTAGTCGCCGTCAAGAATTGGCAAGTTCCGAAAGACTGGACACAGGTCAGAGTATTTTTGGGTTTTTGCTCCTACTATCGACGGTTCGCAAAGAATTTTGCTGACATTGCGAAACCTCTACACAAACTCACTGAGGAAAAGCGACAATTCTGTTGGGACAAGAGCTGCGACGTCGCATTTCAGGAATTAAAGAAACGTCTGTGCAAAACACCTATTTTTAAACAAACCAAACCGGAAAGAAATCATTGCGTTACTCGACGGGCTACTGCCGTTGCAAAGACATTGCAGCATTTCAGTAAATAAACTCTTTTGCAAAAAAAAAACGGGCACCATAGATTTTTTTCTCTATTTCAATGAAGAAGAACAAGAAAGAGGTTTTATTCATTTGACAATGTATTGGCATGTCATTTGAAGCATCCTGGCATGATTCTTTACGTTCATCGTAAAGCATCAAGTGTGGACCTGAAGAAGAGCCTTGAAGAAGAGGAGTAGAAGTTAGCTTGTGGACGTTCAGGAGTAGGCTTTGGCTGCCAATATCAGGAGTTACCGCCCGGCGCGGGGTCCTAATTTACTCCGTAAGCACCGTGTTGCTCGACTTTAGTTTACTGGAAACTGTGCTTCATGGACTCTGGAGGACTGGAATAAAGTATTGTTTTCTGATGAAGTTAGAATCTCTTTGTGCAGAGAGGACCGACGCCGACGAGTGCTACGAAGACCACGGGAACGCTATGCGGAAGTGTGTTTCGAAGAAATCACTCCTTATGGCTGAAGCTCCGTTTTGTTTTGGGCAACAATTAATTCGACGCAGCGTACGGAGTTAGTTTTCATAGAAAATGAAACATTTTAATGTTCCATTACAGGCAGGTTGCACACCGGTACATAATGGAATTCCTAATTCCATATGCACAACCTGCATTGACTGTACTTGGGGAAGATTCCATTTTTATGGACGACAATGCTCGCCCACACCGTTCTGGCGACGTGGAAGCGTATATGCAAGAACTTGGGATCCGTCGTTTAGATTGGTCAGATCGAACTCCTGACCTCAATCCAATTGAGCATGTCTGGGATGTTCTAAAGAGACGGGTAAGATGTGTGCAACCTGCTCCAGAAAACATCAGGGAGCTAAAACGAGTCATTGCAGAAGAGTGGGAACGTATTCCTCAAAACGTTATTAAAAACATCGTGGAAAGCATACCCAGAAGGATTCAAGTTGTGATTTTGGCAAGAGGAGGTCACACTCGTTATTAGGTTTTTACATTTGTAACTTTATTTAATCAAAAAAAGTAAAAAAAACTTCTTGTCTTTATGCCGACCACTTCTTATTGTTTGGCCGTGTACATCGGTTTTAAAGAATTGATCGACTTTTAAAAAAAAATATTGCCGAATTTCACTTCACGCGTATTAATTTACACGATTATAAGTATAAAGAGTAAGTCAAATAATTAAATTTCATGGCAAGAGAACGATGATAACTCAAATCGTCCTTAGAACGTAATTTCCTTCATCATCATCATCATCATCATCATTTCAGCCGAAAGACGTCCACTGCTGGACATAGGCCTCCCCCAAGTGTCGCCACATTGATCGGTCCCGTGCGACTCGCATCCAGCGGATCCCCGAAACCTTCACCAGGTAATCGGTCCACCTAGTGGGAGGCCTTCCAACGCATCGTCTCCCGGTTCGCGGTCGCCATTCCAGAACTTTTTTAAAAGTAATTTCCTTAGGTGCCCGTTTTTTTTTTGCAAAAGAGTGTATTTGCTGGGACGAAAATTCCAGCTGCGAACTGACCATGCTGCATTGAAGTGGCTATTACAGTTCAAAAATCCAGAGGGACAAGTGGCGACATGGATTGTGATGATAGTGGATTGAAATACTGCAAGAGTTCGACTGCATAACTGAACATCGCACTGGGAGAACTCACGGTAACGCAGACGCCTTGTCAAGAAGACCTTGTCCTGAAGATTTTAAGCACTGTGCCAGGCAAGAGACTAAGGAGGTAGCAACCGTGAGGGTGCTTAGAACGAATCTCAGTAATGAATGGAAGGAAACCCTACAGCAGGCTCAGCAAAATGACTCAGAGATCAAACCGATCTTCGAGTAGATCAAAGCTGGTGCTCCTAAACCCAAGTGGAGTGATGTGGCAGCGATGAGTTCCATAACGAAGAGTTATTGGGCCCAATGGAACAGCTTGGTTATCCAGGATAGAGTCTTGTGCCGTAAATGGGAAAACGCTCGAGGGGACAGGTGTCATCTACAAATAGTTGTCCCTAAAGCCAAAGTACCGGATGTTCTACGGCTCTACCATGATGTATGTTCAGGAGGATATATGGGGGTAAAAAGGACTCTAATGAAGATCCGAGAGCGATTTTACTGGATCCACTGTCGAGAAGATGTGGAGGACTGTTGTCGTAATGTTTCACTTGTGCGGCTGTGAAAAGACCCCAAACACGCAGCAGAGGTGCATTAAAAGTGTACAAAGTTGGAGCCTCCTGGGAATGGTGAGCCATTCTCAGAGAGTGAAAGTGGGAACAAGTACTTAATGGTTGTCATGGATTATTTCACAAAGTGGCCAGAAGTGTTCGCCATTCCTAACCAAGAAGCTACAACTGTCGCAGATAAATTGGTTCAGGAAGTTTGGAGTACCCTTAGAAATTCACAGTGATCAAGGAAGGAATTTTGAATCACAAGTATTTCAGGAGACTTGCCGAATGATGGGTACCCACAAAACAAGAACCACTTCTTACCACCCACAATCTGATGGAATGGTGGGACGCTTTAACCAAACGTTGTAGAGAAATCTGGCAAAAGTCGTAGCAAGCAGGCAAAAGGATTGGGACAAGCACATACAGCCGTTTCTTCTGTCCTACCGTAGTGCAGTCCACGAAAGTACGACTGTGACACCAGCCTTCGCGAACTTTGGAAGGGAATTACGGTTGCCCGCAGATTCAGTCACTGGAACTGTCCCTGATGCACCACGCAATGTTACAGATTATGCAAATGACTTGCGTAACAAGTTGAACGATGTCTATGAGCATATCAGACAATCCGGCCAACAGATGTCTGAGAAGATGAAGACCCGTTATGACCAGAAGACGAACAGGAGAGGTTTCGACGAGAATTCACTGGTGTGGTTGCATAACCCAGTGCGTAGCAAAGGGAAGTCTCCGAAATTGCAAGCAAAATGGGATGGACCATACCGAGTCGTGACCAGGATTGTCCAGGGTCAACGATGTCACCTACCGAATACAGAAGGGTCCACGAGGTGCGCCTAAGATCGTACATGTAGATCGATTAGCGCGATACTACGGGACTAACAATGCTCGGGACGAGCATGTCTAAGGAGGGGCAGTGTTACGTTGCCTGCTTTACGAGAACATTCTAGGATTACGTTCGAGTCTAGAATGATCCAGTATGTCTAAAAGATTCGAGAATAATCCTAGAATGTTCCACAATGGAAATGTCTAGAAACTTTGAGAAAGTTCTGGACCTTTCTAGAACTTTCTAGAAGGATTGGTTCCACTATAAAGCTATCTGGAAGGTTCAAGAAGGTTGTAGAACTTTCTCGAAGGATGGGTTTCCCCTAAGGAACTACCTAGAGATTCACGGAAGTTGTGGAAGTTTCTCGAACATGAGTCGGCCATATAAATAGGCGACGGGTGCGGAAGTGAGTTAGTCATGCATTCTGACTCACGCGACGAAGGAGCGGCGCAGGCCAGCTATTCGTTCGCTTACATGGGCGGCGTTACACAGTACATTGCCGCTCAAATTCAAACACTATGGCCCCTAGTCTGGAGCGCGATCGGCTAGCTCTGAGAGCGTCTGCAGACGGGGGCCAGCATCCTTAGCGGTAGGATGTGCCAACAAAGTCACCTCCGTCGCAGGTCGTCATCCGCTGGGCCTCCTCCGGGCAACCGGAGGTCTCACCTGGCGGTGACAGACCGCCGAGGTGGCGCAAACAAAACGGCGCTCGCTACGGTAACGTTTCACCGTAGCTAAGCGAGCAGCGCCCAGCGCCGCTGGCGACTCCTACCGGACAAAATGACAATTACACACTGGCGAGTGGCACTTTACACGCGCTCGCCCCCTCCGAGCCTATACAGGCAAATGTGATGATACCGCGGGGCAAGGGTAGAACCCACATCCCGCCAGCCTCGCCCCTCTACGGGGGCATAGCGATTTCTCGCGAGTGAGTTAGTCTGATTTTGGCTACGGAACGAAGTGATCTAAGTGAACTACTAATGCGATATATAAGTGATTAGTGATCAGTTGTTTATTTGTGATTGAGTTATAAGTGTTGTTTAGTGTTAAATAAAGATTTTTAGTGTTTAATTGGTAGTGTGATAATTTATCCTATACCCAGCTTGTAACAGTATCTAAGAAAATACATATTTATAAATAAAAACATTTGAAAATAGTAGCATACGGCATCGGGAACCGTGCCCGAACTGCCGATGGTCAGGGTTTTTCAAAGAGGAACCTCCTAACAATACGCGCCTTGTCCAGAATTACTGCTTTCTGAATCAAGCCCTTGATCCAGCTGCGAAACGAAAGACTCCTCAGATGTTGGTCGAGGTTTCTAAGGCAGTTAGCAGTACGCGGACCTTCCTATCACGAAACTTGTTTCCGCCTGACAAAAGACTGCTTAGCATCTTATTCAGGCGGCCAAAGGAGCGTTCCCTCAACGATTGTTTCATGTCAGCAGTATTGATGCCTAATGCTTCTGACATCCCCAAATACTTGTAGGTTTCTGTTGAGAAGAGGAATCGGATCGGAGATTCTGGAATCCCATGGATTCCATTATCTCGCTTCACATGCATGACTGCGCATTTGTCAACAAGTTTCTATAACCATCAGTAGCTTCATCAGTTGCAAATTGTTGGGGGCAAAGAGTTTCTATCAACCATGTAAAGAAGGCAAGGTATGACCACCTCTCTTCAACCGAAAGCTCAGACCTGAACCCCTCAGTAGCATGCTAAGAGGGTTCAAGGCTAGGCAAAACCACAGGGTCCCCCTGTGGTCTTGCCTAGCACTGGGTGACTTAGCTTAGACTATAACCCTATCTACAATAAACTTTAAAAGGTTAAAAGATAACCACTCAGAAACTGTATCATTAATGGCTTTTAAGTGTCTTCGCAGTCTTGATATAACTAAAAGTTTTTCCGAATTATACATAGTGCTGAGCTAGTGTTTGTGAGGGAATCCCCGAAAAAGACAGCTGTGCTAGCTACATATTATTATTTTTCTTAATGTTTGTATTTTGTTCTTGAAGTTGTGAGGACCTCCTCTGCCCTCTCCCCCCCCCCCTTCTGCTAGGTTACTGTACAGACGGGTGCGTGGATAGACGAATGAAAGGGTGGACATACGGACGGGGCGGATGGAGATATGCATGAAGAGGTGAACGAACAGTAAGAATACACTAAATTAAAACAATCTAAGTCTAAATAAATTTTATTTCTTTTGATGATTTTAGCAAAATCTAAATATATTAATTCTACACGACACAATTCTTCAAAATGTTGTCTTCTAACATGAGACGTTTTCATATATGGTATCACTCGCGCTTTTTAGTTGACTTATTTACGTAAGATAAATCACTTTTATTTTGTTTATGGTTCCTCTACATTTTATTCTTGACAATTTACAAAATAGATGAAGTTGGCGCTTACGAAATTTTTTGATATTTTTATCATTGGTGTCATTTTTGTAGTTTTAAGGGTCGCTGATAACGAAGATTTGGTAAAAAAAAAACTTCAAGATGTCGCTGATGAAATTTTCAGTTTTTTCGTCATGGGGGTCATTTTCTTGGTTTTCGGGATCGCTGAAAACGGGAATGGCGAATAAACAAAATTACATTATTTAATTTTTCGGATTCCCTTTGCAGAACTTTGACTCATCGCCACTGAGGTTCCCCACCCACAATTTTGACTCTTCGCCACTGATGATCACTGATTTTTATTTACACATTTTATGACTAAAATCGAACAAAAATTTACTCGAACGAAAAACTAATCATAAAATAAAATATAATAAACAGCTTTCAACAACAAACAGATCGAAATTTAATTGAAAAAATTTGAGCGGCGAGCGGAAAAAAGTGACATACGTCCATCTAGCAGCGCGCCTCAGCGGTCACTGTCACTCTGCGTAGAAATAAAAGAGATGCGACAAGACGCCGCGAATGGCGTGATGTGACGTTCGACTTGTTCGAATAATTATCATTAAAAACATGAATCCTTACAAATATAGTAAATAAAACGAAAAAGAAAAGCGACAGTTCCCTTTATTATTTTATATTACATCACTGTTATGAATTTAGTTAAGATTAGTTGAGCAGTAATACAGTTACACTTGCTTGAAAATCAGAACTTCTCGATTTTTTTTTATCGGGATTTTTTTCCAAAAACTTGTTTTGGGCCCGAAGGTTCCCTCATAAATATGGTCAAGAGTAACATATATTTTTTTTGTTGCTCTAAAATGTATACATTTGGCTAAAAAACTGTTCAAAGTTGCCTGTTTTGACGAGGTACAGCGTCTTAAAACCCCGTGCGACTGCAGCTATATATACACAAGGATGTAACCTATTGATTAGTACCACAAAAAAAAATATCTGTATACTTTCCATGTCTCTGTGATGGTTTAAAGTCAAAATTACGTACGGGAAAATGGACGTCGTAACGCATATCAGGCATTCTTGATACGGGAAGTATGTGACTTGTACAGCACTGGAAGTAAGTATTAATCTAGCGTAGCCGCAGGGACAGTGTTAACAGGAAAATATAACATTGTGCTTCTGCAGGTTACCGGTTCGCACGGTTCTTTGAAGTAAAACGGACTCTAGCAAAATAATTATAAGCCTATTTGAAATTTTCAATTTTTTTTTAGAAGATATATTCTTCTAGGTGTCTTGGTCATCCCACCATTCTTTCTATTCCTGGCACCTGCCCCTAGCTGTAATTCAGTCTTTCATAAAGCGATCTAATTCCTCTCACGATCTTTAAACATATCAAAATTCATGACCATCATCATCTGCCTAGCCTTTCCCGAAACTATCGTGGGGTCGGCTTCCAGTCTTACCGCATGCAGCTCAGTACCAGTATTTTACATGAAACGACTGCCGACCTCCACAACCCAGTAAGGGTTGTGGAGGTCAGATCAGCAGTCGCTGGGTAATACGATACGCCTTGGTAAGATTGGATATCAGACTTTTGACTTCTGACTACTCGTAACGACTGTCAAAGATCTACAAATGACAGCCGCTTTCCGAGGCACGGAGGAAACTCGGTATGTAATTATGGTCACACATCCACGGACCAACCTCGGCAAGCACGGCTTAAAAAAGTTGCAGGTGTTAGCAACAAAAACAAAATTTCATAGCAAAAGCTTTTATGCAATGGCTCAAAAATTATATAATAAGTTACCAGATCAAGTTATTTCAAGTACGAACATTAACGAATTGAAAAGAAAGCTGTTCAAATTGTTAAATAATAAGGTGTATTATTCTGTTGACGAATATTTAAATGACAAATTTTTATTCCTTTCTAACTTAATCGGATGTTCTTATTACTTTTTTATGACATACTAATGTTTTTGTTAATTTTGATTATTGTATTATTGAATTAGTGACATTATGATTTTCATTTGTATTTTTGGTTCCTTTTACTTTAATGTACTTGACATCTTATCAATTTTATCTTAATTAGACATAATTTATGCTTATTGTGATTGTACCTAATTTTGTTTATCTAAAATGTGTTTAAAAAAAAAACATGAAATTTTGTATGCTTTTTGCGGAACACAGCTCGGATCCTATTTATTATAACATCTACTGTATGTACCCTGTGTTCACGAAATAAATGAATTTGAATTTGAACCTTAAAGATCGACCTGTGCGGCTGTTATTATTTAGCCACGAGCTCCTCAAACAAATCAAAATTATTACATTATATTCAATTAAGCCTTTAACGAGATAGTCCAGTGCAGTGAGACACCATGGGTTGATATGATAATATTTATCTAGCTAGGTGATAAATATTACAAGATATTAGATTAAGATGCAGCTAAGCAGCTACTCCTTTCTTTGTCGTGTGGTTTGGTGCCTGACCTGTTGTTAGAGTTATTATGGCACCCTTAGGTCCCTAACTTAGGCTTTACATGCCGTCGAGAAATATCTCCCAGGCGTACTGCTTTCCTCAACATGTTTTACTTCACCTAAGCAAGAAGCAGCTTAGGTTCGTCGATGATGATGCGAGTTTGAAAATAATTAATGTCACAGTGCAAATTGTAGTGCGCATTACAACGATAATAAAAGTTAATACAGTTAATCAATTAGTGACGAACATTATACACGCACACTACCTTTAGTGAATTGTAACAGTAAAAAAATGTGAGCTTGTTATTAATCGTTAACATTATAAAATTTATTAAAATAGCTGTTGACCGCGATTGCGTTCGCGTGAAAATTTTGATGTGTAAATGAAAATTTTGTCCTCAGGACGACATCATCTTCCCAAATTTCATTACGATCCGATCAGCGGTTTAGTCGTCAAAAGGTAACAAACAAACAGAGTTACTTTCGTATTTTAGTATTAACATTAGTAAGAATGGATTTAGGTGAACATTGTGGGACCCTTGTGCATACTAAATAATAATTTAAGCCGCTACTTAAATATCCATTCTTTTAACAATCAGCTATCTTACTCTGTTAATAACATAGATTCAATAGGTTGTCAAAATATTTGAGAACCAGCACATTTCGGATTTCATGATCGATCGGAATTCGAAATAATTTTTGCGAAATTGCAAACAAAATCGCAGGGCAATGCTAGTTCGATTGATTTATTATTATGAGCCAGTCTTGCTTATGCTATGCTCGCTTAAGCGGAAAGCAGCCCGTTTCTTATTAACTTCATCTAAATCATCACACTTCTTGCCATCTAACTACTAAAAATGAATCATAAATACTTTGATAAAGGTACCTTTTCCATCCTCCACTTTGATTGGTCCAACAATATCAAAAAGTCCTTTCATAGATGAGAAGCCAGGACCTCCTTGCAACCATATTATCAATGGTGTTTCCGTCAAATTAGTAGCAGCGGGGAAAAACCAGAAGAACAGATTCGAATTATATTCTTCATTCACTGTTATGAATCCTGAATAGCTTTTGATTTTGAGAAAATGTGATGAATTTACTTCTGCTAGCTCTTTTGCTAAAGTGGCCTCTCCATTGTGTATGTGAGGCGTTAGAATGAGACAGTCCTCGCTGTCATTCACTGACGATTTGGTATTGCCGAGCACAAAGCTGAAAACATCGGTAAAAAATGAAAATATCGGTAGCTTTCTTGATTTCTAACTGTGCTTCTCCTTGTATCTCTGTTCATCAGCTTGTTTTTATGAGAATGTTACGCCAGTTAAAAGAAAACAAGAAACCCATTCTTGCCACGCTTAAATACTATCGAGAATTTGGGAAATTGGAAAAATATTATTCTTTCTTACCAAAATATTGATTGATGTTAATTAATTTCATGGAATAACTTTAAATCAATTAAAACAGTACAATTCACAGAAAAACGTTTGTATAAACTAGGTTCACAGATAGCTCAACACTTCAATGGAAATATTTTCAACTTATGATGTATTAATCTTAATGTACTAATTTCTGTACCACTCACCCCAGGCTCACAAGTAGCACCACAAGAATTGCTCGCTCCATGACCGGCTGCGATGCAAACCAGTCTCGTTATGGACTTATACTACATCGTTAGATCTGTACTTTACTTACTTATAACTAAAATGCGTAGAAAATTGATGACGAATTTGAGGAACTAAGTGATTTAGGTATCCAATAGTGTTAACTTCCCTTTATACTTATTTTTCTTTCCTCCTCTTTCCTTTCGGGTTTTGCTGTCATCATGCACAATAACATCATGTCGGTTTATAATGTTTAGGAATTGTGTTGCCTGTAACTGTTTGTCTTTGCCTTACCTTTTATGGAATCTTCTAATCAAATGAGTAAACCAATGAGTGTTTGTCATAATAAAGGTTAAGGTCAGGTATATGTTTGAGTAAAATTACCATAGTTAGTTCTTTATAAGAACTTAGCGTAGTCATATTTTTGACTTCCTCATTATCGGCTTGACCCTCTGCCTAACAAACAAATGCTACTCGAGCTATTACGGAAACACTTCTACAGATCAAAAATGCATAGCCAAGTTGGTTTCGGGGTCGCTAGCACATAGGCGCGATAGGCATTTTTGAAAGTAAAAAAGCAAAAAAAAAACGCAAAGCTACTGTCCCAGTCACAAGCCTACGTCCTACGTTCGATTGCCATGTCGGGCAAAGTGGTATTGTGGTCAACATTAGGCGTTTGTCAGTAACAGCCTGGAGTTTGCATGTTGGCGGTACGATACCACTGTGCCTCGGCAAGCACGTCAAGCCCATGGTCCTGCGGTCCTGCGCCTGATATCTCTCAGGATGTATCGGGTTACCGCCCCATCATTCGAGGAAGGAACAGTGCACCTGTATTTGCGCACACACTTTTGCACCACTTGTTTCTGTTTGTTTTCGCTGCTGTGATTGACTACGATGACCGCAAAAAATCAGGAGAACTATTAAATATTGCCATAATATAATTCTTTATGATGAAGGCTAGATAATAAGTTAGGTGTAGAATATTATAAATTGTATATTTTAATCGTCTAGGTGTAACCACAAATAACAATCATTCATACATAAGACACAATACAACAAATAAGACAGATGACGAATGGAAACTCAATAGTCGATACTGCGTAGGTTTCTATCAAAAGTTTCCCTCTGCTGACATTGTTTTCACCTTGTACATAAGGCTCTGACATTTTCAATGTTTTTAATTGTTTGCTAAGCCTGAGCCTTTATTTGACTGCGCCGTTGATCCTGTGGTTGGCAACGCTACTATACAACGTGAGTTCTTGTTTGATCCCCAGGACAGGCAAAACGGTCTTAATTGTTTTTTTTTAACTTAACAAAGCTGGCGAAATGTGGGGTGTACTCTAGCCCTTCAGGTAATACAGGCGTGATGTTATGTTGTTTTCTATGATTAGCTAGTAGTGTTAAAAAAAATAAGCAGAGTTTTTCAGACTCTGCCGCGCTGGTTGAAAAGTATTAACTTCAGACTTGTGATCCCTGAGACTAGCCAAATAAGGCTCTGGTTTTTTCATCTTCATCTATGGAAACACACTAATACAATCTCGATTGGAAAAGAAGACTCGAACTACCAATAAAACCAGCATTTGTGCAATGTACCGGTTATCAAACCGCAAATGATCTAATCTGAAAATCCTACTATAATGCTTATTGCATGATAAAATAGAGGTATATATATATATTTACACTACGACTGTAAGAGGTAGAGAATTATAACTAGCTGTATCTATCTACGATTAGACACCATATTGTATAGTGAGGTAGATTATCCGTGTTCCAATCACCCTCCATCCATCTACTGGGATCTAGATGGCATTTTTCAAGGATTTTAAAAATGATTGCATAAGACCATAGAACTACCTGAGGATCTCCCTCTATTTCAGACACCTTTCTCTATTTATGATTGTGCATATTTGAACCAGCGCCTTTAATCCTTAATATCGAGATAAATAAAGATTTATGATGTAGAGAGTAGTAGGTACCTAAACTACCCACTTAATATTATCTAATGCAATATCAAAACAGATTACATTGAAATGAATATAAATATTGATGGATGGAGCGGAAGAGGAAGACCAAAGAACCTATGGATGGATTGTGTGAGCAATAATAAGAAAGAAAAAGGTGTAAATTATTACGTGACGGTCGACAGGCGCGGACGGAGGAAAAAACGTGTTGCGCCGATCCCAAATAACATCAGAGAAGGGCAGGAAGATGATGAGGATCAAAGCAGGTAGCAACATTGATAAAACATTGAACAAAATGATTTTAAAAGAGTAACCATGGAGTTTCTTGCCGGTTCTTCTCCATAGGAAACGACCAACCCGAACCGTGCACCTTTTGTCGACGTTTTATAAGTGCCCATGTAGGCCTATGTAAAATAAAATATTATGATACCTACTCGTATTGATAATTTGATAGTGTTAAAGACAAGACCACAACTCGTTCCTGACCGTGGCCGCAGATCGCATCCTTACAAACTTGAACAGAAATGTCGATGACTCAACCAGAATCTCACGGAGAAGCCTGCCCCATAAAGTTTCAACCACATTAACATAGGCTTAATAAACTTAATGTGTTTTTTACAAAGAAATCGCGTTCAAAATTAATAGTTTGGAAAAAAACCCCGCAAAACCAAAGTTGCTTTTGATTTTACGACCGTGGGAAAATCAGTTATCTGTGAAGTCGGATCACGCTCTTCGTAATACGCCATTAAGTATTACATTCACGTATTTAAATGTATCGCATCGATGTTTGTTTTACTACGAACATCCTAAATATAGAGCAAATCACTTTTAAGAGCGTGCAAGAATCTATCGCGAATATCTGAGCGTGGGAGCGCGTTTATGTTAAGCAGGTCATTGGTACCCCGCGCCTTACCTCGCGGTATACAGGGGGTTTCGAAAGGCACGCGGAACAATAACAACAATATTTGTTTTTTAATATAAGTTTTATTTTTCTTAATTATGTTCCGGTTGAAAAACAAAATTGGAAATTCATGAGGGAGGCCTTTAATAAATATAGCATTTGGCCAGCAGTAGCACAGATTAGGCTGAAAAAAATAAACAAAGTTCCAGTTAGGTATACCTAACAAAGGTAGGTACCCACTTAAGCTGAAAAATTTTTACCCACTACCGGAAATTTCATAAAACTTAATGGATGTTCTGATGTTTTCTCTATACATTTTGTATTCGGAATTGCGGAAAAGGATAATGAGTTCTTCATACATTTATTATGACTTATGTAGGAACTACGTAAACATGACATAGTTACGACAGTGACGAGTTAGCAACTAATTATTGGAATCACTTTTCCATAATTACCATTTTTTTAAATATATCATTAGTATTAAAAAAAAAACCGTCATTTTTAGTCATATTAATTAGTATTCCTGATAAAATTATGTTGTTTCGGCATCGATTGGTTTGTTGATTTCAGTTGTATTTCACCAGTTATTAGTTCCAAAAAAACCTCAATCATCCGTAAACAAACTTATCGGAGCAACCTGTATACAAAGATCGAGATAAATCCAAGTTCAAGACGCAAGTGCACGTTGAAAACTGGCTGACTATACAAAGTTCCCGAGACTAGGACGGGGGCCCATTCCGTTGTGGAAGACGACACGCGAAGCACCCTCGCCTGATAGTGACCAAATAAAATGGACATGCTTTTGACATTTGTGTTGTGGACGTAAGTTTTTTTTTAATTCGGATTTTTGGCGGTAGTGGTCGTCTATGGTGAAGGGTTTTGTTTTTTTTTTTGAAATTGGGAATGGTTAATTCCTTAATAAACCTACCGTTTTTTTTTTTTAATTAACTTAGTTATCTTGATTGAATTGGTGAATGGAACTTGTACCTAATACGTTATTTTAATTCAAAACTTTCTTAATTTATGACGAAGCCATACCTAGCCATAGCCATAAGTTGTTTACGTATGAAAGTATGAGCTATGTTGTCAAATCATGAAACAATATAAGCAACGTAAACAAAGGGCAATTGAGGAAAACACATTGAATTGGTCGCTTTTCCTTCTGGTTTCCACTATTCGATGACTTTGATGCTCTCATAATGTTGTTGTGTTGTTAACTTGACGCATTATTATGGGTTTTTGAAAAAGTTTCGTGTGCTTCTACGTCATTTATGACTCTGCGAAACACTATCTATAATACACCTTCATCTTATAATTACTATAAAACTTAAAAACAGCACCACCTAACAAAGCTAACCTAACGAACCCACCAAACCTAACAAAGTCCAGCCTTCTCTTTCCAGTAGGTCCCGAATGGCTAAAAAACCAAACTCATAAGTGTACAAAATCCTTCCTATCCTCATTTATCTAAAATACATGTTAACATAAATTCACAATTATAAGTGCCTACGCAGATCCTTTTAATACATCCAGCTTAGATGCAGGTTTACATACAAGCAACCTGCGGGCCCTTCTAAAATTCCCACGCTCAAAGCATCCTTAGAAAGGAAACCAATCCATTACAAACAACTAATCATCATTGCGAAAAACAACGCTCAACTTCGCAAAAACTAAAAACACTTTTAACACAGATGCGCACATCAGGCAGTCATGGCTGCAAACAGTGGGGACAGGTCCCCCTTACCTGATCTTCCACCAGGAGAAGCCCCAGAACCTATTCTAACCTTCATGGAAAATACCTATAAGACTGGTAGAGCGAGAACCACTTCTGACGCGGGGTCACCACTCCTGCTGACTCCATATATTGAGGAGAAGAGAATAGAAGAGGCTCGGAAAGCGGCCTACGTTGATCCTGATTACCTGCTGCCTGATATGGACAGTTATGCTGGATATTTGACAGTAAGTGCCCTTTTGTGCCATTTCATTAGCAAGATGATGTTAAGACAAGTCTATATGTACTTCACATGAACAGCTATAATACAAGGATATCCGTTCAGCCGTACCTACAGGTAGGTGCCTGGAAATCGGAAACTGTTCCTTGTAAGTATTGTAGAGTCTGTTAGGAACTTAAACCATAACTAGTAAAACTTTAGGTTTACAAAAATGATAATAAAATAACATCGCCTTTGAAAACGACTTCTCATTCTTGTCCTGATTTACAATTTCATCTAATTAATTTGCATTGTACCGTTGCGTCCGTAAATTATTACTATTAGGAATGCTGTCTTCAAAACATGTTTACTAGATTGGCGTCTGACTGGATTCCTCCAATCCTCATTTATTTTATCGAACATACACAAAACGCATTATCTCTTCGACCCCGCATTATAACAGGCTAGAAGTAGGTACCTAGATAATTTTATCTGACAGGTGATGAGATAAAAATATGAAAAATAGGAAGAGAGAGTTGTTGTACCATAACAGAATATAAATTCTGACGGATTGTGTAAAAAGTGGTAGTAAGTATTACAATCTGCCATAATTATTTAAATTATAAGTAGTACATTGGTTCATGATTATTGGTACCTTGATGCATGCATTATGTTGTATAAGATCTAAATTTCCTAAAAAAATTATATCATTCCATTGGCTTCGATCTCAACCTTACAAAATATATTTAGCGGACAGGACCACAGATAACTGACGCTTTCAAAATTAAAAGCAATGGCATCAAAATGATTGGCTAAAGCCCTCTTCCTCTCCATGGGTCTCCAATCAATGAACATATCTTTTCTCGATTTTATCGAGGAAATCCATTCATTTTTTTATTCACATTGGTTTTAATTTACATAACTACTTCACTTTCCTAATATGCTATATATAGGACCTACTGGTTCTTTCTGCTACTAGCGTCGTCGTCCTTTACTTTACTTTGCACTCTGCAGTCTCCGTACACTCCTTACCTCTTCGGAAAATAAACCGGGAAGGGTCATTAAAGAGATAATAAGTTCATTGATTGTATGCCTGTTTTCGCTAAAGTCTAGGTGTCGCCTAAACATTAGGTATTAAACTGTTTAATTTTCAACTCTCAATTTCAATTTTAAATAGTCCATTTTGATATAAGTGCAGTGAAAACCATCATAAATTTTTGAGTCATCGCAGGTTTCATATAACGATACTTTATCAATTTCTATTGACTCTACGTAAATCGAAGGCGAAGGCGAAATAGAGGCGAGAGTGCAATGTTCACGGGCATCAAACGACTGGTTTCAACACACTTCATCATCCTCATATCAGCCCGGAATCACCCACTGCCTCCACTTTTCTCTGCCCCACTTCCCGGTTCTATGCGTCCCTTATCCGAGTCTTTCCCGCGACTTTGATGATACGATATCGTCAAAGTCGCGACCCAACGAGCTTTAGGGCGGCCCTAGTTTCTTTGGCCTCAACTTGGCCACCACTCGGTCAAAGCCTTGCTCCATCGGCCAACACCCTTGCTCCTTGCACGGGTGTTGGCCAATGGAGCAATAATAAAAAAATACCCTGTCAATTTCTCCCACAGGTAAACAAAGAGTACAATTCCAACCTTTGGTTCTGGTACTTCCCGGTGTCAGGTAAATCAGTGGAAGACACTCCATGGATCATCTGGCTTCAGGGAGGACCGGGTGCCTCTTCGCTTTACGGACTCTTCACTGAGATTGGACCATTCTTCGTTAGTGAGGACAATAATTTAGAAGGTAAGGAAGGAATAGAGCAAATTCTCGTTGTTGTGTTGTCGTAAGCGGATTTTGGATTTCTGGAAAATCCACTGGGTGTGAGCAACACAGGATCGACCCTTGTGCTCGTTTGGGATTGGACCTATGTCCAGCAGTATTTAGCAACCGGTCTGTACAGGCTATCTATCATAGGTAATACTGATATGCAAGAAGTCGCGTTTCGGTAAACCTAGCTTCCGTTAAAACAATAAATTGTGAGCAAACAACTAAACACCTTATATAAAAAATCTTTCCATTATTGAAAACAGTTTTTTTTTGCTTCAGAAATCCAGCATTCTTGGGGTAAGAACCACTCGTTGCTGTTCATCGACAACCCTGTAGGAACTGGGTTCAGCTTCACCGATGACGATAGAGGATATGCCACCAATCAAACCACGGTAACTATGCTTTGCAAGTCATTTGTTTTTAAAATTAGTTTATTTAATAACACTTGTAACCGGAGTTACGGTGTGTAACGGTGGATTACCATGTTTATTATTTGTTTCGAGTTCCCGATATTTCGGCGCTGTTGCAAACGCCATGATGGCGTCACGGGTTACAAGTGTTATTAATAGCTTAGTGTTAGTGACCACGTAAGTTTAAAAACTTATACCAGTTTATTTATTTTGGCTTTGCATCTTTTAGGAGACCGTAAACGCAGCTACATAGGTGCCTACAGTTGTTTTACAGTTGTTACATCTGAGAGCAGCAACCAACCCAACTGCAACCTTTTATTTATGACAAAAAAGATCTTGACTGATTTTGACAAAATCAGAGGTAAATAACCTGTGAAAGGACTGTTGGTATACGTGGACGAAACTTTTTCCAGCTTCGTCTCTAGGATGGCCACATTGGCAAAATCTGTGATGCCTCTGGCATTGCAGATACCTCATCATCATCACCATTCTCCTGCGCTTATCCCAATTTATTTGGGGTCGGCTGTCTTCTTCTTCCATACTTCTCTATTACTCGTCAGCAGTCACCTCCTATACAGGGTGTAACGGAAAGGGTATATACATACTTAAGGTTGTGCCACGGACCATCAAACTGAACATGTTTCTCATCATAAAATATGTTTTTCAGCGAAAAAATTATCTGCTGCCCCATACAAAATTGCAATACCTATTCGATCCAAATGTATGGGGCAGCTGATATTTTTTCGCTATTACGAGGATTTTCCGATGGAGAAACATGTTTATTTTGATCGTCTGTAGCACACCCTTAAGTATGTATATACCCTTTCCGTTACACCCTGTATAGCCATATCTTCACACTGTCCATCCATCGCATTCCAGAGACCTGTAATCAAATAATCAATTCTGTGATATTTTCAGATTGGACAAAACTTATATGAAGCATTACAGCAGTTCCTCACAATCTTCCCTGAACTCCGTAAAGCACCTCTGACTATCGCTGGAGAGTCCTACGCTGGGAAGCACATACCCTCACTGGGAGTACAGATCCTTTGGCACAAGCATGAGGATGAACCTATTAACCTGCAGGTAAGGTGTCATAGAAAGGGCGATTTCTTTCTTAGAACTTCTATTTTTCGTGTCGACAGTTAAACTTGAAAACTGATTGACAATTGGCTCAAATACCCAAAACATTGCCACAATAAATAACAGCAGCATCGGTGGAGTCGCTAGTTTCTCTATTGCGAATGGTGAGGCACTCCAACATAAAAAAAATCGTGTGCGTCTCGGGACGCTCGACAGAAGTGATAACTTATACTAGTCTAAGCCTGCTCCCGTAAGCGTAAGAGAAAGGGAAGACAGAAAGAGTGGCGCCGTAACGCGTTACGTTACAAAGCGGTTTACCCTCCCATAAGAAGTTATCACTTCAAAATAAAAATAAAAATATTTTCATTTCAAATAGGCACATGGGCACTTATAAAACGTCGACAAAAAGGTGCTCGGTTCGGGTTGGTGATCGTTTCCTATGGAGAAGAAACTCCAGGGTTACTCTTTTAAAACCATTTGGTTTTACATTGTTTCTATGTTACAGCGTTAGTACTTAAGTATAGGAGGACAGCGTAGACACTGACGCTAAAACGGTCAGGACGTATTCACTACGAGGGTTCAGGTGGCCTGCCATGACGTCTTAAAACAATATTGTTTTACTCCTTTTCCAGTGTGGGACAGAGATGGCGCTAGACATACTGTATAACTCCGTCTCTTTCCCACACTGGAATAAGAGTAAAACAATACTGCTTTAAGGGTACACAAGTCAGTCATTCTTCCATACAAACGTAGTATGGTGATTACTCGTCTGTTTGACGGTGTAGGTTCAAAACTAAAAAAAATATCAACTGGTCTTGTCATTATCTAGCCCTGTATGGAAGCAGAATTGGAAAAAATATATTGGTTTGGAAGTTATGAGCGTCGAAACTTCCGCATTTCAACACTAATTTTAACTCATCTTTGGACGTAAATAAATAACTAATGTAGTATGAAAATGGAAAAAGTTAAACCGTACAGGGATAGATAATTTATTCAAAAGTCCACATAATTTATTTTGAGTAGATACATCCAGTAGTTTTCCCATAATATCTATACGGTCAAAACTCAATTTATGAAATTGGACGCGCTCATTTTCGCTATAAATCGTCGTATATTTCACTAAACAAGTAAATAAATATATAAATAAGTCAATAAAAATTAGATAAATAAATTAAACTAAATAAATTAAAAACTTACTAAATAAGATGCATATTAGCCACGCCCGCCAACGAGTTCGAGCCGTCGACTTGTGCAACCTTAAGACGTCATGGTAGGCCAGCAGAATGATGTACTGGATACCTGGTAACCGTTTTAGCGTAGGTGTCCCTTCCGCCAAGTATAGTCTGAACTGTAACACGGATATATCACACCTGCGCTAAAACGTGTTTAAAACTTTTCGCCCTTTAATAATAAACTAGCGGCCCGCCCCGGCTTCGCACGGGTGCAATGCTGATACTAAATATACTACAGAATGTCTTTATATACAACATTCACAGCTTTTTTGTCACCGCATCCGCTATATTCCTGCATTTTAAATCTGTAATATCTTCGAAAATGTTGCCATATTGATCTATATTAAATGCACAATGTATTTAAGGTACTTAATTGGATAAGGATTAATGCTGTATTGCTTAAAATCGCTTCGTAAATAAGCCACTATTTCTCGTAAAAAGTAAAGGATAAAAATAACCATAATCTATAAGCCCTAAGAGATAGACCATTGCGGACTTTTTTGTAGACCTTTTTAACGTGTACAATACTGTGGTACATTATTTTGATCTATCTCGTAGGGTTCAGCCAGCGCTTGCAAAGTAAGTGCAAAAAAATGTGTTTATTTACGACATCACATTGGAAACCTCTAAAATTATCAGTGTTTCCCTACTATATTATGCATGTATTATACATATAAACCTTGTTCTTAAATCACTCTATAAAAAAACCGCATCAAAATCCGTTGCGGAGTTTTAAAGATCTAAGCATACATAGGGACAGAAGACGAAAAGGGACTTCGTTTTATACTATGCAGTGACACGGAATCAAGTTATATCTAACTTCGTCCTCGAAAATGTAAATGTATTCTGAAGGTTATTACTTATTGTTGCAACTTTATTATGTGTTTTTAGAAACAATCCTACTGTCGTGTAGTATACTGTTGTTGTTTGGTACCGCAGTGTGTTCCTAATTAAGGTTTTTTGGTGGATTTCAGTTACCGAGAGGAGTATACTGTTGTGGTTTGGAACAGCAGTGTATTCATTCATAACGAAGGTTTTTGTTCTGGATTTGCAGTTCAACCGAAGGGCTGAAACGAAGATCACATGTATCCTATCCTCTTTCTAAATCATGTTTCTCCTTTCAGGGTCTAGCCATCGGCAACGGTTTCATCGATCCTCTATCACTGCAGAGGTACAGTTACTTTGTGCGAGAGGTTGGCTTAGTGGACGATAGCGTGGCCAACTCCATGAACCACCTGGAGACTGCAGTCACGCAGTTCATCAATAATGGAGAGATGGTGAAAGCTTATGCTGTAAGTACCTTCAAATTGCCTTCGACGGTACGGTTGGCGCCGACCCCAAAATCATCATCATCTGCCTAGCCTTTTCCCAAACTTTGTTGGGGTCGGCTTCCAGTCTAACCGGATGCAGCTGAGTACCCGTATTTTACATGAAGCAACTGCCTATCTGACCTCCACAACCCAGTAACTGGGTAATACGATACTCCTTAGTCCTTGGTAAGACTGCAGCGGTGGCCCAGAGGTGGCAGCCCCGCCGACTAACGAGCAGTTAGCCGTGGGTTCGAACCTAAGCAGGCGCATTACTTTGTGTCATTTATTTCATCATCGCTGCTCTCAAAAACGGTGAAGGAAAACATCGTGAGGAAACCGGCATGTCCCAGAACAAAAAATTCGAAGACATGTGACATGCACCAACCGGCACTGGGCCCGAGTGGTGGATTACAGCCCACTCTCTCTCATAGAGAGGAGGCCTGTGTCCCAGCAGTGTAAACATTAAAGGCTGATGATGACGATGGTAAGACTGGATGTCAGACTTTCTGCTTCTGACTACTCGTACCGACTGTCAAAGATCTACAATGAAACCGACCCCGACATGGTTGAGAAAAGGCTTGGTAAATAATGATTAATTCATATTTGGACCTAATTCCTACTCCCTTGTTTCCAGTACTACAACTACCTCCTCCAACTATTCATAACTCGATCTCACCTGTCAAACCTCTACAACTTTCTGCAAGATGACATCGATCTCGATGGAGCGTACATGGACTACATTCAGAGGACCGAGGTCCGAAAGGCCCTGCACGTTGGCAACACCAACTTCACTTCCATAGGAGTTGTGTACAGGAAACTGGTGCCAGACTTCATGGGAAGCGCTAAAATGTGGCTCGAAGAACTGTTGGAGAACTACAGAGTTATGCTTTACAAGTAAGTGATATTGAACGCCTTCGGTAAATAAATACACCTTCTGGCAGTCGGGGTCATAAAACGTGGGATTCAAATGGTTTATTTATGTATCGGACAAACATCGTAAGAGCGAAAAAAAATTCTGCTGCCCAATACAAAATTTCAATACCTATTCGACCCAAATGTATGGGGTAGTTGATTTTTTTTTGCTATGACGATGTTTGTCCGATGAAGAAACATGTTCAGTTTGATGGTCTGTAGCACACCTTTAAGTATGTATATACCCTTTCGGTTACACCCTGTATAGCTTGAGTGTCACCTGTTAAAACAAATGAAGGCATTAATGAATCATCATCATCAACATTTCAGCCGAAAGACGTCCACTGCTGGACATAGGCCTCCCCCAAGAAGGGGGGGTTTTGCCATAATCGCTACGCTTGGCAGGCGGGTTGGCGATCGCAGTACGGTTGTTACAAAAGCACAGAGAACGCTGCTGCCCATTCTCCGCTAAGTCCCTTAGTCGCCTCTTACGACACCCACGGGAAGACATGGGATGGTGCTATTCTTTACGTCCGACACCATACAGAACTAAGAACATTAATGAATAAAACAAATAAACCATTTGAATCCCACGTTTTATGACCCCGACTGCCAGAAGGTGTATTTATTTGATATGATATGATTGACTCACACGTTCAATAGTCGGAACTGCCATATTTTGAGATAGTGCCAAAGGTATAGTATCTTGCTCGAGTACGTTTGAACTGCTTTATCAAAGCATATTGAAGTTTACCGCGTCGTCCACGTACCTATTTTCAAGAGCGCCTGGTGAACATGGAATTTGGTTTAAGTCCCTGGTCGGGCAAAGTATTTTAGGGTTTTTCCATCAGTAATTTCTCAGTAGCAGCCACGGTGTCTGGAGTTGTGGCCAATTGATGGCGATAGGCTCGGCCCCTATTAAATGGGATTTACACAAAACTAACGAAATGTGGGTGTACGTTTAGGTACCTACACGTCTGTCTAATCCTACGTGAATTACAGACGTAATGTAATGTTACGAGAATTCGGGAAGTTGACTAACTACTTAGTTAGTTTGAAAAGTTACTACGTCGAAGTACGTTGATACGAGTAACTTCAATGATCAAAATATTGTTTGCGGTCGTCACACAGACATACATAGGTATAAAAAAAAACGGGTTGCACTCCGGGAGTGCCGGCAGAAGTGAAAACTTGAATAGTAACGTTGTGCATTTTTGGATATGGTTAGGAAATAATTTTGAACGAATTGCTTTAATTATCTAGTTCTATCATTTATGTGGTAAAATACAATATTCATTTATTGCGCTATCATACACAAACATGACAACTTACATTACATAACAAATTTAACACAGAAATATTACGATACGTTTTACGAATTTTACCTCTTTGGAGAAATCGAAGGTTTTGTTTGTGCATAAGATAATTATCCAGTTTTGGAAAACCAAACTCAATGACAGATGTCATAAAGTTCAAATTCCTTCGCAACCTAATGTCAATTCGTCTTACGAATTTTCGATCAGGACACGTGACCTGACGCGAGTTTAAGATTTTATACCCATTACAGAAAAAGTGCTCAACGCCGCTAAAGAAGTTTTCACTTCAAAAATCCGCTCATTTAAATTAATACATATTACGAGTAGGCGTTATATGTATTAATCTATATGAGCGGATTTTTTCTTTTTTTTATTATATACGAATTCGTATATAATAAAAAAAAAGAATTCCATTACCAAATCCATTTAGTTAGGTACGTACAATTCAGATAAGGGATTGTGATAAAAACATTTAATTCATTTGGCGAACCAATGAACTCAAACCTATTTATTATAATGAACTCTTTAACGAGCTAGCCATCAAGTTAAGTACGCACGCCGTCCAAACAAGCTATACTAAACCAGTTTATACGGATCTGTCATTGTACGGGAAATCTGTACAAATCGAGGGCATGTTATACTGTAAATCGACAGTTTGATGTATCTCGGTGTGTACCAATATATTGTTTTACTCTTAGTTAAATAATAACAGCCGCCGAATGTTAAGGCGTTGGTCCTGGCTGTCATTTACAGTTCGTTGACAGTCGTTACAGTGGCCAGTGGACCGAAAGTCTAACAACCAAACTCACCACCAAGGGGTTTAATATTAGTTACTGGTTCTGGAGTTTAGTGAGATAGGCAGTTGCTCAATGTCAAATACTGGTACTCAGCTGCATCCGGTTAAATAGGAAGCCGACCCCAAAATAATTGGGGCTAGGAAGATGATGATCATAAGCTTTGTTGTATGTTTAGCCTAGTGTTAACAAAAATAGGCATTAAAAAAAGTCTTTCAAAATAGACACACTTGCCTACAATTACTCCATTGATATTATTTTGTTTTCAGCGGTCATTTGGACATCATCGTAGCGTACCACCCGTCGGTCAACACCTACGACTCGCTGTCATTCTCAGGATCAGCAGAATTTGCGAAGGCCAAACGATCGCCCTGGTATCATGACGGAAATTTAGCTGGGTAAGTGGAAAAGAAATTTTAGGATTTTTTTTTGTCGTTTTTTGGATTATCCATAGCGACTTTACGTCTTATAGCAGGTATTATTTCAATCTTTCTAAGTACCTAGTGTGTGAAAGAGATAAAGCCATAAGTTCTGTCTAGCTCATTTTTTCTCAATTTAAAGTATTTTTAAAATAATACCCACTGCTGCTTTAGAAGGCTAAGTGTACCTATAGGTCCCCGAAATTATATTTCGTCTTTTGAATCAACTTTATTGGCAGCATATTTTAGAATTCGAATGAAACTCCCCCTCTAAATAGGTTTATTCAGATTATTAAAAATTCACAATTACATTACATTTTCCAGATACTACCGAGTAGCCGCTAACCTGACGGAGGTGATGATCCGCGGAGCCGGTCACATGGTGCCTGCCGACAAGCCCGCTGCCTCCCTCGGCCTCATCTCGGCCTTCGCCCGGGGCATTCCACTGAAAGAAGACACAGGCAGCCTAGTGGATTCAGAAAAAAACTTGCTGCGACGACGTCTATTGCCGCTGGAATAGTCAACTCGAAGTCTATCCTATACGCTTATTCAGTTATCATCGGTATTGTTTTGTACGGAATGGAACTTTAATAAAATAATAATGCCCAAGTTTTTTTTTTGTCCTTTTTTTCTAAATATACTATATGCTAGGCAAGGTTCACCCAGCGACGAGCTTGTAGCCTACTCGAAAATACAAATGCTTACTTTAGTCAAAGAAATAGTTAACCTGGGCCAATGATGTTTTACAACCACTGCAGTGCCGTTGAAAGAAAATGTAAAAAAACTGATTACTGAGAGCTAATACGTATTGGCGTAGTGGTCTGCTGGTCCCTCATTGCTCAGAGTAACAAAATATCGGTGCACTTACCAAGAATATCCCGCCAATCGTTTTAGTCTATGGACCAAAATCGAACTACAAATAAAAAACCATAGGAAATCCAACCCAAGGAAGGCCATTGGAACACGATTGGAACAGTAATTTAAGTTATTCTCTGAATATGTCACCTCTCTCTGTAGGATAAAGAATTGACACGAAGAAATTTACCCAATAAATTTACGTTAGTAAGACAGCGAGAATCTCATCGGTTTTAATCCCACTTTGACAACACCGCAGGTTTTAAAAACATTTTTGTAATACAACAACACTAGTAGTGGTGACGTTTCCGAGAGTGCGCAGGCAAGGGAATTATTCAACGAAATAAAAAAGGATTATTTAATTACACGTCCCAATAACTAGGAAAGTGTACATATTAGATTTGATTATGTAGTTTTTTACTTCACGAATAAAGTAAATAACCGTATTTGCATAGATCTTTAGCAACGGAAGTCGTGTAATAACATCACGTCATGTCGTTGTATGTGGTTTGCGCATTGCTGCTTTTGACGCCTATTCGTGCGTTTTATTTACCGGGTTTAGCTCCTGTGAACTATTGTATAGCCAGTGATGACACTAGCAAGTCGTGCAAGGTGAGTAAGCAATATTTTCTTGAAGGACTCCTGTCTATAATCATTATTATCATGTGCCGACATCTCATGCAATTCGTCGAAACCAAAATGCTTATAGTCTTTCGACCCATTTCAATTATTTGATTTTAAATAGGGTGTCAACGTTATCATAGTGTGCATGGTAATCGCGTAGTGAAGTACTTCCTTTGATGATATGGAAATTTCACAGCGAAAAGCCTCTAAAACGCGATAACGTTTTCAAATAAGCACATCCGAAAAGCAATTAACGATTCGATAATAAATCCATTGTATTTTCAGACGGAAATCCCGCTGTATGTAAATAGACTTAACACAGAAGAATCGGTGATCCCATTTGAATATCACCACTTTGACTTTTGCACTACTGATGAGAGTCAGTCGCCAGTGGAGAATCTTGGTCAAGTTGTGTTCGGCGAACGAATACGACCGAGTCCCTACAAGCTTGAATTCCTCAAAAATGTGGAATGTAAAGCTGCATGTACGAAGACATATAGGGGCTCGGATACAGATTCTATCAAACGGTTGAACCTGCTGAAGATGGGCATGGCACTCTCTTACCAGCACCATTGGATCTTGGACAACATGCCCGTGACTTGGTGCTACTTGGTTAACGAGGGAGGGAAGACTTACTGCAGCACTGGGTTTCCCATGGGCTGCCAAGTGCGCAAAGATATGGTGAGTTTCATTAATTTGTTATTAAGCTTCTTCTTTCCTATCCATCTCATCAAATTACTTGGTCCCTGTATAGGAGACCCACGTTTATTGCAGCATCAGTAGTTCAGTAACATAGTTCTCAACACAAGTGTGTAGCGACACTTACACTCCACATAATTGCTATTAAAACAACATCAACTTGACATAATTCAAGATCTTTGTTGTTCTACAATTGCAAAACAATTTTATTTATATCATACATTTTTTAAGTTTCAAAAGATTTTGGTGAACTTATTTAATTTTACATGATAAATCAATTAGTCATGTACAAGTAAATTAAAGTGGGCAATTAATTATATAAATATTACTACAGAATGTGAAAGTTATTTACCGATAACCTCCAAAACCATTCCTATTTTGCACACAGATGTGTACAGTGCTCACAATAGAAGCCGATGCCTTCACATGATATATTTCCAAAATCATACATACTGGTTGATAGGTTATACTCTTGAATATTTATTGAATGGTTACCAGTTTGGTATACCCCCTTAAGGAAAACTTTTTAAATAATTATTATTACTGATAAGGTATTTGGGTTTTTTTTAATTCATGCACAATACTTGTTAGCAGGTTACAGCTGTGTAGTTTAATGAATACCTGACTATTTTATGCCTTTCCCCAAAAAAGAGTTTGCTTTACCAAAATCAGCCTTTAACGTTACCAGTGGCGTGGTGGCTCATAGGACTGTGTCCTTTTTACAAGAGAGAGATGGCTATAACCAACGATGTTGTGGGCCCACAGGTTGATAAACCATGCAAGATAAGATTATCTGTTGTGTTGTGATTGGTCGATTGAAATAACAGAAGACAATCTAATAAGAGACTAAAATAGGCTTTAAAAACTGTTCATTCCAGTCTAATACAACTACTTCAAATAATTCAAATGATCAGTGACTGATTATGCTAGTCATGCCTTTGTGTGCAACAAGCTTGTCTGATCCAGTGGCTGAATGTGGACCTAACATAATAAGTATGAAAGTTGATGAGGTCTGTCATTTTTGTTTACCGACAGCGTCAACGTAACAGGGCACCTTTATGGTTACTCAATGCTGTATGCAATTGTGGGAATGTAAGTAAAAGTAGCATATAGAATTAGGCATAAAAAATATATAAGTTATACAGAGGTAACTCGGTCTGCTTGTATTTTTAACATTACCATTGCTGTCAGCTGTGTAACTGTAGACTACAAATAAGACATGATAGATCATGAATAATAAATTAATAATCATTTTATGCATTAAATACTGCAAGTATTATCCATAGTAGAGTATTGAATAACAAAGAAGACTTACTTTTTCCTGAAGTATAAATATAATTTTTAATTTCAGCCTTACCAGGTAAGAATATTATAATTACCTTCCAATTTAAGGCTGCAAAAAATGATTTTGACAACATTGAAAATGTAGCAACAAAACTTTAATTATTAAATAAATAGCAAACAACCATTTCAAATGATACAAAAAAAAACCGGCCAAGTGCGAGTCGGACTCGCGCACGAAGGGTTCCTTACCATTATTTATAAAAACGAGCAAAAAAATCACTTTTTTTGTATGGGAGCCCCCCTTAAATATTTATTCTATTCTGTTTTTAGTATTTGTTGTTATAGCGGCAACAGAAATACACAATCTGTAGAAATTTCAACTGGCTCTCTGTCACGGTTCATGAGATACAGCTTGGTGACAGACGGATGGACAGCAAAGTCTCATTAATAGGGTCCAGTTTAACGATTTGGGCACGGAACCCTAAGAACATAGGTACTTTTCTGTATGCCTAGATAATACAGTACATAACACTACATTTCTGTATGTTATACTTTACAGTATCACAAGATTTACTTATGATAATTACATAAAATCACGACTGTAATCCCCAGTAGGTTTTAGCAGGGGGACAGGGTACATTTAGCTAGATATGTTTAAGTCCCATGTAATAACGGACGGCACTGTTGGCGCAGTGGTTGAGCGATCGACTGCTGCGCTGCGTGTCGTGGGTTCGATCCCCGAACGGAACAAATATTTGTATGGCCTACAGATAGTTGTTCCGCGTCTGGCTGTTTGTGTATGTTAGTTTAAATGTTTGTAAACGCACCCACGATACAGGAGAAATTCCTAATGTGGGGCAAAGTTAAAAAAAAAAATAGGTGTGTCCCTATCGTCAACAATCAGTGTGCTAATAAGACATTTCTGATGGACACCCAATAAGACTATTGGGTGTCCATCAGAAATGTCTAGTCGTAAATCCATCACCCTGGAATAGAACCCAGGACCTTACTTACTTAGCAATAATATAGGTATTTTAGTATTAATGTAAATAGTACAATTGACTGTTTTGACTTTATTAACCTGTTTATTGATTCAACTTTCATAAAGGTTAATAAGTAGGTAAGTATGTCAATAAAATGTGTTTACATCGTGTGGTAGTGTTGTCATGGATCTTGTGAATGTCTTACTGTTTGGTATACAAATTGAGATTCTTTGTATTTCTAATTGTTTACAGCTAAGGCATGCAATCTCGGGGCCGAGTGGCCGAGTGCTTCTAAAGATCACTCCCGGCTATTTCGCGACATTCCAGATCTCGAGATTGTTTTCTCTCATAACTACACTGCCCATGGCCAAATAATATTTATACCAATATTATAAAGCTGAAGAGATTGTTGGTTTGCTTGAACGCGCTAATCTCAGAAATAACTGGTTAAATTTGAAAAAATCTTTTATTGAGGAAGGTTAAACTAAAAAACATTTTCGAAAAGAATGTAACAGCTAAATTAGACCGATTTTTAATTATCAATAGAAACAGAAATTTCTAATTATCTTCATTTTTAAAAGACATTTCGAAAATATTTTTATTTAGTAACTTTTTAAACCTATGTATCCTGCTTATGCGTAGGAAATTTCATTAAAATCTGTTCAGTCATTTCGGAAAATAACGACTTGAAAGTTTGTATGAAATGCCGTAGGGTGGGTATAAACGCTCTTAAACATCGTTATTTAGGCCCGATTTGGTAGATGGACAAAGTTAATTTTATCAGCAACATTAATTGTCAATTAGTGCTGGATATTTTATTGTTATCGCCTTGCATTATTATCCTAACAGGGTTAGGTACTTAGGTACTCTCAGCTTTTTAGGGTTCCGTAGTCAACAAGGAACCCTTATAGTTTCGCCATGTCCGTCGTTCTGTCTGTCTGTCCGCGGTTTAGCTCAAAAACTATTGGTATTAGAAAGTTGTAATTTGGCATGAGTATACACGTTAATGACGCCAAAAAAATTGTAAAATAAAATTTTGAAAAAAACAATTATTTAGGGTACCTCCCCTACATGTAAAGTGGGGATGATATATTTTTTTTCATGCTTTCCATAGTGTGGCATATCGTTGGATAGGTCTTTCAAAAATATTAGGGATTTGCGAAGAACATTTTTTGATTAAGTAAACCGTTCGTGACTTATGAAGCTTTAAAGTACCAATTTTCGTTAGGGTCAAGTGTCCCCCCCCTCTACAGACTAAACGGTTGTAGTTAGAAATACAAATGTCACGGTAGTAGTACCTATATATAACGTAGTTTAAAGGAAAACTATCACACTTAAGTGGGTTTTTCAAGTTTACGAGTAATAGTCGACCAATTGTATTTGACTCGAAAATTTCGAACAACTCCATAGAAATGTTGATCGATGGCGCTAAACGTCAGTTGTATCGCGCTGTTTCATTCCTAAATAAGTTTTATAAAAAAACAGTTATTGTTGTTGTTGTTTGTATAGGAAGTCAAATTAGGTAGGTAGTCATGTTTGGCTTTTAGTTAGAGCATGGTACGAAACTATCAGTCAGCGAATATGACCCGCACTTGACTGTTATAAAAACCACGGAACCCTACACTGCGCGTGGCCCGACACGCACTTGACCGGTTTTTTTCCCTTAACATATACCTACCTAATGTTTCTTGACGAATTCTGATGATGATGTTCTTGATAATTTAATTTCCTTATTGCTATTTTGTAATGCCTTGATATTAGTTAATTAATACAGATAATTTCCAAGTTAAAGATATTTGATAACATCAAAATGAGTCATGGTACGGAAAAAGTGCAGACATTAGATTCATCGGCATACTTGCCTAGCATCAAATCAAACGATGAATGAGCTGGCTGGCTAGCCATCACGATAAAAGTGCAAATAGACTGGTACCGTAGGACCTACGATGCCACAAGTAGCGATACTTCGCAGATACACAAGAATCGTTCTGCTCATCATATCAGCCTTTTTCCATATCATCACGATTTCCATTGACTTATGAATGTATAGTTAGTCTATGGTATAACTGTAAAAAGAAATGAATTGTATGGTGGGAAATGTTGTCACAAGTGATAAAGCTATTACGTCGTCGACTATACTCTCGACTGCACTCGAGAGGGAAATCATCTAGGATTACCATCCCTGTTAACATCATTATTAGTTTCATCCAGTTCGAATCTGTGGTAAGAAATTAATAGTCTTAAATAACATTATTCACCAAGCCTTCACTTTGTATGAATCATCGGTTGATGGATTTGGTAGGGGTTCGAAAGATTGTGTCGTTGTTCTTAACTCTCCGGAACAGCAAATTGAGAATACCTGTGAAATTAGCACTTATCTCTTAGTTGATTCTGCCATTCCACTACATCATCAAACAACAAATGTTTTTGTAAAAAGAACATCCAAAGTGATAAACGAAATTATGATGCGTTTCTGAGGAAGAGCATCCCTGTCCACAAAGCCAAAAAGCTGCGGACAGAAAAGACAAGAGACCATTCACGGCCTGGCTTTCGAAGTTGCGATATCTGTCCGAGGGTTCAAGTTACGTATGCGAAATAATGTATTCGCTACACATGCCTGCCAAATATAACTACCATCAGCACATCTCATCGCATCCTCTCTGGCTTACAACCCTTATACATATATTCAAAGTTACAAGTGAATAGGCGTTTTCTGGGTAAGCTCGTTCCATCGTCAACTTTGTCTCTGTCATCTCTGACCTAGACTAGAGTCAAGAGCAAACCTATATCAAATAAAAAAGGTCATCACCTCAGAACCGATTAAATAGCAATTTTGTATCTCTGTTAAAAACCATTGGTAAAAATCATAATAGAATTAAAACAGACACGGAATGCAAAATAATCGTTACAACTAGTATCCGTATCCGCAAAAAGGAGTATAGATAGTGAATATCCGGTGCGTCAATAATATAATTTAATTTTTATAAGGCCTTTAATTTAATGACAACTGATAATATTCGGTTATGTATTACTAGCTGTCCCGCGCAACTTCGTCTGCGTCAGTTTTTCCCCGTTTTCGCAACATTTTTCATTGCTGCTCCGCTCCTATTGGTCGTAGCCTGATGATATATAGCCTATGTCCTTCCCCAGGTTGAAATCTATCTTCTTGCCAAATTTTATTAAGATCCAATTAGCCGTTTAGTCGTGAAAAGGTAACAAACAAACAAACAAACAGAGTGACTTTCGCATTTATAATATTAGTATGGATTATCAGAACTGTATTTACCATGTGCTTATGTAAAGCCCTGAGAATAATTGATAATTACGATGATTCACGTGATGTCAGTAATAAAATGTTAGGCCATACATATACCTATTAATTATCTATCCATACTTAAAATAATACCAGCTATTGGCCCCGACCTCGTTCGCTTGGAAATTTTGATGTTTATGTGTGATAAAAAAGAGTAAAAGTAGCCTATGTTCTATTCCAGACTATAATCTATCTGTGGGCCAAATTCCATCCATATCTGTTCTGTCGTTCTGGTGTGATTGAGTAACAAACGTCCATTCAAATTTTCGCATTTATAATAAGTAAGATTACTAGCGAACCGCCCCGGCTTCGCAAGGGTGCAATATACTAGCAACAGCGCTATCTATCGGGTCCAAAACTATCTTTAAATATATATATATATAAATGAAACCAACCATAAACATTCACAAAAAATCATTGAAATCGGTTGGGTGGTGTCCGGACATAGTGACACGTGTTTTATACAAAACTAGCACTTCGTCCGCGAAAATTGTGATATAATATACTTAGCTTAGGTTACTCGGTAAAGAAGTAGCTTTCTAATGATGAAAGAATTTTCTAAAACGGTCGAGTAGTTTTTGAGTTAAATCGTAACAAACAATCTAATCTTTCCTCTTTATAATATTTGTTTATATGGAAGGGAAACCTAGGCACAATCGGTTTCTAAATATTCAGTTTATAATTCTGAACCTCTATGTGAATTTCTGCATTTCTATGAGGTCTCTGAATACGATGTAACCATTGGAAGGGACACAGACGCCGCTGTCCCTTTCACCCAGTATATACATATTAGGATAAATGCGTGTTGTCATCGTTCTTAGTCACCAAATCGCCCAAACCTCCTTCCAGATCCAAGGATCTGGAGGGCATCCAGAATTTAAATAAAATATATTTCTATGCTGGGTTGTTAAACAATTTGCTTTTAATTTCGTAAATCGTCGTCGTTGTGAACAGTCTAAGCACCGGAGCTACGTTTTACGCCATAAAATGTTTAACGACCTATAAAGTTACTAGCAAAACTGTTTATATCCGAAAGCACTCAGAAATCCAAACGTAAAATAAAATGTATATGTTATTGCTTGAAAAACTGTAACAAAATATATTTTTTTTGCATTTTAGGACACATGCACCCCGATCGTGAATGGGCATTCGAGTCGTATTGGCGCTTACTACCTTTTCAACCACGTGGACTTAGAGATCACATATCACAGCGGTGGTGCAGAAGAATGGGGCTCTACCTTCGGTGAAAATGGCGGCCGGATTATATCTGCTAAGGTAATGTGTTAACACCTTAATTGGTGGTACTACTTTAATTTGGCTAGCTTGACCATGAAAATTCAGTTTCTAGATTTGAAATTGCATATCATTGTTCATTGCATGACGGCCGCTAGACGTAGGTCTCAACACGATGGGTGCCTTAGGATTGATGGCGCCGCCTAGGCCGGCCTAGAAAGAGCTGGCGTGATGATCTAGACGCGCATGACGAAGGCTGGTTCGAGGTGGTGCAGGAGATGAGTACCTAGAAGAATATGGGGGAGCCCTTCGCTCAGCAGTGGGACATATAAGCCCATTAAAAAAAATGTCATTGTTCGCTTACTGCGAAACTCAGTTTTGTAGAAAATAATGTTCCAGTATTCAAGGAAACAGTACTTTTAGAAAAGCATAACTAATAGTGTTTTTTTGTTTCTAGGTCAAACCAGCCAGCATTCGACATGCCGACCCGAGAAATCCCAAGTGCAGTGCACGCGGGGAGGAACTACAAATACCGACTGAACTCGAATCGGGCAAAACCTTCAACGTGACATACTCCTACAGCGTCACCTTTAAAAAGAACAACACTATCAAGTGGTCTTCTCGATGGGACTACATTCTAGAGTCTATGCCCCAGACCAACATACAATGGTTCTCTATTCTGAACTCTTTGGTGATTGTCCTGTTCCTCAGTGGAATGGTTGCGATGATTCTGCTCAGAACTTTGTACAAAGATATTGCTAGATACAACCAGATGGAGTGTGGAGAAGATGCACAGGTACGAAACATTTGCCAATTTCAAAAATGAGATTTTATGAGCAATATATATCCACTTCTTATTGATGAAGTCCTTCGAAAAGGTCATTTGCGTAGGCATTTGCGGGTTTTGCGCATTTGCAATCAACTACAAGTCAATAATAACACCGTTCTTTTCTTTTTACGAAATAAAAACGCTATCAAATTGTCACATTGCAGCATTGCTTATAATAGCGTGCGATTGTACTCTCAACTAGCACACTTATGAACGTAGACAAAGCAAGAGGAACGCACATGGTGTCCTATATTTTCTACCAACCGTATTGGGAAAAAGGCTAATTTATGACATACAAACATAAACTCGCTCTTGTAGACAGAAGCTATAGAACGGTATGTAAATAAATTGTAGTAAATAATATGTTGTTTTGCAGGAAGAGTTTGGTTGGAAGTTGGTTCACGGTGACGTGTTCCGCCCGCCGCGCCGTGGAATGCTGTTGGCTGTATTCCTTGGGTCGGGATCTCAGGTAAGACCAAAGCCTCGAGTAAATTCTCACTTTCATATTCCAAGAAGTAGTCCACCCAAAACTGCTAAGTAACCCTAAACTTACGTTCGAATTTGTTGGACTACTTAGTATTAATGAAAATTCAGTATATAAAGTAAAATTAACCAATACTGATTCCGAAACCATTTGAGCAACATACCTAATTTGAGTGGCAGAGACAACGCTCAAAGCTGCACCTTTACCAAAAGTCAGTGTGCCATAGTTGCTGACTGGAACCTTATAAATCACACAGAAAAAAGTATCCGCATCGGCAATCATCGTTCACCTTCGATGATACGAGTTCGCGATAGTGAGATCTTATATGGAATTCGGAAACACGAACATTGCCAAGTACAAACTTTTTCTGGTTCAACTGTATTTACTGTAGCATTCTAACCCTTTTACCTTATCGTTCCAGGTATTCGGCATGACCCTGGTAACCTTAGCGTTTGCTTGCCTGGGCTTCCTGTCCCCGGCCAACCGCGGAGCCCTGATGACGTGCGCTCTAGTCGCGTGGGTACTCCTCGGTGCTGCGGCTGGCTACGTGAGCGCGAGGATCTACAAGAGCTTCGGAGGGAGGAGGTGGAAGAGCAATATACTGTTGACTTCTATGGTGTGCCCTGGGTAAGTTTGGACTTTTGAAAGATGCGTGAATTGCGATACGAAGATGGAAAGCGAGTTGTCATTTCATTGAGCGCGGTTCTACTGTCAACTACATCCGTCACTTATGGTGTAGCCTGTTTTTTGAGTGGTATAGTTCTGCTCAAACTTTATGGCGGCTCGGAAATCCGCTGCGAGTGACAAGATAATTGCCAGATATGTTGTATCTAATAACAACTAACGCTTTTACCATAATTGTAAATTTTTCAATGCTAATACAATATCAAAGACTGTGCTGCATATTAAAACGTTCATGCCAGGATCTATATTCAAAGTTACATCTTTCAATTCCAGTGTGGTATTCGGTCTGTTCTTCATAATGAACTTGGTGCTATGGGGCAAGGGATCGTCGGCGTCGGTGCCATTCTCGACCCTGGTGGCTCTGCTGGCTCTCTGGTTCGGAGTCTCCGTGCCTCTCACGTTTATCGGCGCTTACTTTGGATTTAGAAAGAGGGTAAGTTGATAGAAATTATATAATACAATTTTATGCCTATTACAACATAAATAACCTACCTAACCTGTATTATTATTTTTTAATATATTATATTGTAGCATAATATATATAAAAAAGTTTGCAATATGTATAAATACTGCCGTCGAAAGTACAGATTAAAATAAAATTAAATGGTTGAACTTCACTGGCAGGGACACACTTTACACTGTCTCAGGCAGGGATGCACTTTACGCAATTCATTTTATCCCTACTGTTTTCAAAACGGTCACCAAAAATGTCCAGATACTGATAATGTGACTTCAACCAAAGTACCAAATGGGCTCAGTAGCCTGGATAACAGCCCAATCCTTCTCCAAAAAATAAGGTTCTACACTCAGCAGTTCGAACATTATAGCACCTGATTTTCCAAGCCACTCATCTAATATTTATAAAATATTCCAGATTTTAGACCACCCAGTGCGCACGAACCAGATCCCGCGACAGATTCCCGAGCAGTCGTTGTACACCCAGCCTGTCCCCGGCATCGTGATGGGCGGCGTCCTGCCTTTCGGTTGCATCTTCATTCAACTCTTCTTTATTCTCAATTCGCTTTGGTCCAGTCAGGTATGTATTAATGACAAACTTGTCCTGATTAAAAATTTTCTGTGATTCTGCTACCAAGAACGAGATTAAATTGAGTTTTCAAAATGTAATGTTGAAAGAATAAAACTTGGTTGTATAAAATATTGATTAAGAGATCCAAACGATAATGGCCTATGTTTTTAATCTCTGTAAAATTCTAACGCGTTTTTACGAGCAGCTTGTCGTTTTAATGGTAGTGTAATCAGCTAATACCGTTTTAATGAATGATAAACTAGAGTATGTGTTCAACCTACCATCATTTTTTTCACAGATTATATTGATAATCTATAATTTTTGCATAGGTAAATGTGAGTCCAAAACTAAAGATTTGATGTTACCTTCTTCCAGATGTACTACATGTTCGGTTTCCTGTTCCTCGTATTCGTGATCCTAGTGATCACTTGCTCCGAGACGACGATCCTGCTGTGCTACTTCCACCTGTGTGCGGAGGACTACCACTGGTGGTGGCGCGCGTTCCTGAGCTCGGGCTCCACTGCCGGCTACCTGTTCATCTACTGCTGCCACTACTTCGTCACCAAACTCAACATCGAAGACGCCGCCTCGACCTTCCTCTACTTCGGCTACACCTTCATTATGGTCTTCTTATTCTTCCTCCTCACAGGCACCATCGGCTTCATGGCCTGCTTTTGGTTCGTTAGAAAGATCTATAGTGTCGTCAAAGTAGACTAAACGCGGTGTTAGGTTAAGTATCGAGTGTTGGTACAGCGGTATTGACGAGTCCGTCGGGGGCGCTATTGTTATGTAAAAATAATTAAATAACAAACTCGACTACGGGAAAAAAGTATGGCACGAGAAAGTATTGTCAGTCTTAAAACAGGCGTCGTAGATGGCGCTAGTAGTGCAACATTAGCGGGTACCGTATTTATTATTCCAGTGGTCGTGATATCAGACTCCCTGTGACGTCATATCTTGAAAATCAAACCAACGAAACCTTTTTGTTGAAATCAGGTCAGTAGTTTATGCTGTATGAAGAACTTACCTACTGTACGAACGACTTACATACATAGCCAGTAAGATTCATAATCCTTTCTCTCAACCGTAGTCGGGTAGAAATTAAGCAGAGTTGTTACACCAAAGCGTTGTTTTTCTGAAAAAGGCGCTATTTGTTGCGTCAGACACTTCCGCCTAGTCCATTTGTTTATATTAAAATGTCTTGTGGATTTTACGTGTGGTGGTCGAGACGACGAATTAGGAATTGTAACAAATTTTATTATCGAATCATGGGCATGATTTGTAATGCAATGGATGTCAGATGAGCCACGTGCCAATTCATTTGCGCTTGCGTCGCTGGTTCTCGTGTGTCACGGTTCTTTTGGGACTTGGACGACATTGGAGGGCATTGTTGGTGAACATTTGTTAAATTGTCTGGATATTGCATTGAGATATACCTATGGACACGGCATATTCTACTATAGAACGAATAGTTGTACAAATATCTATAATATCGACAGACACAATCGAAAAACGTTCTGTCTCTTTAAAAAAACAGTAGGAAAAGAGAGACTACTACAGTTTGTAGGGCTTATTTTGACAACACGTTCCTTTCGTGTGTTTCGCTCATCTATAATATTAACCTCGTCGCTATGTTTTGCACCGAGTTTTGTTATAAATGTTCTCTCAAACGGTTGCGCTAAAAGGATTTTTTTGTTATCTTGAATGATTTTGAATGAAAATGCCGGCCATTTATGTGAGCCAGATTTTTGTATTTAGCCATGCTAATTTTGTAGTTTTGCCTCTGGAAATTATTGAAAACATGAGATGGCGGCGTTAGTGCCGCCTACGGCCATGCTCCAAAAGACCCATGACGCGCTCTATGTTGAGTGGTGTGGCAGTGACAAGTGAGACTGCTGTACACAATGTGATTGTATAAAAGTTTATAACGCTAAACTGATAGTTTCCTGTGCGTCTTTTAATCGTTTGTTTATTATTTAGATAGTAATTTTAATGTTAGGTCGTATACATATTGACTGAAATCTCTAGTATGTCAGTACAATGCAAGTTAATTTTAACTAAACTTGAAAAAATATTATAATATTCATTCAATGTGTATGCGCCTTTAGTCGCTAGCTGCGTAAGTTTTTTTTTTTTTGTGAATGGAAATCAAAGCTTGAATATTCTATTTATTGTTTTTGAAATCAGCTACTATTTATCACCTTGCACAATAAATTTTAGTGATAGAAAAGCCGTGAATTGTCTGATTAAAAGAATCAACTACTATGATAGTACTTAAATGTGCCCTATGCAATATCAAGGAAAACTAAAATAATGTGATGTACGAATAAGTGATTCGATGATTTTTTAACCATGTATCATACATTTGCAATTGAAATAAGTGAGACTTAGCATTTTTTAAATAAAAAATATTAAAAAATATTAGGAATAATAAATACTTCGGATGTATTTTTTTTTTCTCATGTTATCGTGTGGACCAGGATTAGTACATTAGAATTCAACGCAAATAGATTACTCACACATTCTAAAATTCCTGTTAAAAATATAGCATTATGGTCTGGTTACCACCTGTTCTATGTACTACTATTATTATCATCACCATTCTTTTGCCCTTATCCACCAACATTATTTATATTCTCAAATTCCATACGATGACTTTATATTGTGTTAAAAACTATTGTTTAAATCCATACATTTATTGTGTGCATATAATACAATTTAATTTAATTATAACTTTATTTTATCATTATTTTTAAAACTGTGCTTAGGTTATTGAAACAGTTGAATGTAAATAATAAAAAAAAAACTATTTTATGAATGACTTTAATTTTTAGTTGTACATACTTACGGAATTAAAAATAAATTAATCACTATCACTTTCTGAGAGATCTGCCTTTTCTTTAGGCTTTAATGCTTTCCGTTTAACGTGTTTCTTTTTCAGATCGATTTTAGTTTTTCTGAACAATTCTATTGCTTTCATTTTGTTTTCCAACAAACTCTTTTTGTCCAACTCTCTTTGTGGAATTATTTCTTGGAAACGATCGGATTTTGGTATTCTAATTTCAAGTTCTGATTTTCCATCTTTTACATGTGATACTACTTTGACACCTTGATTGATAAGTACACTTGCTTCATCATGCTTTCGCTGTTTGGCAGCGGATGGGCCAGCTTTGCTTGTATTTTTAGAACTTTTCGTAGCCTTTCTTTTGGTAGCTGCAGGCTTCTCATTTTCTTCACTCTTTTCAGGTTGTACTGCAAGAGGTCCTTCTGGGCCCATTCTATTCACTGCTGCTTTGACTCTTTTACTCATTTGTTCCTCCAATGATTGAAACTCTACCTTCCTCTTGAAAAAGTCTTGCACAGATCTCTGAGTTTTGCGATCTTGAATTCGTTTTAATACTGGTTTTAAAATTTCATCTAATTTGTTTTGGGACCATCCAAACTTGGCTTTAGTATAATCTCTCAATATTGTGACGTCTAACTCGCCCCAAGTGAATTTGTCTTCGCTTTTTTCTATGTTTGGTTCCAAGTATGCTTGGACCACCTGAGAAATAAAACATATGTATTACCTACCCAAAACTTCAAAAGTGATAATTGCAAATGGGAAATAGTAAACCGAGCGAATAAATAATATATGGGCGACGTTAATGAGATACTTTAATACTAAACCGAGTGGCGTTAAATTATGTTTTAAATAATGAATGATTAAAAATTCCTACATGAGCTACTACTAGCAGTGGGAAACAGTTAATCTAAACTAGGAACTAAAATTCTAAAAACTAAATGGAGCGAAAATAATACTATGTGAGAGGACTATAAAAAGCTATTTGAGTTAATACACGAAGTGCTTAAAAAATACCGTTTTGGAATGTGTTTGTGAGCTGAGGTAAATAATACTGTAATACTATTTGAGTTAATATTTTTTCTATTCTGGCATATTATTCTTATATTATGAAAATAGCACATTTAGCGAATTTAGACCCCGCCATCCACTTCGTGTTAGGTCACTTTAAACCCTGCAGACAGAAATAGGAGCTCCGCGCAGCGGGGCTACGTCGTCCAAGACTATCACACAATTTTGATGTGTCAAATAAAATGCTGTTTTCTTTAGATAAACTGTTGTATGTTATATGAAATAGTTGAATCATTTAAAAAAAAAAGAAGTTTTTTTTTTATTTGCTATTTTAATATTATATATTTATTACCCATTCAAAACCATTCTACAGACAATAGTTAAAAGCCCCCCCCCAACCCGTTTGTGACAGCGACGTTTTCGATTCGTACTCGGAAGCTAAATGTGCTGTCGACTGTATACAACAATCAGTTCTCTTATATAATACAATACAATATCATTATAAGTTTGTTTTAGGGTTTATTGTGACTCTTTGGTTCATTACTCAACATGATATTTAAAACACTTCGATTATAGGAGAGGTTATAGCGCAGCACTCTTAGAATACAATATGTATATGCCAGATGTTGAATATAATTTGATCAGCAAAATTGTCACTCAAATAGAAATTTGTTCGCTTAACAAGTATTATGCTGATCATTCTGAATAACTTGTGCCTCAAATTCGTATTTTTAAGTCGCCGTTTTCAATATTTGCTTCGGTCTCAGTCTTTCGCTCACTTAGTATTTCAGTACGCCATAATCAGTATTTTGGACAGCCTGATTTTGAATTTATAGTCGATCGTTTAAATACTACCCATTGCAAAGTGACGCCGAGCTTGACTTACCCGCACACTAGGAAAGTCTTCCGTAAGAGCAACATTTTTCAGCTTCTTCTTAAGACTAGTGTTGTCTGTCCTCTTCCCGGCTCTGACCCACTGCTTGAACTCTTGCAACCCCCTCACTATTTGCGCGTATCGGGCCTGCTTTGTACTTTCGCTAAGTAGTTGCCTTCTATTGAATGGGAATGAGGCTAGAATCTCCAAGGCAGTTACTGGACCTACACCACTCACTCCAGTTGTGTAATCACTGCCAACTAGCAGAGCCAGTAGGACTAGCTGTTCCCTATTTAAATCTGCAAATTATATTAAATGTTTAGTAATATTTTGTGCAAAAATCTATTTAATAGTCCGGGGAATTTACGCCGAATATTAGGCTAACTTTGTATTAATTAAAAACAGCGATTTTTTTCATTGAATGTGTAGGGTATGGACAGGAGAGTATATTAAGCTGTATCCCGCGAAAAGTTCACCTCCGCGTTTATGTTTTTTTTTAAGAAAACGTCTAATTTGTATTTAACTTCGTGGAAAAAAATATAAACAGGTATGTTTATTTGGAGTATTTGTAGAACATATTAATTACTATAAGTAGGTCAGTAAATTAAAAAAATTTCGTCCAAGGAACATTCGTTTTTTTTTAATCTATAATTTGGCTTCGTACTTAAGGCAAAAATTTTAACTCCGGACTTCACAGAAAATCAAGAAAATCAAAAAATCTTAAATACTACTTAAGTCAAAAATGTAACAGGATTTAAATTCATTTAATAGTGAGAAATATATAAATCCAAACCTTAATACCCCAAAATGAAACAGATTAGAGCGTTAATTAATATTGTCAAAGTAAAAATTAAATTACGATGCACGGTGTCAGCGCTAAGCAGCGTGCGGCGTACGGCGTGTGCTAGTGTGCGTAAACAAGATAAGCGCTGCGTTGCAAGATGTGCGAATGACTGTTGTTGTTTGAGAGTCTGTGTTTTATTGAGTTACGCGATTGTACACCTTATTTCTATTTCGAAAAGATAAAATTCCTATGAAAGTGCTGCGCCATATAAGGATAAAGCTTGCAGACTATTTTACGTAAACATTAATTCATTTTTTTTTCACGATTTGTTAGAAATTGCCTTTAGATGGAAGTTAAACTAAATTAAACCCTGTTACCTTTTTGCCTCAACCGCTATTGTAAATAAACTGGTAACAATAACTTCCGGTAGTACAATTTGTTTAATAGCGGTGTAAAATATTAATTTAAGTTATTTTATGTAAAAAAACCGCTGTTTATATTTTTGCCTTAAGTACAATCCAAAAATTTCGTAAATGTTTTTTTACCGTAATTTCCGTGGATGAAAATGTTTAATTCTGAAAAAATTTATTACTCACACCAATTCTTTACCTAAAGTAACAAAATTTGTCCTGTTATCTTTTTTTCCCATGTTTTTATTCACAAAATCGCGTTTTCGTCTTTTTCACCTTGATCCGGTCTTGGAAAATGTTTTTTTTTATTATTCGAAGAGCTAAGGTCAAGTACACGATTCAAGAAAAAAATCGCTGTTTAAATTTAATGCAAGGTTCAGATCTAAAAGCTCCGGACTATTAAAGAGTATTTACTGAAGAATCGATAAGAAATGAATGTAAGAAATTGTTTAACTATACTTACTGTAAGACTTCTCAATTCTCTCAGATAGAAACTGCAAAACATGCTTCTTTTGGTTGAAGAAGTTCTTATACACGGTCCTACCGCCAAACAGCCAAATATCACTATCGTCTGTTATAGTTCCATCAGTTAAATTAACACTCTCAAGGAACGCGCATTGGGCTTCAGCCTCCATAGGGGCGACAATGTAAGGAATACCAAATATTTGAAGCAGCTCCTGAGCCTCTTTTGTCATTTGCTCTGTAATGTTACGACCTATACGGTCCAATCGCCCTTTTTCTTGCATTAAATCTTGCTCTTCATTTTGCATTTGTTCAACCATTGTATTTAGTTGTTCTGTAGTTAGGGCTTCTTTAGGCGGATTAGAAGGTTTTACTAGGTCGCGAGATTTTTCATTATTACTCACTTCTTTCTGTACTGCTTCCATTTCATCTGGCAAATTATTGTCAACTTCCATTTCATCTGAACTTGTGACGACTTCTGGTCTTTCTTGTTCCATGATATCAACTTCATTGTCAGCATGAGCTTTATCAACGGCTACCTGTGATGCTACAGGGTCCTGTAGACTTTCAGTATCTGGTTTCTTCATATTTTGTACAAGTACTCGACTATTTGACTTATGTCCAGGCACCTCTGGTATTTTAAATGCTTTATCTGGTCTAACATCATCAGACTCGGCTTTTATGAATGATACTTCATTAGTAAAATCTCTTATTGCTTCAACAGTTTTCAAATCTTTTATTGCTTCACCAGTCTTTATATCTATTGTTGCTTCTTTTTTTTTTGTTACCACAACCTTATTTTCCTGGAAGATATCTGCAAAAATATCATCATCAGGTGCATCACCCATATTTAACATTAGTTCTATAACAGGCTTGTTAGATTTAGTTTCTTCCTCAGGTACTTCTTCAAACTCATAATCACTAGAATCCGTTTCATATTTATTTGCAGTGTTTGGAAGCACTTCAAATTCGTCACTGGAGTTATTTTCTTGCTTTATTTCAAGTCCTGGTAATACATTTTCAGTTACATTCTGTGCTTCTTCTAAGCTAGAATCAAGGTCTATGACATCAGGTGTAGAATTATCCACACAGATTACTGAGGCTTGAGTTGAATCTATATTATTATCTTTTTCATATTCTTCTAAAGATTGCTTAAATTTAGGAATAGCAGTAACTTCATTATTTTCTTCGCTACTATTAGTTAATACAGCACCTTGGATGCAATCATCATCATCACTAGATGAGAGTTCCACATTATCAACAATAACTGACTTCTCTTTATTAATTTCTTCTATTATTTTATCCACATTCGGTATTTTATTTTTCTTTTTAACTGTTTTCCTGTCTGATACTATTTTATCAATAGCTCTGTGGGTGAAATCACTGTACTGCATGATATAGGATTTGGCACAGGTCATGTCTGGTGCTTCAAAGCCGTCATCTTCTTCTGAATCAGTATTGGAATAATCTGTGTCTGTCATGCATGATGTCCAAGATTCATCAGTTTTGGAAGCAACACTTGTGTTTTGTTTTATTTCACTGGATTCATCAAGACACTCCAGTGACATTTGAATTGCCTTTTGTAAATCATCTTCTAATTCATCAACCTTTTTTGTTTCTTCCTTAACTTCTGTTAGTTCCACAATTTTACTTGTTGTTGGTGTTTCTTCCTCTTCAGTAATCTCTTCAACTTTACTAGTTGTTGGGTTGTTTTGCATCTCATTTCTCTTTTTTGCATCTGCTAAAGCCTTTTTAACATCTTTAATGAGTAAAAATCTGGTAGAGACATTAGAAGCTATGCGCCGGGTGGGCAGTGTCTCTATTTTGGTGTCAATGCCTTCTTCGTTTAGTAAAGATTCTAAATCATTTAGAGACATTCCTGTGTCACCCATTTCTTTTTCTGTTTCCTCCAGGCATTCTTGTACTTTTCGTCTCTTTAGTAGCCTTTGCATCTGTAATAAAGCAATTAATAAAATTATTGAAGGGTTCAGAAGAAAACATTTTGTTTTTGTGTTAGGCAGATCTTTTTTTCAATGCTGTTAAAGTCTACTAAGCATTGTATGCAAGAGCTAGCAATGCTAAAAGAGTTGAAGATAGAATTACTTGGAAGTCAGAAAAGGTGTCACTGTTTTTAGGCAACTCATTAAGTCTTCCCCATGAATTCTGTTTTCTTGTTTCCTTTAATTCTATAAGTACATCATACTTTTCCTTGACTCCTAAGTTCTTAAAGCTTTCAGATTGTATATCAAGGGAGTGCACATCAATACTGGAGCCACTTGTGTTCGATTCATCTTCAGATCTAGAACCAAAAAGGTTAGTATTATGGTTTACTCTGTGATAGGACAGATTAGCTATGACCACTACAATACGTTTAAGACTCTTAAAATTAAAACTATATTCAAGTAAAAATAAATTCATAGACTTACTCTGATTCGCTTTCATCCTCCTTTTGAGGTAATGCCGGCAGTTTAAACAGGTCATCGGTATCTGCAGATGTATGGCCACTTTTCTTTGGTGATATTTCTTTCCCCAATATACTATTGATAGCTGTTTTCTTACTCAGCAAAATAGCAAGTTCTCTTTTTATTCTTTCAGATTCTGAATTATACTTTGCTTTACTGTCTTGTCTCTTAGCCTAAAATTGTTGTGAAATAGCTGAGTCATAACATTGAAATGAGGTTATATTTATTTGAAAAATATAAACAATAACATAACTTACAATAGTTTCCTTTTTCAACTCTGGAAAAGCTCCATCAAATACAAAGACTGGTTTAATTCTAAAGTACAACAGCTTGCAGAGACGTTGGAACAGTCCCATGAGATGTGCATTTGGTAGAGGAGCTCCTTTTGCATCTTGGTAACCTTTTACCATCTGATGCAACCATATTGATATGTCTAATGAAGATGAAAACAAGGTGTTAATTTGGTAAATTAAAAAAAGTATTGCTCAAATAGTAGTTTATGATTGAACACTGGACCGTCATCTTACCGACAGCGAGCACTTTGTTCTCCAACGTCTCGACAGGCACGGGCTTGCCGGCTGGCTCTATTAGTCTCCACAGTCCAGTGACTCCCATGGCGTGCGATTAAATTCCAGAATAGTTTTTTTGTTTATACTAATGTATATATCAGTGTACATAACAAAGGTCGTTTCCCACGAGATCTCCGGTCAATCGTCGTTCTCTTCCCCACACATCGCAACTATTTCGCTCCGTGAGCTCAATGTACCCCGCCGCGGCTACGCACACACACACATCTATAAAACTAAACGATTGCTACTGACTGGCGCACTGCGTTCGTAAATATGTGTTGGGTTCACTACAACATATCAAATGTTTTACTACGCCGCGAACGCCCACTCTTTCCCACACTTTATTTTCTCACGCCCCATGCGTAACCCCACATCCTATGACCGGCCGTCTGTCAGTCGGCGCGTCGCGGGTCGACCGATCCCTCATCGACTCGACTCGATTCTGTCGATTCGCGCGCGTGTTGTAGACAACACGCCTGCAAACAGCTCCGTGTCTATGGTCAATCTTTGACAGCTCGCGCATCTGGCGTTGTCGTATTTATACTCGAATAAACAGAAGTTTCGTCAACTTTTTATAAAATAAAATCATAAATTAGAAGACTGCCGGGCCGAGGACGAGGACGAGCGTCCCCCGGTCGCGAGTGGCATCCAACGTAACGTAGCCCTGTCCCATCCCATCCGAAAATACCGTCGACGAACAGGTGTCTCGAACGAAATGTGTGCCAGTTCCCAGCGTAATTAACTGACGAGGGGCGTGAATAATACAAAAGTGTATCGATCGGCGAGATAATCGCACCCGGTGGGCTCGCGTCTTCCGATCTAAAGACCAGGGAGGACGCTTGGGCCGCTCACTGGACTGCCGGCGATGTCCCACCGGAGAAGTGACGCCAGCTAGGGGCACGAGAGCATCATCCTGCGCGGCCCGAGGTCGGGTGCGCGCTATGCGGGCGGCAGCAAGGTGAAGGCAGCCGTGGCGAGCATGCCGCACCAGTTCGGCGGGGCGGGCGCGGGCGCGCTGGCGGGTGGCGCTTCGCCGCCGGCGCAGCACGCGGCGCTATTCCCGCGCTACGCAGGCGCCGCCGGGCCCGGCGCCGGCGCCTACCGCCCGGACGAGCGCCGCCTCACACGCGAAGCCATGGAGCGCTACCTGCGCGACCGCTCTGACATGGTCGTGGTCATCCTGCACGCAAAGGTCGCTCAGAAGTCTTACGGAAACGAGAAAAGGTTCTTCTGCCCGCCACCCTGCATCTATCTGTTCGGAGACGGCTGGCGACTGCGGCGCGAGCGCATGCTGCGGGAGGGTGAGACAGAGCAGGCAGCTCAGCTGTGTGCCTTCATAGGCATCGGCAACTCTGACCAGGACATGCAGCAGCTGGACCTCAACAATGGCAAGCAGTACTGCGCCGCCAAGACTCTGTATATATCTGACTCTGATAAGAGAAAGCATTTCATGCTGTCAGTGAAGATGTTCTATGGTAATGGCCATGACATTGGTATTTTCAATAGCAAGAGAATAAAAGTGATATCGAAGCCCTCCAAGAAGAAGCAATCGTTGAAAAATGCAGACTTGTGTATTGCAAGTGGAACGAAGGTAGCTCTGTTCAACAGGTTGAGGTCACAGACTGTGTCCACTAGGTACCTGCATGTAGAGAATGGTAACTTCCATGCGTCGTCCACGCAGTGGGGAGCGTTCACTATCCACCTGCTGGATGACAATGAGAGTGAGTCGGAAGAGTTTGCTGTCAGAGATGGATATGTTCATTATGGGTCCACTGTAAAGCTTGTGTGCTCAGTCACAGGCATGGCATTGCCCAGACTAATAATAAGAAAGGTAAGACCTCAAATACTCTTATTACACCTTGCATTTACAGGATTGGTTTATAAGTAAATTAGACCATTATCCAAAAACTTAGCATAGGCATGATAATTTGGTTAGATCCAATTTCACACCATCACTTACAAAAATACTGCAAAAAAAACTCAAATCCAAATTTTTATTGCTTATTTATTGTTATCTTATCACTATTTATGTATATTTATGGTATCACTCGCCCAGTAGTTTTTTTTACCATTATATTGTATGCGGTTATACCCTCAAAACTTTATCAAGTGTGAAATTCCTTCCTAAAATTTAAAATCAATGTGTTTATTTCAAGTAGGCTTGTTAGTATAAAATTGTCAAAACAAAGACAACAATAAAATACAGTCCCAGTCACAAAGCATTATAACTGTGAAAGTACCGTTGTTCATTTCATCAAATTTAAAAAATCTTAATTTGAAGTCCTCCAAAAGTCATGCAAAATGTGCAGAATCTGTTTGGACTAGTATTATTAACACTGTTGGCTAAACTTCAAATACCTTCCAATAAACTTACTCTAGCTAAGTAACATGGAAGAAATCATTGCCATAGTAATAAAAATGTAAGTAAAGATAAGGTCAAGAGAATGTTGATGACGATGCCTAATATGCTAGATAATGGTTACAGTATGGTATTATTACATTTAGGGATAAACCTTAGCCGCCTTTACACTAATCACTGAGAGGTGCTTTTCAGCGTCTTCTTAAGCCCTGTATAGTCAAAAGACAAGAAGAATATCAAAAGTAATCTCAGATCACATAGGTCCGGTCTGCACATTAGAATGCTCAGAGATACAAAAGTATCACGTCACTAAATTACTGAAGTTTTCTCAATTACTCACAGTAAAAAAGTGTATTTTTTTTTCAAATAGTCTCCCTTTATTTTAATCCTATTTTGTTTGGATATTAATCCTTAATTTTATAGTTGAAGCTTAGGACCTTACCATGTACTAGCAAGAATCAACACTTTTAAAAAAATAATAAGTGTCATAACACTGTTCCCCAAAATGCCCTACACCATTTCCTTGTGGTCTAGCTGGGAAGAAGTGGGCCAATAAACTCCCTAGCAACACATCTGTATGTTAAGTGAGAAGAACTGAGGAAAGAGTATACTGACTATTCCGAACTCCCACAGGTGGATAAACAAATGGCCCTATTAGAAGCAGATGACCCCGTATCTCAATTACACAAGTGCGCATTCTACATGAAGGACACAGAACGCATGTATCTATGCCTCTCACAAGAAAGAATAATACAGTTCCAAGCCACACCATGCCCTAAGGAACCCAATAAGGAGATGATCAATGATGGAGCTTGCTGGACCATCATCTCCACTGATAAGGCTGAATATCAGTTTTATGAAGGAATGGGACCTGTCAGGTATGTTAAGTTTTTTGTTGAGGAGGATGCGCTGAGGTAGCCTGCAAAATTCAAATTTTCTTACGTTTTTTGCTATTTGCATATCTGTGTCAGGTTGTATATTAATTAATATATGATTAGCGACCTAACAAATGTTGATTTAATCCCATTGAATGAAAATTTAATTAAAAAGTAATTCAATAAGATTCAAATTGCAAAAACGTAAGAATGCGATATTGAATTTCGCAGGCTGCCCTGGTGCTTACATCTTAAAATCAAATAAAAAAAAAATGATTATATTAATTTCGCACTATATTGGTATTGTGATGCAGAAGCTCTCTGTAATGCCAATTCTCTGCTCTGAAATATTGTTATGGGATGTTGAAAAAAAATCTATAACTATCAGCATAATTGTTGTAGCAATGCCTAGAACACAATTAATATTTAATTGACTCGTCTGTAGTGTAAAGTTATCCCAAAAAGATCGAAATGAGGCTAAAAATATTTCTCTGATACAAAAATAGGAACTAACTATTATTTGAACCCTTAAACAAACAAGTAATTATGAATTCTGTATAAATAGTGATAAACTCAGGGGGGAGACAGTTAGAACAAGCTCAACTTCAGGAAAGAAAGAGTCGCCATCTACTTTTCTTAACCAAGAAACTATCACCATATTAGTTTACAATTATCGGTAGATGTCTCTGTAATCCCAACTTTATTGCAAAAAAGTAAATCAAATAATTAGGTTCTCTGATTTAGTTTATAGGAGTTTTCTAGAAAATAATTGTGATATTTTTAACAAAATAATTACATTATATTAATAATTCGAACCTGTCTAGCATTATCAATTATGGCAACCTTGTCACTGAAATCCTTGTATTTTGATACTGACAACATCACATCACATCAATATGGTCGCCCGTAACCGCAACTTGCGTTTGCGCTTGTTTGTATGACGAGTGTTCATTTTGTGTTTAAATATTGGTTTTTGAGAGTTTTATCTACATCAGACATCGAGTTGAGTTTCTCCTCCGTGCTGTTGTTGAATTACTACCCAGAAACTAATAATTTTCAGTCACTACGTTGTAGCTAGCAACTTGAATGATTACCTAAAGTATCATACCTAATGCAAAGAGTATATACAGTAGTTATACTAGCTATAGCTATCTATAAAGCTTTAGTTCCTGTTAAGATCTGCAGATGGCGCTTTGAATTAGCATGCTTCAAAATGGCACAAGAGGGCTCTCTTCTCCCGTATTAGTATTATACTCTTTGGATAAACTGATAACTAATAGCATACTGAGTAACCATATGGGTTGCTACTATAAAAATTTAACAAAATTAATTTCGTACCATTTTCTTTAGTGTAGTTTCTCATCATCAAATAAAATAAATCATACAAAATCGCACGATCACTAAAACAACGTTTATTACTCTAAAAAGCACTGTACATCCACTCACGAAAATCTTGAGCCTGATATACATATTTAAAGACCAAGTGTCAATTTAGCACTGGAATAAGGAAAACATGGAAAAAGTCGCACGTTCTTCATATTGGCTAAATTATGAACGTGCGACTTTTTCCATCGAATTTCTGTTTTGACACCCTGAGAACCTCCCACCAACTTTCCTACAAACATAAACCGAACCGAAATATTTAACCAGTGTTGTCAAAACACACCTAAATTACCAACACTTAACACAGTAGCAATATTTATAGCATCATATGAAAGAAAACATAGAGAAAATTCGCACGCCCATTATAACACGGGACGTCTGATGATACCCTGGGAACAGTTCGTTAGCTGTCTGTGAACATGAGCGACTGACACCTATGACGTAGCTATCGCCGGCCTAACGGGTCATATGTGATAAATAGTCCGAGGCCACGACTAGTTCTCATCTTCCTCCCCTTGCCCTATTCTACTTGGGGTCGGCGCAACACGTTTTCTTCTTCCATTCTCCCCTCTAAGAAGTCATTGCATCATTCACTCCTGTCTTTTTCATATCATTCCTCACAAAAAACATCCAAATTTTAGCAAATCCTTTTAAAAGTTCCAAACATCTAACTCACGTGTAGAGGTCACCCTTAAACATTTTTTGCCACCCCAGCAAGTTTGGTCGCACCCTAATTTTATTTCATGCTTTACAAACATATTGAATGCGCTACCGTGTTTGGAATATTGTTCCCTCGTACCGATTCTTGATGTAATTCGGTACCTCCTGAGACCTATGCAGATTTTTGCCGATTTCTAGAATAATTTTGGGCCTCAATAAAGTTTTTGCCACATTAAGTAGGTATTTGGCGGATTAATTTAGTCAAGTCAGTCAAGGAGTAGGAAGTATTGGATTTTTGATTGATTAATCAAAAATACAATGATGCAGCTAGCTTTAGCTTTTATCTAAATAGGGCTTGGGACTCCTTTGAGTCTTTTGGTCTATTCTTGATTGGAACTTGCCCACGCCCACTTGAAAAAATCCTGTAAATCATTCTTCGTATCGTGCTTTGATCAATTTCGGATAATTATCGCTTAACTTTCCGAAACTTTCTTACGGAATTCCAATATCTCTCTTCGCTCTTAAATTCAGTGACATCCAAATTATACTTCGGACTCTTTCGAACCAAAATCTCTTTTGTATTTCATGAACCAATTTCCGTAGGACCCCGGGATTTTGGTTCTGGAAGATGCAGGATTAGATTGGCTCCATCATTACTTTGCCCAAAGCTTTGATCTGCACCACTCGCTTTAGTCGTTTACCAACTTTGACGCTTGGTCACGTTGAACCGAACTATACATAAAAGTTTACCTTCCTTCATCCAGATCACCCGTAACACCAGTACCGCTAGTCCACTCTCTAAACCTGAATGGTGGCGGCGACGTGGCCATGCTGGAGCTAGCTGGCGACAACTTCACGCCATCTCTTCAAGTCTGGTTCGGCGATGTGGAGGCTGAGACCATGTACCGATGCGCTGAGTCTATGCTGTGCGTTGTGCCTGACATCTCGCAGTTCAGAGGACAGTGGCTATGGGTGCGGCAGCCAACACAGGTAATGTGAATTTGGAATGCTTTTTGTTTTAATTCTAGTTGAGTTCGAATTATATCCTTGTTTCCAATCGGTGCTATATTCATTTTTAAACACGAATCTCAACTAAATTTGGGGTCTAAAGTTGATTTCAGAAGTACCAGTTTTAAAAATGTTTGAATTTATAACGCAAGCTAAACATGTGTGGATTTTAGTTATTTTTCTACAGATATTTGTTCCTCATACGTCTTACTTTTCAAAATGAGTCGCAATGTCTCCGTCAACCGCCGCGCCGTCTGGTTGTGCTGTGAGGGGCCTAGGCATATCTAGGAATCATATAAAGCCTTTTTGATTAGAGAGCAGCCTATATAAGATACTTTGTAGGTATATTCGCCGCCCACTCGTTTCTTTAGCATAAAAACTACAAAGACAGGTTTTATTTATAAAATGAAACGACGTGGGTTGTCTAGACTAGCCTTTCCAAAGGTTACCCTTACGTTATACCCACGTTCGAATCTTTGTATCAATAACTTTTATATGGAATGGCATATATTATAATTTAGAGTAGTGGAAAAAATAATAACAGCCGCTTGGGCCGATATTCAGGTTAAGCCGCGCTTGCCCAGATTGTTCCGTAGATGGGTGCCTCCGTGCCTCGCACGTTAAGTCATTGGTCCCGGCTGTCATTTGTAGATCTTTGACAGTCGTTGCAGGTAGTCAGTGGCTCGAAAGTCTGACAACCAGACTTATCATGGGGTATCGTAATATACAGTACTAACTGGGTTGTGGAGGTCAGATAGGCAAACGCTCCATGTAAAATACCGGTATTCAGCTTAATCCGGTGAGACTGGAAAGTGACCCCAATATAGTTGGGAAAAATCTAGGCAGATGATGATGAAAGTTGTTTTTAGAAGAACGAAATAATGGAAAAAGTCAAAAAATCGTTTGAATGGAAACTTTATGTAGGTAGATAGATAAATCATTTATTTAGTGCACACCAAAGACATAGCACAACACACAGAAGCACAATGAAATGACATAGATTACATAAATATACCTTTAAAAAACAAGGTGCAATATAAAAAAAGAAAAAAAAAAGTAAGCAGATTTACAAAACAGTTATAGTAACACCATGACATACTTCAAATAAAATAACGAGTGTACAAGGTGCAGTGTGAGTCTCAAGGTTGCACCAAATGGGAGTCCAGCTCAGCATGTGTCAGGCATGTACCTGACGCTGATATTCTGCTGGATCCTAAAGGAAACCATGACATGCCATGCCATGGGTGGATTTTAAAGTTCTTTCTCTGCACATATTTGCGTTTTTGGAATCGGTGAGTTCCGTGCTAGACCTCATACGTGCTCATACGTCTTATTTAGTCGTAATGTCTCTGTCAATCGTCGTCTGAAATTACGTACGAAATTTCTAGTAGTTTTGGTAAAGTAACTGCATTTTGCACATGCGGAATTTGCGGGATTTATTAGGTAGAGTCGCCTCAAAAATGAAACATTCTCTATAACATTTGTGTATCTTTATACAATTTAACAGCTCCCTATTCAAATAATCTCCTTTGCCAGGAAGTGACCATCGCGATCGACGCGTTTAATAGTCCATCACTTTAAATAAATTCTGTCGTGAGAACTTTGTCGCAGACAAAATAAAAATGTTATGATTTGACTGCCTACTTCATCTAGTAGCAAGCGCTACTAGTGAGCAATAAGGAACTGGATTCGATTCCCGGGTCGGGTAAAGTGTTTTTGGGTTTTTCCACCAGGAAACATCCCGGTCAGGATATGTATGTATCTCTTATTACCATAGATCGGAGTAGGTAGATTGAATTGGGGTCATTGATCCGAAACGTTGTATTAATATGGACATTCCTCCGGAATTGGTTGATTTTATTGAAATTTAAGTGCAACAATTTATAAAAAGTTGTGGCCGTATAAAAGGTAAAAAAATAAATAAAATATTAATGCTTCGATCGGAATTCGATTGTTTTTATTATTGAACAGATAAAGTAAATTAATTTAATTTTGATACCTTCCTTTAAATTTTGAATTGAATAGTAATAATATCACTACCAACATTAACAATATTTAATTGAATTTGGAAATACCTGAATTACTTTCCGGAAAAATGGCTTATCCATGTTATTCTTTCTGTGTGCATTTATGATACAAGTACCAAAAATCATTCTACTTACTCCGATCTATGCTTATTACATAGTACTTAACATAACTATCGAGATGTGGGTGTGTACCATAGGGCACAACTCTGGGAATAGAAGTGCCATGTTATGTATGTAAATATATAATAACATTCTCACATTCGACATATTCTATCGCCGAAAGCCACCTGTGTGAATCAACTGGCGATTAGAAAACAATTGACATGATATACAAACAATAACAAAGTTATTTGCACTACTTATAATTGTCCTCGAAGACGATTGTTTTAATCTGTCTGGAAGAACGCAAGTCTAGAACATCTGGCTACTGAGTTTATGTGGGGAATCCATATTTATTATAAGTACTTTTTTTTTTACTAGTTGTTGCCGCGACCTTCGTCCGTTTGATATTATTATAAATGTATTAATTTCCTATTTGAATCGGATTTTGTAACTAGGGTTTTATTTGTTTTTGCACAGAACCCTGTACTGTTTCTTCAACCAACTTAGGTACTCAATTCAATATTCAATAACGACTTTTACACCGTGTCTGAATTTTTATAATTAAATATTTAGGAACCATAATAAATGCAATACATATTTAAATCATTACAATTTATCTACATTAAAATAAAATCAGAATAATACTAACAAATCATGATATCAGGAATCTGCTCGTTATAGTCCCGTTAAAATCAGTCCATCAGTCCGTTTCGGAGATTACCCGGAACAAACAAACAGACATACAGACAAAAATTAAAAAAATATATATTAAGGACCGTAAATACTTTCAGGGTTATACGATACCCCTTGGTAAGACTGGTTGGCAGACTTTCGGACCAGTGACTACCTGTAACGACTAGGGTTGCCAACTTTTTTTACAAGAAATAAAGTATATTTAGGTCTGAGAAGAATATTAAACAGTATTTTAGAAAAATGAACAGTATTTTAATTATTTAATATTTGAAATATGTACATATTTTTAGACATAGAACATTGACAAATTCGTTCTGAAACTCCATTATTGTGATTTTTTTGTGGCTGTGCTGTACTGAGCGCCCTCTGAGTAAATAAAAAAATCTAATACTGATAGCCTGCGCAGACGACGGTTTAGGGGTAAGAGGAACAGGGTGTAAAGTTCTTCATCCCCCATAGAAAAGGGAAGATCCTCCGGCCAGACAGGTGTTATGTCTGGCGGGCAACTGCCCGACAGTTGTAGTCGGGTTTTTCTATATACTTTTAAGTCGATGTAAACTTTGCATGTGAGATGTAGGAAATTGATGTTAGTGATTCCGTCGTGTTATTGATGGCGCTGTAGTACTTTTTGTAGTAAGTTGCTTTTTTGTAGGTCGCTACATCACTCCCCCCGGAGACCGGAGGTCGATAGTAGAATGAGTCTTGTAGTAATTTGCCATGCCTGTTTTTGAACAAAAAAAATATGACAACAAATTTTAAAAAATAAAAAATCTCGCGAGATTCAAACTTTTTTTTTAAACTTTCGTCTGTAACCCTCTAGGAACTCAATAAAATAAGCCCCATGAAAATCCGACCACTATAAACTTCGTTCCATCTTATGAGTATTTTTCGTCGAATTGCACTCAACTACAAATTCAATTTAATTTTTTTTTGTTTATCTTGTTTTTTAAATATGTTAAACGCATTTAGTGATTGGTTTGTAGTGCATCTGGTCCCTAATCTCAACCAGGAAAACATCATTAAAACGGAATTCACGATATAAATATCAAACAACTAGCTTATGCCCATGGAATCGTACTACGGGGATAAAAAGTATCCTATGTGCTAATCTAGACTATTATCCATCCCTGTGCCAGATTTCATCCAGATCAATTCAATCGTTTTTGCTCGGAGGAGTAACAAAATCCATCTATTCATCCATCCTCACAAACTTTCGCATTTATAATATTAGTCCCCCGTCCTCCTCTGGCGAGGAGGAGGGAGAGTCGTGCTCCTCATTACTGAGGGTCGTGATCCACCCTTTCAAACATCTCTTTCGTGACGATGTTTCGCCATCTCTGTGTCTATCCTACTAATATTATAAGAAGAGTATTCTAAGCCAAGAATACTCTTCTTATAATATTAGGTCTTTACCTATGAAATTGCCGTTTTGTTTGAAAAAAGTTAAAGTATTTTTTTTTCGAACTTATTTATTTCTTTTATTCAAAGTAATCACCCCTGCAATCAATGCATCTTTGCCGACGCTGTGGCAGTTTATGGATGCCCTTCTTGAAAAAATCAGCTGGACGGGAGACAACAAACTCTTCAAAGGCGTTTTGTACTGCCTCTCGGGAATTGAATTTTTTTCCCGCTAAAAAGTTGTCCAAATTTTGGAAAAAGTAATAGTCGGAAGGCGCAAGATCTGGTGAGTATGGCGGATGAGGGAGAGCTTCCAAACCCAACTCATGCAGCTTAGAGACGGTCTGTTGTGCAGTATGGGGCCGCGCGTTGTCGTGAAGTAGCAGTGGAGACGACCGTTTGACCAAAGCTGGTTGCAGACGTGCGAGTTTCGCCATCATTGTGGTCAGTTCTTCAATGTACACATCTGCAGTAATGCTCTCGCCGTTTTGTAAAAAGCTATGATGAATCACACCAGCACTAGACCACCAAACTGTGACCATCACCTTTCTAGGGGTCATTTTTCGTTTTGCACATTGCTTTGGTACCGAACCAGGATCTAACCAACTTGCTGAGCGCTTTCGATTGTCAAAAAGAATCCATTTTTCGTCGCACGTAACAATTCGGTTCAAAATTCCTTCATTTCTGTGCCTGTTAAGCAGCGCAAGGCAAGTCTCGACGCGTACGTTGCGCTGGCGATCGTTAAGTTCGTGGGGCACCCATCTATCAAGCTTTTTTATCTTGCCAATCTGTCGCAAATGGACCAATATTGTTTTAATGCTAACATCAAAAGCTGCTGCCAGCTCAGCTGTAGATTGAGTTTCACCAGCTTCAACAATCACCTTTAATTCATCATTGTTGACCAAAGTTTCCGGACGACCACGAGGTTCATTTTTCAAGTCAAAATTCCCAGAACGGAACCGAGCAAACCAATAACGGGTTGTGCGTTCGTTTGTACAGTTCTCTCCGTAAACGTCGTTGATGTTACGGGTCGTTTGTGCCGCGTTGGTGCCACGACGGAACTCATATTCCATAATTACACGAAATTTCAAAGTATCCATTATGAGGAAAAATGTTGAAATGTAATGAAAATACAACGCTAATCAATAAACAAAAGACTGATTTTGTAAATAGAATGTCATAATTATTTTTAAAACAAAATTAATTTGAATTTAGAACTCATAGCCAATCAAAACTTTTTTTTGTTTGAAAAAGTCTGTACTGCAATACGTGTATAATTTCATAGGTAAAGACCTATTATTAGTAGGATACTTAGGATATTCAAGGATTTTTTTTTAAACGTTGCCCCACTCTCGGAATTTCTCCTGTATCGTGGGTGCGTTTACAAACATTTAAAGTAAGTCAGACCCGGAATCTGTAGGCCATACAAATATTTCTTCCGTGCGGTGATCGAACCCGCGACACGCAGCGCAGCAGTCGATAGCTCAACCACTGCACCAACCGTGCCGTCAAAGTTTGCATGCAACATTCCTAAAGCATACGTTCTAGTTTAATTTCTTAGAACGGGTAAGCCTTCATAGAATTGCACCCTTCGATCAAATCGATATAACACGCGAGTTTGAAGGAGAGCTGAATAATTTATGTCTGCCTGGAAATAGATACTTTAGTAATAAAGCGGCAACGTGATCCCCCCCTACTTTAATATGCTACTACTGCGTAACGTCTCCTCATTTACAAGTTTGTTGTAATCACTCAGACTTTGATAACTTGTTCATTGTTGCTGTAATTATAAGTCATGTAAGTAGTGTATGTAAGTTTTAAGTCATGGAATTATGTTTCGAATTAGTTTGAACAAGCATCCATGTTCTGTGTACTGTAAAACTTTTCGAATTTCAAATGGATCAACCTATCATCATCTGCCGAGCCTTTTCCCAAACTATCTTGGGGTCGGCTTCCAGTCTAACCGGATGCAGCTGAGTACCAGTATTTAACCCCCGACCAAAAAAGAGGGGTGTTATAAGTTTGACGTGTGTATCTGTGTCTGTCTGTGGCATCATACCTCCTAAACGGCTGAACCGATTTCGATAAAATGAGTTTCATTTGAAAGGTGTTTTAATCGAGAGTGTTCTTAGATATGTTTCGAGAAAATCTGCTCAGCCGTTTAAGGTCATCACCTCTTTTCTAGTTAATTTAGGAATATAAACTTTTACGGGTCTGGTCGATTCGAAATTTGAAATCCTGTCACTTGTCACCATGGGTATCGCCAGGGGGGAGGGCTCACCCCCCTCCCCCTAAAAACTCGTTTTTTTTTTATAACGTTGTTTTTTCGTTAATTAGCGAAGAGGCGCAACACCGAGAAAAGTGGAAGGAATGGGAGGAGACCTGGGCCCCGGAGTAGGACATTCAAGGCTAAGTAATAATATAAAAGTTTAAAAACCGGCCAAGTGCGAGTCGGACTCGCGGACGATGGGTTCCGTACCATTATTTATAAAAACGAGAAAAAATATCACTTCGTTGTATGGGAGCCCCCCTTAAATATTTATTTTATTCTGTTTTTAGTATTTGTTGTTACAGCAGCAACAGTAATTCTGTAGAAATTTCAACTGCCTAGCTATCACAGTAGTATATACAGCCTGGTGACAGACAGACGGACGGACGGACAGCGAAGTCTCAGTAATAGGGTCCCGTTTGACCCTTTGGGTACGGAACCCTAAAAAGCATGAAATAAAAATTAAGTAGACCGCTTAACAACAGAACAAAACAAAGCGGACCCCCGACGCTACGACGCTTGGATAAATTTATTTTTGGTTTGAGGTTTTTTTGTCGGGGGTATTTTAAATTTTTAATTTAATTTTTTACATGATGCGACTGCCTATCTGACCTATACAACTCTGTCACTGGGTAATACGATACCCCTTGGTAAGACTGGATGTCAGATGTTTTAGCTTCTAACTACTCGTAAAGACTGTCAAAAGATCTACAAAATGACGGCCGGGACCAACGGTTTAACGTGCTTTCCGAGGCACGGAGGAAACTCGGTATTTAATGATGGTCACCCATCCACGGACCAACCTGGGCAAGCACAGCTTAAGTTAAAAGATCGACCTCTGTGGCTGTTATTATTTTGCTACGAGCCCCTGGATGAACCTATCACCTTCATAAAAGCCGAAAACCTTGACTTGCCCTTGATACCTGTGACATGCATACGCAACATCACGCCTGTAATTCCCAGGTTCGGCAGATGTGTATCTAATAGTACACGCACATTTGACCAGATATTTTTATGTCCCATGTAAAAGGAGGCGAGCCTATTGGCACCAACGGGCACAAATTCAGACTTCATGGCTGCTTCTAAGAAATTCTTGATGGAAAACCCATTAAGAATAATATCCGGGAATCGAACTCAAGACCTCATGGTCAGCAGACGCGATTGAAGCAGCCTTGATGCCTATGATAATTTCCAGACTTCTGGACAGCCTGCTGGCCTTATACAGGGTGTAACGGAAAGGGTATATACATACTTAAGGGTGTACTACAGACCATCAAACTGAACATGTTTCTCCATCGGACAAACATAATAGCGAAAAAAATATCAGTTGCTCCATACATTTGGTCGAACAGATATTGAAATTTTGTAAGGGGCAGCACATAATTTTTTCGTTATTACGATGCTTGTCCGATGGAGAAACATGTTCAGTTTGATGGTCTTTAGCACATCCTTAAGTATGTATATTATATACCCTTTCCGTTACACCCTGTATACGTAACTTATAGCGTGCCGTAATGTTGATCCATAGGCTCTGTACTGACTATCAACTGTTACCTCGGCCGCTCGGCGATTGGGATGTTTTATGTTCTCATCACTACTCCGGCTAACATTGTAGTATATTATTACTGCCCGAGGAGCTTGTGGCTGTATAATAACAGCAGCACTTGTGATTGACCCGTGCGGCTGTAATTATTTAGCCACGAGCGCCAAGGTCAAGCCGTGCTTGCCGAAGTTTGTCCGTGGATCAGAACATTCCGAGTTTCCTTCGGAAATCACGTGGAGCCGTCAGTCGTCAGCTGCATCTGGTTAGACTGGAAGCCGTCTGCAGCACAACTGCAAACCTGCCCCATTGGCCTTGGCGTCGCAAGCGACTACTGAGAGTAGGGTCCTGGGCCATTGCTTTTTTTTTAATTAAGAATCTCAGTAGCTGTTTGAAAGCTTAGAAGTTTGAAAATTGGTGGTGTGACTACCCGTGCCTCGGAAAGGACGTTAAGTTGTTGTTCCTGCGCGTCTCTCCCAAGTCGTGCCGATTGCCATCCCATCGAGCTATGAGAGTGCACATGACTGTATTTGCGCGCACACGCCTGTGCACTATAATATCCTGCGTTTTTGGTTTTGGTTAATCTTCGTTAAGAGACACCGTGGCCGATATTGGGTCGGAAGGATATCTTTATCTATACTAATATTATAAAGCTGAAGAGTTTGTTTGTTTAGTTGAACGCGCTAATCTCAGAAACTACTGGTTCGAATTGAAATTGAGTGTTGGAGAGCACGCCATCACGACCAATAAAAAACGGGTGACGCAGACGAAGTTGCGCGGCTCAGCTAGCTATTAATATTTTAGTTACAACCAAATACTTTTTCAATTCAATACTGTTCTCCTCTACTTCAGGTACCGGTGTCGCTGGTGAGGAACGACGGCATAATATACGCGACGGGCCTGACTTTCACGTACACGCCGGAGCCCGGGCCGCGGCCTGTGTGCGCGCCCGTCGATGACGTCATGCGACCCGACACCGCAACGGGCTGGCACCACGACGCACCGCACCACGACACCCCGCACCACAGGCTACCCGACAACACCCTCCAATAGCCCATGGACTGCAGGCTCGAAGACGAAAGCCTGCAGTTATAAACTACTCTGTGGCAACTCAAAAACTGTGTTATTGTGACCCAAAGAACGAAGCCGTCTCTCAGACCATAGACACTTTGGTGAGTGATTCAAAAACAATCAATAATTGTAATAATTTCGATAGTGCCTAATGTCTATTCATCATAGCATGATCTCTGGCGGAGTTTATGCTAGACTAGACGAGTGCGTAATATTTTTGAAAATGTATTTTAAGTCGTTCAAATCAAGGTATGCTGTTACAAATGGCGTATAAATATTTTATTCGCGCATGCGTGTTGCGTCAGTGGCGCGACCTGCTTATTAAGGCGGTATCTTCAGGAGGGGGAAATGTACGATATAAATGTGTAGCTCATTAGCTTGTGCAATATTAAACAATTTACTTTTGTGATTTCTTATTATCAGAAAAATGTAACAATCTCTCTTGTGGAGATGTGGCCCTAGTGTTTGGTATCAGAGATCATTTGGAGATACGTTTTAAAGATCATGTTAGGGTCTATAGATTATAGAAAGCTTTATTATTAATGAAAGTGCCACTTCGCGAGTCGCTTGGGAGCTAGACCGCAAGGCACAGGACGTGAACACGATCAATGTGTGCCTAAATATGTCTTTAAGTATATGTTTGTATATCTACGAGATTATGACACCAAAACTATGATTAAGGTTAAAAAAAATCAGCAATAAAAGCAAGTTGTGACAACAGTAACATAGTGGGAGTCGACGTTGTGATAAATGCTAAGATACGGCTCTACTAGTATGTTTAAAAAGTCGATTGCAGCTAGAAATATGAAATTAATTTTAACGTTAAGATATATGATTGAGACTTTTATTATTAAATTGGCTACAAGTAGAGCTGTACCTTAGAATCTACTTCACCCTTTTAATAATTCTCGTTTTTGTTAGGTTGGCGGGTTGAAAGTGGGCCAATAAGTCGGTTGTTATAAAATCAATAATCGCAACAGTACTTGCCGTAGTTTTATGTACTATGTGTGTAGGAAATAGCTAGAAAAGTTCTTCGAAAATTTTATATACAGGTTGATTTTTTCATGAGGGCGTGGATGACCAATTTGAAACATTCACACTAACACATAATTAAATTTGTCTTTGGATTTTCACCAAAAATCACCTTGTATATTATTTTTATAATATCTCAAATATTATAAATTGGACTAAGATGGCCTAATTTATCGAATACGCGCACTAGAAAGGTTATTTTTAAGTAATTGAATATTACTTGTGGATTTTCTTCAACCCGCTGCCCTAGTCTACACTATGATATTTCTATATTTTATTTACCAGTAGGTAACTCCTAGTCCGTAATTATGTTTTCACATCTTTTCAAGCAATTATACGCCTTTAAAAGCGCTTATAAATGCACATTAAAACTTTATGCAATAATTGCCAACTGAGCACATAAAAATATAGTTTTTTCAAAGGTTCGTTTGAACACTGATATATAGGTATACAGGGGGTAGTTCCTAACTCCGGCATTTAATATACACCAATCTTAAAATAGTTCTTTCATTGTCATCATCATAAAAAGAGATCTCTCTGCTCTTAGATTTGTTTCTTTGGGGCCAAATAGTTGTAATATCCATGACAAGTCATTGCGTTTATACTATAATACTATTCTTAATAACATTAAGTTTAATACGTTTGGGTAAAGGAATATGAAAACTACGCGATTGATTTTAAGAGTGATTTTAATGTAATTGGTTTGTATAAATTAAGTAGATATCCTAGAAAATTAGTTTATTACAATCGATTTAGAGAAGAGCCAAATAAGTCCTTTTATCTCAGAGTACTTGATATAGTATTTTTCTCTTATACATTATTTTAGTGTTTATATAACTTAGTTATTTACTTCTGCGACTGCAAGTCAATCGGTCTCAATGTGTATGCACAATTTATCTAATTACTACACTTTGTGGACGATAATAATAAAGCCCAATTAAAGACACGTAGCTGTCACTGTACGTATGTATATTTACGGAGATTTTAAACGAACAATACATGTAGTTTAGTAGCTAGAGTTAGTCCATAGAACAGTATAGCTCTGTACACCGAGCGCGATGCGACACGATCGTACGACTTTGTACACAGGCATACAGATTTTATTTTATGTCCCCTCAAACGCGTCGCACCGTTTTCAAGGAGTCTACAAAGGAGATAAGTAACCGGGTTCTCACACTAGTAGTATGAGTGCCTGGGTACATATCTCCTTTGCAGACTGTACATCGCGCTCGATGTGCAGACAACCTAAGAATTAAATAAATAAAACTGAAATTATAAATTTTAAAATTCTATTTATTTTATGCCAATATAATTTCTTTTGAAACTGTATTGTTTGAAAAACGGATTTGATGTGTATTTTTAATGAAACGTGTGATTTCGAACATTCCATGTGGAAAGTGTAATAAGAAGTACAAAAAATATCAATATTTTTGTAGCAAAACGTTGAATTACGATATAATCTTATGGAATTGGTAAAGTTACAGTATTACAAGGAAATTAGTATTAAACGCGATGAATAGACAGTAATAATGTCGTCAATTTTGTAAAGCGATAAGTAAATAAATGTTTTGTCATTTAAAAAATACTGTTTACTCCTTTTTATCATTTTACATTTGGTATTTCTATATTTGGAAATGGTCGTATTGAAGTGGTGACTGCTCGGTAATGATATTGTGAGCCGAGTGTACAGCACGTTAATAATATTCGGAGCAGTGATTCTGAAATATGAATAAATATTTTTTAATAAAAATTGAATTTAAATAACAACGTTTTTTATTAGGACTCCACCCAACGTGATTAAGATTCAAACCCAACAATCTTGTATCATTAAAATAACATTTCTCACAGTCGAATTGTTTTGCGCAAAGCGGATCTCATTGGCTTAATTCTCATTGTTTTAATTAAAAAGCGAGGGGTCAAGTGTAATTATCTACTTATGAATCAGTGTTAATCGAGGAATCAGTGCCTCGACCGTAGTCTGTGGGAACGTCTTCAAAATCTCTTCACATGATAATAACAAGTGTCTTCCCCTACATACCGTTCCGCAACGCTGGGTTTGACCTCAGATAATTATCACAAGTTTATACCCATTCCGCCATTGTTTGCTTCTGAGATTCAGTGTAATAAACTCGCTAATATTTATGACATGTGCTCACGTCGGGAAGTCCGACTGTCACAGACTAAATTGGAAGGTAATTGAGTCAATTGATCTTCGATCTATGGAGTAGAGGGTCTGCCTGACTGAGGATCGGTCGCATCGTCGAATAGAATAGAATACAATGCTTTACTTGCAAAGAATGTAGGTAATGCTTGCAGAGTCTATGTTCTGCTTTTAAGGCATGCAAAATTAATATTAAGTAAAACAAAAATGAATTAAATCTAACAACTTGAAATAAATATTTTGGTACATCACACAGTCCGAAGGGTATAATTTGTTATAATTAAGTAAAATTCTAAATCTAAATTATTTCTTAATAAACGTGTCTAATCGGCTAAAAAACCTGTTACAAAATTTCAATTCCTTATTTTCCGAAATGACGGAACCGATTTTAATGAAACTTCATACGCATGAGCAGGATACATAGGTCTAAAAAGTTACTTAAACATTTTCGAAAAATAGTGTTAAGTACAGCTAAATTAGACCGATTATAAATTATCTATAGAAACAGAAAAATCTTATTAAAGGCATTTCCAAATTGTTTTCCGTTCAGTCATTTCGGAAAATAAAGACTTGAAAGTTTGTATGAAATGCCGTAAGGTGTAAACGGTCGTAATATTTAGGGAGTATTCTATCTATTTTCGTCATTGAAAAAAGACGTCACCGATTGACATGGTGATGGTGAGAATTCAATTCCATGTATACGCAATTACACCCATGCAATAAGTGACGCCGGCGACACGTAACAGAAGATTGTTTACTTAATCGCGATGTCGCAGATCGCTGGAAAATCATGAAAAAACTGATGATATAACCCTAATGATGGATACTGTTTCAATAATCGCTGGGTTTACCCGTGTCCTAGTCGTTTCCGCGTCTTAATTGCCACTGTTGTTAGTACTGATGATAACTTTTATCACCAGCAAATTATCTCAATCTTAACTTGAATTATTGCAGGATCTTAGTAATTCAATTAATTATTCTTTTGTTCTATTTCAATTTAATGGTTGGATTTGAAATGAAGTTAAAATAAACTCTTGAGGATGATTGCTTAAAAATATAATATAAGTACCTACATATCACTAACAAAAATTTAGCAGGATAAGGTTCTTGAAAATCTTGAAAATGGAACTTTAGCAGACGAAAACCTAAAATTAAGTCGATATCTGTGTTTGTTGTAAATCACTAATTGCATTAATGGTCAAGCCTGAGAACACAAATATCTACGTTTACCTTTACGCATACAAACTATAAAATTTCTTCGCGCTGTTAGCACAAGCAACCTCGTTCGCGTGACTGCTGACATTATTTCCCAATCGGTGACGTGCATAAGAAATTATGACGTTATACAGCGCATGCGCATGCACATGCAAAAAATGACATTGTGTAAAGAAATTAGCACTTAGAACATCCTGCTAGCTAATCAGGGGAAACTACACGATAGGTTTTCCCTTATCAACATCCTTTTTGGCAAACGTGGAACCGGAACATCGGTTGGTCATTTACCTGCACCAATTAACCGTATGACGATAATATCTATGCGGGGACTGTGAGAAATCTGTGTGCACACAATTGAATCATTGTCTGCGTTTTTACATTCTGCCAGGTTGATCTATGGTGCCAAGATATGCAGAGTGTGGGAAATATTGAGCCGCACCGGTGCTCCAATGTTTTCCAACATGTCATCTCCGTTCGTGGGAACAGACGAATTTTTATATTAGCAATTATAATTTTAGTTTTATCTTCAATTGTCTCTATTTTAAACTTAATAGTTACCTAAGACAATAACATGTTCGTATCTATCATTAAAACTCGTATTTTCATGAAATTTGACGTTAAATTAACTCGAATTTTCGTCAAACAAGAACGTGCTATGTTCTTGCTGTAATTTTGTATAATTTGTATACCTAAGTTTTTCTGCGTTGGCCATTCAGAGATGTGGGTGGAGCATTTAGTTGGACGAAAACGCCCATTGTTTGGCGCACAAAAAAAAAATTATGCAGTGACGTCTTCGTTTAGTAGGTGTAGATTCTGAAGCTGTGCCAAATAAGGCGGTTTTCAATCTGATTATTTGGCCGAATATCAGTATTTTTCACCGTATTTAGATCCTCTTATAAGTTACACTGACCTCTTGCGTTACGAGTGGGAGAGGAGAAAATTAGCTCCCTTACCAGCCCTTCATATGGTTCGGGTTCTTTTCTTTAAGAAATCCTCATGGATACCTGTCTGTCCGTAAACAGAGGGTTATGTGGGGCTCCTACCGATTTAACCCATGGTTCCTACCTCGACCATGAGTGGGCTGCAAAGTCGAGCGCACACTCCCAAGAGGCACTATCAGCTCGGACTATGAGAGTGACGGAACAGAGAGTACACCTGTGCCTGCGCACACCCTTGTGCACTACAATATCTTCTGCGCCGATGCCTAATCTCCACTAAGATTGGCCGCCGTGACCGAAAACGGTCAGGAGGAGTATATCAGCTCGCAATGTCCAGTGTCAAGCCCCATCAGCAAGCGTGGCCGATCCCAAGATCGCACGTCCCTCTATAAAGGCGTGCATAGAGAATTGCGCGCCACCTCTTTAGGTTATGGCTTTAGGTAATCAGGTGCATCCGGTTCGACTGGGAGCCGACCCCAACATAGTTGGAAAAACGTATATACGATCTAACAAACTGCCAAAGCAATCAATCAGCAAGTCAACTAAGCAGCCAATTATTAATTTAAATCAAGACAGGTGAATTTGTACTCGTATGTCGGTGGGTGGATGATGTTCTCAATGCGAGCGGCTCAGTTGTACATAAAACGCCATGGACATTGCCGATGATCCGCGATCTCCGTCGACAGCAATTGATCGGCGTGGCCGACAAGTCGGCCAATCGGCTAAAGTAATAGTCGGCTCATCCATTTTTACCTATTTTACAATATGGTCGACACGCGAGCGTACGCCCTTAGTTAAAAGTCCATTACAATAACACCTGCCACCGCTTAAGTTGTTATTCAGTTCTGAAAAACTCTCATCGTGTATTGCAATTAGGTACACCTGCGCGTTTACGATTTCAAATCTTGGAATTTCCACTGCTGTCAGTTCAAGAGTTATCGTTAATTCAAGATGACTATTGGTTATCATAAGTATCGAAAACTACGAAACCTAGATTTGGTTTTGAGATACTTTAGGGTCCGTTTATGCAAAACGCTAATTGAATTGAAATCGATTTCTAGGAAATTCGACTGATAGCTGGCAGCATAGATGGCTAGTCATTTTATAACAAACTAGCTGTGCCCGCAACTTCGTCCGCATGGAATTAAAAAAAAAGTTATTACGTTTATTTTGTTTTTTTTTTCATGTTTGCTGATTTTTACTGAAATTCAAGTAGCGTAGGTACTCCTTATCGCATCAGCTATCTGCCAGTGAAAGTCCTGTCAAATCGGTCCAGCCGTTCTAGTGATTAGCCGGAACAAACAGACAGACAGACAAAAATTGAAAAAAATGTTATTTTGGCATATGTACCGTACCTACATTCATAGGGATGTAGTAAAAAGCGATTATAATATTATTACAAACAGACACTTCAATTTTATTTATTTGTATATATGCATATCTGTATGTGAGATGTATAGAATAGATGAGATTACTTTACTTGTGTTCTGGCGTGTTTCTTGACTATAATTATGACAGTCTGGGTACTGAGTGCTGTTGGGTTTGGGAGGGGAGTTGCCTGCAAATACAACCTACTTAGGAAAATCATCATCATTCTCTTCCCCTTATCCTAATTCATTTGCGATCGGGGCAGCATGTCTTCTTGCTCCATACTTCTCTATTACTCGTCATCTCATCAGATACCTCCTTACTTGCCATATAATCCTTCACACAAACCATCCATCGTATCTTTGGTCTTTCTCTACTCTTGTACCCATCTAGATTCATACCCAAAACTTTGCTCACGTTATTTTCCTCATTCCCCCGCATCACATGCCCTACCACGACAACCGATTACCACACAACTTTTCAGTCTTCTCTTCTTCGGCGCCACTTTCAGACTTCCTCTTATGTACTCATTTCTTATTTTATCCATTCGCGTAACACCACACATCCCCCTTAGCATTCTCATCTTAGCCACATGCAAATGCTTTTCATTCATCCCTTTAGTGGCCCAAAATTCTGATCTATACAAGACTGGAAGTCTAACCATTGTATAAGAAGAAGATAATCAACTTAAGAAAAAATTAACTGAATTAAGTAACCTGATAACAGCTTATATTTTATTTTCAGACTTAATTGTACATGTGCATCGAAACAAAAATTGTGTGATCATTTGTAATTCCTTGCTATAGCATTTGCTAGTGGTTTAAATTCGCCCACGTGAAAGGCTACGAACAGGAACACATAGGTACATATTTGTACTTCTTACATATTTGTACGCCACGATATGCGGCTGAACATGTTAGAACTTTTCTGTATCCCATTATTATCTTGCATGCAATGTTTCATGTACACCATGTTTCAACAAATAAAAATTACTTACTTACTTACCCTTCCAGGACATAAAATCGTATGTCCTAATAATATTCATGGTTTATTCGTGTGCCAATTTCAAATCCGTTCAGCCAAACAGCGATTGATCAACAAACAGCCAAACATCTAAACTTACAAACATAACAAACCCTTAACATTCAATATTAGCACGACAGGATAGTTCCAGCTTCCATTTCTTCGCCATCCAAGTACATATTCCTAACTGATCATGTTCTAATGTTGAGATTAGAACCCATGATTAAGGTAGTATTAAAGCAGTTTCCTCCGCGTTGAATAAGAGATCATCTCATCTGCGGCTGCAATTATGTTCTTAGTGACGCAAACATGATGCATGGCTGCGGAAGTAACTGTTTTATATGTACAACTGTAGAAAACCTTTGACTTTGTTTTATGTGTTTTAGTATGTTAGATATTTTCTCTAAATCGGTGCATAGGTACATTAAGATTAAGAGACAGGTGGGCACCTACTAAAACTCGGTCTCAGGAACACAAAAATAATCATTACCCTTAATCCAATTTGGGGTCGTCGCAGCCTGTCTTGGTCTATTGCTCATCAGCTCAGTGGCGTATTATGGCTAGACATACACCCCCTTGGCCAAAACTTTCGTGAGGAAAGTGTTGAGAAGAAGAAGTACATTTTCCTCATTCAATACAAAAATAAGCTAACGAATTGCCAAAAAAAACGCGTGACAAATGTGATTGATTGACTAAATAGGCAATCAGGCTATTTACAAACGCTTTGATTCGATTTCGATTCGGCAAGTCGTATGTCTATCTCGGTCGCTTTCGTCATGCCAAAAAAGATACGAATGTCGAATTTAAGGCTTTGTGAATACAGGGGCAATGATGCGGAGGAATGAGGAAAATGTCGTGAGGAAAGTTTTGGGTATGAATGTAGATGGGTTTAAGAGTAGAGGAAGACCAAAGAAACGATGGATGGACTGTGTGAAGGATGATATGGCAAGAAAGGAGGTATCTCATGAGATGACAAGTAATAGAGAAGTATGGAAGAAGAAGACATGCTGTGCCGACCCCAAATAAATTGGGATAAGGGCAAGAGAATGATGATGTGAATCAGGGGCAAATCACTGGACGTAGATTTAATTTGGGCAACACGTTGGTAATATTTTTCGACAAATCGTTTGTTAATTCATTGAATCGAAACTATAATTTCAAAGCAGGAAAAGCTGACGGAAAACCGGTTACCTTTTCGCTTCTTCTTTGTCTTGTTCATCAAAAAGTGTCGGCGTCGTCTGTAGCCTATCGTCCGCAGCGCTATTCAAAAATAATAAATTAACAAACACAAATCACTAATGAATAAGCAGGCTGGCACAGTCCCATCTCCCAACAGTAGTATCTCAATGGCGGTACATACACGTGCCTCCCTGCCTCCTTACGGGATTTAACGTTCACCTGCCTGCACCGAACTTCCTAATCCAAGCCTCAAGCTTAGAATCACGTGAATATTGATTGTCAATATTGATTGATCGTTCTTATTACGTTTCCATTACAAGCCCTCCTCAAGAACTTATTCTTAGTATAACGTTAGTTAGGGATAGCTACTACGAGTAGACTATTACCTAACAAACCAAGAAATCCAAGGATGTTCCTACTTTACACTGGGACCCTCAGTGTTGAGGATCGTTACACATGTTGTTAATTTCAAGGTGCTGTTCTCGAAGCGTCTTGTAAATGTATCCCCAAAGAACGGAGTATCATGTTGGTCATTAACTTCTTGGTCTTATCCCTGGTTTCGTACCACTGAACAGGACTCTCTCCGGACTTTCTGTCAGTCTTCGCACGATGTAGTCGAAGTATCGCAAAATATAAGCTCTGACCAGCCTGAGTATTCACAAACGCTAGGATTCGATTTCGATTCGGAAAGTCGTAAGTCTATCTCGATCACTTTTGTAATGCCAAAACAAGATAGACATACGACTTATCGAAACGAAATCGAATCCGAGCGTTTGTGAATAAGGGGCCTGGGCAGGGAAATTTGAATTTCGTGGGCTACCATGTCGCTTCCACCTTAATATTTTGAATTCCTTATCAGTATGGAGTCATTGGTACGGTACAAGGTCATGGTCAAGGTATCAGCAACATTCCTCAGCAGCACTACATTTCAAAGGCATTAATCCCGTCCATTCCATAAAACATAGCGTTGAATATCTTCCACGTCTTGCAGCGTATAAAAATATGGAGAAGATCATTATCATCATCTGCCTAGCTTTTTCGCAAACTATCTTGGGGTTGGCTTCCAGTCTAACCGGATGCAGCTGAGTACCAGTATTTTACATGAAGCCACTGCCTATCTGCTTTCCCAACCCAGTAACTGGGTAATAAGATACCCCTTGGTAAGACTGGATGTCAGACTTTTGGCTTCTGACTACTCGTAACGACTGTCAAAGATCTATAAATGACAGCCGGGACCAACGGCTTAACGTGCTTTCCAAGGCACGGAGGTAACTCGGTATGTAATTATAGTAACCCATCCACGGACCAACCTCGGCAAGCACGGCTTAACTTTAAAGATCAACCCGTGCGGCTCTTATTATTTAGCCAAGAGCTCCTCCATATGGAGAAGATCATGGTGGGAAATAAATCGAGATTATTTAATTTTGCGGCCATCTTTCAAATATTCGTTTTGCCGACCTCCATCAATCAGCTCCATCGATCAATAATCGAGCAATCTGCTCGTTCTTTAATTATAGCATTTCCTGATGAAATAGATAGGTAGCTCTTGTTGTAATTTGAGCTATTTCATTAACTACCCTATTAAATTGTTTGAAGGAAAGATAATTTCTTTGATGGCGCTTTGATTGCCGGTAGGTATGCGTCTATTGTTCTGTTCATTAAAGAAAGGTAATAAAGTTGTACCTAACGTGGTATGTAGGTAGAGGTACTATCAGAAAAATGGAAATAGGCTCATTTATCAAACAAAATCCCGTGTACACGATGACCACATCTGTTTAACACCCTTAATTCTATTGGTTCGCACAAATAGTTTGCGGACCAATACTTAAACAAAAAAAAAATATTAATCGAAAAAAACGCGACCCTATTTTAAAATATTTTAAGTTTAAAAAAAATCTCATGCACTGTTAATGATCCTAGATGTTGGGCCACCGTTTTTCGACCAATAGGAATAAAACAAAAACTGGGACCAAGGAATAGAAAGTTTTTAACTATTGTTAACGCTGCAAGCAAGGATAGTCCTTACCGTGCTCCGATACCCAGTTTGGTGATAGTACAACGTACAATAAGACGACAACTTGGCCCGGGAAGCGATTATTGCGTTAAGATGTTGGAAAAGTCAAAGGAAAATTTACCGTATGTCATTATTTTCCAGTATTTGATCCTTAGCAGCGAAACTATCGAATGGTGTAATAATACAGGGTACTTATTTTAGGTTTCATCAAAATCGGGCTCGAGACTCCTTTGAGGTTTTCGCACGTCCTCATAGTTTCAGATTTGGCCATCCACGCCCACATGAAAAATTCACCCTGTATACATATTACGTTCCTTGCGTCGAAATCAAACATGTGATGTGACTAATTTCATCCTGAATGTATGATGTCTGGATGTCTTCATTCAGTTTTGAACATAAATAATCTTCAATGATAAGATCATCTATCTGTAGCTGAGGAGACCATTCCATTCCTTGGGTTACCATTAGGCCTAGAAACCGCCACAAAATAGAATATACTTATCTTCCACATCTACTTTTATAAACTACCCATCTAATAGATTACGTCGAGCACATCCATTAGCCGTGTATGGAAGACCTATCTATGGTGATAGAGACATTGGGCCATTAAATTCAATTTTCAAATCTTTCAGAAATTACTCGGTCCTGCGAGTTTATTACTCGTATTGTGAAACTAACAAAACACACCAAATTACATATTACAAAACAGCATTTACAAAGCTCTAGAAACTTACGAACGCAATCAAAGAATACTTAGTCACCGGTCGAGTTGTATGACATTCACGTCGTAGGTACCTATCTACTGGCGGGTCGCCAAAATTGCACACTTTAGGATGAGAAATCAGACACGAAATTGCTCTAAACACTCATATTCTTGATGTTAGATAAATGACTTCCTGCTGGTGCTACAATAGAGGCATCATTATTCCCCGCTCTTCGTGAATAGGCCGCAGTGCCGACCTGCCGTGAGAGTCTCCCACGACTTTATTGCGGATATATATTTTTTGTTTGTTCTAATTAACAGTTTTTCTAATAGTCTGCTTTTACTTTAATTGTTCTTGTTCGTTCAGAATCGTGTTTTTAACTGTTTCTAAGTTTTGGTAAAATAAACTTTTTTGAACAAGGTACTGTAATCGCGTGATCATCCAAATTGCTTACCTACGACATAATTGGACATTTTGGTGGAATTGTGCGAAAGCGCTGCGTGTCGCGGGTTCGATTCCCGCACGGAACAAAAATTATTTGTATGGCCTACAGGTAGTTGTTCCAGGTCTGGCCGTTTTTGGATGTGAGTTAAAATTTTGTGAACCCGCCATACAGGAGAACTTTCTAAGGTGGGAAACTATTTAAAAAAAAATATAACAGTTTTTCAAATACTCTACATTAACTTAAATAGTTTTTTCTTTCGCTCAGAACTATTGTCTGAACTTTTTTTTTTGGTAAAATAGCGCTGTTTTTCAGTCTAACCAAGTTTTCAGAGTAGGTAATTGCGTGATCATCAAAATGGCTTGCGACATGATTGGCCATTTTGCTAAAATTTTCCTCTTGGTATAATTTAAATGCATGGTTAAGAAATAGATTAAAGACCAGCGTTACGTTTTTATGAACGCGCTTAGTTAATGGCTCGGTCGTGGAAAATGGCGTTCCGTTCCCTATCTTTATGTAAGTAAATTGAAATTATAAATATCCCATTAATGTCGGCAACACTTTTTATGCTATTTAGGTACATTATAGGCACTATTTCCAATTAATTATTATGTAATTAGTAAGCCATGTTGGTAGGGGTCTGATAGTTAACTAAGCTATTTATCATTATTATCTATAGTCGGAACTCGCAGGGAAATAGATCCACCTATTTTGTCTTGTATTGTCTCTGCAGCACCCTTAGGTGGACTGGTAGAAAATTCCCAAGGCTTATATTACTAGCTTACGTTATGTTATATAACTTCATGCATAGATTTTCTACTTTATTTTTTTATTATTTTACTTTATTTTTATTTATTAGTTTTCGTCTATAAGCACGTGTCAGCGGGCACGCCCTTTATGTCTCGAGGCTTTAATAATTCTTGAGTTTGTTTTTTATATTTTATTATTGGTGTGTGCTAGCTGACATGTCACATTAATTAGATTCTTTGTTTATATGAACTTGAACACTATTGTGTAGAATCTGGTTCTTCTACCCTAACAGACAGATGTATTGCTGGGGAGTTTGTTCCGCCACTTCTTCTTCCCAGCTAAAACACTAGGAATTGGCGAAGGGCGGGCGTTTTGGGGGACTGTCTCTTATAATTTTGACGTTCAAAAAGTGCTGATTATCAGCCTAATTTGAATAAATGACTTTTTTTAGCGTAGCATTATCAGCCTTTAAGCAATACTCTCATTGCTGAGTCACAAGGCTTCGCGGGTCAAATGTGGTTTGGTAGAAATCATCACATGTCTTCCGCCTTCTGATTGCCTAGTGGTCGCAAGCTTTTCCATAAGCAATGTGTTAGTAGCAGTAGCAGCCACGGACTCTGGAAGCCTGCCCAGTTGTTGGCTATAGGCTTGCCCCCTATTACATACGACTTAAACATAACTGGCGAAATGTGGGTGTACTATTTGGTACACCTCTGCCTAACCCAAGGGAATTACAGGCGTGATTTTATGTTATGTTAAATGTTATATGTATGTCTTCCGGCTGGAAATTTGGCTAAAGCAGACTGGATGCGGAAAGCGGAGTACTGGGTCTTGTGGCGTAATTTGGGAGCCGCTGAGTTGACATGACATTTACATGTTTTCGTATTTTTTGTTCTGGGATGTGTCGGTTTCCTCATGACGTTTTCTTTGTCTTGACGTTGACTTTGTTTTTGCTGGATCAGTTGTGATGTTATAATTTACACAATAAAGTATCTGCCCGGGTTAGAACCCGCATCTGCAACACGTTAGTTGCAGGGTGATTTTTCTTGACAGCCGGCTGTTTATAAGAGCTTGGTATGGCTACTGGTCTTACCAATTAGAATATGTAGGACAGTTAGTCTCGGTGTTCTCAAAAGAGAAGGTGGGCAGTAGAGTTGTACCAGCCTAATGGTTCAACTCTCGTCCGGGGCTCTGAACGGGGCAACCCCGTTCAGAGCCCCGGACGATACGACTTACGCTTGCCCGGCTCCTTTTGCAGTAAAAGCAAAACGTTGCTCCGCCAGACGCTGTCGCAAGACTCGTATGGCGTGTAAATAGCTCGTGGCCAAAGGGATTATTATAGTACTTAATAAACTTGTTAGGGTGAGGCCAAACAACTGTAATGATATGAGTTGTGGGCGCGTCTTTTGAGTTCCACGATAGTAGATGTAGGAATTGAACCGAGGATAAATGTCATATTCGATTGTTAAAATTTTGAATCTCTTTAGACTCTTGCAGATCGTAAAGACACTCACTCTTCAGTTCACCGAAATACTGCTGGATATGCCTAGGCCAGAGGCCTCCACGAAGCGTGAAAGTCAAAGTTTTTATTTGCTAAACATAGGTGCAATGTCGATGATTCCTGTACTTCTCACAACCCAACGGATTTTCGCGTAAATAATTTGATTTGTATAGATGTATAAATATTACGATCGTTATTCATTATACCCATACCCACATAGACACAGCCTGTGCCTTGAAAGACTATCGATAATAAAAAAAAATAAGTCGACTAACTTCGTACTACATAGCTAGCTATGGATAATACGATTTTGCGGGGTATTTAAATAAAATAAAACACTAAAAATATCATTGTGACTCATGTTTACAACCACTCACAAATGCAACTTTTTACTTTAAAGCGAAATTAATAAAACAAACAATTTAATTGTCACCGGACTCATGGCATGAAACTGACAATCAATTTTACACAATACTTAGAATAAATTCCTTTACCTATTAAATAAATACTTTGATGTACCTAGGTATGTATTTTATATAGATGTTATGCTAAACGGTTACTTTTATAAATATATAAACAGCTAATTTGATTACGACATCTGTGTTTTGCTGGATCTTTTATCGATATGTCTTTTTAGCGACTATTTTATCTCGTGTTTGTCGATGTAAAAAGTTAACATCTCTATTTAAATTTATAGAAGTCTAGCAACACTGCAGATGTCTATGACTCTGATTTAAATCAAAGCACGTTTTAATTATTCTAATATATTCCGGTAAGTAAAAACAGTGCTAAAACTAATTCACGAGTAAATAGTTATATCTAGTTTCTGAACTGTGAATATAAATTCCTATTTCCTGCGAACAGCGCTGAAAGCTAGGCACTTATTAAGGCATAATTAGCAATGCTAGATAATTTCATACCATGTTACGTTACCAAAACCTAACTATATTGTAACAGATCTTTTCGACAACCTTTATCTAATATTAAAACCAATAAATATGACATAAAATAAAATGAAAATAGTTTCTAATTTGGGTAGAAATAATTCCGTATAAATATTCTCTATTTCTATATTTCAGAAGTTACGTATTTCAGTTAGCCATTTCCATTATTAACAAGGAGAACAAGTACCTATACTTAGGTCGTTGTACTTACTACTATAACAGAATGGATTTGGGTTACCAGTAACATCGTTTAATATCTAGATATTATATTTCGATCTTAATGTATGGACGGATACATTTAATCTACAGTACATTTTGTTGAATTTAAAAAAGTAATGCGACCACAAACATTGTGCATCAAGTTTATCTACAATGATACAGCGTAAATGCGACGCAGGTACAGTGCGATCAGTATATCTCGACCGGTGGCGTAAAAAGGAACTAAATTCAAATCTGTTATTGGTTCTTTCGCCTTGCAAGCAGCGCCATTAACGACAAAGATATGCCAGTCACACTGTACGCAAAATATTAATAATAAGCATTCGTTCTGACTGCATGTAAATGCTAAATCATATGTTAAGTTTAATATACCGCTGGGAAGCGTGCGAACTTAACGGTAAGCGGATAAAAATAATTGTGTCTACACTTCTTTCACAGTTCGTTTACGTCTGACAGCCAGCAACCCAACATAAAGATCACTGTTATTTGACAGCATTGTCAGTTGCAATTGAACAGCAACTTTAGACCAACAGTTGTAAGGATCATTTTTATTGAGACAGTGATGCCCAATTAGAAATAAACGTACTGTTAAAGAACAGTATATTCGGAATGTTTGACTACGATGACATAACCAGCCATGCTAGGGTTATTTGACGCGTACGGACCGTTGCTTGTTCATATTCGTCAGCATGAGGGAGATGTATGACGTCAGCAAGTCGTCCATCTTGTACCCCAAAGAGGTTTCGCACAGCAACTTGGAACCTCGCACGAGGTTGCCGATCGTCATGTGGAAGTAAGTGTTGCCAGACGACCAGTTTGATATTCTCGTGAATGGGTGCGTTACTAGGATATCCTGGAAAAAGATAAAGGTTTAGATTGTTTAGTCCATCAGATTTTAATAATAAATTACTCAAATTAACAACACGGAAAAATCGGCCAAGTGCGAGTCGGCCTCTCACACGAAGGGTTCCGTACAATATTTAACAGTAAGGACATATTCAATAAACGTCGAATGACACTATGAAACGTCATCTATGGGTGCTGCCGTTCATTTTTTTTAGCTTTACTTCTTATTTGTTGATATAGAGGCCATTGTAATACACTCTGTGAGAGATTGTGACCGACGGACGGACCATAGGGCAGACAGCGGAGCATTACTAATAGGAACCCTAAAAACTAACGAGATTACCACATATTACCAAAAGCATACCTAATTATATTATCTAACAAAATTTTCCATTTTTCTCACTGATTTCATCCTAGTTGCATGTATTCCTTGAGTTTGAAGACACCTAAGCACAAGCTAATATAATATACATCTACAAATTCTCACCTTCGATTGCGGATGTATCAAGCTGACTCCGTGTTTATTGATAGCAATCAGCAGCAGCTCAGGATAATTTGGCTCCGTGGTCTGCTTGACCTCAAAGAAGGCGGACCCGAACGTCGGCCAGCGATAGATGACTTTCAGGAAGGTGATCTTCGCGTCTTCGGGAGTCATGCCAGCGTCAGTGTTGTATGAGGCTACGATCGCCCGCTTCCAGTCAGCAGAACTTTGCAGCTTTATCAGATCTGCTGGGATCAACTCGCGAAGCATTTGCCTGGAAGGAGCAGGTAACCTTGACATAGCACATTCAACTTGATTTTTTTTCGTTGATAAAATCGAATAAAGTCGCTTGACTTTTCGAAAAAAATAGGCCAGGCAGGTACTGTTTTAATCGATAACACTTTGTTTTTATCGTTTTGTATGTAAATGATCACTATCGTAGATCTTTTTGATTTGATCAGAGACAATATTAAACTGAAATTTATAAATAATTAGCCCAATTAAATTAAGGTACAGGCGGTAGTAACGAAATTAAAAAGAAGTGGGCTTAGAACTGAACCCTGAGGAACGCCTTATATTTTCAATTTATTTTCTTCATCTAGTATTATTGGAAGACTTATTCAAATATTAATCAAAAATGTTAATTGATGACAATTTTATCATGAGTGTTCATGAAGCATTTGACTTAAGCGTAAAGACTCCATTTTTTTTTTTTTAACGTAAGTTAATGAAACGTCATTTAAAAAAATACGTACGGAATCGCCTGCAACTCTTGTTTGTTATCCCCGAACCTTGCCCGGTACGCTAGGGCAGCTAGACGCGCAGCCTCGTCCCGGCCACAGCGGTGGTACCCGCGCAGAAGCTTAGGCAACTCCTGGTGGAAGTGGAAGATCACATCCGCCGCCCGGTCCTTGCCAGGAACTGTGTTCGTCCAGAGCTTCTTCATGAAGAACACCTGGGGAATGAAGGTAGATTATTAATTTAATGTATCGTAATTTTTGTTATGGACTTACCCTACTCAACCATAGCTAATCCAGTGAACAATTTTTCAAGTTTATAAGGAATAATTAAGTCCTACAAATGTTATGTATGTGATCTACCAATCTGAATACTATAGCAACGACGTAAAATGTGTCGCACATCAACTTAAATTTTAGCAAAATTGCGACTTACACCTGTAAAGGTGCGACTACCAGTTTTTTTTTCTTTTTTTTATGAATTGCTGGATATGTACCTGTGTAGGCAGATAAAATATATTCATGTTGTTGCATTACCTGGTAGGTGAACTGCGGTGTGATGCCATCACGCGTAGGCCGCGCCTTCTTGATCCAGTCCGTGAGGTGCCGCACGAAATCGAAGAAAAAGTCGCCCTCAGGAACCGATATCACCTTATCAGCTATCTTAACGAATAAACTAAAGCCTTCACTAGATCTGAGATTCAGTCTCTGAGCTATATTTTGACAGAAGTCCTTTGCTCTAGTAGAAGAGTCTACTTCAAATGCTTCGTCTGTGTCGTCGGGGAAGTACACTTTATGGAATATCTGAGTAGTTTTATGCTGTATAGCTTCCACCTCCACCTGGTGAGGCGGATACTTCCTCTGCCCATTCCTTAAAGTCTTTTGAAGTCTTTGGAGTGAATCTTGGGCTATTGGATATCTCCTAGTCCTCAAGAACAGTGTTAATTCTCTAAGCAACCCTTGACTACATGCAAACAAACCTGTGGCCAGCCACATTAATTCCCAGCCTCGTTCTTCCGACATTCGGTTTCGGTTATCAGTCAGTTGTTTCATCACTTGGCAGTATATCTCATCCCGCAGGATCTCGTGTTTGAGTGGGCCGTCGAAAATGTGGTCTGTGTACTCATTACCGATGCGAGGACGCTTCGAAGGCAAGTCGCCCATGTACTTTAGAATGGCGGTGAACGCGAAACATGCCTCTTCCGCTAGTTCTTCTTTTGCTTGCAGTTTTTTCAACAGAGGCTGTTTCACTGGCTCTCTAGAGTGCCGCCAAAGTTCCTCAGTGCCTCCCCTCTTGGCGGTGGAAAGTGTAAGTGCCTTCGATACAGTGCGCTTTGGTGGCAACCGAAAATGATCCATAGCATATTCTAACAAAGTGTGGGGCTTGTCTTTTATTTCTGTACCGTTGTATGTGGCAGTTGGCGCTCTACGACCATGCGATGCACCTTCTTGACAGAACAGAGTCAATATATCTGGAGGTGGTTTAGTTAGTGCTGGTAATACATAGACGGTCTCCGCTGGGAAGTCACCCCTTTCCATTGTCCTCTCACAGCGACCGATGCACCAACCATTATTTAACACAGATTCACCAGTACTATCTTCTTCTAAAATTATCAGATCTCCTTTGTTGAATGTTAAGAAACTAGAGCCCTCGCCAGGTGCTTTGTAATCTTGTAGGGCTATTACAAATTTGGATCGCTTCTTCAGACCTTCCAGGAAGTATACAACTAGGTCTCGAATATCTTCAGCGTTAGGACTTTGGAATGTGAACTCTTCACCACGAACAGTAGACAGACTAAAGGTTTGTGTGAACACTTTGTTGGTTTTTTGACTGGATACAGTAGTAATTTCAGGGAACGACAATTCTAATAGCACTTGTTCTTGATCGTCCACAACATATACACCGGTCCAATTCACTGCAATTATGACATCGTTTTTAGGTAAGTTCGGCCCAGAGTTTCTATAAGCTTCGTAGAATCTAGAGAATAAAAGCGGCCACTTGAACTTTGCATAACTCACTACGTCTTCTTTCACTTTATAAGCAGGAACTTTTTCTTTTACATAATAACTCTTTTTATAAGCTTGCACCACTAGAGCACCCCACCGGTCAACTGCTTTTTCAACACCAGTTAGACAATAATCTGGTATGTAATTTGGCAGTAACGTATACAGTCGTTCGGTGTTCATATCTTGCCCGTACTCGATGTAATACTGTTGAGCGGCTATCATTGCTAAGTCTTCTTCTTTATCACATCTATATTCACCAAATTTAACACCTCTGACAACTTGCTGGTAAATAAGATTTGTAGCCACTTGATCCTCTGTAGGATCGTGCCATGGAGCGAATATTTCTTTTCTGAAGAACAACCTCCATGGCGCGTTTCTTTCTTGAGCACCTTGTTCTTTAGCATACTGTTCGCACTGTGATATTGCATCCATAACGTGATCACCTCCGCTGCCGAGTGAACTGACCTTGTCGAACAAAGCAATGTATAGCGAGAAACCGAATTGGTCTCTCAGACCAATTTTATCAGATAACTGATTACACAGTTCTCTCGCAGTTGTTGCAGAGTCTGCTAACAAGGTCTTCGTGTTGCCGTCCATGAAAGTTATGGGTAGCATTATAGGCTTTTTCGACTTCGTTGCTTGAAGTTCCAACCACGATGGTGGTTGGTTTCTTGTTCCATTATTAAACGTGCGTTTCAAACGGTCTTCACAATATGGAGCGTAGCCGGGAGGACCCTCCCTGATGAAAGCCCGCAGGTAATTGACGAACTTCTCACTAGGAGCAAAGCATCCAACACACAACGAAAGTAAAATCCATCCTCTGGCGTGAGAGGACTTCGAAGGATTGTTTGTCAGCTGTTTACAGATCTGACAATATATTTCGTCCCTCAACTCAGCCCGTAGAATACCGTGCCCAATTATGAAATGTAATTTTTCTAGATTTGATGTTGGGCGAGATTCTAGCCACGACTGATAGCTGTCTGCTGTATATTCCTCATCCTGGAAAAGACATAAGATATTCATTAACGTCTGAATCATAACCTCTGATAGCAATGAATAAACATTAAGAATCGAAACCAACCTGCAACTTTCTCCTCACATCCTCTCCCAACTTGTTCTTCCTCTTCAGCGTCAAAGACACAAGCTTGTGTCTGATAGACCTCGGTTTCTGCTTGTTGAGATACGCATCAGGGTCCACGCCCATCATCTGAGCTTCTTGAAACTCCTTGGACCTGATGAAGTTCCTGCCGAGGGTAGCTGTGACTTTGGACATGACTGACGTGTTGTCTCTGTCCATTGTGTGGTACCTTGGCTCCGGTAGGTCCCCAGTGAACCGGAGTATTGTAATCCATAGTGCTTGCGCTGCCTGTTATAATTTTTGAATGATTAATTATCAGTGGCGTAACAACATTCCCACTTGAATTGATCAGAATAATTACAATGTTTTGAGTGTTTGAATTGAATACTAATAATTAACAAATATGTAAACAAATACTTTTGCTTAATTAGCTTACAAATTTGTATATTTAATTAGTGTTGATGTTTCTCAAGACAATAAAAACAATAGTTAATTATATTATAAATTGTTACCAGTTGGTCTCCTTGCGTATGAAGAGGCAATAGTGGATGCTTCAGTGGCTTCCTCGAGTACTGATGAGTGACATTTCCTTGGAAATATGTCGCTGCGAACTTCTGGAACTTGAACTCCGACAGGTCTTCCTCGTCTTCCGATGTGGTTTGCATTGGTGTTACCATCTGGATATGAATTAAGAGTGGTTTTAGAATATACTTACTGATTGGGGAATAGGTTTTGATGAATCTGATCGATGGAACCCCAAAAGTAAACATGGCTTGATAAGAATAGGCGAGTACAGTACATTGCTAAGTAGTCGAATGGTTGATTCTTCAAACACCAAGTAACGAGACGAACAGATACTGTGAATTCTGTATTCAGTCTACGGGGATAATAATGAGAAAGTATCTAATCTGCAGTTTGTAATTGATAGGTGCGAAAGTAAGCCAACACTGAAGATAACATCAAGGACACATTAAGTACTGAATGAAGTACCTAGTGTGAATGATCTGATAAAAATCAGAGATAGAACAGAAGTGCATAACTTTCTCGCTGATAACGATTGAATGAACAATGAATGTGTTCTTTGTACTTTTTTGTGAGTATGAATATCATCTTCTGTGACGAAAAGTATTAAATATACCTAAATCAAACTTATTTTTTGTTCAGTGAGAGGCAAAGTTTGTGAAGCGAATATAATGAAATAAGTTCAATTGCACTCATCCAAAATATTGTTAAAGGAAAAGATGTATGATATTCTTCAAGGAAAAGATGGTCCTTCATTAAAACCTTGTCAAATAAGAATTACCTCTTGCTGATCAGCTCTTTGCTGCGGCAAATCACTGAAGACCGAGGTATCCTTGGGAGCCGGCGCCTCACTGCTGGAGTCTGGCAGGAAGTCAAACATGGCCTCGACCAGCTTGCTGTCATCCACAGGCTCGTCCTGCTTCCTCGCCGCCTCTTGGAGTAACGTCCTCTTCGCTTCCAGCTGCTTCTTTTCCTCCAGGGCCAGTTCTGCTTCACGCCTTTCCAATTCGTACATGCGTTCCTGTTGAAAGAAAGTAAGATGATTGTATTACATTGTGTTATAATTTCCATACGCCGAGCCATGCCCGACGAACTGTGAAAATAACCACGATGTACACAGACAGAAGGCGATGCGGTAGACCTTGCAGAAGATGGCGGGACGAGCTGTACAAAACCAACGACCAGTGGTCCACTTTGGCCATGAATCGAATGATTTGCAAGACATGGGAAGAGGCTTATGCCCAGCAGTGGGCTGCACAGGCTAACAGTAACAGTATAATTTCCATGATGTCTATAGTATGCTTACTATAGACATCATGGAAATTATACTGTTACTGTATCGTAGTGCGTAGCACGGCAAACTTAAAATAACTGGCGAAATGTAGAAATTTATTTTAGCTTCCAGGTGAGACATAACAATATATTTGTTGTGCGTCGATTTAATTTCCAATTTGGTCTTCATTGGGAATTTAACCAAAAAAGGATATGAAAATTTCAAGTTATCTCACTTATCAACGAGACGTTTTCTATTATACCTACCTATCGTAACGTTCATTTCTGTAAGTATATTTTCGTGACAAGACCTAAATTCTGATGTTCAGTTCTAAGTAAACGATAATCTACTCTCTTATCTCTTTGATATCAATAACAAACTATGTGGACAAAGATGCACTATTACGCAGACTATTATCTACCCCTGCGTGACAATGTAAACACAGATATAAACTACTACTTATTTAAAGTCCGGGAAATGAGTTGTTTAGCAACTTGACTACCAATATATATAAATAGTCCGTATGCACAAATCACAACTGTCATTCACTTGTATAACATGTGTATAATGTTTATACTTATAACTAGGCATCGGATAATCGGATGCATCCTACTAATATTATGATGCAGCATCATATGTGGTGATGGATGGCAGTTTGTTACACTTTCACGCGATTTTTTTGTATCCTGGTAGTACGTTCTCGTGGGATAATTACCGAACGCCACGCGGGCGAAGCCCATAGGCTAGTATTTTTTTTTTATTTACATAAATGTTGAGTGTTGACTAGTATGGAGCGCGCATCGGTAAGGGAAAAGTCCCATTTATTTTATTTTTTTACTTCAAGTGAATCAAAAAAATCAAATCGAAAATCAATGAATCAAATAAAAGTGATGAATGATGATGATGTGATCATCATATTTATGATTTAGTCCTATTCGGTATGCTTTTGAGTTCCTGCTACATTTTATACGTACTGTACCTGTAGTATACTGTATTTCGGGAAAAAAATGCCTTTTTAAGAAGCCGCTTCCACACTTTTGTACCCTATTGTAAAAAACGTACTTTAGTTAAATGTGCATCCAAATGTCCGATCCCTAGGTAACGCGCAGACGCGAAAGCTCCTCAATTTTATTCAACAATTAATTCTTCCCTGACAGTACACAAACTTACGATAAATCCACCCACGTACGACATGTCAACATAATTGGTATCAACTGCGACATTGTTGCAAAACTTCTCGAACCACAAGTTCATCATCACGCTCCGACCACTGGGTACCACACACGTCTAGGTAACTTAAAGGATTACTCCGCATTACTGCATATTACGGCAGCTCTATGCAGGTTGCGGGTTACGTTAACCTACAGGGTTATTGGGTAACACAGTTGCGTTCGGAATGGCATGCAATTTATATGCGAAGGCGAGCGTAATCCGGACAACAAACAGTTTCAACAAATACATCTAAGTACTTTAAACCACTACAACTCATGAATGATTAAATCTACAGAAGCGACCACTAGAAAGAAAAATGAGCTGGAGAGTAGCTCGGCGAATCCCGAAAAGGAAATCAAATACAGTGTTTTAGAAAACGAAATGAAATTAAAAAAAAAATAACGGACTTAAGTACTTAGAAAAACACCATACTTTCTTCATGAAGTAAACTTTTGTTGACATAACATCTGAAGGAAACCTCACACCAATCGTAATGACTTTCCGAATGCAACTGTGTTACAGAATACGCCCGCAGACCAACCAAGCACGGCAGACGATTGACTGCAGCAGGTTGCAGCTCTTGCGCAAGGCGTACGCTTGATTGATTGGACGATGTTGTTCAATTACGCAAAACTACTGCCGTCATTAATATAACACTTGTTAGCACCTCATTACCCTCGGTAATTAGTTGCGGAATTTCATTTTACGAAGGAATGTTATTGCTGTGGTTAGACAGTTGAGAAAATACTGGTCTTTTTGGCTAGACTGGTCTTTTGTAGGTTCGTAAAAAGCAAAGCAGAGAATTAAAAAGGAATACAGCTTCTACTTGTGTATTTATGTAATAAGATTAAATCTCGAAATCGTCAGTATGTCGCTTTGTCTTCGTTTCGTCTAGTGTAAAAATAATGGTCGCATTAACCCTCATGGTTCTGTGTCGCTATTCTAACTACCTACTTTACGACATAAAACAAGGAAAACTTGAATAAACATAAAAACCTGAAAAGAAAAAAATAGGAAAACATTCTATAACTTCTCGGAAGCGTAGCGTTCGTAGCAGGATACGACAATCGGCGCTACGCTGTAGAAGGATACGTGCTACGCCGTAGCCTGGACCGTAGCGCGCTCTGTTAATGACAAGATTGGAGTATTTCTTTATTACCTAGATTTCGCCCTAATCACTGTTGTTAATTACCGTTGTTGATTGTTGAACTTACCCGGAAACACAGAAGATACCAGAGGGCCCTATAGGACAGACTTTCGTCAACTATCGGGAGGTACAACAATGGGCTCAAACATAATTCTTTAACTTTATTACTGTATTCACTATTTTTCATTGTCACTAAACTACATTCTATAAAAAAAAACAACCACTTTACCAAATATAAAACAGGTTTAAAAAAAAAACTTATCACATTATTAATTATTTTTAATACTTAATATAATATTTTTTTTTGGAATGCAACGAGTGCTTTCTTTAGCAGTTCAGTATCGAAATGAATTAGAAATAGTATGTTAAGTCAGTCTTCGATTATCTGAGCAGATAAAGCAATAGCGGCATTTTAATTTAATTTCTTAGTTAGTTAATTTACCTATCTTTTGATCTAAGGTGATAAGAATTGATGTAACTCTTATCGCACATATTAGAAGCATGAGAGTCTTTTAGCCCCAGAGTTTTTTTTATTAAGTTTCATAATACGACGTTAAAAAAATCTTTCAAGTAATTATTTAGAACGAGTGAGTTTTTGAAACTAAATTAATTTTATAAAAAGAACGCCCGGACCCTCAAAGCTCAGTATTGGTGCCCTGAAACAGTGACACGGTGTCTCGGCAGACCATCAAGAAGGCGGGACGGAGTAGATGTCTTCCTTGAAAATTGGAAAGAAGTAGCACAAATCGTGACCGTTGGAAGAAATGGAGGGAGGCCTTTACCCAGCAGTAGGACAATATGGGCTAGCTATAATAATTAAAACAGAGTTACTCCAAGACCAGGACTGATGTGCCTAAAATGATTTTACATATGTAAAACTTACACAACTACCTTACCTACACCCCCCCCTTACCTTACTTACTTACTTTTTTTTTGTTTACTTATTTGTTGGTTATACTTACACAGTCAATGAATGGAAATGTCCAGTAGCATTTGATACTATATTACTGAAACTTAAAGTTGGAGACATGCTAACTACGTGGGATAGAACATGACAAAAAAATTTAAAACGAAATGATTTTAAAAGAGTAACTATGGAGTTTCCTGTCGGTTCTTTTCCATAAGAAATGACACCTTTCTCGACGTTTTATAGGTGCCATGTAAGCCTATGTGAAATAAAATATTTTGATTTCGATCATGTACCTATTTGAACTATGCGTATGTCAAACATTAATTTGGCAAATGCTTCTTTCTAATGTTTCACATGATAATAATGATTTCTTAATAACATGTCATTCAAAACATTTGACAACACGCTGTATTACTACACCGATTAATCGAAAAACAATCTATGTAAATTGTAAATCTTACTGATCACAATAGGATTACACAATCCACTCCCTAGTTTTCTACATACATAGTTCATTAGTATAATTTACTATACATACAAAATAATAATATTTTGCTATGATTACACAGATTTTACGTACGTGACGATAACTTGAACATAAGTTATTAATTATATCAATAATAGGGTTTATTTATTCCAAGGCTGATTCGTACGAATCAGCCTGGGTTTCAGTTTTTTCTTTCAGAAGTTTTTTTGGAAAAGTGACCTAATGATCTATGGTCACACTATGTACTTTGTTAGCAACACAAGAGAGATACTAAAGTAGGCCTACGATGTGTAAACGGACCCTTCACGAATCCGTCAACCAAGTATTCTGTACATCAAACTAAATAACTCTATGCAGAAATAAATTGCTGGTCAATTACTCTTTTTTGGGTTGATAAATAACAGTTTACGTTACGACTCAATTTAAAGCTAAAATATTGTGCTGTTGGATTCATTGAATCGTACAGGGTTCATGGAGGTATTTAAAGTTATTACATGGAAACTTGTATTTTTTTTAAGTTGTAATAAGTTGGCACTTTGTCCTCCAATATCTCCGTAACTAGAAGATTCCCAGGTCTATACCTACAGAACAAAAAGCGAACAAGTTCCCTTCGGCTTCTATTAGGTATTTGAAATATAACCGGGCCCTTAGATTTTATTAGATCATTTTTGAAAATAATTTACTGGGTACGGGTAGTTTTTCCTTATCATCAAATTAATCAAAATTAGACAATATTTTATTCAAGTAAAGTTTATTATATTCTTTGACTAACAGATCTTGATAATGTCAAAATGGTGATTATCTTTTAGCTAACATTTTGCTATTATTAATCGTGAATATGCATAATTTTACTACACAAAACTCATAAAAAAAATTCTATCTAATCAAAAACATTGCATACTTTTCATTTTCAACTGTTTTGCACTTTCAAGTTTGCCGACTCGGTCATCGACATTTTAAATGAAATTGTATAAGCATCTTTATCTGATAGCAATTCTGAAAATATCTGGCATTGTACTTGAACTACACAATAACTGTAAACTTGTAACAATGTTAACCGAAATTATCACAGTAGATTGTAAGCAAACGGAAATTGATTTGATATCCTTTCAGTGCCGTTGAATGGTAAAAAACAAACCTAAGTAAACGTACAGACAGCGTCATTAAGTAGTTACCCGTTACTCGGCCGGATTGTAGAGGGGTTAGCACATACTGACGCTGTCTGTAGGTACGAAGCGAACGTGGACGAGGCGAATAGAGTATCGTCGGAGGTGGAGCTTTGTATTTCCTACCCCCTGTGCCGTTGGCGTTTATCACTCCAAATTACCGTTTTATACATCATCATTTGCCTAGCCTTTCCCAAACTATCTTGGGGTCGGCTTCCAGTCTAACGGGATGTAGCTGAGTACCAGTATTTTACATGAAGCGACTGCCTATCTGACCTCCACAACCCAGTAACTGGGTAATACGATACCCCTTGGTAAGACTAGATGTCAGACTTTTTGGCTTTTGACTACTCGTAACGACTGTCAAAGATCTACAAATGACAACGGCTTAACGTGCTTTTCGAGGCGCGGCGGAAACTCGGTATGTAATTAAGGTCACCCACGGACATCATCCACGGACCAACTTTGGCAAGTACGGCTTAACCTTAAAGATCGACCCGTGCGGTTGTTATTATTTAGCCACGAGCTCCTCCACCGTTTTATACATTAATACATAAATAACATCACGCCTGTAATCCCTGAAGCTTCTCAGCTTAAGGGGTAAGGAATACGTAATAATACACCCACAATTGACCAAGAGGACCTGGGTTCGATTCCCGGATCGGGCAACGTGATTTTAGGTTTTTCTATCAGGAATTTAGGTAGTCGCCACTGAGTCTGGATCTATGACCCTTTGAGATGGCAATAAGCTCACCCCGTATTACATGCATGGGTCTTTAAGATAACTAGCGAAATGTCGGTGAACGATTAGCTACCTAAACCTATAACTAACCTAGTACCTACCTTTATACCTAATATTTAATTATGAAGGTAGATGACCTGGTGCCATGCTCTAACCAATTTCTATCATTTTCTCTGCAGAAGCTCATCATCATCACGCGCGTAGGTTGTGCGATAAGGTCGTGGCCACTTCACTAACTTTTTATTTAACTAGCTTTTGAAATCAACAATCTCCCTTACCCGATAGTTATGCTCAGCGATCTCCTTGGCCCGGGTGTTCCCCTGCGTGTGCAGCCGCAGCTCCTCCTGCCGGCGCAGGCGCAGCGCCTCGGAGTGCGCGCGCGCCTCCCCGCGCATGCGCCGGTAGCGCCGCATGCACAGCAGGCGCCGCGCGTGCGACTGGATCTTCACGATGGCCCACATCTTGTGCCCGTAGGAGCGGCGGACTAGGTAGCCGCGGGCTGCCGCCTGTGGGAAAGATTTATAGTAGTTTCTTAAACTGACAAGGTCACTAACACTGAAAATGGGATATTTACCATGTTTACTATTCGTGATCATGGTGCTTGTAACATCGCTGAAATATAAGGAACTCAAAACAAATAGTAAACATGGTAAATATCCCGTTTTAGATGTTAATTATAATAACATTAGAGTTTTAAAGGGATCCATTTTCGATATTTGAAAGTATTCAAAAAAGCTATAAACATGTATGTCAGATACTGACACTTTGCTTTTGTTTGCTTCAATACGCGTGATGTGTCGATGTCCCCGTCACACCTTGTTTAAGGTTTTTGTTTTCCGAAACATCGGGAGCGATTCCCAGCTAAGTTTGAAAGTTCTACAAAATGTAGTGGCATCATCTATAAAAACTTAACTCCTTGGATTGCATCTTTTATAAAGCCTGAAGTCCCATCTCTAAACATCATCCAGCATACATTTTCGTTTAAAATTATGATAAATTGTAAACGTACCTGTAAAGCCACAATGTGCCCACGCAGATGCCTGAACCGATGAGCCAACACTCGTGCACGTATCAGAGCTTGTAGTCTCGCATATCCAACCTTCATCTTGTTATACCGAATCCTCTGCAACTTGCCTCGCCAGTGACGCTGGATTAAAATGGCCGCCGCTCGCATCTTCAAGAACCGTCTGCGGTACACCCACCCTCGAATAGATCTCTGCAGGATTAATATCTTCCTAGTAAGCACTCTGTCTCGTTCTTGCTCCAGGAACAAGTCGTGAGCATCCTTCAGAAATACTTTGGTGTGACCCAACTGGTAGTCAGACTTGCCAAGAACTGTTGCACAGATCTTCGCAGTAGCCGAACGACAGTCAGTCTTGTGTGCAGGGGGAACGCCGGATATCAAGAACCGGTATCTCTCAACAAACTCTTTGAAGCTGTGCCTGATAGGGTACCCGGCTCTTCTGATTCTGATCGTCTCCATCATACCAGAGTACCTCAGTTGTCTACAACAAAGGCCGCGGTCGAACATCATCGGTTTCTTGAATTCATTTGGTTTGATACATCTGATGAAGAACGGCTGGCATGTTCCTAATGTTCGCATCAATAAGTCCAAAGACTTCTTGAACTGCGTTGAAAGTGTTGGAGTTCGTTTCCGAGTTTCAGATCCCATCGCGATGTCATCCTGGAAGATATGCTGCAGGAACTTGTTCGTAGAAATATGAATTAATTGCAATAAATCTGCGCTAAACGTGTCTCGGTTCTTCTCGAGGAAACCTCTTGTATCGTAGAATACTATCCCAGCGAAGTGGTTGAGGCCAAAACTAGTGTTTATATCTGACTTTGGCTTGAGGTAGTTTCTGTGCAGACCGTGGGTCTTATGTAGCTTAGCTAACATAGTTTGGTCAGTACCCTTTGGAAATTTCGACTCTTCATCAATTAAAGCCATAATATTCAGTTGTTTTAGAGCTATCAAATCCAAGGCATCTTGATTATCAACGAATTCGATATGCTGCCAGTTGATTCCTTCATGATTATATTCTTCTTGTTCCAATTTAAATATATGCCTAACAAAGAACTGTTGTAAGTTCTCGTTAGCAAAATTGATACAAAATTGTTCGAAGCTGTTTTGGTCGAAGTTTTCGAAACCGAAGATATCTAAGACGCCAATAGCGGTTCGCATTGTCGATTTTGGTCTGTAAATTGCAGCGTTGATCTTTTTGACGATGGTGACGAATAATCGTCCATAGATACCTTTGACGAATGCGTCTCTGATGTCAACTGACTGGGTTTTGCTGAGGGTGGATATTACTGTTTCTCCATGGGCAAACAGTGTCTTTCTAGTAAGAGCATCAATAAGCGACTGCATGGGTACGCCAAGCAAGGTCGCTACTCTCCTTACGTTAGCTTGTTCTGTAATTTCAGTTGCATCTAAATTATCGACGACCGTTGCTTCGTATTTAATGTTACCGGTGTGTAAGACAGCAGCTAACAGTTTTAATATTTCCCATATTTCAGGTTCAGTGAATAATAAAACCTTCATAGCTGATCGTATATCTGCGAATTCAGCGGCATCGTCTCTGCCTTCACAAGTCAGACTTCCTCCCTGAAAAAGAAATCAACGTTAGGTATTTCAGCCATAAAATCTTAATATGTGATCTTATTTTAACGGAGAAGCAAGTCATCTCAGGATTCCTATTATTAAGACACGATTAGCAAATGAGACATGTTATTATACTAAATGGCTAAACAATTATTTTGTAATTAGTCATAACTATTGATATTCGTATTATTAATCAAAAACCCAGTATATTATTCCGGCTTTTGATTGAAGCTTAGTTTATTGGCAGTCTTGTTGTTTGATACAATTTATGAACAATAACAATTGGTTTTTCTCACTATACTTCACAACTAAAGTAAGTATTTACTTCTTGCACTACTTATGCGCTTATTTCTACTTGCTCTTCTATATTACTCACCCCAGATAAATATCTATATTCAGACGGATCAGTCAGTTCCAACTTCTTCTTCTCTTCTTTGGATAGTCCTGCCAGCAGGCAGTAGAAGACATGGTAGTTCCTCTCCTCGGCCCCCTGGGAGACAATTCTAGACTTCTCTAGAAGGTACTGCTCAATCTTGGCGCCTTCGATGACACCGCCGTTGTTGAAGTGGATGTCGATGTATTTGCCGAACCGCGAGGAGTTGTCATTTCTGACAGTCTTCGCATTGCCAAAAGCTTCTAAGATGGGATTTGCTTCTAGAATCTGAAGAAGAAATGTTCTTTTGTTTATAATAGGATTTTTGGTCGATGAGAATATTGTAGCAAGCAACGTACTCTTGTTTTTTGAGTATTGTAATGTTGATATAAATTTTATTTTCGCGCTTTTCATATACTGTTGGTGATTGGGAAGTCATAAAAGATTTTAAGTCCAGAGAGAGATAGACATCATTAGCATAAATCTGACAATATTTACGATGAGATTAAAATTTCACAGATAATTGCCCGCTGTTGTATGTCAGTACTTGGGTATCTATTAATTTCAATAATTATGTCTGAGAGATGTGTCTGATTGTAAATTTTTATCTTGTTAATGTAAATCATGCGAAATAATGTGATGTGATGAATAATGTGATTTCTGACTTGATTCAGTCACAATATGTGGTGTGCAAGTCATCATCTCTATCATGAAGCCATTAGAATTAACATCAAGACTTTTATACCACGTTCATTTCAGTTTGAGATAATTTGTCGAATCGGGAAGCAAGAAATTTGTTACCTGATTTCTGACAAATGTTAAAGACTTTATCATCGGGACTCTTGCATTGGTTCAAAAAGCTCTCCAGGTGTACATCTGCCTTTATCACTTATGGACTGAATGGTCTCCTCTATACATTTCTACAATATCTATTTTTAAAGATGCCTTGGATCCAACCGAGCAAGACGCTGCCGATTCTGTTCAATTAGACTCCACCTTCCCTCATTCATTTAATAATAATAAAATCTCTAATATCTTAAAAACGTATCCATAATATCATCTACTTTCAAATTATGGAAACCAACCTGCTGTTCAATCCAAGAGTGCTTCCCACTTATCGCGGCAAGGTACTGCAGAATCAGCTTCGTCGACTCCGTCTTCCCTGCACCCGATTCTCCACTGATGACGATGCACTGGTCCTGCTTGTATCGACGCATATGCGCGTATGCATTGTCTCCGATCGCGAAGATGTGTGGAGGCAGCTCCCCGATCTTCCTCTCTTTGTATAACTTGATCTGGTCTGCCGTGTAGATCGGCAGTATTTGGTACGGGTTTACGGCCACTAAAATTGAGCCGGTGTATGTCTGAAATTGTAATTTTCTTGGTTAGTTTTTAATATTCTAGTCTCCATCATTTAGGAGTTTTAGGGCACAAACTTATTATAGATTATGTAATTGATAAAAGTCCCAGTTTTAAACAAAGTTTTTGTTATTTTTGGTTCCTTCTAAGGTTGAAACTTATTGTCACTTGAAGTAGGTCGACTATGCAATAATATTTCGCATGCCCCAACTGAAGAACAGTATACACTACACTAGTACACTAGTATTTTTATGTTTTCTATTTTATCAGCTTGCTTTCAATTGTTTAAAGTACCAAGAAGTATTTGCATTCGACTAGCTATTTCAATACAAAAGCAATTTTTAACGAAAATGAAAGCTGCCAGTAACGTCTGTATACCTAAACGAATATGTTAATCTGTAAATAAATGCAGATATCCAATGTAGAAAGATAAATTGTAGTTGTCACCTTACAATCACGGGACTGTGCGATTTCTCTTAATCCTAGTTTTTTGGACCATAGGTCAACTGAAGACTATGTTTTCTAAATTAATTAAGATAGCTGCCTCTCTATTTTGATTAATTTTTGTCCCGTGGCGCCTCTCCTTGCTTAAAACCGGATTTATAGGTTTTCGCCATCACACCAATAAAATGATAAATGGACATTCTCTAAAAAACCGTGCAAACTGAATCAAAATTGATTAAATCATCGCAACTTTTGGTTCGATCAAAAAGGATAAAGGATTAATCCAAGAATGTATTAAATCAACCAATCATGGCTCAGTATTTGTCTGTACAGATTCTACTTTTTTATGAAATAGAGATCGATTCATTGGATGTCTTTCTCGGAAGGTGATTGGCGAGAAGAGGCGCAACATCGGGAAAAGTGGAAGGAATGGGGTAGGTTTTTGCACAGGTCAACACAGGCTAACAAAAAAAAAATACAATGACCATTCAGAAATCTGAGTTCCATATACTGGTTGTTAATAAGTAGCCAATTATTACAATTCGCTTCATATTCAAGCTCTTATGACACAATAGCTACGTTTGTAAAAAGTGGTTTAAACTGAATGTGTGAATGGTAATGTGACTGACACAGAGAAATAAAAGAAAACGCACAAGTTATAACTTAGAACAAGGTCCATAATTATCTGCCTAACCTTTTCCCAAACTATCTTGGGGTCGACTTCCAGTCTAACCGGATGCAGCTGAGTATTAGTATTTTACATGAAGCGACTGCCTATCTGACCCCCACAACATACTAACTGTACTGTAACATAGTAACTGGGTAATACGATACCCCTTGGTAAGACTGGATGCCAGAGTTAGCTTCTGACTACTCATAATGACTGTCAAAGATCTACAGATGACAGCCGCGACCAACGGCTTAACGTGCTTTCTGTGGCACGGACGAAGCTCGGTATGTAATTATGGTTACCCATCCACCCATTATTTTTAGCCACGAGCTCCTCACAGAACAATTGTATGAAGAAGAAACGGTCCATCATACCCATTGATTGGGGTCGGTGCAGCATGTCTTTCTCTTCCATTGGACTCATCTCAGAAATGCCTTTTTTTCTTGTATTATAACACAATACATCCATCTATTTCTTTGAACTGTACCTTCTTCAAAGGCGATCTAGACTCTACTTGCATACATACATACTTGAGGAAGAAAACCAGAGTTTAGCAGTAGGTACGGAGCCTGAATTTGTGCCCTATAGATGGCAAAAGGTTCACCACCTAGGTATTTCATGGGACTTAAACAAAACTTCATGTGCCACCCTCATAAAATAGAAGTCTTTACCCAGCGTTTTGGGTGAATTCAGGCTGTGGGTGATATAAAGAAATATAACCAGCAAAACGTCTGCCAAACCCTTTGAGGAGATGATAAATAAGTAATGAAAAGGTTCATACTTACATAAATGAGATTCTCACTGTATCTTATAAGTAGATTCCTGAGGATGCCGGCTTCGTGCAGGTCGCCGAGTGATATCATGTCCTCGACGCCATGCACAGAGGTGGCGTGCATGGCCTTGATACGTCGCTCGGGTGGCAGCCATTGTTCGTGGCCGTCGTCGTCGCGGACCCGAATGCGTCGTCCTTCGGCTGCGAGCACACGTGCGCCGATCGCTACGTCGAACTCCCGACCAGACACCGGCTCGATCCATATGTAATCGCCCTGGAAATTAGATGAGTTCTGGTTAGTATCACGGTTAGCATTCTTAATTTTTTAGGGTTCCGTATCCAAAGGGTCAAACGGGACCCTATTACTGAGACTTCGCTGTCCGTCCGTCCGTCCGCCTGTGACCAGGCTGTATCTCATGAACCGTGATAGTTAGCCAGTTGAAATTTCTACAGATTATGTATTTCTGTTGATGCTATAACGACAAATACTAAAAACAGAATAAAATCAATATTTAAAACTTTTTTGTATGGGAGCCCCCACACAAAAAAGTAATTTTTTTGGTCGTTTTTATAAATAATGGTATGGAACCCTTTTGTGCGCGAGTCCAACTCGTACTTGGCCGGTTTTTTTTCTCGTGTAGTTATTGCCTAACCTGATGTCAGAGTTGTATGGGCCTCTGACTTGGCTTTACATGCCGTCGAGAAATATATCTCAGGCATGCTGGTTTCCTCACGACGTTTGCCTTACCGAAACAAAAGGTTACAATGGTATGCGATGCGGTGGTTGTCTATTGACACGTGCATAGAATAAACCAAAGACAATAAGGTCCTATGGTCAAAACATAGTTCAAATAGTTTCGGCTGTCCAAATGTAAATGTGAATTGGTGACAATGGGCATTAACTGATGTCTGACTATAAGTAAACTATAGGGTACATAACAGGGCAAATGTCTAACTCATGAGCAGAAAATGTCTTCTCCAAATCTTGGATAGTTAGTTCTATTCGGAGCCCTAGGAGATCTAACTCTTCTTAGTATTATCTGCTACCTAGCCACACCACAAGAAGCAAGCATTACTACCTACATTATAATTTTATTACACAACTATCGTCCGTCACGATGTCGGCCTCTCAAAATCAACACAGACGAAATCAAATGACATTTTAATGGTGTCTCTAATCTTGATATCGAAAATCAGGTTTTTGATAGCTCTCCTTTTCGGGCAAACTAATGATTAACGACAAATGGTCCCAGGAAACCAATCCAACCACTTTTTTCACAATGCCTAATCGTTTTTGCTACAGATCCTAATAGGACTGGAAAAAAAGGTTGATTAGAGATCAGGTTTAGCCATTAGATCTCTTTAATGTCACCAGACAGCTTTCGTAAGATTGATTCCTATGTTATACATCTAGTTCCTGTTTTTAAGTACGGCTATTAGAAGAAACTGACTACTGAGTTATTTATGTGAGACTTAATACAATTCACAATTTTTTTTTGTTACTTTCGTATATTTCAGAGATCAATTTTCAAACCCGCTTTTGACAAAAAATATACATCCGGCGAATAAGAGAGATACTTGGGATTTGAAAAACTTATGCAGATGGTCAACAAGTACACATAATAGTACACGTACGTTACCCCAGGGGTGAAAGTAACTTATTTAGTCCCGAGACGGGGTTTGGCGCCCGAACGAAGTCAATAGTTCGAGGGACTAAATAAGTCATTAACCCGAGGTAAACACTGTACTTTTCATTACGAATACAAGGAAAGTAAAAAGAAAAACATGAATTAGCTAAAAAAAAATTAGTAACTTCTGTTTCGGGTTGCCGCTTTCCCGTCTGTTTTGTTTTTTTTCTGTGGCCAGCCAGCTATTCAGCCATTATTTTTCATTTTCATCATTGCAAAAATGGTAAATATTTTTCCTAAGTTTAAATTATTTTAAAGAAATTGTTGAAACTAAATTATAATATAGTTATTTAAAAAAATATGTATTCTTTATTCAATACTTAATTTTAAGTTATTTCAATTTTACATCGTGGCTGCATAGAAAGTTGGAACATGGTTCATTAAACATGTGTAAATAGAACTAGTTTTTTTAATAATTTGACATCTGTCAGTTGAAAGCGATTCTCCCTAGGGATGAAAAGTAATACTTTTTATGCCGCTCCTCAGGCTACTTCAGACCTACTTTCAGAGTATGAGTAATGAAAAAAATATTTCTTGATAAAATAAATACGCACCTAAAACATTTAATTTAAGCATGTACAAGGCATGCTCGAAACTAAGGTATGTTATCACGATGTTCACAGTGATAATAAAACCTTATTTTTATTATGTTTTCGATTACATTGTTTTGCATGTACCTACCTACATAAATAAAGATTTTCAAGATACGGAAAGGTCTGATCAGACATCAAAGATTCTGAAAATAGCTTATATAAAAAGACCAAAATGAAGACTAACATCTAACTTAATCGCATCAAAAGAAAGTCTGTGTCCAAGTATGGGTATTATTTAAGCATAGTAATCATCAGACAGCAGCGGTGGCCCAGTGATGGCAGCACCTACTTACGAGCAGTAAGCCGTGGGTTCGAACCCAGACAGGCGCATTACTTTGAGTAATTTATTTCGTCACCGCTGCCCTCAAAAACGGTGAGGGTAAACATCGTGAGGAAACCGGCATGTCCTAGAACTAAAAATTCGCAGACATGTGACATCTACCAACCCGCACTGGGAACCGCGTGGTCAGCCCACTCCCTTCTTTAGAGAGGAGGCCTGTGTCCCAGCAGTGGGAACATTATAGGCTGATGATGATCATGAATCTGACATCGATTTATTTATCACTAGAGTATCAGTATCGACATAATTTATGCAGTGTCACGAACGTGCCACTGTGTTTTTTTACTGTCATTCGGATTTTTAGAGATACGATTTATGGTCACGATATATAAGGAAAGTATACCTACAACTGTTAATTGCGAAAGCTTATCAAAAGGCATTGATTGTACGCAAGACGACCAATCCAGCCATCCAAAACCAGTTTATGTGGATCTCTCATTATACGGGAAATCTATACAAAGCGATGCCCTGTTACACTGGAAATGTATAACGGTACCGTGTGTACCTTGTCGTTGTCAGGTACTATATTTCAACTAACACTATTTTCATTTCTATCTATATAAATATTAGCATATCCAGCGCCCGCGATTTGTTCGGTAATTAATAATAAAAAATTAAATAAAAATTGTCCCACGGAATCTAATCGTATTATCGGGATAATAAGTATCCTATGTGCTATTCCAGACAGTCTATCTATCCCTCTGGCAAACAACATTCAGTCTATCCCTCTGCCAAATTTAATACAGATCCATTCATAGTTTTTGCGTGAAAGAGTAACAAACTTCCATACATGCTCACGAACTTTTGCATTTAAAATATAAGGAGGAAGTAGGATACAGAAGTTATCATCATCATCATTTCAGCCCAAAAGACGTCCACTGCTGGACATAGGCCTCCCCCAAGTGTTGTACATTGACACTTTGGAGGGTTTGCCATAATCGCCACGCTTGGCAGGCGGGTTGGCGATCGCAGTACGGTTGTTACAAAAAGCACAGAGAACGCTGCTGCCCAATCTCTGGCAAATCCCTTAGTCGCCTCTTACGACACCCACGGGAAGATATGGGATGGTGCTATTCTTTACGTCCGACACCATACAGAGGTTATATTTAATGGGAAACCCCAATGTCTATATAAGGTCCCCCTAAAACAAAACACAACACAACCGGGTTTCTTACCGCTTACGGATTTGATTATTTCAAACAATGTCAGATGCTTAGTAAGCCATCTTCTAGCTTATAAAACCATACAAAAACTATTACGTGCCGCGAGTAAAAGCCAGTAACATATAAGACTTGTAATCCAGTAGAGCCGGAACTGATATAAAAAAACAATGGTGTGCCTGCTGTGTGTCAGTATAAAGTTATAGAAAGTCGGCCGCGTCCCTGTTGCGAGCGCGTCAATACCAAGCGATGACTATCTTAATTAATTAATTGTAATGCTTATTCTTAAATGTACATCTTTTTTTTTATTACTTAATTGACGTTACGTGGGTCTTTGGATGTGTTCATTTTTGGTGTGTCGTTCTCCTTTTTTTGGCTAGGGTAGGAATCAATGCTCGAATGGTCCGCATAATGTATTTGTATGTTGCATTTATGTAACAAATGACTATATTTATGTAACTAAATAAGTAAAATCTGTTTTTCTATTTTTATTTTCCTATGTTAAATAAATGCATGCCGTGGCAGGCTTTAATTAAGGCTACACTATAAATTGTAAAATAGTATGAGTAGTTTAGCATGTATTTTTGGTGTAAGCTTTGTTGGTTGTCCTTAAATAAATAAATAAATAAATAAATAAATAAATAAAATAAATAAGCTTTTAAATCGTGATAACATCATCATCAGCCTATAATGTTCCTACTGCTGGGACACAGGCCTCCTCTCTACAACGTGTAACGTTAAATGCGCAAAACCTGAAAATAGTTTGATCAGAATAACGAACAGAATCAATTGAACCACTTTTTAATATAGGTCAAATTTTTCAATAAACCTTCATTAAAAATGTTGCCCTGTCTATTTGTTCATAGGTCAAGCCATCACGTGCGCAAACCCGCCAAAATAAGTAAACAAATACAAATGTTTGTCGTCCAATTTAAACTTTCTCATACTCGGGAAAAAAAGAAAGAAACGATCAGAATTGCCAGTAAAACTAAAACAGTACATAAAACCTTTACGATTTCTTTATGATTGTTTTCTCTCAGAATTAGGTCAATTGAATTAAAAATCATTTGGGGTCAAATGTCTTCGATTTTTTAGTTCTAGGACATGCCGGTTTCCTCACGATGTTTTCCTTCACCGTTTTGAGAGTTGCGGTGATGAAATCAATTAAGTACATAAAGTAATGCGCCTGCCTGGGTTCGAACCCACGGCTTACTAATCGTAAGTCGGGGCTGCCACAACTGGGCCACCACTGCTCTCTATACATACTGCACTCATTGAATCGTGATAACAATCCAACTCAATAATACTTTAAGTACATAAAGTTGTATTGACTATGTTACCGACATAACCTCAGGAACATTTGCCTCCGGAACATGATCTGCAGTGGCTATTTTTGAAAGCACTTAGTTTAACCAATTGCGCAACCAAGTAGGCCGCTGTAAACACAATCTTTCAAAATGAGGAATTATAGATCCTTCCGACACACAGTAGGAGGCGGTCCTCCCGACTAGACAATGTCCCACATGCTGGAGTGTCCGAAGTGTCCAAAAACCTGCACTTTAGACGTCCTAAAAAACGCCACAGACGCCTGGACGCCGCGATTAACGTACATACTGGGGTCAAGAAATTTTTAAAAGTCGTACCATCGACAAGAAAGGTGAGGAAGACAAAGGTCATGTAATAACTCGTTGTTTTATTAAGTAATCTCGATGCGTAATTTAAAAAAAATGTTAACAGACCCAATAACTTGAAGAAAACTGATGTGGAATATCCAAGCAGCTACCTATCTTGCAAGAAATAGGTGTTGTGACGATCTTAGCTTGCTTTTGCCCTGTATAAATCAACTCTAATGAAAAATTTCTGTGGCAGTTTAAAAAACCTCTGTACTTGGTATTACTAATCGTATGATTCAAGCGAATGGACCATGTTGACCGAGTTGACTGAATCATAATGTAATCATTTTAATCGTAATTGTTTCCTAATATTATTAGTTTGCTTATTTACGTATTAAGTTCTTGATAACTTACCTACTGCACACAGAATAACGAACACATACACCGTATGAAGTTAAAAAGTAGTCAAGAAATAGAGACTAAGTTACCTCAAAGACAATGGTTTCCATGGCAACATCCATGGTTTCCCTGACATCACAGTAGCAAATATGGCAGAAAAAAACAAAATCAATTCGACATAACCTCTATGTGTAAGTAAGAAGTGTTGATCGATCGATAAGTTTATCTGTAACTGACCGCGATTCTCTCGGGGCATTCAGTAGTTAAGTTTATTATAGTTATCAATACCCAGAACCGTTCGTTCATTGAGTTCCATTTGATTCATGGAACGTGTCGTAAGAACTCATTCATTGACTGACATTGATATGAAGTTTCTTTGAATAAAGTTATGTTAATTGACGGTTGGTTTTGATGAATCTTTGGGAAATGAGTGTGTCTTGGAATTAATTACATTCAGTTGACCTAATAATTACAATGTGAACGCCAGAGAAATGTCTTATCTCGCAGTCTAAATAAAACCAAGGTAGGTAACTTCTTATCTTAAACTTCGTATATGTAATAGAGCTTATGAATAAATAATTAAACACGCATATACTTTCGAATATTAGAATTACTGACGCAGTTTAAGTCTACAGAATTTTGCTGTCAGGCATCTATCTTAGTTATTCTGCTTACTCTTGTTATGATTAATTAGTGTTTGTGCTGTTGTGCTGTGCCTTATTGACAATCATTATCAGCCTATAATGTTCCCACTGCTGGGACACAGGCCTCCTCTCTATGCACTCGAAATGAGTGTGTCTTGGAATTAATTACATTCAGTTGGCCTAATAATTACAATGTGAACGCTAGAAAAATGTCTTATCTCGCAGTCTAAATAAAACCAAGGTAGGTAACTTCTTATCTTAAACTTCGTATATGTAACAGAGCTTATGAATAAATAATTAAACACGTATATACTTTCGAATATTAGAATTACTGACGCAGTTTAAGTCTACAGAGTTCTGCTGTCAGGCCTCTAACTTAATTCTTCTGCTTACTCTTGTTATGATTAATTAGTGTTTGTGCTTTGCCTTATAGCCAATCATCATCATTCATCATTTCAGCCCAAAAGACGTCCACTGCTGGACATAGGCCTCCCCCAAATGTCGCCACATTGACATATTGGGGGGTTTTGCCATAATCGCCACGCTTGGTACTCACAGTGAACGCTGCTGCCCATTCTCTGGTAAATCCCTTAGTCGCCTCCTACGGGAAGATATGGGATGGTGCTATTTTTTACGTCCGACACCATACAGAGCCATAGAGAGATTTATATAAAGTTATTGCCAATAACTTTTTATAATAACTGCAAAGGTTAGGCACATCTCTACTGTAACTACATACCCTCTAGCTTAGGTAAGTAGGTACTAAGAACGTTTGTTGGGAAACAGTCAATTGATTCATTGAACAAAGCATAGCAAACGGATGCAGATGTTTGTAGGTTTTACCGAGATCATAGGAAATAGCAGGCTCTTTTGTTTTACCTAAGGTAAGGTTACCATTCATTACCTACCTCAACATCCGGTTTTGAATAGAGTATTAGAAATTGAAAACTTGCTAAAATCTACATGAGTATTAGGCGGTTTTTTACAAATAGAAAATTTCGATTCTTCACATAAAATAAGAAAAATCTTAAGGAAACTTGGATAAACACAATGCTGACTGAATTGCCATCAGTTTTTTCGGCCGTAGACAGTAGTTTGATCTTGTATCAATAGTTTTTCAGTACCAACCTAAACAGAGTTCGAAAACAACGTTAAAATCGCAATTGTGCCCATAATTGTTTACGATTTATAGACTGTCTAAAGGTGCTCTTGACTCAAGTCTACGTCTAAGTATCGCAATAAGGCTCAAAGTTAACGATCTACACACATTAGAATCAGAGACAAGAACTATCATGTCATGTCACTAAATTACTAGTTTTTTTTTTTTAAGTTACAATTTTGTACAATATAGTCTCCTTTTAATTAAATCCATTTTTGTTTGGATATTAATCCTTAGTTTTGTAGTTGAACCCGGAAACTTTTGGACCTTACCATGTACCGACGACTCTCGTTAATTCAAACCTGCGATAATTCGAACCTCTATAATTCAAAGTTATCACGAGTTCCCAACAAAATATCTTAATATTTCGAACTTGATTTAGTTCTATGCACAATTTTTATGCACTTGGTAATTCGAACGAATGTAGTACTTATAATATCCAAATGTTATAAAATTTAAATATTATTTTACAACCACCAGCTTATCAAATAATTTACACATCATTAGCAATTCTAGTGAAGTCGCAGTCACTAGTGTCGAATGTTAATACAGCCTGTTCTTGTTTAGGATATACTTTCTGTACCGGTTTATCAAATTATATTGCTTTCTAAATAACGTATGGTCTTCGCTTGTTAAAAGAAAGTGAGATTTGAATGTTAATATTAAGCAAAAACTAAAGAAAACTTGACATTTACAAGTATATGAATATAATATATTTGAACTCTTGTCTATCTGATTAACATAACCCAAGCTGTATGTTGCAAACTGTCTGGTTTTTTAAACTGGATTGAGTATCGAGATATTCTGTATTGAGTTATTAACAGCAGAGGGTTATTAACGGGAGAGCAGCGGTGGCCGCCCAGTGGTAGCACCCAGACTTAAAAGCAGTAAGTTGTGGGTTCGAACCCAGGCGTGCGCATTACTTTGTGTAATTTATTTCATCACCGCTGCTCTCAAAAACGACGAAGGAAAACATCTTGAGGAAACCGGCATGTCCTACAACTAAAAATTCTAAGACATGTCACATCTACCAACCTGGACTGGGCCCGCGTGGTGGATTACAGGCCACTCCCTCTCATAGAGAGGAGGCCTGTGTCCCAGCAGTGAGAACATTATAGGCTGATGATGATGATGATGAGTTACTAACAATGGAAAGGTGAATATCCTAAAACAATAATTAGGTTGAAAGCCTCGTTTGTCTAGTAAGCTGAGACAGCTGATCTTGAGGACCTGGGTTCGATTCCCAAGTCGGACCAAGTGCTATTGGGTATTTCCATCTAGAATTTATCAGTGGCAGCCACGGACCCTGAATTTGTGCCAGGTTGATGGCAATAGGCTCGCCCCCTGTTACATGGGACTTAAGCATAACTGGCTATGTGTGTACTATTAGGTACGCCTCTGCCTACCTTTCGGGGTTAGCAGGCGTGATGTTATATTATGTGAATTACCGATGTCGATATTCTGTGTTCTGTTATTTACAATGGAGAGGTGAATACCCTAACACAATAATTGGATTGATGTCGAGTTCAAAATGTTTCAGGATTTTCAGCAACTATCTGCGCCTAACGGAAGTTAATTAAGTTACTTTATTGTTATTTTAGTTATTTAATTTATTAGTTTGTTAATCGTTGTAATGTATATAGTTAGGTTCTTTTTATGAAATAAATGTTAAGAATTGTTAAAAAATAAAACAAAAATACGATAAATTTTTGTCAGTTTTGACTTACAAAGTCATTAGTTAATATTTCGACACAATACGAGTATATCATCATCTGCAAAGACTTTTCCAGCATTTGTTGGGATCGGTTTCCAGTCTAACCGGATGCCAGTACCAGGACCATGGGGCGACTGCCTATCTTACCTCTATAGCCTAGTTAGAACGGGGTACTACGACTTGTGAATCATTTATATGTTGCCGTAATAGTTATTTTTAACGACAAGTTTAACTAAAAAGTATTCTTTACAAAACTTCGCAGTTCGAAGAATCTGCAATATCATTGCGATGTTATCAATGGAATAACAGTTAACAATAACTATCTAACTGCATTTGAATAACTTAATATATTTATTACTGCAACTTAAACGTGCCGTACAATTCGTTTATAGGAATTATAAAACATGAGGAAATTACGGCCTCAATTACAGTTACAACATTTATAAAAAACCGGCCAAGTGCGAGTCGAACTCGCGCACGAAGGGTTCCGTACCATTATTTATAAAAACGACCAAAAAAAAATAACTTTTTTGTCTGGGAGCCCCCCTTAAATATTTATTTTATTCTGTTTAGTATTTGTTGTTATAGCATCAACAGAAATACATGATCTGTAGAAAATTCAACTGGCTAACTATCACGGTTCATGAGATACAGCCTGGTGACAGACGGACGGACGGACAGCGAAGTCTCAGTAATAGGGTCCCGTTTGTCCCTTTGGGTACGGAACCCTAAAAATGGAAAAGCGAAAATGTGGCTGAGGTTTCTTAAATACTGTGCTCACTGCATTCGCTTCTCGAATTTTGGAAACTTCATGAAAATTATGTCAATATCATCTTCATCTGCCTAGCCTTTTCCCAACTATGTAGGCTTCCAGTCTAACCGGATGCAGCTTAATGCTAGTAATTTACAAGGAGCGACTGCCTATCTGACCACCATAACCCAGTTAGTACTGGGTTATACGAAACTCCTTGGTAAGACTGGTTGTCAGACTTTTGGGTCACTGACTAACGACGTAACGACTGTCCAACGGATTAACGTGCTTTCCGAGTCACGGAGGAAACTCAGCATGTAATGAGTGGCCGCCATCCATGGACCAATCTAGGCAAGCACGGCTTAACCTAAAGATCGACCCGAGCTGCTGCTGTAAGACTTATCAAGAATCATGCATAAATCTTTTAAGGCATTTTTTTTTACTTTGTCTACACTGCTGGCGCAGTGGTTGAGCGATCTACTGCTGCGCTGCGTGTCGCGAGTTCGATCTTCGCACGGAACAAATATTTGTATGGCCTACAAATAGTTTTTTCGGGTCTGGCTATTTTTGTATGTTAGTTTAAATGTTTGTAAGTGCACCCACGATAACGGAAAAAATCCTAATGTGGGGAACGTATTTAAAAAAAAAGAAAAGGATATATCACATGTAGTAAACACGAAAATGCGACCACGAAATTTCCAGTATCCGGATCGAAAGTTTCGCAGGCTAAAATGTCGGAAGGAAGGACCAGTCCAAACATTGACCAAGCGACGCAAGTCGTTACATTTATTCAATTCCTTGACAATTTATTAGGACAATAAACAGATTACTGAATCGATATGAAGCTAGTTGGTTTTGTAACCCGTCGCGTCGCGTGATCGCCTCGGTCCTAGTTTCCCTCCCACTCACGGTACTTTACGAGGCATTGTGTTCACTCTCCCTCTCGTTTTGGAAGTTGACCAGCTCGCCTCGCCCATGTCTGCGAAATACCTAACACATAGGCGGGCCACACATACCTAACTAAGTGATTTAGCAAGGCTGATAGTGTTGGGTTCGTTTTTTTTTTTCTTTTGGAATGTCCTTCATATTAGACAATGCACTGAAGTAGCCTAGTGTTTAAGCTACTTCAGAGACCTAAAAATAATAACAATTTTAAATTGACAACTAAAACAATACTTGGTTGAATAAAGTTAATTTTTCTAGGCTTGGCATAAAAAAAAACACGAATACGTTGCCAAAGAGAAACCAGATTTTTGAAATAATTCCTTTTACGAAAAGTATTATAATTTGATGGTTCCTCTATGCTATCTGAGTTGGCGTAAGTTTTGAATAATATTGGCTTAAACTAGCGCCATGTTTTGGCCATAAAATTTTGATTGGTTTGGACGAACAGCAACTGAATCTGAAGCAAACATTTAAATTTGATTCGAATTAATTATGGATTTAATTGTACATTGTAGCCCTACAACGTGAAATGGCTATCATAAATCACCTAATTTGTGATTGGTTGTCACACCCATAAATTAGTTACTTCGTTGGCCGTATCGAATCATTAGAAATTCTCAAATTGACGTTTTCCAAAATGAGAATTAATACTTTGACTTCGCTATGTGAGAGTGTATATGAATACTTGTAAAGTGTGTATGCATGTATTGGTCAGCGAGGTGAACGCCCTCAGTGCTGGATTCTGTGGCGGGCTGACGGAATGTGTTGCCAAACGCACTGATCGGAACTCGGCGAGAATGTACCGCTTTGGGCGCAAGTAGGTAGCTCTAGCTCACACTGCGTCACCGTCCACGGTGCCGACAATCCGCTTTTTTTTAAATTTCATACGCGGAAGTTGCAGCTTTTGACAGCTAAACTCTTTTTACAAACAATCACATTAAATTGCCGATTATTTAATTTTATGTTCGATCACGTCTATTTGAAAATAATAGTGTTTCTTTAATGTCTGCTGCATCAATTCATTTAAAATGTTTTGTTTCATCATCATCATCATCAGCCTATAATGTTCCCACTGCTAGGACGCAGGCCCCTCTCTATGAGAGGGAGTGGGCTGTAATCCACCACTCGGGCCCAGTGCGGGTTGGTAGATGTCACATGTCTTCGAATTTTTAGTTCTAGGACATGGTCTCCTAAGTCCTAACGATGTTTTCCTTCACCGTTTTTGAGGGCAGCGATGATGGAATAGATTACACAAAGTAATGCGCCTGCCTGGGTTCGAACCCACGGCTTATTACTTGTAAGTCGGGGCTGCCACCACTGGGCGACCGCTGGCTGCTCACCTTGTTTTGTTTAATTCGATTTTATTCATAAGTGTGGCGCAGGTAGTGCCTATTTATTGAACATTTAGAAACGTGTAACGACTCTCATAAAAAGATACCAAATTAACTAACATTTTTAATAAAATGTAAAATTGGCAAATAGCCGTTGTTTTCACCTGACTCGACCAAACGAGACGTGAGGTAGAAACGGGCTATGTCGACGGAAGAACCGACAATCTGACACATTGTCATTGTCTATTATGTCGATTCTTCCGTAGACAAAACTTGTTTCTACAATGCTCATGCTACGCGGCTAAAGCAGTGTTCCGCAAACCTTTTGTGTTAGAAGACACCATAAATGAAAAAATCTATCACGTTTTTGCAGTTTCAGTTCGTATTTTTCTCCAGTCTGTCTACTTAACTTTAAGAGATGAACTTTTTTTTCCGAGGCACAGCAACTAATGACGGTACACCAGTGTGCCGCGGCACAAACTTTGCGGAACACTGCCCTAAAAGACCCATCTGCTGGCCTACCATGACCTGTTAAAGCAGTATTGTTTTACTCTTATTCCAATTTCCAATCCCCGTCAGTGGAAAAGAGACGCAGTTAAACAGGATATCTAGCGCCATCTCTTTCCCACACTGGAAAAAGAGTAACTTAGTGATGTTTTAAGAAGTCATGGTCGGCCACCTGGACGCACAAAACCCATCGAGGGAATCTAATACAATCTATCTAATTAATACATAGCCGCCTTGTGACAATACAAGTCATTATCTCTGGCCATTCATGTCAAGTTTTAATCCTTGAACTCGAACCCGCGGTAAAATTGCCGCAGTCTCGACATCTAAGGCCCCACGCATACGGCGTATTTTAAACGCGCAGCCGACGCGCGTTTCAGGAACACGCGTTTTCTGTGCCGAAGATCCCGATTTTTGCGTTTTTATAGAATGAAACGCGTTTAAAACGCGATACAAACGTGCGTGTGAAGCGCGTTCGAAACACGTTTGAAGCGTGTACAAGGGGTCGGACGAGGGGTAGGGGAGGGGCGCGCGCTCACGCCACCGCACTTCCCACATCGTTGTATCTGCGCGTATACGCACAGCAGCAGGGCACCTGCCTTGGAACCTTCATAGACATCGAAGGAGCCTTCGATAAAACCAACTTCTCCAGCATCAGCTCCGCCCTTTCTCGTCATGGGGTGGAACAAGTGCTGATTGACTGGATCACCAACATGCTGAGCAAACGAGCGGTTCGCTTGGAAGGAGAGCAGCAGATGGCTCTGATAGCCAGAGGATGCCCCCAAGGTGGAGTACTTTCCCCCCTTCTCTGGAATCTGGTGATAAATGATCTCATCACCAAACTCAACGCCAGTCATTTCTACACAATTGGGTATGCAGATGACCTCGCTATTCTCATCTCGGGAAAAGTGACAGGAACAATCTGTAACCTCACCCAACAGGCGCTACGCATCGTGGAACGTTGGTGCAGGGAATATGACCTTTCAGTGAACCCCACGAAAACTGAGTTAGTCATGTTTACCCAAAAACGTACTTTAGGACCTTATCGCTTGCCTAAACTATTTGATACAGAACTTCAATTAGCCACCGAAGTCAAATACCTGGGAGTCATCCTAGACAGTAAGTTAAACTGGAGCAGTCACTTAGACAACAAAATAAACAGGGCGTGCATCACCTTCTGGCAGTGCAGGAGGATGATAGGTAAGAAGTGGGGCCTATCTCCCAAAATAATACTTTGGCTATACTGTGCGGTGATCCGTCCCATGATCTCGTACGGGGCGGTGGTCTGGTGGCCACGCACCAGGCTAGTCACGGCCTCGAATAAACTCCAACGCATGCAAAGGCTTGCCTGCATGGCAATTACAGGCTGCATGAGAACCACACCGACAGCGGCTCTCGAAGCCATGCTGGAGCTTCCGCCGCTTCATCTGTACATACAACAGGAGGCAACAATGGCGGCAGCACGCCTTAAAACTCTTCAACTCTGGAGTAAGTCAAACACGCAACACACTGCGGTACTAGAGGGACTCTACAACGAGTTCCCCCTGGCGAAAGCCATTAACGATCGGGTACCAAAACAATTTGTATTCGACAAAAAATACAAGATCCAGCTCCACGAGGATCACCGCTGCGAGGGGTTAAATCCCGCAGAATTACGGATCTTCACGGACGGATCTAAAACAGGTACAGGTACTGGGGCTGGAGTATTCTCAGAGGATCTCAACATCCATATAGCTGTACCACTGGGGGTCCACAACACGGTATTTCAGGCGGAATGCATGGGCATTTCCCTGGCCGCATCAGCCATCTTAGCCAGGAAGGCTAGGGACCACTCTATCCGTATACTTTCAGACAGCAGGGCTGTACTGTTAGCACTTGACAACCACACGGTCAACTCCGGGTTAATATACGAGTGTCACCAGCGCCTTAACCAGGTCGGTAAGCACAACAACATAACCATACAATGGATAAAGGGCCACAGCGACTCCCGGGGCAACGATGCAGCGGACGAACTCGCTAGAAGGGGTTCCAGTATGGCAGCAGTGGGACCAGAACCCATCGTGCCACTCCCCTTCGGGTATCTACGGACTCTGGTAAGGAAACGCACCAGTGATCAACACCACAAACTGTGGCTAGACCATGGTGAGTGTAGGCAGGCCAAGGAGGCACTTCCTTCTATAGACGGCCGTCTCACCAAACGGTTGCTTAGGCTGACCAAATTACAGCTCCGCATAGTCACAGCCGCCATCACTGGTCACGGCTCTTTTAATAAACACCTCTTTGTCCTAGGAGTCACAGATAGCCCACTGTGCAGAGCCTGCATGGAGGAGGACGAGACAGCAGCCCACGTGCTTCTACACTGCCCAGAGGTTGCAACATACAGGGCAAAGTACTTAGGTAACCCAGGTACTCTCCGCGAGATCGTCAGCAACACCAAGGAGCTGCTGGCCTTTCTCGGGGAGCTGGGGTGGTTGGAGTAATGTTCCCACCCGTACGCAAAATACGCGCTTTAGACGTGGAGTTGCGGAAACCAGCCCGCTATACAATACAATACAATACAATACAATACAATACGCACAGCAGACGCGCGTTTCACGATCGCTCCGTCGTGTGCTTAGGTTACAAGGTTGCGTTCATATCTCGTTTGAAGCGCGTATACGCGCGTCATCTACGCGTCGTCTGCGCGTTTAAAATACGCCGTGTGCTAGGGGCCTAAGCGGCATCCGGTTTGCTCGTATACACCCATCCACAATGTTATGTGTGCGCCACAAAACTGGAAGCTGTCATCGACAGGCTTTCTAAAGATTTCGACTTAAACACCATACTTACGAGATACGTACTTAAGTCTCGTTTGTTTACATTGAGAACAACTTAAGTACCCGACCAGCTGCCTGTATTGTGAATGTACCAATCAAAGAAAGTATCAGTAAATACTGGAACTTTCATTGTTTCACATCTTAACAATTTAAAATATCTCGGAACAAATCAATCTCTGTTTAGTAAACTAACTACACGATAAAGTTTTTATGTTAGTATTGGTTTTTTCAGTATAAGTTTAAGTTGTTAGAACGAATCACTTGACGTAAAAATTGTGCATTGACATCAGTCCGACTTATCAGAAACATTCGTTTTCTAAGAAGGCTAGCTTTTTTATTGATTGTTAATGGTAAAACGGTTTTAATTTGATCGGACTAGAAGGAATCATAAATCCTCTTGGTACGATTGATCGGACAAAGCGGTAGGACCAAGTGTTCACAGGGAAATTTTCAATCAAAATCAAATTCAAATCTTCGAACATTTGGTTCGAAGTAATTTGATCCTTTGGGCCAAGTTAACACAACTATACACATAGAAAAAAAAATGCATTTTTTTGTTCCTAGTTCACTAAATGTCGGTTCTTTAATGATGAAATGATGGTACACACGGTGGCACATCAAGCCACACATATCCAGTATAACATGGCCTCCCTTTGTATAGATTTCCCGTACAATGAGAGTTCCGCATAAACTGGTATTGTATAGCTTGGTTGGTCGCGGTGTGCACATAATATGTTAAAGTAAACGTACCCTGGTAACGATCACCATGATGACGGCGGCATGTGGTCACCGGCACGATCTGAAACAAGCAATAAAACATTATTATTCACCTTGCAAGGTTAAGCTGTGCTTGCCGAGATTGGTCCGTGGATGGGTGTCCATAATTACATACGGTTTCCTCCGTGCCTCGGAAAGCACGTTAAGCTGATGGTCCTGGCTGTCCTTTGTAGATCTTTGACAGTCGTTACGAGTAGTCAGAAGCCGAAAGTCTGACTCCAGTCTTACCAAGGGGTATCGTATTACCCAGTTACTAGATTGTGGAGCTCAGATAGGCAGTCGCTTCATGTAAAAACTGGTATTCGGCTGCATTCGGTTAAACTGGAAGCCAACCCCAACAAAGTTTGGGCCATTATTATTCACCTTACCGTTGGAATTATTATGATTATAAAATAGGCTATAGCCATGGTTATGGGTTATCTTATCAGGTAGGTAGGACTGCTTCGTGGGTCTAATGACTCATAAGGTCCTGGTTTCGATTTCCAGTTCGGGCAAAGTGTTATAGGGTTTTCAAGATTTTCTCAATAAAAAATAAGCCACGGAGTCTGGATTTGTGCCCGGTTGATGGCAATAGGCTCGCCCCCTATGACATCATCATCATTATCATTTCAGCCCAAAAGACGTCCACTGCTGGACATAGGCCTCCCCCAAGTGTCGCCACATTGACATTTTGGGGGGTTTTGCCATAATCGCCACGCTTGGCAGGCGGGTTAGCGATCGCAGTACGGTTGTTACAAAAGAGAGAGAACGCTGCTGCCCATTCTCTGGCAAATCCCTTAGTCACCTCTTATGACACCCACGGGAAGATATGGGATGGTGCTATTCTCTACGTCCGACACCATACAGAGTTTGAATTATTCAGTACACCTCTACCTAATCCTTCGCGGATTATTGGCGTGATGTTTTGTTATGATGTTATGCTATACAATGGGCTCGTCCCCTGCTACGTGGAAATTATATAAAACTGGCAAAATGTTGGTGTACTACAGGGTACACATTATTTATTAACTTAACACTTCAAGCGCATAGTAACGAGGCGGACTTAATGCCATCGGCATTTCCTACAAGTCAACCTTTGGGTGATGCAGAGACAAACAGTGGTAGGTGTATATCTATAAAATCTTATTCATTCAATTTAATCCTAAAACACAACAAGGGATATTTAAAATACCATAAATATATATCAAAATACTATAAATATATATTAAAATACTATAAATATATCAAAATACTATAAATATATATCAACATACTATAAATATATATCAAAATAAAAATACTAATATAAAAGGTCAAACAATAGGAAATAATAACGTTGTGATGATACTCGTACTGCTAGCTTTTACACTACACTTATACCTATACCAACACTAATACTCACTATGAGAGGCGTATCTTTGATAGTACATAGATTATGCAACGATCTTATACAAACTAGTCAAAAGGGCTGCATTCATAAAACCATTGTTTTATATCGATTAGTACTCCTGTAGTAACCCGAGAGGTTCTAATAATCGTCATCAGATCGTAAACATGCATTATCAACTGAGCTCTAAGTACTCTTTCATCATCTGCTTAGCCTTTTCCAAGCTATGTTGTTGTCGGCTTCCAGTCTAACCAGATGCAGCTGTATACCAGTATTTCATATGGAGTGACTGTTTATCTAACCTCCACAACCGAATAGGTACTGGGTAATACGATATCCCTTGGTAAGACTGATGGTTGTCAGAATTTCGGGCCACTGACTACCTGTAACGACTGTAAAAATCTAAGATCTACAAATGACAGCGGGGACCAAGGGCTTTTTGAAACACGAAGGAAACTCATTATGTAATAGTTGGTCACTCATCCACAGACCAACTTGGGCAAGGATTGATTACGAGATCCTCTGAGGGTACGCTACATTGTCTTGTTAATAGCAAATTCGAATGAATGAGTGAATGCTCAATGACCTAAAGTTTGTATAGTATGCATTTGATCCTTCGATCAATAATAGTACTAGATTCCCGATGAGCGCTTCAAAAACGGCACGAAAAATAAGACCACAAATAATTTTGTGGTCTTATTTCAAATTAGTATTGTCCAAGCATAGCCAACGTTAAGACGTCGAGATGCCGTAGTGCGCGTTTTAAAACTGTGAAAATAACCACCGTAAAACCACGATTTTGGAAGAATTTTTTTATTTCGGTAAGTTTATATTATTTAAGTGTTTTTTCGTGAAATAAAAACAGGATAAATAGTAAAAATAATTAAGTTAGCTAATATTTTGATGTTTGGCCAATGTTTGCAACAACGCACCAACTATTGTTACAAACATCGACTGTTTTGGAACCGGCAATACATGGAGTAGTGTTGTTATTTTATATTTTATTTTTGTTTATAGATTTTCTAGCGAACCATTTTGATGTGCAGAATACATAAACCTTATAAACATTCGAGAATATGTTCAATTTATTTAAATAGTTTGGACATAACTGGGAACACGCAAATAGATTACAAAAATCTTTATCGGAAGAAAACTATAAGTACCTGTAGGTATTTTCATGAAATACTTTAAAACTGTATTCAATAAACCGCGCCTGTTTCTTTACAGGTTCAACAAGTTTAAGTTCTGATGATACCACAGGAATACGTGAGGAGCCTCGTTAGATCATGAAAAACATTGTATGCACCTATATAATTTGAGGGTTGCCTCGATTTCTCTAGGACTTGGTGACAACGGGACCACCACAAGAGTATATGCTTTAGAATAAAAAAAAGAATTTTTAACATCGGTTTACAATTATTGGTGGAGAAATAGGTGGACAAACAAACAAAATATAGTCGAATGGACAACCTCCTTTTTTTAAAGTCGGTTAAAAATAGTACCTACTACTTAGTCTACTACTTTAAAAAAAAAAATTGCCACCATACAAAACGAGCCTTGGCCTAAAAAAATATATTCTGCAACTCCACGTCTTTCAATACTTACTGTGTTCTGAGCATTGAAATGTAATACCAAGAAATACGTCTAGTTCTAAATTAGTGTAAGCACGAAATTGTCAACGTAATTTTTTTAACCTTGTCACTTAGATTTTAAGATACATTTTAGAATAAATATTTTTGTACTCATGACTTTTTATTTTCAAGCGACGTTTTAAATTTATTGCCTTTTAGCTTTCTCCGATGAAAGGACTTAAATAAATATCTTTTGCAATTGTTATTAAACTTTATGTGAGGGTGTTATGGTTTATAATAAACTGAAGTTGTTAATATTATTAAACTTTTTTCTATGAAATATAGATGTTTACGTGTGTGCAAACGTGGACACTTTAGCGATTCATTTTTGTTCCTGATCCTTAATCTAGTTCTATTATTGATCGAAGATTTGATCACATAAAGTTACGTCATGATGTCGATAGGTGCTTCTTCTAGTTCAAGGAAGTTTCTTAGTCACAACTATTTATAGACTCCGTTTTTATGCCTTTTGTAACTTACTGAATACTCCTTCAATGTAAATCTATACTAATATTATAAAGCTGAAGAGTTTGTTTGTTTGTTTGCTTGGATGCGCTAATCTCAGGAACTGCTGGTCCGATTTGAAAAATTCTTTCTGTGTTAGATAGTCCATTTATCGAGGAAGGCTATAGGTTATATATCATCACGCTACGACCAATAGGAGCGAAAACGGGGAAAATGTGACGCAAACGAAGTTGCGCGGGACACCTAGTATTAATATAAGATTTACTATAAAAGATTCTAGCAATAGGCTCGACCTTTTTTTTTACATTGCCCCACACCAGGAGTTTCTCTTGTATCGTGGGTGCGTTTACAAAAATTTAAACTCACATACACAAACAGCCAGACCCGGAACAACTATCTGTTGGTCATACCTATATTTGTTCCGTGCAAGGATCGAACACGTGACACGCAGCGAGACAGTCAATCGCTTAGCCAATGCGCCAACCGTGCCGTCAAACATTGCACATGGAATGGATATTACATGGCACTTAAAACATAACTGGCGAAATGTGGGTGTACTATTAGTGTACCTCTGCTTAGCTCTTCCCGGATTACAGGCGTGATGTTATGTTATGTATAAGAATATATTACAGAAAATGAAAAGATCCTACAAACAGTTTCGGAACATAATAATATTTACAAGTTTGACTGACAGTCAATTAAAAATATTGAAATGGCTCAAAAGACCACCATTTATCAACAAAAGAAAGACGTTCGTTCAGAAAAACAAAAACACGAATGTTTTATGCAGTTGCAGTTTTTTCGAGAAGACTTTAGAACATAAAAACCTTGTGACTTTTAGTCTTTAAGTGCTGTATGAATGTAAAACCAAGGTTGTCCTGCAAGTGACTAAGACCGCATCAAGATTTCAATCTATCTATATATGTATACTTATCTATACTAATAATAAAGCTGAAGAGTTTGTTTGTTTGTTTGCTTGAACGCGCTAATCTCACGAACTACTGGTCCGATTTGAAAAAATTGTTCAGTGTTAGATAGCCCATTTATCGGGGAAGGCTATAGGCGATATATACGCTACGACCAATAGGAGCGGAGCAGCAATGAAAAATGTTGCGAAAACGGGGGAAATGTGATGCAGACGAAGCTGCGCGGGACAGCTAGTTTAAGTGTAAATAAACGACTCCTTTTACACAGTTCCCAGTTTATGTATTAATACCAGTAATAATAAGAAACCATAATGTAGGTGATAGCTACAAATAGCACAATAATAATAAACATTAGCACCACAGTTGGACTCTGCAACTCATTCACATAAAAAGAAAACGCGGTGCCATAATAATTACAAATGTCAAGGGAATGAGTAATTGCAGTAATATCGCAGCCATTTTTATTTTGCACTGAGTTATTTAATAACAGGAGCTGTGGTATTGCTTCAAAAAATAAAAGCAGTCGTACATGGCAAAAAAGAGGGAACCCATAATTAAAATCCTTTTATGCTTTTTATGAAGTTTTTTTTTCCTTCCGCAAGGGACCAACTTTAGAACCTTGCAATTAGGTAAATGCATGATATTTCTAGCATGCCCTTTTATTGTTTTTTTTTTCGTACAGCATCATAACCTTTACGTACAAGTTTATTTTTTGAACTAGATACCTACAGTAAAATCGTGAGGTAAATGTGCGGGAGGAACGTTTTGAGTATGAATGCTGATGGCTTGTAGGCAGTGGCAGATTTACCACTAGGCTGAGTGAGTAGGGGGCGACAGATTTTTGCGGCGGCAAATTTTAGGACCGAATTTCTTTTTTTTTTGCTACCTCGGAGCAATCAAATAGATTTCTGTATGGCGGTTTTCTCATGTTTTACAGATAAAAGTCTGCAACAAATTTTGCGAATGACTTCCCCTCTCACTTGTGGTTCGCCGCCCACCTACCAGTAATCGGCATCTTGAAATTGCAGTAAATCCTACATGATCGAGCTTCAATTAGCTCAAAAATAAACCCAACAATAATTTTACGTGCAATTTTTGAATTGTAAAAATTTGTGAATTGTTGGATTGTAAAAATAATCTAGGACAAGAAAATTGTAGAAGCAAGGGCGGCAAAAACTTTACAGCCAATACCTTGAAAATATAAATCCGCCACTAGCTAGGTACTAGGTAAGTGTAGGGAAAAACCAAAGAACCGTCGGATGGTCTGTGTGAAAGATTATGAGGGTAGAAGGGTCACACCTAGCCTGAATAATGAAACCAATAATGAAGATAAGTATGAACTGCCTCGCTGATCTAGTGGTCATAAGCGCGACTGCTGAGCAAGACGTCCTGGGTTCGATTCCCGGGTCGCGCAAAGTGCTACTGGGTTTCCTCATCAGGAATTTCTCAGTAGCAGCCGCGGAGTCTGGATTTGTGCCCGGCAATAGGCTCGCCTCCTTTTACATTGGACTTGAAACATATCCGGCAAAATTTGGGTGTACCTACTATTAGGTACACCACTGCGTAATGGTGCGATTGACATGCTGCGCCGACCCCAAATAAATAGGACTAAGGGTTGGAGAATGTTCATGATATTTGCCAGCTAAGAGGAATATTATGATAATACACATAAGTGCGTTGTTACCAGCCACCCACTATTCATTCAGTCCATTTACTCACAAGGATGGGATTGTTTTTCGAAATGATCCTCCATTGTGTGCCGTTGATTGTTGTTATGGACTTATTGAGTGCATTGTTCTGAGTACTTACATCTTCTCATTGAGGTGGAGGCTGTACGCGAACGGTTTGAACTGGGGTAACTTGAAGTGCTCATTTGTTATATTACTTTTGTATGATTCTGTCTGAGGATTGATTAACTATCATCAAAAACATGTCTTTTGCTAAAGAACGAAGAACGGTAACCCTTATCTACACTCATTAGAGCTGATTCTCTAAAATTCAAATAAGTTATAATTGGAAAATAAATATCATCATCATCATCATTTCAGCCGAAAGACGTCCACTGCTGGACTTAGGCCTCCCCCAACGCCACATTGACATAAAGGGGGTTTTGCCATAATCGCCACGCTTGGAAGGCGGGTTGGCGATCGCAGTACTGTTGTCACAAAAGCACAGAGAACTCTGCTGCCCAATCTCTGGCAAGTCCCTTAGTCGCCTCTTACGACACCCACGGGAAGATATGGGATGGTGCTATTCTTTACGTCCGACACCATACGGAACAAAATAAATATAGCTGTTTGCTTTTGTGTAGGAATGATTTGAAACGGTTTTATTTATGAGTCAAATAAAGTTATCTGCCGATAGAAAGATTAGCGTAAAAGGCGTTTCAATTTAACTAAGCAATTTAAAAAAAATTGAATTAGTTCTTTAACCGTAGCGTTAATATCCCTTCACAATTTATTCTAAACAAAGAAACCAATGTTTTCAATTAACAAGACCCTCAAATTACAGCTTTTAAAACAGGATAAAGTCCTCACTTCTAAAAGCTTATTCGACTTCATTAATAAAAAGGGCTTTTGTTCAGCACTAAAGCTTTGTATGTGAAGCTCTGGAAATTAAGTGGTATGGAACAACGGAGTCAATAGGGCTCACAACGACAAACATGTTCTAGGTGATTGGAAACAATAAGTTAGGGTTGACTCTCTGTTCAGGGAGACCGAAAAGTTTAGATTTAGACATGGCACTTTCTTTCAGGTCTGAGACGCAATGCCGCAATACAAAGAAAACTATCACAAAGTAATTTATATTGGTTTAATTTAGGGTTGCCATATCTAAAATTTGGCAACTAGGACAAGACGTTTGAAAACCCCGGATCTTAGAGCCCAGAACCCGGACATGTTAACAGGTTTTTTTTTTAAATAGTCTGTGTAATAAAAAACTGTTGATTGCGGCGTATGTTGCGGGCGGCCCAAGACCATAAAATTTTTCAACCCGGACTACAAATGAAGCCCCGCCCGGACGCTCCCCGGATACCCTCTAAACTAGGACAAATCCGGGGAAACCCAGACGGATGGCAACCCTACTTTAGTTAAATAGAAAAAAGAAGTTAGACAACCATAGTTTTATTGAAATAGATATTCTTAACAAAAGTAAAAAAAAAAAGTTTCTATCAAGTTGTTGGCAATTTATTGCGATGAGACTTCTTTTCAGGGCAAGCAATAATAGCCACATAATATGTCTTGGCGAAAATATTAAATCGTCAGCTTGGTTGGTAGTGTTGATCTACTTTTTTTATGAATGTGCTGATCCTCGATGGATTGCCTCCGCCCTGAGGAGAGCGGACGGGTTTGTCAGACTCGTATTGACTAAAACCATCCCGGTGTTCCCTCGTACTCTTGCGTCGGGGGCAGCGGGATCTAATGCGACTTCCGCTGCCCCAGACTAGTGCTGGCCTGCTTGACCTGTTCGGACCGTCCCTGGGGGGAGTGAGGTGTACTCCCTCCGTTACGAGTGTTCGTCGACTATATCAACCTAGGGCGCACCCAGACACATCAGACACTCGGGGAAACTCGTTGGATTTTCTCAGTCAGTCAGCATTATTTAAGTAATTTATTTTTCATCCCACCATCTCGGAACGAGTATTTTTAATCTTCAATATCTGAGTGGAAAAGCCGTTTTTATTCTCTAGAGGATAAAGTAAATTGAATTTAGAACATCGTCTGTACTAAGTTTGTGAATTAAAAAAAACATTAAACCTATTTACTGCTACCTCTATGGTGCCGAATATATCATACAACTTTTTTTTAATTTGTTAAAAACTCAGGACTCGGAACCTTCTTGGTGTTCTTTTTTCAATTTGCTTTGTACGCGGTTCTTTACGCGGCATTTTTTCACGTCATTTTTAATTATACCGTAATATTATTTTGTTATAATTTAAAGATTATTCTGTAATACTTACCTGTCATAATGTAGTAATTAATACCTAAACTGAAATAAAAGTGTACCTATCTTGTGATTGTAAACGTTTTTTTTTTTTGCATTTAGTCATTTCCTCGCTGAGGTGGAATGAAAAGTTACGTGTTGCACTCGAGTGCAAAGATTTTTCAACTCGTGCTCTTTTGATTCCCTCGCTAACGCTCAGGATTCTAATTTTAGAATCCTTCGCTTGCTCGGTCATCAAAATTGAACACGCGGTTAAAAAGCAACTTTGCACTCTTGTATAACAAATAACTATTAAACATTGCTTCATGTTGAATAAATGATTTAAGACGATGTATGTATTTCATAAAGCAGTGTTTATAAACGTGGTAATCCTAATTGCAGCAGGTGTGGAGTGATCCATTGTTCAGTTATTAGTATTATATGCCGCATTGTTAACAGCGCCCCCTTCAAATGCATTGCAAACATTTAATTGACTGATATGATTTCTTTCATTTATATAATAAGTACCTACTAGCTGTCCCGCGCAACTTCGTCTGCGTCACATTTTCCCCGTTTTTACAAAATTTTTCATTGCTTCTCCGCTCTTATTGTCGCAGCGTGATGATATATAGCCTATAGCCTTCCTCGATAAATGGGCTATCTAACACTGAAAGAATTGTTCAAATCGGACCAGTAGTTCTTGAGATTAGCGCGTTCAAGCAAACAAACAAACTCTTCAGCTTTATAATATTAGTATAGATTATAATTATTATTATTATAGAAGTATAGATAACAGCTAACATGAGATGTAAACCGTTATACAATCTAGAAAATTGATTTCTTATTTATGGAACTAGTGGCTACCTGCACAAAAATATATTTAGAAAATAAAAATTAAAGCAACAATAGTTAGCTAACTGGTTAACTGGTGATTTATGCCCAATTTCCTGATGCAATTCGATTTCTCCATGTTGTAATTGTGCGCTGCAACCTCCTTGAAACGAATTTATTGTAACATATTCACATAAACGACGTGCGCAACGTTACTAAGTTTTAAATGGATCAATTTCAATGCGTATTGGGAAATGTCGTATTCACATAACTGCACACATAGAATATGTACCAATACGTACTTTTACTTTAGCTACATGATTTAATTTTTAATCGATATAATAATTTGCTTTAAGATTGTGTGCCAGATGGGCTTCCCATCGGCAAAAGAGTCGATCTTCCTTATAAACTTTCAACTGCTATTGCCCTCTACAGGGAATATACTTAATAGGAATAAGGAACTCTTGTGCTTCATGCTTAACGCAGAGTTGTTTGGGTTGTTGTCTGTCGTTCAAAGAATGCTTTACATTAAGTTTGCATTAAAAGGAAGCATTGACATCAGCCATACTTAAGTATTTATTATTTATTAAATTATTATGTTATTATTAAAGCTCGCCCACACTGTCCCACTGCTGGGAAAAGGCCCATTCCTTCCAACGGTAACGATTTTGTGCTACTTCTTTCCAATTCTCAAGGGAGACATTCAATTCGTCCCGCCATCTTCTTCGTAGTCTGCCAGTACCCCGTGTCACTGTTTCAAGGCACCAATTCAGTAATTTAGTCATAAAAAACAAAAGGAACAAATACCTATTCTTGTTCGATCAAAAAGTACAGTTAGGTACGTTTGTAGGAAAAACGGTCGAATGCATTAACATTTATTAATTTAAAACAAACATCTAATAAAATGGAAAAATACACCGGAAATAGTTAAATACTTAAATTCAAACCGCGAGAAAACATCTATTGACACAGCGAACACGTCTCGTATGTCTTAATAACAGCACTTTAAGAGGTTTAAGATGACTTTATAATACGCGGATCGTGCTCCACTCCCGCGCAGCCTATTAAGGTGCGTGCGCGCATGTCCCGACGTAACAGTGCGACCACTGAATAGATATGTGGGTAAAAGTACCAGTCTATACAACGTGTACACAAAATGTATCAAATCAAATCAACAATTTCTTTGCAAACATGGGTAATTTGTACATAGATTTGTTATTATCAGAGGTCGGAATTAGGTAGAGTTATTTTTGTACTTGCATCGAAATGTTGATATTAATATGGATCTCCCCTTGCGTGTGCGCATTGGAATTTTGCAACTTCGGAAATCCGATGTCGGATGGTTTAAATTGTGTAAAAGTAAATAACTTTTTTATTTAAAAAATCCCAGGATTGTTCTGCTCTTTAAAATTAAACTCGGGATTAGAGGCATATCTACTTTATTCTTTCGCAGTATGAAATCAGTGTAAGTACACAAATAACTCTACCTAATTCCGACATCTGGTAATAGCTTTTGTCAATTAATATTTGGTTTAATATTATCAAACAAAATTGTCAATTAGTATTATCAATAAAGTTTAACCATAGTTAACCATGTGGACCATCAAACTGAACCACTTTCGTCATGACATTCAATAAATAGCTGTTGGGCACAGATTGCTATGGCGTAGTACCTACTGGTATAAGGTTGTTAATGTGACTCAAGTGTTGAACTGGAATAAACACGTATTAATATTGCATAAATTCGTCTGAATCTGCCTGGCACTTCGATCTCGGATTTTAATTTCGATCTCATTCATTATCTTGAAAATTGTTTTATTGTCAATAAAAGTATACTTAGACAGTATATATAGAGGAGCTAGTGGCTAAATAATAACAGCCGCCCAGGTCGATCTTTAAGGTTAAGCCGTGCTTGCCGAGGTTGGTCTGTGGATGGGTGACCATAATTACATATCGAGTTTCCTCCGTGCCTCGGAAAGCACGTTAAGCCGTTGGTCCCGGCTGTCATTTGTAGATCTTTGACAATCGTTACGAGTAGTCAGAAGCTAAGTCTGACATCCAGCCTGACCAAGGGGTATCGTATTACCCAGTTACTGGGTTGTGGAGATCAGATAGGCAGTCGCTTCATGTAAAATACTGGTACTCAGCTGCATCCGGTTAGACTGGAAGCCGACCCCAAGATAGTTTGGGAAAAGGCTAGGAAGATTTTTTTTGTCAAAAAAAAATAATTAAATGCGGTAGACTGCCAAACTATGTAGTAACTTATGATATTGGTACCACTTTTCGATCAAAAAACTTAAGAACCTGTCGACCAAAAAATCGCTTAACTAAGAAGATCACGTCTTGTAAACTTATTTGTAGTTTAACAATCCTGCCACAGTTTATTCGCATTATTAATAAAGTATTGTCCCTATGTTATGGGAGTTATTAACTGGCGAAATATGGATATGTACGCACGACGACAAATTAAGCTGTACAAAACCAGTTAAAGCCGATCTCATGCCATGCTAAGTAGCCATACTAAGTAAGTTGGCATGCACAACGATTTTCGGGTTTCAGGCGCGCGAAATATTTTTTGTTTTTCATGGTTTATTTGCGGTTTATTAACGGCTCATTATCCAGTACTCCATTTATTTGCATGCTACATTTTCCATGCTAACTTCAGAGAGGTCGATGATAACAGGCTTGATGTTACATATATTTTTGATCTTATTTATCAATTATTTATGTATCATTACATATTTACATTATTTACAAACTACAAATATATCTAAAATAATAATAAAATATGTACAAATATCAAAATTACAGGGCGTCAAAAAATTCGTCCACATCGCTGTCAACAGGAAAAGTGCCCAGAACGCTGGCCGCATTGCCACGTTGGATGGCAATGCTGATTCTTTGGGCAAAAAAAGGCCAGCCTTCTGGTCACGTGAAGAGTCGACCAACCGTTTAGCGATATCTCGATACAGAAGGTGGGCACTCGGGCCCCATGGCCCTAGTGTTTCAACCCCAAACGGCTCAAACACATAATTACCAATTAAGTTATTGTATTTGCGCCGTTTAAGGTTTTCAGCACCTGCAGCAGCAGCCCCAGCGCAGCTCACCGTGCTAGGAAGATGGGATGGCGCAAGGGTGTCGACGCAAGTCGCATCCCACACCAAAGGCCTACCCAACTTCCATGGCATTATGGTCATGCCATCTGGTCTCTTCCCATCGACGCGTGCCAAGCCATTGGGTTCTAAGACAGCTGGCACCCCGGCGGTGGCAAGAGCACGACGAATAAGATCATTAATGCTAGCGTGCCGCGCTATCCGACCTGCACTCTTACTGCAGGAAAGGCCATGGTGTCCGAGGCCGTCGACTGCTTCACCACATCGACAGCGATGTGGAGCCCCGCAAGGAGCGCCCAATCGCAGACATGTAGCGAGCCGGAATGTTGTGTCACCTAGCATAGTGCCTATGTAAGGTGACGGTAGTGCCTGAAGCCAGAGACCCGACTCCCACTCACCCACAGCCAGCAGGCGGGCACGCTCAGCAGTATTGGTAGACGTATTAATAAGTTTATTCCGTACCAAACTGCATAGCGGCTCATCCCACTGTCTCTGGGAAAATGGGTTCTCGGGCCGATCCGTGTCCGGGCAAGCCACTTTCCAGGCGTCCTCTGCGTCCGCCAAGCACGGCACTTCCGAATCAACCAGGGAGAGAGTTAAAATCTTCCTGGTTAGCTTTTCAGTGCTGTGGACAGACGACAGGAACGCCGGTAAGCTTACACTAGAAATTTTGCGGACGCCGAGGCCACCAAAACGAATTGGTAGGGTAGCTTGCAGCCACGCTCGGTCGTCCAGGGCCACATTAAGAATGGATGTTAATGTGTTGCGAATAATATGGTCAATTTTGTCCAAAAGTTCTGGTTTCGTCCAAAGAGGCGAAGAACGGAGAAAATACATAAAATTTGGACCTATTGAAATTATTATATTATTATTATTATTTGAATTATTTATTTATTTATTTTATCACAAAATCCACAGCTATTTACAATTTTATCCTAAACTATTTTAACTTATCCTACAGCCAATTAAGGATTTATAATTTAAAAAATACAGCAAATCAATAATAAAAAATAAAAAATTGCTTAATTAATTTAAGCATCAATATTAACTTGTTGTTACTTAACCTACTGCTTCTTGTTTAGAAGCGCAAGCGCACGTGTAAGTGAGCGGCGGAACTAAACGGCGGAAGTCCTTTATCTGTGGGGCGTTCATCTCTCGCACAATGATGAGCTAAGCTTCGCTATTGATGCTGCGGAATTTTTGGTTAAGTAGATCATGGACCAACGTTCAAGTTAGTACTTGTTGAGTAGGTTTTTTATATGCTGACATCATCTGCCTAAACTTTTCCTAACGTCGCGTTGGATAGACTTCCAGTCTTACGAGATGCAGCTGTAGGTTATTTTTTTATTAATGTGTTAAATGATAAATGATGTTTATTTTTCAAGTAGGTTTTTACAAACACTTTTACACGTCTATTTTTTTTTTTAAACTAGATGTGGCCTGTGTTTTGTACCTGACTACTCTGAAAAGAAACAGCCGAAACAAACTCATAGATCACAGTCTCTTTTAAGGTCCAAACATAATCTTGGGCAACTCACAGACTATGCAGATACGTGTCTGAAATGGTCTTTTGAAGTTGTTTTATTTTAGGCGGATTTTAGCAGAGAGCATGACAATCATTGTCAGCTGTGATGTCGACGTACTACGACTACGGAGTCGACATGAAGTGTTTAAATAACATAAAACTGCGATATCACTCGCGATGTTCGAAAAAGCATTATCAACAAGATATGACCAAAAAGGAGCGGAATTCGAAAGAAAAGAAAATGTAAGTACCTAATTCCAGGGGGTTACTACATGACGTCTTATAGCAGTATTGTTTTATTCTTATTCCAGTGTGGGAAAGAGACGGAGCTATAGAGAACGTCTAGCGCCATCTCTTTCCCACTCTGGAATAAGATTAAAACAATACTGCTTTAAGACGTCATGGTATGCCACCAGATAGCTTACCTGGAGGTAGGTATGTACTGAAACAGACAACTTCCTATAAAATATTAAGATGTCTTCTTCTTGTCCATGGATTAAACAATTACTTGCTCTATTTTTAAATACCCCAAAGGTATTGCAATCATCACATCATCTTAATTGTTTAGATCTCAGTTCCATTATTTTTAATATTACACCACCATTTATAATAACGTCTATTATTATAATTATAATCCTGTCTACTACTCGTAACATAGTTTTAAGCACTTTATTCACTACACGAAATGGGCCATGTTGTCTTTTTTTAGGGTTCCGTACCCAAAGGGTCAAACGGGACCCTATTACTGAGACTTCGCTGTCCGTCCGTCCGTCCGTCCGTCCGTCTGTCACCAGGCTGTATCTCACGAACCGTGATAGCTAGCCAGTTGAAATTTCTACAGATTATGTATAACTGTTGCTGCTATAACAACAAATACTAAAAACAGAATAAAATAAATATAAAGGCTCTTACCCACTGCATCGGAATTACTTATGATATATGGCACCAGATTTAATTAGATTAAGCAAACAGACGTCGGCAATCCGTCAACGTCTCGTTACGCGCCACCTTCCTTGACAACTACCCAAGTCAATATGGCATTATGGCTACCCAGTACCCGCAACGACTTGACGTTTCGCCAGAGAGAATTGTAGACCGCTTCTCTCTCGTCTGTGGTCACAGTTTAGTTTGCAACGTGAATCATATGAAGCCTTTCTGCAAAGGCGCCGTCACGGCCAGACTGACATACGACCGTCCTCAGGCGTTATTGTATTCCTTGTAACAAACTATGTCTAATCACCAAGACATCCGCTCTTCCATCCTGACAAACTATGACAAACATTACTCTCGTCGTAACTGTTACTGTTTCAGAACAAAAGAAAGCGTGTATTCTTTCGATCACTCACGGACTAGACGGCATTTTTCTCCTACCAAGAAAGCGTGTGTCCTTTCGACCACTCATGGACCGGACGGCACCTTTCCCCTACAACGAAAGCGTGTGTCCTTTCGACCACTCATGGACCGGACGACACCTTTCTCCTACAACGAAAGCGTGTGTCCTTTCGACCACTCATGGACCGGACGACACCTTTCTCCTACAACGAAAGCGTGTGTCCTTTCGCCCACGCATGGACCGGACGACACCTTTCTCCTACAACGAAAGCGTGTGTCCTTTCGACCACTCATGGACCGGACGACACCTTTCTCCTACAACGAAAGCGTGTGTCCTTTCGACCACTCATGGACCGGACGACACCTTTCTCTAACACCTGGACCGGACGGGTGTGTCCTTTCAACCAGCCGCTATCAGCTGCATGGCCCGGACGACACTGTCCTTTCGACCAGTGAACATTTAAGGTTGGACCGGATGAATGTGTCCCCTCAACCAGCCGCTATCAGCTGCATGGCCCGGACGACATTATCCCTTCGACCATACCAACGTTTGGACCGGACAACTGCGTCCCTTCGACCATACCAGTGTATGGACCGGACAACAGCGTCCCTTCGACCAACGTCATCACAAAAACATCATAAACCGGGCACCTGCGTCCCTTCGATCATCGTAAAGCATGAACCGGACAACAGTGATATTTCGACTAAACACACTTTCTTTTCGACTGAAACATGTGGACCACACAAGCGCTTACTCCAAACGTCAAAGAACTTTTACAAATTACGCCAGCATCTAATAATTCCTGAACTTATTGGCCGACAACCTATTTTATCAAAATATCGCCTATTTTAATGGTACGATCTCCATCGTGCATTTTAAATCATAACCTCCGATGCCAGTAAGGTTTACTGATTATGATGTCACCCATAAACCAATTAAACAAGCCATGTTTAAGCAATGAGTCAGATGACCTACTTATCGAAAAAGAAAAGAAACGGTCTCACCCGATTATGTTGTGAGGGTACCCTCTTGATGATTTGTGCTCGTAGGTTTGGACGCTTTCCTTGTTGCTTGAAAAATTCATTGGTTATGTTCCTCACTTTGCTTTACTTTCGTGGAGGGCGCGATTCTTTATCCCACTTATGATAAAGGCTCTTACCCACTGCATCGGAATTACTTATGATATATGGCACCAGATTTAATTAGATTAAGCAAACAGACGTCGGCAATCCGTCAACGTCTCGTTACGCGCCACCTTCCTTGACAACTACCCAAGTCAATATGGCATTATGGCTACCCGCAACGACTTGACGTTTCGCCAGAGAGAATTGTAGACCGCTTCTCTCTCGTCTGTGGTCACAGTTTAGTTTGCAACGTGAATCATATGAAGCCTTTCTACAAAGGCGCCGTCAAATATTTAAGGGGGGCTCCCATACAACGAAGTGATTTTTTTCTCGTTTTTATAAATAATGGAACGGAACCCTTCGTGCGCGAGTCCGACTCGCACTTGGCCGGTTTTTTATTTATAAATGATGGTACGGAACCCTTCGTGCGCGAGTCCGACTCGCACTTGGTCGGTTTTTTTTAATTAATATTATTTATCCGGCTGTTATATTATACTTTAAACAAAAAAAAAAAAACACACGGGCACTCATAAAACCTCGCCAAAAGGGTGCTCGGTTGGGGTTGGTCCTTTCATAAGGAGAAGAACCGGCAAGAAACTATATGGTTACACTTTTAAAATCATTTAGTTTTACAATATTTCTGTTACAGCGTTAGTACTTAAAAATATGGGAGGACATCGTAGGCTCGACAATAAGTCGTTGCTTACTAAAAAACGTAGAACGAGATAAAAAGTTACCAATGATCTAGGATTATAAGGCCTACAATGTACACACATTTACAAACAATCGGTAAATAAGAAAAAGAGTCAATACAACAACAAAAAAAAAACTGCATACCTACATACTGCAATCCAACAGGACTCACACAAATCACGTAACATCACATCCTAGAGCTCCGTACATTTACTCCACGGTCCACACATACTTCAGCAAACTAGAATCCAGTTATCTGAGCATTTTCTCAGAAACTATAAGTATATAGTAAAATACTCTTGTGACATGCGGGTACCATATTTGTCACCTGAGCGGAGCCGCTATGTAACGGAAAGGGGACGCAAGTGCGCGATCTGAGATACCGATTGCGAGTGCGTTTGACATATTTTTGTACTAACGGCAAAAGAGTTTAAGAGCATTTACGCCTTACGGCATTTCGTACAAAATTTCAAGTCCTTATTTTCCGAAATGACTGAAACGATTTTAATGAAACATATTACGCATAAGCAGGATACATAGATCTAAAAAGTTACAACTAAAACATTTTCAAAATGTCTTTTAATAAAATAGATAATTGGAAGTTTCTGTTTATAGAGATAATTTATAATCGGTCTAATTTAGCTGTAAAACTATTTTTCGAAAATATTTTTAAGTAACTTTTTAGACTTATGTATCCTGCTATGCGTATGTTTCATTAAAATTGGTTCAGTCATTTTGGAAAATAAAGACTTGAAAGTTTGTATGAAATGTCGTAAGGCGTTAACGCTCTTTAGTGTGAGGGTAAAAAATGAATTATGCAGCATTATAGGGCTGTCAGGCTTATTATTACAGGGCTTTTCTCCTCTCTACCTCCGGGCATGTGGATTTTATAGACATAAAAGATTAGAAGATGAGCCAATTATTATTAGAAAGCGTATCTAAGCCCAAATCGTGGTCCAAAATAAGTCTAAATTAAGCTTTAATTATGAGTAAATGCTAAAAGCCGAGTTTGATTTTTGGGTTTTAGGATTTAAGTGGCATGTTTCAGATATTTGATAAAAAAACAATGGAAAAATATTTGCAAACCTATACTTTATAAAATGCTTATGTTGTTGCTACAATGCTTATTAACCTGCATGTAATTCTGTTTTGCTAACCATAATAACTTCATATCAGTAGATATCGTTTGATTGCCAATAAATTATATGAAAACTCAAGTGGAACCTATATCGATAGATAGGTAGAGGAATAAACTTGCATTAAATGTTACCAGGTCGCCTGTTTGTGTAGACATATCAAGTTTATTTACATATTTATTCTGCTGATAAAGTTTGTAATATATCCTTTAAAATTAACATAAATAAGGTTTAATTTTCCTACGTACGTGTGTTACATGTGTGCGCATAATATCATTACCATATGTTCATTCAGTTAATTGCAATCAAGTCATTATTGATATTAAGTACTAGATCCAAAGTAAACGCGAGGTGTTAAATTCAAGATTTAGTCACTTATTGCTTTTTATTACTTATTAAACACAGAAATATTTAATTTTTTGTTAAAATTTATCATTTTTATTTTTTAATTTCTGTTTATCACCAGCTACATCCATTTTATCAGGTTACAATATTAGTCTTGGTTGCGTTGTAAAATAATTGTATTGTAATTCTGTAATTGTAATTCTTATTGTTTTTTGCTCTAAGAGCCTAGCCAACTCCAATTTCAATTTTAATTTTACCCACTATAAGTCAGATAAGAATATTTTGATATAAATCACGATTTTCAAAATTTGAATTGTTCTTTTCTGACTGGGCCAGAATATCGTAGCCTTGTAGCAGCGTAGCAACTAGCGATTCCAAGAATTTTCTGTATTATAAAACTGCTTTCTACAATATGCATGCTATGTATAAATAGTAACATTGTATGCTTGTATCTTATGAGCTAACAGCACTATCTAAGTGTGTCAAACGCGATGAAGTTTGCACTGTCATGTTTCTTCTAAGACGCAGGCAACGTATTCAATGAGTCGTAAAGTTGTAACTGTAAGTCATAATTTTATGGTCGTCAGTAATTATAATTAAACAGCAAATTAATTCCTCTTTTATTTTTTAATAATTTATAAGTAACTGTAGATTCTTGATGGCTGACCGGTGTAGCGGCGTAGCAATGCGTAGCCCAATAACGTAGTAATAAAAATACGAAAAATATAATCGCTGAATGACAAACTGACTGTCCTGTAATATACAACACTCAGACACCCCAAATGATTTTTAATTCAATTGACCTAATTCTGAGCGAAAAAAAATCCTTCAAAAAAACGTTAAGGTTTTATGTGCTGTTTTAGTTTTACTAGCAATTCTGATCGTTTCTTTCTTTCTTTATTTTTTTCCCGCGTATGAGAATATTTTAATTGGATGACAAACTTTTCCCATATCTTCCCGTGGGTGTCGTAAGAGGCGACTAAGGGACTTTCCAGAGAATGGGCAGCAGCGTTCTCTGTGCTTTTGTAACGACCGTACTGCGATCGCCAACCCGCCTGCCAAGCGTGGCGATTATGGCAAAACCCCCCAAAATGCCAATGTGGCGACACTTGGGGGAGGCCTATGTCCAGCAGTGGACGTCTTTTGGGCTGAAATGATGATGATGATGATGACAAACTTTTGTGTTTGTTTACTTATTTTGGCGGGTTTGCGCACGTGATGGCTTGACCTATGAACAAAAATACACAGGGCAACATTTTTTACGAAGATTTTTTGAAAAATGTGACCAATATTAAAAAGTGGTTCAATTGATTCTGCTCATTATTCTGATCAAACTATTTTCAGGTTTTTCGCATTTAACGTTACACGTTGTATACATTTCCTATTTTGTACATACTTAGTTCACTAGAAGAAGAATATTAATAAGACATTCAAGGTGTAAACGGACCATTCACGGAGCCGTTAACCAAGAAAATGTGTACGTCAAATTAAGTAACCCGCAAAAATTGTAGCTGAGAAACGGCTTTTTTTCGGTAAAAAAAAGGTTTACTGTAGGACTCCAATATAAAGTATTCAAAACATCGTGCTGACTAATGCATTAATCAGTACAGGGTCATAAAGATGCCCTGGAGCTGCATTAGGGAGGCACTCCGGTATCATCGGATCTACCTTCGTCGTGTGGTCGGGGGCTACCTGACAGATAGGACCGTCATCTACCCCGGTCGCACCGAAGAATGGAACCGGCGAGAGATGTCGTGCGGTGTTCCATAGGGATCGGTTCTGGGGCCGCCCTTGTGGAACATCGGTTACGACTGGGTGCTGCCCGCCGACCTCCCTAGCGGTGTCAGCGTAGGAAACTACGCTGACGACACGCTGGTGCTGGCACAAGGGAAAAATATCGCAGTGACGGGGAGAACAAGTGCCTTTCGGCTTTGTTATCGGTCTTTTTACGCCTAATATATTTACCAAAACAAAGATTCTTATCGTTAGTCTAGTTGCCGGTCAGCTACTTGTGAGCATGAGGTGCTGAGTTCGTTCTCAGATTTGCCGAGGTGTATGTAATTGGCTGTTTCTGGATTTGGTAATGGGACTTAAACATAGGTGGGTGTACCTACTAGGTATAGGTACATCATTATCATCAGCCTATAATGTTCCCACTGCTGGGACCCAGGCCTCCTCTCTACGAGAGGGAGTGGGCTGTAATTCACCACGCGGGCCAATTGCGGGTTGGTAGATGTCACATGTTTTCGAATTTTTAGTTCTAGGACATCCCGGTTTCCTCACGATGTTTTCCTTCACCGTTTTTGAGGGCAGCGGTGATGAAATAAATTACACAAAGTAATGCGCGTCTGCCTGGGTTCGAACCCACGACTTACTGCTCGTAAGTCGGGGCTGCCACCACTGGGCCACCGCTGCTCTCCTATAGGTACACCTCTCCCTAACTTTTAGGAAAAAACAGGCTTATGTAATAGTATTTATTTAATACAACTTTGTTTTTTATTACACATTCGTCATTAATTTCGAGAAATGGAAACAGAACACCATAGATATACATTTTCTTGTAGCTACACTACCCGTAGTCGACAGATGTGGCATGCGGCGCGCTACGGTTCAATGCGGGTCGCAATTCGCAATGCGCCTGCGACTGTCTGTGTAGAGACGTACAGCTATCTGCGTGTGCGCATTTAAATGTTACTTGTTTGTTTCAGATTAGATTAGGATGCTGGGTTTGTTTTATCAAGTTGCAGGTTGTATTTTGTTCTTCGGCCTATAAAAGTGAGTGTGATTTATTTTTAATCTATTCTTACTAATATTGTTAAGCTGAATGGTTTGTTTGGTTGAACATCTTAAGCTCGAGAACTCCTGGTTCGAATTGAAAAAAATAGTGTTGGATAGCCATTTCGAGGCAGGCTATGGGTATAACAACACGCTACGTCCAATAGGAGCAGAGTATCAATGAAAAATGTTGTAAAAACGGGGAAAATTTCGCGCACACGATGTTGCACGAAACAGCTACTAAAATATACAAGTAGATCTATGGATGGATCTGAGTTCAGATTCAGATGTGGATGCCACTACCAACTGTTTATGAAGCAATGGGCGGTCACTGCTGGAAGAGGTTAACACACATTATACGTGGTGTAAATCACCTCACCACGAAGCCGTTAACCAAGCAATGATGAAACTAAGTAACTTTACGCAAAAATTATTGCTGGGAAACGATTTTTTTTGGGGGGGTGTAAAATCATGTTTTGTGGTAGAACTCAATGTAACGCACTCAAAACATTGTGCTGATGGACGAATTGAATAGTACGGGGGTCGTGGAGGTGTTTAAAGTAAAAATCTTCCATTAAAAACTTGTATTTAAAAAAATACTTGTCAAAAAGTTGGAACTTTGACCCCTAATATCTCCGTAACTAGAAGGTTCCCAGGTATGGTGTAGAACAAAAAAAATATAGCAATGACAGGGAGAACGAGAGCCTTTCGGCTTCGTTAAGAGGTGTTTTACACCCTTTATACTGGTTGTATGACTTAATAAGTCCTTGTGATAGATTTTTATATAGTTGTAAAAAATATTGAGGTTCAAAATTAAAGTTACAAAGAAACGATGCTGGCAGATTTCTTTTTCGCATTTTTTTGCAAGTGCTAGCAATTATTGACAATAATAATTACCTGCCATACAAAAAAGAGCTGTCACTTCAAATAATACAAAATCATTTATGCTAAATAATACGCGTAAAGCGTGGTTCACGACCGTTCAACTAAATAATACATGACTTCACAATCGTAGGGCGTACCGTGAATTGTATAGCTATAGTTACTGTAGTCAATTGTTGTATGTTTGTACAATCATGGGCAGTACACTTAGCAAAGCCATAAGCGAATTTCTCGTAAAAAACTGATCTTAACTGAATCGAATCTATTTCATGTAGGTTCTAGACTAGTTACTATACTATTCGTAGCAACATAATATTACAAACAATACTGGATGAAAAAAGTCACTTTTTACTCTCGACAAGCGATTGCCTTCGTCTCCTCGTCCATCATCATCTGCCTAGCCTTTTCCCAAACTATCTTGGGGTCGGCTTCCAGTCTAACCGGATGCAGCTGAGTACCAGTATTTTACATGAAGAGACTGCCTCCACAAACCCAGTAACTGGGTAATACGATACCCCTTGATAAGACTGGATGTGTCAGACTTTTGGCTTCTGACTACTCCTAACGACTGTCAAAGATCTACAAATGACAGCCGGGACCAACGGCTTAACGTGCTTTCCGAGGCACGGAGGAAACCCGGTATGTAATTTTGGTCACCCATTCACGGATCAACCTCGGCAAGCACGGCTTAACCTTAAAGATTGACCCATGCGGCGGTTATTATTTAGCCACGAGCTCCTCTCTCGTCGTACCGAGTCGTACGTCGTACGTCTCCTCGTCCACGGTCTTGATTATATTTATTGTCGTTTCAAGTACATACTTACATATGTAATTTATCTTATAACATCGACGACGACGATTGCTCTGTATGGTGTCGGACGGCTCTGTATGGTGTCGGACGCAAAGAATAGCACCATCCCATATCTTCCCGTGGGTGTCGTAAGAGCCGACTAAGGGACTTGCCAGAGTATGGGCAGCAGCATTCTCTGTGCTTTTGTGACAACCGTACTGCGATCGCCAACCCGCCTGCCAAGCGTGGCGATTATGGCAAAACCCCCCATGTTATGTCAATGTGGCGAAACTTGGGGGAGGCCTATGTCCAGCAGTGGACGTCTTTCGGCTGAAATGATGATGATGATGAACATCGACGATAAAAAGTACGACATTTGTCAAGTTGCAAATGTACACATGTCGACGCTCGTGACTGTACGTTCGTGATGTTTACCTCTGTGTAGGGCTTCCATTACGTAATTACGTAATTTCGCAATTACGTAATTACGAACTCATTTTAAAGTATTTTCAATTCCGTAACTGAAGGTGTCAATTCCGTACTTACGTAATTATTGGTATCATCAATCAATCAAAATAGTCAGTAGAAAATTGAAGAAGATGAGGATGCGTTTATTCTAGAATCGACCAGAGTTCCAGAATTGGAGTTTGTATACAAAAATACAAAGTACAAAGTACTAAAAATACAAAGTACAAAGTACAAAATACAAAGGTATTAAAAAAAAAAATTAAGAGATCTAATAAAATCTTTTTAAAACTTCCCTTTGAAAAACTACGTGTTGCAAAAGTACATTTTAAAAGAACATTGACTACCGACGCTGCGCTGCGCTTCGATTTATGCTAGAGAAACTTGATCTTCAGTCAAACTATCTCAGTGGAAAACTAGCCACATCTCTTAGAAAGAGAATAAAGGAAAGGCGAACAAATGTATTCGGTGTTTTGCAATATTTGCATAACAACGAGGATTTTTTTTAAAACTGCTGCCACAGAATATTTCACGAAACCTTCGTCGGATGATATACGAATGTACATAGTGGAACGGTTGAAGTATAATTTAACTCAAAAAAGTACAAATTCTCAACCACAACCGAGTGCTTCGGACGCAATTGCCACCAGTGACGATGATGACGAGGAGTTGACAATCGCACAACAGTTAGACAAAGAAATACACAAAGTGACTGTAAATAAACCAATTCGAATAGTAAACACAGATCTCCATTCCATTATTAGTACCATCCACTTCATTCCATTATAAACTAAGAAGTCCCCTGGGTGACAAAATTTTAAATGCCTTGTCATTGATGAGATCACATTTTCGAGAAGAAAAATTATGTTCGGGACGAAAAAACATGGTTTTTGTTCAAATATTGTGTTTATTTTGATAATTCCTTGAATTTGAGTTAGTAAAAGATGGTTGTAAAAATTGTAGATACTCTATCTACAATACTTACAAAAATACATAATCGTTTAAAAAAAATTAGGAAAAATTACGTAATTACGGAATTGGAGAAAAAAGTTGCGTAATTAGTTACGTAATTGACATTTCCGTAATTTTGGAAGCCCTACCTCTGTGCCTCTGTGGGCACTCCTCGCCTCGCGGGAGGGCCGTGACCCGCCACCTGCCGGTCGCGGGTGAGTGAGCGGCCGTTGTAAACGAATGCCTTATTAAATACTATATACTACGTACGCGTATTAAATAAGCATGTTACGTCCAGGTGGCCTACCATAACGTCTTAAAACATTATTGTTTTACTCCTTTTCCAGTGTGGGAAAGAAATGGCGCTAGACATAGTGTATAGATCCGTCTCTTTCCCACACTGGAATAAGAGTAAAACAATACTGCTTTAAGACGTCATGGTAGGCCTGCAGATCATGTGGGCAAAAGTGTTGGGGATAAATTAACAAAGGCTTTCATATTATCTATTTCAGCTTACCTAAATAGTAATAAACGTAGGACTCAATAAACAAAAAAGAAATAAATCTTAATTTAAATAAAAAATAATTCAAATTAAAACAAATTATATTGTTATTAATAAAATTCTAGAATATTCTGCTACAAAAAATCAAAGCAATTCCCCCGCTTTTATACCTACTACGAAATCGGGTTCACAACGCTTCAGATTATTTTCAAATAATGCTAGCAAAGCCGTCAATGAGTCGGTGTGAAGTGTTTACTCAATAAACACACAATGGATGCAGTACATACCTTTACCTATACCTACATGGTAAATGTTCATAGGTAGTAAGTAGCTCAACTCTACCTATAAGTTACATTGATTACAAGACAGAAATCATTCACACCTAGTTTACCAAACTCCACCACTGAAATCGTTTGAACGAAATTGAAACAATGCTTACAAAATTCATTGTTTTACCCCAACCAGCTAACGAAATATGTCCCACAAATCCAAATCTGTAACAAACGAAAATAGAAACCGAAAGCGAAACCTAGTTACGTATCGAAAACAAAACAATCTATCAACCAATTACGATTACAAGTGCGTTTGCAGTGGCGCATGGCGTAGCTGTCGCAAAAGTATCGTTATTATGTAAACAGCGATGTTTGTGCATTCTGTCGTCAGGAGGCGTTAGTGGCGTACATTCACACGCCGCTGGCCACCGCTTCCTGTCGCCACCGCCTCGCGCCTCTAGGAAACGCGCTCATTCATGCATGCGCTTGCGACCATCGATGGCATCGAGGCCGAACCCCCCCGGTGCGCTATGATGTTACTGTTGATCCAGATATCGATGAGAGTAAGGCGGTGTTTTGTTTGATCGGAAACAGCTGGCTGTGAATCTGGGTTCTACGTTAGAGCTACAAATACAGGTTTTGTTTTAAGATTTGGGATTTATCTTCTCAATGAGAACGAATTTATAGAAAACCAAATGAAACCCACATACGTAATATATAAAAAAATTAAACAACAGTGAGAGAGCTAAATCTAAGTAGATTAAAAATCTTAATGAATATTTATTGATAAAATGCAGACTAGCCTGGGGTTTTTTAAACATATCTGGTAAATAATTAAGACTAGCTTCATAATTATTAAAATAAAAGAGACTAGTATTTTACATAAAATCATAAATCTTTATGAGCAAAGTACTAATTTTTTGCCAGCTTCCTTTCAAAACCGTTTAAATCGATCGTTTGTTAAGCTAACGGTACAAATAATATTTAAATACAAAATTCAACACTCCGACATTGCCTACTTCGGCATACATATAAACTTACTGATTTTTAGAAATTCGTAACACGATACGTTGCCAAATCTATCGTATTTATACCGCTTGATTACACATAAAAAAAACCAGTTTAATTTTATGTAATCTATAAAATAATAATCTGTTTTAATTTCCAAACTTATTGCTCAATGCAGGATGTTATTAAACGATGTATGTACCAAAGAAGAATGTAATATTTATGCAAGTCTCTAGAACTGTATTTAGAATCACGAATTCATCAAATTGTTTATGTTTATCGATATCGTAAAGTACTTATTTAGCGAAACGAGAAAGTTTTATTCGAATACATCTTTTGAAAACTACTTGTTTTCTGCAAAGTAAATTATTTAAGTACCGCAATGTTTTTCTTACTGCTGGCGGTTAGATAGGCAAACGCTCAATGTAAAATACTGGTATTCAGATGCATCCCGTTAGACTAGAAGCCGACCCCAACATAATTGGGAAAAAACTAGGAAGATGATGATGTTGGACTGGAACAAACCCACCTTTCTATTAGAGAGAATGGGATGTAATCCGCCACGCGGGCCCACTAAGATACGATATGTCTTGGATATTTTTGGTTCTAAGATATTTTAGTTTCCTCACGATATTTTCCATCACTGTTTTAACTTTTTAAGAGCATATTAATTATAAACAAAATTTAAATAGGCACACCGTACAATGATAACCCATGTTTATCAAAATCTTATCTCAATTGATAAGAGAATCTCACAACTACCGCAGAGACTTAATTAGGAACATAATCATTATCATCTTGATTTACATAGTCTCACGTTTCTTAAGATAACGGTATGGTGATGACAGAGGCACACAACAATTGTTTAAAAAAAAAAAAAAAGTTTTAAAAATAACTTCTGCGCCTATGACTTTAGCTGGTTTTGAAATCATTAAAAAACAAATGCTTATTCTTTCCACCTCCAATCTCTTAAACCGATCCTTTATGGGAAATCGTTTTCTTCTGTCCTGAGTTTATTAGGTTAAATTAATTCTGTTAACAACCAAAATAAGTACCGACACATAGCAAACAAATATTGTAACCACGTCTGTACATTATATGTAACTTAATGAACTGCAATGTTGTTATTTTTTATTTTTATTCATCAAAAAGTAACGTTACAATAGTGACATTGAGGATTCTTAAGAATATTCGGTGAGCCACAATCTAAGCACAGCTTGTTTGCTGTAACTCAGTTATCGTGTATATCTTCTTCAACTGAACTAGTACCCATTGTTGGCTTGGGATATAAAAGTTACAACATTTTAATTATTCTAATAACAATGTCTACTGCTTTCAATGTAAAGTTTTCTTACAACTCAACTCAACTCAGAAACTAGATCAACTCACGTGCGTAAAACTAATGATATTAATTATTGTCAGCGAACAATCGCGTGCTGCATATGTGCATGATTTCAATGAATGCGCGATTTAGTATCATCATCGACCATGCTTTCAATCATCTTAGTATCCAGTCTGTCTCGGAATGTACCGGTTGATTCTATCGTATTTACATTACTGTGATAGTCAAGCCTATAGAAATTATTCGCTATATAATATATTATTATCATTGTACTGCCTTTATTCCAATTTATTTGGGGTCAACTCAGCATGTCTTCTTCATCCATTCCTCTCTTTTACTTATCATCTCATCCGACAGTTCCGACACCTGTTTTCTTGATATTAATATAATCCTTCAAACAGTCCATCCATCGTTTCTTTGGTCTTCCTCTACTCTTATCCCATCCACATTCATACTCAAAACTTTCACGACATTTTCCTCACATTTTTTTTTTCGCTACATAATAAACATCCTTTCAAAAATTCATCATTAATAAACCATTACATACAATTTGTTAGTAAATTATCAATCGCAAAAAACTATTTCAAAATGCGACCCGCATATCCGAAAACAGAAGCCCGCATGTCGATCTGATAATAAGTTACTGAACTTCGCTTTTTACCAGCGCGAGCGGTGCGGGCGCATAGGAAAGTGCGACACAATGACCGCGCAGCGCCGCGCTACCGTTTGTATGCGACACACATCATCTGACCCACATTCTTACGTGGTCGTGTTTCAAAAAAAAATCCTTTGAACATAATTGTATGTTTTTTCTCAACAAGTTCACCGACTTTACGACCGGAACTGCGGGAGACACACTTTGTTTTGTAACCAAGACTTGTTTACAAATCGGGCATTACTTAATCCTTATTTTTTTCACTTATTCTTACTTTCATTTGAACGTGTTTTGCATACTAAAAAGTGGAATAATTTGTGCTGATTTTGAAGCAAATTAAGAACTTTTTACTTGCACATTTGCAATATAATTTTACATTATTCGCAACTACTTGAATACAGAGCCGACTGCACAGAACATCGAGGCGTGAAAACATTTTAAAAGAATAACTATGCTCAGCACGTCACTCAGACGCACAAAGATGGCAATTTACTAACGACAAAGATACATAGTTAGAAGTCAGTACACTGTATCCTCACGATAGCGTCACTGCGAACATTTCTTATCGCCTCGTAAAATAAAGAGAATGGTTTGTGTCAACAACGGCGCAACGTGACTGTGGAGCACCGGAGACACGTCACAGGCGTGTCATAGATGACCAGCCAGGTATGTCCCCCCCGCTTCCCGCACCAGTCCTAATGACAGGTGCCGACGCAGAAGTACGGATTGAAAGTAAAGGTCTCGTTATATTGGCGGATCATACCCAGACGAGGCGAGCTAATTATCACTTAAGAATGTCACCGTGCAAGCTCATTCGAATGTTCGTGTTGCCAATAAAAGGAGCATTTTGTCACAAATGTTGAGCACGACAACACTCACAATTTCACATGGCTGCGGCGAAAAACGACGAATGGAGAAACTCGTTTTGAAAAGGCCGTGAAGCTAACTTATTAGCTCATCCCTCTTATGGATCAGCTCAATGTGCACTGCTTATTTATTGCGGAACATCTTGTTGACTGAGTTATTATTATCCTGTAAACGTTCTTCATTCTGTTTCTTGAAACAGATGTGATCCAAGCGAGGGCTATAAATGCAATAAATGGCATAATAGCTATTTATTTTGCAATTTATCTTGTACCTATATTTTTATTAACTCCCGTATAAAGTCTTATTCTTGATGGACGTAGGTAGACGATGGCTATTAACTTGTATCTCATGATATCTTTAAAGTTTTAACGGAAAACCAACAGCTTATTGACATGAATCCAATCTGTACTGTTTATTGAGTCCATAAATCCAATCTACAAAGTAAGATTCTGCATTTAGAAGATGTACAAGTAAAAGTTTCGAAGATGATTAACATCTTTATGACATTCACCATCTACCTAGCCTTTTCCCAAGCATGCAGCTGAATACCAGTTTTCCACATGGAGTGACTGCCTATCTGACCTCCATAACGCAGTTACTACTGGGTAATACGATACCCCTTGGTAAGACTGGTTGTGAGACATCTTTATGACATTATACATAAGTAATTCTGGTTCAGAACCGGTGTGTGAATGCTCGACTTCAGGATCAGCTTATCGATTACTGCATTAGGTGGTTATTGAACAGCACTCTTACGGCTTCCAAGTGACTTCGTATTACAACAAGAATAAAAGTTACTTAATGGATGCATGGTATAACGTAATGATGTAGGCAAGATTATAAAGAAAAATTTAGAAGGTAAACACTTTATTTATTTTATTTATTTATTTATAACAGCTTAAACTATCATTACAGGTTTTACCCTAATGCGACAGCTAAGAACTTAAAACTAATAACCTTAATTATATATGTACTTACAAACATAGTACAAAAATAAAGTTAAAATTAAGTATTATTTTGCTTGTAGCATAACATAAATAGTAATACCCTTGCGAATTCACTAAAACAACATGTAAACACATCAATCTTAGTTTGAAGATCGTTGATGGTTCGGATACTTATTTTTTATTTAGGCAACAGCATTCCTCATTTCCTCACTGCACTGGGTAGTTACATTAGTAGCCATATCATTTCTCACCTCGTCAGCGCGATCGACTATTTGACTAAACTGTGGTGGAACCACAGACTGCGACGGAGGGACAGTGACGTGCAAACAGCATTCTACTAATTATTTTGCTCTAAATTCTGTTTTCCTAACAAATCTTGACTTATAAGTAGCAAAGTGGGATAAGGGCAAGAAATGCTGTTGATAAGTAGGGAAGTCAATATGTAAAAAAAAATACAAAACAATACTACCAACAATTTTTTTTTTAATGTTTATTTTTTAGTTTTTAGGAATATACAAAATGTAATGTCATTTGTACTTATTAAAATAAAAAAGGAAACTACAATATTGTAATTTTGTTTCAGCTAAACCATCATTATTGCAAATGGATATACTATAAACAAAGCTAATAAGGACCTAAATGGTGGTCTAAAATTGTCTCAAACCTGCACGGGTAAACCCAAAAAATGATGTCAAATTTATTAGAAAGAATTTCGAAGGACAATACAAGTGGAATTAAACGCAGAGTCGAGATCCAAGTCACGTTGCGACGAAAGCCGTTCAAAAAACAAACGACGATCGTCCTATCGTCCTGCCGACAGACGGTATTCCAGTGAAAGTCGACGGAATATAAACAAAAACCATCTTATGATGCAAGTCGCGTTCCGTCCTCTGTTTGTGAATTAGGACATTTCCAAATGACATTCCTGCAGGTAGTATGGGGCTACTGTTTCCTATGGTTGTGTCGTGCTATCCAATGTTTTATGACTTTCGAAGGATGCTCGCTTTTTGAATGAGGAGGACGTTTGCTAGTGTCGTAAAAGAACGAAGACTTCCTACGTACACAAAATTCAGTTTTATGTTTTCAGAAGATTAAGACGAATTTCCAGAAGATTAATATGGCATGGAGAGCTTACCTATGGCATAGTCGTAATAGAACGCGAATGCGCGATCATCGCGCGAGTAAGCGATGCGACCATCGCGTGTTCGTGTGTGTGTAGTTGAAAAAACTGAGTGTCCTATCATCGCGCGAATTGACGACGCGAGCGAGCGAGGGGCGCGGGCACAGCGGCCCGCCGCCGACGGAATTATCGCGCGAATTTCAATTAGGACGCCTATTCGAATTCAATATATTTGATCGCGCGTTCGTGCGAACTAAGTTCGTGTGAATAGATTTACAAACTTTTGAGTCGCGCGACCGCGTCGTGTGATTGTCAGTTAGGACACCTATTCGAGTTCAATATGTTTAATCGCGCGTTCGTACGAGTAAAATTCGCGCGACACTACGATGATCGCGCATTCGCGTTCTATTAGGACGATGCCTATAGGTTTCCTTAGTGGGGATCGTTGGCGAAAACGAAAATCGTAGTATTACTTTACAAGTTTCCTTGGGAAAGTTGTTTGTTATCATGAGTATAATCATGTGTTTAAGCATCGATCACTAATTACCAGTTACCCTATATACATATATATTAATGATTAATGTATAAATTTTAATGTTTTACCTGATAAACTGTCAATCATTAACGGACACATAACAGTGATTTTATTTCCTGTACACATCCCGTGTGATTCGTCCATCTACATATTACATCTCAGTGTGCGGAGCTATTGCCCGTACAGTATAAGTATTTTTTCCTAGTGTAGGGCAACGTTTTATAAAAAAAAAATGCCTGTAATACTGCCTGCTGCCACAGAGCGTGAGATGGCTCATTATTTACTACCGCGCTCTCTTTCGGTCGACCACTTTTAACCCTTATGCCTTAAGTCATAAAGTTGAAATGCCAGTGAACACCGCTCATATTACCTCTTCATTCTTCACGGTTGAATAAAATTCTCTGAATTGACAGGCAGCTCAAATAAGTAGCAAATCAGTTGACTTCATCTTAATCATACGCACAATGTGAGAATCAATCAACCACGGAGGTTACCCGCTGTCTACTCTCCTTCCATTGCGCTGTCAAAAGTCTCATACGTTCCAATATTTATGTATCTTAAAGCTGTTCTTATTATTAATTCTAAGAATTACTGAACATTTGGCAAATAAATAAAAAGCCAGTACACACTACGGCGACAGATCAAGCTATACATATCCAGTATAACCCGATCTCACTTTGTATGAGTCTCCCGTACAGTGAGATATCACCTTAATTTGGTTTTGTATAGCTTGATTGATCGTCGTGCATACGTCAGTCGAAAGAGAGAAAGTGTATATCAGCGGCAATTGTAAAGGGTAAGGAGTTAAGGAGCTGTTTTTTTCTATTACGTGGTTAGAACAGTTTCCTTTTACTTTTTTTAAAAAGTTATGTAACAAATGGCATTGTTTAGTCGTACAGTAAGAAAAAAAGAGGTACTGTACCAGAAAATGAAATACTGAACATCAATTAACTTCGTAAAATACATTAAAAAACTGAACAGAAATTATATAAAAATAAAAAACCAATTCAATATTAAATACGACCAAGTTCAGTGCCGGTCACGGGCTCGGCGTTCTCGACCGAAATGCGAAGTTCAACCGATGTTATGCTACGCGCCAGTTATAATTAAATACACCACCTAAAAGGTGCAATCTTGAACTTTATTATATAGTTTAAAAGGTTCATTATCCTGTCACACAATCAGAAAAAGTTTACAAGAGAAAATTAATGCTGACCGTTGTTGAATGCGATCGTGATAGGTTCCACCATAAATTTTATTTTTGCAACTTTTAATTTTACTTGTCATGCTATAAGTGTACCCTTTATTAATTATGTTATGGTCATTTGAGCTTTATCATTAAGCAATTAAGCTTCATTTTGTTTGTGTTTTTGTAAAGGGTAACTTTGCCTATGTGTAAATAAAATAATAGGCTTTTTTCAATGGAATAGTAATTCGAAAACTATTTTGCTTGCTCATGCAAACTATGAAATTAATAAAAAAACATGGAACACGTAACAGTCATTAATTATCTTATATTTATTTATGGCCTATCATTATTTTATTCAAAAGCTTAAGATCATAAAATATAAGAAATTAAAATCTTAATCATTTCGTAGCCGTCTAAATACCCGTTAAGTTTATTTAAAACATAAAAACATATATTAGTAGTGTAAAATATAAAAAAGAGAAACTTACGAATATATAACACGTTTTGTTATATAATTAAACAATTTTGAAGCTATAAAACGGGACGATAACATTTCAAATCAATTCTAGAAAAAATATTCATCAAAAGAAGGATTATTAGGTATTTACGGCCAATGCCCACGGCATCGCCCGCGTTTTCCTCGGTAATTGTCCTACGGCATCGTAGAATGTGGTGAAACTTGGGGGAGACCTATGTCCAGCAGTGGACGTCTTTCGGCTGAAATGATGATCGTAGAACTGGGATAAAAAGTATCCTAAGTGCTATTCCAGACAATAATCTATCCCTGTGCCAAAGACTAGTGCGTTTTTTTTGCGTGAAAGTAACAAACATCCATACATCCTCACAAACTTTCGCATTTATAATAATAGTAGGAGTTACCACTATAATATTATCAAGGATGAATACTTTGCAAACATATCAAACATTAGAAACTTAAAAAGACACAAAAAAACATATAATATGACGTCAGGAAGTCGTTGATGTCTTTTACAAGAACGTTACGTCGCAGCTTAAGGAAATTACACGAAAAATAACTTTAAACCAACAGTTATAAACATTATATTGCCCGACAAACTGCACACATTCATACTCAAAAGTAATTAAGAATACAGTCCAATATTCTTCTGTTTAGCTTGTCGATGGCAATCTAAATTGTGTCGGCCCAGAACTGAGCCACTAGTTTGGCGCCCTCTGTAGCGTCCATCAGTTCCTGTAATGAACAAACGTGTTGCGCCGACCCCAAATATAACGGGACAAGGACAAGATGATGATGAAGCACACAACTACAGAGGGGAATTTAACGCCATTGGCATTTTCTGCCAGTCAACCTTTGAGTGATGCAGCGACAAACAGTGGTAGCTTAAAATGGTAGCACTTAATATGTAACGTCTAAATCATGCTTGGACACCAATTTGCAGGTTTGTTGCAACAATAAATACAGTAAACAACTTGGAACGCAATAACTTTAAAACAATCAGTCGTAAATTTATATTTACGGCTTTGCTTTCCTTCCCCAAGGAGTAAAATACAACAAATAGTGTTTTGAGTTGTTTATAATCACGCAAATGGTAATAATTGCAACACAATTAGTATTACCAAGATAAACTTCCAATTCAATTCAGTATCGATATACTAATATGTCTATTTACGGTTGAAGAACCTCTGTCTCCTCAATAACTTACATAACTTTTCAATGAATACTCAAATCGATTGATATGCGAAGATGTACCAGTGGTCTTGAAGTCTAAACTAGTCGCTATAGATTGCTTGACAATCGTCACTTATCTAATTTATTTTAGGATATGAACCGTATTAGACAGACCAAACTATGTATTATTAAACGTCTGTTGTCAAGAAGATCTCGAAATAAACGATACAACTGGACAAGTGCAGCTAGTTGAATAATAGTAAAAATTGTATGTAAGCCTGCGACTACACACATTTACAAGTCGTCATACTTGCTTTCGAGCAGTCTTTAAGAGTTTGGCAATATTGATTATATAAAATGCTATGTTATAAAATAAAACTCTTAGCCGTTTCTGGGAATCTTATGTTCATCATAATCGTCGAAGTTGTGAGAGGTGAAGTTGATTCGGCAGTTCAGCACAAATGCACATGGGTTGCCTGTTTTTTCTAGAAATTCTATCTACGATAACTATGATGATAAAGTCAAAAACGCATTGGCATATGCTTTTCGGTGACTTTGCACCATCATTGTCATTTTGGGTATAAGAGTAGAGGAAGACCAAAGAAACGATGGATGCACAATGTGAAGGATGTTATGACAAGGAAGGAGGTATCTGATGAGATGACGAGTAATTAAGAAGTGTGGAAGAAGAAGAGGAAGACAATATGCTGCGCCGACCTCAAATGAATTGGTATAAGAAAGTGGTATAAGAATTGGTAATATGGTCAGAAGAATGATGATTTTTGTTCCGTCAAAAACGCATTGGCATTATTTATTTTCAGTGATGTTCCACCGTCATTCTTGTTCTGTTAAAAGTCATAGTAGAAATACAAAAAGTTTTGGCAGTGATTGATGATTCGGTCCTCAAATTTCTCTGAGAGTAACATTGCGGAGAGATAACAAAATAAATAGTTGTATCACGTTTTTCGCATTTGTGCTAAAATGTTGCTATTTATATGTTGTTCACAGCTCAGACTTGCAAATGTGAGGCGCCAGTCAGTTACGTAAGACCTTACGTGAAAAGCTGTTGTAGGAGAAATCGACGAGAGTAGCTTTTTAGTGCTTATGAATTATTGGCAAAGGACAATAAAGCTAAACACTCATGTGTCGTTGCCTTGTTGCCTGTATCGTTGGTCTTCTAGAAGCAAACGACACTGCAACTGAGAATGAAGTCCTAGATTCGACTCTCGGGCAAATTGTTACTCGGTGTTTTTACTAGGAATTTCTCCAGTAGCAGCCCTCAATATACCTGGAAATATGCTCGTCCCCTATTACATAACTAAATGTGGAGGGGTACACCTGTGCCTAACCCACGCCTGCAAACGATCATTACAGTCGTGATGTTATGCAGCCTTTGCCGTCTTTGGAACCGGCTTTTACAGTATCTTTTCCTTATCTCCACCGACTTCATAAATGACGAAATAAGTTCGTCATCAACTTACAGCCGGACACAGCCGGTTCTTATAAAACTAAAGCATTTATTATAATCTATGAGAATGACGTTTATTTTAGTAGCTCATGACTAAATAATAGCAGACGTACGGGTCCATCTTTAAGGTTAAGTCTTGATTGCCGAGGTTGGTCCATGGATGGGTGACCATAATTACACACCGAGTTTCCTCCCTGCCTCGGAAAGCACGTTAAGCCGTTGGTCCCGGCTGTAATTTGTAGATCTTTGACAGTCGTTACGAGTAGACGGAAGCCAAAAGTCTGACATCCAGTCCGTATTACTCAGTTACTGGGTTGTGGAGGTCAGATAGGCAGTCGCTTCATGTAAAATACTGGTACTCAGCTGCATCCGGTTAGACTGGAAGCCGACCCCAAGATAGTTTGGGAAATGGCTAGGCAGATGATGAAGAATGACGTTAATTTTTATGCACACTAGCAGAAAACCCGTTTCTTGGGTTAGGTTCCATGATTATTGCCCCCTTTTTTATCGTACCAAAACGATTCGTTTGTTTACAAATCGTTACGGAAAACTCGTTATTTCCGGTTTAGTTAAGTTTTCATTACTACAAAGTGAGACCTATGAAAACACGGCTTTGTTATTGACAACGTTTTTAACTCAAATAACGGTCGGTAACCGATGACGAATCCGGATTGAAAATTTCAATACTCTACCAGAACTGTAAAAACCCGATTTGTTTACATAGTTTACCTGCGCTTATATTGTTGCTATGCCCTCGATTTGTGACAATCAATGCATATTAGAGATCAATATTGTTTACAACTTTCTATGGGAACTTAATGCCCCATTGTTTGCTTTAGGAGAGTGTTTATCGACAGCACGGCATAAATATAAAAAAGTGTATGACTAACATAATATGCGACAAGTTTCATTTTCATTTCATTGCGGGTAGAACAAAAACTGTATGATAAGGTTCGTCGAAACTGGATTTCATTTTTGTATTGACTGATGATTGCACGTGTCTAAAACATGTTTGTACGGATCTTGCAAGATTCAGTTATGAATTTCACCATGAAGTGAAATAACCCATTCTTGTAACACCTACATAATATTTTAGGATGCAGGTAACTCGTCCAACGGTTGCATTGAGAACGCGGAATTTCAAGAGTTTTCTACAAATGCGCACGGTCCATTAATGAATGTCTTGAACGCATAAAATGACAATTACCCACTTTTAATTAACGCGACTCATAACTTAAGAGTCAATTATAATCCAATAAGATTCTCGTCTTGCGATCTAATCGATTGAACAGCGAAAATAATTTTACCTACATATTTGCTGATCCTACTTTCTTTTGCAACGGTAAAAACGACTCCATGGTGTAGCAGTTAACAATCCTAAACTAACAAAACTTTCTTTAAAGATAACTTATTAAATGTAAAATGTTTAGTGTCGGCAACACGGTCTCATCCGATGCAGGTGTCATAATTCACGTGTAAACACCGCTACGGGCTACGTGGAAGAAAACCAGCGAGTTCTCGCGTCCGAAGTGGAACACTGCGCGTGCGACTGTACCTGATTAAATTAATCAACGCTCGTCAAATTATTCACATATTGAATACATACTTATGCCCCATCACCTGACTAGTAAACACTCAAGTCATATTGTCACGTTTGACGAAATTTACCGTTAAGATCCGCTGAGTGGTGCTCGTTCAAACTCCGGAGCTGGTCCTCGACATATCACAGACACAAGCACTTGTTGTTAACTATCACTAGAATACGATCACTTCACTGATCACCGATGATCCCCGTACATTTCGTCGGTCGCGGTTGGTGTGCTGTAGGCGAGGGCCGCGTCGTGCGCATAGGACCAGCAAATGCGACGGACCGTGAATCTTAACCTACCTGTTGCGCTTGCGTGTCGCCCGACGACGGCCCGACGGCCCGCCGACCGGCACCCTGCTGTACCGACGCGCACCGCCGCCATCTTTTATACAACCTCCTTACAACATCTTTACTTCAACATACCTTTAGAAAAATGACTCTCAATTACTTCTTTAGCTTTGAAACCGATACGAAAAATTATAATGCTCTTGTAAATGCTCCTGAATGACTATATAGATAGGCGTAAAAGCCTTAATCTGCTTTACCGACGTGGTAACGCCATCTGGAGAAAGCAGCTGGCACTAGTGACAGTCCTAAAATGACGTTTGAGAATGTTGAAGTCACAAGACATTGGTAAGGCTTAAATTAAAGGAAATTCTTAAAGGTTTTCAGTCAACTTTAGCAAATTATCTTAAATGTGGGGTGCATACTGCATCTAAAACCTTGAAACACAATGTTTTTAGCTTTGGACTGCTGATTTTACTTGTTCAGACTTTGATCTCAGGTCAACTTAGTTCCGGACTGTAGCCACAGATGGAGCCACTTAACACTATACAGCCTTCATTCAACATTGTCGAAGGATCTATTTTTGTATGACGGATATAATGTATGTTTACAAAGCAATGTATGTTGCAAACAAAAAAAGTGAGGCTTATCATGTATCAGCTGTGAACAGGTAGTCACAATGTCTCACCTTAGTTTTAATCCTTTTTCTTATAATTCAGATTTTGTACGAGATGATTAATTACTTGACTCCTTTACCTTCATCAGAGACATTTCCATAATCAAAGTTTTTTTAGCTTGATTTGTGGTGATCACAAGTTTTTGCAACAAGCGTTGTATATCCTCTTGTGACGCGTATGCTGCCCGGATACACCTAAAATTGACCCAAAAGGCTATGAAAAATATTCAAACTGGTTTTATAAGATTACTGCTCTAATCTATCTATTAACTCAGTCCACTGCTGGACATTGGGCTCTCCCAAATTTCACCACAACAGGATTTTCGGCAACCTGATGTCCGGGCACTACCACTTGCCTGTTACAGGTGGGTCTACCTAACTGGATAAATCTCCATTCGAGAGCTCGTCTTCTGTAACGTCCATCGCCGATGGGCATTACATAATACGCGATGGGCCCTCGGACCTTCGACAGACATGGCTGACCTCTGCAACTTCTGCTGGCTTGCTAACTCTAATGTCAATAACACCAGTTTTTTCTTCGGAAATTTTAAACCGGATCTTATGAAAAAATAGCGATATTAACGATGCTACATAATTATTATTACTAAAAAGGATATCTACCTAATAAAAAAAACTTTCATCGTATAGTAACTTTATCTTTATTACCTACATAATGACGTCAAAACGACCAACTATTACAATAAAATAAATGCTTGTGTGTCTAAATGGTGTATAATGGATGATTAAACACATTTTGGATTTTATAAAATCATCTACTTATATCAAATCTATTTTGATACAAGTGGGTAAACATAGCCATGAAAACTGGCTTACAGGAGTTACAAGATTTGGACGAAGAGCAGTGCTTGTCATCATCATCTGCCTAGCCTTTTCTCAGCTATGTTGGGGTCGGCTTCCACTCTAACCGGATGCAGCTGAATACCAGTATCGAAGATCAGTGCCTGTGTCGCAAAATAATGCTGAAATTATTCATATATAGAAAAGGAAGACTAGTCAGTCGGCAACAGAGATGTCAATGCCAATCATACGGCATTTATTTACTAAAGTGATGCTGTGTAAACTATTTACCCATTCCAGTGATAATTACTACGTCACACTACGTAGCTCCATATGATAGTATAAGTCATCACATAGGTATTACCTAAAAGAACTGTACCAAATAGGTACAAAGTTCAACAAACAACAAATGAGTGTCGTCAAGGAATTATTTTCGGATTCTACGTTTTCTGAAACGTTTGTCACAACGTTTGAAGTGTTTTGATCAGGTTTGATAGAGGTATTTGTTAAGTTATCTTCAGTAAAAACAATATTTAAGGTCCCTAAGTACTTCCTAATTAATACGCGCTAATATTAGGAACCCATATCTTCCCGTGGGTGTCGTAAGAGGCGACTAAGAGACTTGCCAGAGAATGGGCGGCAGCGTTCTCTGTGCTTTTGTAACAACCGTAGTGCGATCGCCAACCCGCCTGCCAATCGTGGCGATTATGGCAAAACCTCTTATGTCAAAGTAGCGTTGGGGAGGCCTATGTCCAGCAGTGGACGTCTTTCGGCTGAAATGATGATGATGATGATATTAGGAACTGGAACAAACTTAAAAAGTATGCTTCATATGATAGCTGAAACAGACTGGATCCGGAAGGCGAAGGACAGGGTGTGACGCAGTTTGAGAGAGGTATCATCCTGCAGTGGACTTAATTGATTACTGAATAAATAGAAGAAAAAAAAGTAAAACTATCAAGGATTAAGCGAGACTATTAGCACAGGACCTCGAAAATATTTCAGGTATCGGGTTACGTCATAAATATAGGCGAAAGGGCTTGTTGTAGGTACACAAACCTGCGAATCGGCGCGAGGCGAATTTGCAACGCAGAAAACTGCGACACGAATTTATTTTGTAAAATAGGTTGTGATATTGATCGTAAAAATGCGCGATGCGAATCAGTTCGCAAGTTGTTGCAGTACGTCGTGGGAGCTGTTAGATTTTTTACGATGCGACGTCGCATCGCAGTTTTGTGTACAAGCCCAAAGGCAGACCGCCCGGCGGCCGTTATGACTCCAAAACAGGTATATCACCCATAAATAAACAGGTATTTAACATTATGTAAAATATAATATTGATAAACCACGACACTAAAACTCGAATAATAAAAGAAGGACATTACCATCAACGTTTTGAATCATAATTAAATACTTGATAGTCTTCATGATTAAAACATAAATGAAAGTTGGCAGTTGACCTCTGAGAAGACGAAATCTGAAATCTCTCTTGGTTTGTTGTGACGTTGTGACCATCGAGAAGTTTCTATAAAACCGAATGTCTTGTCTCTAGTAAATAATACCTAACTGTTCTAACAATCTCTTCAATATTTATTACAACGGTGTTTCTATATACCTAGTACTTACTTTCCGCTTTTAGTTACTAAATTTACAGCTACACCATCTCGACAATACATGAACTCTTGAACTTGAATGTAACAATGCAAAAGCTTGACGGCTCATCATCTTGGAGTATACTATCGTGGTGTATTTCCCACAGTTACTATCACACATTTTAATACGGAATAATGAACTAAGCGTCAACTGTCGTAACGTTGCTACGAATAGTGTTTATTTTTTTTAAACTAATGCCAGTTTTCAGTTACAGGCATTGAATTATTTGTCGCTTAAACGTTAGCGATATCGGGCGTAACGGGCATTAATGTTTTTATGAGCGATGATTTTTCAAGATTCAAGAGTTGTATCCAACGAATCGGAGAAATGGAAGATGTATCAGTTTTTTTTCTACATCACAGAGCATCTACCATGGAGGAGCACGAGGCTAAATAATGCTCGGATCAATCTTCAGGTTAACTCGGTGCTCCTAGTTTCTATATAGAGTGTAAATCAACCCTTACGAAGACGAAGGGCACTTGTTCTCCCCGTCATTGCATTATTTTTTTTTGTTCTGGACCTTACCTTTTTCATTAACTATTAGAACCTTCTTCTCCAACTATTTCAAAAGTTTTAAAAAATACTAAATTTTTTAGGTTAGAACTTTACTTTAGTTGCCTTCATGACCTATTTACTAGTTATTGCATCCATCAGCACAATGTTTTGAGTGCATTACATTGAGTTTGACTTAAAACGTGATTTTTCACCCCAAAAACAAGTCGTTTCCCAGCAAAAAAAAAAATCATAGGGTTACTTAGTTTGGTGTACAGAATTGTTGGTTGCTGGCTTCGTGAAGGGTCTTTTTACACCTTGTTTCAACATCATCATCAGCCTATAATGTTCCCAATGCTAGGACACAGGCCTCCTCTCTATGAGAGGGAGTGGGCTGTAATCCACCACGCGGGCTCAGTGCGGGTTGGTAGATCTCACATGACTTAGAATTTTTTAGTTCTAGGACACACCTTGTATACAAAATTCAAAATCCTAACTGACTGACTCAGATATCAACGCACAGCCTAAACCGCTGGTCCTAGATACCTGAAATTTGGAGGGTGTGTTCTTTGTGAAGAATAGGTATCCACTAAGAAAAGGTTTTTCGAAATTCCGCCCTTCCAGGGGTATAACATTGAAAGCAGATTTGTAGAACTGATGTTTAGGCTTGTTGTAGGTACCTTTAGTACACATTAGCATACAACTACACTTAACATTGCTGCTATTAACTTGAAATGGTTTCTCATGTCCAAGTCTAAGGCATTAAGTCCTTACTTTGTAACAATTCCATAAGTAAGACAGCTATTAATAGAGTTCAAGTTCATGTGCAACTAATGGATACAGATTCGTTCATGATTGCAACTGCGACAGCAATGACTTGTTATTCAATTGCTTCAAATTAATTGTTCCAATAAACATATATGCAATTGGTTTCCATAATGTCCATTACTCACTCTGCTTCGCCAATGTAATAATAAAGTGTCATTGATTATATTGAGCACCTAGGTAAGTTGTTTAGATTAGTTCCAGTTGTCTTGGAAATTAAAAACATGCCACTTTTACTGAACAAAACGTTTCCACGTTTTGTTCAGTAAAAGTGGCATGGTTTTCAAATTTCAGATTGGTCATGGATATAACGTTTTTTCGGACTTTCGGACTTGATGCGTCATTATCAGACGTAGATCTTGAAAGTCTTGAAACTGTACCTGTCGTAGAATTATTACTGGGTTTTTTAGCATTTCCTACTTCTTTACCATTTTTGTTTTGTTTATGATTAAAGTTATTATTTAAACTGGAAATAACTACGAAGTTTTTTTTTGTAAATCACAACTTAAGAAATAAACAAATATTTGATAGAAAAAAGATGATTAAAAAAAATAACATTTGAAAGCTACGGAACAGGACGTAGTTTAATTAATTAATTTGTAAAATAACATAAACGTCTTCACGAGTAAACACAAGTTTCGAACATAAATTATAATTATTAATTGTTTGTGTAGACACATTAAGAAACCGGTACCCATCATTTTTTATGAATATCGAAGTTTATCATAGTTCTATCTTAGTCCACTATTTGAGGTCATGAGAATTGCCTTTGAATTACTTACTTCTTTACTTACCTACTATAATATTACAAAGAGGTAAAATTTGTTTTGTAAGTTTGTATGTAGGGGGTAATATTTGGAACTACTGAACTGATCCCGCAAATTCTTTCACTAACGGGATGCTAGATTATTCCCGATCTTCTTCTTAGCATGTCGATGGCAATCTAAATTGTGTCAGTCCAGAACTGAGCCACTAGTTTGGCGCCCTCTGTAGCGTCCATCAGTTCCTGTCATGAACAAACAGCAGGACACGGTATTAAGTGCCCCATCGTTTGTGGAACAGCACCACATTTACACTCCAGGGCAGAGTCATTAATGAATCTCCACCTGAGCAGGTTTTCCTTGCTGCAACCAACCTGAGTCCGAAGTCTATTTAATGAGTCCCTGGTCAGCCATGGCAACTCATGTGCAGGAAGGAGACTTTCAGCAGGTGGAACGAATGGGTTAAGTAAGGATGCACTACCTCGCCACAGGGTTTTCTCTCCGTAGACCGTTTGCCAGTGAGTGGGGTGACACTTCAAAAAACTGTTTCGGTTTTTCAGCCTTTGCGACACTAGGGTATTTAGGTGTTTTTGGCTCTTTCATTAGAGCTTGTCACTGTTCGGTGAACTTCTCGTGGCGCTATCTCTGCCAGTGGGTACAGCATCTGTACTGGTGTCGGTTTAAGGCAACCAGTGAAACGTTTCATTCAGAGCTGTATCCACTAACTTTGCATGAGCTGAACGGCTCCACACGGGACACGCAGCTATTAATAAAGTTCTATTAATTCCTTCCCCATTATTTTATGATTGTTTTAGGCTACATTTGAAACGTTTCCGTGCTTAATTCGTGGTTAATTGCCGTACATAATAGGAGCGAAACCTTGAGGAAAAGCTAGTAGGTATTTAAGCAAAACGGAACCTTCTAAATAATAATTTGAATAATATGTATACTTTTGCACGTCGTTTGCGTTGATTGTTTACCATCAATAGACATTACTTAAATGCTACTTATTTACTTAGATACTCTCAGGATTGTAATTTGCATATCAACGATAACAATAACCATAAGATAAGTAAGCTCACTTAGGTTCTAAAAGCTATTTTGCCCGGTAGGTGTATGGTAGAGGTAGGTTTAGTAACCTATCTACCTATTTAGAGTTAGGTACTTACAATATTTAGCTTAGCCAATATTTTTACTTCTCAGGCCCGGCCTCCACCAAAGCGGACGAGTGAAGCGGAGAAAAGATGTTCAAAATTCGGCCAATCACAAGAGAAATGACAGACGCGATGTAAATGTTTTTTGGTAATGTAGTTGTTGTCCCGCCGATACCTTGTTATATTTTTATAATACACACTACATAATCTTATCATATTGTACACAATATTTATATAATTACTGTTACATATTGACATCCGTTCACTCATCACTTAGGTTCAGTTGAAAACCAGCGTCGGGCATTACTGTCCGGCAGTTTGCTGAACTGAGCCTATTTGGTGCAGCCGTGAGTCACACATTATTTATTGTCTAGTATTAAGTTTTTTTTTTAATATTTCCGTTTTTTGTATTGTGTGTACTTATGGCATGTACCAATAAACGTTTTTTCTTTCTTTCTTCTTTCTTAATTTCAACCAATTTGATTGGTCAGTTTCCACACGTCTCCTCTCCGCTCCGCTCTTCTCTGCTTTGGTGGAGTCCAGACTTCAGCATTTTCATTGAAATATCTTCTGCGTGCTTTTTTTGTTGTATACATACTTACTTTTATGATGTAGTGTCAAAATATAAGAATAATGTTATACATATATCGTATAGGAGTCAAGTCTTTCTGAAAACAGAGATGCACTATAAGTCAAAATATAAGAATAATGTTATACATATATCGTATAGGAGTCAAGTCTTTCTGAAAACAGAGATGCACTATAAGTCAAAATATAAGAATAATGTTATACATATATCGTATAGGAGTCAAGTCTTTCTGAAAACAGAGATGCACTATAAGTATAAATAGCTTTAACAACTCTTTTAAGGATGGATTTACTCAGAAAGAAAAAAATCTTTCTGAAAAAAATCACTACGACGACGAAGAGTAACTAGGTATGGAGAACTACCGCCTGCCTATCCCTAATCTACATAACCTACAAATTAGACGTTCACAAGAGATTTTTCCAATTCAAATATTGTTTTATACGACCTATGTTTTTCTACAGTTCACCTTTGCGACGGACTCAACACCTGCTTAACATCGTAGATCGTATCCGGATATTACGAAATACTCCAAAACTGATCACAAAAATAAGATAATATTATACGTATAAAATGCTTTTTTTTTTGTTGCTTTTATAATAACTCACATTATAATAAGGATACAAATTTTATTCGAATTCAAAATGTTTGGATTACTTAATTGTACCTGCCTTTTGAGACACATGTCTTTTTTTTATCGTTGCCCCATGGTATGAATGTCTCCTGTTTCCTGGGTGCGTTTATAAACATACAAATTCACATACGCAAACAGTCAGACGCGGCAAAACTACCTGTTGGTCATACTAATATTTGTTCCGTGCGGGGATCGAACCCGCGGCACGCAGCGCAGCAGCCAATCGCTAAGCTACTACGCAAATAGTGCCGACCATTGTATTATATCCCAGGTTGGTCCAACTACGTCATTTAATAGATTAGTCACGAAAAACTAAAAAAAACGTTAGATAAGCAAACTTATGCATATTTAAATGCTATAATAATAATTGAAGAGTTTGATTGTATTGTTAGGCTAAGGTTACACAACAGTGTCAAGAACGCATTGTATATTTATATTTTATAACGTAATTTGTGTTACTTAGTAAATAATGTACATATAATGACGTAACTGTAATAATACGTGACTGCTATTGAACTTTTACTTACATAATAACTAAGGATATATTCTCGTAACGTAATCGTACAAAGATCAAACTCAAAACTCAGACTCAAAGCATTTATTTTAATTAGCACCTCCCTCAGTCAAAACAAAAGAAAACGAAGCTACAGTCCCAGTCACAAGGCATAATAAGTTGTGAAAGTACTGTAGTTGACTATTCCAAAGCGTAGATCTCTATGGAAGAGAATGGGCAAGAAACTCCATGGACACTTTTTTAAATCAAAATATTGTTACAAATTCTTGGTTACTTCATTCATGTTGAGATTATACAAATATGTGAGAACGATGTAGAAATATGGCTCTGTAATGGTGTCGGACGTAAAGAATAGCACCATCCCATATCTTCCCGTGGGTGTCGTAAGAGGCGACTAAGAGACTTGCCAGATGGGCAGCAGCGTTCTCTATGCTTTTGTAACAACCGTACTGCGATCGCCAACCCGCCTGCCAAGCGTGGTGATTATGGCAAAACCCCCCAAAATGTCAATGTGGCGACACTTGGGGGAGGCCTATGTCCAGCAGTGGACGTCTAGTGGGCTGAAATGATGATGTAGAAATAGGTGCAAGATAAGAGTTAAGCGAGGTATTATGTAGGAACATGGGCTAGGGCACAAAATAGGTTTTGTGCCCACAACTGTATCTAACCGTGTACCGTATGTCCGTAGCAATTAACAGGTTCTTGAAAACTGTAAGATCCCTAAATATGTTACCTCGAGAATAAACAATCTGCTTCGATCTGGTAATCAGCCCTGATTTCGCTGAATTGGGCTGTACCGGTATAAACACAATCCGCTTACGGCTTAAATTTCAACGCACGCCTACCAATTCTCTGGAAATTTTTCATTTGCTAGTTAATTTTTTATTAGCCGCTCAGGCTTCCAAGAATTGTTTTTTTGCAAGAACTTCGCAAAATCGTTTATTTTGATTAATTTACCAATAGATAGAAAATGATTAAGGTAGGTAAGTATTAAAAGCAAAATGTATTTCAATAACATAAGTAATATTAATATTTCATCAATTAATATTTCACCACATTATGAGTTAATTAGAGCCACGTAAGAAACTAAGAGCGCGTGGAAAATTAGGATAACCAACGTCATCAGATTTATTGTTTTTGCATAAGACAATACATAATATCTGTATGGTGTCGGACGTAAAGAATAGCACCATCCCATATCTTACCGTGGGTGTCGTAAGAGGCGACTAAGGTACTTGCCAGAGAATGGGCAGCAGCGTTCTCTGTGCCTTTGTAACAACCGTACTGCGATCGCCAACCCGCCTGCCAAGCGTGGCGATTATGGTAAAACCCCCCAAAATGTCAATGTGACTTGGGGGAGGCCTATGTCCAGCAGTGGACGTCTTTTGGGCTGAAATGATGATGAAATGATGCATAAGACAATACCTTTGTCTAGTTTTCTGTTTCATACGTCAATCGAACGATGCTTCCTTGTATGGCTAATATCCAATTCATACAAGCTTTACTAAAGCTAAGTAAACTAAGCTTTACTGAGCTTATTAATAAGTTGGTCTGTATACTTTTGCTGATAACCTTACGTAGGTACCTACTAATATAATACATGGGAGATGAATTAGTAAATAAGAATTTAGATAAATAGAGTTTGAACTACAAGTTTTATAGCGGCTGAGTATTAATTTGGATGCGACTTTGGACTTTGTGAAACACTGAGTCGAAACTGTCGACAATACACTTAAAATAACGGACGATTATTTTAACTAAATTAATTGGTCTTCTGGTTTCTCTAAATTAATTGGTCTTGATTTCGTATCAGAAATTAATTCCAATACGTACCTATTTATATTTATGGCCGCTTAATCAATTATTAAAAACTGAGCTGTCAAGTTATGCCTTCTATTTTAATTTATCGAGGTTATACTAACAAATAGAGAATTAACCAATTTGGATCAGATTTAGTAGAAACAATTAATAACCACTTAATTGGACACTCCTACCTCTAACATAGATGATTCACTTTATCGATGAAGCTTAAATGTCATAGACCGTATCAAAAATATTATGTTCATAAAATAGTTTATTAAATAGTGCACATGTGTACACGCCTTAAAACAGCTGGCAGTCGAGCGTCGATGCTCAAGTTCCGGCTAGCAGTGAGCTCCTAATTATAATAAAACGAGTAAAATATAAATACCTATTAATAACAAAATAATATACCTACATAATATTATCCACTGCGACAAGAGTTCCCGCCAAAACCGCCATATTTGTTTTACTTTTTACTGGCAGTGACGTCAACATATCCGGCTCAGTTGCACTACGGAAGCATGAAGTGAGTCATTTAAATTAAAACTACCTATATGAGCTTATTAAACAGTGTAAATAGAAGAACACGTAAACCCAATTAATTGAGAATTATGTAAATATTAAGCAGAGGCCAGCACATATGGGGTCTGCGATAGCAATGCGGATCATCGGTAATTGACGATTTTTTAAATAAATATGATGATCAATTGCATTGGTATGCTTGAGGAAATCTTATTATAAGTTATTTACCTAAACCCTTGAAGTTAATAACAGAAGCAGCACGTGTTGTAAATGATGGTAATAACTTATTGAATACTAGCATCACTGTTGCAAAACACCGCTGTTTCTTGAATCTTGTATTTAAACATTGATTGCCTTTTAGAAAAACAAAGAGCAAACAAGAGGATCTTGTTGATATCTACCAATCTAGAACATTTCCTTTTTAATTATTTGCTAATTACCTAATAGACCTTGATATTTAATTTTCGTCCAATTATGAACAGATGGTGTCCTTAATTTTCCATTTATAATATTTTTATTAAATATATTAGTCCAGTAACCTTGTCGCCTGAAAGTGCGGGGTAATTTGCGTCAAATCTGGTAGTTCTGATTTTTAGGGATCCGTACCCAAAGGGTCAAACGGGACCGTATTACTGAGACTTCGCTGTCCGTCCGTCCGTGCGTCCGTCCGTACGTCCGTCCGTCCGTCCGTCCGTTCGTCCGTCGTCACCAGGCTGTATCTCATGAACCGTGATTGTGAGCCAGTTGAAATTTTCACAGATTATGTATTTCTGTTGACGCTTTATCAACAAATATAACAAGTCCGACTCGCACTTGGCGAGTTTTTTGGAGACTTGTTTATAATGTTGGCCCAATTGAATAATCCAAGTTTGTGAACTCGAGCGCCGAAAGCAACTTTATCAAAAATGGAAAACACCATCAAAATTTAGTTTTTTTTTCAGGTTTTTGCGATTATAACCCTAAAAATGAAGGAAAACATCGTGAGGAAACCGGCATGTCCTAGAACTAAACATTCGAAGACATGTAACATCTACCAACCCGTACTGGACCCGCGTGGTGGATTACAGCCCACTCCTTCTCATAGAGAGGAGGCCTATGTCCCAGCAGTGGGAAATTTATAGGCTGATGATGGTATGATGATGAAGTCTTTAGGACTAGTTTTTCGATAGTACCTACCTACTTTGCTACAATAGAATTGCCTCTGTAGACTCAATATTTTCCGAGACAAAGACTTTCAAAGTTTATTATACATACGTTGACAATAACTCAACCAGATGTTTTGACCCGAACTTGTGATACAGTAATACACCAATCCCAAGCAGGCCAATAAGGCCTGACTGCCTATGCAGTGGTGCCTGGTAGACCTTTGTTTGGCAAAACCGATGATCTGGCATCAAGGGCTACAAATCACACACATTCAATAATATCGGCATTCAGATTCTCTTATGTTTATATGGGAAATAGAATATTGGAAAAAATTCCGAAGTACGAAAACATTATAGATTTCGAAAGGCCTCTCTGAAATTATTGGGTCTGCAGAGACGATTCTAGTCTGTAGTGTACTCTACTACGTACGTCTACTAGAAAAAACGTCCTAAGACGGTAGGTACTATCAAAAAACTAGTTCTTTAAGGTTATAATTTGTAATCGACAAAATCTGAAAAAAAAAACCGTAATTTTCGCGGTTTTGAAATTTTTGAGAAAGTTGCGTTCGGCGCTCAAGGTCACAAACTTGGATTATTCATTGGGCCTGCAACATCATAAACAAGTCTGCACAAAATCAGAATTTCCGGATTTCACGCAAACACTGATGTATAAAGTTATACTGGACTATATCGTTAGCATTTGTTTGTTTTGTGGATTAATCTTCTTTGCTGCATAAACTTTTCGTGGGTAGGGACAAACGTTCGTCAAGCCAATCTTGATTGGGCAAATTGATTTCCTGCAATAACATTGTAAACTGGTTCATCTACTTCTTAGAGTAGATGGCACAACTTTAATAAGTTATTTAAATATAGAAAAATTACTTTAGTGGATACAAGCCTATTTTCTTGGTACAAAACTCCCGCAACTGTGAGGTACTTACTGACAGTGTTGCAGCGCAAATATCGCTCAAGTTTCTGGGTTTCGGGCCCAAAGAACGAGACAGGCGGCGACACAGTTTGCGAATGTGTTCCACATGCCCTGGAGCCGTTTTGTCGGTGTAGTCTCAAGGCATCCCACTTAGGTTCGGAGTTACATAATTAATAATTGTTGTCACTACTCTATTTTTGCCCCATTCCTAGGTGAGTACCTTTTCTCTATAAAGTACGCAATGAACACCAAATCAACTGGCTGTTTGTCATACGTCGCCCCTACCAACCCCAAGTTGCATCCTAAATCCCGTTACATCCTGCTACTCTTTCGGGTGCTTTTAATCCGGCTGGAGGGCTACCATACTGGTTTCGTAGATAGGGTTCCCGTTACCGTACCCCCTGCAGAGGCTTCAGGGATCTTGATTTTGTTACTATCCCAATAGTTTCTTAAGAGCGTTTACGCGTTACGATATTACATACAAACTTTCAAGGCCTTATTTTCCGAAATGACTGAACCGATTTTAATGAAACTTCATACGCATAAGCAGTATTCATAGGTCTAAAAAGTTACTAAAATATTTTTGCTTTTACTTTAAAAGACATTTCGAAAATGTTTTTAGTAACTTTTCGGACCTATGTATCCTGCTAATGCGTATTAAGTTTCATTAAAATCGGTTCAATTATTTCGGAAAATAAGGACTTGAAAGTTTGTATGAAATGCCGTAACGTGTAAACGCTCTTATGTGGTGATTTTAATAAAGTACAAGAGGTCGCATATTTCTGGGGTAGCCAGATTTAAGGTAACACAACACTCCGGTGTTTTATCATATACGCATTTAACATCATCATACTTTACCTGTCTCAAAAATCTCAAGTAGGCATTGCCATTGGCAGTTCCTATTATCATATCTGTCACATTATCGTAACTAAACATAGGCGCTAAAGACAGATAAATGTATACAGGGTGTAAAGGACACCGACGCGAAAACGCTTACCACATACTGAGTAAATCATTCTGAAATCCCCGACAAAAAAGATTTCCCAGGTAATTTTAAGAAAAATCTGCTGTTCCATATATTTTGACCGTGTAGGTATTGCACTTTTGTAGGACACAGTTTTTAGGGTTCCGTAGCCGAACGGCAAAAGACGGAACCCTTATAGATTCGTCATGTCTGTCTATCTGTCTGTCCGTCCGTATGTCACAGCCACTTTTTTCCGAAACTATAAAAACTATACTGTTAAACTTTGGTGAGTAGATGTATTCTGAGAACTGGATTAAGATATTCACACAAAAATAGAAAAAAAAAACAATTAATTTTGGGGTTCCCCATACATAGAAATGAAAACCAAATTTTTTTTTTCATCAAACCCATACGTGTATGGAGTATCTAGGGATAGGTCTTCAAAAAAGAATTGAGGTTTCTAATATCATATTTTTCTAAACTGAATAGTTTGCGCTAGAGCCACTTCCAAAGTGGTAAGATGTGTCCCCCCCCCTCTAATTTTTAAAGTAAGAGGAGAAAAATTCTGAAAATATTTAGGTTTGTAGAACGTAAAAAAAACTATCAACGAAAATTGGTTTCAATGAGATATAATTTAGTTTTTGAGATATGGGACTTTTTCATCAAACTGCAGAAGTAACTTCGTTTTTCATTATCATACTATGAAAAACCAATTTAGTTTTGCGGTTGAGTCGAAGTTTACAACTAATACTACTAACTAATGAATGACAGTTCAAAATATTGTTTGGGGCTATGGAACCCTGTGTGCGAGTAAGACTCGCACTTGGTCGGTTTTTTTTAATTACTGACGAAAAATTTATATATGGGGGGTGTTCAGAATGATGTAAGTACCTACTGAGTATTTACTAAGCGTCTTCGCGTCTCTGTCCCTTACACCCTGTATAAGTATTTAATTATACTTCTTAACGGATGAACGTTCGTGACAAAAAAAATAAGTTCCTTCACTTCTCACAAATCTTGTCGGTGCGAAGTCTCTCATTTGACCTTCAGCGTTGCACCCCCCGCTGGCAAATCTAATTCAAATATAATTATAATGTCCAAAATGTTATCTTTAGGTATGCCATTTTACGTGTAAATGAGCAAATTATCTCAGATCCTGTCACTGGAAGCCGGAGTTCCTAATTGGTTCATAAAGTTTACTTATCAAAGTTTTAAAGATCATCAAGATTATTCTCATATTAGTAAACGTGAATTTTCGTATATCCGTGGATTTATTTGGCTATTACCATTTTGAATATCAATATTTATTCGTGACTAGGACGGTCGTTAAAATACGCAGTTCAAAAATCTATTTTTGTAATGCATTGTTAAGTTTGTTGAAGCTTCTTTGTGTATGGTATCCTTATTCATGAACAGGATCAATAGATAGGTAAATGCCATGATATTTGAATGACCTTAAAGCTGTTACTCGCGAATTTAACCCGGGTAGATAAGTTTTGTCAGTTTCAGCTGCGAGTGAGGTAGGTACCTAGTGTCAAAGACCGCTTGGCTCCAGCTACGTGCTCAAGCGACAGTAACTGCGAGGAAAACCAATGAAAGAAATTGCATAGAGCGTGGACATGCCAAGAGAGACAACTCTCTTACGATGCGTCGGGTACCGATACTGACACGGAAGTAACCAGTGACATGCGAGTGTCTTATCATTTGACTGAGGTAGTGAACGGGCCGTTAGTCGGTACTCGGTCTATCAAGGGAATAATCATTTATATGCGTTAGAATTAGGAATGCGCACAAAAACGCAAGATCCGCCATAATTCGACCATCTCGACGTGATAATTATACTTAAATCACACGCAATCAAGAGCGTGCGATTTTGTAGTGTTTACGGATGTTAACTTACGAAATTTCGCTAGATATTGCATAATCTTTCTCTAATGCCGTAGACCTATTTCAGAACGGAACTCCTTGGCTGAGTCACTGGATCTATAAGTATCGGTCATTTATCACACAAATTACAGACTTGTCTGCCGTATCAACTTTACGATAGTTTTCTAAACCGGAACCCGGAACCTACTCCAATTTATGATTTGGCTAGACCTTTCCGTGTCAAATATATCGACCATAAATTATTTATTGTAATTTAATAGGTATATGGGGGTCTACCTTCAAGAGTATGGAGCAGTCCTAACTATAAACACTTTAATAACAATTTCAATAAGAAATAATACCCTATGTCTTCTTAGGGCGTGGACACATGTCTACGGTACGGCACCGGTTGCTGCCTCGTGCCCGCGGTGCACCGTACACGACACCGTGCTGCGGCACGGCGCGCGGCGGCGCCTTGCCGTCTCCCGGTAGCGGCGTCGTGCCGTTACGCGGTGGCCGGTGCCGTACCGCAGACATGTGTCCACGCCCTAAGGATCGTCAAACAACGTCGGTACATCCGCATGTCATCTGCTTACGCGCACGCAGTTTTTCAAACCGTTTCGCATTCCTTACACAAATATATTAGGCTCATTAAATTTTAAATTAAATCAACGACTAAGGAATTCCTTTGGTATAATAAATAAATAACACATAAGGACTTGTATCTAGTTACATCGTTGGAATATTTTTTTCTAAACTCTCCGAGTGTTCCGTATGGTGTCGGACGTAAAGAATAGCATCATCCCATATCTTCCCGTGGGTGTCGTAAGAGGCGACTAAGGGACTTGCCAGAGAATGGGCAGCAGCGTTCTCTTTGCTTTTGTAACAACCGTACTGCGATCGCCAACCCGTCTGCCAAGCGTGGCGATTAGTGCAAAACCCCCCTTATGTCAATGTGGCGTTGGGGGAGGCCTATGTCCAGCAGTGGACGTCTTTCGGCTGAAATGATGAATGATGATGATGAAACTCTCCGAGCGTCTTGGGCTTTTTAGATATTTTGGTATTTAATGTTCGACCAAATAATGAAACGTGATAACTTTAATTATCATATCTCGATTTTTTTTCAAACGTTGCCCCTCACTGGGAGTGTCTTGTATCGTGGGTGCGTTTACAAATTGTTGTTTACATTGTTGATAATTCGCAAGACAATAGATCCCATGAATATCTTAACCTATTCGCTTCCCATAGTATGCTTCCGGCCCACACGATTCCTACTCATAGTCGCACATGCCTAGATCACATAATGTTAAAGACCAGATTATCGGCGCTCTGTTATGTGGCTCAAACTTCGGTTACAGATCACAATAGCGTCTTTCTATTTTTAGATCGCACCTTAAACAACAACCAAGGTCCCAAAACCTTTAAACGAGTAGACAACGAAGGACTTGAAACAGATGTCAAGAACATAGACTTTAATAAGATTTACAGCATGTCAGATGTAAATGAGGCAACAAATTTTTTTGTACACTCGCTATAAAAAATAACACAAAACAAATCCCGACACCTAGACGTAAAATTATTTTGAAACCCTGGATAACACCGGGCTTACTTAGATGCATGCGAAATCGTGATGTCGTTAATACTTAATTTAAAAAACGAGTGTGCAGTTGGCGTCGATAATATATCCGGACTTTTCTTAAAACAATTTGTTGATATTATTGTTCCTCCACTTACATTCATTTGCAATCTCTCTTTCTCTTCCGGGGTATTTCCTTGTGCCTTCAAGAAATCCAGAATTGTACCCATATTTAAATCCGGAGACAGATACTGTGTCAACAATTATAGACCAATCTCTATACTCCCAACGTTATCCAAAATATTAGAAAGATTAATGAATTCCAGACTAACTAATTATCTTGAACAAAATTCCCTCTTATCTCCATCACAGTTTGGTTTTCGATCTGGTAGGTCAACAGCTGAAGCAGTACATGAACTAACTGATCACTTAGTCAATAAACTAGACAGTAAAAAAAAGACCTTAGCCATTTACCTCGATTTAGCTAAAGCATTTGACACAGTATCTGTTCCCATTTTGATAAAAAAATTAGAAAATATGGGTGTAAGAAGTCAGTCACTTCAACTTTTTACAGACTATTTGTCCGATCGAACGCAAATAACTAAAATTGATAATTGGATCAGTGATGAACTACCTAATCAATACGGCGTTCCTCAAAGCAGCATCCTCGGCCCAACTTTATTCTTAGTGTATATAAATGATTTATGTAATATTAAGCTACAAAACGGAAAGATCATAACGTTTGCGGATGATACTGCCTTGGTATTCGATGCTGATACGTGGGAAGAAGTTCAACATTATGCTCAACAAGGCTTCAATACAGTATATAAATGGTTGTATGCTAACTTACTTACCCTAAATGTCGATAAAACGAAATACATGACATATTCCCTTAGACGGCAGGACCAACCAAACTTCAAATTGAAAGCCCACACATGTAATACAAACACAAACCTTTGTTGTTGTCCTGTTTTACTAAAAACGGAATCAATTAAATATCTCGGCATAATTATAGACTACCGTCTCAGCTTCCAACAACACATTGAAACTTTAGTTAAAAGAATCCGCAAACTAATCTACATATTTAAAAATCTACGACATATATCCGATACTTCAGTAATTAAATTAGTTTATTTCGCGTTATGCCAGTCTGTGCTAGCCTACTGTATCACCACCTGGGGCGGTTCCTCTAAATCGTATTTGATTAATTTAGAGAGAGCTCAAAGAGCTATATTAAAAGTCAGTTGTTTTTTTCCATTTCGCTATCCGACCTTTGATCTTTACCAACACTGCAAAGTTCTAACGGTCCGGCAGTTGTTCATACTCATGACTGTGTTAAAAAAGCACTCTGAACTCCCCACAGATCACGATTTCCTTACTCAAAATAGAAGATCAGCAAATATTTGTCCAATCATACGTTTTAACACCAGTTTTTTCCAAAAATTTTACGCGTTTCTTGGCACTTTTCTTTATAATTTGATTAATAACAAAATATCTATTTACACACATACTAAAGCTATTTGTAAAAGAAAACTGCGCACCTGGCTATTAAGTCTTGACTACGCTTCCACAGAAAATTTACTTAAACCTGTGTCTTAACACTCACACATATACACTTACACACTCACATTCACACACACATCAACTCACGCATTGCACCAATGCACTTTCATCACACACACCATTTCCACTTTCATCCCTTTGATTAGATTATTTTGATTTTATTAAATTATGTCTTATGTACCTCCTAAACTACATCTTAAAACCACTTTTTTGTTTAATCTAGATTTTCTTATTATGCTTGCTAGCATAATAATTTATAAAAAAACTAAGTTATTTTATTTTATTTTTTTTTCCTTTAAAAATGTTTGTTTTTACTTTGGAACTATAGTATGTTTCAGTTATTTTATGTTTTTCTATAATTCCATATTTTTGATTTACCTTTGTTTGAATTTCAAACAACCTATTAAATTTTGATGCCTACTACTTTCAGTTCTATATATTTTATCTTGACTTGTATTTTTGTAAAAATGGAATGTTTACTTATAGGCCCGAGAGGTGATCTGTACCTCAGGATCTCCCTATAGCAGACACCTTTCTCCATATAAGATTGTGCAAGTGTGAACCAGCGCCTTATGTAATGATGTCGAGATAAATAAAGATTTATGATTATGATTATGATCTTTATTAATTTTCCTTCTCATTTTTTATATTTTTACATATTTCTTATAATAAAATAAATTAAAAAAAAAACATTTAAAAATATAAAAAACAGGTTTCCGCCGGTATCGGGAGCAGGGTCCAAGCTACCGGTGGTTAGGGCTGCAGAGACAGGAACCTCCTCACAATGCGGGCCGTATCGAGGAGTACTGCCTTCTGAATCTGGCTCTTGATCCAACTGCCAAGTGAGAGCTTCGACAGATGTTCGTCGAGGCTCTTGGCCATAAGGCCATTGGCCGTTACGACAATCGGCACAATGATAGCCGAGTCCACATTCCACATATCAACAACCTCGTGAGCCAAGTCGAGATATTTTATCTGTTTCTCTTTCTCAGCTTTCACGAGGTTTTCGTCATGCGGGATGGTAACATCGACTATCATTGCGCGGCGCGCTGATCGGTCTATCACCACAATGTCAGGCTTATTGGCAACAATAGTCCTGTCAGTAATGATAGGCCGATCCCAGTACAGCGTTACATGGTCTTTCTCGAGAACTGGGTCGGGCACATACTTGTAGTACGGTACCTCAGATTCCACAAGTTTATATTTCAAGGCAAGTTGCTGGTGAATAATCCTGGCCACTTGGTTGTGCCTGTGCAAGTACTCGCCGTTAGCCAGACTAGAACAACCAGAAATAATATGTCTGATGGACTCACCCGGACGGTGGCATGCCCGACACACGTCCACCGTCCCGTCCTTCATAATATGTTTCCGGTAGTTGTTCGTCAGCATAACTTCGTCCATAATCGCACAGACAAAACCTTCAGTTTCCCCAAAGAGGTCACCGAAACGTAGCCAGGACACGGACGCTAGAAAATCTACATCGGGCCCATGAAGACCTTGGTAAAAGCGCCCGTGAAGAACCTTGCCTTGCCATATTTCCTTGCGGTCATCGGTAGTCAGTATTACAGGTTTGCGCCAGTTCTCTTTAGCCATGGACAGCGGGGTGAGTGCCTTGTCCACTGCGACCACATCTCGGTGCATACCCACTTCTATTTTTAAAAAATATTCTCTGAGGCTGCACACCTCGCGGTTGTGGAGGGTCTTCGCGTTTAAAAAGCCTCGACCCCCGCACTTCCGCGGGATGTACAGTCTCATCACCGATGATCGTGGGTGATGCATCCGGTTTGCGGTCAGCAGTGTACGAACTCTCCTATCCAGTGCGTCCAGTTCGGTCTGAGTCCATTTGAGTATGCCGAAAGAGTACATTAAAACCGGCATGACCCAACCGTTGAAGGCGCGCACCTTGTTCCCGCCTGAAAGAAGGCTATTTAGTACCTTCTTCAGGCGACCAAAGAAGCGCTCCCTCAACGATTGCTTCATGTCAGCTACGTTAATACCTAACGCTTCCGACATACCCAAATACTTATAGTTTTCGGATGAGGAAAGGGATCTTAGGTGTATGGAATCAGAGAGCTGAAGTCCCTCGGATTCCATAATCTCCCCTCGCTTTACATACATGACTGCACATTTGTCCACACCAAATTCCATCCTGATGGCACTACTAAAGTTTTCAGTTACTTTCAGTAGCTCCATCAGTTGCAATTTGCTGGGGGCAAAGAGTTTCAGATCATCCATGTAAAGAAGGTGAGATATGACCTGACCACCTCTCCTTAACCGGTAGCCTAGACCTGAATCCTCCAGCAATGTGCTTAGAGGATTCAGGGCTAGACAGAACCAAAGAGGACTCAGACTGTCGCCCTGAAATATTCCCCGTTTAATCCATACAGGCTCATCGTTCCCCTGGATTTGTCGACATCCTGGATATCGAAGGACCGTCCTCCACTGCTTCATACACGACTCAAGGAAGGCGCGTAGAGTTGCATCAATCTTGTACAACTCCAGCACCCTCATGAGCCATGTATGTGGCACAGAGTCGTAGGCCTTCTTGTAATCTATCCAACATGTCGACAGATCCTTGCGAGATCGACGAACCTGTTGGCTAATGGCCATGTCGATGAGGAGTAGCTCCTTAGTACCACGGGACCCGTTCCTACATCCATTTTGAGAGGCCGACATAATGGAATTACTATCGATGTGTCTGGTAATTTTCACTCTCAAAATGGATGTAAGAAGTTTATAAACCGTCGCCAAACACGTGATCGGTCTATAATTCTTGGGTTCCGCAGGACTACCTGACTTATGAAGCAGGTGGGTAACACCCGTTGTAAGAAAGTCTGGTCGCGACCCAGACTCTAAGCATGACTGGAATTGAGATGCCAGGCGAATGTGTGAACTACTCAGCCATTTAAGCCAGAAGTTGTGCAGTCCGTCCGGTCCCGGAGACTTCCAGTTCGGTAACGGACGAACTGCTCTGGCTACATCTAACGGCGTTATTAGAATTTCATCCATTTCTGGGATAGATTCACACATTCGCTCGACATCTCACATCCAGTCAGCCTCAGTATGACAGACGGGCACCGACCAGATGTTGCGCCAGAATGAACTAGTGGCAGCATCATCTGGACGGCATACGTCTGTCACATTTTGTTCGGGTCGCTCCCAATCTCTGTATACCCACCTCTCATCGCTCCGGAACATGCGATTCTGGGAGTACCGATCAACCCTGCGCTTATACCGCCGAATACGGTTCGCCCATGCATAAACTTTCTGCTTCAGGAAGTCGATGCGCTCTGTGACTCGGGACATGTATTCTTGAGGACTGATTCCAGTCCCCAAGAATGCCCGCCTCACAAAGCGCATCACACGTGGTCGTGTGTTGCCCTCCCTGAAGCAGTATAGTTTGCCGATGAGTACCCTGGCCCCGTCGATACGGCACTCGATCCTGCGTTGCCAAGCTGGTACGGCTGGTTTTGGTCGAGTAGCTACGTCACAATTTGGGAATTTGACGTTAGCTAAACGACAAGCCGCTACAGCCCCACAATACAAGATCGAGTGCGTATCAACGAGGTTCTCGCTATGCTCCAATATATTTTTGAGGTGCGAGTCCAAGGCACACACCAGCGCCCTATTTTTCTTATGCATGGGTAACCGTGGTAATCGTGGTCTAAGTTCGGCAGGAGTGGATCGATACTCGCGAAGCGCATCTTCCAGAGCACTCCTCAATTGGTCGTTGTACTGGCTACTTACCGTGGCAACCCTATCATCTTCCTCTACACTAGTAAAATTGGGCCGCGGTGGTATGGCATCATTAGTAAAACTAGTTTGTGTCGTGGTTTGTGAAGAAGTCAAGATGATACGGTTGCTCAGTACCTCTGAGCGCAGCCTATCAAGTGCGGCGTCGTCCAACATGTGATTGCGTTGGATGACCTGCACCTGATCCGACAACCGTTGGGCCGAAACGTTGACAGTCGGTTCAAGTTCCTGAAACATAGACAGCATCCTAACACGGTACGCAGTGAGGTTAGTTCCCCCCTCTGTAGACCCATAGTATGCGCGCATGACGTTTTCATTAATGGAATAAGTCCATCTCATGCGCGGCACACAACTACCAGCAGCGGGGACCCGGCTCGGGGCCGGTTGGCTCCTAAGTCCCAAGCTTCTTGGTGGCCGGCCTCGCCCCGGCCGACGTACAGGTGTTGGCGACGTCGGCGGGGAGAAATACTCGTCACTGGAGCTCGACGCGACTGCCGCTGCCGGTGACACAGGTGATCCGGGGTCCGGCGGCGGCGAGGCGGAGCTCAGCAACGAGTCCGGAGGTGGTTGGCGTGCGCGTTGTGCTGCTGCTCTTGTAATCATGCTTTTAAAAACATCGTAGTTCAAGTTCAGTTCGTAGTGTCCAATCCCAAATTATATATGACATCTGTCAGTTGAAAATTTTCTTATGGTTTTCGTATTTCGAGTGTACGACTGAACGCCGACAGACACTACGCCGACAGACTGAACACCGACAAGACTTTACTTCAACGGGACTTTACTTCGACGGGACTCTTTGCCGACAAGACACTTCGCAGACAGGACATTTCAAAGACAGGGCTCATCAGCGACGCAATTATCTCCGATAATCAGATAAAATCATTATGTAAAGATACCCATAAAACAAATGTTTCATCACTCCTCTTCATTGGACCATACCAAGACAAGCGGTTTCCTTTCAACTTTTCCGTCACTGTATTTTCAACTTTTTTGGATTAAATATATTATTATAATTTCGTACTTTTACCAAGCAGTATTGGCAAAGTTGTATTGTGACAACTGTGATTTTGCATTCAAAATGAGACATTTGGCTGCACTGGCATTTCTAACTGCAGTAGAAATTACAACAGCTTTAAAAAAAAATGTTGACAAAGTTTTACCACCAGAAGCTCACTAAGTAATCGAATGGTTTAAAAACTATTATATTGACAGTAATGTTTACAGAACCAAAAATAATGAAATTAATACGAACTCATTAAAAGTATTGATTACAAAAGTGCCACCCACGTGCCCTCCAGAGACATGGTCAATATCAGATTCTATTGAAGCAGGCACACCAACCACACAAAACGCTGTCGAAAGTTGGCACATTAAGTGGAACACATAGCTAAATAGAAAAAAATGGAATATATTTAAAACTATAGATGAAATTAAAAAGGAGTAAAAAAATACAAAATGCGAAATTGAGAGACTATAATTATTCACCGGGCATAATAAAACTACGAAAGAAGAAAATTAATAAATACACATACATTTGAACAACAAAAACAATTTAGATGTGATCGCATTTTTAAAAGGTTTATCCTTTATTATTAATTTTAAAACATAAAGTAATATTATTATTATTAAAAAGGAGCAGTTATTAGAATGATTATGATTATGATTTTTATTGTTACTAAGAGGTTTGTTTAAATAAATTATTTGTTTTTGTATGCATTTTTATGGGTTACATAACGATATTATCTGATCATCGGAGATAATTGCGTCGCTGATGAGCCCTGTCTTTGAAATGTCCTGTCTGCGAAGTGTCTTGTCGGCGAAGTGTCTTGTCGGCAAAGAGTCCCGTCGAAGTAAAGTCCCGTTGAAGTAAAGTCTTGTCGGTGTTCAGTCTGTCGGCGTATTGTCTGTCGGCGTTTAGTCGTACACTCCGTATTTCTGTGATTTATTATATTCATTATGGAGATTATGGTATATAATTAGGTTTTATAGGTTTTTGTACTTCTGTATGCGAAAAAGTAATACGGTTGGATGATTAAAAACAGATTTTTATAAATTTATTTGCGGAACTATCGATTGACGTTTTCTTTAGCTAGAGTTGCCAGTTATTATGATCTCCTTTATTCATTTTTCATCTTATTTACTATATTTTTAAATATTTCTTATAAAACAAAAAGGTAAAAAAACATTTAAAAATATAAAAAACAGGTTTCCGCCGGTATCGGGAGCAGGGTCCAAGCTACCGGTGGTTAGGGCTGCAGAGACAGGAACCTCCTCACAATGCGGGCCGTATCGAGGAGTACTGCCTTCTGAATCTGGCTCTTGATCCAACTGCCAAGTGAAAGCTTCGATAGATGTTCATCGAGGCTTTTAGCCATTAGGCCATTGGCCGTAACGACAATCGGCACAATGATAGCCGAGTTCACATTCCACATGCTGACAACCTCGTGTGCTAAGTCGAGATATTTTATTTGTTTCTCTTTCTCAGCCTTCACGAGGTTCTCGTCATGCGGGATGGTAACATCGACTATCATTACGCAGCGCGCTGATCGGTCTATCACCACTATGTCAGGCTTATTGGCGACAATAGTCCTGTCAGTAATGATAGGCCGATCCCAGTACAACGTGACATGGTCTTTCTCCAGAACTGGGTCGGGCACATACTTGTAGTACGGTACCTCAGATTCCACAAGTTCATATTTCAAGGCAAGTTGCTGGTGAATAATCCTGGCTACTTGGTTGTGCCTGTGCAAGTACTCGCCATTAGCCAGACGAGAACAACCAGAAATAATATGTCTGATGGACTCACCCGGACGGTGGCATGCCCGACACACGTCCACCGTCCCGTCCTTCATAATATGTTTCCGGTAGTTGTTATTATGATTATTATTACAAACATTTAAACCGACATACACAAACAGCCAGACCCACAACAACTATCTGTAGGCCTTACAAAATATTTGTTCCGTGCGGGGATCGAACACGCGACACGCATTGCAGCAGTCGATCGCTCAACCAGTGCGCCAACCGTGCCGTCAAAATTATATGTCCGGTAATTCCAAAGCGCGGGATATACTTACCTAACGGTTCTGTCACTATCAGTGTGACAGCTCGCTTCGCTCAGCCAGTGATGTGCGACATTGTTTGGAAGCATCTATATATGCTTTGATATGCGTTTTATATCTAAGTAGGTAGTGTAGATCCTATAAATAAAATCTGTGATCGACCAAAAGTTAGAGTTGAAGTGTTTTACCACAATTATAGGTTTTTCCACACTCGGAAATCCAATAATTCTTTGAACCTATTCATTCAAAACTTCGTGGTTTACAGTAATTAAAGAGCCTTTGAAAATTATGAATATAATTGATCATGATATTCACATTTAACAAATCCGGTATGACAACAAGTATCTACCTAGAAATTTACAGTCTAGGTAGCTACGTCCCTATTTATGCCAATGATCACTAAGTATATTAGTCAGTCATATTTAACGTATAGTCAACACTAGGCGCTGTAAATCGTTAAAATAACTAAGTGTGCTCGTTTTCAAAATCCTTAATTAGAATAAATATGCCGGACGTGAAATCGACAACAAATGACTAACCTGAAAGACCTATTAAATGTCGTATGAACTGGATTATCCAATATCTTACGTCTTTTCAGCGTGTTATTACAATGCCATAATAAAACAAGTACATTTTGCGTGTCTCTCGTTTTCCTACGTCTCGTGAATCTGTCAATAAGTCAGTATAGGCACCCACCGATACAATGTATCTTGCATATGTATAATCAATCTACTTTTTTTTACTATTTATAACGTAGGTACCTATAGACGCCTTAATATGAACTGTAAGAATCTAAAATTATAAGTGTCAGTAACTTTACCAATTTGATGATGATGAATGACAAGCCAAAAAGAACTAGCTTTTTTTTCTTTATCATAATATAAGCCTGAGGCATGACATGTATCACGCTAAACATCGTAAAAAAAGTAAAATACTCGCAAGTAGTAGACAGCAGGACGGTCTGCATTGTGCCGATATTAGAAAACTGGAAAAGCATTTCGCACTCCTACCACACTAGGAATGCGAATGTGAGGAAGACCAAAGAAACGATGGATGGACTGTGCGGAGGATGATATGGCTAGAAAGGAGGTGTCTGATGGAATAACGAGTAATAGAGAAGTATTGAAGAAGAAAACATGCTGCGCAGCCCTAAATGAATTGGGCTAAGGGCAAGAGAATGATGATAGGTCTACCCACACAAAGATTGTGCTACTGGTTGTTCAGGCCATTAGTATTCTGGAGCATGTTGAACGGTCTGAAAGTTTGGTCAGGTTTTTTTAAATTTTTTAGGCTTGTTTTCGGTAACTACCCTGATGTGTATGAGTTGCCAGTGTCACGTGTTCGCAGTCAGTCCCCAATTTACCCTGACCCGGAACTTTATGCAAGAGCTGAATGTGGCTATACTACTCATGTGACTTTGTCTGAAATTCTTTCTGCCACTGCTTAAAATTATCCAAATAAATAAAAGAAAGACAAGCGACAGGAAATATGAGGAAGGATATTGTCAAGTAATGCTGCACAATCACGATTGCAAATAACATTGTCGATCAAACGCTAACCAACGCTATACGGAACTAAGCCCGAGGCTATGTTTATTGTAATTGAGGCTTGATCCGAGATAATGATCCAAAGATCGAAAGGTAATCGATTAGGGTAACTGCAGAAGTGCACACGCCGCGGTAGATAGGTAAGCCGCGGTTTTATAATAGGTGAAGAAACTTGATCAAGAGTCGCCCCTGAACTAAGAGCCCTATTTACTTAAATTTTTTGTCTCTTTCGACAAAGATAACGATTTCAACATTATAGTCTTTCAGAGGAACTGAACACGTCACCTTTTGTCTGATTTGCATTTTAACAATGTCACAACACGAACTTCCGTTTGTGTGGAAGATCATTTTACCGCTCTATGTGCATCAATTTGAGGTTTAGGTACCTTTAGCTACATACCGTAGGTATATACTTAATTCTCTACCGGAACCGTGCGGTTTCAAGTCACGACTCGCTCGTCTCTGCCACGTGCCATACCCACGAGCAGCATGACTCGTGTGTAAGGCACCTTAGAGGAATGCCGACCGCCCCCCACTGCGGACAACTGGCAGAGTCACACGCGTAGTTCACATTCCATACATTTCTCGGAGTTACGTTACCTTTAATGTGAACTGGCTCTAACCTGATGACAGAACTGAGCATAGATACAACTTCAAAACGGATGTAGTGTGGACATAATAATATGAACAAGAAACTGCTCAGAAATAATTTTTCCACACATCTGAAGACCTACTAGTGGTGCACCGTGCTTTGAACTTTTGGACCTAACCAAGAGATGCACTTTCAATGGCCATGTGACCAATATGGTTTTCCCCGGTGATGAACAATATGCATGGCCATGAAGGCTATGATTTGCAATTGTTTTCAATTGTTCTTCTCTCGCAAAGAGTCTGCATGAGTCATAAGACCCTAAGGTTGGTTTTGCAGCTCTTGTCGGCTTCGTCCACCAAGTATCTAAGAGAATTGTCTCATCACTACACTGGATGTACCGAATGCAAATATTTGTACACTAATAACATCCAAACTATGTCAATAGCATTTCATTCGTATGCGCCTATGCGGATTCTCGGAGATTCCGGCTCACTACCAAGTATTTATTATCTTACCTTTCGACACGATCTATGCATGTTTTTGCTTGCCTACGTGTTTTTATAATAATTTCCCACGAGTACAACGGCAGAATAGCAATTCATTCGTTCATTATATAAATGGTAGACACGATTTATGGCCTTGTAAGCAGACCATTGTGGGAGGTCAAGTCGCAAGGGTGTCCTTCGAGTAATTTATGTTTGGATATTTTATTCGTCATCAAAGGCACAAAAAACTTGTGTAAGATCCAATTATGCCGCTGTACCTCTGCTTCCCAAATCAACAAGACTCCAAACATCTAAATGCACTAATAACTCCATTGCGGTCGTTCCGTTCATTCATCGAATATTTCTCATTGTCGTTACATAAGAAGACAAAGTTCACGGCCAACGCTTCATCTTGCGGTCATTTTCACTCGAGCAGCAGGCGCTCGAGAAACAAGGCGTGTCTAGATTGTTAACTCGGAGGCTGCATCCGGGCCACCGCAGGGATCAAGTTACGGCAGGGGCGTGCGAATGTCAAGGAACCCGCGGCGAGGGCCGGCCGCCAGTCGCAGCCGACATGTCTGCGCGCGCGCCCGTCTGCCGCGCCGCCGCCGCCGCGCTGTTAGCGCTCGCTTTTCTCGCGCGGATCGGCAGTGAGTAATTCTTGATACATTTACTGATACGCAATGTCAGATGGGTCGTTGACTAGTGTTAACTTTTTTAGTACTCGAAATTCATAGGCTAAAAATCTAGTTCTGAAATAATTATATTAGTAATATAATTATTTCAGAACTAGATTTTTAGCCTATGAATTTCAGAACTAGATTTTTCTACCAGGGTGCGTTATCAGTTCAATAAATCTTATGAACATCCAGGTGATCTGATTATGGAACCCCATATTTAATTTACATTTTCTTCCTATTGTTTCAGGTGTCCAAGGATTTGAGTGCCACAGAGACGGTCTTCACACTGACTATGATCACAATTGCCAGAAATATGTGAAGTGCAGTAGTGGTGTAGTGACTGGGCAGTACTCTTGCCTCGAGGGCCGGGTGTTCAGCGAGGCGGAGGGCGCATGCGTGCCGCGTGCCCGCTTGGCATGCGTGCGGCGCCAGTGCGCGCCCGGCGACATGCTCGCGTACGCCAGCCCCGGCACCGCCTGCCGTCAGTACTACCGCTGCGAGAACGGCTCGGCCGTAGAGCGCGCCTGCCCCTCGGGAGCGTGGTTCGACCTGGAGCGCCAGGCCTGCACGCGCGGCGCCGGCACCTGCTTCGAGCCCGTGTGCGCCGGCCTGCCGGACGGCGACTACCCCGACGCGTCGCACTCGTGCCGGCGCGTGCTGCACTGTCGCGGCGGGGAGCTGCGCGCGGCGGCGTCGTGCGCGGCGTGCAGCGCGCCGTGCCCGCCGCCCCGCGCCGCCGCCGCGCCGCTGCCGGCCGGGGACGCCGACTTCTGCTCCGACGAGGCGTGCTCGTCTCTGTGCCGCGACGTCCCGGACGGCGCGTACGCGGACCGCACCACCAGCTGCCGCGAGTACTTCGTGTGCGAGGCACACCGAGTGATCCGGCGCGGCGTGTGCGAGCCGGGCCTGCTGTTCACGCGCGGCGCCTGCGAGCCGGCCGCGCGCGCCGACTGCCCGCCGCCCGCGCTGAGCCCGTGCTTCAACCGGCACGACGGGCTGCACCGCGACTGGCACGACTGCACCTCCTGGTACGAGTGCCGGCGCGAGCGCGTCGTGAAGCGCGGCTCGTGCGCGCCGGGACTCGTGTTCGACGGCAGCGGATGTACGCGTTCCGACAATTTCCTATGCGAAGGCCCAGCGGTGTCGGTGGAGTGCGAAGGGCTGCCGAGTGGCACATATCAGGACCTGGACACGAACTGTACGCGATACTTCCACTGCGAGGGTCTCCTGCGCACGACGCTGGCGTGTCCTGCGGGCCGCGTGTTCGACGGCGTGCGCTGCTCGCCGCGCGCGCAGTACCTGTGCCCGAGCCTGGAGCGCGAGTCGTGCTACGGGCGGCCGGACGGGCGGTACCGCGCCGCCGACACGGGCTGCCGCGGGTACTACGAGTGCGTGCGCGGGGAGAAGTCCATCTACGCGTGTCCGACGGGCCGCGTGTTCGACGGCGAGCAGTGCGTGCCGGCGCGGCCCGGTCTGTGCCTGCGGGAGGACTACTCGTGCGAGGGACTCTCGAACGGTTACCACGCCGAGATTGAATCAGGATGTCGAAGGTACCCACCAATTTTTTTCTGGTTATCAGCTACGTACTAGTCATTTATTGGAACCTAAACCTCAACTTTTAATTGCAGATACTTCTACTGCGAGCGCGGAGACCGGCTGGTCACATTGTCGTGTCTGGGCGGCAAGATGTTCGACGGGCGCGCGTGCGTGAAGGCGTCGCAGTTCGAGTGCGGCGGCGCTCCGGCGAACTCTGTAGAGAACGCGGGCGCGCGCTGCGTGCGGGACGGGTTCTACGTGCAGCAGGGGACCGAGTGCAAGCGGTACTACTTCTGTGTCAGCGGGACCAGGACCTACCTAACGTGTCCTCAGGACCAGATGTTCAATCGGCAGGTGTGTGTTCCGAAGGCTCAGTATACATGTCCGGGCTGAGTGGACTGCCCGCACTGCGAGGACACCGAGCTGCGCCCGCGGGCTACACTCTGCCGGAACAAGGCTGGGAGATACTCACGACGTACCTGATTACTCTATTCATTTCGAGGCTGTGAACTATAGAGCACCGCTCTTACTGATGCGTGCACTACAGACTATTTAACTTTAACATCCCGTTCCACTCAATCTACCTCCTATTTGATAATAAGACACGATTAATTCTTACTTTTTATTGGCATAGAAACTTTCAAGCGACCTAAATACTTCTAATAGTAATTACACATTGACTATATCTTACAGTATTACTTTACAAAAGAATAATAAGCTCCATGAATAGAAAAATAAAATCTCTTTTAACGACATAAAAGAATAGTTAATTTATTTATTTATAATATTAATATAGATAATATTTCCTCGACCTTAAATTAATACAAATGATTAGCTAAATTTCAGAAAACAGTTAATCATACTACTTGTCATACTGAAGTAGATAAATATAATATTTTTTACACTGGCTTGTTAATATTTCGAGCACTCTGATATGACAAATGGTATCATTACAATAAACTAAGCTGTGAAAAGGAATATTTTGAGGAAAGAAAACTAGCCGAATGTATTGTAAATAAGGTGCAGAATTCGTTGAAACTGTTAAATACAAATATTTAAACAATTTTGGCATTTCATAACTAGGAAAGCATGTCTAAATAATTTACATGGTATATAATATAATGTTACGTATTTAATAAACATTTTAAGTTTAAATTTCGGTGTATATAATTTATAAGTTGGCGCCTTAATAGTGAGACTGTCTTAGTTTCGACGAAGAGGAGCGAAGTAACCCCTCTAGACTTGCAGAAAACGATTTTTTTTCTCACCCCTCACTTTCATACCGCGGATAAGACGATCTCTTTATCAAGACGCCAGCTAATACCACTAAATTTGTTTTATACATTTTTATACAACACTCAATTACAGAATTTTTAAACGATTTCCTGACCTACTCGGACACACTTTACGATAGATTAACTACATTTATACAAGGATTTATTTAAATATAAATTTTCAATTGGTCCACGCCGAAAATGTCAAGATTATGTTGCATGGTTTTTAAAAGAAAAGTTTACATGTTACCAACACTATCTTAGTGAAATTGTGGGCGCGGCCAATCGATGCCTTCGAAAGCGAAGTATGATGCTGACAGAAAAATAACTTTTTTGTTCGTGAAAAGATTGCAAATTATTAAAACATACCTACACAGGGTGACTCGACGTAAGTAAAAGCACCTTTTCCATTAAATTCCCGATTAGATCGATAGTTTTTTTCTATACAGTAATAGTGTCGATAAATGTTGACAGTGCACATCACTATTTTATATATGGGGTAGAGATCATATAACATATTTATTGTCAGATTCAATAGTGTTCATTAAACAGATACAATACGTATAATCAAAACGACCTCAATACCTCGTAAAAATACTTAATAAAAAGCAATATGCAATTAGCTCAAGTTATGGAAATATTTATTTAGGTAATATTAAACCAAACTATTCTTAATAAATACAATTTAAAATTTGCTTCATTACAGTATGACACAATATCAAAATAATATAAGTTTAAATATATTTTTTAATTAAGAACTTTTGTTATATAGAATACAAGCAATTGCCTTGAAAGCAAATGTCTTTAGCAACGCCAAGTTTGGAATTAAAGATTAATATGGAATAATATTTTAACGAAATTAAAAAAGTTAATAATATTTTAAGTAATACATAACTAATATAGTATTATATCTAAATATATAACACAAAATACTCGTAGCAGTTCTAATAATATAGAAAGTTTTCTCCAAGGGTACAGCGCGACGAATTGTCCACAATTCGTATGGTGACTGCTAACAACAGTGGACCTAGCAAGAACGCGCATAGTAAACTTAACGTAAAATAGAACGATTTTAAAGTTTTGAAATACTCGTTTCGCTCATAATTTTTACTAACTTAGTTTTAATTCGTTGTAATATCTATTTTTCAAATCTTTTTAACCCCCCGACCAAAAACGAGGATGTTATAAGTTTGAAGTGTCTCTTTATATCTATGTGTGTATCTGTGTGTTTGTATATGTCATCATAGCTCGTGAACGGATGAACCGATTTTGATAAAGTTGTTTTTTTTTCATAATTGTGCCAGTCGCTAAAATTTAAACCAGCGTGCTATAGGGTAGTTTATTTTAGATTCTTGAATCGGTCGACTTCACGTTACATTTACCTCGCGACTTCGTGCTAGGTCTGTTACAACGTATTTAGATGGTGCCAAAAAGTATTTCTTGATCCAACGTAAATACTTTAGTCAGTGTCTGTGTACTTTAGTCACATTACCGGAATCACGATACGAGTACACAGACACTGACTAAAGTATTAACGTTGGATCATTCGCTTTCTGTAAATACGAAATACCCTTGGTGGAAACTGAGATCTATTGTTACACGTTGAAACATCCACATATGCTTAGCTTTATGTTAAACCGACAGACTGAACTTGACCGATGAATAGGGGTCTATTTGAGCTGCGTGACAATAATGAAGAGTTATGACATAGGCCTGGTTATGTTGAATAAATAAATATGTTTTTTTATGAATCAATGTCATTACTTGAAAATGCGATGTAGTTCGACGAAGCTTAAATATAATCTAGACTAGAGCAGCTCTGAATATTTTGGTTGTATGCACACATAATATAAAGTCCATTCTCCCATGGGGGTAGGTAGCAGCAACAGAACGCCTCTTACTGTGGGTCTTCTGTGTAATAAAGACAAATCATGTGGATGCTGGTTAGCCCGTTCACACAACAACGATCCGTACAAACTGCGATCCTTCATACAAGGTGTAGTTTTGTTTGCATCTCGTCAAAATTCGAGGTTGTCACAAAAAAAAAAAACATAAATAATATTTATTTTTTATTATTGTTTCAAATTGTCAGTATAACAGAATAACCCCCTTCACGTGGTTTAGGGCATAAGAAATTATCGAATAATTTTTTGAGATTGTTTGTATGTGTGGAAGCACGGTTATAGGGCGAGAATCAGACGGCCCGCGTTTAAAACACAGGTGGTTCACACTAACCGATTTCGGTAAATAAGAAAAAAAGAATTACCTGCCCATTTAGGTATTGATTCAGGACCAGAATCATTAGCATAGTTACCTCCTTGATTTTGACGAGGATGCAAAACAACACCTTGTATTAAACGCTATTTTAACGGACCAATAAATTAGGATCCGTTTCTATTCACGATGGTTAAACGTAAAGGATAGTTGTCATATGAACGGGCTTTAACATGTAACAATGGTGAACCGCAATATACTCTCGCGCAGACTTCACATCGTGAACATAATAATCATCTTGTATATCAGTCACACGACACTCGCCCAAGAACTTTGGTTCCACATTAGATACTAGACAAGTTATAACCTGAACTGATTCGACTGTGAACAGCCGTAGATGATTGAAAATAACTTATCGATGTAAATGTTCAAAGCAATCTACAGATTTATGTACACCAAACGTGTGCTTTCAGATTAAATAAAGTCGATTATTTTTGATCACACATATAAAATAGTTTTGAGATCTATGTCTCATTTTTGTTTAATATATTTATATGATGACATACATATATTTTACTATCCATAATAAACGACACATCATATTTTCAGAAAGGAAAGTCTCAGTCTTACCTCACGACAAGTGATAGAAAGTAAAACTTTCGTTGGACTATCAACAACAAATATATTAGATACACATTAAATAATAATAATATTTTAACGACTATAACATTAATGCCAACAGCCCGATGAAGTACATCCATTAATTTCAATTTGATTTTCTTTTACAATACGCCACTGAAGCTGAATCAATAACGCACATGTCTTATTTCTATAAGAAAATAAAATTAGTATTTTTTTAAGTTTCGATTGTCTTTTGTTTTTTCCGTAAAAGGTTAAATTATATAAAAGCCAACATTAAATCCTCTTTACAATGCTGGCCAGACAATAAAAAAAAACATATAAGAAACACATGTGACCTCCAAACTGTTCCAATTTCAAACTCCATGTGCGGTTAGTAAAGAAAGCGACATACATGTTATTGTTCAGCTGTAGTCACGCACAGTGTGCGCCGGCTACTGGTCGGCGGTGGAGGGCTTGGGCGCGGGCGCGAGCAGCACGCCCACGTCCCACACCTTGATGACGCGGTCCTTGCCGGCCGTGCACATGCGGCCCGTCGCCTCGTCCATGTACAGCGAAGACACCGCATGCTTCATGTCGTGGAACGATGCCAGGGATTCGCGACTGAAAATATACATGGTTTTAAGTTAGTTTTGAAGACCGTGTCTCTGAGGTTGACTGCATTAAATGGCGGTTGGTGTTATTCATACAGGGTGAAACAAGACCACACATAGAACCGAGTAGGTAATAATGTACTGATCTAAAGTTTCAGCTGTGAAACGAATTTTATAATTTTGGTGTGAAAACTTGCTGTTTTCGGTAGCGCGCTGTGACGCACATGCAACAATACAAGGGTCTTATTTAAAGTTCAGTAATAACAATTAAAATCTGAAAATGAAAATATAGTTGGAAGTTTGACATTCTTTATCTCCGTAACCAAAAAGTTCCCAAACGCTAAAAAAGAAGAGCATATACTCACGGCTCATGCCTCAAGGTGTCGTAGCAGCCCGTGCAAACGCGCTGCGGGAACTCGAAGCCCATGACCGGCAGCGGCAGCCGGTGCGGGGAGCAGGTCGCGCACACGGCCGCACCGCACCAGCGGCAGTGGTGCTGGCGGAGACCTGGGACATGATGAACCAGGTATTATACCCTCTCGCGCCCGTTCAATCAACTCAGTTTATCGCAGTTCACTACTGGACATAAGCTTCCCCCAAGCTGCGCCACTGGTTTAGTGAACCAGTGGCGCAGCTCTTCAACCTTCCGAATAAATTCTGACCCAGTCAGTGACCTTTCTAAAGTCTTCAGGTCAGAGTAGCTGTGGAGCATTCCAGTCAAAATTTGTCTCCAATCTAGTTTTTTTTTCCATTTTATGTTAAAAACACAATTATTTAATTAAAAAAATATATATATGTATTATATATATTTATGTATTATATCTAATGTATAATATGTATTAGCAGTTATGTAATCCCATTATGTTTCATTGTATTGGTATTGTATTGGTGTACAATAAAGTTTTAGTCTATTTTATTTTATTCATTCCACCTCCTCCCTTGCTAGTTTTGAGATACAAAATAAACCTTAAAACATACCCACTGCTAGTGGCGTAGAACGTTTAGTGAAGGAACTAACATCGTAAAAGTAATTCGAAGTCGCAAAGCTGACCTGCTTGATAGGTTAAACCGCTGGTTAAGTGGCCTCACGTGAACAAAGAATACCGTCCTTAAAGCTACGATACACAAAGTTGAAATCTCAAATAATATTCCTTAGCTAGAAAAGGAACTCTTGTGCAAAATTAGACTTCCAGACCCAGCAGTTAGGATTTACGTCGGCTTATGAATTTAAGATAAAAGATAAGCTATAAGTGTTCTTGATTAAAAATTAAATTACTTGACTTCCTCGCCCCTCCCTCCCTTGACTTCTTTACTTGATCTCAAGCGCGACTGCTGAGAATAACGTTCTGGATCCGATTCCCGGGTCGGCAAAATATAATTGCGTTTTCCATTATTCTCAGTAGCACCTACGGAATCTGGATTTGTGCCCAGTTGATGGCAATAGGCTCGCCCCTTATTACATGGGACTTAAACGTAACTAATGAAATGTAGGTGTACCATTAGGTAAATATCGGCCTAACCCTACATTACAGGCTTACAGGATTACAGGCTTGATGTAATGTAATTAGCAAAGGTCGGAATTAGGTAGAGTTATTTTTGTACTTGCATCGAAATGTTGATATTAATTATGGATCTTCCCTTGCGTGTGCGCATTGGCATTTCGCAACTTCGGACATCCGATGTCGGATGGTTTAAATTGTGTAAAAGTAAATAACTTTTTTATTTAAGAAATCACGGGATTTTTATGCTCTCGAAAATTTATCTCGGGATTTGAGGCAAATCCATCAGTCTGACATCCAGTCTTACAAAGGGGTATCGTATTACCCAGTTACTGGGTTGTGGAGGTCAGATAGGCAGTCGCTTCATGTAAAATACTGATACTCAGCTGCATCCGGTTAGACTGGAAGCCGACCCCAAGATAGTTTGGGAAAAGGCTAGGCAGATGATATGATTTGAGGCAAATCCATTTTATTCTTTCGCTGTATGAAATTAGTGTAAGAACACAAATAACTCTACCTAGTTCCGACCTCTGGTAATTAGTTACTTGTATAGCTGATAAGGTCACACAGAAAAATGTTGAAACTAATCTGCCCAAAACTCACCAAGCTGTTTCTTCTCCATCATCGCCCTAACGTTCCATATGAAGGGGGCGCGGCATATCTGGCACAGGTCGGACTCCTTCCACGCGGGCGTCTCGCGGCGCCGCACGCCCATCTCCCACACTCCTAGCGCCCCATCCTCCCCCGCGGATATCAGCCGCTCGCAGCTACCTACGTACCATAACCCCGTGACTTTGTTGCTGGAAAATAATTAGTACTTATTTTTTTTAATTCATTAGCCATATAAACAAACGGGTTTGAATATTTTTGTATGAACTCCTCCGTGATTATTGGTTCGATTTAGGTAGTGTCCGATCGAAGTGTCGGCCGGTTTCTGCCTCAAAATCAAAGGTTTGGTTTCGGCCAAACCTTTCGGCAGCGCCGAAACTAACAACATCGTACCTTCGGGTCGCTTTCGGCTAACGTCGGGTGCACTCGGCACAGCTTATACCATCTTCAATTAACAGGTCCCAGACTCAGTATTACAGTTAATCTTATATTTCTACTTTATAGGGTAGTTTTTTTATACCCAGTGTCACTATGACAATGTTGAAATTTCAATTCAAAAAAAGTGAAACGTAGAACCCTGTAATATTCAGCCAGCGAGATGTTTTATTATTCATATATCTGGAAAGAACGGCCCACTGACATTTTATTCAACGTTTTAATCACGTTTGTAAAACAAAATCAAACATTTATAAAAGGAAATAAAAAAATCAAAACCGAGCCTTCGGTTTCGGAAAATCATGTGTTGGTCGGACACTAGATTTAAGTATATGGTAGCAGAAGCTAGCCAGGTGGTCCCATATTACTATTTATTAATTTTGCTTCGGTACTTTATAAGTTATCCTCAATAATATACATTTTAGGGTTCCGTACCCAAAGGGGGCCCTACCCTATTACTGAGACTTCGCTGTCCGTCTGTCACCAGGCTGTATCTCATGAACCGCGACAGTTAGCCAGTTCAAATTTTTACAGATTATGTATTTCTATTGACGCTATAACAACAAATACAAAAAACAGAATAAAATAGATATTTATGGGGGCTCATATACAAAAAAGTGTTTTTTTTTTCTCATTTTTATAAATAATGGTACGGAACCCTTCGTACGCGAGTCCGACTCGCACTTAGCCGGATTTTTTCTTCTTCGTCTTTGTGGTAGATGTGCTAATAACTTGTAGCTACAAAGTAAAATTGACACATGACAAACCTTTTTTTTTTTTTTGAAGTCAGTTTCTTTTTACACAATTGTTTCCATTGTATTAATCGTACTACTGTACTATTACTTACTGTTAGAAACATGATATCACGAACAATGAAAAGAGGTAACATGTAACAAAATATGATAATTACCTATGGCCTTGTAGCTCGTATGCCGTGCCCTTTTGACCTCCTATGTCCCATACTATTATCGTTTGGTCGAATGAGCCGCTGAAAAGCAGTTGGGGTAAAGGAGCCCAGTTGAGTACCCTTACGGATCTGGAAAATAAAATAATTATAAATTATTACATGAATCCTCATTGTCCTGCCCTTATACCAATTTAATTCGGGTCGGCGCAGCATGTCTTCTTTTTCCTTACTTCTCTATTACTCGTCATCTCATCAGACACCTCTGTTCTTGCCATATCCTCCTTAACACACTCCATCCATCCAGTGGCGTAGCTACCTCGGGTGGCACCCGGTGCGCAAGTTAGTGTGTCACCCCATCAAAAGTAAAAAGCAATCATTTTATATGATAAACGTCATGGATAATTTAATATTTATATTTAAAATATTGAACAAAACACAACAAAATAAAGACACAAAAAAATATTTTTATCTTACAATAAAAATCTCTTCTTTCTAGCTTTGACAGCTGCAAACTCGAAAATAACTTATTCAAAATGTATATTTTGTATTGCTTCGTGTTCTATGGCTAATATACCAAGATTGCTAAGCCGCGATTGGGTCATTGTTGCCCGCAAGTAAATTCAATTGATTATAGTTTACTGAAACTCCTCTCAAATAAGGCTACGTAAACGCAAACAATCGTAAAATTTTAATGCAATCATAAAATTTGGAAGAGCTTCTGTAAGATCCTAGTCTGCAATAAACTCTAAAAAGTCTATTAATACCCAATCAGAAACTGTTGCATTAGCGGCTTTTAAGCGTCTTCGCAGTTTTGGTATCTCCAAAAGTAATTCTGTCTCTGAGACCTCAATATAATAAATCTGAAAGTTTTGATGGAGCTAATTTCAGTTCTTCAGTATTCGCCAAAAGCAATGAATTTGTTTATACGACCTTTTTTTTTCTTAATGTTTGTATTTTGTTCTTAAAGTTGTCACCAGGTGTCACCCTTTTTGGAATGACACCCGGTGCGGCCCGCCACTGACTCCCTGTAACGACTGTTAAAGATCTACAAATGACTACCGGCACCAACGGCTTAACGTGCTTTCCGAGGCACGGAGGAAACTCGGTATGTAATTAATGGGTGGTCGACCCATCGGCAGACCAACCCAGGCAAGCGCGGCTTAACATGAAGATAGGCCTGATTGGCTGATATTATTTAGCCACGAGCACCTCGAGAACTAAATATTAAATAAATATTATATTCGCATCTAATTCACAGCAAAAGTAAGAGTAAAAAAAAAACAAGTTTTTTTATCGTGGCTTTTGTAGGAATTAAACCTGAGTGAACTCAATAATGTTCATGTCTTTAATTTTAATTGCAGTAATGTCCGTTTAGACTAACACAATACATATAAATGTTTTTACATAATCAGAAAGAAGTTAAAATGTCCAACAATGTAATAATATCCACGCATTTATTTAGTGCGAGGGCGACTAAGGGACTTGCCAGAGAGGCTGGGCAGCAGCGTTTTCTGTGTTTTTTTAACAACCGTACTGCGAGCACCAAGCCGCCTGCCAAGCGTGACGATTATGGCAAAACCCCCCAAAATGTCTTTGTGACTTGGGGGAGGCCTATGTCCAGCAGTGGACGTCTTTTGGGCTGTAATGATGATGATTTACTTAGTTGTCTCTCAGCGATAGTATAGACGTGTGACTTGAATTAACCTGGAGTCCCTGGAGATAAGTAACAGGAATGAAGAACAGTTACTAAAAGTACCAAGCAATGGACTATGCAGTTTGCAAGATCCTTACCAAAGAAACTTAAGTTATTAAAAACTCTACTCACCCAGTATGACCTTTGAGCGTAGTAACGAGCGTAGCACAATTATTATCTAGCTTCAGCATCGTTATCTGTCCGCTGTAATCTCCTATAAAAGCATATTTCGACTGGGAGTCGAATCTGACGGATATGTTCAGGAAATTCATTATCTCTAAATGGAATCCGATATTTTAATTTTATTATTATGTTAGGCTGTGTCCCCAGTAGGCAAACTGTTAGCAGCCGACTGAGTCTTAAAACGACTTAGTCTACTAGTGTCGTCTAGTCGTCTGAGTCTTAAAACTAGCAAACTGTGGACACTCCATTCCAAATATATGGAAGGGCGTACTAAACCGATACGCCGCAAACTCAGTCGGCTGCTAACAGTTTGCCTACTTGGGGCACAGCCTTAACATATTAGTCTGTACGGAAGGACATCCGTTTACCGTTATTTATTATCGTGTAGTCGGCTTTCTGACTTGCATACTTAGGGCGCCCTCAGACAGTCAACTCAACAGTTTAGTCGTAAATCGTAATGTAAGGATTTTGGGTAAATATATATATAGTACGCACGACAACCAATCAAGCTATAAATGACCAATATAAACGGATCTCTCATTGTACGGGTAATCTATACAAAGCCAAGCCATGTTATACTGGAAATGTTTAGCTAGACTGCTTGAAGTGTCGCAATGTTTTTTATCAGGAACATTTGCCTACAATGACCAAAACTGTTGCAGTTTTTAATGCATGCTACATACTACACATTTATCTTAGCACAAATTATAAAAGGATACTGCAAAGATGTGCACCACGCTTCGAAGGAGTACCCGCCGATTCTGCGTCCGGTCTCACTGCAGTGATACGAAAAGAGTTTGTCTCGACTGACGGACAACACCCATTCGCAGCTTAACGAGAAGTTGACAGCAGTCACGCGGGCTGTGTGCGCTAAGTACTCACGAGCCTGAGGAGAAAATTTGTAAATTAACACAACATCACGCCTGCAATCTCCAAAAGTCCTGTACCTATAAGTACACCTATATTTATAGCCTACTAGCTGTCCCGCGAAATTTCGTTTGCGTCACATTTTCCCCGTTTTCGCAACATTTTTCATTGCTGCTCCACTCTTATTGTGACAACACAAAAATCTGGTATTATTTTCTAAAGAAAATCTAACAAAAAAATAGTTTCTCATTTCTTACTAGCGACCCGCCCCAGCTTCGCACGGGTGCAATGCTGATACTAAATATGCTTCAGAATGTCTTTTTATACAACGTTCACAGCTTTTTTGCAACTGCTATGTCCCTGCATTTTAAATCTGTGAGATCTTCCAAAACATTCATTTAAATTACATGCTGTAAAGCGCTATATTGATCTATATTAAATGCACAATGTATTGAAGGTAACTAATTGGATAAGGATTAATGCTATATTAAAGTATACATTATTTTGATCTATCTCGTAGGGTTCAGCGAGCTTTTGCAATGTTAGCGCAAATAAATGTGTTTATTTACGACATCACACTAGAAATCTCTAAAATTATCAGTATTTCTCTACTATATTATGCAAGTATTGTACATACAAGTATAAACCTTCCTCTTGAATCATTCTATCTATTAAAAAAACCGCATTAAAATCCGTAGCGTAGTTTTAAAGATCTAAGCATACATAGGGACTGACAGACAGCGAAACGACTTTGATTTATACTATGTAGTGATTATTGGGGAAAATGCTTATCTATATGAAATGCAAACAATTTTTCCTCGTTTTTTTACCAGAAATCCAACAATTCCAATAATATCAATCAATCAAGCATTTAACAGTACATTTTACCTGTTAGTTTTCAGAATTTCAGATACTAAGTGAGTTGTTACTAATTGTACTAAATAGAAACTTTTACATTGATAACAAATTGTTTCTGGTTTAAAAAGTTAATCACAAAGCAAATTATAATAATGTTGCTGTTTAAAACATTATTGCTGTGGCTATTAATGCAGATAACACTCTAATTAAAACTGTACTTTAATGTAAAAAAAAACTTCATTACAAAGCATTATTCTATTAGGGAAGATGTGTTGAACTTTGAAGTTTATTAAAGGGAATAAAGTCTCGTCATTATGCTACTTTTTGTTGTTAGTGTTGATAAAGTTTGAATTAGTGAACTAAAATACAAACATTTTAGAGGGTATTGTGAAATGAAGTCAAGGCCAACAAAACCCTGACTGTGACCCTGGAACACAAAGGGCTAAGAAGGAACATGGATGGGTTTTAGTCAGTCACAAGTCTGACACTCCCTTCCGCTCCACCCAGAGCGGGATGGGTCATTTGATGATTTCCCATCCATAAAAAAAGGCCAACAAAACCATAGCAGAGCACTTTTAACTACACTTTACTTTATTTATTTTTACCCTAGCTGGAACGCCCACACCGATCTGCTCCGATTTTCGAAATCTCGTGTCGCTGGTCCAAGGGGAAGGTGAAGTAGACCAGGATGTAAAGCACCCGATCAACTCAGGATGGATCAAATGGTGACAGATCACTGGAACAACTTGCGACCCACGGTTGCCCCTCAAGTTAAAGGGGAAAATATACAAGTCCATGATTCAACCTGTCGTACCCTATGGATCGGAATGCTGGGCAGTGACAAAGACAGATAAAAAAAGATTGCATGCCGCAGAGATGAGAATGTTGAAATGGCTGTGTGGAATGACTAAAATGGATAAATGCAATATCAATCACCTCCTTGATTGTAGTCTTTGTAGATCCCTCAATGCTCAGATTCGTAAACACATAGCTTTGGGCATGGGCTTCAAATAAATTTAGGTTTTTTAACAGATCTTAGATACAAACTGTTTTATATCAATTTTTCACCGACGAAAAAAAAAGAAGTTCTCAATTAAACATGTATATTATCTTTTTTTACTCCACAAGTTACAAACCAGTCTAAGAGTTTTAGAGGGTGAATGTGTATCAACTATATTGATTTTGATGATTGGATGTTTATAAATAAGGGCTCATTCTAATGAGTCATATAAGATTCTAATGAGTGACTACGTCTCTTATCTTTATTAGACTAAGCTATTCATGGATTGTAGTGATAAATCATTATGTTGTGTGCTTAGAACATTTCAAATTTTTGACTTATTAAAGAGAGAAGACGTTTTGATGTTGCAATAAAGTATTCAAACTGACACACTCCATTATTAGGACAAACATTAAATATTTTACCACAAAAAATCTTGGTAATTTTGTCCAAATGTACACTGGTCCTTACTAGTAGAGTTGTAAAAAGTATTATACTGAAATTTGTACCCACTCCCATAGGCAGAGTTTGTCTATACAGGGTGTAACGGAAAGGGTGTATACATCCTTAAGGGTGTGCTACAGACCATCGGCCAAACATCGTAATAGCGAAAAAAATATCAGCCGCCCCCTACATTTGGGTCGAATAGGTATTGAAATTTTGTATGGGGCAGCTGATATTTTTTTCGCTATTACGATGTTTGGCCGATGGAGAAACATTTTCAGTTTGATGGTCTGTAGCACACCCTTAAGTATGTATATACCCTTTCCGTTACACCCTGTATAAGGATATCAAATACTCACAGGGTTTATTCTATTACAGTCTGTGGCCAGTGTGAACTCTGAGACAGTGCCATTCTCTTGACCAATGAATAGCTGCCTCGTCTCTGGTGTATAGAACATTGACGTGCACCCAGATGGCATGTATTGACAAATGGATGGCCAGTACTGTCCCGAGTCTCGCTTCAGCCATACTCGCACTGTCCTGGAAATATTGTTATGATAAAGGTCTATGTTTTCTTCTAGCTTAGAATTCTTTATAGATTCATTGAAGTAAATTAAAACAAAACATATGTTTTTTTCTCCCATAAAAGGTATCCAATATTTATTTGAAACACACATTGAATTTTTAATCTCGGTGATAAACAAAGCTTTTCCTGCAGATTCATCATTTATATTAAATAAATTACGTTAAAACATCTACATTAAGCTAAAGTCAGACAATAATACGTTTTGAGTTTTAGAATAATCCATGAATACAAATTAAATGGAATAAAAACAAGAAAACTTTTTTAAACCAACAAAAGAATAATAATCATATCAATTTACCACACATTGAAAGAGTCACGTAGCTGATACTCATCTGTTTAAATACCAGCTATTAGTTAATTAACTAGAACATAGATAGTAACTCCACTACAGCCCACGTAGGGGTGATTTCAAATACGTTGACAGTTCAATGAGGGTACAAAGTGAACATGTTTTTCGGAAAATAATACAGATAATAGACTTTTGTTATCAAACAATGGACGCAATATGAATCAGTACTCTTACTTATCATCACAAACGCTAATTACACCGTCCTCGCCAGGTATAACGACCGCTGCATTTACATCGTCGGTGCAACCTTCCAGTTTACTCAAAAGAGCTGGTTTCTTTGTCGTAGAAAACCTATCGTTTGGCGTCCTTGGAGCAGGTTTAATTTCAGCAGCCATATTTCAACGATTTAGAGTAGAATTACTAAATAAACACGATTAATCGACACTAATTCTTTCAGCTAAAAGAAAACGTCATAATAATTTTGACATCTAGGTTTAGGGGTGCTATTCTCAAAAATGTGTATGTGTTGGGTACGAGTTGATTGGTAAACCTAAAACTTTAAATTCATAATTTTGTGAACGTTTTATCACGACAATTATCTAGTTAAATCAATATTATGCCGTTACAAAAATATAACAAAACCATTGTCAAACAGATAAATAAAACAAAATTAAGAGAATATGCCCCTACCAATCCATTTTACGCAGCCTGCATACTGTCAACATTGGTAACATATTGATAGTATTCTTCTTATCTTTTTTTGCAATTTGCTAGTTAGTGTCCAAAATATGATTCGGGAGAGTTTTGCTTTCTACCTAAATTTTACTATGTGGGGTGTCGCCGATAGCTCTTCAAAAATGATATCGAAGTTTGAATACATTTTTGTCAAGTCAAAAGTTGATAAGATATTCGCTTCTAGCTGTAAAAATTGTCCCCCTCCTCTATTTTTTAAAGTAAGAGGTAGAAGACAGAAATATTAAACGGCCTATACTTGAATTCTCTCTGAGGAATCGCATCCAGAACGAAGTGATCCAACAGAGAACCAAGGTGGTCGACATTAACTCACAGAATAGAGCCTCGTATTCACTAGGCAACAATTGACGCGCGGCTTGTTGTTTCTTTCCGTGCAACATGCAGTTGAGACTTAGAATATCGAGTCTTAAGTAAGCTGAAGTGGTAAAGGACTGGCTGTATTTTGGCGTAGAACCAATGACCGTTGGGGTAAACATATGCTTGAGTGACCACGAATCGGCAAGCGTAAGGGTGGTCACCCTCAAGCTTGCTGGAGCGACGATCTTCGCAGGGTGGATGATAGCATATTTCCAACTGGATCATAGTCGCCGAGAATTGAATTAAGTGGCGAGCGATTGAACAGGCCTATATCTAGTAGTAGACTGCTGTAGGCTGAAGACGACAATGATGACATGCACTATTATGAATTAACGTTTAAAATATTATCATTATATTGCTTAGTACTATGGAAACCTTTGTGTGCGTGAGCAATTCGCATTTGGCCGGTTTTATTCTAGCCAGTCCTATCCCACCCCTGGCGAAGAACTCCCTCCATTCTTATTGCGACACTTCCTCCAATTTTTCACGAACCTGCGCTTCCTCCTTCCAGCTCACATTACAGACGGAACCTATCCAGTCCGTTCCACCATCTACTTCATGGCTTGCAGCGACCTCACCCTTTGCCACACTCTGTCAGGCCGTTTGGTATAAGTTTTCTACTCTTTAGGTGCTTAAATACAGACGCAAGTTTCCGGTACGCGTACGGGCGGGTCGGTACCATTCGGTGCAGGTATTAATTTGTTATCTTATGCGCTCACTTATAAAGAAATAGGTTAAATTATGTCAATTTTATATGCAACGTTTATACGTTTATACCCTACGGCATTTCATACAAACTTTCAAGTTGTTATTTTTCGAAATGACTGAACAGATTTAAATGAAACTTGCTACGCTTAAGCAGTATACAAAGGTCTAAAAAGCTACTAAAAAACATTTTCGATCCTTACCGACCCGCATAGATTTGTCTGTACCCAAAACCTGCTTCTTTATGTAAGCACCCTTTGCTCTCAATACTCAGGATATCACGAAGTAGGTTTAGGTTATTTTGTGTGCTCCGGCCTTTATTAATCATATTTTTAATGATGCCTGAATTCCTTTTATGAAAGATTTTAAATAAAGAAGATTTAAATTATAAACTTAACCATGATTTTAAAATCAGGGAAAATAAAATAAAAATGCTGTACAACGGTGCCCAAAGAGTAGAATACTGAGACTATACGGATACGGTGCGCGTAGCACCGGCAACATCCAGCAAGGCAGAATCCATTTTGAGTCAAATGACCTTTCGTGACATTGGTAGGTTTTCCCGTGACAGTTGTTCTCGATGCAAAATGACGTTTACCAATTTAATGTTGCTAACACATTAAGAGTTCTAAGAAATGAGGTAAAATGTAAAGAGCAGGGACGGTTACCGTTACCACAAAAATACCGGTAAAATTACCAAAATAGTAACGTTATGCTACGTTAAAAATAACGATAAGTAGTAATATTTACCGTTATTTAAATAGCGTTACTTTATAGCTAGCCTGCAGTGTCCCAGTGCTGGGCAAGTCCTCCCTCCATTCCATCCAACGATCACGATTATGTGTTGCTTCTTTCCAATTATCAAGGAAGACATCCAGTTCGTCCCGCTATCTCCTTCGTGGTCTGCCGCGACCCACGGGGTCTGTTTTAGTTCACCAATCCTGAGCTTTAGCGTTACTTATAGCGGTAAATCGCTTAAAACTAGCAATAACTAGTGCGACATTGCCTTATGTTCGGCTCTTTTAATCGGAGAGGCAACAACTAGCATTTTACGACGCTCGTTCAGATATTTAAAAAACGAAACGGTTCGCGCCCTATCGTGCGCGAAGCGTGTTTTATTTCATAGTAGGACGTCGTCGACGGATAGATGTGTTTAGCGTACACGATGTTTGTGCATCGTGTACGCCAAAGACATCTATCTATTTGTTGTTCTAATGGAAAACACTATGACAAAGGGCGGGCGTTTTGGAGGACTGTCTCTTGTTATTTTGACGTTCAAAAAGTGCTGATTATCAGCCTAATTTGAATAAATGACTTGTTTTTTTTAATGATTTGTTGTTTTTCTAAATCATCAACCGACATCGTTAGATAGAGATAGGCGTATAAATTACTGTTATAATAATGGTAAATTTTACCGATACTAATATTAGTAACTAGCTGTCCGGTGCAACTTCATTTGCGTCACATTTTCCCCGTTTTCGAACCTTTTACATTGCTGCTCCACTCCTATTTGTCCTAGCGTGATGATATATAGCCTATAGCCTTCCTCGATAAATGGACTATCTAACACAAAAAGAACTTTTCAAATCGGACCAGAAGTTTCGGAGCCTATTCAATGCAAACAAACAAACAATCAAATCTTTCCTCTTTATAATATGATGATGATATGATATAATTATAGTTTAGATTTAGATTAGATAACGTTAACGTATTTATGGTTATCGTTACTAATATCATTACTTTATTATTTCCTTTATTCATTTTTACATCTTATTTATTACATTTTTAAATATTTCTTAAAACAAAAAAGAAAAAAAAATATTTAAAATAAAAAAAATAGGTTGTTCCGCCGGTGTCAGGAGCAGGGTGCAAGCTACCGGTGGTTAGGGCTGCAGAGACAGGAACCTCTTCACAATGCGAGCCGTATCGAGGAGTACTGCCTTCTGAATCTGGCTCTTGATCCAACTGCCAAGTGAGAGCTTCGACAGATGTTCGTCGAGGCTCTTGGCCATAAGGCCATTGGCCGTTACGACAATCGGCACAATGATAGCCGAGTCCACATTCCACATATCGACAACCTCGTGAGCCAAGTCGAGATATTTTATCTGTTTCTCTTTCTCAGCTTTCACAGTTTTTGTCATGCGGGATGGTAACATCGACTATCATTACGCGGCGCGCTGATCGGTCTATCACCACTATGTCAGGCTTATTGGCAACAATAGTCCTATGTGACATGGTCTTTCTCGAGAACTGGGTCGGGCACATACTTGTAGTACGGTACCTCAGATTCCACAAGTTCATATTTCAGGGCAAGTTGCTGGTGAATAATCCTGGCTACTTGGTTGTGCCTGTGCAAGTACTCGCCGTTAGCCAGACGAGAACAACCAGAAATAATTTGTCTGATGGACTTACTCGGACGATGGCATGCCCGACACACGTCCACCGTCACGTCCTTCATAATATGTTTCCGGTAGTTGTTCGTCAGAATAACTTCGTCCATAATCGCACAGACAAAACCCTCAGTTTCCCCAAAGAGGTCGCTGAATCGTAGCCAAGACACGAACGCTAGAAAATCTACGTCGGGCCCATGAAGAGCCTGGTAGAAGCGACGGTGAAGCACCTTGCCTTGCTATACTTCCTTGCGGTCATCGGTAGTAAGTACGACAGGTTTGCGCCAGTTCTCTTTAACCATGGACAGCGGGGTGAGTACCTTGTCCACTGCGACCACATCTCGGTGCATACCCACCTCGGTTTTCAAAAAATATTCTCTGAGGCTGCACACCTCGCGGTTGTGGAGGGTCTTCGCGTTTAAAAAGCCTCGACCCCCGCACTTCCGCGGGATATACAGCCTCATCACCAACGATCGTGGGTGATGCATCCGGTTTGCGGTCAGCAATGTACGGACTCTCCTATCTAGGGCGTCCAGTTCGGTCTGAGTCCATTTGAGTATGCCGAAAGAGTACATTAAAACCGGCATGACCCAACCGTTGAAGGCGCGCACCTAGTTTCCGCCTGAAAGAAGGCTCTTTAATACCTTCTTCGGGTGACCGAAGAAGCGTTCCCTCAACGACTGCTTCATGTCAGCTACATTAATGCCTAACGCTTCCGACATACCCAAATACTTATAATTTTCGGATGAGGAGAGAGATCTGAGGTGTATGGAATCCGAGAATTGGATTCCATAATCTCTCCTCGCTTTACATACATGACTGCACATTTGTCCACACCAAATTCCATCCTGATGGCAGTTTACAAAAATTAACGGTAATTCGGTCCCTGGACCAAAGTGATCATTTCCATTTCACCATATTGCATAATTCCAAACTAATATTATACGTTCGAAAGTAACTCTCACTCATTGTTCATTTCTAACTAACACCCAAAAATCAAGTTTTATGATGACATTGACCTTGTCTTTGCTTAGAGACAAATTTGGGGTCTCCACTCCCCACTACCACCTATAATGTTTCCACTGCTGGGACACGGACCTCTTCTCTATTTGTTACAATGGGCAGTAATCTACATTATACCTCGAGTGCCCAGTGCGTGTTTGTTGATGTCATATCATCACAATGTCTTTGAAATTTTGGTGCAAACATGCCAGTTTCTTTACGATGTTTACCTTTACCGTTTTGAGACCAGTGGTGAAGAAATAAATTAGACAACGTAATATGCTTGGCCGGGTTCGAACCTACAACTTGTAAGTTGGGGCCGCTAAAATTAGACCACCACTGCTCTCCCCATCCTTAAAACTATTTATCTATATTATTATCCTATGAATCCGGTAATGTAGCCCCGAGAACATTATCACATCGTCACACCACCTTCGCTTTGGCCTACCTCCACGGCCACCCCGTCCAGCCCCTCCGGTGACCACTGAATATTTAAACTATCTTTATCCACCTCTTCGGGTGTATTCCTGCAACGTGACCTTTTCCATTTCAGCCTCATTGTTGTAACTCCACCATTTAGAGTTTTTTTAATAAACTAGAGTACCCAAAAGGTACGGTTAAAAAACGCCGGGTCCTAATTAAAGGTTTAAAGTTATTTTTCCGGCGAAATTAAATATTTTAAAGTGGCAGCACAGACAGGCGGATACACACACAGTCACACAGTACAGATAGTACATGACAAATGACATACAATAAAATTATTCTTTGGATATAGCTAGCGTAGGACAGTACCTACACAAAATTTAACCAAAAAATGTCACACGCATTATTTAAATTATCTGTTCAAGTATTTAGAAATAATGTGGATCCTACTAACATCGCCTCAAGGGCAAGCAGGTATTATACCGGCATCCCGGTTATTTACGTAACATGTGTTTTGTTGAAAAATAATAATTATTATAATAATTGAATGTTAGTTTATTGATAATTTTGTAACCTCCCCTTGACCAAGATATGTTTTCTTTGCGCATTTAATAGGCTTGTCAAAATATTTACTAATTATGCAGCGTCGCGTTTCAGTACTGGATACTGATACGAGATTCATAAAAGAACTCATAAGATAAAGCTTTCATATAGTCTGAATGAATAATTCATGTTGGTGGCAGTTTTTGGGGCAATGTTCCCATGGGCCCCCCTGATGTAATCCTGGGAATCTCCGAGGCTTACAAGAAGGACACTGACAGTAAGAAGGTCAACCTTGGTGTTGGTGCCTACAGAGACGACGACGGCAAACCCTATATACTGCCATCAGTAAGGAAGGTCAGTATTATTATTTAATATTATATTATCTAACTAAAATATTACACATTGTTGTCTCAAGCTAGTTATCTATGATATTCTACACTCATGTGTGGTTAGTGATAATAAATAGTGTTAGGTCAATAGAAATGTAAGTAAAAGTTATTGTGTACACCTAGGATTGATAGAATGAAATATAAAAATAGTGAAAACATCATTTACCAGCACAGCTAGCATGAGCTGCACAGACGTCTGCCACAATGATATACTAAAGTTGCTTCAGATGCTCTCACGAACTCAGGTGGTCTAGACAAAAATTATATTTCCTACTGCTAGAAATGAGAAGCCATATCAATGCCATAATCCTTCTCTTGAATATTGCCATTAGTTCTATTTTTCCCAACGATCTCCAAAATTTTACTCTTTACTCTTCATGCAGGCTTTAGACGCCCATTACTCCACGTCTGATTCGGGGCAACAAGTTCCAGACGAAATGCTTATTTCTTACGCCAGCTGGCAGGTTTCAATAGTCTTCCTTCACAACTAGATGTTGATTTATTCAAAAATAGTCTGGTCACCTTTAGTCGAACTTTAAATAAGACTACTTTGGCCAGGATCGCAATAGCAGCATCACTTTGATTGCAGGCACTTTTTAGTTAGCAGAATGCACATTTTGAAGAGTTTTAAAAATATCTGTATTTAATGTAGAAATACGTGTTTGTTTTATAGAATTTAGGTATATAGAATCAATTTGTGGAACATGTTAATAGCAAAAGTAAAGTTAGTATTTATGTAAACCATTAATGTTGAAATTAGTCTATGTTAAAAATAAATGAATAATTAGGACACAAAAGACAATGCATTGGAAGGACTCGCATCCGCTGGATGCGAGTCTCACGGGAGCGGGCAATGTGGCGACACGTGGGGGGGGCCTATGTCCAGCAGTGGGGCATCTTTTGGCTGAAATGATGATGATATTAGGACACAAGAGAGACGAGTGTTAGGAGCTAGAGGGGGCCTTTGTGTCAAGATACGCTTTTATAGCAACTGTTGTGCTATCAGTATATTATTAACATTTTATTGTTTTATGAATAAAAGCTTTAAACTGTCACTTTGTTTGTGGGATATCTTCTGTGACTATCAAATTAATGTGAGCTGCCAAATTGAAAATCATAAAGAATATCCCAAAAGTTGTCACTTATCAATTACATATCTATATATGTACATATAAATTACGTGTCACATTGTTTGTCGGGGATGGACTCCTAAACTACTTAACCGATTTTAATCAAATTTTGCACACCGTATGCAGTTTGATCCAACTTGAAAGATAGGATAGCTTACATCTCAATTTATAGTCGCAATATTATTTTATTGCAAATTAAGTCACAATTATCTGTTAGCTCCAAACGATTCTAACAAATGGCGGTATCTGTTGACTGGATTGAGTAAGTATTCAATAGACGGCGCTGTGTTGGTGCGGAGCAGCAATGAAAAATATTGCGAAAACGGGGAAAATGTGACGCAGACGAAGTTGTGCGGGACAGCTAGTCTCTTATACAGGGTGTAACGGAAAGGGTATATACATATGTACATACTTAAGGGTGTGCTACAGACCATCAAACTGAACATGTTTCTCCATCGGACAAACATCGTAATAGCGTAAAAATTATCTGCTCCCGATACAAAATTTAAATACCTATTCGACTCAAATGTATGGGCAGCTGATATGTTTTTCGCTATTACGATGTTTGTCCGATTGAGAAACATGTTCTTTGATGGTCTGTAGCACACCCTTAAGTATGTATATACCCTTTCTGTTACACCCTGTATAACCCACCCCTCTATAGCTCCCTTTTAAAGCCTTTAAGCAGTGTTTAAAGGCTGACCAGATGACTGAATAATGTTGCATAAACTTGACTTGTATTCTACATCACAGGCTGAAGAAATCATCTTCCAGAAGTGTTTGAACCATGAATATGCTCCGATTGCTGGTGAAGCGGCCTACTGTAATGCTGTAGCCAAGCTTGCATTTGGGGAAGAGAGTTGTGCTTTGAAGAATAAGACTAATTGCACTACACAGGTGAGTTCATGTCATTTAATTTTTTTACTCACTTCCTAAAGGAGGAGGTATCAATTTGTCTGATTGATGTTTTTTTCTATGTGTATTTTCAGCAATATCTTCCCCATTTGAGAACTGACCTCGAAATTTTTTATTTTTATTTAATATTTTATTGAGAGTAAACCAAACAAACATCTGCCATATAAAAGAACAATGACTTGAAGTATAATAAAAATCAATATAAAATATCCTGTACAATATTCTCCAAAATTATTGGCAATCTTATTTTCATAGAGTCTGTCCGGTACTGGCGCCCTGCGAACCGGCCTTGAGTTTGTGAAGAACCACTATGGTGGTAATAAGGAGATTTGGTTCCCCAACCCAACATGGGGCAACCACCCTCAGATCTGCAACAAGCTCGGCTTGCCACACAAGAAATTCCGTTACTACGACCCTAAAACTCACGGCTTCGACCTCTGTGGTGCTCTTGAAGACATTCGGGTGAGTGTTATTGGTAAAATTAAGTAACCTACATGAACATGCAAAAGCAAGCCTGTTGGAATGATACCCTGTCATGGGGCATTTTTGTTATCTCGGCTTAATATTTCATGATAGGTGAAATAATAGGTAGATAAGCCAGGGATCCTAATCTTGAATATTTTTAACTTATGAGCGTTTACGCCTTACGGCATTTCTTACAAACTTTCAAACTTAATTTTCCGAAATGACTGAACCGATTTTAACGAAACTTCATACGCATAAGCTCCTGCTTATCGACATTTCAAATGTTTTTTATCCCTCTAATAGGACATTTCAAATGTTTAAAAAAAAAGATAATTGGAATTATCTGTTGCTATCGATAATTATAATCGGTCTAATTGAGCTGTAACATTATTTTTCGAAAATGGTTTTAGTAATTTTTTATACCTGTATATGCTGCTTATGCGTATGAAATTTAATTAAAATCGGTTCAGTCATTTCGGAAAATAAGGACTTCAAAGTTTGTATGAATGAAACTGTAAGGTGTAAACGCTCTTATATTTGATTTAGTTATTCTGTAAAAGGCCCTATGACAGTACCCTAATTGCCTGTTAAATTCTACCTGCTCTAAGTATCAAACGAAATTGATGACGAATCTTTGATTTGTTTTAATTTACTGTTTATCGTATTCAAATAAGCAGCTCTAGAGAAGGTGTAGCCACATTTTTAAATTCAGAATTTCGTTTGCAAAGCTGCCAATAAAAAAAGCCAACACCTGCAGAGAAATGGTTGTGTTTTAAAATTAACACATGGCCTCTAAATAGTGTGTTACTTGTTGTTGGCATTTCTAATAATACACTTTCTGTATGCAATTAGCTTTTGTTAGAATACAGATTTACATTATTTGCTGGTGTTAGACACTGGCAAGTAATGAGTACCTTAATGATAACGGCCCCGAGATTTTACCTAATTTAGAAAGTATCATAAGCTTTTAGCAGGTTTAGCTAGTGTCCAACCGATAAAGCAGACCTTTTTCATGAGAAATCTTGTCAGTTTAACTTCATTTCATTGTATGGCAGCTAAGTGAAATAAAGCGCAAAAAGGGTAAAAGACCCTTTTTGCACTGTGTGACCCATATAAATTGGGATAAGAGCAGGAGTATGATGATTATTTATAGGTAGGAAAGATCATTTTTAAGGTTCGGTTTCTCAAAGGGAATAATGGAAAATGGAACCCTGTCTATCATGAAGAAGGATCGTTTTGTTTTCCACAAACTTGTAGAGCTATCAAGTTCAAATTAATATAAAATACTAAGGTTTGCAATAATAGTTTTTTATGTTTTTTTTTTTAAATCTTTTATGAGATACCTTCGTCTTGACTTAGCATTATGAAATTGACAAGAATCGATTACATAAAGAAATATTATTATCTCCTGAGTTAGACAAACGCCCCTTTACGTGAAACGAACTCAAGTTATCATATTTATTACAACTAGATAAAACTGGAATTACCACTTATAGTAAAAAAATATTTACTGTTTCGTGTTAGATAATACGATAAAGGCGTTCACGAAATACACGCGTGACTTTGTAAAATAATATGATCTATCTTTATTTTAAGGAATGTCGAACTTATTTTCCAATAAAAATATTTTCTTCTTCCATGACGGATGTGAAAAGAAAGAAAAAGGAGTAGGTAAATGATAATGTGTTAAGAGAGTAGAATAAAAAAACCGTGTTACGTGACCCCTAGTAACAGACCGCCCCGACCCTTACTTAATGAGCCAGCCCGCGCCGGCGGCGTCCTGCTGAGCCTGTAGCTCTAGCTGCCCCCTCAATGACGCCTTAATTCGAGGTCTGAACCCCACAGAGGGTGCCCTTAGCGAGCGGTCATTTAGTTTTATAATTTAGTTTGTTAGCCCGGGCTGGAGGCCTTAAATTCATTTGAGGTCACAGGATAATCCGTTGAGCAGTCACGCAACCTTCTAGAACTGCGAGTGCCCACATAAAAAAAGCTAGTAATAGATATGAAACAAAACAAAAGCAGGAAAATGACTTATTTTAGCTAGATTCCGGAAACGACCAATCCGCACTGGGCCCGCGTGTCGGACTATACCCACTCCCTCTCATAGAGAGGAGGCCTGTGTCCCAGCAGTGGGAACATTATAGGTTGATGATGATGATGATGACGGAAACGAACGTCTTAAACATTTTTGGTTTATTCGAATCTGTATCGCCTTTAAAGGCAAGTTTTACTGTAAACTTGACATCCAACATTTCTCTTACAAGAACGACTTTTTAATGGCTAGGTTTATTGGAGAAATAATCGAAAACAATGGAAATTAACTCAATATTATAGCATGGCCTTATCGCAGTTATTTGTGCAACAAGACCTATAGTCAATAAGTCAGGAACGGCCCTGAATAAGTAGGCTAACAAAAGCATACTCTTATGTATGTACAGTACAATATGGTACAGTCACAAGCATAATTATTATTTACGCAATAATTAAAATGTCTCAAAATAACGATTTCAATTTTGAAAAACCGGCCAAGGGCGAGTCGGACTCGCGCACGAAAGGTTCCGCACCATTAATTATAAAAACGAGCAAAAAAAATTTTTTTTTCTGTGTGGGTGCTCCCTTAAATATTTATTTTATCCTGTTTTTAGTATTTATTGTTATAGCGGCAACAGAAATACATAATCTGGAGAAATTTCAACTGGCTAACTATCACAATTCATGAGATACGCCTGATAGAGCCTGGTGACAGACGGACGGAAGGACGGCGAAGTCTCTGTAATAGGGTTCCGTTTGACGCTTTGGGTACGGAACCCTAAAAAGCATCCATTCCCTTTCACAATATTGTAACAATATACAAGGTGTAAGGGCGATTCTAAAACGGTTACCACGTGTTAAGTACTTACATCATTCCGACCACACACAGAAATATTTCTTCAGTAATTACGCGGTAACCGTTTTTGCGTCGGCATGCGGCATCCTTTCCACCGCTTTTGAATTTTGCATTAGCATAAAGTATTTATGCTCGTGACTGTACCTTGTTATTAAAGCAGGTACTTGTAGCAGAGTAAATCAATATAAAATACACGAGGCTATAATTTAGCCACGCTCTTGTGATTACCTAAAGAAAAAATGAACATTGAATCTTATAGAAAATACCTGAAGGCTCCATCATCCTGCTGCACGCGTGCGCTCACAACCCCACCGGAGTCGACCCTAAGAAGGAGGAGTGGCAGCAACTGTCCGTGGTAAATATTTGTAATACCTATTACATAACATGATGACTGCAATCCCTGAAGGGTTAGGTAGAGGTGTTACCTAATGTGTATACCCAAATTTTGCCAGTTTGTGGGCACCGGGCACTCACCCAGACTCCGTGACTGTTGCTGAGAAATTCCTGATGGTATAACCCAGTAATCCTTTACCCGACCCCGGGAACCATACCCAGGATCTCATGCTGAGTAGTTGCGCTTGCGACTACCACCAACGAGGCACTCTATTTCGCATTCATACGAAACTTACTTCGTCTATCTGTTAACTTTTCATGGTAGACCGGGGGTCGAAGAAATTTGGCACATCCTGGTTACGGTTTTTTCCCTCAAATACAACAATGCAGTAAAACCGTCAAGTAGTGATGGTGTGATCTGGTTCGAAGACTTCGAAGATGATTACATCTTCTTAGCGTGTCGATGGCATTCTAAATTGTGTCCGCCCAGAACTGTACCACTAGTTTGGCACCCAACAGGACACGCAGGACACAATATTAAGAGCCCCATCGTTTGTGGAATAGCACCACATTTACACTCCAGGGCAGAGTCGCCAATGAATCTCCACCTGAGCAGGTTTTCCTTGCTGCGGCCAGGCCAACCTGGCTCTGGAGTCTATTTGACGGCACGGTTGACGCAGTGGCTAAGCGATTGGTTGCTGCGGTGCGTGTCGCGGGTTCGATCCCCGCACGGATCAAATATTTGTATGACCTACAGGTAGTTGTCCCGGGTCTGGCTGTTTGTGTATGTGATTTTAAATGTTTGTAAACGCACCCACGAAATAGGAGTAATTCATAGGCTTTTTTTATCGTTGCCCCTTGCAACGATAAAAAAAGCCATGGAAACTCATGTCCAGGTAGGAGATTTTCAGCAGGTGGAACGAATGGGCTCGGTAAGGAAACACTACCTCGCCACAGTTTTAATCTCGCCTCTTATGATTACATTATACGCATAACAACAAATTCGCAAAGTTATGTGCAGTCTTTGTTTGTCATAAATGTAGTTTCTACTGAAATTTATAGGCCGTCAAAGAAAGGAAACTACTGCCATTCTTCGACATGGCGTATCAAGGCTTCGCTACCGGCAGCGTTGACAACGATGCGTTTGCCGTACGTCTTTTCGAAAAAGAAGGCCATGAGTTGATGCTGGCACAGAGTTTTGCTAAAAATATGGGTAAGTGTATCATAGTGTTCTGTATGGTGTCGGACGTAAAGAATAGCACCATCCCGTATCTTCCCGTGGGTGTCGTAAGAAGCGATTAAGGGACTTGCCAGAGAATGGGCAGCAGCGTTCTCTGTGTTTTTGTAACAACCGTACTGCGATCGCCAATCCGCCTGCCAAGCGTGGCGATTATGGCAAAACCCTCCAAAATGTCAATGTGGCGAAACTTGGGGGAGGCCTATGTCCAGCAGTGTATCTTTTGGGCTGAAATGATGATGATGAATGATGAAGTGTATCATTATTTCTTGCGACTGTTTAATAAAGAAGAACATACACGTTTATCCATTTCTTTTGGAATGTTGATAACTTTTATCAGAAACTGGTCGCTTAAATGAAGACGAGTAAAATCAGCGGTTCAAGGAGATTAAAGTGACAAGTGACAAACACTCTGTAACTAAAAATAATCATAGAAGAGACTCTCTTTGTATTTCTCTGTTATGCAAGGCAAGATCTGTCTTTCAAAATAAACGTGCAGAAACGGTGCACAAGACATTGATGTATTATGTTAGGTATCGGAAAGTAACTAAATATATCGTCATGACGCAATATTTTATGATGTGCTTCAAAGATACTAAACTTGTATGGTATTACCGGATAACAGTATCGGTAAGATAAAATAGCCATGCAAAAATTTTACTGGTGAAAAAGTTATGGCGCAGGCCTTGGGGGGTGGTCCGTCCTTGGCAGATAATTTTGAGGGCTATATAATTTTACAATAGATATCAATTATTACTTCACTGTTTTTTTTTTAGTAAAAAGTTATTTAAAGGTAGTTATGACATCTTAATCATTCCTAAATAAGGGGGCAAGCGTAGCATGGGCCTCCCATCCCTCTATTTTATTTACTTTCTTTATTATTGATCATGTCATTCTATACGTTATAAATATGTCTTTAAAAAAACATTACCTAAATATTTAGTCACCTTGTTGGCAAAATACCATATTAATTACGTTAAAACCCTTTCAATATTCTGTCCAGAATCACCCCGTTTACAGTAGTTATGTATACTTACCTACATATTTGATTTCAATTAATAATCCTTTGTAAAAGTCAATATTCCATAGCACTTGTAACGAACATTCTGATTAGGTTTTGTCAATAAAAACGATGCAATAACGGCAGCTTATTAGTCTGTTGTCAAGTACTCTGTGACGTCAAACAATGCTTGTTTATGAATGATGAACCGCGTGTTTACTGTTCTGACCTCGTTATCTTATCCGAGTTTTTTTTTTATATTACGTCAATTGGATCGATTATCGTTAACCCTCGTGGGATGTTCTTATACAATTTTACCAGAAATTAGACCAGACATCCGGAATGTACTGGATGTTTTTTTTTTTCTTTTTTTATCGTAACTGCAAATATTCCGGCCGGGTTTATCTTGTGGCGGAAAGTTCACTGCGCGTTTTTACAAGCTTGTTTGTTTCCGGGGAAAAGTTTTTTTTTTTAATTTGGGGATTTTTCTAGCGTAGTTGATCGCTAACTGCTTTGAAACAAAAGCTGAAGGGTAGTCTACTTTTCTAGTCAAATTAAAGTGATGCACATCGTTCTACGTACACAACGCGGCGACGTTAGGTCTTCCAAATATTTTGTGACTTACCTGTTATGATTTTTTTATTTGCTGACAACAATCTACTGTGACACCAAAATTATTCTATTCCAGGCTTATATGGCGAGCGTGTAGGCGCTCTCACTTTCTTGTGCGGCGACCAGGAAACCGCCGCCAAGATGATGTCTCAAGTGAAGATCCTGATCCGCACAATATATTCCAACCCTGCTATCAACGGCTCGCGCATCGTCACGGAGATTCTCAACAACCCCGAACTTAACAAGATGTGGTAAGTTCCCAGGTCTTATTAAAAAAAGTCTCGATTGGGCGCCTAAAGATGGACGGCGGTACCGAAGCCGGCCCAAAAAACATGGACGTGGACACTTAAGAGGGCTGATTCGAGTTGAAACGCTACCTATCCCATGCCATCTCGGATCAGCCCCCGCTCCTCTTGTAAGGACTTGGGGAGTGGCCCAGCAGTGAGCCAGTTTAAGCTATTAAGAAGTACCATAGGCCCGTCTTTCACCAAAGCAGAGACGACCAATCACATTAGTAGAAATCCATAATTAAGATGTCTCTCGTCCCAGTTGTCATTGTTCCACTGATCTGCACTTTTGTGGAAACCGGGCTTTACTGGAACCGAGCACGAAAGAGATCGTGAGATCGGTCCTGAATAGCGTCATCTCTTTCTCGCATGAATGTTAAGCAAAAATGTATGCAGGGTGGAGTGGACACCTACACAGAAATTGTTACTACGTATTCAGTACATCATTCGCAATTCGTGGTGTTCGCAAGTGCGGCTGCTTAGCATGAGGTTCTGGTTTCGATTCCCAGGTTGAGCAAACTGTTATTGAGTTTTTCCATCTGGAATTTCACAGTAGCAGTCATGCCATGGAGTCTGGATTTGTGATAGGTAGGGGACCTATTACATGGGACTATTGCCTGGTGCAGTGGTGGCCCAGTGGTGGGAGCCCCGACTTACGAGCAGTAAGTCGTAGGTTCGAACCCAGACAGGCGCATTACTTTGTGTAATTTATTTCACCACCGCTGCTCTCAAAACGGTGAAGAAAAACATCGTGAGGAAACCGGCATGTCCAAAATTTTTAGAACCAAAAATTCGAAGACATGTGACATCTACCAACCCGCACAGGGCCCGCGTGGTGGATTGAAGCCCACTCCCCCTCTCATTGAGAGGAGGCCTGTGTCTCAGCAGTGGGAACATTATAGGCTGATGATGATGATGATTGCCTGGTCATCTCTTAGTTGCCATGGCTTATTTCAATTTATTTATTTTATTTATGAATTGTCTTTTTTTTTTTGTTTTTACTGTGGACACTTTTAACGTGCACGTCTTGCTACATTGTTCTCACATAATGTACCATCTCAACATGAATGATGTAACCAAGGTTTTTGTAGCGAGCTACTGATTTAAAAGAGTGTCCATGGAGTTTCTTGCCCAATCTTCTCAATAGAGATCTACGCTTTGGAATGGGCAACTACAGTACTTTCACAGTTGTTATGTCTTGTGACTGGGACCTGTAGCTTCATTTTTATTGTTGTTTTACTATGCAAAAGTGCCTGTAATTGGCCTACTTGAAATAAATGATTTTGATTTTTGACTGGCAAAATGTGGGTGTACGTCTCCTTAAGTACACCTCTGACTTACTCTTTGGGGATTTAAGCGTGATATTATGTTAACAGGTTGAGTGATGTGAAAGTAATGGCTGACCGCATCATCACGATGCGTAAGCAGCTGCGCGAGGGAATCGAGAAACGCGGCAACAAGCAGTCATGGAAACACATCACCGACCAGATCGGCATGTTCTGTTTCACTGGCCTTAAACCCGATCAGGTATACATTTTACTACAAACTTTATTAGTTACCTCACTTATCGTGAGACGGGTCAGCAAGGGCTTCATCTATACTTCAATACGAATATTACTAAGAGGTAAAATTTGTAAGTTTGTATGTGGGGTGAATCTTCGGATCTACTGAACCGATTCCGAAAATTCTTAGACTAACGTGAAGGTACATTATCTTCGAGTGTCATAGGCTACATTTAAAATTTTCCCGTGAGTTAATTTACGTCCATAACGGGAGCGAAGCGGCGTGCTAAAGATAGCTTCTAATAAAAGCGAAAACACGTTATTCGTCTCGTTACAGTTCGGACACCCGCTCGCCTAACTAAATGCGACAAATTTAATACATGTAGGGTGGTGTGGATGACCGAAATAAACAATCTTTACATCTTGAAAACTTCTTTTCATATTTAAAACACATTAAACATTAAAATCGTCTTAGTTAGCTCGCCATACTGCCCCTCTCGCTCCCACTCATAGTCTCTCATTCACTCTTGACTGCGTTCACGCTCTATTACTTTTTTTAAATTATGGTGCGTTCCGATTTAACATCCTACATACATGATAAGCCAAATTGTGGGTCGATGTAGTCGATCCCGTATTGTCCAGTTCTAACTCCATTCTACTAAAATGCATATATCAGTACGCCGTAAGAAGACAAGACTTGTTGACTGAGGGTGAAACACATTTGCATGCACAGACTATATTCTATGTTTATACTATACGCTTCATCTATCTGACCTCCATGACCGATGATTCATAAAACGAACGTCAGACGCAACCTGGGTTCTACTTCATTTTACTGGCTCGCAAACTAACATTGAGACCTAAATTTATTTAAATTCCATTACTGGAATTTCGAAACTTGGCGCTGAATCGAGTTTTGAAAATCGAACATACTTTTATTTGAGCATTCATTGGTACAGCCTGTTAGTAATACCGAGTACCTATTATATTTTTACTTTGGTATCAGCTATTCTTATATTGGTCGTCACGACATAATTAGACTCGCAAAGTCGCTAAAATAAAATACCCATTTCAATTTAATAAACTGAAGTTACTACAAATAACGGGTGTTCATAAAAAAACACATCGGATACGCAGCAAACGCTTCAAAACATTTCACCGAAATGATAGTTTCAATAACACGGCTTCAAGTTCTACAATGCCGGCCGGGCTCAAACACAAACAAATCTAAAATTACGACAGAACTGTATCTGTTGTTTACCTTTGAATGTTCAGTAATAATATTATAGCTGCAATTTCTATAACCTACGTTCTACTATTTTCAGGTCGAGCGTCTTACCAAGGAATTCCACATTTACCTAACTAAGGACGGCCGTATATCCGTCGCTGGCATCTCTTCAAAGAACGTTGATTACGTCGCCGAAGCAATGCACAAGGTCTCGTCTTAAACGCAGCATTTCAAACAAAAAGGGTACTTGTCAATTCTTATTTAATGCTCTTTAGTTTTTTTTGTTTTCAGGAATTAATTCTAGCTTACTGGCTTTATCGCCAGGACTCTGGTTAAAAAAGGCGAACCTACACCGCGATCTTTTCAAAGGTCTTCCCTAACTTTAGCACAATGTTAAATCATTAGCACTTAGATTTAGAATTGAAAGATTTTACGCCCTCTCTGGTCCCTCGATTAGATATTGTTTTAATACTCAGGGACTGAAATGCAGTCTGACTCAGGTTGCCATGGACAACCTAAAATAATTTAAAAAAAAGTCTGAAACGTGCCATGCGAACTATAAGCTTCTAATTTTCCGCAGCATTGTGCATTTGTATTGCAAAGTATTTACACATCACCATTTTGTTTCAGCATTTTAGATACAGAGCCGACGACCTAAACCTAAAAGAAGTAACGGCCAAAACATTAAAAAAAAAATGATGTTTGGTTTTGGTGACTCTTCGTCTACATTGATAAAGAGTTCGTATCCAATCGTGTAGCATCGTGTCGTCCTCGTATTCTTCGTTTGCAATAGTTTAAAACCGCTTTTATACTCCAATGTACCGAAAGAGCACAGTATTTATGGAACCAGCTTTGTTTTTAATGATTATTATTTTTGTAATTGCTTTTATTGCCGTATACTTTTGTATGTATATTTTATTTTTAAATTAAAAAGTATTCCCCTTATGCATAAATATCTTTTCTAAATTTTATGTGTCGTTGTAATTCTCGAGTCAAAATTGTGATTTACGTTTAAAATAAGACGTTTGTGTATAAGGGGTTAAGTTTATACATTTTCTTTTTTTATTTTATGGCAAACCTTAAAACTTTTTACTTTGCATTTTACCCGACTGTTATTACTGCTGACTACTTAGTTGTGAGATTCAAATTAGAATGTGTGGGGTGGAAGGAACATCGACGCACAAACATTTCCACGTATTCGGTACATCATTCCGAATTTAAAAAAAACCCGGCCAAGTGCGATTCGGACTCGCGCACGAAGGGTTCCGTACAATTATTTATAAAACGAAAAAAAAAAACAAAAACACTTTTTTTGTATGGGAGCCCCCCTTAAATATTTATTTTAATCTGTTTTTAGTATTTGTTGTTATAGCATCAACAGAAATATATAATCTGTAGAAATTTCAACTCGCTAACTATCACGGCTCATGAGATACAGCCTGGTGACAGACGGAAGGACGGACAGCGAAGTCTCAGTAATAGGGTCCCGTTTGACCCTTTGGGTATGGAACCCTAAAAACCGTGTAAGTGTTGCACTTTTTGGAAACAGCATTTTTTAGATTTATATTTACCGATGAACAATTCCTATGTGGGAAGGGTTTGTGCGTCGCTGTCCCTTCCACATTGACAGCCGTTACGATTCGTAAGCCTGAAACTTTGACAACCACTCTTACCAAGGGAGATCGTTTTACTCTCAGTTACTTGGTTTGAATGTCAAGTATACAGTTCTTCCATGTGAAACACTGATACTCAGCAGCATGCGGTTTGACTGGACCGACCCAATATAATTGGGTAAAGGAAGGCAGATTATGTACCATATTTTCAAAACCTCTGAATGCAGTTAGGACAAGAATTACTTAAATCCATGATCTAACTGCAACGGTTACGTTATGCCCTTGGAAGGTAACTGGCCTGTCTCCATAATTCACACGTACACGTACCTACAGTAGGAATGAAAAACTTTAGAAGTTTGATTAATATTTTATTCGTTAAAATAAGTAGATAAAATAAACTTGCGAAAAACAGAAAATTGTATCAACATGTTTGATTCTACGACGGTAGGTACTAGTTATTTCTACGCAAAATATTTACAGCTGACGAAACAAATAAACATCTTATCCCGTGTCCTAATACAAAGCGATAAACGGTCGCATGAATGCGCGATCGTCTCAAGAATTTGTTTGCAAAACAAAGAAAACTCGACGACAACGTATTAACGGGACTACTTATATTAGGACACGGCCTTATTCTATGTTTATTACAAAATAAACTGATGCAGGTCAATCGTTAACATTGCCTTGAAATTTTAACAAGAATTTATATTATACAATAGTTGAATCCTTTAAGGACACATTATACATAAGTAGAACACATTTCATCCACAATTTTATTGCATCGTGGTAACAATCTTAAACATATTGACCTGCATCCAATATCTACGTAAATCTATTAACATTTCGCTAAACTAAATCAGTTTATTGGAGGACATAGACATCCAAAAATGCTTTCTCGTACATTATTATGATACAAAATATACTAATAAATTTTTGTTAGATGACATTTGTCAAAGATATTTTAATAAAACAGTAACATTAACATTAATATGTACAAATATGTCATAGAACAAACTAATTGCTACCCATGGCACAATTTCTTTAGAATGTTCATACATTCTTTTTAAAGCAAGAAATATGTACCATTAATATACACACCTCAAATATCGAGGTTCCAATTATCTTCGAGCTCCGACCTGATCCGGGCTCTTCTGTCAGTGAGAACGTGGCTTATGTCGAAAACGATCAATATGGTGATCATGACTTTAGTGGAAGATTATTTAGGGGATGAACTTTAGATACTCCAAAATATAAGTCAACACTAATTTTTATAAGAATCACATTTAAACCTAAGTTTAATTCGTGTGTAAATAATTGTACACAATCACAAACCTTTCCTATAGCTTAATACGTCAATTATCCTGATTAAAAGAAACCTAAGTATCGTGTAGCACCACCATTTTTAAAACAACCTGCTAATATATAATATAGATAGACTACCTCTTGCTTACTGCCTGCATTCCCTCACGTCCGTTTGCCTCGACCAGCGGTGCCGCAACCAGACGTCATGCGTTGGTAAGTTAACTCATAATTGGTTAAAAATCAATTTAGTAGCAATTTTATACATTGGTTTTAGGTCTATTTTGCATCTAACGATACACAACTGGACTCTGGATTCCGGTAGTAGTTTTTATTTTAACTTATCAAGCTACGTTTTGTCTCACTCAATGAGTTGCTGTTGACACACACATCGGAACCATAAATGTTTTGGCAACTGAACCTAGTTTTACAGGTAATCTGATATGCTGGCCTACCATGACGTCTTAAAACATTATTGTTTTACTCCTTTTCTAGTGTGGGAAAGAGATGGCGCTACACATGCTGTATAGCTCCGTCTTTTTCCCACACTGGAATACGATTAAAACAATACTGCTTTAAGACGTCATGGTAGGTCACCTGTGCTTTGCTTATGATAAAGAATGTTTCGAAATAATGATAATATTATGTGTTTTGTTACCGGATAATAATCAATGGTAAATAAAACAAAACTCAGTTCTCGTGATTTAGGAAGAAATTAAGTCCAAATTGTATCAACCCTGTCTTACAAAACAATGCCTAAAAATACAATACATATTCTTTTACTAATTAAGGTTTTTGTATTTAATTAGTTCGACCTAAGTAAAATCTGACCGATAACAGATACGCTAGTTTTATTGAACGGTTTATTTATGTACACTCTAGAAGGTGTGGTTGTATTTGGTATTGATAGATAAACCAAAAAAAAACTTAGTGTCTACTATTACAATAGTAAATTCCAAGCCAAATGTGGACCTTTTGCATGCTATTCCTCAATGTGTGTTTAAATCTATTACTATTAACTGCGCTATTTATTATGCTATAAAATTAAACTGTTTTTATATAATATAATATACAACTCTAAATTTCTTAGGATTTTATTATGAAAAATAAAATTATTGCTATGTTTGCTTACAAACTTAGACATTGTTATCGCGCCCTAGGTAGATTCTATTAGAATTATTACAACGGTGATAAACTCGTGAAATAAATAATGTGATTAAATATTACAGGTGACTATGAAAACCTAAAAGGAAATGTATACAAAATAAAATTTTCTCTATGTTAGTTATGTATGAAGGCTATATCAGTATGTAGTAAGTAGCTGGGATATGTTTATTTACCAATTGCTGTGTTAACTTCCACCCTGGTGGCATACCATGCCGTTTTAAAACATTATTGTTTTACTCCTTTTCCTCTGTGGGGAAGAGATGGCGCTAGACCTCTTGTATAGCTCCGTCTCTTTCCCACACTGGAATAAGAGTTAAACAATACTGCTTTAAGAGGTCATGGTAGGCCAGCTGAACTCCCAAATCTAATATATACCAGTCTTCTAGAAACACAGTAAAAAAAAACCTAGACTCAAATTAAAACTAATTAAGAGGCGTGGTATTGCATTTAGAATCATTGGTAAGTAACGTAACATAAATAATAAAAAATCATTATCAAGAATTAAAAATCTAGAAACAATTTGTGCGTTCTAATGTATAGGTACTTCATGAGAAAGTTGCCTTGGTAAACTAAATCTATAATTTTAAATTACATTCCACAATTAAATATACGGGGAACAAGCGTGGATCACGTAACGCAGTTCCCATATTTTATCTAATATGTTATAATAATCGTTTATGAGGAAAACGGCATATCCTAGAACTAAAAATTCGAAGACATGTGACATCTACCAACTCGCACTGGACCCGCGTGGTGGATTACAGCCCACTCCGTCTCATAGAGAGGAGGCCTGTGTCCCAGCAGTGGGAACATTATAGGCTGATTTTGCTATGCTAATCGTTTAAAAAACGAAACAACCACACATGAGAATATTATATTACCACTGAAACGCACTACAGTACCTTGGCGTTATTACACACATGAACGTTTAGATGAGTATAATAGATGGCGCTTTACAAAGCCCAACTATCTTTGATAACTCAGAGCCATATTTACCTACAGCTTGCAACTATTCTACACTGTATGTATGCATTGATAATAATATATTATGAACATTTTTGAATGTAGGTTACCTACAGTTATATGCACATAAAAGCAATATATTCCTAGTTACTGTAAAATATAAGTTACCTTGATAGTGTAAGTAGCCAAATGCTAAATTGTATGAATTTACATGAGTAAATAAATGATTCATGACTCTTATGTTTTATTTCAATACTCTTACTTGAGCAATGTGTGAACAAAACCTAATGAACATTTTTGCAAAGATTTTTGTTGTTTTATTTCATAGTTGTAATGGTAATTGAAGAATGTCTATATTACTGTTAGAAGTTTAGAGAAAAACTAAACTGATGGTTTTAAGATCTAATGTGTTTTTACAGATGAGATTATTTGAATATCCCCAAACTACCACTAAGCTGTTTATTTCAATCTGTTAGCCTCTTTATTATAAAGGGAAATATGAAATACGCAGATAGTATACAAACACCTTTAAAAACTGTATATTTAACAGAACAAACAAAACAGCACTATGATCAGGATCACGTCTCCGTCGAGACCGACAATGTCACCACTTTTCACTTCACATTATATGTCCGCGCTTACTCTAAAGTTCATTAAAATTTATTAAAAGATATCTTCGACAGGCTCCATCATTTTATTTAACCTACTTTATTGCTCATTTATTTATTTAAAGGCATACTTTCACTTACAGTTTGTGAGTCAGTCGAGTTAGCCGAGTCTTCGCCTAATAGTCGACTTAGTTGGTCGTCGAGCGTGTCGGCTCGCCTCGGCTCACGTGTCTTCGCGTCCACCGTGGCGAACACGTCGTCGCCGGCCATCATGTCACCCTCGTCCAGATACGAGAACGAGTCCAAGTTTATATCAGAAGTAGTGATAGCAGTGCTATAAATGTCTATTCTCTTCTGTTGTGATTGAGCTTCTCTTACTTTTTCGGAAAGTTTCTCTTTCGCTTTCGTAAGTGCTTCGGACTCTGATTTATCCAGTTTAGGATCGTTCTCTTTTAGTTTTTCAATTTTAGTTTTGAGAGCGAATGACGAATCGTTACTCGACGACCCATCGTCTTGTAGCTGGCTGAGCAACGTTCTGGTCGCGAGGGACATTGCGCTCGAACTGCTGTACATTTCGCTGCTCTCACCTGAACAAATATTTAGGTTTTCTTACAAATTAATCAGAAGAATAAATAAAAATAAAGGTGGAATCAAATGTATAGATTACCGCTTGGTGTTGCCCGTTGGATGATTTCCTGTGATGAATGTTTGTTTTTTGATTTGTGACTCGTGGATATGTATTCACTGTCGCTGTCACTGGACATGCCCAAGTCTAGGTGTAGGGAATTTAACTTGTCCTCATCTTTGCCCTTTCTTGACACTGTGTCAAGTTCCATTTCCCAGTCGGTGACGCTCGACGAATCTTTGACACCTTCTGTTTCTTTTGTGAAATTGGATTTACCATCATCTTTTTCTATTAACGATAAAGTCCCCTCCACCATAGGTACTATTTCTCCTATGCTCTCCACAGTAGAATCTAAGCTGCTCGCATTACAAGTTTCTTCTGTTATTTGGTTTTCAAACAACACTGGTGTGTCCGGGGTAATTTGAGACAACTTCTTGCTCTCGTCAGAGATGCGCGGCGCGTTACTCCCGCGACTGTCTAGTATCTCAGACATGGTCGTAGTGCGACCTGTCTGTTCGTTGTTCAACTCTAAAACAATAACATTGCCCGCACACTTAGCTGCCTCGCTTTGGTCAGCTTTCGACGCTTGCAATAGTTGATTAACATTTTTACCCATTATTACTTTAGACATGTCGTTCCCATTTTTAGCGAATGTTAAAGCTTTGCCTATCGTTGTACCCTTTTGAACTACAATGACGCTGCCTTTTGCGCTAGATGGTCGAACGATAGGATTGGAAACCTTAGGAGTAGTCACGGGTGCTAATCCTTTTACTGGCACAATATCCGCCAAATTCGCGGTTTTAATTGTCTCCACACCAAGGATTTTAGCATTCGATGGCATTGAGCTAACTGTTGAAGGTTTAGACGTGACAGTCATAGTGGGCGCTTTGGGAGTTTGAGGAATAGACTGAGAACTCACCGGTACTAACTTCATAGCGGTGGGTATACCCTTGAAATGTATTAGCGGTATCTGTCCGTCGTTCCCCGGTTTCGTTCGAGCTTTTGACGGTAACACGACCATTTTTTGTCCTGATTTAGGGTTCAAGACAAGTGCTTTAGCTGATACTTTAAGATCAGTGGCAGGGATGCCCTTAGGTGTAAGTGTTTCTGTTAACTTGTTTGATATGCTGTTTGTACTAGTTAGGTAGTCTCTGTGCGACGTGCTGACGGCGGATGTAATTATTACTTTAGAGGTGGACATGTTTCTATTTTCCGACGACGGCTTCGACACAACAATAATTTTCTCAGATATAAGGGGCGTGCTAGTATTACGAGATTTCGGTATCGAGCCGATAACTTTAGTAGTCACTAGTTTGCCCGGCGTGTGCAATGCTTTCTGAGCTGAACTCGGTGCGACGACTACTTGTCTGTTAGACAATAGTTTTATACCCTCTGAGGGCTTTAACTTGATGTCAGACATTTGTACTTTCTTGTCTGTGCTTATTTCTCCACGATTCTTTATGATAAGTTGGCAAGGTTTTCCGGTTATTGTTTGTTTGTGGGAGACGGGCGTGCTCTGAGCTTGTAAGGACGCGGGGTCGTCAGGATGCGCGTTCTCCGAGACATCGAGGTCGTGCGGGACGGTCGCGGGCTGCGTGAGTAGCTGCATGGTGGGCGAGTCCGTCACCATCCCAGGGGAAGCCAACACTTTGGGCTTTATTTCGTCCAAATAGTCGGGTTTTGTTTTATTACCTAATATAGATTGAGCATAACTAGCTTGGAAAGTGTTAGGAGGGCCTGAATACTCCATCTGCATGGAGGTTGGATTGTACTGTTTGTTAGGAGAAGCTGGCATTTCTTGTTTTTTCATTTGTGATTTAGATACCATTTGTGCGCCCTTAGCAGTTTTATGAGACCTGCTCTTATGTGGCGTCGAGCGCGGAGCGTGGCTTTGACTCGGTTTACTGGTGGACACTTTGCTTACTTGATTATATGAGTGTTTTGACTGCCCTGATGGTTTACCTGCACAGAAATATTTCATTGTTGAAAAAATACTGGAAAATTAATTACTCTAAAAAGCTTTATTTCTCAAAAATATTATTTTCATGCCTAAAGCAATAAATAAGTCAATAATACAATACTAATATAATATTGTAAAGCCGACTCACTTGTTGCTGGTTGTGAGAACTTGGAATAAATCTGTGATAAATTCAAATGTTTTTGGTTGGTGTTGACAGGTATGTTCCTCATATTTTTGACAGGAGTGCTTGCTTCATCTGGTATTGCACCACCCTCTGGAACTTTTCGCTTTCGACTTACATGCTCTGATTCCCAAACCTAAAAACGTAAGAACAAAAAAAAAACTTGTTTATGAATTTGGAATAATACATATAATATGAAAAAGGAAAGTTTTTCTATTAACAGTTTAAATGCGTCAATTCTTAATTATATAATTTATCAGTAAGATGTTTGTTAACAAACTGCATGAAAACATACTAATGATAAGATGGCGGAAAAAAAATCATTGATTTTCTTTTAATCTACTCTTTTCTGTAACCATGCACAGTTATGACCTAACTCAAAGTTTTATGGTTTATGTAACTGCACAGTTTATTTATGTTATGTAACCCTGATTGAATCAATTGAATAAAGATTCTGGAAATAGTTCATATTAATTTTAAGAAACTAGGAAAATGTGGACTTATATTCAAGTCCTTCAGAACAGTATCTGGTGAAAGTAGATACCTCACCTTAGTTGTCTGATCTTCCATGGCTATGGGAGGGTACATGGTCTCATCCATGGAATCATTAGACATGAGGGCACTCTCGGCGGTCTGGCCCTCAGCATCAGGCATTTCCTCCTCATTGGACTTGGGAGCTATGAGCCTCTCTGCTTCAAGCCTCTTCTGAATCTCTTTATTCTCTGCAGCGGCAGCCTCAGCAGCCTTATCTGCAATTTCTGTGTACATGGTCTGTGCAATTCCCCGGGGCATGAGGGGCACACGCCTCCGACCCTCGCTGATCCATGCTAAACCTGTGCTCGGACCTGATAACCTATTTTTTGAAGTAATATATGATCCATTAATCACAAGTGAGAATAGATAGTAATATCTAATGAAATATTCATCATTTAATAAAACTTAAATTACATAATGTAGAATTAATCAATTAATAATTAATAATGTTTAAAAAGAAAACATTCAAAATCACAAATTAAATATTTTACAGAAGTTTCAAATTATTTTTATTTTGTGAATCTGAAATTGGCACAGTAGAAAATGCCAAGAAAAAGGATCAATCGTTTCACAAAAAAAATAATGACCAAACTTTTTAATGAGTTTGAAAAAGAAAATTAATTTAGATAATTTGACATTTCAGATGAATAGGTTATCTGTCAAAATTTCATATTATCAAAATTACTTTCTAACACTTCATAAATACAAATAAACAGCCAGATGTGTTTGCAAAAAGCAGTGGTCAACCCACATTGTCAAGCCAAACAAACATCCACAAGGCTTAGATTCAATAAGTAACAAAAGAATACACAAAAAGAAGTTTCAAAATATCAAGTTTTAAACAAACTTAAAAGATAATTATGCTCACAATCAATTAGAAATACTAACAAACAAGAGCTATATGTTAATACCTTTGACTTTCAGTTACTCTCAGCCATCTTTGACTTTGTGTAACAGTGTTTAAAAATAAATCAACAACCCTGCACTGAAAATATTAAATATAACTTACTGATCTGCAATTGTGGCTAATAACTCGTCATTAGACACGCGGCGCGCCTCAGCGCTATGCCGATCATCACTTATATGCAAAACGGCGCGCAGTTCTTCCAGCAGCTTTTTTCTGTTGTCTTCCAATGCTCCTTGTGCTCTAAACACACTGATCATATTCGAGTAGGCTTCCAATTCTAGAAACAAATGAATATACTATAGATTTCTATACATATTTGTAATACAATGGTTAACCAACTAGCTACGATGCGTCGAGTATAATTTAACAAAACCATAGGAGGGAAAATGAAAGCCATTTATAGGACTAAATATATACCGAGTCTACGGAGCGTGAGGCGACATTCGTCGCGCGTCATATTTAGGAGCATGGGCCACATTTTAGACGGTTGTTATTAAACACTAAAAGTTAACTCTTGATTATATGATTTTATACATATTTTATAAAATAGTCAATTGGCAAATATCCATACTGTTTACTTCAAACGACAATTCGTTCATTTTGACACTTCAAATAAGAGAAGCGAAAATATAAAGCGTCTTGTCTATGCTGCCTAGTGATACCAGTATATGGGTCTGAAAGTCCACGTTTATCTTGGACCCGTCTTTAGAACGTCTGGAATGTCTTTGAGATTTCTGAAAGTATGAGTTAAGTAACTAATTTAGAAATTCAGTAACGGAAACCAAAACATTCAGAATATTGCTATGTATACTATTTCCTACACACGTTGCTGATTTTGAGTTATTGAATAATTGCAGACAAAATACTCGTATTCTGAAATAATCCAAATTTTCATATTCTTTATTTTATTGTTAATGGACTTCGAGGAATTCTTGAGGTGACACGGAAATTAAAGAAGTACAACATTTGTGGATAGTCAATTTATGGGTTATTAATTTCCACACTAACTTAGCGTCACTAATTCATCGGCCAGTGTTCAGTGAAATCATTCTAAAGTGTTTCAGTCCGTTACTATACGAACGTTCTTTTTTGGGAATTCCATTACTAAACGCCAGGTGCCAAAAAAAACGCTTTTTTTCGCATTCAAGACGCACCCACGAGGTTACCCTACAACATTACAATTATGTTTCCAATTAAGTCTCGCAGTAGCTGCGTTTCGATGCAGACGCATATTGAAAATCGAAAATACGGTGGCGGGCGTTGCTTGTAATTGCAATCGCCTCGAATGCATTACAGGCGTTACTGAAGCAGAAGTTGGATGTTGGATGAGGTGTCCGCAGTCCAAATCTGCGCTGCAAACTTCAGGAAAGATGACATCGCTGCTGCCAAGCTGATGTTGTACCGATTTCTCAACAAGAGCAACCAACCAGATGGTGTCCCACCGGTGTGACGGGAGCAAGAGAAGTACCTTTGTAATACAGGACATAATCTCGTTGTGAAAGAAGGCCGACTCTCAACGACGTGTCATCGTTTGTGGCGAAGGATTTCCACAAGGTCCCTCTCGTAACATTCAACCATGTCGTGAGTTACTCTCGGTATGTATGCATGGGCCAAAGTTGCCTGAAAATAGATGATATAATATAATAGATGATATGTTAATATGTTATTATGCTATTGTCAAGCATCATTTTATTTTTACAACATTGAACTGTTCAGAAGCCCTGCACTTTAGAAAACAATTTTGGAACGAAGTTCCTTATCGCGCGTTGCGAATGGGGGCTAGACGGGAAAAATTAAGACCAAGAGTTGTAACGACATTTTTTTTTCCTTTCGATTAATTAGTGAAGGAATTGTAATATATATTTTTTTTATTTACAGTTCCTTCACTATTTTCCTTTCGATTAATTAGTGAAGAAATTGTAATTTTTTTTAATATAACTTTAAAAGAACTTCGTTCCATCCGGGTGTCCCTTGACACCTCTCAAGTTTTTTTTATGAACAATTTTATGTGAAGAATTCTTCACATAAATAACATTTTTTAGTTAACTTCCGATCCAACATTACGCCAAGGGTCTTTCCAGTTCCGCAATTTTAAAACTACCTACTTACTATAATCTTGCTTAGTACACTTTAATCCCCTTAAAGTACATTATTCAAATTTAAATATGTTTATTCGGGTTCTCTGCCTTTTCGCCGAATTTTTTTGCCAGATTTTCACTTGCCACCCAACGTTTCGTAGAATTTTATTTCGCCGAATAATCATTTTCCAACTTAACATATAATTTTGTTTTATTTCCCAACCTCACAGTTACCAACTGTACGTTTAGTCTGCTTTTTATAATGACACTTTTAAAATAAAATGCCAACTTTCTCACCTGGCACCACTCCCATGAAAAGGTAATACATCGTTCTTGAGAAAAACCAATTATTGTAACCTAACCTCATAACTGTTTTATATTCGCGTAAAAAGCGTAGTCGTAGCCCCGCTACGCGGGGCTTCTATATCTGTCTGCACGGTTTACAGTAACCTAACACGAAGGGGATGTTGGAGTCTTAGTTCGCTGGCTCCGCTCGATCACTAGACCCCGCCATCACCTTCGAACCTAACCTGTCCGAGTCCGGGTGCCCCGAGTCCAGAGCTCGCTTTGCTCGCTCTTGCATCCAAATTCTCCTGGTAGCAAAAGTTACATTGCCTATTATACACACATACAATCAGTGGGGCTACATTGGGGATTTATAGGTTGTTATAAAAACGGTACGTTTGACAAATGATAAATGTTCCAATCGTTTTGTGTCATTATAATAATCAGCTTAACAATAATTCTACCAAATGAAACGTTGTCATACAAAAATTTGCTAGTCGTTAGTTGTCAAAGTGAAACATCGGCAAAACGTTGGGTGGCAAGTGAAAATCTGGCAAATAATTTTCGGCGAAAAGGCAGGACACCGTTTATTCGTGACACAAAGGTAAAAGTAAGTACATGTTGTTATAAATAAAGTTATGTCTCACTATGTGCTGCCGTGCAAGGCATACAAAATTACAAATAATGTTTACACATTAATTAGTGTAGGTTGTAGTTTTTTGAGTATAAAAAAAAACTACTGTTAACAACTGTAACTGTTACAGCTAATTACCTAATATTAAATCTTTAATAAAATATACAATAAACAAAAACAAATTTAAAACAATACAGAATAAGTAAACAATAAAAGTAGTAACAATCTTACGAACTAAAGCTAATAAACAGGGAATAAAAGTATTATAAATATAAAATAAAACAGTTTTCATTTTTCTTCGAGGTATTCATTTAAAGAATAATATGCTTTTTTAATTAAGAATTTATGGAAGGTTTTTTTAAACGTATTGAATTCTTTTGATGCTTTGACTTGTGTAGTTTGTTAAATATTTTTGGTGCCATTCCTAAGAAACTTTTTGAGTAAAGGGTGGTTTGATAGGATTTAGACTTAAGTGCACCTTGTTGGCGTTTAGATGATGCGGTTTCGAATTGGTTAGGGTTATTTTTGATAAATAAGGCAACTTCATAAATGTATTATTATCTGCCAACTTTGTTTGAGTCGGCTTCCAGTTTTACTGGATGAATACCAGTTTTTTATTTGGAGCAACTGTAGTCTCAACAACCCAGTAATTGGTAACCACAAATCCACAATACCCCTTCGTAATACAAGGGCTTGTGACGACGTAACGACTGTCAAACATCTACTAACGAAAGTAAGGTACGGAGTGATATATTTAGTCACAAGCCCCTCATAATTAAGAGTAAATTGAGATATAAATTTTATAATGAAGTTTTATTTCGAGCCGACAGATTTTATAAAAGTTCTCTTTACTTTGGGATACCTCTTTTAGTTGCAACATTCAATGTTTGTACCATAGACCTAGACGCGTTCAGTTGTTGTTTATAAAGTAAGTAAAGAAATGACATATTTTTATTTTTGTTTATAGCAGTTATCATTTCCGAATTAATGAAGTTATCAATTATTTGATATAAATTAAATAAATGGTCTAACATAATCATATTTATTGTGTTACTAAAATATTTAAATACTTTCATTTTAATTAGCTGTTTGTCTAGTAAACAATCTCCGTAAACAGCTAAAAATAATCTAGCCTTGCCGTCAAGTTATTATTTTTATTTACTATTTATTTAAATATTTAAATTTGATACACTTTTAAATATTTTTTAACTTTTATTATTTACCTTTATAAAAGAAAGTAAAACTGTTAAATTATAAATATTAAAGTTACAAGAAGTAATTAGATATAAAGCACACGGAACATCCAAATTGCAAGTTAAAAAAATGAATCGTTCCATAGCATCGCACTTTTTAACAAACCACAATACTGTGGTTTTTTTTGCTATCCTTGTCTAACATGCGTTTCGGACCGTGAGTGAGGAGTGCGATGATTTTAGATTCATGATAACATTATCGACTTATGGGAACTGTTTTTGTATTTACTACTTGGAAGCGTCTCTCTCTGTCATTCAACAATCGTCAACGTATTTTGAGTTTGAATTTCACTGAAAGAAGTTCAAAAATATTTTGGTTTTTGAAAAACAATACCGTAATTTATTAATTACGATGGCCGACGTGGACGAAATAATCAGTTACATAAAGTCATTAAAGAAAGGGTTTGACAAAGACTTGTTCCAGAACAAAATCGATGAATTAGCTTATGCAGTCGATACAAGTGGTCTGGAATACAATGATTTCCACATTCTGTTCAAAGTTTGGTTGAATTTATATATTCGTGAGTGTTTTGATCTATTGTAATAATACCAGTACAGCTATGTTCGTGTACCTATCTAAAGTGGTGGCCCTGTTTTATTTACAGCTATTAGAAAATGGACAAGCTTAGGGGCTTGCCTTGTGCCTTCAGAGAGCGTCGAGGACCGAACCGTGGAGTACGCCCTGAGCTGGATACTTTCTAATTATGAAGACCAATCAAGTTTCTCACGTGTCGCATTTTTACTTGACTGGCTGACAGGTAAAACCAGAAGCTAGAAATATATACGTACTTTACCCTATATTGACTACTACTTCAGTGAACTAGTAACAGCGGTCTTGTTGGTCGTGGTCGCAAGCGCGACTGCTGAGCATGATATTCTGGGTTCGATTCCCAGGTTGGGCTAAGTTTTTATTGGGTTTTTCCATCTCCAATTTCTCAGTAGCAGCCACGGAGTCTGGATTTGTGCCCAGTTGATGGCAATAGGCACAAAACATAACTGGGTGTACTATTAGGTATGCCTCTGCCGAACCCTTTAAGGATTACAGGAATAATGCCAAAAAAAAAAACTAAAATATTTATTTCTTCTTAAACATTGTGTCTTACATAAACTGAGGCAGCCCCAGTAAGTTACAATAGTACTTGTGTTGGGGCTGTCTCACCCTTTCCTTAAATGGTATCTTAACAATGATGAAATTGAAGTCAAAGAACAGAATAGAAATAAAATTAGAGAAATAAAATGAAATTAAATGATAGTTAATTAAGCAGCTCTCAATGTGTGAGGACCACACTTATTTATATGTATTTCAGTATGCCAAAACAACAACATAACAAAATGACATTAATGATTTCCCAAAGGGATACACAGTGGTACAGTGAACAGCATCTTAATGGTAACACACACTATGAAAACCACTCTTACTGCTTTGATACATAAATACTGTCAATGTATGATTTTATCACTGTGTACACTGTAGACTGTAGATACACTGAAAACTTAAAAGTAGTTAAGACCCTTCAGAAACATTTATTGCCAATTTCAATCCATGTGTTTTACTGCTTCCAGCTGCAATGGAATGTAACTGCATTGACATGAAAACCCTGAATACAGGATATGATGTTTTCTACATTGGTTTGACTTATGAAGTTCTGGTAAGGTCACAACAATCTAACTTATTGCTAAGCATAAGACTTTTCTATTAGTTTGAAAGTATTCCAGTGGTAGTATTCTAGCTGTAGTGTTGTAAGTATTGTAGGTGAAAAAGCATATATCCAATACATGCTAATCTTAAATTCATTCATCCACTGATAAAAAAGGCACATGTTACTGTGCTGGGTCTAGAACCAAGGCATTTAACGCAATTACTAGTTCTTTATAATAAAATGAACACAACACAACATTTTTATTAGCCCAAACCTCACAGTCCTATTATACTGCAAGAAGAAAATATAGTGGGGAACTGGGGAACCACAGGATGGCTACCTGCCATCAGTTGTATCAACTGCTTGCCTCATAATAAATAAAACTAAAACTTCCACACTTAGGCTCAAGAGCACTGCCTGTGTTTGCCAGATATTCCAGTCACTTACTTGCTCCTTCATAGTTTAAAAAAAAATGTTGCATGATAAACAGTTAAATTATATAAAAACTGCCTGTGTTTATAGGGTGTTCTGTAATATCATAATTAATATAATGTTTTAAGAAAGATAATCAAAGTCACAAAATAACTGAAGATATATCTTTACAGACACCACATGCAACTAAACTAGTATACACCCTGACAAAGCCTAAAGATGTGACAAGAAGGAGAGTGATTGAGTTGCTTGACTATGCCAAGAAGAGAGAGGCTAAAAAGGTAAGTTAAAACCTGGGAAATAAAGATTTATTATTTATTGATAGATGGCATTGAGCATGATTTGTTCTTGAGCCATCAGACTAGTATCGGTTTAATCCTAAGTGGCATAGATTTCTCTCAATCAGCAATTGATAGTGGAGAGGTAGCAAATATCAATAAAAAAACTTTTTGTAATTCCATTTCTCCAAAACAACCCTGTTTGTCCCCAAGTTAAAGGGGTCAAATTTTTGCAAATTAGGTCTATTATCTTTTCAAGGAATGCACTCAATTACCCTGTATATTTATTATGATTGCAATGTCACTCTGCACATCATCATCCACAGGCTGACCTCACAGGCATTGTCCTCTGTTTACTTGTGCCAGCCTCATCCAGGAATTACTTACACACAGACTGCTTTATTAGTATTAGTATAGCTAGCCCATATTTTCCCAGCTAACATATATTTTGCCACTGATAGGCAATGGCCTCCCTCCATTCCTTCCAACAGTCACGATTCTGTGCGACTTCTTTCCAATTCGCAAGGAAGACAGTTCCTCCCGGTATCTCCTTCATGGTCTGCTGCTTAAGATACTGCATTATCTGTACAGTATTTAAAACAAGTTGCTTGTCAGTGTGACTGCAATAGATATTCTGAACCAACTGGATCCGAATTTGGGAGGGTATCCATTCCCACCATCATTGAGAGCATTTATTCAAATCATTCTATTTTGATCTCATCTTCAAGCAGCATACACACCCTTTTTTCTTGATACAGCACCTGTGATCATCATAGAACGGAGTAGGTAGATTAAATTGGGGTCATTGATCCAAAGATATATATTAATAAAGACATTCTTCCGGAATTGGTTGATTTCATTGAAATTTAAGTGCAACAATTTATAAAAAGTTGTGGTCGTAAAAAGGCTAAAAATAAAAATTAATGCTTCGATCAAAATTCGATTGTTTTTATTATTCAACACATAAATAATAAATTAATTTAGTTTTGATACCTGCCTTGAAATTTTTAATTGAGTAGTAATAATATTACTAGCAACATTAACAATATTTAATTGAATCCGGAAATAACGGAATTACTTTCCGGAAAAATGGCTTATTCATGTTATTCTTTCTATGTGCATAAGTAAGTACCAAAAATCAATCTACCTACTCTGATCTATGGTGATCATACAACCATAGCTGCTTAAAAATTAACTACTACATTGTATTACAGAGCATGTGCAGGCAGCTACAAGTCCTGCTCGGGCTCTTCAAGTCATACAAACCAGAATGTGTGCCTGAAGATGTACCAGCTATCTCCATCCACAGTGCCTTCAAGAAGATCAACACAAATCTCCTTGATAGATTCAAAAGAAACCAGGTATAACGAAGAAAAAATTAAATAAAAAAAAGTTTATTTATGGACAATTTTCTAACGATTTTGTTTGTTTTAGGAAAACAGGAACACAATACCTAGGGAAAAACAATATCTTACATGGAATAATCCCATCAATTCTGTAAGTATTATTTTTATCTGCTATGTATGGCATTCATGGTATTGCATAACATTAATTTTAGAAGTTGGGTAGTTGAATATTATTTGTGACAGACTCACAGTCAATATTAACTATGATTTGGATCACACCCCTAGCTTCTTTTTGTTCTTATTATTCTTCCCTTTTACTTAAGATAAAGCTTGGTTAAAAACAAAGCTTAAATATTTAAAGCTTTTCTATCATTCTATAAATAGTGATGATATTCTTTCTTAGACATCATTCACCATTTTTTTAACCTATGTTGTCCCACTCTTCCCTTTGTGTGTATTTCTCTGACGAATCTTTCACAAACGTCTTTAAGTCGTCAGGACAGCGTTTTCTAGGCCAATCTTGGTCTCCCTCGGCGACGACGCCGGTCTTCTGGCACCCACTGCGTAAAGACTGGCCCATTGGGGCCATTGGTCCTGATGCATTTTCCACAAATAATTACAAATATTTTGCTTTTAAATATCATGTAATTACAGGAGCGTGGAAGGAATAAGAAAGCAGACCCATTGGTGCCTAACATGGAAATCCTTAGTATTGGCTCGAAACAGTATGCAGACAAGGATCCACATAAAGATTTGCTTGATTTTACAGAGTAAGTACTTATTAGTTAGATATACATCTACATTTTAAAAGCATTAGGCTACAAGAGTTATGGCCCATTCCACTACTTAAGACTTATCATAGAAATAATCAGGTCAAATGGGGTATCCTCGACCTGTCCCAGATGCAATGCCAGTGTGAAGCCGGTCTACAGGGTATGCCCCATCTGCTTTCATGCCCATCCTGCACAACCACCTGCACCTTTCAGGATTTAAATGAAGCCAGCCATAAGGCTGTGCAGGTTGCTACATATAAGTCGAATATAATTTGAGTCTAGTAGTATGTAGTAACATGCATGAAAAGAAAAAGATCTTCTGCCTGGCTTAATCCTACACTACTTTACTACAGTCCTTTCAAAGTTATTATGTCTTGTGTCTGGACTCATGAACTGTAGCTTCATCTTTTTCTTTTTGTCAATAAAAGTGCCTGTAACTGGTCTATTTGAAATGAATACTTCGAGTTTAAATTGTTTAAGTTTAAATTGTTTGAGTTTATGCATGGTCCTCACATGATCTGAGCAAGACAATGATGTTATTTTTCTTTACCTCAAAAGTATTGCTTTAACTACCCCTAATGTGGTCCACAGCCCAGTATCAGTGCTCCGCTGTAGCGTCCAAAGCTCCACGACGCGTCCGGCTCGTTTGCGCTCCCTGTTGTGTAACGAGACCGGCGTCGCCCTGCTAGCGGTTGCTTCCCACTCCGAGCAGCAGTTTCTATCGCATGACCTGCATTATCTGCTGAACAGCTGTGAGTATTGGAGTAGCTATTATATAAAAAATACATTACAAGAGAGATGATCGCTGCATACAAAGGTCAAATTAAATAAGTATTATTTATTAGTCTATTCCATTTGTATAATGTGTATTATTATCTATCTAAGTACATGAATTTTTGAGAACTAGTAGTTATTTGTAAATATTTGTTTGTGCCCTATCACAATGTTGTCGTATTTAACCCAAAGGTTGACCTGGTAGAGAATGCCTTGTGCCATTAAATCGTCCAATGTACCACTATTGTACATGAAGTTTAAATAAATTAGCTAGCAAAATGATGCAGACGTCACTAAGTCGCCGAGTCAGCCCAAAATATGGCGACGTTAATTTTTTTTTAACAATGCGAATTAAATCACGCGTTATCCCCGAAGGGTTAGACAGAGGCGTACCTAATAGGACACCTATATTTCGTCTGTTATGTTTAAGTCTCATGTAATACAGGGCGAGCCTATCGCCTTCGACTGTGCTTTTGATAAAGAGTTCTCCAAAAAAGAGAGCTCCAAAAAACTGCACATAAAACGGCTACCGCTGCGTTTTGCACGGGGACGCGCCTCAATGCAAAAACCTAAGTTGTTTTCGTTGTACATAACGAATTGACTTAGGCCCCGTCCTAACCAACATACTACGTTCATCTAGTCTCACCGACAGAGGGCGCTTTCTAGTTTCTGACCTAACGAGCGCAGGCGATCGCGTATTCGTACGGCTGAACATTTTAGTTAGGTCGCGGGAAAGTGCGAAAATTACCGGTTGGTTACCAGATACGAAATATGCATGCCTTCGCTCTTCTTGCATCTTGAACACAATTCACAGAGTAAAAATGACTTACCTTACCAATGATAAAAATCAAAGTATTTATGTAACAGTATCTACATTTTTTTGCAGGTTTCCTAAACATATCGCCACACAGCTACAAAGAGAAGCAGGACCTTCTGCACCGTCTGGCTATTCTGCAGCATACACTGATGCAAGGCGTAGCCGTCATCACTAGGTTCCTAGCGCAATACCTGCCCTTGTGGAACGAGAAGGATTTTTGTGCTGAGGTAATAAACCGCGACTGTTGAGCATGAGCTCCTGTGTTCGGGCAAGCCGTAGCAGCCACAGAGTTTGTGTTTGTGCCCATAATTTCAGCTGAAAGACAGGCCTCCCCCAAAGGGGGGTTTTGCCATAATCGCCATGCTTGGCAGGCGGGTTGGCGATCGCAGTTTTGGTGTACTATTAGTAGCATCTCTGCCTAACCCTTCCGGGATTACAAGGCCTGATGTTATACTGCAGAATCAGCTTGAGTCAGTACGAAAAGGTACATATCTTTATGGTCATACCCCTAAAGATATATACTTTAACAGGGTGTAAAGTAAGTAAGTTCTTCATTACCTATAGAAAAGGGAGGATCCTCCGACCAGACAGGTGTTATGTCTGGCGGGCAACTGCCCGACAGTTGTTGTCGGGTTTCTCTATATACTCTTTAGTCGATGTAAACTCTGCTTGCGCGATTCAAACCATATTAGTTCTTCTGTTTTCTCATAGATGGCGCTGTAGTAATTTTTGTTGTAAGTTGCTTTTTGTAGGACGCGACATATCCATGCATAAGTATAGCACACAGCACTTTACCTCCTAACTTGAACCAAACAGTGTCCAACTCGATCAATAGGACTCATCATCTGCCTAGCCTTTTCCAAATATGTTTGGTACGGCTGCTAGTCTAAGTGGATGCAGCTGAATATCAGTATTTTACATGGAGTGCGCTGCCACTGCCAATCTGACCTCCATAATGTAGGTAGTACTGAGTAATACGATACCCCTTGGAAAGACTGTTTGTCTGACTTTCTGGCGGCTGACTACATTATAACGACTGTCAAAAATCTACAAATGACAGGCGGGACCAACGAATTGACGTGCTTTCCGAGGCATGGAGGAAACTCGGTAAATAAACTATTTAATAAGTGTATTTGGTGTGTGAATCATCACTATAATTATTGTCTGCCAGATCTTGGAGCTAGTCCAGTGGGTGAGCATAGACAGCCCGGACTACGTGATGTCTGTGGTGGAGTCACTCGCGAAGATATACCACAGAGCGCAGCCTATAGAGCAATGCGCTATACTCAAGAGCCTCAACAACATGTACTCGAACCTTGTAAGTATCGTTTTAACCTTATGCCTGCCACGTCAAAAAAGCAATAACGTGCCCACGGCGCCTACGAATTCATCCTTTAATACTGTCATGTAGTCGTGACCGTGGCGTGCTGGGCTCATTTTGGTTTGTCATCCACACATGACTGAGGCGGTCATAAGGTTAACATACATATTAACCGGGCGTTCATATACAGCATGATTTTTTAGTCACCGTCCAAATTTAGACATTTTAATTTTTGGCGAAAACCATTGAATACGTGTTTTTTCTTTTAGTATCACTCAATACAAAAATATTGAGATATCATGGACACCGCCGCGCCGTGCGTAGGTACACGCTGGGTAACTACGCGGGCTGGCCGCCCCCGCCCCATTGAATGTTTGCGCGGCAAGTGTAGTATTTTTAACGTTTAACTTAGTGAACAGGCAGAGCGGATAATTTTTTCGAGAAAATGATTTCGTATGAAAATTTCACATATCGAGTTTTTTTCAAAAATGGTGTTGGTGAATGATACATAATGCCTAGAAAAAATTTGGACGGTGACTAAAAAATCTTGCTGTATAATCGAGCTTTAGTACAGACACACAGAGGTATGAGCCATATTGTAACACCTATTGTAACATATTCTTGAAATAAAATTATAAATATTTTTGATTCGATGAGATTGAGAAATAGGAATATCAGTTTACAAAGCTGCTTAATAAGTTGGATGGCGCAGTGGCTGAGCGCTTGCCTATTGCGCTGTGTGACACGCGTTCGATTCTCAAACAGAAAAAGTAATTATTATAGTCCTACAGGTAGTTGTTCCTGAATTGGCCTTTCTTTCTGTGAGTGTAAATGTTTGTAAACGCACCCACGATACAGAAGAAACCCTAGCGTGGGCAAATAAAACAAATTGTTCCGTAACTTCCCACTGCAAGTGAGAGAGAGTGAGTGGGAGTGAGTAGGTCCTAATTCACCCGGCGAGCAACAAGGCTGAACCTCTATTAACCCGCGATATGGCGATATATTTACGGTGTACATAACGTCTCTTATTTTCTTACATTAGGTATACGCCAGCACCAGGACTCGCCAACACTTCATGGGCACGGCTCCATCGCCGGAGAGCTACTTTGTAATCCTGCCCAAGATATCCATGGCCATCAGTGACATGTGTAACAAACAACTGCAAGTTGACCCAGGTATGTTTGAGTCCAAAATACATCATCACCAGTGATCGGAGTAGGTAGATTGATTTTTGGTACTTGTATCATAAATGTACACAGAAAGAACAACATGGATACACCATTTTTCCGGAAAGTAATTTCGGTATTTCCTGATTCAATTAAATATTGTTAATGTTGGTAGTGATATTATGACTACTCAATTCAAAATTTAAACGAAGGTATCAAAACTAAGTTAATTTATTTTTTATCTGTTGAATAATAAAAACAATCGAATTCCGATCGAAGCATTTTTTTTTGTCTCTTTATTGCGACAACTTTTTATAAATTGTTGCACTTAAATTTCAATCAAATCAACCAATTCCGGAGGAATGTACATATTAATATATACGTTTCGGATCAATGACCCCAATTCAATCTACCTACTCCGATCTTTGATCATCATGTATGACAGAGGATTGATGATACACCCATATTTCGCCAGAACTGTTCAAAGTCTCATGTTATAGAGGACAAGTCTATTGCCATCAACCGGGGTAAATCCAGACTCCGTGGCTGCTTCGGAAAAGTTCCTGATAACAATTTGACCGTCTTTGGAATTGATCCTACAATCTCATTCATGGTTAGCAGTAGCGCTTGTGACACCATTTATGTTATTTATTTCCTTTATTCATTTATACATACAAATTTTATACATTTTTAAATATTCCTTAAAAATAGTAAAAAAAAAACATTTAAAAATATAAAAAATTGTAGCCCACCGGTATCGGGAACAGGGTCCAAGCTACCGGCGGTCAGGGCCCCAGAGAAAAGAACCTCCTAACAATACGAGCCGTGTCCAGGAGTACCGCTCTCTGAATCAAGCCCTTGATCCAGCTGCCTAACGAGAGCCTCATCAGATGTTGGTCGAGGCTCTTGGCAATTAGGCCATTGGCTGATACGACTATCGGTACAATGATCGTTGACTTAACATTCCACATGTCGATAACCTTGCGAGCCAAGTCAAGATACTTGATTTGCTATCTTTCTCGGCTTTCACGAGGTTCTCGTCATGTGGAACCGTTATGTCAACAATCATTGCGCGCCGCTCTGATTGATCCACCACCACTATATGAGGCTTATTGGCTACAATAGTCCTGTCAGTGATGATGGATTGATCCCAATACAGTGTGAAATTGCCATTTTCGAGAACTGGGTCGGGCACATACCTATAGTACGGCACTTCCGATTCCACAAGGTTGTATTTTAGGGCAAGTTGCTGTTGGATAATCCTGGCTACAAGGTTGTGTCTAAGCAAGTATTCTCCGTTAGCTAGACGAGAACACCCGGTGATAATGTGACGGATCGATTCGCCCGGACGGTGGCATGCCTGACATATTATTATGTCAACCGTGCCATCCTTCACAATAAATTTCCGGTAGTTATTCGTCATCATAACTTCATCCATAATTGCACAAACAAAACCTTCAGTTTCTCCAAAGAGTTCCCCGGAACGTAGCCAGGCTACGGACGCTGCATGGTCCACATCAGGTCCATGCAGGGCACTGAAGAAGCGTCCGTGAAACTCCTTACTCTGCCATACTTCCCTGCGGTTATTAGTGTCAAGCACTGTAGGTTTGCGCCAGTTCTCTTTAGCCAAGGAGAGCGGGGTGGGGCCTTGTACGTCGCGACCACATCTCGATGCATCCCCACGTCGGCTTCTGGGAAATATTCCCTGAGACTGCATATCTCGCGATTGTGGAGTGTCTTGGCATTTAAAAAGCCTCGACCTCCACAACTCCGCGGGATATACAGTCTCATAACCGAAGAACGTGGGTAATGCATTCGATATGCCGTCAACAATGTACGGACCTTCCTATCCAGGGCGTCTAGTTCTGATTGAGTCCATTTGAGTACGCCGAAAGAGTACATCAAAATCGGCATGACCCAACCATTGAAGGCACGCACCTTATTTCCGCCTGATAAAAGACTATTAAATACTTTTCTCAGGCGGCCAAAGAAACGTTCCTTCAACGATTGCTTCATATCTACAGCATTGATGCCCAGCGCTTCCGACATACCCAAATACTTGTAGGTTTCGGTTGCTGAGAGGGATCTAAGATTTATGGAATCTGAGAGCTAGGTTCCCGCAGATTCCACAAACCCCCCTCGCTTTGCATGCATGACCGCACATTTTTCCACACCAAATTCCATCCTGATGGCGCTACTGAAAGTTTCTGTTACCTTCAGTAGGTCCATCAGTTGCAAATTGTTGGGGGCAAAGAGTTTCAGGTCATCCATGTAAAGAAGGTGCGATATGACCCGACCACCTCTCCTCAATCGAAAGCCTAGACCTGATTCCTCCTGCAATGTGCTTAGAGGATTCAGGGTATAGTATTGGACTACTACAGACACATTATAATCACACTTATCATCCATATTCATGCTTTAATTGGTTTTACATTATTATTTTACCAATCGTTTAATTTTTATAAATATTTTCTTTGTATCCTTTGTTGTGACATTTTTTACATCAAACTTGTCAGCTGTCATTTACTTTTATTTTTAATTGTTACCAGCCAAATTCTCTATGAAGGTTTCATTTAGATTATATATTACTATAATGATTATCATCACGTGATACGTGAGTTCAATTGTTGTATTTGATAAATAATTACGAATATTTGCTGTGTAAAGATATTCTAAGGTATATTTATAAAAATATTATGCGCAAGGTTTTTGACCGATTGTTGCTGGCTGTTTTGAATACTGGCAATTTACGTCTTACGAGCGCAACAATTTGAATCTGAGAAGAAATAAATTCGAAAAAGATTGACAAAAAGGATGATCAGGGTATAAAAAGCATTTCTGACGGATACCCAGGAGAGTCAAGAGGCCAGTCAGAGAGTCAAGAGGCCAGTCAGAGAGTCAAGAGGCCAGTCACAGAGTCAAGAGGCCAGTCAGAGAGTCAAGAGGCCAGTCAAAGAGTCAAGAGGCCAGTCACAGAGTCAAGAGGCCAGTCATAGAGTCAAGAGGCCAGTCACAGAGTCAAGAGGCCAGTCATAAGAGTCAAGAGGCCAGTCATAAGAGTCAAGAGGCCAGTCATAGGAAGTCAAGAGGACACTCAAGGTTCAGTCACTATCTTGATCATCTAGTCTGGAGCTAGAGCTGGAGGAAAAACTAACTTGATCATCTAGTCTCCATCATCTACGACGTGTCATCACTGCCCAAGAGATCCCACTACAGACTCTTGGGACCACTACTCCTGATCTTCGGAAGCTGATCTACGTACTCATCTCGCATAGCAGCCTTGACGTACTGTTCTGGCGACCGTCCTACTGGACTACCCGGTTGCCAGATCTCGCCTCTTCTGCTGAGCTGTTCTTCATCATCTACAGTGTGCCATTTAAAGACTTTAAAGTGTGCGATAAGCAGGTTTTTGGTAATTAATTGTATATTTCATCTCATCTTCTAATAAATTAATTTTACCCTTTTTAACTTTTTTGATGTATGTACAAGTCTGCTAAGCAAGTTTGTTACAAGGGCTAGACAGAACCAAAGCGGACTCAAACTATCGCCCTGAAAAATATCACACACGCTCTATCCGTATCGGTTCGCTATTCCTCTGGATATGTCGACATCCTGGATAGCGAAGGACTGTCCTGCATTGCCTCATACACGACATCAGGAAGGTGCGCAGAGTTGCATCAACTTTATACAATTCTAGCACCCTCATGAGCCATGTATGTGGCACTGAGTCGTAGGCCTTCTTATACTCTACCCAACATGTCGACAGATCCCTTCGGGAACGCCGAACCTGTTGGTTAATGGCCATATCAATGAAGAGCAGCTGCTTAGTACCGCGGGACTCGTTCCTACATCCATTTTGAGAAGCGGACATGATCGAATTGTCATCAATGTGTTTGCTAATTTTAGCTCTCAAAATGGATGTATGAACTTTATACACTGTCGGGAGACAGGTTATCGGTCTATAGTTTTTGGGCTCCGCAGTACTACCCGATTCATGGAGCAGGTGAGTTATACCTGTTGTCAGGAAATCGGGTTTAATTAATTATAATAATTAAAAATTTATTTAATTATTATAGTTAATTAAAACGGTATTACACCAATTACAATAATAAACATAGAAACAGAAAACAAAAGTAATACATCCAGTTTGACAACAATCCATGGTTTAAATTAAGTTAAATTGAAAATTAAAACGAACACGGAACAGTGCAGACTGTTGCATACTTTATCTCACAGAACGCCAGACATATACGCAATAATTTACTCCAGTCATCCGCAAACACATCACACTCAGGTTTGGCAGTCAGAAGGGCGTTGAGCGTCATAAGAGTACGACACACAGGAGATCGAGCTCTGGCGACAGTTTTGGACGACGGTGGGGCAAACACATTGTGCCGGAGGCTCCTACGGTGTCCAATGTATTTGCCGGGCACAAATAGCCGGCAGAAAAAGCTGTGGAGTCCTGGGCAGTCGATTAGTCCCCGTAGGATTTTACACGCTACTGTGAGCTGATCGTAGCCTCTTCTGACCTCCAAGGAGTTAAACCCCAACATACCTAACGGGTAGTTGGTAGGGTACATGAAGGGAAAAGGTAGTTTAGCCTTTGGAAATAGCATCTTAGAAAGGTTTTCTGCACCTTTTCGAGCATCAGTGTTTGGGTAGCGGTGTAGGGATGCCACACACAGGCACTAGACTCGAGTTTGCTTCGTACCAGAGTGGTGTACAGCAATCGAATGACATTGGGATTGCAGAAATCACGAGCATTTCGCATGACAAAGCCCAGGCGCCTGAAAGATTCCTTCGCAAGGGTAACAATGTGGTCTTTAAATGTCAGACAGCGATCGAAAGTCACTTCCAAATACTTTACGTTGGTGACTCAAGAAATTACGTCACCAACCAGTCTGTACTTGTAATGCATCGGTCGCAACCCTCTACCGAACGTCATGACGTGGCACTTGCTAGTATTGGAAAGCAGCTTGTTCAGAATGCTCCACTCACAAATGGCATCAATATTCATTTGAAGGAGTTTACAATGCTCCAGTTTTAGGTCATCGGCGTATAGCAGGCATTTGGCAAACTTGATCCTTGCGACCAAGTCATTAATCATGATCAGGAACAAAGGCGGCCCCAACACGGATCCCTGAGTCACACCCGAGCGGGTGATGTAAGGCTTAGACTCAATGGAACCATGTCTGACAAACTGCTTGCGATCTCGCAGGTAGTCGGAAACGAAGCTGACAAATCCGAACGAGAAACCTATGCCCTCCAGCTTTGTTAAGAGTACAGCGTTGTCAACCCTGTCGAAGGCTTTTCGGAAATCAAAATATAGAACGTCGACCTGTTTCCCGATGTCCAAGCTACTGGATATGTAGCCTACATGAATCAACACATTTTAATTGACGGACCGACCCGGTCGAAAACCGTGCTGGGCATCCGACAAAAGTAAATTTACGTGTTTGTAAATGAAGGTGTGGAGTATATGTTCGAAAATTTTGCCAATGGTTGGGAGGATAGCAATGGGTCTGTGTTCCTCTACCGATGTTTTGTCGGAGGTTTTAGGAATGGGAATGGCTCGCGAAGTTTTCCATTGCTCAGGGTATAGACTGAAGGGTTAGGTTAAAAATATGACACAGAGGAGCTGCCAGGGTGTCATACATCATACATCCCTTATGGATAAAGGCTGGAATGTTATCTGGGCCAACCGAGCTACAGGGTTTAAGCTTACCAATACCCTTTCACGTCCAATGGGGTTAAGAAGGGGAGTGGGATATTATTTCCAACACCACTCAGATGAGAGTTCTTGGGGTCTAATTTTGGTGTAGCGGGCTGAAACACACTAGCAAAATACTGTGTAAATGCCTCAGCCGCTTTGACACCCGAACAAGTCTCACCATTGAGTACAACATTATGCTCAAAACCACCCTTCGATCAGATCGATTTGATTCAGATCGCAGAGTAGAGAAGTGCTGTGTGTGTGAATTTTTGCGTATGCTATTTTCCACGCTGTTGCAGTGCAACTTGTAGGCTTCCTGCGTTCTTAATTTTAGGTTTGATCTCAGTTCACTAAACTCTGCATATATGACTTCACATCGCGAATGTTTCCATCATTATGAAGTTTAGTTTTACGACGACTGTTCACAATATCTCGCGTAAACCAGACTGGATATCTCCTGTTACCAGCGATCATTCTCATCTTCTTTGGAATTGCTTCTTTGTTATATTAGTTTTGTGAAGTCCTATATTATTGGGTCTTAAATTACCTAACGAAATTAGGGTTTACGGTAGGGTTTAGGGTGTTAGGAACACTTTTGCTTAATCCTTCGTGTATTACAGGCGTGAAGTTATGTTATTTATAAAAAGTAGGTAAGAATAAACAATGAAAATAATTCTAATTGTATTTGCACAGAAGACATGATGGTCCTACACAGCTCCGTGCACAGCGGCGTGGCGCGCGCGCGGGCCGAGGCGCGCGGCGGACGGGCGGCTGGCGCTCTCGCTCCGGCGCTCGCGCTGGCGCTGCCACTTGTGTCGCCGTCCGCCGCCATGCTGGATAATATCGCTGCGCTTATGATACTGTAAGTGAAACTATTAAACCCGCTTTTTTATCGGATAGAAAATCATCAAATGACTCCTCCCGCTCTGAGCGGAGCGGAAAGGAGTGTTAGACTTGTACTGACTAAAACCCATCCATGTTCCTTCTTAACTCTTTGTGTTCCAGGTCCACGGTATCTCTTTCGAACAGTCCCGCAGCCAACTCTATTAAACCCCCCAAAGGCCCTTCGCCCCTAGCGACTTTTTCGATGCGCTTCTGCATTGCTGCAATCGCGCGTTAGTCGCACTTGCATCGTGTGACAAAACTTCAAAACATCGCGTGACAAGTTGCAAACGCGGCTCGGCAACACCGAGTAGGCATCGGTCCTGAATCGACACGCACGCACGTCTGTTTCTGACAATATTGAGGATCGAACAGGCATTCCTGTATATAGTTAATAATCGCGCTTCAAAAGTTTAGGCTTTTCACGTTCTCTTAATAATGCGGCATCTATAAAATAATATATAAAATTCAAAGTCCAGACTGACTGACTGAGATATCAACGCACAGCCTAAACCACTGGTCGTAGAGACCTAAAATTGGAGGGTGTGTTCTTTGTGAAGAGTAGATATACACTAAGAAAGGGTTTTTCGAAATTCTACCCCAAAAGGGGTAAAACAAAGGATGACCGGTTGTATGGAAATCGGTCATTTTTAAAGTTAGAATAATGAATTGATAAACACGCATATCAACGTTTTAGAAAATTCCACCAATCAGACCAAAACAGTGGAATATTTTTTTTTTTTTTTGTTTTGAAGTTTTAGCACGTTTATATGGAGAAATACGCTAAAAGTACTTCATAAACATGCTTCTAGGGGATCTGGGATATTTGCACGACAGACACTCGTGCGACTGGACACTTTCGTGGATTTCGGGGTCACTGATAACGAAAATGAGGTCAAAATGAAAATCTAAGATAGCGCCGAGGAAAATTTTCCGTTTTTCCTTTATGGGTGTTTTGTTTCGTGGTTTTCGGGTCGCTGACAATAAAAATGATGTCAAATGAAAATCCAAGATGGCGCCGAAGAAAACTTTCGGAATTTCATTCATGGGTGTCGTTTTCGTGGTTTTCCGGGTCGCTGGCAATGAAAATGATGTCAAATAAAAAATCCAAAATTTGGACGCGGACTATTTATATACTTGTACTTACAATTACGCGCGAGCGAAGCCGCGGGCAATAACTATTATCTTTAACATTTAAATGACTACTTTCGACATTATTTTGTGGGGGTACCGCACGCGTAGGCAATTGCCGAACTCCACGTGGGCGAAGCCGCGGGCAGAATCTAGTGTAGCAATAACGTGCCAGAGTCTGTAACCCAGAAGTGAATAACTTTTGGAGAAGGTTACCGTTAATTAAGATTTTGAAATAGTAATCAAACGCGAGCCTACCAGTTAAATAAAAATGCATAATAGATGATACACCACACATAAACACAAACGCATTAGGAACAAAATAAAACGTCTAAAATATGACTCTTATTTTCAGGTACAAAAGAATATTTTCACCAATGTTAAAATCAAATGCAATCGTGACGGATAGCAGCGCCTTTGAAAGCCAGATGCAAGTCCTTGAAGCGTACACATCGGACTTTATCAATTGTTTGTATGCCGAAGAAGCGATAAGCGGAAGAACTACGGGCTTTGTATTCAACAAACTTCACCCGCAGCTGGTCGGAAAACTCCGGTCATTAATGCCTGATGTAGATGCTAAGTTAAGTTTAAGAAATAGCATAGCTTTTGCTCCGTATACCTACATGCAGTTGGATGTAGACCACAGAGACGCGGACAATAAGCGGTGGTTCAATGCCGCCATTGACCAGGAGTTTAAACATCTGAGCAGGTTCCTTAAGAAAGCAGTCACGGAGCTGCGGTATCAGTAAATATAATTAGGATTATTTTTAGGTATATCTAAGGTCAAATTAAAGTTAGCTAAACTGCGACTGACTGGTATACAGATGCATACGGTTAGACTGGAAACCGACGCCAACATAACTGAAAAAAAGTCTAGGCAGATGAGACGAAACTCCAATCGGTAATATCTAAAACATTTTAGTTAGGTAGGTTGCGTCATAGATGTCGCTCCAAAACATAAAAAGTCAAGTCTGTGGGGTTTTACTAAATAATTTAATACGACCTTGTGTAAGTTATATTGTTTTCTCGATTTCATCTTTGACCGTTGTTTGAACTCTTAACGCAACAATCTCCATGACGATCCAAATTCTAATGTCAATTGGTTAACAAATTCGTGATTTGTAAGCCAAGCAGAAATGCACGTAGCATTTGCACACACAAAAACATATATCCAATTGTCCATGTCTGTCCTGTCTGACCATTGAGATTTATAAGAATTACTTTTGAGAACAGCTAGCGCTGCAAATGTGGCTCGCTCTTGGATAAATTATGTTCAAAACCAAGAAGTGAATGGTCTATTGCATTCTTTCAGCTAATCAAAGAAACTAAACAAAGAGTTTTCTTTCTTAAATTAGGTATTCGAAAAATGAAATTAATCTCTTTTACTTGGGACTTAGGCCACGTTGGCACGGGCCCTTTTGTAACGCGACATTTTTTTACAACTCGGTGGATTTACAACCCTCTTATTAGCACCTAGAGTCGAATATCGAACGGTGCGCTTATTATACGAGCCAGCAAGACGCTCTATTTGGTTTTGAAAGATTGGCTCAATCCCGAGCGTTGAAAATGAAGTGCGCAGAAAAAATCCTCACATTTACAAAAGTGTCTGTGTGAAAGAATTGTACGAAATGCGGCATTAACAGTACACATCTGCCAACCCTTACGGGAACTACCGGCGCGATATTATGGTAATAATCATGTAGTTGTTTTGCTGCTTTAATATTTTAAGATGGACCAATACAAATTATTGTCTAAGATTTGTAGAAATGTAGGGAACGATTGTGTGAATGTTTATTTTTAAAAGTTATTATTATGTACCATCTGCCTCGAATAATTGAATTAATTGTGATTATTAATTATGACACATCCCATCAATTTTTCTTATTTTAATAAAAAATGTGACTATTCTTTTGAACTTTCATTTTATATCGACCAATATCACATCTATTATTGGAAATGGGAATTTTAGGGCAAATACCAATACTACAAAACATCATCATAATCTTTCTCCTGCCCTTATCCTAATTAATTTGGGGTCGGCGTCCCTTCTTGCCATATCATCAGGGCCGGATTAACCATGTCGGGGCCCATAGACAATGCAATTATTCGGGCCCCTTTTCAGCCGTCATCCTGCGATCATGGCGCTTGCAACAGCGTCAAAATATCGGTAGCTAACAATAATTGAAAATCACTGAAGATATCCCGTAAGTGACATGTAAGTTTAGTTATAACATAACATCATTTATTTCAGGCTACATTGGCCCATAGATATATATATACCTTATAAACTAACTAGCTGTCCGGCGCAACTTCGTTTGCGTCACATTCTCCCCGTTTTCGCAACATTTTTCATTACTGCTCCACTCCTATTGGTTGTAGCGTGATGATATATAGCCTATAGCCTTCCTCGATAAATGGGCTATCTAAAATTGAAAGAATTTTTCAAATCGGACCAGTAGTTTCGGAGCCTATTCAATGCAAACAAACAAACAAACAATCAAATCACACAAACAATCAAATATTTCCTCTTTATAATATTAGTTTAGACATATATAAGTAAAGTAATTACAAAACTCATGTTAATAAATATGACTTAAAACTATGTTAGTAGCACTTCACTTGTTCACACATCACTTGTACTGACTGGTCGGTGGAACTTGTCCGCGGAAGCGACGGAACACCACGTCCTGCGGCCAAAAGTCTTCCTGCATCACGATGGGCAGATAAAAATTCGGTACTCGCACCACGAACGCATTGAAGTTAACGTTGCGGCGCGACTCCAGTAACTGCACCCTCGGGTCAGTACCTCGGTGTGTTATAAACCGTTAAACCTTCAATGGCATCGTAAGGGTTAAGTTTACTAGTTACGGATGCAGCCCAAGTTCTTTTAAGAAACTAAAATGGAATAGCCACTTAAAACTATTAGCACCTCCGATTGGTTAGATTTTCCATACTTGTTACATTACAAAGATTTTCCATACATACAAAGTTAGATTGAAGAGAAAGTAGGCTGCGCGAGCAAGCGAGCTCGAAAATTTTAATATCTTGCCTCGAATAAATTAGATAATTGTGTCATTTGAAGTAAAAATGCCCGTTTGCTCCATTTTTTGAAACCTTTTGTATGCATGTATGCATGTCATACTTGCCTATTAAGGCCTTGGGGCATGGGACACTAATTTATTTCGGCTTCTGTCTATACTGATCGATCATGTTAAAATCCAATAGGAGTGCCAATCCAGAGACAGAAACAGGACTTTTTGTGATAAAAGTTTTTGACAGAGTTCAAAGTACGAACCTTTACAACTTTGTAGCATTGCATGCAGTAGTATGAGTAGGTAGGTACTCGAGGGCTCATTTTTAGCCTTAAAATATTTTTGTTTAAGTGTGATTCTATTGCACAATGCACACTACAGTTTACTACGTTGGTATTTACTAATTCTGCTACTACTAATTTGATAACACATATTTTGTCATTGAAGATACAAATTTCCCAATTAAATAACTATATGAAATTTTTTCATTTTCTTTGAGCGCACGCCTAATTAAATTTTAACTATATGAACAATTTTTAATTTCTTTGAGCGCGTGCTGGGACCCTACCCGTTGCGGGGCCCCTAGGCAGTTGCCTACTCTGCCTAAGGGTTAATCCGGCCCTGCATATTATCATCCTTCACACAGTTCATCCATCGTTTCTTTGGTCTAATTCTAGTCTTATAAGACTAGAAGAAGACCAAAGTCAGTCAAACGAACTACATGGGCTCGATATTGGAAACTAGATCTTACTTTAGAAAAGAGAAGCTCTAAGTTGGTAATTACACAATAGAATTCTAAACGGTTACAGCAGCTGGCGTCACATAAAGCTGGCGTTGAAAATAAAAGATGGTGCCCATATAACAGGTATCTAGTTTGCATTATAACAACACGAAATCAAAAATAAATCAATTGTCTCACCAAATTGGTTATAGATTGCGAGAAAACTACTTACTCTCTCTAATGTTCACTAGCTTGCAAATTAATTACTCGAAAATACTTTATTTGCTGACCCAAATAAAATAAAATAGTACTGAGTTAACTACCAGATACAAAAAAGATATGATATTTTAAAATCAGTATATTTTCACTGACTTTATTCGTTCAAATGTTACGAACAAAACAAAGAAAAGTCACTCCCGCCCGCGAGATGTCCCAGACGGATCTACGAAAAACCATCATCAATAAAATGTTTGAATTAGTCGTATACAAAAAACATAGGCACATAGCCCATGTTTTTTGTATCAGCCAGTTCGTCACAAAGATGTAAGTTACTTTTCCATTTCCTCTTGTTACTGGTGCTCATTTATTTTTCGTGGTCTGCTCGGAAGCATAAATTATGGTCACCGTGGCTGGAGACTCCTACGTGGCGGGTGTCGCAGGCCGGGGCCCCGAGCCACCCCACGACCGCTCGCCGCCCTTCGCCTCAATGAGAAATGTTTCAGGGCCTTTTGTCCCCTTATGCCCCTTTTTGCGAGCGACATCTTCAAGAATACTGTGTTAATCGGACCCTGCGATACTTTTTGTGAATGCCGCCTACTGAAGTCGACTGGAAAAACTGTTTTTTTTTATTTTTCTCGTAGTTTCATGGCCTCGTTTGCTTTTGATTGTTGTTTGCCTGCTGGCGGAATACCTCCATTAGATTTTTCTTTATCATAATTTTATTCTAGATTTTAAAAAATCCTCCTAGTTAGACTGAGAATTATTCGTTTATTGTCCCAGTAAGTGGCCCCTACTTCTTGCTAGGCTTATCAAAAGTCTTGTTGAATGTTTCTTTGTACGAACTTGAGGAGTATTGTTAAAGTTTTGAGAATATCATCACTAAGATTGAAGCTCACAAGATTACGTATAATCCAAAATTTTACAGAGTCCTTGTAACTTCTTCGGTTGTTATCTACAAAGTTCTACATTGGACGACGACTCGTTCCCTTCCAGCCACGTCAAATGTATCTATCTAGATACCTACATTTATCATCAGAAGCACTGCTGGGCCCCAGTTCTGATGATAAATCTTCGTTAGGTAAAATACCTCTAGTAGTCAGCTTCTCGAAACCGCCACACCTGACATGCAGGATAGTGACAGCTCAGTTCATCACTATTTCAGTCTAGTTACTTAAATTGGTCAAGCTAGTGATACCCGATATCAGCTTGCCCGATAGTAGCTGTGGTATTCATAGGATTTTTTACTCGAGGTTATGAGTTAATACCATTGAGGTTCCAATCAGACAGTCTATGAAGCCATAACAGTACTTGTGCAGCAGATAGTCACTAGTACACACCATCATTCGCACCATGAGGCAAACAAACCTACATAAAACGCATTTCGAATCGCGTTTGGGGATTAGGTATCTTAAATATCGCCATAAAGTTACCTTAAAAGAACTCCTACAATTCAAATTAAGTGCCATCATGAGCAACCGTAAAACTAATAAATATTTATTCAAAACATTACATATCTCAAGATGCGAATATTCTCGTGTGATTTAACGCAGAACGCGGTGCGGTCTCGCTGCTCCCATCGGGTTGTTCCTGCGGGTAAAAATATGCGCAACTGGTAACAATTGATAGGGGTGGTGGTGAGAAGGGTGCACTAGTTCATATCTCGTGTGGAGAACCCTTTGCAACCCCACTTTCCTTTTTATCCCTACTCAAAAATCGCTTCGGGAGACGTGTTTTCGTTGCGAAGTAACTACTGCTCCCATTTTTGCCAAATTGTTGTTTGGGGTGATATGGATTGTGCCGTTATCCACGTCGTTTGTATGATAAAATAGATGGAACTTATTGCTTAATCATTGTTTTCATTTATTATTCCATACATAACTACTGTGACCAATCTTTGGAGTAGGTATATTTTAAACTATAGCGATATGTTTTTGGAAGCCTTTGATGATAAGTAAGTAGGTACCATCTAGTCCAGTCTAGTCTGGTGCCAGGTGCTAATCTTTAAATGATGTGGTGAAATTTTATTTCGATTCAAAACCATACCTGCTTTTTATTGGGATCCAAAATGTATAAAAGATTTGATTAAAGATTGCCTCAAATCATATTCAAAGCTCTTTAACTTAGATACAATAGATTTTGGATAGGATCTGATGGGTCGGTAGAAAAGATCCATGCAATGGGTAGGTTACCTATGCAATATGCATCCATGCCTACCAGTCTGCAAAAACACCTTAGATGCTCGAACTACCCACAAAAATACCTATCAATGTGTGTGTATACTCGATATGGTTTTATTGAACATTTAAGTTTATAATGAATAATATCGAAACGTTCCTATCGACTAAAACGCTTTTATCTCAAAAAGCACGTACAGCAGTAATTTGCGGTTTATGCGGGACTAACAGTCTGTATGGATAGAGAGACATTCAAACAGCGTATGTGTTTCCAAAATGTCAAAGCCCTTATAAACCTCTGAGATCTGCAAACACGGGCGTTGAATCGTGTTAGTGTAGGCGAAAGCACACCCGGCTGCTGTCTGTATCCGAATCGATAAAATTCGGGTCCGCGCCCCCGTGCGTTGCCACGGCAACGCGCCCCGAGTCCCCTCCTGCCACCACCCCGCCGCATCTCAGAGAACACCGATGTTGACTTAGACGGATAGGGTAAGTATTAATGGTTTTATGTTACTTCAATGTTGTACAACGACTTACCTAAGAGAGATCATCGATTTTAAAGATGTTTTAAACCCAATCAAAAAATTTGAGTAGGTAGAATTTATTGGTTATTTCTAAATAACGTGTATATTCCTAGGGCGATCCGTAGAGTTAGCAAGGAGAGAAAGCGGGAGAACCCGCAAAAAAATTTGGAACATTTCCAGGGAGCGTGGCCGCCATCTTGGTAGACCGCGTGACGCCACCATTACAAATCGGTTGCGTTCACGGCGCGCCTCGTGTCGTCGCTCGTCTGTATTATTTTCATCTGGATTCACATTTCACTTACGAAGCGTGAATGATTTAAATAAGTTGGTATATTCTGCCGCACAATTGTATTCAATAATAAGTGGCTGACTGAATGTGGACCTGATGCAGTCGACTGGTCCTAGTAGGTATAGAGCTTATGACATGGGTAAGTTTTTAAACGAGTTTATGGAGAGAACCTATTGAGGTTCTCTCCATATACTTTTGAGATGATTCTTAGAATCCATCTTCCGGGGGAACTTTGTTAATGAGACTGCAGGACCTGTTGGAAATATTAAGCAAGACCTGTAAGAAAAAAAGTACGGACAATAGCTATGATTATCATTTCGACTGCGGTGAAGAATAGAGCAAGGATGCGCAAAAAATATAGGTTTGTGTTACAAATGTATGGATCTAACGATTACCCAAATAAGTTGGTGGCACGATCCCGCATTACAAGTAGGAGCAGCGACGCAGCATCATAATGTGGGGTGCGTGCCCCCCGGGCCCCGGAGCGCCCAGCGCGCGGCTCGGCGGTAGCCAGCCCGCCATGTCCAGTGAGCGAGGGCGTGCTAACTTTCTCTACCCACAAAACTCTGTTTGCTCAGTTACGAGCTTTCAAACATTTCTTTGCGGGTCAGGATTACCTAGCGATGAATAAGTAAATTGCATTTAATACGAAATCGTTTTCGTACCTAACATTTTCTTTGTGGAACGTGCGTCGTTGCTTTATGAATTTTAAAATGAAGGCGGGTTGCAGATACTCACGGCGGCGTGAGATAAATTCTTATTAATATTCCCGAGGCGCAGTTTTAGTTCTTTTGTCTCGCGCAGCTCGGGCAGGCAATAAAGAGGTAGACGCCTGGAAATGTGCTGCATTTATACAGGTTTCAGACGCCGCGCCCGCCCGCCCGAGCGCTTGTGCTTTATTTTGTTCGCTCGACGTTCCTTTGCCAGCTCTCTCCGCTCTCTTATTGCTCGCAGCTAAGACTAACAAGGTTTTTAATTATTTCCTTTAATGCCACTTTCAGCGACGTTACATACGGAGCTTTGTTGTTCTAACGTCGTGCTCGTTTGCCACGCTCTACGCCGTATATTGTGCTAGAAAAGAGCTTTGTGTGAACAGTTTAATTTATTGCGTTAAGTAAAAGCTTTCACAAACATTTTTATTCCGTAACCTACATTTAGCTTTATGAAATGACATACTTCTGCTCCGATAAAAATCTTATTAGGAAGAGAGCTGACGCAATGTGATTTCGATGAATCATCGTGAATCTCATTGGCTATTTATTGAGGCGTGCGCGGCGGGCTCTGGTTGTCAATATGGGCGACAAGATATGATGGACGCAGCTTCCGACGGGATTACGAGAGTGGAGGGTTTGACCTCATTCCTCTGAATGGCTCGCTCACAAACATTTTCCGCTGACGCAACTCCGTTGTGCTACTTGTAATTATGTTTGGAGTCCAGGAAAATTGCGCGCCATTGTTGACTCCGGCGTGCAGCGCCGTCTGCCTGGGATGATAGGCACCTAATTAAGTTCGTGAATAGTGCTTAGTTAGTGGCTGCGTTGGTTTTGTTGGCAACTAGCTTGTGTAGGTAATCTTTCACGTAGGAAATCGATTAGGTAAAAACAGGGGTCTGATGCCTACACTAATCTGTAGATATAATGACTGATGCGACATGATTACTGTCAAAACATTTGAGGCTACATTTTGTAGGAGTTAAATTATTTATTTATTTAAACTTCATGTACAGTAGTGGTACATAGGCGGACTTAATGCCACAAGGCAAATTATCTAACTGGACTTAGCTTAAAGTCTTATATATTGATAACTCCTAGTTTGTACTAAAGAGGGTATAAGAGGGGCTTGAATAGTACTTCGAGTTTTAATTCTAAAATATTGCATAGTCAGTACCTACTTAGTTTAGGATACTTGTATTGCACCCAAACAGCACTTTCGCTAGGTACAATATTCTGAAGTGTAGAACTGGTAATTTTGTGATATTTATAACATTTTGCGCGGTTTAAAACACAATGTCGGGAGCAGACAATTGTTTTTCTCGGCGAGGGGCCAACAATCGTACATGAAGCTCATTTGCATGAACACTACATTTTACATATTTGTTACTGTTACACGGTCTTGCCAAATTCTATCTTTTTATTAAAATAATGTGTTAACTTAAAAGTAAAAGTACCGACCCATGACAAAATCTATGGTTACATCAAAAAAGGTTCAGACTAATGGAAACAGTTACCCATGAGTAAAATTTTTTTTGGAGTTCTACACTGCATACCTGCCCTACTGCCTACATATTGTAAAACTATCTAAAAGTATTCTTCCAATTTAGAAATGAGACCATAAAGCCTTAACATTTATGTTCATGTTGTGTGACATTTGATAGCTTTTTTTTTACTAACATGTTACGCTTGCGTTTAGCCGCATATTAACATTTAAGTGATTATAAGGGCTACATAAAACATAAAAGGTTCAAAATTCCATAGGCATTATCTAATTGTCAACTAAGGGTGGTTGATAGATCGCATGCTTGGAGAGAGGCCAGTTCCCGCTTCGTTGGAAGACGGGGAAGCTGGTCCTCATCCGGAAGCCGGGGCGCCCTGCGGACTCTCCGTCCGCATACCGGCCCATTGTGTTGCTCGACGAGGTGGGCAAGCTCTTTGAAAGAGTCATTGCCAACCGCCTCGCCGGGCACCTTGTGGGGATTGGGCCGGATCTTGCGGAGAACCAGTTTGGTTTCCGCAGAGGGCGCTCGACGGTGGACGCCATCATGCGCGTGAGGGCTCTCACGACGGGGGATGCGGTGTCCAGGGGTGGGGTTGTCTTGGCGGTGTCTCTTGACATCGCCAACGCCTTCAACACCATGCCCTGGAGCTGCATTAGGGAGGCACTCCGGTATCACCGGGTGCCGACCTACCTTCGTCGTGTGGTCGGGGACTACCTGACGGACAGGGCCGTCATCTACCCCGGTCGCACCGGAGAATGGAACCGGCGAGAGGTGTCGTGCGGTGTCCCACAGGGATCGGTTCTGGGGCCGCCCTTGTGGAACATCGGCTACGACTGGGTGCTGCGCGCCGACCTCCCTAGCGGTGTCAGTGTAGTCTGCTACGCTGACGACACGCTGGTGCTGGCACAAGGGAGGTCGCACGAGGCGGCGGCCGAACTTATGACACGCGGGGTTGCGATAGTCGTGGATAGAATCCGGCAACTGGGTCTCGAGGTGGCATTGCACAAGTCCGAGGCCATGTGCTTTCATGGGCCTCGGAATGCGCCACCGTCGGGATCCATACTGACGGTAGGAGGGGTTCCCATCGGCGTCGAGTCGACGCTGAGATACCTAGGGCTTGTCCTCGACAGCCGGTGGAACTTCGTGGAGCATTTCCGACGTTTGGCCCCAAAACTGGAACGGGCAGGGGCTGCGTTCAAGCGGCTCTTGCCCAACCTGGGGGGTCCAAACGCCTCCTGCCGCAGGCTCTACGCGGGGGTCGTGCGGTCCATGGCCCTTTACGGGGCCCCGGTGTGGGCGCGTTCTCTGAGGCGGCGAGCCGCCCATTACCTGAACGCGCCCCAGAAGGTGGTAGCCGTAAGGCTGATCCGGGGGTACCGCACGATCTCCGGCGAGGCGGCGAGCCTCTTGGCCGGATTGCCGCCATGGGATCTGGAGGCGATAGTCCTCGCGTGCCTGCACGAATGGCGCGCGGAGGCACTACGCCGGGGGGAAACTCCGCTGCCGCGGCAAATTGTCGCTCAGCGGACAGACCTACGGCGCGATCTCATGGCGACATGGAGAGAGCGACTGTCGCAACCCCGTGCAGGGCACGCCACAATAGTGGCGATAAGTCCCCTCTTTGAGGAGTGGCTAGAGAGGCGCCACGGCGCCCTCACCTTCCGCCTGACGCAGGTCCTCACCGGACACGGTTGTTTCGGGAGGTTCCTGCACCGAATCGGGCGGGAGGAAACGCCCGGGTGTCACCACTGCGAGGATCGGCCGGAGGACACGGTGGAGCACACTGTGGAGCTATGCCCCGCTTGGGCTGAGCACCGCCGTGTCCTCGTAGCGGCGATTGGCGGCGGCGACCTCTCGCGTCCGGCCCTGGTTCAATCCATGGTCCGGAGCGAGAGGGAATGGGAAGCCGTCGCCTCCTTCTGCGAAGCAGTCATGCTAGCGAAGGAGGTGGCGGAACGTGAGAGGGAGAGAACCTCACGTCCCAGCCGCCGCGGGAGACGCCCCGGGCGTCGGGGGGCAACCAGTGGCCCCCGGCCACCGTAGGCGCGGGCCTGTGGACGGTGAGTAATGGGCTAGCTCACCGTCCGTCCGTCTTATGACGACAGACCGTGCCGACGGCGCGTTCGTGTTCCACGCGCGCCTCAAGGAGATGTCAGCAAATCGGAAGGGGTCCGAGAGGGCCGATGCCTGCCAGGGCTGCGGGTTGTTCGAAAGAGATACCGTGCCCCTGGAACGCAAAGGGCTAAGAAGGAACATGGATGGGTTTTAGTCAGTACAAGTCTGACACTCCCTTCCGCTCCGCCCAGAGCGGAAGAAGTCATTTGATGATTTCCCATCCGAAAAAAAAAAAAAAAAAAAAAAAAAAAAAAAGGGTGGTAGATGACAAGATAGGTGCGTTTATGTCGTAATTTCTTGAAAATCATCCTCAGTATTTCTCACAATCAACAAAAGAGGTCAGGCAGCAGTTTCAGTGCGGTTATCATTTCAGTCCGAGACTTCTGAAGACACAGCATTGCATGTCTTCATACCGGATCATGAGGAGTATATTAAGGCTTTACCCTATCGCTGCAATACAGCTGCGGACGTAGGTAATCTGAGTTCGGGTCAAGTTAATTCTTCCTTTGGTCGTCGAAATAAGGTTGGTTAGGATCATAACGGTCGTCTATGGTTTTAAACAAACTAACAGTTCAAGTAATATCATATGTCTATGGTTCAAGGCTTAAGCCTACATAGATCTTTTTGCGCTGACAGGGGCGCTGTTATCACACAATTTGTGCAATTGTTTTGTAAAATGTTTTGAAAATATGGCGGCATTAGTTCAGATTTCCGCCACGTGCCTAAAGAAGTAAAGATTTACAGCTTTACACATAAATTGTAGTCAAGTTCGCTTTTGGAACACACGTGTATTGCTTTCAATACGGCAATAATTACGGTTTACGTTCAAATTGCCAAATCACGTTATACAAAGGGGAACTTAAACACAGCTAGATACAATTATAGCGCACCTGATAATTGAATTCGATCATAATTACTCCCTACACAAATTGGTACATACGCCAGCTTCAATTTACCTCTATATAATAATTACATAGCTCCGGTTCCTGGATTTCCAACATGTCCGAGTATATAGCTCGGTGCTATAGCCGGTTATAGGTGGTAGTTCGATAGAATATCCAGCCTCCCCTCCCTTCCTGCACCCCCCCGCCCGGGCTGCGAGCTAGCCACCTCCCCCCCGTGACATGTCTGACGCGAGCTTTATTTTACCGTGGATAGTGCATATTATTTGTGATAACTCTTTTACTTTTTTGGATGGGCTGTTGTGGAGCAGATTTGAGGCCTATGTCCATCAGTGAAATGTAAGAGGCAGAGTTGATTGTTTTTCGTAGTTTGTTTTTTTTTGGTAAGTAGCAGAGATTGATTGGACTGGGTCTGCTGAATCAGAATAAAAATGTAAAATATGTAATTAGGTACTTATCCGTTGAATATCGACAGACAAAGTCGTACCAAAAAGTTCCAAAATATGGAATATTAGAGATAATATAAATGAACTATTAAAATAAAGGGATTAAGCACCTTTTGATCGTACTTAGGAGAAAAGACCGACAATTTGCACTCAAATTATAACTTAGACAAATCTTAATCGAAGTTTTGAGTGAAGTAGCCCTAGTTTGAGAGCCAGGGGTCAACATGTTCGATCTACTTTAAAGAAAATATTTTTTACTAGTCATGTTTGTCTTGAGTGAGGAGTTTGGATATTATTAGAACCCCTAGGGCATTAAGTACGCCTTTGTGCATTTGTGTGCTTGAATTGTGAAATAAATAAACTCTTCCCCTGCGCAATAGAAAATCTTCGAACACTTTTGCCATATTTGAATAACTCTCTTTTATAGTCCAAGTTTTGAGGACTAGTGTGTATGACGATAGTTGGTTGTCTCGAGCCGCCACAAGTCATCTGTAATTTTGCCAGCGCGCCATGTGTCATGTCCCATGAAATATAGCAGCTCGTAAAATATAACGATGCCTATGAGCCACAAACTTGATAAATTATTGTGCATTTTAATACTACTACAAAATGCTGAAAAGAGCTAAATAAAATGCTCTCATCAGAGGATGAAATTGAAAAAATGTTGCACGTGTTGTTGATGATGTTGACAAGATTGTTTTAGGTAAACTGTTACCTATATCGACTATGAAGGTAACATTAATTTTCGAAGACAAAAAACAGTATTCTTTACCCACATCGATTTTAAAGGCAGTCAAGGATGACCATGTTGGAAACAGAGAAATGCTCATTGCCTTTTGTTTTGTCTGTACTTTCTTATTGTTTGCCCACTGACATCATCAAATTTGTAAACAAACTACAATAAATATCAATCGGTTCATTTAAGAACAAAGAGTTAATTAAAAACAAGCATTAGTGTAATCAAAGTTAAGCACAAAATGCTTGCGACGCGACCAGAAACTGATTGATCAAAATCTCAATATTCCAAATTAATCATGGCACACACGAATCTATCTCTGTTAAATTCCACTGTGAAATACCTCTCCGGACTTGCTTTATTAATAAACAGAGGGGAGGCAAACCCTTTGTGATATTCTAGCCATTCAATATTCGACATGATTGCATCTATACTCAACTCAGTGTGCAGGCATCAAATTGTTCATTACGGATATATCAAAGCTGGATAGCCCCAGCAAAACGAAACCATTTTAGAAATCCCTTAATTAGTGTCCGTCCCCCCTGTCTGTCTGTATCCTCCTGTCCGCCCGTCCACCCGTCGAATGCGGAATGCCCATCACAAAGGTAGCATTAATTAACGAATCCAATATTGAATCCCTTTGATACACGAATCCGTACCTACATGCGTGTACGTGTGTGTACGTTAGGTGTCTGCTTTCGATGTAATTACTCGTCAACATGTCATATGCACACTGAATATACTTATTTGGGGCGTACAAAGCGACGAGAGCTGTTCAAACGTCATGGCGGCGGACACAGAATGTTCTAATGTAGTGCAACAACTACAATGAGATTTTTAATAGTTTATTTGATAGTCAAATTGTTCTCAAAAGTTTAAATTAATTGACGGGGAGGTTCCTTCGCTACATACATGTAGTATGTAAAATGAGAACCTGGGTATTTATGTCACTAATGAATAAATGATGTAAATGTACTTAATTGTTATTTAAATACATGTACCTACAACATGCGTAATATATGCTAATGTGTAGTCTGCGAGCCCTTTGTTAGCTAGAAACGTAATGTGGAATACAATATTTGAATTTCTAAGTTGTCTGCTATCGGGGTCTACTATATTCTAATGAGAAAACTTTTAAATGGCCAATCAAACTTGATAGAAATGTTTAAAAAATCGTGAGTTCTGATGTAGTGACTACGATAATGTTAAAATATAAGCGATTATTGGCACGCTGTTTCCGTTGTGCTGTGGTTCAGTCCGGGCCCCGGCCCCCTCCCGGGACGAGACCGAGAATCAGGTGGCAGAGAGATGCAATTCACCTACAAACGTCGACTGCAACATTTAGCAAGCGATTATAGACCGTATTTCTAACAGGGTTATAGTTGTAATTGGATGTATGTGGGACTCGGCCCGGGCAGAGCTGATGCAAGCTCCCGCTGGCGGTTGCCAATGGTTACAGTCGGACCGCGAGGTACACCGTAGCTAGTACATAGTCCACACATGCGTTACGAGTATACTCAGTTAATATTTGAATAGGGATGTTCGCAATATTTATATTGCATGGCCAGCTCCCGACTATTCACGGGATGGAAAATCAATATCCTTATGTACTGAGCGTGGCTGTCTAGGTGTGCTATATTGATTTTGTAGTAATAATAAACGTACATAAAGCTTTGATGGCTGGTATTACGAGCGTGTCCGGGAATAATCTCTGTACTTTGCAGATCGGGCGCTGATTGGGCGTTGTATACAGCTTCCTTTGTCTGTTCAGCATGTAGATTTTCTTTTTCAATTCGACCTTTTCGATTTTCTTGTTTTCAATGCTTCCTTATTCGTGTGACTACAGCTACCTATGTTGGTACTTGGGATACATTATCGAATTCTCCCGACTGTCGAGTAGCTCTTTGTCTGGTGGAGTGTGAATCTCCGCTCCACGGCGCGATCGGCGAATAATTTGAAGAATGCTGTGAATGTGAGCTTTGAGCTAGCCTTTGTAGGGGGTCGTAGGGGAGGTTCATTATATGAGAGTTGGCTCTTGGCCTTTAATAGACGATATAGGATAGGATACACGAATAAAGTGTAGGAATTTTAAGTTGTAACGTCACGTCGATCAGTGTAAATATATATCCATGTTTTATATTTTACTAGGATAAGATGTACCTATTATTGGGTATTTATTAGTTGGTTACGGATTAAAAATTTGTGGCATCAGAAGAGTAACACACAAATGGAACAAAGAGTTTCATCGTGTCGTAACTCTCACATTGATTAAGTCTGTCGGTAGTGATGGTGCCGTATATATTTTTTTGTCAATTTCAGTCAGGAGGACGGTAGCTACATATTTTTCGTGGATTTCAGTCTGAACAGTCTATGAATGAGTCTATGATTACCGTTTTTGAACCCTTCAAAAAGGTCCGACAACCGCTTTCCTCAGGACTCGAAAAGGGGACAAATAAAAATATTCATTATTTTTTATAACCGCCTGCAAAACCTGAAAAATAGCAAACGCCCAACGAAACTTACTCAACCTTAAATACAAATTTCAAGACACGCAACATTCAAAGTTAACTAACGGAAATTACAATTTTGCGATCTTTCTTATGATGTCGGCGGAGCCCTGTCCGCCATTACAGTGAGCCAAATGAGCCCTGAAACCGTTGTCCGAGAAGCCCGCGAGCGCCGAGAACACTAAGATAAAACACCGCCCGCCGGCTCCGAAGAATTGATGCTATAAACTTGATTGAATATTTTCTCTTGCACGTTATACTCCTTACCGTCGAGACCGGAGATTTATAGAGGTGAACCTAATCTCCAGCCAGTTTTTTGTTCAGGAATAAAGGAAATATGTTTTTTCTTTATGGCTTTACGACAGTACTTATATGGTGAAATGTCTTGGGGGTTGTGGACTGATTTATTTTTAACGGGTTTTTATTAGTGTGGCAAGGTTTTGAAGTACCCAGGTAGGTTATGTTTTATCTAAGTGTCGCACTAAAACGCCAGATTGTAATTATTATGACACCACAATAATTACAAGACTAGGTAGGTATCATCATAATGATTCTTTTGCCCTTTTCCCAATTTATTTGAGGTCGGCGCAGCATCATTTTCTTTTATCTAATAATTAAAATATGTCAGATTTTAGATTTCCATAAGTTCCCAAAATATCCCTTTTTCGTCAGACTTTTACCTCTGATCATGACCGATTTAAAACCCCGCACCACGAGGAAACGTATGAGAATAGCTTTTACAACATAATCAAAGAAGTCTTACGACTGTGTTTAGATATACTTCCCTATTAATGTATTGTTCGTAACTTGGCAAACTTACCTTGTATTTGACCTTGAAGATGTACGGAACTGATTACGTGACCCAAAGTTCAGCGGCTGCTTGGTTGACATAGAAAACTATCACAATGACTAGCTAGTAGCACAAGGTTTCTAGAAGCCAGATCTAGTCTATTCAGTAAATCTGTTGCCATGAAGAAGAAATGTTAAGCAGTTTGATAACAAATATTAATTGAATGTGCTGACTGAATTGATTGAATGAGTTGACTCGTCAATCAAGCTCAAAATTCGCGAAATTAATAACTTGTCGAAAACGAGAAAAATCTATTGCACTAACGGGATAAAGGCTTCATAACTGATTTTTTTATTCTGGCTATGTTTTTCATTGTGCTTATCTACCGCACCATCATCGATCGTTTCATGGCGTATCATCAGGTAACACGAGCAACAAATACAAACGAAACGACGTACAAAAAAAAAATTTGGGCCAACAAGTATTTCAAAAATACTAACTTAACTTAATATTATAAATGCGAAAGTAAGTTTGTTACCTCGTCACGCCCAAACCTCTGAACCGATCATACTGACATTTTGCATATACGTTGTGAGGTGTACAGAAACGGACATAGGGTCCGGAAAAAAGTATTGTTCCCGAGGAAAACAAAAATAACGTTCTTATAGATGGCGCCACGTGTCCGAGCCGATTATTGTCAAATTCTAAATTAACACGAGCGAAACCGCGGGCATAAGCTAAGTAAATACTGTAAATAGACAAATACTTCTGAAAAGACCACAAGAGAAGAGAAGAATCCTACAACCTTTGTGCACTAGTTCTCCATCTAAAGCTAACAGTAAACGAAAAGAAACATTACGGTTAGCTAACCTAGACAAAGGATGTACGTACCCTAACTTATTACCCACATTCAGTTGCTCTGGCTACTAAAGATTTAGCGCCATTTTATGGCTCATCTTTATTGTCTAGCTTTAAAGAGGAAACGTGATACTTTTTTGATTTTCTACAACTTAACCTAAATCTAACAACTAAAAAATGCACAATGTTACTGTCATGACTAAGTGAAATACAAAATAGACCCAGATCTGTTTTTTTTTGTCTAATGAGTGTCCCACTGCTGGGCCCAGGCCTCTCCTTTCTCTTTCCAAACCTCTCAGTCCCGTGCAATATCTGGTCATGTTAGCCCCACAAACAAGATCTGATCGTCATACAACCTTCGCCGCGGTCTTTTTACAATTTACTGTCCAGAATCAAAAAAGACCCTAATAATGCCACTGTTTTAAACAGATCGTAATCTATATTCAGAACCTTTAGCTGTTCGAAAATAGAGGTCCGACCTAACACCCACAGAACGGCTGACATTTAGATAAATATTTAACGTGAGGACTCAAGGGTAGCGTCGGGATCACTCGGGACTCTAATCTTTATAAAAGCGTGAATGATGTGCACGATTCGACGTAATACCTGCGTAATAAATAGTACAAACATGCCACTTTTGAGTGAAAGGGGTATTTTTTTGTGAGCCGTGACGCGGCGAGGTCCCCCGGGCTTGTCTTTCCGTTATCGGGGACCCAGGCCGCCAGGCCCCCGAGACGGGGTTATAAATCTGCCGAGGACATGTACCGGCATCGCGCCCCGTGATGACGAGCGGGTTTGCGCACGAATTTAATGTTATGTAAGATATTCTTCTTTATTCGTGCGCTTTTCTTGGATACGCAAACATTTTTATGATTATTTTGTGCGAAAAAGCTTTTGAATAATTTCCGCCTTTTTTTTGAGAAAGCATATTCAAATCGATTTCGTAGGCTTTTCGTAGACCTCAGCTACGCCTTGTAGAATAGTGCTACGCCGTAGACTCTGACTACGCTGTTTGCATCGAAACCGACTCAATTATTACCATTTCAGGTAGATGGACCATTGAATTCTGATAAGCTTAGTATACCATTCCGGTTGGTTGGTTGAAGTAGCAATTTTCTTGGATATTCCACGGTTTTACTCTATAAAGTCTAATCCGAGTACCCCGTTCTTAAAAGTATTATTCGGCGAAAAAAAAGATTCAATTCTATAGGAAGCAGGAAGAATAATATGCAAATATTGTTAAAGCCAGCACAAGTACATTATTACAGGAAGTTAGCGAACGTCCCTAGTGATTTAAAAGCGACGTAGCGCTCCAAGTATCGTATCGCGAATAAATATATTCAAGTCTCTCAGCAAACAAGCGGGACGTAGACTGCAATTGTATTAAAATTCGCTTGTTGACGAAATTGCAAGTTTCGGTATATTGTCGTAACAATCCGTAGCAATGCTACGAAGTTAGGCGGTGATGTTCGTAGCCATTCGTAGCACTCCTACGAAGCGTAAGCTTTTAACTAGATTATGAAACTTGCGTCTACGAAGAGAAATTGTTGAAAGGAACTTGCATATCTCGAGATATTCTTGCTGAGTTAGGGTTCCTTAACAAAGGGTGCTTGGGTTAATGTGTCGTTAAAGTAATTTGGGTACAATTATCTAAAGTATGCTCAGTGGCCATTCAAATGTAAATAAGGTGCATTAAAGAATTATAAAGTCCATTTACTTTTCGTTCCGGACTCGTTGCGTATTTGAATAAATCTGAAAAAACCTTAGTTAAAAGGTTTCTTTTAAATAGGTTGGTTTTATCTAGAACTCTTTTCTACATCAAATTCTTTATTTCTTCTGGATCTTTCATCTTTTACAGCAGCCGTCGTGTGGTTTCATCAGGTAATCTAACTTTTCTAATCTGGCTCCTCCTCGATATCAAAGCTTCTTATGTTTATCCATGTTTATAATATGTATATGTTCGTATGTTTAATCTGACTCCGTGTTATGAAAATTTTGTTCCAGATTTTTCATTGTTATGTTTTGTAATATTTACGATAAGAAACTTCAGCTCTGTTTTGATCCAAAGTCAATTGAGTTTGTAGGGTATGTCTTTTGTTTTAAAATTATACATAAAAAATTGACTACTTACCTACTGTAACCAAGCGGTTTTATTTTATCATGATGCAGAGTAGATGTTAGCGCAAAAGTGCTGATTCGAAAAATTACCGATTGTTATGGATATACTTACATAGCACGTTTACTTATATTTGTTACATTTCCACTTTATTTCTTATTCTTGTAAAGAAATCTCCTATAGCAAGCTAACCGAGGATGCCGTAGAAAAGTGCACGTTTTGCAAACTACAAAACCAGTCGTTTTCTGTTACATCTAGCAATTTCAAACGTGTCTGAGAAATGTGGGGCGTACGTTGTTCATAAACACGCGTTCACAATGCCCTCTGGCGTCGTCTTTTAGAACAGCACATTATTACATTTTCTAGGACGGAGGCATCCGAAGAATATGCAACACTGTGTGTTTTCGGAATGCCTTTGTGTCCGTTTGCACGCCGTCTCCGCTATCGATGATAGAAAAGATACTGTTCGTATGAATATCGGAAGAATTCAGCTATTTGATGGAAAAATACGATGGATCCAATGTAGCAGATCGCTTTTGTATAGGCAATATTAGTGGCTCACGTATTCCATCTTCTGGGATGTTACTATCCGAACATAGATTTGTCATTGCTGTAAATCGATATCTATTTTTTTTTTTTTTCGTGGGCACTTCCTCCTGTGTAAGTAAGTACATATTATAATGTTTAGGCCGTACCGACGGCGCGTTTGTGTTCCACGCGCGCCTCAAGGAGATGTCAGCAAATCGGAACGGGTCCGAGAGGGCCGATGCCTGCCAGTGCTGCGGGTTGTTCGAAAGAGATACCGTGGCCCTGGAACACAAAGGGCTAAGAAGGAACATGGATGGGTTTTAGTCAGTCAAGTCTGCCACTCCCTTCCGCTCCGCCCAGAGCGGGAGAAGTCATTTGATGATTTCACATCACAAAAAAAAAAACATATTATAATTGGTTCAGTTGTTACTAAGATTAACTCGGGAATTATACATGGTCGTTTTTCCTCGATTAGCTATGAGCAATAATATAATGATTGACTTCTGTACCAACTGAATCTAACCCAATTAAAAATGTTGCTGCGTAAAGTCTTTAACTTATTTTAACTCTTAAATAACTTTAGCGCCCGGATGTCTTGCCTTTTAATGGACTCATTTGACATTGGGAATATGATTCCTTTTATCTTCACGCTTATGATTTCAGCTTAAAAAAACGTATCTCATAGCGACACCTTTGGTGACTTTTAAGAGAGATTTTTTTTTTATATTATTAAGAATACTACACCACAACAACATCACACGCCATTACATCATGACTTTGTTGCTCGATGGTTACGCCAGAGATGTATGGTAACATCCGCATTTACTTTCATACTTTGTTTTTACTTAAGCATTACGGCGAATTACATTATTGGAGAAATATAGACCATATATTTTTAAATTATTTAAAAATCGAATATTTTTTAAATAGGTAGGTAAGTACCTATCGTACTTTGCTGTTCATGCTAAATTGATTATTATAGCTTTCACTGTTAAGGTTTATATTCACATTAACAGTGATCTATTTCTAGAAGGGCCTACAGGAAAACTTACCCTTTGTGATAAATTTCAACCAGACAAATTAAGAGTTACTCCGACCCAACCACTGTCCTGTGGTTGCGGTAAAGTTAGAAGTGCTTCGCCTGTACCGAGTCTTAACGGAACTTAATCAGTTCTGAACAGTATGAGAGGCTTCAGGAGACGTGCCTGTAAACCTCCGCGGCGGATGATCGCTCTTTAATATTACTGCCATCTTAATGATGTACACAAAGCTGTTGGCCCAACAGTACTCGCTGACTAAACCTTCATACCTCCCCCATTACCAAACACCTTGAACAAAGGTCTAATATAAAATTAAACCAAATTTCCCGTCATTATGGTGAATCAGCGTAAAAACCCTTACAACGAGACTAATAGCGTCATAATCTCCCGCCGAATACGTACAGTGCTGAATCGAATTGAATCATCTACGCAGAGATTACATCAAAACGGTCTCACCTAGAACGAGCTCGAACAAAAAACTTGTTCCCGGTGCGAGGGCAGGCTGTGCTGCCATCTCGCGCGTTGCTAGGATACGCGCCGATCAATACAGCCTCCGCCGGGCCGCCTAATTACCCGGCCCCCGCATCCCGCCCGCTTCGCAACCTCCCGCCCGCCCTCGCGACCCGCCGCCCTCGCCCGAGGAAACTTCTCGCCGCCCACCCCGACCGCACCGCTGCTGCTGGATTTAAATATCGAATGATAGAATTCAAATTCAAATATTTTTCGCTTTGCGCCTTTGTTTGTTTTGACGAAGGCTCTTATATTTTTTGTAATTACCTATTTTCAAATGTTCGACACAGGCTTCTGTAAATATTTTTGTTTGAAATTGCGGTGAGCGTAGCTCGTATGTGGACATGGGGGTGTTTGGGGTGCCTTTTATTACTTTTATAAATACGAATCCCATGATGATTACGAAGCACTTTTCGCTGAAAGTCAAAGAAAGATCAAAGTCAGGGAAAGTAGTTCTCGTGAGATGAAATATTATTTTTCTACTAACAATCGTAGCCTAAAAACGAAATAACTTTAAAACAAATTCGCAAATCAAAGCTTTTATTGCATGATTTATTAATAACTCTAGCGAATTAGGCCACACTCCGATTTGGGAATAGATAATGGGCATTAATAATGCAGGTACAAAACAGACCCGAAATGCGGTAGTATGCGTTAAAGATATTTTCTGTGATGTTAGGTATGAAGCCGACATTTTGCGAGGAAGGTGCGTGATACCGCGAGTAACGAATGTGATCATAATGCGACGCCACTCTGATATATTGGAATATGATACGAGCATGTGAGTTACAGATGAGAGTGTCTCGTTGGAGTATCAATAATATAAGCTGTTTGTATTAAGAGCGAGGAGTATAAGTTGCTAGTAGAGGTGCTTAGACAAAGTCTCAATACCAGCGTTAACGATATGGTGGATATGTCAAAAATGTTTTGGGCTGAAATGATATTTAACCTCAGGTTTGTAGTATTTGTAACAGATACATCATAAATAACACAAACTCCACACCGCTCCTAGTACCTACACTCTAATGAATCAAACTCTCGTTTGCTCTTCAACTTTGCTTTAAATAAGTAAGTATTGCTATTTCTAGCACTTCTGTTCTAATAAGTATATTAGTGGGGACCTGGTGTCCTAAATGCATTCCTCGGCTTAGTTTAAGCGCCAGTCTCCCACAAAAAATAAACAAAAAACTTTTCCTGAATCTATGTTACATCATAAGTACTGATTGCCTTTATTTGTAGAAGATAAATAAGCAATTATTTTGTAAATGCTACCAAAAAGCCGAAAAGTCATTACTGTTCAAATATGTTTGAAAAGTCATTGCAAAAATACGATTGCGACTTGTCCAAAGCTACGGATGCACCTAATATCTGTAAGATTCAAAAGTGCCATGAAGTTGATGGTTAATTTTTAAAGTAACGAAACAAACGTCACTCTAATGACCGAATGAATATTTTAAAAACATTTACTCCATAAAACGACATCGACTCCATTTTCATTTACTCTTTAAACTTCTCCCCAATTCATGAACTGCTAAACAGTGTGGCACCATGTCTAGTAAGATACAATTGGTTGTTATTAAGATTGACGCGTGAACTATATAGCAACATCTGAAATAGTTGCTCATGCTAACGTACTGTCATTATGCTGGTCTGGTTGCAAATTATTTAAAGAAAAAATGCCCTTATTAAACATACGCCCACACGAAAATGGCTGGTTACCAAAATGTTTCGCCATTTTTGCCCTTCAACTCAGATTCCGTACCGTAACGACACCCACGCAAAAGTGACCCGTACGAGTGTATCTAAGGGTGGAATTTACCGTTTGCGTCACCGTGTTTTCAAGAAGCAAGTTCCATTGATCTCAATTATCATTCCTGCATAAAACGGGACGTAACCAACTGACTCCTTAACTTAAAAGTATCTTGCTTTGGTTTCTAACCTGCCTGTTGGGATTTCCAAAATAATAACTGCAGAATCTACCCAAACGTGTCTCAATTACGTCAAGATCTTATCTCATAATCTCGCGCTCTACAAATCATTCATACCCAAACACATAGTTTCCATTTCTTATTGAATATCAGTTGGCTTGGAGCTGTAACAATGGCGGCATTGCGAGCCTGCGAAATGTATGCCCACGCCCGATCGCTTCCTTTGTTCGTTAGTGCCCTTTGATCGAACCGACTTCCTGTTACGCTCTCTGATTAATTTCAGACGGCTCTCCCAGACGAAGGTATATACTAGATCTAGATATATTTTGTAGGGTAGGTGGGGAACGAACGTGGAGGCTGTGATTTTATTTCAGTATTTTTTATAGTATAAAATTATTTTGTAAATGGATTTTGGGAGAAGGATCGTGTGGAGTGAGGCGTGTGTTGTACACGTTTCCAATTTTTGATTTTCTGAAAGTGTTTGAAAGTATGATTGTTCACAGTTGGAGCACAATTTCCTAATTATTTTAGTCTTTATTTATAGACTAAGCAAATTTTCCTGTGTCCGCAGGCCTTCGTAAAAGCTGAGGCTAAGAGATTACGTCAAACGCGATTATGAATGTCCCTAACACGCCCATAACGAACGGTCATCGGTTTGCCAAACATAGCTATTGGCTTGTGGAACATGGCCACCAATGGTTTGCCAAAACATTGACCAGTAGATTGCCAAACTTGACCAATTGTTAGCCAAAAGCTCTGTGTTCAGCAGTGAACGATTTACAACGACTTGAGATTTTATAAACTGACTGTCGACCATAAACCCCACCAATTCAAAAAAATCGTCTATCTTTTGTTTTGCCAACTATGTTGGATATATCCAGTGAATACCAGAATTTTGCATGGAGTGACTGCCTATCTGGTTTAGTCCCATCTCATCCCCCTCCCATCTCATCCTCCATATCGATTCGCGAAACAAATAACATCTGTTTTTCTGACCCGGTGGACAAGCTGAAATTCACATTTAGAAAAACATGTAAAAATTGCACTAATACGTCTTTGATAGTAAATTAACCCAAGATATTCGTACCCATACCTTGATTAATCACTATTGTAAAAGAGAAGATTTATTTGTGCGAAAGTTTATGAAGGTTTCAAACTTATGCCCAAGTTTCCCCTGGGGTCATGTCTATGTCAAACTTGTAACATTCAAGGGGTTTTGGTTTGTGGTGTCATAGAAACAGTTGTAAGGCAAGGTAAAATTTGGAAATTTGGTGAGTATAATGTTAGGGGAACTATTATTTTTTTGTCCTAATTTAAGTATTCCGTTCCGAATCCTCCGGTATAAAGTCGGGTTTTTCTTTGATACAACTAAAACTCTAAACATTTATTAAAATTAAACCACCTACTTTTGAATGGTCAAAGAGTCGATCAGTTGGTCAGAAAGTTGATCAGGTAGGTTGCCATTTCCAAAACGAAAATCTCTTTGTTGCTCATGCATGCCCATTGCTCGACTAGGAAAGAAACAGGGCAAGCAAAATTGTCGGGAACAGGGTCTGAGCTACCGGTGCTCAGGGCTCTTGAAAGAGGAACGTCCTAACAATACGCGCCTTGTCCAGAAGTACTGCTTTCTGAAGCTAGACCTTGATCCAACTGCCATGCGAGACCCTACTCAGATGTTGGTTGAGGCTTTTCGCTATTAAGCCATTGGCTGACACGGCTATCGGCACTAAGACTGCTGTATTCAATATATAATTATCATTCTGTGTTTCAGATAGATCTTTTTGTATCTTAACAAAAACTTTTTTGAGGTCAGTTCATTTGTTACCACGTCAAGTTACCTGGGAAACGTTGAAAGAGAAAAATCTCCACAGTTCTATTACACCAGTTCCACAGTTTTATCATTGAATAGACAGGCGTTATTCGGAATTACCCAAGAGGTTGCCTTTACGACACCCAGGGGAGCAGACGAGGCAACTTATTCTTGGAGCGAGTTGCGCCATCATAGCTCTGTAGATCAGGTTAAATATTGCTATAATTTCTGACCTATAAAAGAAACAAATAAAATCCGTTTATTTCGCACATGCCACAAGTGCACACAGATTTAAAAATAAATAAAACTTAAACTATATCTACCTTAACTATAACGGTATTTGTGCTGTCGCCATACTTGTAGTAAGCTTCTTAGTTGTCCACTTCTTAGGCACCTATACCATACAATCCCTATTTTATAATTAGTTTTTCAAAACACCTCCTCAAAAACTGGCACATATTGGACTACACTTTCCTAACTTGTATCAAGAAGTACTATTTCACTATTTGATTCTATTATTTTATTTTTCGTTAGTGTATCGAAAACCGTCGTACACGGGGGCATTTTGTCACTGCAGTACTCGGCTCTTTAGCACCCTCGTTATGACAAAGTTAGCCCACTTGTATCAAAATGTACAATATAGAGCCGTCACTCTCGTCGTTCTGTATGGTGTCGGACGTAAAGAATAGCACCATCCCATATCTTCCCGTGGGTGTCGTAAGAGGCGACTAAGGGACTTGCCAGAGAACGGGCAGCAGCGTCCTCTGTGCTTTTTTGTAACAACCGTACTGCGATCGCCAACCCGCCAAGCGTGGCGATTATGGCAAAACCCCCCTTATGTCAATGTGGCGTTGGGGGAGGCCTATGTCCAGCAGTGGATGTCTTTCGGCTGAAATGATGATGATGATGACTCTCGTCAAAGTATGAAAACTCTCAAATGTTTGAATGTAGAGTTTGATATAACATAACAACATCAAAATAATCAGCAGCATTTATAATTAAAGCAGTGATAGCAAGGTGGCACCTTCGGACTGCCAAGTCATATTTCTCAAGTTCGAACCCAAGACCGGACCTTAGATTTTTCGGTTTGAAGTTCGTATTTCTTTTTTTTTAAACTTTGCCCCACACTTGAAATTTCTCCTGTATCGTGGGTGCGTTTACAAAACATTTAAAGTCACATACACAAACAGCCAGACCCGGAACAACTATCTGTAGGCCATACAAATATAACAAATATTTGTGTGGCCTACATATAGTTGTTCCGGGGATCGAACCCGCAACACGCAGCGCAGCAGTCGATCGCTCAGCCACTGCGCCAACCATGTCGTCAAATCAAATCAAAATGATCACTTGCTTCGGTGAAGGAAAACAGTGTTAGGAAACCAGTATGCCTGAGATACATTTATCAAAGGCATGTAAAGCCAAGTCAGACGCCCATGGGCGGCATAAAAACTCTGACAACAGATTAGGCCAACCAAACCACACTATAAAGGTGGGTGATCAAAGTAATTTTCCTTTAGCGAGTATTTGCAACGTCATGAAATCGTCATCGGCAGCATGTGAAGCCAGTCCACTTAATGCTTTTTTTATATATGGCATCTCGCAGTTCAACCTATGAGGTTGTCGTCTGTTTAACCGGACTATCCTGTGGGTACCTTAAGAGTAAGGCCTCCAGCCAGGGCATAAAAACTTACAAACTAAGCGACTACACGCTAAGGGCACCTGTGGGGTACGAGCCTCGGCTTAGGGCGTCGCTGGGAGAGGAATGCCTAAAATGAACTACTGATATAATCAAACTTTTCTAAATGTTCGCCTCTAAACTCGACACTCCGCCATTCGCATTCAGTTATTCCTCAAAAAATTTTTTTTTCTTTCTTTTTTAAGTAAACGTGGGTGGGGGTTGAATCGATATGAGCTAAAATATCTTTATTTATAAAACTTAGTGTTTATTGAATAACAAGGTAAACTTACTAACACACACTAAGTATTACTTTACACGGAATCTCAGCCGCTCCAGGCTTAATGTCACAGATTTGCGTCATTCCTTCGTCAGTACTTGGGCGTCAATAACAGATTTATACTTTATAGATCTTTCTGTTAGTTATACTCGAGTATCAATTACGTCATTTGGTGGATACTATAGGGTGTAAACAGGATTTATGTATCGGACCAAGTTATCCCCTGGGGATGAAATGTCTAATTATGAGATAGATTCTTTAAACAATCTAAAGCAGACTTTTTATAAATGGCTGTCTAATCAACATCTTCAAATGTACTTTTGATTAGATACACTTTTTTTAAATTATATTTTACGCATTATATACAACAAAACGTTATACCTGTTTTTCTCTTTGTCACTCACTCTACTCACACTTTTTCAGATAAGTGTCATGTAGTAGAGGTATAACGTAGCCATCAACTGGGCACAAATCCAGATTGTAATTCCAAACCAAACATTTTCCTTTTAAATTAGTATTTAATTATATTATTTATTTATAATGAAAACTTTCGAATCCAAGTCCCTTTACACCCGGATAACATCATTTAATGAAAATCTTTACTTTGGAGAGGAACTTATTCATAAAATATGTCTTTGAGCGGCACAAACAGCTCCAAGCAAACAAGACCTGAAAAACTAAGACTTGTCATCCTGAACATTTCCTATGTTCAGGATGGAGCAGAAAAAAAACACTGGAGACGCTCTGTCAAATGAAAAGTAAAGAAAAATAATAGCAATGGAAATAAGAGTGGCAGCAATGAATTTTATAAGATGAAAATCGCGTGACTTTTTCAATTTTTTTGTCGGACGTCCGGTGCCGGAAATGGTTTAACGCTGGCACGACGACTGTGGACGAAAGTCAGTTTTGTATCACTTTTTGCTTATTTGTGATGCTTGCCGAGGTGACATGGGGAAAATTGGATTTACCTACTGGCAGGCACCCGGCAACGCACGAGACAGCGCACATTACGGGACATTTTTCCCGGTTTTCCCTTAATCTTGTAATGGGAGGAGAGGGTTGCGATGTGTCTGAAAGTGGAGAGAAATTGCATATTTTATTTTTATTTTTGTGTCAGTCTGGATTATCTTTTCGTCTACATAATTTGAATGATGGGGTTTGTTTGTTACGGAAAGAATATGAAACTTATTTCGTTCTGCAAGGACAAAACACCCGATTTTTTGTATACGATATGCAATAAGTGCCTACGTACACAGTATATCTGGTGGACATAATTGCGCAAATCATGGTAACCCACCATTTTCTCATCATAGAACGAATAAATATTGCGCTCAACATTTTTCATCAAAACTTCGCTTCCAGTTGTTAAAAAAAAATATCTCTGAGTAACAAAGGAAGTGCGGAAATGGTTCTTTAATTACTTTTCCCAGGAGGGAGCGCCACCTACGTGTTATTTTGTTATTTAATATGGAATGGTCCTTCCATTCCATATTAAATAACAAAATAACACGTAGGTGGCGCTAAGTGATAGATGAGGCTACGGTACAGTAAATAAAGTCTATTTCTTCTACCATGTGAGCGAATGCTGGCCAACTGTTTATTATAAAAGAGGACAGTCATTTGTCTTTGTAATGTATAAAATACATTACAAAGACAAATGACTGTCTGTGAAGTAAGACGCAAGTTTGTTTCCTAAAACTGAAATTGAAAAATAACTGCAGCCACCAAATTCCAACAAATTCTATCAGTCTCGAACCTTCTTAGTAAGATTGATTAACTGGCTTTTATTGATGAAATTTACGTGGAAATGCCATTTAAATAGAAGAAAAAAATACTTTAATGGCATTCTTAAAAAAATATAACAATGGTGGCCAGTTTTCATAGTAACAAGATGAACTCCTTTTAAGAGGAAAATGCATTACATTTTTCTCCTTCATTTAAGAATTCTGAATTTATTTATTACATCATTTCAGAAAATTCAAATTCAATTATTCTTAATTTTAAATCCTAACAAAAATATATCTTTAACTGCAGCGCACTTTTCCAAAATATGTAAGTAAACTTTTTAGTAATAAAAAAACTACTGGCATATCTTGATAAAAAGTTATGTAGAATGCCATTTTAATCGAAAAAAAAAACAATTAAAAAGAATACTTTAATGGCCTTCATAATATTTTTACAAAGTCAATCGATTGTTTGTTCATTTAATTTTTATTTAAATACTTTTATCTATTGAACATAAAATTGTGCATAATTTAAGTGTATTCATCATTTTAGAATATCATAAAAAAAATGCATTGTAGTGGAAGTAAAAATGTGGGCAATGAAACCAATGGGGGTCGTCAACCTTGTGAACTTTGAAATACACATCAATGGTGCACTTTAGCATATTTAATCAAGGCTTTCAGAAACGATGCAAAACGGTAAGTGTTTTAATTTATTACCAAACCTGGCATGGTTGTATGCCGTAGGCTTCAAAACCCACGCATCTTGTAATAGTCAATAAGGATTAACGGTAAACTGTTTCTAAGACTTGGATATTGTTTGCGTAGGCGGCGGTCTACTGACCTTATATACGTAAGAATACCCGGTACGTAATTATGTATGTATGCATTCATAAAGCTGTTCGTAAATTAGGTTCTTCAATCATTGGTACACTTTTGAAGGCTATATTAATTACATTTCGGTTGAGGTTTTGGACAGTATATATGTTACCGGCCAACCCCGATTTCAGGCCAAACTAGTTTGTCCTAGGCCAAACCAGTTTACTGGTTTATCACTGACCGAAAAAAAACATTTACAATGCGCCCAACTTGGATGTGGCATCGCTCGCTATGCTCGCTCGGCTCGCGCGTTTATAGTCACAGATCTAACCTAACCTAACCCATTTAGATGGGATGCTCTATATGATCCTGTTATGATGAGTCCTATAGTTTGGTCTAGGACAAACTAGTTTAGCCGGAAATCGGGTTTGGCCGGTAACATATACATCACATATCGATTTTAGTTGTTTCGCCATTTTTAACCGACTTCAAAAAGGTGGAGGTTATCAAGTCGACAGTTTTTTTGGTAGTGTATTATTCCGCGGTGACCCGTTTAAATTTTGTGATGATCTTCGGGGATTTACAATAATAGACGGCAAATCTGTCGTGATTGCTGCAATCGCTTGGATATTTATGGTTGACACAATTTTATAACGTTACTTCACGCTTGATGCTCTGAAGGCGTGCGCAGACATGTACAGTACCCACATTTCGCCAGTAATGTACACACATGTTCAGAGATTTCTTCGGCATTTGTTAACAATTTTTGTTTTTTTTTTGTTTGGAAGTAGATACTTTTGCGGTGGTCTCGTTTCATTTTGGTGAAAATCTTCGGAGATAGACAATGGAACTTATTATTATGGAACTTGGACAATGGAACTAAGTTCAATAAACTATAGAAAACATCCCGCTATTGTTGGAATCGCTTGGTTATGTATTGTGGACACAATTCCATAACGTTACATCACGCGTGTATCTTTGAAGGGGTACGCAAATGCGTACAGAACATCCAAATTTTGGCAGTTATGTCATTGGTATGATACGTACCTACTAAGTAAGTTTCAGATCACGTATAAAATAAAATCAAAAGTTATTGAAAGACAAAAAATATACGTTGAAAGGTTTCATGGTTGTGGATTTAAATAATAAAAAAAGTAATTGTCCAAGAGATTATCATCATAATCATTTCTTTTCTGTTAGAGCTTTATCATCGTGCGCTGTATTTAATCATTTATTTGCATCCAAATCAGATAATGCAATTCCTTTCAAAGTTTTTACACACGACCGAGTGCTACATAAATCTGTCCTTTGGCAAAGTTCCTTTTCCCTAAATCTATTACGGCCTTATCGACGGTTGTACCCTGCAAATTGTGTAGGTACAGTTACAACCCAATTTAAGATACACACAAAAGATACTTTCAAGCTGAAAACGATCGTTAAATTGCTATAACTATAGCAAAATTAACGACAGCTAAATAAAATAAATAATAATTACTTTTTACAAGTCCTTTACAAATAACTGAGAAAGTAAAGAGGAAGACTTTTTCGCAGAAAAATCACTGACTCAAAACAAAAACTGATTAATGTTAAATATTTCAATAATATTTTATGCATTTTATATATTATTCAAAACTTTTTAGTGTAGATAAAAGGTTAGTTTTTGAAGGCGCTTTTGTTTTTTTTTAATTATTTTATATATACTGTTGGCTTTCACTAAACTACGCAAATAAACATATCACTTCAAGAATGGTGATTAATTTTATAAGTTGATTCAATATATTAATTTTCAAATGATTATAATCCCTAATTTAATCTTTTACTCTGGACGCTCTTAACTTGCCCGTATTTCTACATCGTTCTCACATATTTGTAATTTTTAACATGAATGATGTAACCCAAGATTTTGTAACATATTTTGATTTAAAAGAGTGTCCATGGAGTTTCTTGCCCATTCTTCTCCATAGAGATCTACGCTTTGGAATGGGCAACTACAGTACTTTCACAAGTTATTATGCCTTGTGACTGGGACTGTAGCTTTAGCTTAGCGTTCTTTTTTTTTTTGTTTTGTGACTTTCAAAAGTGCCTGTAAAGGTCTAATTGAAATAAACGCTTTGAGTTTGAGTTTGAGTTTGAGTTTCCCACATTGGCAGAAAAACAGCTAGGTACGTTAATTATGTTATTGAATTTTCGTAAGAGTTTTCCGTCCAAGGACTTTCTTTTTTCAAGAAGTAAAAAGTTGTATTGAGGAAACTGATAATGAAAAATTTAATTATCCACCAAGTAAATACATAGAACAACTATTAAACGCACATGAAACAGTCAGTTATAACGGCGGCCATCTTGTCTCATTATAAATCCTCGTAGTGCAGTCTGAGCTACATTATATTTGAATTCTCCTGCGTTTTGCTCTCGAATAGAAACTATATGTAGGTAAAGTTATATGGTTCCTGCTTTGATATAACGAGTTCATAATATGAGCAGCAATATTTTAATGAGCTATGTTTTTGCTTGTTTTAAAATCATAAAAACAGAACAGCGTATTTACTCTTTTGTCTTTACCTTCTAGAATCTACATATATGGAAGGCCCTGGCCTTTTTAAACGGTTTTATTATTAAACGGTTTTATTTAGCTCACCCCGTTTGTTGTATTTATTATTCTTGTGTCAAATTTAGTAATTCAAATTTCACCCTCTTCCTGTCAACTGATTAATCTGAAATTTTGTATACACTTTGGATTTTGGTGACAATATTATTATGTTTATTCATTATCATTATAAATTTAAGATGGCCGCCGCTACAAAATGGCGGATAATTTATGTTTTATTAATCCCATCAATATGGATATCAAATGAAAGGGCTCAACAAGCAGAATACAATATACTATGAAAAATTGAAATCCAAGATGGCGGCCGCTACAAAATGGCGGATAACGTAGGTTTTACCAATCCCATAAATATGGGTATCAAATGAAAGGGCTCAACAAGCAGAATACAATATAATATAAAAAATTGAAATACAAGATGGCGGCCGCTACAAAATGGCGGATAACATTGGTTTTATCGATCCCATCAATATGGGTATCAAATGAAAGTGCTCAACCAGTATAATACAATGTACTATATAAAATTAAAATCCAAGATGGTGGCCTCTACAAAATGGCGGATAACTTAGGTTTTATAAATCCCATCAACATGGGTATCAAATGAAAGGTCTCAACAAGTAGAATACAATTTACTATGCAAAATTGAAATCTAAGATGGCCGCCGCTACCAAATGGCTGATAACATTTTTTTATCAATCCCACCAATATGGGTATCAAATAAAAGGGCTTGACAAGAAGAATACAGTGCACTATACAACCTAAATATTGGCAAGAAACCTTGCAATAATGAAGCACTAAATGAATTAAACAGAATGCGAAATAAAAACTAAAAATTAGAAAATAAAAATAGGTAAAAAAACTTTTTAAGTTAAACGGTTTTATGTTAAACATACACATAGACTAGATACATAGACTAGACTAAAATAAAACCGTGGGGCACGTCAATTGTCTACAATCGTTGATTAAAACGTGCCCCACGGTTTTATTTTAGTCTAGTCTATGCATATGTTTATAATTCCCACGACTGTATCTATTTTATTATTTTTTGTTTTTTAGTACATTTATCTTAAACATTGTAATGTATGTTTAACATAAAACCGTTTAACTTAAAAAGTTTTTTTACCTATTTTTATTTCAAAATCTTTTTTTGTAATCTCTATTTATTTACGGCGTTTTTTCTATGAAGAATTACGATGATTGCATTCAATGAAGTTACATCATACGTATGATAGACTTTATTCAGTACGAAATTTAACAGAATTTACCTGTTTTGTATTTGTAAGGATCAATTTCATTTTATTTTTAAACTTTTCCTTCAAGGAGGTAACAATGTGCGATATTTTCCTTTAGCCTATCATTGTCCTGGCCGTATGCCAAGGAACGCTTACTTAAACAACCGGACTTGCACCAGCTAATGAGAGTCCAACTACTTTTATCTGTGACATGACAATGCACAAGACAAAGAACTTACACTAGGGAAATATGCACTGAATGTGCAAGTGAGCAAATTAGTAGCCGAAGAAATATCTACACATTTAAGCCATATAATTAATCTTTGCATAGAGGCTGGTGTTTTTCCTGATGCACTCAAAATATCTACAGTTAGACCACTGTTCAAAAAAGAAAATAAAGAACTAATGCAATTCTACAGACCTATATCCCTTATTAGTATAATAGCAAAAATATTTGAAAAGTATTTATATAAACAGTTGAATACTTATTTCGAAAAAGAAAAGATACTTTCGCAAGTATCTTTTCTTTTTCGAAATAATGAACAAAAAGGGTTCAGAAATGGTAAAACAATAAACTTGGCGTTATTTGATTTTTTACATAATGTTATCTCAAAAGTAGACCAGAATATACCTGTATGTACAATATTCTGTGATATGACACAAGCTTTCGAGCATGTCCGTCACGATATACTTCTTAAAAAATTAGAAGCTTATGGCGTTAGAGGTAATGTTTCAAGTCTAATCCAATCATACTTAAATAACAGAAAACAGTTCACAGAAATACCTGTAATAAATAAAAGGACTAAACATGAAATAATCCATAGATCAACGGAACGTATTGTGAAATTTGGCGTTCGTCAAGGTACTGTTGTTGGTCCACTATTATTTATAGTTTATATTAATGACCTACCCAAAAGTGTTGACCACCCAATGACATTATTTGCCGATGATAGTACCATCACAATTGCATGTAATAATAGAAAAGCATATGAAGCTGACATTAACAATTCTATAGAATCTATGATAAAATGGTTGGAAAATAACAATCTTAGAATTAATATTGACAAAACAAACATTATGCATTTTGCCCAAAGATCGACCATTCCTAATGTAAATGTTAAGTATTGTGATAAACATATAAACAAAATTGACACAACCAAATTTCTAGGTGTAACTTTAGACAGTAAATTAGATTGGAAAGCACATACAGAAGCCTTAAACAAAAAAATTAGCAATGCCGCATATGCACTATTTAAATTAGCCCCAATGCTAAATGTTGACGCAATGCTAACAGCTTATCACGGCTTAGTATCATCTAATTTAAGATACGGAGTAATTTTCTGGGGAAACTCCACAAACAAGGACGTTATTTTTAAAACCCAGAAGAGATGTCTAAGAACTATGTTCGGACTCCTTGTCACTGACAGTTGTAAACCACTCTTTAAAAAGTATAAGATTTTGACCCTTCCATCTATGTACATTTTTGAAACCATTATGTTTGTCAAAATGAACCCAAATCTATTTCCCTTAGTGGCAGATCAAGTAACTCGAAATAGACGCGACAATAGCAAACTTTGCATCCCGAGATCTCGAACAGCGTTACTACGTAAGAGTGTATTCTGTATGGCGCCAATCCTTTACAATAAATTGCCAAAATATTGGAGAGAGGATACAGGTACAAAATTAAGATATAGGTTGAAAAAGGTTTTGTTAGAGAAAGCTTATTACAGCACTAACGAGTTCTTGACTGATAAACTAACATAACTCTGACTGATTTAAGAAACATTTGGACTATTCTCATTATTATTAGTAATTAGACTTTGACTTGTATGACATTTTTTGAATTATTCTTATTTTTGTATTTGACATTAAACTATGATTATGATTATTTATGTAACAAAGGAATTTTGACAATACACAGTTCAGAATTTATTTGACCGCTAATAATTGTTGTGAAGTAATGCATGTATGACTAAATAGCATTGTGATGATTTAGACTTAATCAATTATATTTTGTACGTCATTAAGGCAAAACATGACAGTGCCTCAATTGAACATTATTTAACATCTTGCATTTATGTGTGTATACTCATGTTTTAACAAAATAAATATCTTGTATCTTGTATCTTGAGCATGAATACATTGAAAGCTTAATTGTGTTTGCATTGACGGGCTTATCAATCGTCTAGGTATCTCATCTGGTACAAAATGTAGGTATATGAACGCAATCGCAATGATTCTAATGGACAGCCTCGGTTCGCTCCAGCGTGTTCAAATTAATACCTAGGTGAGTATTTGCTGACTACCTTTCTCAAAAACTCTCAATCTAGTTTGTAAAATATTTTTCTTTCCTTCACGATTTTGTTTCACTTCCTATCGAGACAAACTGAACCAGTAATGATCACTAAAAGATACTTTAATAATAAAATAAACATGTCAAAAAATACTCAGCCATAAAATAAACATCATCCGTGTCGCATCAAGCTATCAATTTTGTATGTTGTTCAGTAATTAACCATATTAGGTACTATAGGGTGTCGCGTTCAAAGGGTCCGCATAGAACCCTTTCACCCCCCCTCCCTCCCCTTTCCCCCACTTGTCTGTCCGTCTGGCTGTCCGCACCCCCTCACTCCCAATCTATACTCTGCGTATAATTTGAATTCGGTGTGTATCTAGGATATATGTTTTTAATGATGGCGGCCCTAAAGGCTGGTGCATCTTGTACGAGTAACGTAGAATTTATTTGTGGCTGTGTATGGTGTCGGACGTAAAGAATAGCACCATCCCATATCTTCCTGTGGGTGTCGTAAGAGGCGACTAAGGGATTTGCCAGAGAATGGGCAGAAGCGTTCTCTGTGTTTTTGTAACAACCGTACTGCGATCGCCAACCCGCCTGCCAAGCGTGGCGATTATGGCAAAACCCCTCAAAATGTCAATGTGGCGACACTTGGGGGCCTATGTCCAGCAGTGGACGTCTTTTGGGATGAAATGATGATGATGAAATGAGGTCTGTTTGAGTTTTGACTTCAACGATTTTTGCAAGCTGCTATACGCAATGATGGGAAATTGCTTTGTCTCAAAACACAAAGTAATCGTAAGTGGTTAAAATAATCTGTCTCTATCCGTCGTAGATACATTGCATTTAGCCGCGTTTAATTTTAAAGTCACCATCTGAAAATACTTTTGTTATGTTATTTTCAATGTCCAGTGCATGTTTTATATATCTACTCTTACTTCAAGGAAATATTAAAATTTGAATATAAGACACTCGAGTTTAGAAATATGTTTTACGCTATGCTAGAGATATATTTGAAACGAAGCGAGCGCGAATACGAATATTCTTCCTATCTGGGGCGACGCTTCTTTATGACATTACTCTGTGCTCCGAATACACTCAGAGACTTTTATATAAACATAAATACATCGAAGGCTAACATTCATGGCGTCTATTTGCGAATCCATTTCATTGCCTTTGACAGGGAACGAAAAACTCTGGCGTTCCATTCATCTGAAGGCTGGAGTCTCGTCGTAATAGAGTGTAACATAAATAAGCCTCGGTTCTTGTTAGTTCGCCGGGAAAGCTCTCGAAGTGCGCCGTCGCTCGGAAACCGTCCACCATGCTGCTCTCAGCTCCTTTGAGGAGCAAACATCAATATAATTGGATTGCCTTACGATTTTTAAGTAAACAACCTATAGTACTCAAAGCATGCGGAAGTCTTGGATGAGGAGTTCTCATTCTGCAGCTGAATAAGAAAACTTTGGCTTTGTATGCTTTATTCGAAGCCACTCTTTTGAAGATGTCTGCATTACGTTAATGGGAATATCCAATTTTGTGTTTGTGAAGACGCTCCCTACGACTCTAACTTCTTTTGGGATCTTGAGTCAAAGTCAAATATACATAGTGGCTTCTGGTGGAATAAGGAACAACATGCTTTTCACATTACTGCATGTTATGTTAATAACTAATGATCACCCTACTGGTATTCTAATAATATTTATTTGGTGAGATATTTAGAATAAAAAATCAATAGGTATGAAAATTCTGTGATTTCACTTCCTTATTGCCTATTTTACACTTCAATAGAGAGTTTTAACGACCAACAATGCATAAGCACCTTGGTGATTTACTTTTTGTCAATAAATCCTGTCATCACAGTCAACAAAATTATCAGACAAAAAATAGAACATTACTCAGAAAAACCTGCCTCTAACTAGGATCAGCCAAAAAGCCCGCAAGATAAAATATCGGCGCAGGATCGTGGCGAAACTCCCAACTTCTCCACTTTGGCCAAGCCAAAGTTTTTTTAGTTTCTTTATTATCGATATGTAGTAGAAAAGCGAGCTGGCGATAAACCATTGGCAACAAAGAAGGTACGAATAAAATCCAATTGTCGGTCGAATGTTTCTATTCAGTTGATATATTAAAGGAAATTTCAGGTGAAGAAATTATATTTGAAATTTCTACGGCACGGGAGAACAACACAAAAATATAGAAAGATGCTCACTATAAATTGCACGAACGAGCTTTTATTTCCTTTAAAACTCGTGTTGTGTTGACAGCGTTTGATAAATGCTGCAGCAGCGCTTTCTTCTCACGTAATTTCGAATAAAAGTGTAGGGGCGTTGCTGGGAGGCGAGCGGAGCATAATGCACTTTAATGATCGATGAATATTATTTCACTTTAAGTGTTGCGTCTCTCGTGCTTTGAATTCATGCTTTGATTTACTTAGGTACTTTAAGTTTCAAGTGTTTCTAGACTCTTTGAAATACTTATAGCCCGTTTTCAGTAGAGTTGACTCGAATTGGTCTGTAAGGTATGTATCTATGGGCCAAAGTTGCCTGAGAATAAATGAATGTTGTTATAACATCTTCTAATGAAAATGAGCCTAGATTAATTTTAAATATTGTCTATGTTAATCTCAGGAATGTTCGATGCTACGAAGGTCCATCCTAATAACATAGGACCTTCACAACAAACCTCGCGAGAGTTTAAATCTAATTTCCTTTAAAACCGGAAGCAATAATAATTTCATCTACAGAGTGCTAATTAAAAGCTTTTAAACATAAAAGTAAACAGGAAGCCAGTACCATAACAGCTATAAGATATATTTTTCTCGTCGTTCCCCTAATGGTTATCTCGAAAAGGATATTTTCTTTGACGGATCCTTTCAATCGTTGTTTTTCCCGCCTCGCTGCTTCGGTCTCGTAAATTGGCTTTCAAACAACTATAAAGCAAATAATAAAATACGTTTCGCCACTCTACACGGTACACAGACACACTGGAGAAAATGTTATAGCAATGTGTGCGAGCGACGACTTGTGAACAGATGGTGAATGCAATGTTCAAAGGGAAATGCTACACTTGTAGTTATGACTTTATAAAATATCTTTGACAGTCTTTCCTTCAGTTTGCTTCTATTTTCCTTTTGCGTGGGAGGCTTAACGCCCACGTTCGCCTTTCAGTAGGACGGTATATACACACTACGTATTGAGTTTTGTTCTTACTTTTGTAGACAGATTTTTTCTTATTTTGACGTAGTTTCCGCTCTCCGGAGAGTTTTTTGATATTGATTTTCGCCTTATGCTTTTAGTAGAATTTGCCAGTAAAAACGTGGAAGCTAAACGTGGAAGTTTTTCTGATAATTTGAGCAAAAAACGTATAGAAACAAAGACAAAAATGTAGGGTCACCAAGTACTCTTTACAAATTAATGTAGGGAAGGCAGTCATTATTACCTACTATTGATTATCCTACACACACAAGAAAGAGAACCGTTATTTATTTTATTTTATCGGGAAAACTTACAGCTAATATTTTTTTTGTGTAAATAAGACCAATAACAAGTTTTTACTTAGGCATAATACAAATGAAAAACAAAATACTAGACAGTTGACAGGTATAAAACCAACAAAAACATTGTAGAATGTCTACAAGAGCTCTTTCACTCACTAGTTCCCACAAACTGTTCATTTAAAAATGTGTAATGTTTAACATGTGTGTGTGTATGTGTTCGACCTACACCAGCGCACGAAGATTCACCTCTATACCCTCTATAAAGCCAGACGGTCATATGAAGTTTAATTAACATCGTATTACACTTTGAGTAACCTTCGTATTCTGAAGTAAGCAAGATGAGCCCGACGTCATTAGTGCATACAACCTCGGGTACTCGCGTACTCGACAGCGTACAACGTGTACTGTATAGTTATAGATAGAACTAGCATCTGGGGTAGTCTTGAAGTATAAATGGGACAAGCTGAAGAGGAAGTCGCGTCCATTATTAACACAAAGTTTCCACGTCGCTATCCCAGGTCCAGTTGAAAACCAGCATCAGGCACTGGCTGCTCGGCAGTTTGCTGAACTGGGCCTATTTGGTGCAGGCGTGAGACACACAATATTATCTTCTTTTTCTGTTTAGATTTATGTTTTTTAATTTATTTTTTGGTGTGTACTTCTGGCAGGTGCCAAATAATTATGTTTTCTTTCTGTATTTTCTTCTAAAATATGGTTTCAAGGGTTGGGAAAGCATGTTTAGTCGGTCGGTACGTTACTTACAGCATCATCAGAGTGTTCGTCATGATTAGACATCGGATTATGCATTTGCATGTTTGCATATGCAAATCCATAACTCACAATTTTATAGCGTGATTGCAATATTTTATTTCTTTTCCATCGATAGTGCAATAAAAAAAAAAAAAAATATAATAAGGAATTGAATTTTGACTGTGCATATTTCGGCTTTTTTTGTGCATATAATCTGATGTCTAGTCATGATTAATGAAATATTAAAGCCATTTGAAAATCATATCCCTGCGTCCTAATCCTAACCAAAGCGAACGTTTGCGAAATTCCTATCGTCACGTTCATATTATGCCACTCATTTGTTTGGGAATAATCGCTAATCAAAATGGACGCGATGCGCATGTTCGCATGACAATCGATTCATTTAGAACGCAGGGTAATAGTTGTGGCATCATTTCAGTTTGGGATATTGTGGCCGTTTATATTATGCTAATGAAAACTTAATGAGCATAAAGCAGTTATATGTATGTAAACGAAGTTCACACTTCATTCAATTTGAATTTCCCGCGCATAGTATTTTACGTTTAAATATACAGGGTGTAACGGAAACGGTATATACATACTTAAGGGTTAAATATCTGCTGCTCCATACATTTGGGTCGAATAGGTATTTTGTATAGGGCAGCAGATATTTTTTTTTTACTATTACGATGTTTGTCCGATGGAGAAAAATATTCAGTTTGATGGTCTGTAGCACACCCATAAGTATGTATGTATGTACCCTTTCCGATACACCCTGTATATATATATATATATATATTGAGTTTTTACAATGGTAAAAAGTCTATATAGCCGGTACAATAAATAATAATAATAAAACTATAAGGGCTATGGGAGAGCTTATGTTACAAACATGCGACTGAAAGTTAGTGAAAGTAAAACAACAAAATAAAAAAGCTTTGCGAAATAACTTAAATGTTGTTTCTCTTATCAGGTACGATTTGCACCTAGTTTTAAGTTCACAAGTATGATGAACATTTTACAATGTTTAAAATTTTAATGATTAATAAGAATATCTCTTAACAGAGTTACTCAATGAAATTAGTTTTTGTTTCAAAAAATCCTAGAGTAATTTATAAAATCACATACAAATACATGCTGAGTTTAGAAAATGAAACTTAAACTATCACGAGCTAAGAATACACATTGATTTTCTTCATTTGAGTTGCAGTGGCGTACTAACACATCTGTAGCAGTGCTGAAGTCCCCATTAACCCTTACTGCTGCTGACAGTGTATTTAAGATACCAACAACGTCAACATCAGCCCGTCACATTAATACCATGAGAGGAAAGCACTCTCTCGACGACGACGGCGCGCCTTCCGGACACCTCGCTCCAACACTCGGTGCATTAGCCCAGCGTGGCCCAGCGCAGCCCAGCATTTTCCAGCGCAGCCCAGCTTAATGCACTGACCTGTTTACTCAGTATTAAAAGGAGACTCAAGTCCTACTTCCACTTTAAAGATTACGGTTTTCAAGTAAAAGCCATCACGTACAACGTGATTGAGTTTGTACTAAAAGTTCGTTGGGAGATTGAAGTGCTTTTTTAATCAGTTTATGCGCTGGAAATGTTTTTACTCGTTTTTGTAGCACTGGTAAACTTTTGAAAATGTCTGTTGGGTCGGATTCAATGAATTTTAATATAGTCAAAATAAGTGTAATTTTACTTTTAAAGGTATTCGTGGCACCTAAATTGTACAGGGCCGTAGACCATAGATGGAGCTGTATGTCATTAAAATTTTTGTTCCGAACGTTTATTGGGAAGTATTGACAGTGTGGACACCAAGTTTACTACTTTTGCTAGTCATCATTTCAGCCTAAAGATGTCCACTGCTGGACATAGGCCTCCCCCAAGTTTCGCCACATTGACCGGTCCCGTGCGACTCGCATCCAGCGGATCCCCGCAACCTTGACCAGGTCATCGGCCCACCTAGTGGGAGGCTTTGCAACGCATCGTCTCCTGGTTCGCGGTCGTCATCCCAGAACTTTTCGGCCCCATCGGCCATCTGTTCTGCGAGCAATGTGCCCTGCACACTGCTACTTAAGTTTAGCAATTCTTCGGGCTACGTCAGTAACCTCGGTTCTCTTGCGGATGTCCTCATTTCTGATTTGATCACGCAAGGAAACTGTCCATTGCCCTTTGGGTGACTTTGAGCCTCCTGATGAGGCCCATTGTGAGCGACCACGTTTCGATCCCGTATGTAATCATTGGCAACACACACTAGTAGGGGTCCTAAAATTTTAATATATGAGAAATTAACTAAAAAGGACACAAAGATAAACATTTTAGAATTTATATGTTTGTATTATTTTCTTGTTTCTGTTCCTAGTTCAAACCATCTTTGAACTAAGGATTAGGGATGAAGAAACAGCTGTAGTAACTACAAAAATAACGGTGATTTATTTCTAGAAAGGGATTTGATATCCAGCTGAATTTATTATATTTATTTTTATTGAACTCGAAATCCTCTTGACAAACGTTTCTCTTGCACCTGAAGTAGTATTTCCACTACCTGAAGTACGATGAATTCTACACATGAAGTAATATTTCTACTAATATACTATATTTTAATAAAATGACGTTATAAATACGATGACGTTATGCTATAATTCCAATAGGCTGTATGTGATGTCATTCCGTAATCATCATCGCATTGCTTAATTCCTTTTTTATGCATTACAACATTGATCTTTTGCGTGTCGATCAGCATATCTAAACTCCTTTCAAGAGCTGCAAGAGTCATCTAGAACGCGCTTTTAATGTAATTTACGTTAGTTTAAATTTCAAAGAAGTTATTAAGTTTAATACTTATTACTTTCAATTCTATATTGTATCTTGACTTATATTTTTGTAAAAAATAAAATGTTTATTTCTAAGCCCGAGAGGTGATCCGTACCTCAGGATCTTCCTTTTTCAGACACCTTTCTACATATAAGATTGCACAAATGTGAACCAGCGCCTTATTTCTTGATGTCGAGGTAAATAAAGATTTATGATTATAATCGTGTTCAGTTTTATTTTTGAAAATCTAATTATATTGACACTTTACTAACGTCGTACTGAAACTTATGAGATTCCCAGTAAGTACCTATTGTTTGATTACAGCAGTCATTTGTTTTCTCAAACTATTATCTGCTCACGACTTGATTCGTGAGCTCATTGTTTGCGTCATTCTTGGGTTGATTGGTGTTGGGATCATTACAAGATTAAAAGAAACTTTGTATTCTTATTTTCTACCAATCACAGCGGAAGTAAAAAAAGGTTTCACATAAATAGGTTACTTAACATTTCCTTTATTAAATATTTCAATTTATAATCACAATTTTTTTAAACTAAGTACATAGGAATATATTATTATAATTATTAATTAAAAATAAATCTCAAAATAACAACATAGTTTGGCATATAGGTAATGTTTTCAAATGTTAAAATTTCTTTTTAAAACCAACAATATTTCATATTTCGAGATCTAAATAAATAAAACATTTTGCTATTTTGAACTAAGTTAAAGAGATCAAAACTTGAATCAGGTAACGATAATAAGTAATATAATAACTAATTTGGTACAGTGGGATGAAATATTGACGATAGAAAAATAACATTGATTTGGACGTAACAACGAACATAATAATTTGAACTACAGGCGAAATAATTAGATAAGCCGAAATCCCACGAATAAACCTTCCCATCCCTATACCGTAAAGTTTATATAAATGTAGATGACGCAGGTGTGTTGGGTACGTCAAGCGGTGCCTGTCGTGGAGTGGTGTGTCGGATTGAGCTAGCGACACTGAAACGCTGACGCGTTCGTTATCAGCATTCATTAGGGAGAAATGTTCCGTAACTGGCAACGCTGCGCTATGCGCGCTACTTCAAACTCAGGCTAATGGGAATGTCTGCCTCGCTTGCTGATTCAACCGCGTATATTCCGTGAATTTGTTGACGTGGATTTTCAAAATTTTGTTATAGGCGCGTCCCCGAGCAAAACTAATAAAAAATACAATACATTTCTACATTCTAGACTCCAAAATGGTAGTTTTTTGTTTTGTTTTAAGTAGTATAATATTTAATTAATCTCCTCACAACGAAACCACAGAATTGAGAAATAATTATTGATAAAATGCATCTCCTCGTAAAGTAACCATTATTTTGATTGGCTACTTATACTAATGGATAGGCAATTTATGCAAACTTTTATTTTTCAAATGACCATATTTTATTTTATACAGGTTTTATTCTAAAATTTGAGAGTATTCGCTACGTTTCTCGGAGGAGATAGAAGATAGAATTCATACGGATGCCGCCAGGGTACCGCCTTCATTTGGTGATATTTTATGTGCAATGTACAGAAATTATGGATTTAAAGTAAGGCATGAAAGATGACATTATTTTCGCAAACGAAATTTCTTAATTGGTGTCTGAAATTTTATAAAATGAATGGACACCTTTTCAAACACAACATAGTTGTAAGATACTCTATGTGTATATTATAAGATAAGAGTATTTTTTACATGGTGTGCATAATAGAGTTTGGCAGACGTGAATCAGCGCACGCGCATGGCATGACTCCGCTGAAACATGTTATTTGACGCTTCTGGTGTGACGCGCTGCATAGTTGGATGTGCCACCGAGTACTTAGTTTTATTATTGCACACAAAGGAAATATTGCTAATCAGAGCACCGCTACGTTGCAGCTTGCCGGTAGAAACCATGTTACGGAACATTTTTACAACCAATACTCAGCATTCATGTACATTTTGTAATAAGCATTATTAAATTTAAAATATCAGATACCGTCTTTGTAAATAGATACATCACCTCAATAGATATGTTCCATAAAAATACACCTTTCTCTGTTATCACAGCCCTTAATTTAGCAAGTTATCTTTTAGTACCATTAAATAACAAAATTTAAACTATAAATCAGATACAACTATAGACTTCGTAAGTACTTAATAAGTGCAGGACCGTGCCTATGACCCGGGGACGAGGGCAGAGCCTCGTCGCACCACGGGCGACGGTCCTGAATAGTAACAAAATTAATTATCTAACCAAATTAAGAAAAAAGATTAAGAAAAGGTAACATCGCATTTTTTGAGCTTGGCTCTCTTTTATACAAATTTTAAAAATGTTTCTAAAAAGTCTTGCTGTACATATGTCCCAACTTGTGAATACGAATTGCCTAAAGTCTTGATGTGGTTAGCATATTCTGAATGTGTGTTATTGATCTATTTCTTGTACAGCTTATTAATATGGATGGTTACAAGAGTGGGCATACGGTATACACAGGTTGGATTCACACTGTCGTACTTTGATGTTGAGGCTCTCTCGGGGGCAAACTTGACCTTTTTACTTACAACTAGTTTTGACGTACTAAACAATGAGTCATCATGATAGCTGACACATGAAGTGATAGAACTGGTCAAAGTTCACCGGCTCCATGGCGCACTCGTGGTCAGATTTGTCCAGGAGTTCAGGATTCCGCTTCAGGAAGTTCCTAACCCAGTCTTCTCCAGCCATTCTGGTGTTGACGTCAAATGGATGATTCAGATTGTTGTCTTCTGCGTATTGGAAAGCTAATTCACGAATATCTCGCCTTGAGACTCCCATAAAATACTTTTCCATGCTTTTTATGTATCCCACCAAGTCTTTCTCTTGACTATCTGTGAACACCCTCCGGTAGTGGCCCATTAAAGGTTTGGGGTCGTCTGGCTGCTGGTATCTTATCTTGCTGGCGCGTCTTTGGAGGGTTGAGCGGGGTATGTGGAAGGTCCTGGCGGCCAGCTTGTACCCCATCTTACCTGACACCACAGCCGCGACAGCCTTGGCCATATCGTCTTCGTTCCAGGACTGGCGTCCACTCATTCTTTCGTATCTTCTGACCATTGCACTCTGAAAAACAAATAAAAAGTATGTAAACTAACTTTAATTGATAACATGACATTAACATGAAGATATCTATTATTTGCAAGAACGAGTTTAGACTCAGATCGTAGTCAAAACAATCATATCACAACAAAGTGTTATTTAAGTAGCGAAGATGTTCAACTTCATGAATAATATTGACCTATTATTAGTTCTTGAAATTCTGAATTTAACTCAGAATTATAAAAGTAGGTAATTGTGATTAACGAATGAGGTTTTATTTGAATATAAGGTAGTCGATGGCCGAGCATGTTTGAACGTTGAGCGAAGGGTAACCGCAGCCTTACCGGTTTTGTGGACCACGATCAATGCCAACTCGAGGTGAAAAAAATATGTCTAAAGACGTTCTAGAAGGTAGAGTTGAATAAATATTATCATTGAAATCTTGAGATAGTCCGAGCGAAACGTTGGCGTCGTTACGAAGTTACAGGTTGATTCAGCCAATTATGATGAAGAACCTACATACGTATTTCAGTTTGTCGAACCATTTTAAAAGGTGAACAGTTTACTTAGCTCGTTTTTATCTTAAAGTGCAATAAACGATTTGCAAAAATTATTTGGGTTGCAATACGAATGGACAACTAAGAATATCGGGTGGCCGCGCATGGCCCCGGAAATCAGGCAGGACAAGTTTTTAAGAAAAGTGGTTCACGAAACTTGGGCACTTTCAATTTCGAGATCACCTTTACTTTTAGTGTAGGTACAGTAACTCCGTTATATTTTTTATGGATCGGTATATTAAGTGCGATTTTTTAAAGATCGTGACTTAGTAGTTCGTTAAGAATAGAGCTAATCGCACACGTAATGTTTGTAAGCAGTGAGCCCCTCGAGGAGTACCGGTACTACATTACAATACAGTTTGTAATTCCGCCGAGCTGATAGCGAACAACACACGATAAAGTACGGCGTGTTTTTCCGACGCGATAACTCGGGAACATTGAGGCCCCTTGCCAACGCGTGTTAATACCGCAATATCACTTAATTACTCATTTATATGGACGAGTATGTCCACAAGCTAACCGCATCTCTCGTACATTAAATACTTGTAATAATATAGTCGTTTCATCGCCATAAACGTGTCACATTGACAGTTCAAAAACGGGAAATACCTCTCGTCAGTGGTCGACCGTCCTTGAATGACCGCGTCATATTTTTTATCTGTCAAAAAAAGAAACACGTCGTCAGCAGTCAGCTGTTTGTGTTAGTTCCATAGCGCGTCTATCAACATGTTACCGCACCGAGATAATAAATACAATCCGATCTTTTCTGGTCGAATCGTATCCATTGCCCGTTTCCTATGAGAATACCCGCTTATAAGTCTACACGGCAAGCAATGATAAACGCTTCGCGCCAACCGACCAAGATATTGCGATATTACCGATGGAAATCGTGGTAGCGGCGCGAGTACGGCGTGAGTCGAGGTTACTCTGACGCGTGACTTGCAAGGTCCCCGCTGCATTGCACGATGCGCCAAGGTTGACTCGCTTCTCTGTACCGATATAACCTAGGCCCCATTAATTAGTAAATTCAATAAATATAAAATAGAAATAAAAAAAGTAACGTGGTCGTAAAATAGTTAATACACCGTAGCGCAGTAGGCCGAAGTGAAATCTGCATCGGATGTTATCGCGTTGCATCGTTGCAGTTAGACAATAAATAGCTTTCAACATGTATGTAACATAATTAAATATAATAGGGTCGCCAGTGAGTACTTACAGTAGCGTGTAGTTCAGGATCGCGTAGGCAGCCGGGAGGGGAGGCGGTGGAGGCGGGCAGGCGGCAGGCGGCAGGCGCAGCGGAGCGGCTGGTGGCGCGGAGTCAGGCTCGGCAGGTGGCGTGCGAGCGGGCTGACGGCGCGCGCGACACTGGCGCGGGGCCCGTCTTGCCCCGCCGCCGGCCCTGGCGCGCTGACGTCACCTGGCCCAGGGCCCGACTGCGACGACTATTTTTGTCCGCAACTAATTATCTAGATCCTGCCTTTGTCTGGCCGTGTAACACTGACGAGGAAACCTGGTTTTATCTTTAAAACCTGTTATGTACATAGTTTGTAGCTAATTATTATTGAATACGTCACTCGTGACAATTGTACATTTATTTATTCTTAGCGCGCCGACCGCGACGTAGTGTAATGTTAATACTGTGTCATTGCACTCCAAATTAAATAAATTACTTGATGTAATATTTACAATAAAGCAAAACGATGTGCCTAAGTACTAATGACATCGGTAAGTAGGTTCAGCTTATTGTGAAATTTACGATTCAATCGATTTAAAGTGGATTAGCTAATGACAGTCAGCAGACCTATTATAAACAATAAACAGTTCTATTTTATCACTAGTTAATAGATGTGAGGAGTATATCTAGTATCTAACTAGAAATATCTAAGATGAACGTTCACAGCAGTAACTATAAAGTAGAGATAATGTTTTCATAGTTGCAATTTATGTGATTATGGAAAATTTTACTCTAAACTCAGATTTCGACTTCTTATAGTAGAGCTAAATGAAAGTGAATTCACTGATATTTCTTGCGACGTTTCAATATTACCCCTATAAAGCGCATTTGGAGCACTTACTGTTTTTTTCGTCGGATAGTTGAATAGTAGCCAAAACGTTAGCGTATGTAACAAAGGAGAAATTCCCCGGAGATAAAACTGCGGCCAACATTTAATGAGTCATCCCGGTTCGTACGCGTTGGAAGTCTCCCGGGTGTGGCTAAATAGGACAAAATACACGACACCGTCATAACTGAATACGAACTTAACGTCCACGTTTATCATTATACTATAAGTAGCCATACTTTATGGCTACATTACGTACTGGCCAGTTTCGGCCTAGGTCTTTTTATAGCACTAAATGCAAGGCTGCGTTACGTCTGTCCCAAGAAATTATGTTTCTTACTATTGTCTCGTGTATCGTATGGCTAGAAATGTTAGACGAAACCCCAAAATGCAACAAATAGTCAATGTTCACGCAAGTGAGAGTCATTCAGTTTGATGGATCATGCGAGGCTGCCATCTAAATTATATCAATGAAGTTTAATAAAACTGGAAATGTTAAAAACAGACTTTTACTTTACCGTAGTCATCGTGCCCAATGCCAATCAGTATATTTCGTGTGTGTAGTAAGTACTTTTATTTTTGAAGTAGCTGTGTGCAAAACTTAGTAGGAATAGTAGATATTTGAGTAAAATAACAGTTTGCCCAAGCGAAAGTTAATGGGAAATTGGATATTGTAAATAACCCCCGTAAAATAGGAACCTTGTAATAAACGCCTACAAAGTTTTCGACTAGAACAAATAGTTAATTTTACAAGCATCATGTTTTTATGTCTCTTGCAGTAATTGTCCTACCGCTGTATTCAACCATAAATTACCATAATCTGTTCGAACGTCAAAGTACCAATAAATCTAGTTATTTATGCACAGAATTTCAGTGTAACAGTTCTACGTATTTTTTTATAGTCTTTCTGAAACAGTTTAACTCAATTTATCGGTGCATTGGTACTTAGATATGCCTTGAAAGTTGAAACAATGAGTCTATCGAATTCAAGTTTATCGAAAAATTTAGACCGGTTACGAATTATGCAGTACATCGGTTCATTTCTTATGTGGGCAATAAAATAATCATTTAGTTAGTTTTGTAACTTAGCGAAGGTTAATTGAGTCGTAAAATTTTACGTCATAATACATAAGTATTATGTTTGGGTCAACCTTTGCATGGAAATTTGACATATGCAAGGCTGGTGAGCAAAACAAGATGGATGGATTACCATAGAAGAAAAAGATAGCCATTATCACCCTTGTGACATATATATGCACAGCAGACAATACCTACATCTTTGATCCGATCTGGCCTGTCTCTTGCTGTTCTTCTCCAGCGACGCCCTAGGCCGAGGTCTGTACCACACAGGAATTACCCATAGCGCGCATGTATTCGCTTCCAGTCAGTGGTGACTCAAAGCTGTTTGTTGCATTTGTTAGTTCGCTGTTCGGGTTCATTGGACAAAGATATTTGATAAGTGTAATACCACCCTTAGTTAGTTTGTTTGGCCTGTCTTGACGCATACTGGATTGTCTGGTTAAGCAGACAACAACCTCCTGTGACAACCACCAACATACCATAAAGAAAAATACTTTCAGCTATTTCTTCGGACTTTCATATTACACGTCTTGTAATTACACTTTCCTCTTTAAATGTTTCTTGATCAACGTCGCTAATTCTTCGAAAAGTTCCATTTCTACATTACAACAGGATACGACTGTTGAGGTAATAATGTTCGATGACTGATTGTGGGCTGACGTCATCGCCAGAACCCCGTTTTCCTCGTATCCGGGGAGATTTAAAAATTATTCTGTATTCAATAATTACGTCTAAATTGTAATGATTGCTATTCACGTTTTGCTGACTATTTTTAGTTAAAAATGGGGTCTTCATGTTAATAATTATGGATTAATACTTAATCAGGTAATAACAAGAGCTCAAAGAAGTTTACTTTGTTTTAGATACAAAAAAACGTGCTCTATGAACTTTTATTTACAAAATACTGATAATGGGCAATAATGGACTAAAACCAATTGGTTTTTTCAATTTATTTATTTGCAAAATTTGTTTTAATTTGTCTCTATTTTAGTTGACACGAGACAAACAGGGTTGCTTTTATGTCAAAAATATAGGAACGCTAAAATTAAATAATTTTGTGAGAAAGGTCTATTTTGTTATATTAAACAAAAAGCTCACATCTTGATAAAACATCGAAGAAATGTTTTTCATACATTGCACATGTTACGTATCGTCCGTCAGTGCCACAGTTGGCGTCTTAATTGATTAAATTGTTTGATTGCATCTGTTGCGAGCGTCAACTGTTGTCCACATCAGCTATTTATATACTAAAATATACCTACTATGTGTACCTACCACGTGTAGCTTCCTCTAAGAATAGACCTCTACTCAGTGATCGGTTAAAACATGGCTCAAAAGTTGCAGCAAATGGAACCGGCTTTCAGAGAATTGTCAGATATATAACCCTAGGTTATGTCTGCTGCCTTTGTCAAACAAAATTATAAGCCGATAAAAATCCAAATAAAGCGTTGATAAAGTTATCAGTCGATCATATTTGCATAATCACCTGTCATACAAATGTCTCATGATAACTAGCAACTTTTACTTATGTTTTTCCCCTAACCTGACGAACAATGCCAAAAGAGATATGTAATTTATTATGCAGGCAATCACAATCATCCTTCATTATACCACAATCATGGCGTACTATACCTTTGTCAGCAATATACATAAGTGTTAGAATATAGATAGGGAATCTACGTACAGACACGTTTTGGCGAGTATGTACAGATAAGATACTTATGTATATCAGAACATAACAGTCGCATTTCTTTATAGCGTTGTTATTGTCTGCGCCGATATGACTCGAGTGCCGCAGGTAGAGATAAATAGTAACTCTTACACACACATGCACATGTTCACTTGGATCAAGTTTATTCGGATTCTCCGTAGACGACTGAGGTCATTAAATGTGGTACAGTCAGTCGCCAGCATTACCTGACCCATTTTCCTCTTTTTTGCTTTGTGAGATGGGTCAGGTAATGGTGAAGGGCACTGTACATAATTATCTATGTGACTACCTTTAAGGGTCTGTGATTTCTTGTATGATTCACTTTTTAGGGTTCCGTACCCAAAGGGACAAACGGGATCCTATTACTGAGACGTCGCTGTCCGTCCGTCCGTCTATCCGTCTGTCACCAGGCTGTATCTCATGAACCGTGATAGTTAGCCAGTTGAAATTTCTACAGATTATGTATTTCTGTTGATGCTATAACAACAAATACTAAAAACAGAATAAAATAAATATTTAAGGGGGGCTCCCAAACAAAAAAGTGTTTTTTTAGTGAGCGAGTTTTTTATAAATAATGGTACGGAACCCTTCGTGCGCGAGTCCGACTCGCACTAGGCCGTTTTTGAAATTGTTGTAGAAAGATTCTGATATCAGGAAAATGTACATCCAATGGCAAACGAAATTACTTACGTATATCTGTGTAAAATTTCGAAGACAGTGGGGCGAATTACTTACCTCTTCATGAAGTTACTATTATTGATCCCCTAAAACACAATACTTACAAGATGGATTAGGCGTAGGCAGTGTTGTTTTAAAGGGCTGGCTGATAATAACGTGTTGCATGTAAAGACAGCAACAAGTTCGAATAGTAACAGGTTGGTACCCTTTCCTCGGCGTCCACTTTCATAGCGTGGGAAGATCAGCGGCTGGTGCTCGCTGAGAAAAACAACCACTTTCCTTTACAGACCAGCGGCATTGTGGAAATTGTGAGTTGTTTTATAGGAAAGTATAATGTAATTATATATAATACCTAAGGCTAGATGAGAGTCTATGTATAATTTTTTCCTTTTGTTTCCAAACCCTGAGCGGATGCCTACTAAGTATTACTATCTTTTTTAACTTCGTCTAATACACACTGCTATTATCTTATCTGATAAATATAAACACTTGACTCAAATACGTCAGCAATCCTCTATAATAATGTGTCAATTTAATTATAATAATGCCACACACATCTTATCACTACATGGGCATTGGTGATTCGTGAATCATTCTTCATTAATCGCTGTTTTATGTTAATTAGTAGAGGTCACTTATATTTATAAACAAAGTTATCACGTTTCATGGCAAACCCTGTATTTTCCTCCCCAGAAACAAAAATACGAACTATATTTTACTTACGGAAAAGTTTCCTAAACCAAACTTACGACGACGCGCGACCTAACAAATTCTTCCATTTGATCAACTTACTACTGATACGACTAAATCCAATTTTCCAATTTAGTTGTAAGTAGAGCCGCAATTTGGCCTTCTTGCAAGTTTTTGGGGTTTAGTAGGAAACATAGTTTCCGTAACATAGATTGAGTTTTCGATACGGATTACATTAACGAGGCCATTTGTATGGTGTGTAAGGTATAGCTAAATATAGTTTAGTAAGTTGTCAAAAAAGTTAAGGCCAGAATGTTTATGAGTCTGTTTTATTTTGTGTGTGCAGCTAACTCAATCTTGGACACAAATGAGCTACACCAATAAAAAAAAAACATCACGAAGAATTTCGGACTTAGTGGGCTGTAATTGCAAACATGTTGCCGTGGTCCAAGGTGCTATTCCTATAAAGAAGAACAAACAATAAACTCCATAGTCTTTTATTTACAGAGATAATAGTTCTATAACCATCTTTTATTTACACAGATAACGGTTCTATACCTTTGGGGTTTCACCTGAAAAAACGTCGTCTTTCAGCAAAGTCAATGGTTAGTCGTTTTTATTGTTAACAAAAACTTATCAATAGTATTGTTAAAGTCTATTTACTCTTTGGTAATCTGCAACTGTTGTCAAAATTTCGTTGTAAAACTTGTTTTCATCACTATCTCTTCGTTTTTCATCTGGTTTGAATATTCAGTATTATTGGATATTTAGGTAAGAGCCGCAGTGCTGATGAATGCTTGGCTGTGGAAAAAACAGGAATGTGGTTAGTCTATGCTCTAGTATTTGAACCAACATGCACTGCGTGGTGGATTACAGCCCACTCCCTCTTATAGAGACGAGGCCTGTGTCTCAGCAGTGGGAACATTATAGGCTGATGATGATGATGATCTTGAAAAAGAATACTGCTAAATATTAGACAGACTTGAGACTACTAATTATTGAATATAAATTATTCAGTTTTGGGTATATAAAATTGGTAATATTGTGTGGAGACTTTATAAATTACTACAGTGTGTATTTATTCTACGTCACTCTGTTTTAGTTTGGTCAGTTGGCGCTATACCTATACACATACCTAAACAAATATATAAAAACTTTCCTGCTGATAACGATTGAATTATAAACTACAGTTGGTATCAAGTTTATATTTTTATGTCATTGCTCATCCATATGCTTCGGGATTTCCCTATCTGTTCTAGGCTCAAACGGGCAGTCCCGAAGCACTCACACGGGTAAAAACATAAATATCAATTTTATTTGTGGTATATTATGTGTCTCAAGAAATAAATTAAAACAAACATAACACCTGTTTTCCCCCACAGGTTTTGGCAGAGGTGTAACTATTTTAACAACAATTCGCCAGATAATGTTCCAGTCCCATGTAACAGGGGCGAGCCTGCTGTCATCACTCGTGCTCTAAACCTCCTACTTTGTATGATTTTAGCAAGTAAATAATGCCAGTGCTAGTTTTCGACTGTTTATCATTCTAAACAGGAGATCAGAAGGTCCAGGGTCCGAACAAACAGGGTTGCACAATGTGACAAGATTGCATTGAGAGTGAACTTTGGTCACGTACCGAACGTGACTTTGTATGTCGTATCTTTGTAACCAATTACTGACACAGAATAACGTAGCCTGCTTGTGGATAATGCAGTTCAGCAGTATCAACGCCGCTTACTTTGTAGCCACAATTACGTTAAAAGTAATGTCCTAGTTATGTTGATGATGATTTAAACAATACTTTTTTCCTTGTTTTGAGGTCATGAAATGTGAGTACCGGTGCTAATCAAGCTATACAAAACCAGTATAAGCGAATCTATCATTGTACAGAAAATCTGTACAAAACGAGGCCATGTTTTACTGGAAATGTAAAGCATGTCGCCGTGTGTACTATACCTACCTAAGCGTGGTGGAATATGCTGGTTAAGTTATTGAAAAACACAAGCGTCGTTTCCCACCAGGGTCTCTAATTTTTTTTCTTGTACTTTAATTTCACTTTGAATTAAGAAAAACCAGCAAGCAAAGTTACCGAATCCCCGACCCGAAAGGTTGACTACTGTTAAAGATATTTAGCCTTGACTGGCACTGATTGATTGCTTCGTCAAACCGTTCAAAGGACCCTAAGAGAGGTAGTAATTAAAAGTCCTGTGGTATTTCTAATAACTTTATGAGTCTAAACTCTAAACTAATTGTTTTAACGACGCTTAACTATTGTTCTCAAGGTGTGAAGGTTTTCCAGGGCTGCGGGTTGCCCAGGGCTGCGGGTTGTTCGAAAGAGATACCGTGGCTCTGGAACACAAAGGGCTAAGAAGGAACATGGATGGGTTTTAGTCAGTCAACACTCCCTTCAGCTCCGCCCAGAGCGGGAGAAGTCATTTGATGATATCCCATCCTAAAAAAAAAAAAAGGTGTGAAGGTTTATCTCTTGCCTCCCACATTCGGTTATGGTTGTGTTCAAATTTCAGGATTGCTTAGGGAATTCTTATCGAATCTTTGTGGATTTGGAACAGGCGATTTTGATGCTAAGTAGTTTTTCAATTAACTACAATTTAGTGGCCAGTGGTTTAATGCTATGAGACCGCGTTACACTGGTCAGTTTTCCTCACTCGTCAGTTTATTTAATGCGACTATTTCGTTGATTACTCAGTTTCGACCCACACGGTTAGAAGGAGGCGTAACAATTAATTTCTGAATTGATGCAAAACAGTTTGCACTTTACAACATTTCCGTTTCAAAATGTTCTTAAGATGTCGCTATGTGAGTTTGCTACTTTATGTGCCTTTGATATATAAGAGCCGTTTTCGTTATATTTTTTATTGCTGCTGCGCTCCTATACAGCGCCATCTATTGAATGCTTTCGTTCTCTTTTTTTGACGGCACGGTTGGCGCAGTGGTTGAGCTATCGACTGCTGCGCTGCGTGCCGCGGGTTCGATCCCCGCACGGAACAAATATTTGTATGGCCTACAGATAGTTGTTCCAGGTCTAGATGTTTGTTTGTGAGTTTAAATGTTTGTAAACGCACCCACGATACAGGTGAAATTCCTAGTGTGGGCCAATGTTTAAAAAAACAAAAAAAAAAATGTTTACTCAGTCCAGTCAACAGATACCGCCATCTGTTAGAATCGTTTGGAGCTATCAGATAATTGTGACTTAATTTGCAATAAAATAATATTGCGACTATAAATTGAGATGGAAGCTATACTATCTTTCAAGTTAGATCAAACTGCACACGGTGTGCAAATTTGATTAAAATCGGTTAAGTAGTTTAGGAGTCCATCCCCGACAAACAACGTGACACGTAACTTATATATATATATATAGATTGAGTTAGTAAGTTTAGAGAGTGAAGTTTCCCTTTTGAGCGCGTATTTTCCTATACTAAATGATTAATTCATGCACATATACTGGCGACATGCGATCGGCACAGACGTAGGTAAGGCCTGCCAACACATTGTCTTGACAACTGTGCTATCACTGAACGACCTCGAACATAGGTACACGCGAAACATTTATGTGCATGCCTTTCTTGACGACGTATTGACATGTCACTATGCAATAATTATTATTATATGTAGGTAAATAATAAAATATGAGAACTGTTTTGGGGGTTTGTCTACAAACACTCATCATCTTACTATTTTGTACTGGGTCTTCTACTGACAACTGTATTTACTTTCCAAGGAAAAAATGACTTCGACAGCAATTCTTTACTGACGGATTACTAGCAGACTGGATATGGTATTTACATTGAATGGAATTTGTGTAATAAATACTATTCGCAGACTTAACTAGGGTTGCAACCGTACTGTACTAAAGAGTACGCTCTTCATATTAACGGCTGGCGTGCGTGCACGCCTAGATGTACTTACTCGTAAGAACGCGGTGAATTGCAAAAAGTATGTAAGGATCGTAGCAGGTGGCGTGCTGCTGCCTATCTCCTTGAAAAAAGGTGCGAGTTTATGTATGTAAACGCTAATTTTGAATTAAATTGAATGAATTCCTACCACTTTTGCACTCATCAGGAGAGTCTTTACAGTCCGGGCTGTCTTTCGCTTATCCTAGGCGAGGATTCAAAAACTTTAAGCTCGCTTCGCTCGCTATGCTTCCTACACTCTCATTTTTTCTAGCTTTTCAGCATTGGTCAATAGTTACTTAAATTTCAGTATGAACGATCCAAAGAAAATTTAACATATCCGAGGGTTGCCAAAAAATCGAGCTCGCTTCGCTCGTTCTTGCACCCTTCTTGAGCCACAACAGGTTAAACACTAGAGAGAAACCTGAAAATCCAAAAAAAATAGGTCTACCTATTAAAAATACTAATAAAATAACAATAATTATAACATTTTTATTTCATCTGTAGGTCTACTCTTATTTACCATTTCTGGAACCAGATATTCAGTATTTTCTTCTGAAAAAACTCTACAACCCTAATATTCGCACCTACCCATAATTGTCCCCATTAGTTTAGATAATCTGGCTGCCCATCAATAGTAGTGAGTTGTTCTTTGATCAATGTAACACCAATTTCGATTTTTCTACAACAATGGCTAGGTATTTAGTATTGACCTAAAAACGTCGCAGAGTCAAATCGCTGTGGCATCAAATTGCTCTGAAATGATATCATAATAACACTCAATATTGTCGATGATTTGTTGCAAAGTTGTCTCGGGTAAGTTGTGGAAAATCTGATTAGTCAGCTCTGAGGAAAATAGGTCTGAAATCAGTTCGTTACGAGTAACAATGCAATTAGAAAAGATCTTTTGGAAAATGAATCAAAAGAGCGAATTTTTAATGACATATTAGCCGTGGTTTGCCTGTGATTATTGTCGTTATGCTTTTTTCCCTTAAGCATTTCTCTATTAGTGCTCGGTTAATGGAATTATGAGTCATTACAAAAGTTCTTAAACTTACTAGTGAAATGTGGGTGTAGAATGGCAGGTGTTAAAGTTAATGTAAATAAAAGTATATAATAATAATAATAATAATCGTCAAAAAATGTATTGTACTTACCTATAGGTAATTATTATTCTAGTTTATATTTATTGCCTTCGCCTCCAGACTCGAGAAACTTAGTGAGAATTTTGATGTTTTTCTTTGTTGCTACAGGTAAACTCGTTTCATGAGAACGTATTTTTTGTCCTATATCAACGAATATGCATACAATAGTAAGTGTACATTAATTTGTCAAGTTGGATCAGAACACATTTTTTTGGGGTTCACTTTGGGGTACCTGCGTAGATAACGTTAAGGTTAAACTTTGTAAAATTAACGTTTACGTTTAATAAAGAAAATTTCCATAATTAAGATAGGTAATATGAGTTGTCCTATCCACTTGTCATTTTTTCCTGGTCCCATGCAATTTAGGCAAAACAATTATTTTTCTTCCCTTCCCCTGTCAACCTGTTTAACCGATTTGCGCTGATTCTAACTTCGTCAAGGCAGGGAATAATAGACTTAGCTAACCGTGGGAGATTGGTATGTAGATGTCCTTAATATTCTAACATACATGTACATAAATATGGACTTTTAAAATCACAATCTTTTCCATGGTCTAGTTAAAAAACCGTGATAATTTGAGGCATGAGTTTCATTAAAACATTATTAGTATGATGAGCAGACTAATGTCTAAATCTAACATTGGATGCTGACCTTAAGAATGCCGTCGAGGGTCTTTCCAAAACGCAGGTATTGAGTGAACCAGAAGAATAAGGATGATAGAAAATTCCTAGCCCGTTCTTATAATAAAGACATCACAGACTGCAGTCCTGTGACAGATTGTACTTAACCAGAACGGTTCTGCGTTTAAGACCGAAACAAACTATCACGCTTTTGAACTTCATCATACAATTCTAGACATCACCCAAATCACTGCCTTTCCTCACGTCCCAACCATTGTCTATTTTAGTTATTAGCATCCAATAAGCCAGTTCGAGCGAATCCAATTCAGGCGCATGTAAATTGTGTAAATTATGCAATTCCGCATAGTATAAGCAAAACAATGATACACTGACCTAGATTGTGTTGTCTTTGAAAATGTGAACGTGTTCAGATTTTACATAGGTTTGTACCTACCTCTCACGCCTGACTTGAAATGAGGGATAAGCAAAGCCTCATGTTAATATTTTGATCGTGACTCTTTCATACTTTTTAAGTACTAGTGGTCTCTATTTGTATATCAACTTCACTTCGAGTTGTTTTGAAACCTGGCTTCACCATCTCCTCATTTTATCTTTGATAATAGATCTAGCAAAGAGGCCAAGAAGATATTGTAAAATTCTGCTAAATAAGTAGTAGATAGTACCTCATTATAAGTACGTAAGCACTAAAAATACGATTTGCGTAAGGGCTGGGTGAATAAAACACACACAATAATATATTAAACCATTCTGGAACACATATAAAACAATACAATCTAAGCAATCTTCGACAGTCTTCTGTTTCTGAGCCTGAATTCCTATCTTCTTTCTTCTGCATTTCGCACGACGAATGAGTCCGCTCTTGGCATTCACCGCGTGCCTTATGATTCATATTAACACATAAAGGCTACGAAGTGAACGCGAGGAGGAGGACTGCTATCTTCACATTCTTTTTCTTCAAATATCTTCTGAATAGTTCTTACTTGCAGTTATAAAAAAGTCCAATTAAATTGTTAAGACTAAAGCGCATAATCGTATTTGAAGGCAATGCAACAAAGTGCGATATGGCTATAAGTTTTTACTAGGCGTGTAAAAAAGGTAAACATACGTCTAATAAAAAGTGACAATTAGACACCAAATATCTTGATTTCTGGGATCTTCATCGACATGGTGAAGACTATGTACCTATGCAGAAACTTATAGCAAAATTCACTGACAAACACGCTCGTAGGAATGAACGTTTTCGATAATGCACATACAGATTTTATATTAAAAATAATAATGGTTGTTTCGTGCCCTTGCCCCTGACCTTTAAGCTTAACGACTCCCCCACCTCTTCGAACTTATTAAACATCCCACAGAAGTAACGAGTTTGTGGGGGTTTATGAAATCTGGGCCAATAAGGGGAGGGAGGGGGTGATAAAGCGTACAAATATGATGTAAATATTATTCAGTAAACAAATTACGAGCTACATTAGTTCCACTCCAAATGATAAGAATCTTGGAAAAATTGGAATGGGTTCAAGTTCGACGTTTTTTGTTAGAAGACAAAAGAGCTGAACATTCTTTCGATATCTTTTTTTAGACTGTTGTCGAGTTTATAATGAGTAAAGCTATAATTGCTGGGTCGTATATAGAACGTGAACTTGGGGTAGAAATATGACCAATTTTAAACCGACTTAACAGCAAGAGGAGGTTCTATATTTGTGTGTATATTTTTTTAATGTATGTAGGAACACCGATTTCTCCATGATTACTGGGTCGATTTACATGTTTCTTTATTATTTCGGAGAGGATCACCGCGAGAATTTGTGGGGATACCGTAATTAAAATGACAGTTGGGACTCGGTGGCGAAAAGCCAACGAAACCAACAAAAGTCGTCGTCTTCCGAAAGTAAGTATAGGGAACTAGGTTTTTTTGCAAATATTTTTTTGCTAACTTTGCTATCTTCATCCCAATTCCTGCACTGTTCAGAGCACGTTACACAAGAGTTTTGAACTCATTTTCTATTTCATCTCTCCAGCACGCAGCACCAAAAAAGATACTTAGTTGTAGTTGCATTTCGTGCGCAATCGCAACACGCATAGATCGAGGGTGCATTGTGCAGGCACAATAGCCGCGGGGATGCAGCTGGCCGCCCCTTTGTCGCGCCGAGAGGGGTGCGACAACCCTATGCCCCGCGCTATTACACTAGATGCAACTATTGTCAGTATTCATAATAACCAGTTTCAAACTAGACTGTTTTTTGTGTAATTATCTTGATATCATTCTTTTCAGTACACGTAGAACAGAAAAATACGCGACCTTAGAGTACCGCAAAGAGTACTTACTGCTCACTTAATCAGCTTCCAGCATAACTGCGTCAGGAGAGAATAAATTGTGGATGTGTTATTGAGTTCAAAATCAAAACATTTATTTAAATTAAGCCATTAATAGAAATACAATACTTAAATTATTAGCAAACCGCATACTGACAAATATTGCTCGCACATAATCAGTAGGCGTTTTAAAAAGTTCAGAAGAAATTGTTGGATGGAAAGTCGACTCAGGTGAAAATCGTTTAAGTTACAAGTATGTTAACACCAAGAACATTAGAAACAAAATGTTTCTTTCAAAAACCTGAACTTAGTAAGTTAAAGTTGCACTTAACTTAATAACGCACGGGACCACTGTATCTCTATGGGCAGATAGCACACGAAAATAGCACGCACGTTTCATTGTGATAGCGTTCATTCGTAGCATGAATCATATATCGATCGGCTGATAACATCTCAACTTGCAGGTCGTTCACTTTTCTGTTTGAACTCAACTTGACATAATAATTGCATTTAGAAGAAAGAAAAAACCAGGTTTAAAAAAAATAATGAAAATGTTTGGAAATAATTTAATCAAAATATCTTAAGGTGTATACGTTATAGTAGCCCGCGAAATTCAAATTTTCTTACGTTTTTGGCGATTTCAGTGGCAGGTTATATTTTGATTAAAATATGATTCGCGGTCATAACAAATATGGTTTTGCTGAGTTATAATCATTAAAATCAAAGGGGATAAATGAACTCAAGACGGTTGTATTCATGGTTTGAATGATTAAAATTCTGTAAATGCCTATCTATTACGGCCGCGAATCATATTTTGTTCAACATAAAAATTGACACTGACCTGCAAATTGCAAAAACAAATTTCGCTGGATAGCCTATCGCTTCCACCTTAATTGAGATCAAAAGTTGTGTCACATACACATATGTATAAGTATGACAACGATGATAAAGCTAATTTTCAGCCAACTTTTTTCATCACCACGATGAAACAGCTAATTTTCACACAACTTTTAGCTTTGACAGTTCCTAAGTTAACTTGACTCATGTTAAGGTTACAAATGACGTATCAATTACCCGTTGAAAGATATAAAAATACATTGTATTCCACCTCCTCGTATCTATATACCAACACGACCTTCCAGCGTTAACGTCATCACAAGATTGACGTTCAAGAATTGAATTCTGATTGAGTTTTTAGGTTCATGAATGTTGGATCACTCAATTTGAATATACCGGTCGAAAGAAATGAGATTTTATTTCCACGTATTCTGTTTCCACGTTGAGGTAGGACAGCTTTGAAAAAGGTATCTGGGAGCTCTGCAGTAAAAGCATACCTACAGCTATGTACTATTTTAATGTACCTCTGCTTTTTGTGTTACCGTCAAAGATAATTTGGAGAATTTTGTACCAAGAAGAACATGTTAGAAATGGGAAATTAAAATATTTTTATCTATATTTTTTTTTGGCCAAATAAAAATACCCTACCTCTAATTTTATATATGTAAGCCACGGGAAAGTAAGAAGGCTTCTAATAAACTAATTCGTCTTTTTTTATAACGCCAAATATTTCTAAGAAAGTCTCAAATAAAGAGCACCAATTATTTTCACTTGTCTCCTGGATTTGTAGATCACCATCTAAATTACTAACTCAGCCACGGATTTTACAACTCACCAACATTTTACGTTTTACAGCTTCAATTTATGTTCCTTTAAAAAAGGTTTTTCAGGCATCAATTCGATAACTTAATTAATATAACTTAGCATGTAAATTAATACATCGTATTCTTGTAACATGAAAATAGCAACTGCCACTGGCCGCTATCACTAATGAGAGAACGCAGGTAGATTCATGCGGGGACGAGTCGTTTCGTGTAGTCGGAAAAATAATAGTACACTAGATTGTAGATCTTTTATTTAGTTAAAATAAACACTAACACTCCTCAACATCCTAAAAAAGGCATTGCGGCAAGGAGAACATAGGATGCGAGAGCGAGCGAAGCGAGCACGGGACTCGCGGGACCGACGCGACGTCGCTACGTCGACTAAGCCTGGCACAAAATATTGGTGTACACCATGACTTTAGAAATCTAAGTGAATTATAGCACAAAAAAACCGGCCAAGTGCGAGTCTTACTCACACACAGGGTTCCATAGCCCCAAACAATATAATAAGTATATTTTGAACTGTCATTCATTAGTTAGTAGTATTAGTTAGTAAACTTCCACTCAACCGCAAAACTAAATTTGTTTTTCACAGTATATTATTGAAAAACAAAGTTACTGGTGCAGTTTGATGAAAAAGACCCATATCTCAAAAATTAAACATCACATCTTATTGAAACCAATTTTCGTTGATAGATTTTTTTACGTTCTACAAACCTAAATATTTTCAGAATTTTCCTCTTCTTACTTTAGAAATTAGAGGGGGGGGGGGGACACACATTTTAACACTTTGGAAGTGGCTCTAGCGCAAACTATTCAGTTTTAAAAAAAATGATACTAGAAACCTCAATATCATGTTTAAAGACCTATCCATAGATACCCCACACGTATGGGATTGATGAAAAAAAATTTTTTGGTTTTCAGTTCTAAGTATGGGGACCCCCAAAATTTATTGCTTTTTTTCTATTTTTGTATAAAAATCTTAATGCGGTTCACAGAATACATCTAATTACCAAGTTTCAACAGTATAGTTCTTATAGTTTCGGAAAAAAGTGGCTGTGACATACGGACGGACGGACAGACAGACAGACATGACGAATCTATAAGGGTTCCGTTTTTTGCCATTCGGCTACGGAACCCTAAAAAGAGCCTATTTTACCCAAAAAATGCTACGATTGCCTTGCTTTTTATATTTAGTTGCTATAGTTAATAATTTGATGATTATCTTAGGTACATTTTATGACCAATAAATTATAGAACGACGAATGAATTAGTCATACATAACTAGGTTTTAAACGTACTAAGCTATAAAATTAGAAGTCGATAGAATTACTTTATAGACGACATAAATATTTATTTTAGAAGCTTACTGCTTGAATATGCATTCACAAATATAGATGCTATAAAATAAAAACCATGCTGAGATGTGTTTACAGTAGCTGGCAGCGATGATATATGGTGGCTGAGATAGTACTTTTTAGACGCATATTGATGGTGGCTGAGTAAGTAATTTAGAGGGCAAGATATTTATTTTGACGACAAAAATGCTATTAAGTAGAAGTCGATTTAATTACTACCCGTTAGAAATAAGAAGGAAGGATTTAAAAATGATCGAAGCGATGATGAATATACTCCAAAAATACACTTTAAGATGTCAAAAAAAAACATTGGGCACAAATGTAATGTGACTATAGGCTATAAGGCTAGCTAATAAAAGAAGGGGAGTGAAAGTTGTTACGAATGAGTACGGTATACCTGGTGGTGCCAAGCGCGGCCCGACTCACGCCTGGCCAGCGACGTCACTCGAAGGCGAACGAATACGAGCTGGTACATCAATCACTTTGGAGGCCTTGTACTGATTTGTTTCTATAAATGTGTACTGTCAACAACAGTGGTTTTAAAGAGTTTGTTGACTGATGGGAATAGAATTCGACTTGGGCAAATGATGGCAAGTGATGAGACGACATCGATAATAGCAACTTGAAAGAGATTTCTGGATAAGACATTGTTTTTTTTTTCTTTGTAGAATATTCCATAAAATAAAGTATAAGAAAAGAGTACAGTTAAATACGATTGTAACGTCCAACCCATAAATATAAGTTAAGGTCAACGCAGCAATCACAAAAGTTTTCTACACCAGGCAAAAGAAAATCAAAAATATTTTCGACATTAAAACAGCAAGGGCCATAAAACATAAAAAAGTTGTGAAAGGTGGGCGGTATCACGCGTAACTGTACTAATAGAGGTTTTGATTGATCGGCGTACCCCTCCGGAAGGTGGTGGTGGTCGGTGGTCGATGGGCTGCCTGAGTAATGGTACTGCACTCTCCATGGTGAAGGAATGTAAACATTGGGCAACCTGCCACCCTTACCACCTACCTGACTCATTCATAAAACGCTTAGGTACGACAGTTTTCCTCAAGTAAGGAAAGGGGCTGTTGTATTGTGGTTGCGTGAATATCGCTACAATTTGTAGAGTACTATCAGAAGTAAGAAACGTGTTAGACGTCTTACCTGTTTCAAAATGTGAACAGAATAAAAAAAAAGAGTTCCTTTCCCAACTCGAATTTTTAAAATGAAAGAATATTCACACTGTTTGTGTAGAATAACTTTCAGATAACAATTTGTTATATTGTTGTTAATTAATTTCACCAACGAATAAGTAACAGACAAAACATTTCACCGCCCGGGGGCAAGTCTAGATTTAGTATAATGTGCTGAATTTTTGGTAATAAATAGTTTTTGTGCTGATCTCGGAATTTACCGTAACGTATTTATGTAATTCAGTGTTTCCGTCTAGAAAAACATCTCTCAATTTCACGTAAAGTCATAAAACTTAAAGACAACGCTCAACGTAGCAGCGAGCACGGGAAAGGTACTTAGCGACGTCATCGCAAGCGGAAGTGTCGGAGGGTCTTCCCTCTCACAACCCTCACTGCGTCTGTTAAATGACACGGCTACGTAATCACCACTCAGCGTCGATGCCTTATTTACGTAAAGCAGTATAGCGGTATAGCCGCTAAATTGACGGGGAAATAGCCTGTGAAAATTGTAGCCGTCAATTATAACCACCGAATTGTAGACTGCTTTATTTTCTTTGCGAAGTTTTTTTGTAAAAGTTTGGCGTTGATTGTTCGAGTTTTTTGGGATTGAGTAGCGGATAGTTTTGTGTTTTAAGTAGGTCGGTGAATCAGTTTTGATTAAGGTGTAACTGACATGTTTGTTCTGGATTTACACGATAACTTTCTGCCGTAATCAGAAACCTAACGCAACTATGTCGCTTGGTGTTTCGATTAAAAAAGGGGGATTACTGTTTCTGTAGTTTCTTTACGTTTATTAAAACAATGCACGCAGCTAGCATCACGGCCACATTTGTTAGGCTTTAATTAGTTTTTCAATTGGTGTCGGCTGAAAATACTTAACACCAATAAATTTTTAATGCCATACAAATTAGAACCACTAAAATAAAGACGACACAAATAAAATAAAATTTAAATGGGTAAGTGACATTGAACCGTTGTCGTCCGAATAAGTTAGTACCTAACTAATGAATGTTTGATAAACTGGTGCTCGGTGAATGTTTCAATTACGTATTCCATTACGTTACAGTCGCATCGTGTCATCCTTGAGCATCCATTAACCGATTAAAATTTGATGTGTACTCGGTGTACTCTAAAATCGAATGGTAAGGTTCAACGTCCCCGGGGCCACGCGACTTCACCCCTTCGCTCCCAAACCGTTATTATTAACATAAAAAAGTGGCTCTAAAGTGTGCTAAGGTCGTCCGGTTTTTAACAAAAGAAGGGTTCCTTAAAAAATTCATATTTCAAAATAGGTGGGACGCATTTTATTGGGTGGCAATCCGATATGAGGGTTCTTTTCAATCGAGGGTGTATCTGGACCTTTTTGGGGATGAAGTAATTAATATTTGAAACTAATAGGAGGATGCCTGAGTTTAGGGACAGATGACGGACAGTTGATAAATGTGATCGAGAAGTCTTTGTGTATTGCAATTGCGTTTCGATGTAATGATGACGGGAATGAAGCCAAATAAGAACAATGTAAGGAATGGACGGTCCATGTCGTGTCATGTGTCAAAGTTAAATGTATCAAAGTTAAATGTATCAAAGTTAAATGTATCAAAGTTAAATGTATCAAAGTTACTTAAAGAATTATTGTTGAAATTTTAAATATTTCTAAGGACTCGTGAAGCAGACCATAACCCTAAAAATTTTTAAATGATGTTGTAGGCGGGATCAGAAAGTCATGATACCCAATAAGAACATCTTTCAACATGGAAGAAAAAGTGGGACTCGTCTTCGATAGAGAAGTGGTGATGTTTAAATCCAAAACTGGTTAGGAAATCCCGTAACAAACATGTGAGTACTAGCTTAAACTGCGGTCTAAGGTCTATTCATTCCAAAAAAATACAGTATATGGTTATAAAAACCCCTCAAGTGGGTACATATTACTAACCTTGGTAATTATGCATTAAACTGTATGTTGATTCTACTGATAAAAAGACAATCGAGTCACTTTACCGGTCGCTAGGAGACTATTTTCATAAACACATACGGGGGAATTCCTTTGCCGTGTCCATGGTAAGCCTTCCCATACCATAGAGTGTTTCCTCAAACAACCCTTTTAGTTTCCTGGTAATGCTTATAAATAAAAGTAATAACGGTTACGACTTTAGTAATGTTATATTTAGTTTAGTTGAAGGGGTTCCTAAGAATATTAGTGATGTGCTAACACATGTATCTATCGTTAGTACTGTTTAATATTCATGTTGAACTTAATAAATATTAATATAAAAGTACTTTCTAAACACCAACATGCACTACAACACATATTTAAGCATTTTATTTCGCAAGTTGCAACACTACGGTAGATGCAAGAATGTAAGAAAAATTACCGACATCGTTTGACACGGTATTTGACGTCAACGAAATGGTAACTACTTAGGTACTTAATAATTAGGTAATTATATAAAGTGAGTAATATGAATAACCAATAACCAACGTGCGAGTATCACCGATTCACACCTAGATTTCAAGTATACGAATTACTAAATGTTAATAAAGTATATCTATACCCAATGAGTCTTTCAACACTACGATCAATTCTCATGCTCTGTTTACCAAAACTTATCCAGTAAGTAGAGTAGCTGACACGACTTGTTATGGCTTCTTTATTGTCCGATATAAACTCAACACAAGTACACATAAAACCAAGCGATACTTTAATGAAAGGCTTGCCCCTAGTTATTATATTACCGAAATACATTCGCTATTCAAATAATATTTCAACTTTCTAAAACTTTTCAAATATACCTCAAAACAAGTTAGTGAGATCTCTAAACTTTCGAAAACTGGTCCCTGGACTATTCTAATGCTAGTCGTGAAATTTGGACAACAAGGGCGCATGGGGGACCGTGGGACATAGGGCCCTGTCATAATTTCCAGAGCGAGCCACCCCGCGCAGCTGTCGCGACAAATTTCGGATTCGACGGATCGATTGTTTGATTCACGACTTTCATTGTTCCTATTCGATTGTTTGTCGATCCGAGACTTTTTGTGACCGAGTCTTGTGTGAGTATCTGGCATTATTATTAACTAGGCGACAGAGCTGTTAATGGGAGTCGTTATGGCTCCCCATGTCGAGGCGAAGTGTGAAATTAATTTGGTAATAATCACGTGAGCGTATTGATTTTCAACTAAAGTACTCCACAGAAACGAAAGCATTTGTAAAAAAGAAGATTGTAATAATTTTAATTTTAAAGTAATTATTTGTTAAAATTAAAGTTTTAGATTTTGACAATGTAAAATAATAATTACGAGCCATTTGCACCACAACCGGTTGTAAGATTACACGCATCAGAAGCCGGTTGCATATGTCAGAGACGTGACACAATAGCTATGTTTTAATGCACTCTATTAAATATGCAGATACGTTGCGCGTGCGAATAATGCATGAGAGTTTTAATCCTAGACAAAGCGGGTTGGATTAATCATCCAAAATATGGGGTGTTTTTTATTCGACCGTTATGCTATTGAACTATAGCGTAGGGGTCGTTGTACGCAGCTGCGCGGGCGCGGTTCAAATTGATAGGTCCGTGCATATGTCGCGGGCAGGCGCGTGCGACGCCCGTCACGCAACGTGCGGGCCGGCTGCACGTATTGTAATGATTTGGTTTACTAATCTCATGAATATTGCAAGTTTTCGTATGAATTTGGTATGATAATATTTTGATCATTTCGTTAACCGTTATGACTGTGATTTTAGTTGTGATTGTAAAACATTTGATTGTTCCCCAATAAAAGCTTGATATGGACTGTCATTGCTTAAAATACAAGCTTTTTTTTCATTATACAAATATGTAGAATATTTTTAAGAAAAAAATTAGATCTTCGGTTTAGCGAAGATGTTTGAAAATAACTAGGTCTTGGTCTGCAACCCGTATTGTAATGTCTTTTTTTGAGTTAATCTATAATTTTGTAATCATGGTGTTTTAGAATAGGCGAGTATTTTCATTGTCGTTATCGGAATAATTATCGCGCGTTCTTATTTCCGAAGATCTATATCTACATTGAGCAGGTGCCAAACGAGCTTTGGAACTAAGTTTCAATCTGAGTCACCCAGTATCGAATTAACAGCAGTTAAAGTGCAAACAGGGTGGTATCTAATCGAGTGTTCGGCGACAGATAGGAAGTGATAAAGCCGATAAGGCGACGGACACCCCTCAGTGGGTACTATATCGTATATCTACCATCGATCGGTTGGTACTTAGGTACATAACTAGGTATTATGCTGATCAGCTGTCGTTGTTTTCTGTATTATTTTGCTTTTATCTTTTAATATAAATTTTAAAACTCCTTTACAAAGTTAGTTTATTTTATATATTATATTTATTTAGTTTTAAAGAAAGCTTACAGACTAATAACAATCATGAGTATCATGCATATAAGTAATGACATTTATATATGTAGTTTTAGTAATTCTATAAGAATATAGTATATATATATAGTACCATATATATAGTATTTATTTATAAACCATTAAAGTAAAATCCTTTTATATTATTTTGTTAAAGTGCGCAGACGCACGATTTAAACAATGAGGTATAAGAGCATTTTTTTTATAAAGTCGTACTTACTAAGGCTTTAGCGTGGCGTGAAGAAATTACTGAATTCCGTAGTTGAAAACACGATAAATAAGTATGTTTTTGCAAATTAACTTAGCAAGTACGAACATTTTTGTAGATTAAGTAGCTTTAAGTAGTACTTATACATTAGAGTCTATGTAGACATTTTAATTCTGATGTACTTATAGTTAGCACTAGTTAATGAAGTTACAAAATTGTGACGTGTACAAATATTTTAAATGGTTTTAATTATTTCTACTAATCAATCTTTATTGTGTTACATCCTCCAAGATTTTCAATTTGGTAATAAGAGTTTAATGTTTTTTATTGAAAATATTCGCTCTCCCTTTTTTGTTAAGTGTGCCCGGTATGTACAAAGGCACAAACAATCTCATACTCAAATATACTCAAAGTGTACCTAACTACTAAATGTATCTTTTTCTATAATTAAACAGCATGTTGAGCTGTCGATAACTGCACAATCTAATACCGTTATCGATAAACGCGTCAGTTAATCAATAGGTTTCGTACTTTGAGTATCGAATATTATAATAGTTCCGTTCGGACTTCCGAGGTTCCGAATTTCACTTAAACTTGGTAACATCTATCAATTGAATGCCCTATTCCTAAAATCTTATAGGAACTAAAGCATTCCTATAAGATTTTAGGAATAGGGCAGCATAGCAGTAACATATTTAATGTGTGACGGTAATACTTATTGGTATAATGTATTTACGTGGTAAGATATTGTTAAATTTCCGTGCTTTAAGAAATGTTCATATCGAATAGAGTATTACTAGTTTCACGTTCAGTTCCATCGAAGAAGTATCCATCTCAAAGTCTGTCTATAGGCAAAAATAAAAATCTTTTTAAAAATAAGTTAATTGTCATACGTACCGATACCGATCGAGGCTTTCTTTGAAGACTATCCAAAAGTTTTTCATTGTTTTATTATTTCGAATTCGTTTCAAAGGTTTTTTATTCCTCACACGTGTTCAATGTACATTAAAGTTCTTTTTTACAACTGCTCTCTTTATTTAATATATCAAAAATATTTTGATGAAGTATAGTGATAATTACTTTTCTGTAAAAAATATGATTTAAATAAGTTATTATCCGTCGCGAATTTTAAATTTGAATTAAAGTTATAATTTATTTTTTATAAAAGTTGCATAATTATTCCAATTATTTATATAAATTTTGATTTTATTATGTTAATTATTGTGATACATTGCACCGGTGGGCAATCTCGAGCGCGATCTAGGCGGCTACGCCGGGTGGCGGGCGGGCGTCTACGGCGCCGGTGTCGTAGCGACTGCTACGGTCTACGCGGCTACGCGCTACGAGCAAACCTTATCGATATTATTACCTAGCGCGATTTATTGCCCTCTACGCTTGTGGACACGCATTATCAATGATAAGTAGACTAATCCGGTTTTCAGATAAAAGTATACGCTTTGTTTAGAACTTTTGTGTTTTCTACCAGTCGATTTTTGTGTGCCGAGCACGTGGAATGAGCCGTAAAGTTTTTCAATTTTGCACCTAACGACAATTTTAACTTCCGTGTTAATAATAACACGCTATTAAACTAATTCCATCAGATAAGAAAGTTTGTATACATTCGGTAATGACAGTGGAATTAAAATGAAATTTAATGTAATTGCGTATAGGTTTTGTATGGACGGTTATTGACATTTTCATATTCCTTTACGTGGCGTAGACATAAAAAAAGCTGGTGTAGTAAAATACAGCAGCATCGTGAAGTTTAACATAAAATGCGGTGTTCGTATCGTACGTCGGATACGGCGGGGATGGAGGGTGGCTGGCGAGGACGCGTCCGCCCGGGTGCGGGGCGAGGGCGGGTGACGGGACGGGGGGGAGCTGAGGAGGCTGGCGCTGTGCCAGGCGACAAGGTGAAGTGGCGGCGCCAGTGAAAGTCTTCGCCCTCAGTTACAACCATCTCAAACCCTCCGTCATCTCGTCAACCCTACTTCTATAAGTAGTAACTAGAGCTGACAGAGGAGGGTTCTGCTTTGCGGACAGATTAGGGCAACAAATTCTCTTGAGACATAGTTGACATGAAAGGAAATGGCTCTCTGCCTTAACCCTTCGGTGTAAACAGGCGTGACGTTAGATAAGAAGCACGGCTTCTGAATTCCAGTATCAGATAGAATGTACAGATTAAATCTGTGTAAATTAAATTACTGAGAACTGAAACGATGGACTCGTTGCATCCGAGAATATGACTAATATGAGAAGAAACGCACAGTGCGAGCACATAATGAGGATGCAATCGCTCGCGCTGCTCAGAAAAACATAGCAATATTTAAAAAGACAACGTAGAAAACTGATCTTCAGAGGCATTTGGATTTACTGGAACTCGTACCCTATAGACTGAAAAATATCCTAACACAACGACGAAGTCTAGAATGGAGGAAAAAATCCAACGAAGCATGTAGATATGTGAGATGATCTCAGAAGACGACCCCTCCTTGCAGATTCATCTCCAGCCTCCAGTATAGACATGCGTCACCAACGATTGACCTAAATATATTTCCGAGAAATCTCGAGAAATATGAAGAAATACTATCGTAATACAACATTTATGGATACGACATCAATTCTGAATTTTAATTAGTCATCAAGATGACATGTGATACTAATCATTTAAAAGTTCATTTAATTTTAAAATGACATGATGGATTAACTTAAAGTATGAGTATTACTCAAAAATGAAGCCATCGTTAATGATTTAATTAAAATTCAGATAAACGTAGACATTTAAAGCAGACATTCTGCAAGACATGCAACACAGGAAGCAAGGTGACGGTGAGTTTAAATCGCGACCACGAGTTTATATTTGAACTATTTTGAGAATATCCGATGATTATGTAATTTAACCGAAGGGAAATAATATTTTACCAATAGAGAATCAAGTGAAAATTATTTTGATTTTTTTTTTGCTTCCAGGTAGGAACCGTTGAACGTAGTTTAATTAAAATTTTGTTACTTCAAACTCTTATCAATGCTAACACGCCATCAGTATTTCACTTTTAATTTATTTGCGTCACGGAAACTAAGTGTCGGAGAAAGTTAACAGAAGCACATTTAATTTAAAGAAACGCGTAAATTCGTGTGTAGGCACAGGCTTGAATGCGTGGCGGTGCTTCATGCGACCTACCTTGTGTTGAGGCAGCGGCGGCACGGCTCGGGAGCGACGCGGCAGCGGCACGGTTCACTCACTGCACGACTGACACTCGCGGAGCGCGCGCGATAGGTACGTTACGTGCAAACACCAAAAGCAAAATGGACATACCTGAGGGTGGCGGCTGGCACGGGGCGCGCTCGCTACTTGAATGAGCTCCCGGGCAGAGCGGCGCGCGCAGGGGGCGCGGCCAGCCCGCGTGGCTCCGGCCTGCCCCCCCTCGCACCCCTCACATCCCGCCGCCCGCGCCTGCACCGCTCAGCTGAGCCCTGATTAGCCTCCGGCCGGGCTATTCAATTAAGGGTTGTTCGGTGCATCGTCGATGTGGCCCGGGCAGCCGGGCTCGCGACCGACCGATGCCGCCTTTGAGTGCTCTTCATTACGGCCTCTCTATCACCGTTATTCTTATTGGGCCCCCGGGCACAGCTACTCTCCTGCCGAATAGATATAGCTCAAAATTTGAATTTTCCCGACAAAGAACTTGCGGTGCGCTTTTAGTTCGTGGAAACAGGGCGTATGTAAATTACTAATATATAAGCTACAAAATGTTACGAATATGGCTCAAACTCAATTTTCACGGCAGAAAGAAAAGCGCTGAAAACATTTGTCTATTTAGTATTGGGAGCAATATCGAGTACTTTGCGAGTATAGTACTCGTTACGTACTTACATTGTTCTTTGTTCTTACATAACCGCTACACAATGAGACGGTTCCAAGTGGAATTGAGAATGAAGCAACAATGTGTGCCAAGCAGCGCCGAGAGGCGCCGGCAACTCGTTACAAGCTCCTCCGAGACTTGCCAACGACCATACTATCGTTTAATTACATATACCCGAGAATTGAATAGAGTTGTGAAGTCCCGTCGGATTACCTCGGACATTGAATACAATCGAAATTACTTTCGTAGACAATAATATCGAGAAAACGATAAAAAAAAAATTGCAGAAATGTCAGCAAATTATCTTTTACGCAACAAATTAGAGTTAACTTGTGGGGGACAAGGGTTTTGTACTATACAAGGTGGATGTGAGATGGGGTAGTAAGACCACGTGTTTTAACCGTTGTAGTCGTAGGGTAACGTACTTGGGGACTGCACTCAACATTATGGAGTAATCGCCAACTGCGGTCACAGGTTTACAAGAATCAATATCAAAAGCCATTTATTCAAAGTAGACTGATAATCAACACTTTTTGAACGTCAAAGTTTACAAGAGACGGGCCCCTAAAACCCCCATCCTTCGCCCATGAAACAGTCATCAAGAAAACCGATGATTCTCACATTTTCATTTTATGATCCTAATCGATGCTATTTCTTATATTTATATACTTAATTACCAGTCATTTGTGGACCTATTGAGATTACTCGAAAAGATTTTCAAGCCGTCGGATAGACAGGTAGGTAGATAAAATATGCTGTATTGTACACCAACATTATTAAAATCTCGTTTAAAATATAACTTATTTTTCAGGGTAGATTGCTAAAACCTACATAAACAAATCAAAGCTCTTTCATAATGGAGAAAAACCTAAAAACTAGTATTTTCACCTTTTTCACAAAATATTTTTAAAACCAGTTTGTTGATATGGCATAAACCAACAGTAGTTATGATATATGCCCGCTTCTGCAACACATTGCATATTTATCTCAATATTCCCCTCGGCGAAAGAGCTCTGTAGAAAACATTTTCGGGCCATAAACTTTGGAATCAATCATAACTTGCAGTGGCGTGAAAACGCTCGTTCACAATAGAGAGATCATGACTCAGCCAGAACTGAAGCTACACAAGGTTTCACGTCTCAAAGTCAAGAGAATAGTGACTAGACAAATATATTCTAATATGAACGGACAAAACGGTTGTTAGAATCTAGTTGTATACCTTACTCAGAATGTCTGTGAATGTTTTTTTACTGATTTGAATTTACGACAATTGGATTGGTTGGGTAGATCTGCATTAAATATCACAAAGATACTTTTAATACACAAAACGTAAAACGATAATTACTTTGTAAGTTTCAATTTGAAATGCGTTTTAATACTTTTTAAACGGATTCACTTTCTGTTTTCCAATAAGATTTTTTTTGAGAAAATCAACCCAAAATCAACGTGAACAAAGTTGTGGTCAAATATAAGTCTCTTTATTTTTATAATGTAACAGAATTTACTCAGTAAACCTGAATATTTAATACAAACAGCTGTCAACAATTTAATGGTTATTTTTTACAAACAAGAACAATTTTATTACGGTTCTTAAAAACCTTTTTATTTCATCTCCTGTCTGTCGCGATTAATTTTGGCTGCTGCCAGGGTTTACCCATTAAATGTTAGGGTAAATGTCGTTAAATTAATTTTCTTTATAAAAAATGTTTTAGCAGTGGCGACATATTTCATTATTTAGAAAATATCTTTATGACGAAGCCAAAAGAGTATGTCATAGCAGGTGACTTTCTTATATAATAATAATAATATTTTTAAGATTAAATTCTTCGTCTATGTAGGAAAATCTTTGTCCTAAAGAAATACTGAAGCCGCAAGTAATATAAAGTCGGTCAAGAGTGAGGGTGGTACGTGCAAAGATTTTATAAACTTCGTGATTGTGCAGACTTCTACATTAATGAATTTAAATTAGAAAGGAGGCCTTAGTACGGCTCTTGAAACCTCCCGGCAGTTTAGCTGTTCCATAAGGCATTAGGTACTCATAAGTAATATTTATTTGAAACAGTTTTAGTGATATTATTTGCTTGTAAACTGATTAAGCGTTGTTCCATGAAAGTAATGGTGTTGTAAGTATATTACCCAAAAACTTACGAAAAACGTTAAAATGGAGTGACTTAATCTAAGCTTTCGATGATGATGGACATTTGCAAACATTTAACTTAATTTTTTTTTGCAACTTTTTTTTTTTTTTTTATTGAACTCAAGTCAACAACAACTATTACTGTTGTCTCAACTATTACTTTACTATAAATAAATATTCTCCTAAATTAAATCATTAATAAAACTGAAGATTTTTTTGTAAAATGAGACTCGTAAAAACTGAATCCAAGGATATCTCAAGGAAGAATTCAGAGTCCGAAGTGTACATTCCTTATTTTATGTATTTTTAAGCGCTCATAACTACCTACACGTATCAAGCAAGCACGAAGAAACAGCTGTATAGGATTCTCAAACAGTCCACGACTGCAAGATTTTCTGTTTTTCTATTATTTTTAGTGACTTTTGGTGCAAAGATATTTAAAAAAGAATGAGAATTGAATGCTAAATGGCCAATACGTTAACGTGGAAGCGTCAGGGTAGACCGTGAAATTCAAATTGTCAAAAGTTTTTTTCATTTTGCTGGACAGTGGCTGTATGTTGATCAAAATATGGTTTGCGGCTAGTTTTAAAAATGTATTGAAATAAGTATATTGTGAAGAAGCCCAACGAGGGTCGGTCAGGTCGTCTTAGAATAGCTCCATGTTAATCTAAACTAATATTATAAAGAGGAAAGATTTGATTGTTTGTTTGTTTGCATTGCATAGGCTCCAAAACTACTGAACCGATTTGAAAAACTCTTTCGTTGTTGGGAAGCTACACTATCTCCGGGTGACATAGGCTATATTATATTTAAAAAAAATAGGGATCCTTACTAAAACTCCAATAATGTGAAGAGGTGTAAAAAATTAACAAAAATCTTATTTAAAATCACGTGCGCTGCGAAAACTATTGATGATAGAATAAAATAATGTGCTACGACTTTGCAGAACACATCATTATTTACAAAAAGTGTCGCGACAGCATATGCCAAACTATTAAAGTTATGCCACAATAAGTGTTCCTTTATTTTAAAAATTTAATTGATATGCTGACGCTGGAAATGGCTCTGTATTTGTATCTTGGTATTAATCCTTATAAAAAAAAACTTCATATTCAAGACTGCTTCAATACCCTTTACATAACTTTTTGAATTATTCAATTCGGATATTCCATTCGAAAGATATCACGAGTTTAAAAATACAAGTATTAGAGAAAAGTTGCCGCTCACCCTGCTCAGCTGGCTAGCTAGGCAGCACCTTATGCGATGTATGCATCACTGAGGTACGGGCCGTACGAGAGGGGAATATTCAAACTTTCTTTATAATTGTTTTTTTTTTTAGTTTATGTGTGTTTTATATTTTTTAATTTTGTCATTTTTGATAAAAAACATGGAATTAGTGGCCGGACACCCAAAAAGGTTTTATGTCAAGTTATGTGAGAGTTGTCGCAAGATTGTCTATCATCATCATCTGCCTAGCCTTTTCCCAAACTATCTTGGGGTCGGCTTCCAGTCTAACCGGATGCAGCTGAGTACCAGTGTTTTTCATGAAGCGACTGCCTATCTGACCTCCACAACCCAGTAACTGGGTAATACCATACCCCTTGGTAAGAATGGATGTCAGACTTTTAGCTTCTGACTACTCAAGATTGTCTATATAATATATATAAAAGTTTGCTGCGACTTTATTCCGAAATCCTGGTCTCAAAGATAATTATTCGTAAGAGTGATTTATTTTGCAATAATATCTTGAGCTTGATAAACATATTATGTCAAATGCATTCGCTAAAACAAAATTATTCTTTCACTTACATTAATTAATATTCTGTTTATCATAAAACTACACTTGTTTTATACTAGTGTATTGCTATTATTTTCAAATACCAATCAATAGCCTAGACAAGAAGTTCAGGCGATCTGTAAAACCAACAACAAGCGTTATTCGTGGACAAAGTGCAAGCAGCAGCGCGCAGCAATGCCCTACAGAAGGCAGTAAACAGACCGTTAACGGTATACCGCTGTTCTTAATTGTCACTGTTCTCTGTTCAGGCTGTGGAGAACAATGTCGTTAGCGTTTATGTATTGCGGCTTTATTTGGTATATGATTGAAACAAGTGGTACCATTGGATGAATACTTCGGTCACCAAAAGACTTCCAAAATCTATTAATATTCTGTTAGATGTTTACGACTGCTTTATGATTATTTAGTAGTTGCCCAAAAATATACAATTTGGCAGAAGTATTTGTGAGATAAAAACCGAAATATTATATTAATTGGAAGCTGTATGTGGTCAGTAACAAAAAAGGTCATAATAATGACGTGAACTTCCTTTGGGATGAATATTTGCTCACAAAAAGGTCTGGACTTCGTATAGTCAAAATATCTTAATAGTCACCGATCTCAACGATGTGTAACTTATGATGGTAAACAGCAAACAGTTAGGGGTCCTGTCCCCTCTAAAAAATCTTTTCATTACACGCTGCTTGTTCCCACTTGTATTCTGTGACTAATTTAAAAACGTTATGCACACTGACATCTTATTTAAAAGAAGTTGGATGTCAGCTACCCGCATCTCATTTGTTTCACTGTTTTAAATTCTAGGTACTCGTACATCGGCGGGCCAGCGATGTTCTAACCGAATCAAGTGAATGACTGTATTTTATTTTATGCCATCAGAGTTTAATGTATGTCCCCAGGAGAGTGGCACATCACGTGCATGAATTATTTACATGGCACGAGATGTACGTGATCCCATTAGTCTGTGGGTCTCGGAAGAGGATGCTGCGTTCTTATTTCGATCATAAAGAGTAAGGAATACTACAGACATGTCGGAAAGTTTCGGCAATTGTTTGGGAAAAGCCCTCTTGAACATAAATTACCGATGATAGATGCCAAACAGGGTTTCCCGATCAGCACGAATCGAATATGTATATTTAGTGATTACTTCGTCTCTTCGTCTTTTTTTTTTGTTCAACAAATATCGCCGGATCAAATGTATGCTTAGGGGAATGTAAGGAGAGCGTAAAGTTCCTCATACTGCGTTGTAAAGGGAGGTTGCTCCGACCAGCACGCTAGCATGATACGCGTAGAAACGGGCTATGTCGACGGAAGAATCGACAAACAAACACATTGTTGTTGTCTGTCTGTCATTATGTCGATTTTTCCGTAGACAAAACTCGTTTCTACAGTGGTCATACTACGCGTACAGACGGGTGTTGTGACTGGTGGGCTACTACTCGACAGTTGTTCTCGGGTTCTTGTAGATGTCCTAACTCGCGGATAAATCTTATAGCTTATATGCAGTATTTTAGTTCTTAATATGCAGAACACCAGAGAGTAGTATGTCATAGATGCTGCTTGCGTTCCTTTTGTCAACTTAATTATGTTCACTACATATCGACCCAAACAAGTGTGTATTACCCTTAAGATAGTGTTTTGCTTTTTGGTTCTGTAGATTTTAGCGCGCCACTTATTAAATTGCAATCGTCTGGCGATGATCTTTTTAAAGATGTGCGCTTTAGCTTATGTAATGCTAACCGGGCAGCAAGAGACCTCGACCACGTACTTTCCGGACTTTCTAACTTGCACAAAAGGAACCTATTATCCACATGTTACTGCATCAGAGGTTTCGGTTTTGCGTTGATGAACAGTCAGTGTTTCTTTGGTCAAAGGGTCTCAAGCACTACTGCTAAACATGCGGGCCAGGGTACGTTTTCCGGGTCTTACAAAGTGTTAATTATGTTATTCGTTGGTCTGTATTTGAACCCGGTAGATGACAGTAATTGTGGATGGATGTGCATGTGGATAAAACAAACAATTTGGAAAAAAGACATTTAATTTTTATTAGCCTTTATCAAAATACATTAAAATATTATTACAGGTATACAGTCATATTAATTTAATAAGGTATCAAAATTGTAAATTCATCTTGCAGATACTGTTTTCTTGATTGAAGAGCATGCTTCATATCGTTTGAAGAATCTATACTCTTCACATGACAATGCTGCAGCAACTCCTTCAAGATGTATTCTTGAAGCTGGTGTATTGCAACATTAGGTAAGCCGTTGGCTAAATATCAATCATATATATTAAAAAAAAAAATATCTCCCATAACTTCAGCGTTTTCTTCGTGTACTAATTTCCTTCCATTATGGGTCCAGTCTTCGCTAATAAGAAGAATTAGAGTGTACTTATATAATTAAGTGCGAACAGGCTCCCGACGGCCGCTGCTACGGACCGGCCGGCACTCAAACGACCATTATGATCAACTTGTTCTGTTAATGACTCCACTACTTACTCTATACGTTTTTTTTATGCGTTCCGTACCTTTTACAGACAAAAGCTCTCTATGTGCGGAAATTAGCACCGCGTCGACTTAATTATTTGAACTTTTAATGAAACACTAACTATAATTATAGAATTAACTAAGTTATTTATACGACCACTAATCTATTGTCTATTAAATTCTTAAACAAAACTGTTTGTTTCTAAGTCTAATAATAAGCCTATATATAACAAATAAAAGCAAAATATAAAACTGCAATTACTTCCTTAAATTATTAAATTAAATATTGTCATTTGTTAAATTATTTATCACTATTAATTAATAATTTACATTACTAGAAAGAAAACTATGAAGCATACTTCCTGCGTTTAATTACTAACATCACATTAGTAATACTAAGCTGAGTTTTAAATCGTATTTTCTGAGCCACTGGGTCCAAGCGTTCGCTGCACAAATACTTAGTCGATGTATTCTTAGGTAACAGGGGTTTGGAGCAGTGCCAGTATTTGCCAACAACTGTCTTAACATTTCCCGATAACTACATTCATAGCAAGTCGAACGTATAAAGGAAGTTTCCACCAACCTGAACAGGAAATTTCAGCTGCTGCTCACAACGCAAAGCGCGACGACTCGTAAACTCATTCGAATCGAATTTCCACATTCGAAAGCTTCTATCCAGGCCGGAAACTAGCGGCAAACGAAAGCTCTAAAACCGGCAGAATTCGCGAGCACCGGTCGCCGATGCAATCCCTGAGGTGACTGCTCCGCTTCCGATGCAGTTACAGTTGGCTGCGGACGGGTTTAACGAGTGTTTCCCGGCGCGATGCCCGGGCCGCCGCACCTCACATCCTCGCTGTCACTCTACTATATTGTATGCTGAAATGAAAAGCTACGCCACTGACGTAGTAGCGGCGCCGCACATTCGACTTTCCGCCTGTCAGAATAGGGTCGGTTATGAGCGACGGTACGCAGTTGCAAGGTTGTGCCGTGTGCATACAAGCGTGTAATGTTGTCGGCGTACTCGCTTCAGCCTGCCGTGCGCCAGGTGAGGCGGCAGCGTAGTGTGCGTGCGCGCGCCTGTGTGCGTGCGACAGGTGAATTAGTGGCACGTCCTGGCTTCCCAGGGCGGCGGGTCCCGGGCGAGCTGCGTCGCCATAGCGACAACCGGAATCTAATATACAGATAGATGTGAGCAAATAAAAGCAAAATATAGGATGTTCGCTACCGGCAACATAGACAACTTTTAATTATAATGTTCTACGGACGTACTACGTGGGAGGTGTTTTATTATATTGTCAAATAAAACGACTTTGTCTGTTTACTTGTATACGGAGTGGGATGAAAACTTTTATGTGATTTGTCTCATATTGATATACTTTACGTAGGTGTTGGTCTCCAGGTCACAAAGTCTGGATTTCCACTGCAAAGTAAATGCTTTTGACGGTAGTTGTGGTTATGAATAATGTAGAAGAACAAAGACATGATTGATTACTAATACAACGGCCTTACAACGTTTGTTGTTAGGACTTGTCCGTTTTATTAAGCTTTCGAATCGTCTGCTCCTCTGGAAAGTTTTCTATTTCTCATTACTTGTTTGAAACTTCTGTCGTTGTTCAGTCTTTATGTAATGGGAAATCTATAATAATTTGAGATAAGGGTTCATGTTTTTCGCATGATTTGACAATTTTAAGCGGGGCTCTGAGATATGACGCTATTCGTGTCTCAATGTCCTGCCTACAGATATCGTCCTTTCTTTTCTAAACCGATGACCATTGGGGTTCTTTCTTTCTAAATTTTGGTTCTGTCATGAAATTTGACTTACCACAAACAAATCGTAATCGTTCATATTAATCAAAAATATTTTATTTAGAAAAAATCAGCCTTCAGCTTCTTGCCGTAGAATGCCAGCACAGAAATCTGCAGCTAAACTAAATCATGAACTCTGCGACAAGCTAAAGCAATAAATTAAACTTAATAAGCAACGTGCTGTATCTCTGGAGTCGGACGCGTCACCCGTCGCGCCCCGCTCGTACCTACCTACTACATAGCAAACTGAGGCTGTGTACCAACTGTAATTACATTTTATTTACACAACTACATTAAAAATGCTCTTTGAGAACCCCTCATAATGTATATTAGGAACTGAGTTTGATTTTATAAGGTTTTTAATATGGCTACGAATTCGTAGCACCTCGTAGCATTTCTCGTAGAAGGTCTACGAAATTTTTGTCACTGACGTTTGTTCATGAAAAAAACTATTTCAAATACAAAATACTAATGCTTGCAGAGAATGTCACTCTAAACAAAGTAAGTAGCAAAAACACTCGAGATAACAATCACTCATGAAAGTTTCAGGCAGTGTAAAGCCTTCCAAAATCACATACAAGCGCAAACATTGTGTTTCAAAACATTGCAGACAGTCTAGTGACAGATTATCTTCACTCCAGCCTCTCGAGTCCTATGTGAAGTATGCTTGATGTTCGGGGATAGGTCCCCATAGCCCCCTAGTTCCCCATTACAGTCGCCCACGGGGGAACGATATAAGCCGATTATTAACAGACGGCGGTCGTGTCTTTAATAAAGAGATGAGATTTTATAAATGAAGAGCACCATTTCAATACCGGATCGTAATTCCATTTATATTTCAGTTATTTATTCATTGTAAGTACCCGGAAGAAAGTGTAGAGCCTCAATCCATTTGTGTTCATAAACTTAATGGTTAGAGGGAAATGGAAATTATGCTGGAATTTTTATTGCGAAGTCATTATGGAGTCAAAGTAAATATAAAACTTTTTGCATTGCAACGAGGCATCGAGTGGCTCCTTATGCTGGAAAAAACTTTTCAATATTTATCCCGTGTTTGGAAAAACGAGTAGATATTTTTTGTACAGACACAATAAGTACTTACCTCCGAAACCTTCCTTACAGGAACATCGAATTAGTAGTCTTTTCCTAATCAATTTCAACAGTTAAGCCTATTTAAAATAAATACTCAGGAACATGACAGAACCTCCATCATGGTCCTCGTACCGAATGCTATTTATCTTATGATACGTCCATGTGTGCTCCTCAACAGTAATCCTATCAGACGCGGACGCCTAAGGCGTGGTTCACAATGTTGTATTCATAAAGCTACGCGCCCGTTCAGACTACGATAAATTATTTTCTCCGAACAAAGAGCTTACAATAAGTAGCTTATTAGCGTTCTTTATTTTATTATAATATTTTATAACAAGGTCTCGGAAATTTTCGATAACATGCTACTAAGATATGGACGGATAATGAGACAGTGCCTTCTTGAAATTTTGAAAAAGTTTGATTTTTTTCCTTTTTGAAATTTGATGAAAATTGAAGATAGCTTAGTCGTAAAAATGAACTGAAAAATGAATTAAATTGCTGCAGCATAATATTAAATGTCTTGTAATAACCTATACGTTGTCATAAAAATCGTCTGCGTCCCAGGCTGCGACGCATTTATGATCATGTTGATGGTATCAGAGTATAAGTAATAAATTGTTTCATTCATTGTTGTGGTTTCTATCTTTTTCAATTTATTTGTAGAAAAGTTTCAACGTTGCAATAGTGGTGTAGGTATAGATTGTCTAATTAATTAATTTCTCCTTTTATGCACCAGCACTGTTTTTCCGTTGTAGAAAATGAATGGATAACAAATGACACTGACAGATTTGAGCGTAGTGCAGATAGAATTTTCCACCCATCTTATCTTATACTGTTTTGTCTCAAACATTATAAGATAAAACCATTATTTACCTTTACAAAGTTTCAATAAATAAAATATAACAATGTCGGATGCACATAAAGACTAGAATAAGTACTAATATTTCTATTAGCCCACTCAAATATGGTAGGTGTAAGAGTGGGTTTACAACCCAGCTTACGGAATTGCTAATTTAAATTCACAGAAACCTTTGAATATGCATTATAGTTGAATTGCGTATGAACAAGATAAGCAAACAATTTATGTAGTAAAGAACAACCAAAAGTGCGTATCGATAGGTGAGCATTCAGTGTGAAATAGGCTTAAAGCTCGAGATGGCTAGACAGACACATATACACTTACAACAACATATAATATGTTATGCATAATTCTCCTTTGAGAGTAATGTGACCTGACTGGCAAAAGCTTTTTTTTTCATCCCTTCTATCAAAGAACGTTCTTGTTCCAAGATGTTATAACAAAATCTGAATACATCATACAAATATTGTCATAGATTTTTGGAGATTTCTAGAAAACAGTGCGATGTTTTATAATTATAGTCATAATTATCATCACCAGTCTGTTACTAAACTCAGCCCTCTCGAACAAAGGATTCACCTCGTAGCTTCACAAAATTTAATTTCCCTCACTTATCTTCACAACCTTTTGGGTGACAAACAGACTGTTTTTCCTTTCATTTCCGGATTATAATACAATTTGCATATTGGAATGAAACTCGTTGTTGTCTCGTACTTTTTAATTGTTTTTTAATAACGGACGGAAAATAAAGGCTACACGTAAAGTTTTATCTAAAAAAGGTTTGTTTGGTCAGCTATGGAGTGGTAGACCGTGAAATGCGTGTGTTCATCCGATAAACGCCAAAAGCTATCCGCCGCAGCGGTGTCGCAACGTCACCGACAACTAACCCGCCCCCGCCCCGCGCCAGACGCCCTCGCACAGCGTCCCCCGCACACTACCTCACGCACCTCCTTCAACCTACGCCTTAAAAATAATAATTAGGTACGTCAAAAACCACAGGCACAGTGCAAAGAGGACAAAGAATTCCGGCTGAACCGCCTGCTTGTAATTAGGGTCTTACGTAACACCGTCTGCAGAATTGCGCCTGTTTTTAAATGGAAGCAGAATCTCGAATCTGGATTATCTAAAGTGCCATTGTGGGCGAAACGTTAGCGTTCACGCTCAGCCTTCTTTTAGGCAGTTTGGGATAAAAGCAGTTGATTCGAATTATCAAGATGACAATATGGACCTTTGTTAAAATAACAAATACATTTTAATGCGGGGTTGAAGAGACAACGACGTGAAAATGTTATTATGTATTTAATCAGAATTCATCGGAAATTAAAAAATCTGCTGTTCAATATATTTTGACGGTGAAGGTACACTGCACACCAGGTGCACTGGGTTGCACTTTTGTAAGAAATAGCTGTTTTTTTTTCAATGGCGTGGGCGGTCAGAATGTTTACAGAATATGTGGTTATCGTTCGGTATCCCTTCTGGTTGTTTAATTAAAATCACGTTTTTACTACATAATAATTTATATTAAACACAACTCAGCTAACAATATCTTCATCAAACCCGGAATATATCACACTAAACTCTCTGAAGCACGCCACTCGAAATATCGTGAACCATTCACCGCATCCTAATCGGATTTGAGCAATTAACAGCGTGTAGGTAGTCATCGCAGCCTCAGCCTCTCGGTCCACGGAGCGCGGGTACCCGGCTTGGTAATAATAAATTCTGTCTGTGCTACAAATCAGACGCAACTGAATTCGTCACGTCTGAAGTATGTTTAATTTTGCGCCCCCACGGGTTCTGATGTTTGAGTAAATATTGGAAAAGGATCTTAATTAATTTAAAAGCTGTCGAGTGATATATGGGCGTTTTTTATTGATTAAAGAACACAGATTCGTGAAAAAACATCTTGTTTTTTATAGGTATCAAAGAAAAGGTCCATAATAATATGTGTATGTGTGTGAATCATCATCATCATCATTTCAGCCGAAAGACGTCCACTGCTGGACACTGGCCTCCCCCAAGTATAGGTACATAAGGGGGGGTTTTGCAATAATCACCACAGTCGGTTAGCGATCGCAGTACGGTTGTTACAAAAGCACAGAGAACGCTGCTGCCCATTCGATCGATTCCATTTTGTGTGTGAATATCTACCTGTAATTTCTATAGTAAAACAAAAACATAAGAATACTCTATGTATCCATATAAGTGACAAATTGCCAATTAAGTATAATTATACCGCAACATGTAGTTACATAATGCAAAATGTACATAGCATCGTGAGATGAAGAGAATGTACATTATATTGAATCGGGAGCCTAAGTACATAAAGGCATTAGGTATATAGTCTGCTTCTATTCCTGTAATCTGCTTAAATTAATGGAAATGCATTAGGGCTGTTAGCACAAATGCACAATAGTAGTAATGCACGACAGTGTGACAGCCAAGTGCGTGAACTGTTGTTACGGTGAAATTGTATTTTTTTCTTTACAGATATTACTAGTGACCCACAACGGCTTCGCGTTTACTATTTATTTGAAAAAAACTGAGAACTGCAGTAAGAAAAAAATCAAAATTTCTTTCCAATAAATCTTTTCCTATAATTAGAACACAAAATATCTGCCTAACTAGTCGAGCTGTTCTAAACTGATAAATAATCATAGTCAAGTCAAGTCATAAAAGTGGCAATTGATTTTTAGTTTATAGATTTTTTATCTTATGTTTATTTTTTGTGTATCTTAGAGAAGTTTAGGAGTTTAGACTGTTCCACCTGTATCTTATAATCATCTTCTGATCATCATCCTAATGATCCATAATTATGTTAAAAAGTAGGTGCTTGTTTAGCACCAGCTTTAACTAAGCCCAAACAAAATAAGAAGCTAATCGCAATACCAATTTCGATGTTTTGTTCAATTATAACATAAATACACAAAGGAAAACTTCTGAAAGGAAATAAATCCCTCAGTGAACTTCCACTTAGGTAAATGCGAAGTTTAAATCTAGTTAATATTTTACTTTATAACTTTAATAGCTGTCGACATTCTACGTGTGCTTTGGCGCGAAATTAAACAGAACTTGGTTCAGTTCATATTAATGTTTCAATAGGACTTAGCGTAATGGTTTCTCTATTATTACTCGCCCAAGCCGAGTTTAATGCTTCATTGTTTATAATGTATGTTGGATAAAATTGAATGTAGTGGAGTGTATAACAAATAATTAGATAGATCGGATATACTTTTAATGTTGCATTTGCCTGCAGTGTAATTGTTAAACTACTCAACACAATTAATATAATTAAAGATGAAATGCAAGATCGTGAAAACGACATAGCAGTACATAAAAAAAATCGTATATTATTTATTGACATTAAATTTTAAAAATGGCGATGTAGACCGGGACGTAACGCACAGGATCGACTCAGGATGGATGAAATGGCGACAGGTCACTGGAACAACTTGCGACCCACGGATGCCCTTCAAGTTAAAGGAGAAAATATACAAGTCCGTGATACGAACTGTCGTACTGTATGGATCGGAATGTTGGGCAGTGAAGAAGACGGATGAAAAAAAATTGCATGCAGCAGAGATGAGAATGTTGAAATGGATGTGTGGAGTGACTAAAATGGATAAAGTTAAAAAATTGTATATAAGAGGAAGTTTGAAAGTGGCGCCTGTTACAGAAAAGATGAAAGGGAGTCGTCTGTCTTGGTATGGACATGTGATGAGGAGGGATTGAACAAATGTGACTAAAAGAGTGATGAATATAAATGTGGATGGATGGAGAGGGGGAGGAACACTAATGAAAAGATGGATGGATTGTGTGAAAAATGATATGAAGGAAAAAGGAGTAAATTATAGCATGACGAATGACAGAGGAGAGAATGGAGGAAAGAGACGTGTTGCGCCGACCCCAAATAAAATGGGACAAGGGCAGGAGGATGGTGATTAAATTTTAAAATTATTGTTTAAATAAAAGGTATTACATATTGCAGCTTTCATGAGAGTAATCTTCTTCGCAATATAAAGAGATAACATAAAAGTAATACAAGTATTTGAATCAAAACGCAAACAGCATCCTTTAAATGAAATTACTTTAACAGTACAATTCACCTGCAAATAATTTTCAGTCTTTTATGTTCTAGTGCAGAATCCTGATGGAAGCAGGCAAGGTGAAAAAGTACACAGTTACAGTTCGTGTTATAAAAGGTTTTTGCGGGAAATGTTCAAAGTTATTTGATGTTTAGCAGTTTGAGAGGGCTTCGCGCTTGCTACATTGGTCGTGTCGCGGGCGGTGCTGAGCGATGACGGGCCACGCCGCACAGTGCGCCCTGAGTCGGTCAAAAACCTTTTGCAAAAAAATTAAGACAAAATATTATCTAATTGTTGTTACATCAACATGTGCAAATATGAAGGTTATGAAAAAATTTAAGATTAACATCAGTTTAAATATACTGCAATAGGTTGAGGTTAACATGACGGTAACATCACGTGATGATACTCGTTCCTGCGATATGTGATGTTTTTTGTCAGTTATAATTACAAAACGACAAAATTTATTGTTGTTCTGAAATATGTGATAATGGATTTCTATAGCTCAAGGAATGTTTTTTCTTATGATACTATAGATTTTTGCATTAAGCATTGACTTAATATGAAAACAGTGGTGAAAGTCAACAGTTTAAATTTTTACAAATAAATTTTGTTTTACGAGAGTAAAACTTATAGTCGTTCATTACTGTTCGCAATAAAAATTATAGGAGAAACTGACTTCCAACAAAAACACTTAATTAGTAAGTCAATTAACAAGCAAATTCAACGATTTCCGAAAGTAAATTAATTTTTAGGGTTCCGTAGTCAACAAGGAACCCTTATAGTTTCGCCATGTCCGTCTGTCTGTCTGTCTGTCCGCGTTTTAGCTCAAAAACTATTGGTACTAGAAAGTTGTAATTTGGCATGACTATACACGTTAATGACGCCAAAAAAGTGGTAAAAGAAAATTTTGAAAAAAACTATTATTTAGGGTACCTCCCCTACATGTAAAGTGGGGATGATAATTTTTGTTTTCGTCCTACCCAAAGTGTGGGATACCGTTGGATAGGTCTTTTAAAAATATTAGGTTGGGTTTGGGAAGAACGTTTTTTAATAAGTACACCGTTTGTGACTTATCAAGCTTTGAAGAACCAATTTTCGTTACGGTCAAGTGTCCCCCCCCCTCTACAGACTAAACGGTTGTAGTTAGAAATACAATTGCACGGCAGTAGTACCTTTATATAACGAAGTTTAAAGGAAAACTATCACACTTAAGTGGGCTTTACAAGTTTACGAGTAATAGTCGACCAATTGTATTTGACTCGAAAATTTCGAACAACTCCATAGAAATGTCAAGAGATGGCGCTAAGCGTCAGTTGTATCACGCTGTTTCATTCCTAAATAAGTTTTATAAAAAAAACAGTTATAGTTTTTGTTGTTGTTTGTATAGGAAGGCAAATTAGGTAGGTATATGTTTGGCTTTTAGTTAGAGCATGGTACGAAACTATCAGTCAGCGAATACGACCCGCACTTGGCTGTTATAAAAACTACGGAACCCTACACTGCGCGTGGCCCGACACGCACTTGACCGGTTTTTTTGACTTATATTACTGAAAAAACCCTTTTTAGCTGTCCCATTCCACGTACATTCTTGTAATGTGCTCATTTTTTTACATTGTAACTATATAACATATTGGTAGATCATTAATATGAAGGAGGAAGTAAAAGTACGCATTATAGAAGATAACTGAGAAACTACCCAATCGGTGGATAATATTCACTAGCCATGAACTAAAATAATGACAATTCAAATAAAAATAAAAAACTTACGTAACGTTATTCGTTATTCATTCTACATGATAGATCAGTTAAAAAAAAATTGAAGAATTGGTTTCCAAGTAGGCATAGGGCGGTCGCACTGTGCGGCGTGGCTTCGCAGGCAGCAGAACTGGCAGTCGTACCAAGGAAAAATTACTTTGTGTTTCACAAAACTTTGGTAAAATTTCAGGACGTACTCTGTGTGGTAGAAAGTGCAGTCGTGCAGTCTGTGGGCTCGCTACACACAAGCTAGCTACAATGCCCTTCGCATTCAGTATAATAATGCGTTTAGGGCAGTGTTGGGGCTGCCTCGTTTCTGCAGTGCCTTGGGCAAGTTTGCGGAAGCGAGCACTGACTGTTTCCTAGCCACCATGCGCAAGCGGAGCGCTTCCTTAGTGCGCAGGGTGCGAGCCTGCCCCAACGCTGTCCTGGCAATGATTGTGGGCAGACTTGACTGTCCCTATATGAGGCTCTGCTGTAACCGGCACGTTTCTAAGGTCTGTTAACTATTATTTAATTTATTTTAATTGATTTGACATTTAATGTATTATTTTCTTTTTTCAATTGTAATTTCACATTTTGTAATTAATGATTAAATAATATGGGTATTTAATTTGACATTTATTCTAATATGACATTTATCCTAAATTGACATTTATTCTAATTTGACATTTATTCTAGTTGACATTTATTGTAATTGGATTCAATAATGTATCTCAAGACCAACATAGTAGTCGTAAAAAAATATTCAGCTGTCTCGTACAATATTCCTAAACCTTCTCGACTATGGGAGAATTGTTTTTTTTTCTTCGCTAACACGGTGTGTATCCTATGTACAATATTCAGCAATTTGGTGGTCTGTACCACACCCTGAAACAGGACAATACCTTTCTGATGCATGCTGTATAAATCTTAAAATATTAAACATATTCTTCTCAACAAGCATAATCAAGAAATAAAATTCACACTGCTGGTAAGCAGGCGTGCTCTTTGTGAGAGGTAGTGGGTCATAGGCCGGCGCGAGGGACCCAGTGCGGGTTGGCAAATGCGTAACAACTCAATAGCAATTTTTCGATCTGTACGCACCATGTTGTCAGTAATTTCGAGAGGCTTCTTACGGCATTCTGAGGAGCTCGTGGCTAAATAATAACAGCCGCAGGGGTCGATCTTTAAGGTTAAGCCGTGCTTGCTGACGTTGGTCCGTCGATGGGTGACCATAATTACACACCGAGTTTCCTCCGAGCATCGGAAAGCACGTTAAGCCGTTGATCCCGGCTGTCATTTTTAGATCTTTGACAGTCGTTACGAGTAGTCAGAAGCCAAAAGTCTGACATCCAGTCTTATTAAGGGGTATAGTATTACCCAGTTACTGGGTTGTGGAGGGGGATAGGCAGTCGCTTCATGTCAAATACTGGTACTCAGCTGCATCCGGTTAGACTGGAAGCCGACCCCAAGATAGTTTGAGAATAGGCTAGGCAGATGATGATTATTGTCCCACTTCTGAGCCTTCCCCATAACCTTGCATTCATCTCTCTGTGTGGTTTTCTCCGACCAATCCAGCGTTTTCTGAGCCTACCGTGTACTGCTTTCTCTTACATATCATTCCTCACATAATCCATTCATTTTTTCTTTCATCCATCTACTCCACTTAAATAATACGTTTACATTACTAATAAATATAATCCGCTACTTTTGAGACCACGTACTAATAGATACGTTTTGCTTAATAATATAACTGACATCGCAGCGCAGCCGTCAGTCTGTAGCTGCGACTGACACGCCTGAAAATCACTGAAACGCCCAAATTGCGAGCGCGCCAATTTCCCGATGAATACTACACACATTTTTCGGGCGTGGTAGAATTTAAAGTCGAACTCGCGTTTATTTTCTTCACTCTATACTGAGTATATATTCCGGCAGTGGAGAATGATGTTCTTATACTAAACATTACACGTGAGGTAGCAATTGTGAACTCCACTCCAAAAAACTTCCACTAAAATCATCATTTTCAAAATGTATTTTACAGAAACGAAGCGAATTTAAAAATATCAAAGAACGATACGATAAATGTCTACATAAGTTCCGCTCACATGTCGTTCACATCCGAGCACTCGTAATAGGTATCTAGGGTTACTTTGAGAGTCGTATGTACCCCGCGCGCGTCCCAGCTAGACGGAAGTTCTTTGTGTAAAGATCGGAGCGGTGTCAGGTGCTGCGGAACATGCTACATAATATAAAACGTGCAGTAAACTTGTCGTGGAGTGAGTTTTACTACTGGCTCTAACTCCGAACTCAGCTGGTTAAGCCCGGCCGGGCACAGGCCCCGGATAACTTTCCTCCACTCGAGTAATATACACACGTGAAAACTAACAGTTCTACATGCACACTTGCTTTTTATTCGCAACTTTGTAAACCACACCATTAAGGTGAAACGTGATCGCCGTTTGAAAACCGACAAAGTTTTCGTATTGTTTGTGCGTTACAGGATTACATTATTTTATGACAGGACCGCTTTGTGAATAATACGATTTTCGAAATCGGTAGGTATATTTCCAATATTAAAGTTCTTTGAAACCTAAATTAATTTTCATTCTGCAAAGACTTCCCCTTTCAATTTTGCCATACAATTATAGCAATGAAAAGTAATCCCGACGATATTTAATATCGCAAATTAGTCAAAGCCGGTATGCCGGAGGGTTACATCAGTAATATCGGAGAGCCGTGGGAGGCCGGCGCCGTCCGGCAGCATACAAAAGTTGACGGACATCCGGCGTGATTGAGTGGAGCCCTCCTCGATACAGGCTCTAATGGGTCTCGGTGGCTCGCGGTGGGATGGGGCACCCGCAACGGGAGCTTGTTTGTAAATAGCGCCCGGGGACTACTTGATTGCGATGTAAGCTATATATTCACATCATATCATTAAACATAAAATGGTGGTTTATCATAATATTAAAAGAAAGGAGTTTATTAACGTGCATCCGTTTATTATACTTACAGTGTTATCTATTTCATAAATTAAGGAAAACGAACCAACATTATGAGTGAAAATTGACATGAACTATAATGAGTTGTATCTATTACACCCGAAATTGTCCATACGCCATTGCCAAACCCGTCATAGTTTACCAATAACCAATACATGTTATCGTTATTTCATAACACATGTCGAGGTGTTGCTACGCCATACATTTTTCACTTATTTAAATCTGAGATCCTTTTGATACAACGATCGATGTTTACGAGAATACAAATTGGATTGTAAGTGTATACTCGACTGAGATTTAACAAAAGCATATTGAAGACGGCGAGGAGATGTATGAACGCACACGGCGGATGAAATTGGATAGAAAGCGGGACGTGTCATATAAGCTGCAAGATGATGGAGTTTATAAGCGAGTGCTCGGAGGAGAGAGAGTACCCTCAGCCTCCCGGCTACAAACTCTCTAACAAACTGGTAACGTGTTTATACAGTCGTGATGGTTTTAATCCACGGCATAGTTTTGTTTTTCTTTTCTTTTCCTGATAACTTATTTAACCTAATAACGATACTGGTTTTTTTTGCATAAACTAAAATATTTGGTTTGGGTTTGGTTTGTCAAATGTTTCTCAAAATGTTTTCATGTCCATAACAGCTCAAACGAACAAACAATAAATAAGTAACGCTAAGTCTGCAGAATTTTCTTTTGTTCAATCAACTTTTGAGTCTTGTATTACAACGAACTTATTGTTTCAGACGTCTCGCATTTTCAATTTTAAAACGTTATACGAGCGGACAGCTCTCGTGAAAGAGAACATTCATTATGTTAACAAGGAGAAAAATTTCATCTCCGTTGTTTTCCGTCAATACACTCGCTTTACAAAAGAGAAATTGTACGCCTTTATTAAGGCACCCTTTATTCGCCGATTTCGCGTTGCTTCATGCAGCCTTTGTGAAATCTCAAGTCAGAATCAATATTAATGGCGCACAATGAAGCTAACAGAGTAATATTTCGCTGCAACGTGTAAGCGAGCCCTGTTCCACGAAGCCCGCTTTGAGCGTATCCACATTAAAGCTTGTCCGTTTTGTTCACGATGAAATTAAAATCAAGAGGACGCAGGCGAGAGCTCTCTCCCCCAATTTTGAACAATATATTGGCTTCTATGAAAGGTTTCGGCTTAGTTTTATATTTTGTACACTTTTGAATATATTTTCTCAACTTCACGCAAAAGGATTCGCTGTTTTATATGAGTTAGATTATTACTATAATTGGATTTGGATTGTGTAGCGATAACAAAGGATATTTTTTTCATAGTTCCCTTGTTATTTGTTATATTTAGGAGAGATACGAGTATCATAAATTAAAATCTCATGGAACCCTGAACATATAAATGAACGCTAAAACGCGCAACACGTTCGGTTCGCATTATACGTAGACTTGTATGATATATGAGGGACATGATTCAAGCGGGGCTGGTGTCGCGGTCAGCGGCTCTTTGGCTCAAAGGAAATCTCATTTCGCGAGTATTCCCCGCCCCCGCGACCACCCACCGCGCCACCCCCCGGACATCTATTAAAATTATTTGAGAAAACCCAACACTGTTCCGACTACATCCTCCCGCTCGCTCCAATTTATACCATGTTTTATACTTCATAGCTCTTTTGTTGTTCGATATCGACGGCATCATTGGAAAAGGCCTTTGAAGTGGCCTGTTTTTTACATAATTATTTTACTTTCCACATTTTTTCCACCTTGTTCGTACAAGCGTTTGAAGTTAAATTAGATTAATTATTGAGCTTGTTATGTAAAATGATTTAACTTGATTACGGCATTAAATTATCGAGTTTTATGTCTACGGCAGTTTTTTATCGCGGGAATTAGTCAATATGAATGAATGATTAACGTTTATGTAAATATAGTTAGGTTGTATTAGGCAATAATTAGGGTCGACCTTTAATAATATCATCAAAAATAATAATTAGTGATATTGTGGAAAGAACTTTCACAGCTTACCAAACAAAGTTAAATACACTTAAATGATTATTATTTAATTTGACGTCATCAATCAAAAAACTCCTAAACGCAATTATGATTAAGTAATCACTTCAACGTAATTTATTTCGAGTCACCACTAAAATTTTGTAATAAAATAATCCAAATTATTTTTTTAGTACTGGGCGACTGTGCTGTGCTCGGGTGAAAATATAGAAAACGATTTTTTCCAAATATGAGACCTAGCTAGATCAATTTTTCGCCCTGGTAAACCCCTGCATTGGAACTAACATCGAAATCGTTAGAGTTATTTTAAAGAACGTGATTACATATATTTATCATTTAATGGAATAGGATTTCGCAAACTCTTGCAACAGTCTAAATAAAACTTGCCATTTTGTATAATAATCGAAATAACAGGCGTATGAACCACGGGGCTACGAAAATATCCCGGCTTTCATTAAGTTTGCTACAGATTTGCTACGCCGTAGTCTCGTAGCACTTGTAGATTCACGCTCGGTTGAACATTCAATTAGTTCTACTGAAATTAATTTCCATGACGGAATATTGGTATTTAATATACTGTTATTACGTTTATGAGTAAGGGTACTCCTATATACGGAATTCGTTTAATTATGATATTAATTAAGGGCTCATCATCTGTTGACTATTTGCAATATTTTGGGCGATCTTAATGTATGTTGGAGTAGTCACAACTATTAGTTATAATAACTCCTTAAGAGGAGATAATCTGTTGTGTCTTGATTAAAGACGTTTTTATAAGTATTTAAAAAGGTTTTATACCAACACTCTTAATTTTATGTCAATGCGTTTGATCTGAATTGAACAAGAAAACAAAGATCCGACTTCAGAATATTATTTTCCATAAAATTATTTTCAACAATATCATTACAGGTGGGCGTGTATACTGTGTATAATAGGGCATTGTTACAACTTAATCGTATTCAATAAAGTATAATCCCCGCCGCGTGTAACGTTACATAATTTGATAAATTACAATTGTATCTAAGTGTGCCTATGTACCTTACAGTAATCCATCAATTTCGCACCGTTTCACGACCACCATTATTCGACGGCCGCGAAACAAATGATTACAAATGAATCGGGCTGCGGAGCGCGGGCGCGGGAGCGTTGCCATGGAGACGGGAGACGATCGATGCGAGCTACCGCCCCCGCGCGCCCTCACACCCGCCCCTCAATTAAACAATGATTCACACGCTAAGCGATGAGATGACGAACATGTATAGTACAGGCTGGGATCAGAAGTTATGGCAATCTGATGATTAATATGTGAGGAAACTAATTTTAGGGACCCACCACAAAAATGGAGCATCTAAGTAGGTCGGTAACCAATTAGAATAGGTCGATCTATAATTGAAAATCTCAAGTTTTCTTCTGTGTTAATATAAGTAAAATCATAGTGTAACCAAAACTTTTTTATAGTTCTGTAAAAAGATACGACCTTCCAGCGACTGATCCCGTCAATCGAGGGTGAAGCTCCAAAAGAAGCTATTTACATACGCGCTGGGGTGAACTTACGACCTAATGGAATGATGCCAATGAGTACGAGTATTTGCTGTCTACACACAGCGTGTTGTTTATTTTGCGAGACCCTTGGAATAACAACAGTTGAAACCCCATTAAAGCTTACTGTAGTTGTTGGGTAACGTTGCTATAATCTGTTAGAGTAGTTTCAGTAGAAAGGAACAAGTACTTGCATTTGTAATGGATTTTATTTATAGTTTTGTTTGCAACGTTGTTTGCCTCATACTGACTTGGCGCAATTTCGGTTACAACAAAATAATATTATTTTAAACTGTAAAGATCAAGTGATATCTATATGAAGGTATCGTTTATAAGAACAGCAAGACATAAGAAAAATCGACGAATTTGAAAATTGAATGACTTTTCACTTAATTTTAAAACACGTTATTGCCTAATCTAGATACATATTTGCTAAACACAGCGTTTGAACATTACAATGCTTAAAAACTACTTAATACCAATGTACGTTACTAACAAATCCTTTCAAAGTAGAAGCAGTAAATCTAATCCCGCCACAAATTACCAGTATCTACCTATCTAGCTAAGCATAAGCAGGCTACATGGTACTCGTAGTTGTTTTTCATCAGGCACACTAATTAGGAGCCGTGTCGGACGCGGGAGTCTGTATAATTTGTAGACAAGTTCGCCGTGTAATGAGTTCCCAGTTGCTGGCAGATCCGCCCGCGAAGTATTGACGCACAAAGCGAACTATGAGCAAACTACCCGCTTCATATGAATTATTTCCGCTGGGAAATGTCAGAGAGGCTTGCGTTGTGATATTCTAATTATAGTTTAGTTTTGTTGGTGGCTGAAAGATTTGTTTGATGGCATTGTAAATGATAACCGATCAGTAATGCTTATTCTAACCCATGCATCGACTTCTGTACTGTAAACTCCAAAACGAATGAATAAGAAATGAAAATGAGCATTCATTTTCATTTCTTATTGATTCGTGACGAGGAGTGAGAAACATCAATAGGACGTCGTCAGTCTTCTGTTCCGTAAAAATGTCTTACACTTAATGGTATTTGATGTTAGAATTTAATTTTGATAGGAATGGTAGGTAGGTAGGTAGGTAGGTACGCTTGAACAAACCAAATATTCATTTGGTTCGCTTTGATTTCAGTTAAACAAAATAATTAATTTCCGTGTCCAGTAACAAGTCAAAAATGCATATACGAATGCGTTTCAATTATAGTTTATTCGTAATCTAAACTAATATTATAAAGAGGAAAGATTTGATTGTTTGTTTGTTTGTTTGTTTGTATGTTTGTTTGTTTGCAATGAATAGGCTCCGAAACTACTGGTCCGATTTGAAAAATTCTTTCAGTGTTAGATAGCCCATTTATCGAGGAAGGCTATAGGCTATATATCATCACGCTACGACCAACGGGAGTGAAACAGCAATGAAAAATGTTGCGAAAACGGGGAAAATGTGACGCAAACGAAGTTGCGCCGGTCAGCTAGTTAATAATATGACCGAAACCACATTTAAATTTGAATTTTCAGACGGAACGAGCTTTTTAATTACAACAGATCAACCACAACTCTTGTTTCGCAATATTTATTGGAAATTGGTTCGCGGAGCGGTGTTTGAACAAGCGGCGGCGGTGGAGCGCACTGTGAATTCATTCGGTTCAGTTATAAATATAACATTAAAATTGGAAGTCCGCTGGAGCGGCCGCAACTGCCTGAAAGGCTTTGCTTCCAATCCCAATAAGCGATTGGCTGTGAGCTCTGTGCGCTGCCAACGTTACAGTTACAAGCCACCTAAAATAGCTCGTTTAAATACGAACTCGGAGCTGCCGGGCTTTTATCGGATCAGACAGACTAACTTCGCCAGCATCTCTCCCTTCCGCAAATTAAATCAAGGGCTGTAAAATTATTAGTTGGTTCAATATTTCATTCTACGAAACCATTTTTGAAAATGTTTATACGATGAAATCACTCAAAACAGGAAAGCAGAAGCTTGGTGGAGATGGTGTTTACAATTTAATTAGGCTGGAGGGTCGGTGAGGGCAGATCGCCAACAAAGTAAGCAGAGCTGGGGCTCGGGCGATGTGTGCGAGTGTGCAGAGAGCCGCGGGCAGACGTAAGTGCTACATTTTAATTAAATCCTCATTGGCGGGATACAGGGCGCCCTGGGACACACGTTACGTTTTTTCGTCGTTTCGTCCGCGTTATGCAAAATTGAAACTGTGTTTAAAACTCTCCGCGAGTCGACGCGCTTGCCGTGATAATAATAACAGCTTGCTACGCTACGGCAACTCGTCCGCACCAGGAAACTGGATCGAAATGCTTCTAATTATTTTGGAATGAATGTCGTCACAAAAGCGCCCAATTAGGCAGGCTATGTAACTCGCTAGATGATGCTGCTATTCGATGAAAAATTATTGTCAACAAAAGTTGACAAACACAACAAATCACATTGTGCCTCGGTCATACCATTGTAATTTCCTCGCAATATATTCAAGTGGTGACATCCAACGCTCGAAACAGTCGCTCTTCACATCGAGTGCGATATAAAAGTAACAAAGCACACATGAAACATGAACAGTGTTCGACGGAATACGCAGCTCCGAAACATTTCAATATTCGTCTCGTTAGGTACTTGTTAGTAACTAGCAGCAACAGCTCCCGCCGGGTCGGAGGTACTTGTGCCTACACCACGTCACTCGTCATAGCAACCTGGAAATTAGACAATGAACTGTGAGAGCGTTAACAGTCGGTACCTGCCGACAGGGAGGCAGAGGGCGGCCCCGGGTGGCGTGTCCCGGGAAACAAATGATAAGGCGATTACAAAAAATATATGTACAGTTTTATGTATAAGTAATATGTCCAGGCTACAGGAGGGAAGAAAAGTGGAAAAACAGGTGGAGGAGGCCGAGGGATTTCATTTGCGGAGAGTTGCGGACAGTATGATAAAAAAGATGACGTTGCAAATTCTATTTTGGTTATTTCGTATATTTAAGGTTGTGTATTCGATGTTGGTTGTACGAATGCTGTACAGGTAAAATTTCGATGCTTAAAAAATGATTTAGGAAAATGTCTGGTTGCTCTTTATCGCAGCATATTATTAGCACGAAGACCGCACTTACCAAATACAATAATTTTACATTTTTCAGATGCTCACCAAACCCCAGTCATACTCTGTTGTGTACACACACAAATCCAATTTAATTAATGCATTTTTTTGAGAATGCATAGGTATCACATAAGTAATACTTTACTTTCTTATAGCAGGTAATACATTGCACAATACTTTGACGAATTGTGTGGTATTACAAACGATTTCTGCGCTTTGAGTGCCTAGTATGCTGGCCTCGTGTTGTAGCGTTAGGCACGCGTTAATGCCATAATACTGGCGTGCCACACAGCGCTCGCCTCGCACATTACTGCTCACCCACTTGCGATGGGTTATGCGCTCTCCGACACATTAAATTAGCCGCATAGCTCGTGTGATCTGGATTGATCTCGCCCGTTCTCTGTCAACGAGCAACTTTGTGACACCAAGTATAGGCCTGTTTTAGAATCGATTTCCAGCCAGATTTGTATATTTGTTTCGATTTTAGAGATTTCGAAATTAGTTTTATGTATCGGTATTGTTTTTTCTTTGTTATGATATCACAGATTTTCAGGGTTTCGATGCGTAGACGTAGTATAGCTTTGCCAGGTCTGGTTTGGTGAGATTTTATAGAAAAGTCATTAATTTTATTGCAACACAGTAGTAATTCGTTCAACCCTCAAAACAGCATTAGTGGCATACTTAACTTGACTGAATTAGTTTACTAGAAAACCAATGCTTCAGTTTCAAAATTATACCCCGTGTCGTGTAGAACTTGTGAAACTTTATATTATTACACTTACGTACACATACGCTAGCAAGTTTGAAAACATCGAGGATTGGAGCTTAGGCATGATTATCAAGCATAAGCGAAATTTCTTCATCGGATTACGTGGAGTATGTAGTGCGAAATGTAATAAGTATTTGTAGGGGGTTGTAGGGGGTGCGGTGGGGTCGTGGTGGCGGTGGTCGAGCGGCAGAATCAAGGGCGAGGGGCGCGGGGTGCGGGGCGTGGGGGGCGAGGGCGCGCGGCGTGCGGGGGAGGGAGCACAGCCGGGAGGGATGCTGCGCGGCATGGCGCGCAGATCAATATCTCGCGTCGCCCTGGCAACGCCGCGCCAGACCGAGTGCCTCCCGTACTACAGCCCCGCGCCCGCCACCCGGCCCCCGTCCTGCCCACTACTCGCTTATTTAATACATGCCGTATCTGGGATGCGAGCTTTTTCGTGCTAAATGACAGGGCAACGTAATCGCAAAGTCACCGCTCTCGTAATGGCAGCGCCATAACTGTAGCGTTTTGGTCCCCTTGGCTGAGCATTAAACCGCGGAACGATAACGACGACATTGACCTCGTTACCCGAAGAAAACGTCAATTTTCGTCCGGGACCAATTTATAGCAGGAATGTTCATGTGAAGAAACAATCCTTTGAATTTCAGCCTACTCCACATATGTATATATGCACAAGTACTTGGGTATGTTTCAAGTTCTGGACATAGAATATGGAACAAAGAGTTTATCTGATACTTATTCTGAATACTGTTCAGATGTCCCTCGAGAGATTGTACCACAAAAAAAATTTCCTTCCCTTTTGTAATGAAATTTAATTCAGTTCTCTAATCAGCAACATTACGCTTACCAAAATCCGTTTCTTTCTTTCTTTATATAACTTTGCCCCACACTAGGCATTTCTCATACACACCAGACCCGGAACAACTATTTGTAGGCCGTACAAATATTTGTTTCATGCGGGTATCGAACCCGCGACACGCAGCGCAGCAGTCAATCGCTTAGCCACTCCGCCAACTGTTCCGCCATTTTAATACTTCTCTAAAAAAAACGTATAAATAAAGTATTAATGATGCCAAGCATAATTTAGAAACAAATAGCAAGCAGGGTCTTGCCCGTAGAGTTAAGAGTGGGTATATTAAACCTTCTCCGTCACATTACTCAGTGTGTATTACGTATAATTCCAGAACATTATTATAAAGTTCAGCCAAACAATGCCCTCTTTGTTTCAATAACGCTCACAACAATACCGCTACGTGAACTTAGTAGCCTAACTTCGTCTTATTTATACCGTGGATGTAACTAGAGCTTTGACTAGGGACTATATGAGATAACAAAAGAAAATTCTTGATTTACATAAAAACGTTTTTTCTTAATATAGTGCTTTAAATAAACTTAATGTGGTTTTGAGAACAAAAATGTGTAAGCATATTTTGGTAAAAACACTAGGGATGGAGCTGGCTGCATAACAGGAAGGGGTTGTAAGTTGTACCATTTTGAAACTACAATAATAATTTGATTGTGCAGGGTTTTTTTTTCAAAACAACTAATCATCAAATCATACGTGAACAGGGTGTAAAAGCAGGGCAAACACACAAAATAAATTATCTTAAATTAAAACTACTAAATAATCATCAAATTATTTTATTCAGACGTAAAATATAAATTGAACTCCACATAAAGAACAAACTAATGAATAAATTAAACCGACATTATTTCTTAGGTGACTAGACCAAGTTACGACAAAAATAATTACTAACAAGAAATACTTATTGTAAATGTTAATATTGCAAACAATAAACATGATAAACGTCGTCTTTTCAAATATAAATTAAAAATGGTAAAACGTAATAATTTTTGCAGAAAAAGTACAATCTGGTGTACAATGTGATATCATGAAACAAAGATTCTAAAACGTTGACTAATAACAATATTGTATGACACAGTTGTGATAAAAACGAACAAAAATAAAAAACGTGTCAATATTATTTTTTTACAACCTATTTGTGCGTTAGACAAATTAATGGAGGCAAATAAAGCGTATTATTAAGACGTTTATGAATTAGGGAATTAAGTAACTATGGTAAGAGCTAGGTATTACTTTGCTTTTATTTTTGATATCCTGTCTCCTTAATATGTGTAAAAAACATATTTTTATTTTAATATATTGTGATTAAACCCATCACATAATTCAAAGAACGGTAAAACCTGAAAATGTCCCATGCCCGTGTTGAGAAGAGTGTTCGCGTATGTATTTTCAAAATTGTATGTTCTTTTTCAAGTTTTAAATAAAGCTAAAAAGATCATACTAGACAAGTTTTCAAGGTGTTCTGTAGAAATACAAAAATATAATTATCCGATTCTTATCGAGCCGAATACGTTTCGCAGATATCTTTTAATTATTATATAAGACAAAATAAAATTCCACATAAACAACAAACTAATGAATAAATTAAACATAAATTGACATTATTTCTTAGGTGACTAGACCAAGGTACGACAAAAATAATTACTGACAAGAAATACTTATAGTAAGTGTTAATATTGCAAATATTAAACATGTCTTCTCAAATAAACGTGGTAAAAATTACCCATTTTGCAGATAAAGAGCACATAGCCGATGCTTATCTGGCCAAAACTCTTTCGTAGGTTTAATAAAATATTCCTTATTATCTTAACATAGTATAAAACAACCAACCCGCACAGGGCCCGCGTGGTGGATTACAGCCCACTGCCGCTGCTGATGATGATGAGTATAAAACAAAGTCGCTTCCTTTGTTTTAACGCTGAGATCTGTTACTGCACAAGTTATTTTGATGCGGTTTTCATCAATAGATAGAAAGATTTAAGAGCAAGGTTTATATGTATTTTATCTCTGAAAAAACACATCAAAATTTCCACGCGGGAAGCAGCTAGTAAAATCATAAAATATAAATCGAACTTCACATTAAGAAATATAAATTGACATTATTTCTTGGGTGACTAGACCATTCATGTTACGACAAAAATAAGCAACATTAAATAAGCTAACACGGTAAACAATAAATACAATGATAAATATTGTCTCTTCAAATATATTGTCAAATTCATAAGTAGATACAAAAGTAGTACGCAACAGGCAATCCGCATGCTTATGTTTTCTGTGATTAATGTGAAGAGAAAGAGAAGTGTTAGAGTAAAAGTTATCTAAGAGTTTACGTTTAACCTGCGGTTTACCATAACTAGACAAAAAGCGATGTATCTAAAAGTATCAAGCGATGTTAAATGACATTCAGTGGTCTTCCGTTAATCACGTGAGGTTCAAAAATAGCGGGAGGCGGTCAGCACAAAATCACGATTAATCACGATGGTGGGGGGGAGGAATAGACTGAAAATCACGTGTATTTTTAGTGCGACAAAAAAAAAGGGAAATGAGTGAGTGACGTATAAAATATTTTTTTATCAATATTGATTTCTATTTGGCGGGGGACAGGTATCAAAGTGACCTAAAAATATCACGTGATGAAAGGCTCCTCAGTGCAAATATCGCTATCGCTGTTCGTTTTTCTTTTGATGCAAAACAATTTTCACAGAAAGTTTCACAAATGCTTGCCACCATTTCACCTTCTTGTCTATATTATTCAAAAAACAATAATGCAGCACTGTCACCTTGGCACCCTCTACCCTGCACATCAGCTGTCCTGTAACCTGTAAATGATGATGGTACCCAGAACATAAAGCGTGTAAATAGACCCTTAACCAAGCCAAAGGGCACTTATATTCTCCTCATCATTTCGATATTTTTTTGTTCTGAACCATACCTTCTAATTACCGAGATATTGGAGGTCAAAGTTCCAACTTATTCACCAGTTTAAAAAAAAACTTCTTTTTGAATTTTAAATCTAAAACTAAACTTTAATACAAACACCTTCATAACCCGCTTACTATTTATTCAATGCATCGATTAGCACAATGTTTTGAAAAATACTTGTTTTTAAATTTTATATCTAAAACTGGTTTTTAAAGTTAAACTTTACTATAAATACCTTCATAACTCGTTTGCTATTCAATGCATCGATTAGCACAATGTTTTGAGTGCGTTACATTGAATTATACCGTAAAAGGTGATTTTTCACCCAAAAAAAAATAGCGTCTCATCAATAATTTTTGCGTAGGGTTACTTAGTTTGATGTACAGAATGCTTGATTGGCGGCTTCGTGAAGGGTCTGTTTACACCTTGTATGAATATTCTAGAACGGTAGCTGCGTGAGCAGGGCCACTCCCCGCATGATCCAGTGGTCAGGCTGCAGCTTGGTCGGCAACAGCATGAAGAGGATGTAGTTGGTAGAGTGGCCCGTGGTCGAGAGTACGCCGCGCCGGTCGCCTGTCTTGTACAGCGGACAGTTGTAGAACATGCCCGTCGGGATGTCCTCGCGTTTGATGGGTATCAGCCACACCTGCGGGTACAATAGTACACTCATAATGGTTTGGTAACTAGTACGGATATTGTGGATGCGACGCCGGACTATGTACTGAAGTAGGTATTTTTCAGGATCCGCTGTCCGCATTCGGGCAGCAATCTGTCGGTATCAATTTGGCCGAACCTTTAAGCGGATTCATATTTGACATACAAGACACTCTCAAAAAGGGTGAAGGAAAACATGGTTGCAGCCCACTCCCTTTCATAGAGAGCAGGCCTATGTCCCAGCAGTGGGAACACCCGCAACCATTATGGTTTTTTGTTAAAGCCATCATTTAAATCCAATATCTTCCTGTGCCTGAAGGTTATATATGATCCTGTATTGATACTTCTTTATTCTACTTACTTATGTTTCTTATATTCGGAATTAATATTCCTGCCGAATATAAGAAGCATAAGCCGTCATCAAACGTAGTAAATGTGTTACTGCGTATTCTACCATTAGAGCAATACTAGCCTATACTTGTGCCTAAACATAGTGACTAAGATGTCAAAGTTAAGCCATTTATTTCTAGTATGTCAGTAACAAAACAGGGACACTTTTGAAAGTCAAATACGGAATTAGAATTCGTAAAGGTAGTTCGTACGGAGAAGTTGAGCAAATTAACTCCAACGTTACTCTAAAATGTTTTACAATATTTTGTATTGATAGTCCAAATAAATAGGTAGTAATGAAAGTGCGTACTGACCGGCGGGAACTCGTCGTACAGTACTTTGGGGATGGACTCGTCGACGTTCATCGTGTCCATGTTCCACCGCGCACCCTCCATGAACAGGCCGTGGATATACACACCCTCCTCCGGCGGTTCCGGCAAGGTCCACTCTCTCTGTACCTGCGTGACATCGGAACAATGCAATAACTATCTATTCTTCACATGCACTCGCGCTTTTATTTTCCAGACAGATTCACAACGAATGTTATTTAGAAGTTAAAATGTGGTCTGTACAACCTATGGTCTAAGGCAGGTGGTAGAGTAAAAGAACACCAATAAATAAATGACCTCGACCACATCACATTATCGCTGTCACCGCTGACACAGCCAATGAGACTGTACACAAAGCTTTAACATGATATATCTAATTTTAGTTACTTCATAGTGGAAGGCGAGCTGGTCGATGGGTATCTTGTACTTGCGCGCGTAGCTCTGCTGTGCGGCCGTGAGGAATGCTTGAGGGAAGTAGAAGCCGGACAGCCAGAACACCGACGGGGGCCCATGCTCGTGCCAGTGCTGGCAACAAATAATCCCGCTAAGTAAACCTTCGTTAAATCTAAACAAGTGTGTGTTGATAAACTGCATCGCGATTGTCGCATTCATGCATTTACATTCTCGAGAAACAGTCTCCGTGTAATGAAGCCTAATGAGGCAACACTTGTCATGACTTATTCGTTTAATAATGGATGTAATAAGACCCTTCACGAAGCCGAAAAGCCACTTGTTGTCCCCGTCATTACGATTTTTTTTTCAGGACCTTATCTGGATACCTTCTATGTGGTTTCGGAGATATTGGAGGTCAAAGTTCCATCATTTCCATTTTTTTTAAACAAGTTTTTTTAATGAATTTTAAATACCTTCATGAATCCTGCACTATTCAATGGATCCATCAGCACAATATTATGAGTACGTTACATTGAGGTCTGTCGTAAACCGTGATTTTACACCCCAAAATAAAAATGTTTCCCAGCAACCATTTTTGCGTAGAGTTACTTAGTTTGGTGTACAAAATGCTTCGTTGGCCGTTTCGTGAGAGTATATTAACATATTTACACCTTGTATATTGCAGTATCGCATCGAATTTCCAAACCTCGCGTCAGATACTCGTTTGAAATTAAAACTATCTAAGCACCTACTCTCTGTATGGTGTCGGACGTAAATAATAGCACCATTCCATATCTTCCCGTGGGTGTCGTAAGAGACGACTAAGGTACTAGCCAGAGAATGGGCAGCAGCGTTCTCTGTGCTTTTGTGACAACCGTACTGCGATCGCCAACCCGCCTGCCAAGCGTGGCGATTAAGGCAAAACCCTCCAAAATATCAATGTGGCGACACTTGGGGGAGGCCTATGTCCAGCAGTGGACGTCTTTTGGGCTGAAATGATGATGATGAATGATGAAGTACCTACTATAATTTAACCAAGTATAATCGTCAAAATTCACTACGCATGTTTATATGTTTATCTACACATTCATAACGCGAAACAGAAATGAAATTACCCTACAATGTTCTTTAGTCAGCCATGTGTAATGATCACACGACTGAGTTCAGAGTCAGATGTATGTGCCCGTGCATGAGTATAACGCAGGCACGGTTCCAATTCAAGCAATATTTGAATGTATTTTGAAAGTAAAACTACATTTTGTTCGGCTAAAGATAGAATGCCGATTTTTTAAAAATCCTTTAGACCAGGGTCGATAATTTTTTAAACCAAAATAAATCATAGTAGGATGAAACCCATTGGAAAAGGAGGAGAATATTATAAAAATGAAAGGAAAAATAATTTACGGGTAATCTGAGATCGGGAAAGGGAAGGGGGGAGCTTTTAAGGGTCAAAAACGGTTTATATCGATTTCCGGCAAAACTACAAGTCCTATGGAAAAAAGTCAAATCGCAAAGTTGTAGGTAATAAAAAAACCTATAACTTTTGTCTTTACACTTTTTTCGCATAACCTCAAAATTTATGTGAAAAATTCAAAAAACCAAGTTTTTGGTTTTTTATTTTTATCTTCTACAATATTTTTTTTTGTTTTTCACGATATTTGGTGAAAACTTACCTTTTTATGTCCCAAATACACTGTAATTTATTTCATTTGAAATATATATATTTTCATCTTATTTTGACTTAATAATCGAAAAAGCACCCTAATTTTCAATCGAAAATTCACCCGTCAAAATAGCAGCTTTTTTCAAAAAGTTGGTGTGCTTTCTGTCCGTTGAAATCTCTACTTTCCATCCTACTATTCTTTTTTTTCACTTTTTATTATGTATAAGGGCTTCTACCCTGGTCTATTTTGGTTTGGCGATCATACAAAGGCATTTTGTTTAATTCATCTACTTCATTCACCTCCTCCTCAACCATCTAACCCACTGTCAGTTGTTTTTGCCCTATTTGTCCGGCCATATTCTGGGTTCAAACCTCGTCCTCGTCCTCCAAGGGTTGATTTTTGAATCATTATAACAGCTATGATGTTTGTATACCAAAGCTTTGTAAGCGTCATACTTATTTCGCAGTTAAAAGTAATCTGACGATGGGGAAATTGCCCTTTTTTAAATAAAAATGAGTATACCTGTAAGAAGTGGAGTCTCTGGAGCAGATCATTGAAGTAGGCGGCGAAGGGCTTGAGCGAGGGGTAGCTCTTGCCGGCCCACAGCGCGGGGATGCGCCCGCGCACCATACTCGTCAACACCTCCTCCGTTATGTCGTTCAAAACGCTGACGCCTGAACACGTAACGATTTGATTACTTTAATAAGGGATGATCACTATTTATTTTTCTTTGCCTGTCGGGTACATTATTGAAAAGTATTGGACACGTATTTTTTCTTTTTTCACGTGGTCATAAAATTATGGAGATATATTGAGTTGAAATGGCGCATGACGTCACTTGTAGGTGATTTTATGCCTACTTATGACGTAGTGACCATTCTCAAACTTTAATGAGTTTTGACTAAGTAATTTTTTGATATTTTGATAAAACAAAAAATACGTGTCTAATATTTTTGTATTACCTGTCTGACGGACAAAACAGAATTTCGTTATCTTTACCCAGTATTATCCCCTATTGTAGATTATGCACAAAGGAGATAAAGCAGTGTTTTATGGCACGGGCGCTATTTTGAATCCCGAACGCAGTGAAGGATTTAAGCTCGCATAATCAACATAGCTGGAATGCAACCGTCTTTTCTGGTTGAACAAGACGGCTTACAACACACAATTTTGTGCTCCACTGGAAAATATCGCAGAAACCAAATGATTGAGTAAATTAACAGTCTAGTTTCATAAAAATATCTTTAGCAGTATTTGGCGTAATGAACGTCTAAAAACTGTCGCCCTTGCCAAAACAACGAATTCGATCTACAGAAGGCCTATGAAAAAACTGACCTAACATACAGTAAATTGGAAAAGGGCATCAGAGGTGGCACACTTACCCTGCACAGCTCCAATGACGGCTCTAGAGCTGGTTCTGACGACTTGGACCAGTCTTTCGTATCTCGCGGCTTCCTGTATGACCACAATGGACATGGGCGTCATGTCCGAAGGCTTGATGTCTCCTTCGTGTGATGGCCCCGACAGGATCTTGTCAGGCAGGCGCTTCAATACGTCTTCAGCCATGGACATGGCTAACATCTCTGGCGTTATCTCTGCGTCACCAGCGGCTGCCATGTCCTGAGTTAAGACACGTGCAATTCGAATTTAAATTGTGCTTACTTTGTAGAATACAATTTTTAAGAGTTTCTCCTTGTAACAACGAATCATTTCTTGAGTTATGTGACGATAGATCCATTTTCTTCACAGAATAATAATTTTGACTAGGTATTACTTCTACAGATACGTGGGATACGTACGTGGACATAAAAACCATGATTTTTCTTAATAAATTTTAAATTATAAAGTTATACAGTTGGGCGTATCTTTGGTTTAACGTTCGATATAAGATTCAGTTACCTGGTACTTTTTCTCGAGATCCTTTCAGGCATGAAAATGAGAAATCGACATTAATGACCGCACTAATTACATGAACAATTCTGATTAATTTAAATGGCTTACCACACGGTCCTGCTCCATTGCACCGACGATGGATGAAACATAAGGAATAACACATGATATAGATGGATTAAGTTATTGCTAACGAGTAAAAATCTAATAACAGGAATAACAATAATTTAAAAACAACAGTGTCAATACTACTTATTTATGACTGTGATGAGCTCTAGGTATTGTTAGTAATCTAAATCAAGTTGAATGATGTAAATTTCTAATTACAAACATTACTACAACTAACATAGACTTCAATTCCATAAAATTGCGTTATTTACGGTGTCGAGCAAAGGATTTTTTATACATTTGAAGTAATGTTAAACTAATTTTCTTCAAAATGCTTCGGCTTGGATAATGAAAACGTGTGGGTGGACCTGCGTCAATATAGCTGTGTGGAGCAGCTCCTCGGCCTCGCGGAAGTGCTTGGTGATGTCTGCGTTGGTGTGGAAGCCGAACACTGCGGGCGGGGTGGCGGCCGGCAGCGAGCGCGCAAACTGGATAAAGTCTCCGTGCTCCTTCAGTGTCGGGATGTGGTACACGCCTGTAGAGATCAGTGCCTCACATGTTATTAATGTCCAATCGAAGCTTCGGGTTCGGCGAAAAACCACCTACGGCCAAACCTGAGGCACAAACTCAGCCAAAATGGGCCGAAGATTTGACCGAAGCCAAAAGGTTTCCAGCAAGCGCAGAAATTGAATAAACTTTTAGCAAATACGCAAGACCATGATCTAAGGAAAGGCGACGCGCGGCATGGGGAGGGCAGGTTCTTCATAATAACATTTATACCTACACTCTAACACATAATAATTCCACCTCTTTCATATTCACTTGTACCTCCTTCCACACAAACACGAACTTAATAATAGGTCTTTACCTATGAAATTGCCGTATTTTAGTACAGACTTTTTCAAACAAAAAAAAGTTTTGATTGGCTATGAGTTCTAAATTCAAATTAATTTTGTTTTAAAAATATGACATTCTATTTACAAAATCAGTCTTTTGTTTATTGATTAGCGTTGTATTTTCATTACATTCCAACATTTTTCCTCATAATGGATACTTTGAAATTTCGTGTAATTATGGAATATGAGTTCCGTCGTGGCACCAACGCGGCACAAACGACCCGTAACATCAACGACGTTTACGGAGAGAACTGTACAAACGAACGCACAACCCGTTATTGGTTTGCTCGGTTCCGTTCTGGGAATTTTGACTTGAAAAATGAACCTCGTGGTCGTCCGGAAACTTTGGTCAACAATGATGAATTAAAGGTGATTGTTGAAGCTGATGAAACTCAATCTACAGCTGAGCTGGCAGCAGCTTTTGATGTTAGCATTAAAACAATATTGGTCCATTTGCGACAGATTGGCAAGATAAAAAAGCTTGATAGATGGGTGCCCCACGAACTTAACGATCGCCAGCGCAACGTACGCGTCAAGACTTGCCTTGCGCTGCTTAACAGGCACAGAAATGAAGGAATTTTGAACCGAATTGTTACGTGCGACGAAAAATGGATTCTTTTTGACAATCGAAAGCGCTCAGCAAGATGGTTAGATCCTGGTTCGGTACCAAAGCAATGTGCAAAACGAAAAATGACCCCTAGAAAGGTGATGGTCACAGTTTGGTGGTCTAGTGCTGGTGTGATTCATCATAGCTTTTTACAAAACGGCGAGAGCATTACTGCAGATGTGTACATTGAAGAACTGACCACAATGATGGCGAAACTCGCACGTCTGAAACCAGCTTTGGTCAATCGGTCATCTCCACTGCTACTTCACGACAACGCGCGGCCCCATACTGCACAACAGACCGTCTCTAAGCTGCATGAGTTGGGTTTGGAAGCTCTCCCTCATCCGCCATACTCACCAGATCTTGCGCCTTCCGACTATTACTTTTTCCAAAATTTGGACAACTTTTTAGCGGGAAAAAAATTCAATTCCCGAGAGGCAGTACAAAACGCCTTTGAAGAGTTTGTTGTCTCCCGTCCAGCTGATTTTTTCAAGAAGGGCATCCATAAACTGCCACAGCGTTGGCAAAGATGCATTGATTGCAGGGGTGATTACTTTGAATAAAAGAAATAAATAAGTTCGAAAAAAAAATACTTTAACTTTTTTCAAACAAAACGGCAATTTCATAGGTAAAGACCTAATATTTCCTTTTTAACTTTAGACTTCGATTTCTGATTGGCCAAAAATGGACCTTCAGTCTTCACTTTATCAGCACAGTATTTTTAAATTTTACACGTTATTTAATTTTACCAATGTTATTAATTTTACCAATGTTATTAATTTTACCAATGTTATTAATTTTATCTTTTAACTTTTTATTTTTTCTTTATGTATATAAGTAACAATATAATTCGATTGGAATTTGTGCAGAAAAAAAAACTTTAATGTGTTTGTTTATGTTTTCGAGCGTATGGCACTCGTGAGCTGCAGCTGAAAATCAGCATCATTGTGTTGCCATCTGGCATTATGCTGAGCTGAGGCCCTTTTGGCATTATAAGTCTTGTTTGTTCATTTATTTTGTATAATTTTTAAGGTGTTACTAATGCCAAATAAAATCATTTTTTTTTCTTTCTTTATACAAGCTGGTGTTTTGCATCCTCGTCATAGTTTTTCAAGGAGGTAATGGCTAATGATTCTCGACCGGAATCAATAATAAAATGGGTAGGTAATTTATGTTAGTCTTATTTACGGAAATCGGTCGTCTGATCCTCGCCCAATAACCGCGATTTCACGTAAACAAACAATCTCAAACGCTTATTCGATAATTTCTCATTCCATAGACCACGTTAACGAGCCATAGAACGTTAAGGAGATTATTCTGAAATACTAACAAATTTAAACAACAAAAAAGAAGCGTTTTTTAATAATTAACTAGGTACCTTAATTTAAATTGATTATTTATGTATTTTGTTAAACCCTCCTGAATTTTGACGAGGATGCAAAACAACACCTTGTATTATATAACTACAAGTCATCATTTCACCTGCCTATTCCCTATTGGGCTCGGCTTCAAGTCTAACCAGACGCAATCAAATAGTAGTATTTTAATTTTAAATGGAGCTACTGTTAAGCTGATCACACATTAACTGGGTAACAAGTAACAACCTAAACCGAAATCCAGAGGCATACATTTTGACATTGTGTTATCATCTGCAAAGCCTTTTCCAATCCCTGTTGGGGTCGGTTCCAGTCTAACAGGATGCTGATGAATACCAGTATTTTAAATGGAGTGATTGCCTGTCTGACCTTAACAACCCAGTTGCTAGGTAAAAGGATACCCTAGGAAAGACTGGTTGTCCGACTTACGGGCCACTGACTACCTGTAACGACTGACAAAGATCTACAAATGACAGCCGGGATCAACGGCTTAGCGTGCTTTCAGTGGCATAGAGGAAACCCGGTATGTAATGAATGGCCACCCATCTGCGGACCGCCTTAGGCAGGCGCGGCTTACCCTTGAAGATCGACTCGTCCAGCTGTTATTATTTACCCACGAGATGTTACGTTACCACGTAACAATGCTTTCTCACCGGTGGGGTCGAGCGGGTAATTGAATTCCTTGAGAGCCTTAGGGTTGTAGAACTTGAAGAGTATGGTGTTGAGCGTGCGCCGGTCCCAGTCGTCAGTCACACGGCCGCCGTAGTTGCACTCGCCCGTTAAGTACCGTAGCGCTATAAATTGTACGTCCTGGGTACAAATTAATCATATCATTTAGTATCAATCTTTGGGTTCCGTGAGAAAAATGCTGAGGATAGCCTGGATGACCAAGGAAAACTGGAAAAATGGAAGAAGCCAGTAGAGGACTGTAGGTAGTCATCAGATTAATAAGAGATATGTACGGTGTACAAAGGAGATAAGTAATCAAGTTCTCATACTAGTAGTATGAGGACTTATCTCCTTTGCAGACTGTACACAAGCAGCAGTTAGGCGACTATTTACATGCAATGCAGGTGTCGTGTTTTTGAACAAGCCGCAAAATGCACATGTGCGTTGACGAACAGATTGACACACTATTTCAATTAGCTTTTTCATAAGATTTACCAATATCTCTACTGTGAATTGATTTAAATTTAAAAAGTCATTTTATAAATTATGAATCGGCTAGCTTTTTTCACGGTTTTGCTCGTGTTATGGTCGGAAATTATCCCAGTTCTTATTTCTTTTTCGTGTGGTTATTGCCCATCCTGGTATCAGAGTTTTGATGCCGACCCCAGGCCTCTGAGTGGGTTGGATTATCTCCCTTTTTATTTTATTCGCAACGTTTCGGACTCAATTAAAGCTGTCCATGTTGCAGCTCAATCAACTCATCAACAATAAATGTACCTACCAAACAAAACTGTAACTCTCTCTATCAATAATTAGACAAATGTTTCGAATGTTTACTTTTACTTTTAATTATCATTATTTTTAATAAATGCTTATCTCATATTATTATTGTGTTAATTTTTCGGAAATGGTACGAAAAGTAGAGTATTTTTCTCGGTGATAAAGCTGTCTTAGTCTTGGGTGAAACATTATTTGGTTATTGGTTAACACCCTCGCTACGCTCGGGAGCAAACCTCGAGTCCTTCGTTACGCTCGCGACTTAAATCGTCACCCGCGACAAAATACAGTGCTTTATCCCCTTGGTTAATAATCTACTATTTGAAATCATAATTTGGAATTTAATATTTCGTGACTCGATTCACAATTCTAGCGAATTCACAAAGTTGTAAAAAGATTTTATGGCATGTGGCACATCACTAGCAAGAGGATAGACTAGAGAATTTTCGAGGGAGTTGGAAGATCCCGGTCGTTTTTGTTTTTTTTTTATACCCATGTAAATAGCTGCAACATGGACAGCTTTAATTGAGTCCGAAACTTTGCGAGTAAATTAAAAAAAAAAAACTAGATGGTTAATGTCACTTATTTTGAATTTAAAAGTACTGGAATACAATATACATCTAAATAAAATTAAAATTCAGTGTCTACGATTCATTATTTTTTAATTTTTATTTGAATGTAAAGTTTGGGTATTTTATTAATAAAACAATAAAAAGTCGATGAATAAAAATCCACAGGGCATGAGAATTGTTTAGGGGTCTGCAAGGATAGCAGATGACCCCCCCAGTAAACCATTTCAGTTTGGCACACGATGCACCAAACACCCTGTATAGCTTCCTATTAGTGAAAGAATTTTCGGAATCGGTCACCATCATCTGCCTAGCCTTTTCCCAAACTATCTTGGAGTTGGCTTCCAGGCTAACCAGATGCAGCTGAGTACCAGTATTTTACATGAAGCGACTGCCTATCTGACCTCCACAACCCAGTAACTGGGTAATACCGAGTAATACGATACCCCTCGGTTAGACTGGATGTCAGACTTTTGGCTTCTGACTACTCGTAACGATTGTCAAAGATCTACAAATGACAGCCGGGACCAACGGCTTAACGTGCTTTCCGAGGCATGTAATTGTAATTTTCGGAATCTGTTAGGTCAGTAATTAAGAAGCTTAACCCCTACATCCAAACTTACAATCTTAACCCCTTTTTTAATATTAGGACCTATAGATAATATTAGGAACTATAGATAATATACGACCTATAGATAATATGAGGACCTATAGATAGTATTAGGAACTACAGGTAATATTAGAAACTATAGATAATATTAGGTACCTATACATTTACAGATAGTACAAATTCACACCCTATTCTCTACTCACATCGTATTCATTGAGGAACATATAGAGTTGAGTGACGCTGATCCTAAGGTCCGTCTCGTTGAACTCGTAGTGAATGTTCCAGCCCAGCGGGCCAAACTGCCTGCGCTCCTGAATCACGGCGTGGAAGAAACATAGGGCAAACAGCAGCTTCTTGAAGTTCTCCGACTGCTTGTTGCCTTCGAACCATTCCTGGTCGTTGATAGGATCGCTGCTGAACGAACGAGCGATGTTTGCTCGCAGTCCTGAATTTTGATAAACAAACATTAAAATTAAAGAAAACAATCGTTTATGCGAGTACAAGGTCAATCAAACGATCAGTCTTGTTTTTTACAAAATTTATCATGTATATCTTAACACAACCGAATTCGAATCTGCTAATTCGAAATGTGTCATAAACATTACCTTGTGGCGGCTCATTGGTCATCTTGACACCGTTTTGCAGAACATACACTGGGAAATGAGCAGCAGGGTATGACGTTAACCAAAGCCTAAAGTCAGGATGTGTGGTGTCTTGAGTCAGCCCTTCACAGATCTGGAAAAGGATAACATAATAAACATATCGAGATGCAATGCAACAAACTTATTGAATAACGTAAAAGAAGAAAGTAAAAGGAATGATACTGATAAATTACCTTTTCCAGCGTGGGCATCCAACTCTTAGCCAAGTGACAGTTCTGCAGAACCACCCATGTGCCGCTCCGAATACCTTCGTCAATAAGTTTGACTGCAATGGGACCTTGACCTTGACCCAGAGACAGCGAAAACAATCGGGAAGAACCAAAACCCTGACAAATATTATTTACAACATTAAAAAGTGCATCCAATAAATGAACTTTGTTACCTTAATGGTGATTGCAGTTTACCTGATCGTCTGCAAACTTCAGTAGTGTCTCCATAGGATCAGAGCCGGGTGTGAGCACGAACAATAGGGGGATGCAGCAGTGAGAGTCCGCGTATGACGATGCCAGGTCAAAAAGTGGGGGTTCCACGAACTTGCGGCCCATTGTAGCTTTAAAAAAAATTCAGGAACAAATGTATTTAAATTACGTTACAACACTCCCAACAAGTGATGACCATGATATTTGATTCGCTCACCAGTAACGTAATTCTGGACTGCCGGTACCATCATGTCCAAACGCATGCACCGCAGCACTAACAATTTCTGTAAGAATGAATACCAATAAAAGTTTTGATTTCATGTTAGCAGTTGTAAAATTAAGCATTAACTTATTATGTTTGTTACCTCAAACAAGTTAAGTTTCGTATCCCATGGTGAAGGCAAAGGCTGATCTTGTGGGTCAGGCGAATCACAATATACCTCCCATTGTGGTATATTTGCCATAAAATGTTCCAAAATGCCATTGAAAGCTGGTATTTCATTTAATCTGCCGATATTACAAACTGATTTTAAAGCAAATTCAATCGTCTATAAGTTCCGTGAAGTTTTACCAGCTTTTGTTTTGCACAAAAAAAAACATATTATTCAGGCTGATACTTGAAAAATGGGTCCTTAGAAGAAAGAACCTTAATTGATTTATTAGACGAATAAGAAAGATCTGAATCAACATAACATAATATTTCAACGAGACGATATTTGAATAACTCTGAAGTATCAAAACGAAAGCTGGCATCATTTCCTTAGATAAAACTTACGCGTTGAACTCGGACCAGGCTTGTGGGCTCAGGAACGTCACAGGGTTGGTGCCCAAGCTTCGAGGCTGCCCGCCGCCAAAAAGGAAAATTACGGAGCCCCTTTGTACCACCCCCTTTGCTATCTCTAGCGTGATTACGAGTAATAGCGAAAACACAATTTTATCCTGTAAAATGACAAAACCTTTCAGTAATCTGTACTTGAAACTGTGTACTTAGTTGGATATAGGCACAGACAACAAAACTTAAATAAAAGCCTAGGAGGCACCAAGGAGATAAATTGAGCAATATGCGGTGGGACCTGATATCTGCTATCTGTGGTTTGTAACATGTTCTGCGACACGTTGATGAGCCACATAATGTCGCAGCGGCAGTAGATTCTATGTTGCACGGCATGTTAGCTTATACCTTAATAAATATAAGGCTTAGGCCTTCCTAAGCCTAAAATCATATTGGTTACACACTGACCATCAAATTGCCAGAAGCGAAAGAAAATTTTAATTTCGCGGGATAGCCGACGCTTCCTGCTTAATGAATGATTTTATAAATTTTCTTTCAGAACCTTGACCACTTATAGACTGTTTTACCTTTTCAAACAAACTTCTGCAGATGTTCGAGTAAAGGGAGAGAGTGAAGTAGCGCTTCAGTATATCCAGCCGTTCTTCAATCTCCTCTACCTTCTCAGTATTATCGATGGTAGCCACGAACAAACCTTCGAACCAGCCCAGCGAATACTGGTACATTGGATCAATATGCGCCAACGACGCTGAAAATAATAAGATCTTAAAACCTTCAAGATTAAGGTTTGTTTAAAGAAATACATATTTAACAACACTTGTAACGGGATATTTACCAGAATCGAGTTGTGAGTGACAGTGGTAGTGGTACGGCGCGCAAAAAACGAACAAGAAAGAGGGTAGACCGTTTTGTCTGCTCATAAACATCCACCCGCAATAACTTCAGTTTATCCGTGATCATGGCGTTTGCAACAGCGCCGAAATATCGGGAACTCATAATAAATAATAAACATGGTAAATATCCCGTTACAAGTGTTGTTGATAGTGTTAGTGACCATGTCAGTTTAAAAACTTATAATACATATTTTATAAACTTTCCCCTCGCCACTGCAGCACATCGTTAAATATTTACCGATGAGGAAAAATAGTTCGGTTGAATGCACAGCAATGGGCACGTAGTCGTCACGAGCGACGTCAATAGCTGCCTCCGTTATCGCGGCCACCTCCTGCTTCTCTTTGATCTCATTCGACATCTCTTTGGCAGAGTTCAGGATCTAAACATTCACAATTAATGTAAAATATTAAATGAGAACTGCTGCATAAATCGCATTCCCTATCTAAGAGTGGATGCAACAGGCGTTGCCCTAATAGAATGCGCCGCAAAGTATTTGAATGAATGTATTTGAGTATTGCCCAAAAAACTATTGTCACAATCATAAATCTTCATTTATCTCGACATCAAGAATAATAGGCACTGGTTCGTTACCTGGACAGCTTCTTCATCTTCCAATAAATGTTCAGAAGTGGACAGTACAGTTAATATTTTCCTTTCAATGTCCTGTAAGAGCCTTCGATGCTCAGCACTTTGCGTGGTGAGGTCAGTCTTGGCTTGCTGTAGATCGGGCCGCTCCCGGGCAACCACCCGCGCCAGCAGCTGAGCTTGCAACCCATCCATGGCCAACATAAAGTTGACGAGAGTCACTCGCACGCCTACTTCGGGTAGGTAATGCGGGTTCGCCAATTTTGTACTGATGTATAATCTAAGAAAAATAGTAAGTTTTTACAATCTGACATCCTTAATAGGATACAGCAAGCAGTTCGGTAACTTGTTTTGAACATAAAAAAAAACCACAATAAAGCACACGGAAATATCGTTTTAGGTTGGATTTTCAGCAACTTACTGATAAAGTTCACTAAGACATGGGAAGCATTTGTGTTTAACATTTATGTACTCACTTAAAATCTTTACTGTATTCAACAATGGTATCACCAATTTTAATGCAGAGGGCTCCACCTTGTCGGAAAGTCTGCTGTTGAAGTAGCGGTTCCAGCATTGGATCCAACTCCTCTAATACATTTTCTAGCAAAACCTGAGTGCGAGACAAATCTTATAAACGCTGAAGAATGGAATAAAAAATCGCTAACGTACAAATAAGACCGCGATTAAACGATGACATCGTGACATATTCTGCAGTTACGATCGACATCCATAAACCGTGGTCTGGTTGCACCTTGAAACAAGATGAATTTCATACCGGCTGTCCAAATTGCACAGCGTTTTCCAAGACGCGACCCAAGTCAGCCTGCGTCAAACGCACAATGCTGATGTTGTTCGGTTTTTCCATATTTTTGATCCAGCGATTGGCTTGGCCTTGAGGATCAATCATCAAAGGCCAACGTCGAGCTGTCCTGTATCACATTATAATACGCTTTTATTGAATGTTAAAAATACAGGTACACAAATTAACTACATTTGCGAACTTGCACTGCTAGTCAGCAGTCTTCAATATTTTGTTAATCTTCGGCTGATTGCACACCATTACTTTTCAGACAGAATGTTTGCCATACTTAGAATTACGTTTTTTTAGTTTCTAAACTTTAAGTAAGCATGACACAATTTTAATGTCCGTGCTATGTCCCACAAGATTTTTACTTCGTAACTACCTAAAAGGGTTAAACTCACAAACACACTTTCGCAATACAATAAAACATAATACTCATATCATTAAAATTATGTCACTTAGAACTGGAAATCTGTAGTTATAGGGTTTTGTGATGGGTGCTCATAACCACTGCTCTCAAAACAGTGAAGGGAAACATCGTCAAAAATCAGACATTTTCGAGAACCTCTAAATCGAATATATGTGTCATTTACCAACACGCACTCACACACTCTCACAGGGAACAAAGAACGGGTATCTGTCCCAGCACTGGGAAAATTGCGGGCTGTAAACATAACATTACGTGTGGTGTACACCGTCTATTTCTCATATCTAAAGCATGAGGATCAGGATGTAAAGTTTCTCAGCCTCAATAGAAAAGGGATCAGGGATCTTCCGAATAGTCGGGTATTGTGTTGGTGTGTGACAAACGTGACGGCTATGGATATCGTAATCTCGAATGTGCGATGTAAGATTTGAGTTGGAATGTTGCGTGATAGATGTTACTAGACTGACTTGATGATGATGGCGCTCTCCACACTGAAGTCGTCGGCGGGCAGCCCGTCGATGTTCCACTGCTGGATGGTGACGGGTTCGCCTAGGACCGTGATGAGGCTGTAGTCCAGCGTGCACACGATGCCGCAGTCGTGACACGCTTGTGCCCAAGATAACATCTAACAGTGACAGCGTTTTAAGTAAATTAATAACAAAACTTCTACTGTCACTTACGAGATATCTTCCGTCCGATGAGTACTTATTACATAAGCCAAAGCAAGTGTATAATGCTGTTTGAGCAGATTTGCCCAAGTTTTTTTTGTTGATTTGATTTGTTTGTTACGTAATCGTATGCGGGCAAATCTGCTTAAAAATCTGCGCAAGTAATAGTAATAATTGAAGCTTTACAGAAACCACACAACAAAAAAAGATCTACTAAACTGAATAGCCCTTGAATATTTTATTACATACCTGAGAGTTTCGAAAACTTGCTGTAAATGGTCCAAGATACGCGATGATTCCAGCAGCAATTAAGATATCCCCTGAAAGTACAACAAAATCAAGTAGAACAAGAATTAAATGAATAATTAATAAACTAGCAACTCTCGGGGACATTCGTACGTCGTTGCAAAAATCCATTTTTCATCCCACCATCTCGGAAAGAGTATTTTTACTCTTCGATATCTGAGTGCAAAAGCCGTTTTTATTCTCTAGAGGATAAAGTAAATTGAATTTAGAACATAGTGTGCACTAAGTTTGTGAATTAAAAAAAACCTTAAACCTATTTACTGCTACCTCTATGGTGCCGAATATATCATACAACTTTTTTTAAATTTGTTAAAAACTCAGACTCGGAACCTTCTTGGTGTTCTTTTTTCAATTTGCTTTGTACGCGGTTCTTTACGCGGCATTTTTTCACGTCATTGTTAATTATACCGGAATATTATTTTGTTATAATTTAAAGATTATTCTGTAATACTTACCTGTCATAATGTAGTAATTAATACCTAAACTGAAATAAAAGTGTACCTATCTTGTGATTGTAAACGTTTTTTTTTTGCATTTAGTCATTTCCTCGCTGAGGTGGAATGAAAAGTTACGTGTTGCACTCGAGTGCAAAGATTTTTCACCTCGTGCTCTTTTGATTCCCTCGCTAACGCTCAGGATTCTAATTTTGAATCACTCGCTGCGCTCGTGATTCAATTTTAGAATCCTTCGCTTGCTCGGTCATCAAAATTGAACACGCGGTTAAAAAGCAACTTTGCACTCTTGTATAACAAATAACTATTATTTATTTCAAATTACCACAGTGCCTCTATTTTTATACAAAACGAGAGGCAAAGAAACTGTGGTATTTTTTTTCTGAAAACTTATTTAAAAAATAATCATCATCATCATTTCAGCCGAAAGACGTCCACTGCTGGACATAGGCCTCCCCAAAGTGTTTCCACATTAAAAGGTCCCGTGTGACTCGCAAAAAAAAACTCCCAAAAAATAATCCAATAATAAAAAATAAAAAAAAAATTAAAAACCCCCGACACAAAAAACTTCTAAAAAGCCAAAAATAAATTAATCCAAGCGTCGTAGCGTCGGGGGACCGCTAAGAAGACCGCTTAGTACAAGCACAGAACAAAGCGGACCCCCGACGCTACGACGCGACGCTTGGATTAATTTATTTTTGGCTTTTTAGAAGTTTTTTTTGTCGGGGGTTTTTAAATTTTTTTATTTTTTTTTCATGCTTTTTTATCTCATATTATTTTTTCTTAGCCTTGACTGTCCCACTCCTGGGCATAGACCTCCCCCCTTTCCTTCCAATTTTCTCGGTGTTGCGTCTCTTCTCGCTAAGGAAATGAATAATAATTATGAAATATTCTTATTAGTAGAACTCTTTTAAATTAACTCTTTTCAAATTTTCCAAAATAAATTAATTATTTTGGAAAATTTGAAAGCCGAAGGTTGTTTTTACCGATTGATTGTTGTATTTTTTATTAATTTTTGTTACGAATAACAATCTGCGCTAGCCGATTACATTAAATTATTGTTTGTGTAGGGTCGAGGAGGTAGTCCAGTCCCAATCTTACCAAAGGGTATCGTATTATCTAGTACTGAGTGTTGTAGAGGTCAGACAGGCAGTCATCATCATTTCAGCCCAAAAGACGTCCACTGCTGGACATAGGCCTCCCCCAAGTGTAGCCACATTGACATTTTTGGGGGGCTTTGCCATAATCGCCACGCTTGTTACAAAAGCACAGAGAACGCTGCTGCCCATTCCCTGGCAAGTCCCTTAGTCGCCTCTTACGACACCCACCGGAAGATATGGGATGGTGCTATTCTTTACGTCCGACACACTATACAGAGCAGACAGGCAGTCGCTCTATGTAAAATACTGGTGTTCAGGTGCTTCCGCTTGGACTGGAAGCCGACCCCAACAAAGTAAGGACACCAAGATAGGGTGAGGCTAGAGGCAGGCTGTGCCTTCGTTGGGACCCGCTGTAAATCTGTTGTCAGTCTGAAGTCTTCTTCAGTCGTCCTACCTGTGAGAGAGTTATAAGTTTCACGCAAATCCTTTGCGATTTGCGTCCATCGAGTCTTCTCCCCGCCGAGTCCGGAGATGAGCATCTCGGCTCGCTTGAGTTTGTTGCTGCAGTCCATTACCTCGTCGTCTAGAACCTTTTGTTGACGACTCTGTTCGGCTAAGACGTCTACTAGCGTTTTGAGTTTTTGTTGTACCTAAATTGGAAAAATCAATTATTTGATACATATTCTAAAGTAATAATGTGTTCAAATAGTAAAATGTATTTTCAAGCTGTATTATGGATGGACTACCGGACTGTAATATCCATTTCTTTGGCGACGTTCGAAAGTACGGCTTTAACGCAACATCAGATTAGAATTTTTTAGAAATCCAAACAGTTAAATTTGATTTTTAACATACCCGGTCATTTAGGTCGTCATTGTGTACTGACCTCTCTGAGCTGAGCCTGCTTGACAGCGAGCGCGGCACTGGCTTTGTCGTACACCGCCTGAGCGGCCGCTAACCTCTGCTTCTTGGGCGCAACCACCTTCGCCACTTTGTCGTACTTGGTCATCGCAATTACCCATTTGCACATACCTGTATCAAGATAGTTATAATAAGTTTTTGAACAAAATGTGAGTTGATCAATAAGTACACACGTCGACACATTATACATTTCCAGAGTATAACGTGGACTCGCTTTGTATCAATTTCCATAGAAAAGAGAGATTCGCATAAACTGGTTTTGTGTAGCTTTATCGGTCGCCGTGCTAACCTGTGTTGAATGAATACGCAAGATGTTTACTTTCGTCTTCTACTACTTTCATTACGATCCCCTTCGAAGTCACTTTTCCAAAAATTCCAAAAAATACTAGTTGTCTAGAGGTTTTTTGTCTCTTTGTGTGTGTATATATCGGTTTGATTAACCGAGTCCTACACATACCTTCACTAATCTAAAAAGCTTATTAGAACTTGTCAAACACTTCTTTAGCATTTGATAATCCATATTCTCAATTCAGAATTGGGTGTGACTGAGATCTAAAACTTTAGCACGCTTTGCTGACTTATGTTCTCTCTCAATCATGCATTAAGTGACAGTACATAATATAGGCTCTGTATGGTGTCGGACGTAAAGAATAGCACCATCCCATATCTTCCCGTGGGTGTCGTAAGAGGCGACTAAGGGACTTGCCAGAGAATGGGCAGCAGCGTTCTCTGTGCTTTTGTAACAACCGTACTGCGATCGCCAACCCGCCTACCATTAGCGTGGCGACTATGGCAAAACCCCCTTATGTCAATGTAGCGACACTTGGGGGAGGCCTATGTCCAGCAGTGGACGTCTTTCGGCTGAAATGATGATGATGATTATGACTTAATATAGTGCTGCAGCAAAAGAAAAAACTCAACATCTATTTCGGCTTCAGTAGTAGCTTACCCTCAGCCGCCACAGATACAGTCTTGATCTTCTCCGGAACGAAGCCTTCGTCCTGCATGACAGTGGTCATGAGCTTCTTCATCACGGCCGGAGGTATATTGTCCTTGTCATAGTTCTGCAGCGACTCAAGGAACTTGATGTCGTTCAGGATCTTCTTCGAAGGCCCCCAGTAGTCCTCAACTGTACCAACTCCGGACGGGTTCGGAATCTTGTCTGGTTTTACATCCTGTATTAATATGGGAGTGAGTAGTTTGTTATATTATTATAATCTGTCTACCCTTTTCGGAAGTTTGGCTTGGCTAGCTAACTTACCATGTAGCTGAATACTAGTATTAAAAATATTATATATTATTATGATAAATGATGTTTATTTTGCAAATAGGTTTTGTACTCTGAGAAGAAACAGCCGAAACAAACTCAAAGCTCACTGTCTCTTTTAAAGTCCAGACATTGATCAACTCATATGAGGACCATTCAAATTAGTGTCTGAGATGGCCCTTATGTTTTTGAAGTCTGTCTCTGTGGTCTGTCTGTACTCCTGAATCACGCGTTACAGGAGCAGTTTTTAGTTTTTTGGTAAACATTGTGGCAACACTCCTTGGCTATACTGGCACACAGCAAACTTCGTTTTAAAACAAAAATAATAACTTGGCTGTACAATAATATTGTGTCTTAAAGTGTCAAATCATACCTATTACTCATAATAAATATGAAAAGGATGTTAATATTGTTCAAACACCAAAAAGCAAAGATTATTAAAGTTAGTTCCCCAACTGCACAGGTTTATGTAGGTAGGTATGTGTAATATTAATATTAATTAAGATAATACAAGATATAAGCAAATTATTACAATTATACTTTGCAGGCACAACTTTCATGCATGATACATGTATGGTTGTATATACGTACATAGTTGCAATCTATTATAGTATTGTGCGATGAAAGTAATTCACTTACCGGATCGTCCTTGAGGAAAGCAATACAACAAATATACGATAACATGTTAGGTTAGGTACGTCTGTTTTACATGTCTGTATCAAAAGCTCACAAATAAATTTCCGTCTTATTAAGATGTAGATTAGCTACTGCAAGCAAAATCGTTTCCATTTATCAAAGGCTCTCAGCCTAACAAGCAAGCGTATGTAAAGGTTTGTTGTACAAGAAGCTTTGCACCTAAAAAGTTTGTTACTGTTTCGAGAGAGACGAGAGGAATTTTCTGAATAATGCGGAGTGGTTTCATGTCAAAAAAATCATCTGGATGTCTGTGCTATAACTATCAAGTACCTGGCCAACCCAGCTCTGCTCGATAGAAAATAGAGAAAAAGATTTTTTCTAGATACGAGATCCAGCAAAACCGATTTTCCGCCCCGATCAACCCTTAATGCAACTTTCATCGAAATCATTGGAGCCGTATTCTTCTCAGAATTCCTACTTTTGCTAGAGCCGATTTCTGTAAATATACCTTTAAAATGCAGATAGCCTCCATGACGATTCGGATGCCTCTTGGCGGACTCTTCATGGTCTTGATGAAGGTGATGTCCTGAGGAGTTAGGGTGTCGAGCGCCGCCAGGGCCGAGTTGAGGATCGGCATCGCCTCCGCAAGGTCAGCGTCGCACTCGTCTTTGATGGCCTGGGCCTCTGCTGCCTTTAGACGCAAAACATGTGTTTATTAACTAAGGACAAACAGTAAGTTGGTAAGAATGGAATGAGGCGCTTTTCCAGGCAGTTACGCTATAATATCATACAATAAAGCAAACTAAGAAATAAAATGTCTTGGAATATACAAAAAGGTGTTCACTAGCCTGTTCTTCCGCAGCGCTCTGATCCACAAGGACTTCAGCCTCCACGAGCGCGACTCCTTCCTTCTCCTTCTCCACGATGGCGGTGGTCTCAGCCACCGCTTTGGCACCAGCAGCCAGTTTCGGCTGCAGTATTTCTAAAGCTTCTTGCAGAAGTGATACAGATTTAGCCGCGGTCGCGAGCTGCTCCAGTCCAGTGATGTAGCGCTTTTCTGCTGTTGTCAATTCCCTGAACAATTAAAAGAATCTAAGAAATTGCTTTGTTGCCTTATCTTTTGTCCTACTCTTTTTGCACAGCTAAAACCGTCGGGGTGACGGCAATTTTGTTCGAAACTAATGAAGCATGAGCATGATCGACTCAACAAAGAGGTGATGTCTTGTAAGCTGTGTTTGTTATGACAACGTGTGTGATTTATCTGTGGTTGACTATTAAGATCAACCACAACACCTTTTTTTGAGTGAGAATATCCTCGTGGATACCCTCCCTCCGTCTAAAATAATTGCACAATATTCCTCTAATCAGGCACTTCAGATTTTCCTGTATATGACAATAAAAGTGGTAGACACTAGACTCACAATCGTTTCCTAGTAAGCAATGACTTGAACATGTTGATAAGTTCCAGGTAGGCGGTGGGTGTTACGTAGTTGAATCTCTTGAGGCGGCGCAGGAATTGTCTGGTCAGCTCCTGTGTGTCGCAGTGGAACACTTGGCATAGCTTGATGGCCGTGTCTCGCTCTAGATCCGTCAGTTCTATGTCTTTCAGAAACCGGGTTGCCACTGCCAGCAAGGCGTCTGGGGGCCACTCCTGGTAATTGGAGAAATAGTTATTTGTGCAACAAGAGAGCAAAGTTGGTTTTTGCCGCGAGTGTTGATTTTGAATCCCGAGTAAGCGAAGGATTCTATATTTGAATCACGAGCGTAGCGAGTGATTCTAGGTTAGAATCCTGAGTGCAGCGAGGGATTCAAAGACACGAGATGCAAATAACTTTGGTCTCGTGTAGCACATACAACTTTTCACTTCAGCAGCGAGAACAAATAATGTAAAGGTAAAAAATACAACTTGGTAATATTTAAACCACATGTATATTTGTAAAAATTAAAAGTTAAAAGTAAAATTATTGCAGTTTTGCAAATTAAAAGCAACAGTTTTATTTGGAACCGATATTGTTGTGTTAGCGACTTGCGTTTGAGTATTCGCTGCGATTTCAGCTTCCTTACTAAGACTTGTGGATTGTGACGGGAGGATAGTGAAAGTAGGTGACTCAGCGCCGGTATTCGTGACTCTGGAAGTAGACGGGCGAGACCAAAGATCTGAGGTCTGTTTCAAGCTTATGGTCTCTACTATACGCTTACAGATTTTTGATTTATTTTGGATCGAATCCTCAATATACCCTTCCGCGACCGTATTCGACCTCCATCCGCCGTGTCGTTTTAATGTAGTGAGGTCGGCTCCTGAATCAGCCAAAAGTGTGGCCGAAGTTCGCCGAAAGCAATGTCCAGTGTAAAGCTGAGGTTCCTGTAGCTTTAGAAAAGTGGCTATGTCTCTCGGCGTCCCGCCTATTTTGTTGACTCCCATAGGCTGTCTCGAACATTTATCATTATGATACTGCAAGAAAAATCGATCTGTTTTCGTATTAGCAGGGCGTAATCCCTTATATTTCTCAATAATATTTACATGTTCATCGCGAATAACAAAGGACCTGTCAATGTTCGTCTTTGTATTTGGCAAGTTGACTAACAGTAATTTGTCTGAATGCTTTTCGATGGCATTAACAACAGTTAGATTTAATAGTTCGTTCGTGCGGCATGCTCCATTAATGCCAATTATGAGGATAACCTGCAATAAAAATATTACATGAGTTAAAACAGATAAAACGTAGGTACTTACCCACTTTCTTTACATACGTAAGTAACTCGCATTTAGTTATAACTAGCGACAAGGCCTATGCGACGAATTACAGTAAATAGATATAAAATATACATACTAAAATTATACATTAAAACCACCACCAAGCATAAAGCAAAATGTTAGTGAAAACCACACCAAAATCGGTCCAGTAGTTGCCGAGTTTACCACGAACATACAGATATCTAGATAATGATTTGTGTATGTACATACAGTATACATATAGAAAACAGATAGAGATTTGTAAAAAATAATGTTAAGTTACAACTAGGGCCTAAGTAGGTACTATGTCGAAAGCTTCACAAATGGGTAGTGTGCACATTTAATATTACTTAATTACTTACTTTTGCAGCGAGAAAATTGCAGTCTGGAGCTTCATTGAGAAACTTTTCAATGTTAGCAGGCGAAAATATTTTGGACTTATTGTGCCCTACTGAAATTCTTTTCAAAAATGCTATAAGTTTGGCATAGGTTTCAATATGCACGTCATCTTTTGTCTTTATTGTGGCTTTCAACATTGAGTAAATACTCCACATTGTAGATGATTGCCTCGTTTGTGATAATTCTATGAAGTACGATAACAGTACAGTCTCCGAAAAAGTATTTGCACACTTTTTAATTCTCCATTGATTAAAAATATCATAAGCTTTTAGATATTTTTCGCGAGACTTTTCAGGCAGGAAACTTAATTCTGCATTTTTTACATACTGCTTCAATTCTTCCGGTGTTAAATCGCAGACATCATCACTGGATTCACTCATATTTACTTATTATTATTTTAATAATATCCAACGTGTATCGCACTTTGTAGCTAGCGAACAGAAGAAGAAAACAATAAAAATTTAAAGCCCGCTATTTTTTAAAGATGCGTTCGGAAATTGCACTATTACTAAATTATTCTGTCACAATAAAGATTGTTAAAACTTTAAATAATTATGTAGATACATGATAAACTTCGTATTTTTTACTTCAACATCTCTTTATTTGATTATAAAAAAATATAATTCGATTATTAAGAGAAAAGTATAATAATTACATTTAAACCTTGATTTGAAATTTTATAGATGACGTGTGACCGACGTGTGATGATGACCGAACGTTTTATTGTTGGTTTCTTTTTTGAGCCTATTATATATGGAATTTGAAAATCGAACTTCGAATCGACTTGTTTCTATCTCTCGCTCTTTTCGTATCGAAGTGAAAGTGACAGAACAAAGTGAAGTTCAAATGTTTCGAATGTTGTGAGTAGACCCAGCACTGACTCGGCATTTAAAAAAAATAATTAAAAAGTTACTTTGTCTCACGCTCGCAGCAAAATCGCATTTTGCTCACTGATTTTAGGCAACAAAACCTACATGTTTGAGCTACTGAAGTGAAAAATATTTTTTAATACAGTTGCTCAAAAAGTGGTGTGTTGCAGGGATGTATAGCGTTCGGGATGTGGGCTATTACACACTCGAGCTTTTTCTTTACCTTTTCCGAACTCGTGCGTTCTCTTTCCCAACTGTCAAAATAAAGTCTATTAAAAAGAAAAAAAACCAACCACGGAGTTTTTACTAAAAAAAAATCATAGAAGTTTTAATGATTCATGCAAATATTTCTAAAAAGAAGCTACTAATTTGTTTCAATATCAGATTTATTGATTTGATTCAATGAGTTGGGTTAGGTTTCATTTCATTTTCATTTCATATCAATAAAAATATTCTACTGATGACTTGGCTGTATGGGCTATAGTTCCCTTTGCCTACCCAGAATGGGTGAAGAAAACACAAAAAATCTCTGCTTATATTCTTTTACGGTTGGCGCCATTTTCCAAAAATGTTCTTTATTATATTGCTTCATTTTTTCGCAACTGTATTAAAAATAGTTGTTCAGTACACGTGCGGAACCGTCATTGCAACTTGTTCGGACTGTCAACCCTCACCTTCGGCTCGGCTAGACATTTGTCGGAACTCTTTGCAATGACAGGGTTTCCGCACTCGCAATGAAATATACTATTACAGTTCTTTTTTCATTTCCGCACAAATACTGTTGATGGCAACAGTATTTGTGGGTATGGGTGGTAGTACAGTGGTTGTGGGTATTTATGGTAAGACATTAGGGAAAACCATCGCTCTTTTAGCTGGTGAATATACAGGGTGTTTGGTGCATCGTGTGCCAAATTGAAATGGTCGACTGGGGGGGTCATCTGCTACCCTCTCAGACCCCTAAACAATTCTCATGCCCCGGGTTTTTTTTTATCGATTTTTTATTGTTTTATTAACAAAATACCCAAATTTTACATACAAATACAAATTTAAAAAAAAGTATAAGTCGTAGACACAGAATTTTAATTTTATTTAGATGTGTATTGTATTCCAGTACTTTAGAATTCAAAATTAGTGACATTAGCCACCTAGATTTTTTTTAATTAACTCGCTAAGTTTCGGACTTCAATTAACGCTGTCCATGTTACAGCTAGTTACATGGCTTTAAAAAAAAAACTAAAAGCGACCGGGATCTTCCAACTCCCTCAAAAATTCTCTAGTCTATCCTCTTGCTAGTGATGTGCCACATGCCATAAAAATCTTTTTACATCTTTGTGAATTCGCTAGAATTGTGAATCAAGTCACAAAAAATTAAATTCCAAATTATGAATTAGAAAAATGTTTTTGCTTAAATGATACCTGTAACTATAATGACAGATTTTACCTTGTAAGGTAAAATCTGTCTCGTATCTCTCTTTTGGGGGAGAAAGGGGGGTATTAGAAATAAAAAAAATGCATTTTTAAAATTTATTTAATAATTTTGTTTGACGTTGTGTTCCCCATTGCATGGATTGGTTGCGATGGCCCTATTGAAGTAGTACCTCCCTAGTCGGAACCTCCGTGGCGTATACCAGCTCTTTGGCACGTCTCCAGACATAAAAGTCTAGCGGAGTTAGGTCTGGGTAACGTGCCGGCCATGCAATAGGGCCATCGCAACCAATCCACGCATTGGGGAACACATCGACACACAAAATTATTAAATGTTTAAAATCCCTTTTTTTTCATTTCTAAAACCCCCCTTTCTCCCCCAAAAGAGAGATACGAGACAGATTTTACCTTATAAGAGTGGGATAACAGATTTAATAAGTTTTTCAGGTATCATTTAAGCAAAAATATTTTTCTAAATCTTTATTTAGAATTCAATTTTTTGTGACTTGATTTACAATTCTAGCGAATTCACAAAGTTCTAAAAAGATTTTTATGGCATGCGGCACATCACTAGCAAGCTGATAGACTAGAGAAGTTTTGAGGGAGTTGGAAGATCCCGGTCGCTTTTAGTTTTTTTTTTATAGCCATGTAAATAGCTGTAACATGGACAGCGTTAATTGAAGTCCGAAACTTTGCGAGTTAATTTAAAAAAAAACTAGGTGGCTAATGTCACTAATTTTGAATTCAAAAGTACTGGAATACAATACACATCTAAATAAAATTACAATTTAGAGTCTGCGACTTATACTTTTTTTTTAAATTTGTATTTGAATTTAAAATTTGGGTATTTTTAGGGTTCCGTAGCCGAATGGCAAAAAACGGAACCCTTATAGATTCGTCATGTCTGTCTGTCTGTCTGTCTGTCTGTCTGTCTGTCTGTCCGTCTGTATGTCACAGCCACTTATTTCCGAAACTATAAGAACTATACTGTTGAAACTTGGTAAGTAGATGTATTCTGTAAACCGCATTAGGATTTTCACACAAAAATAGAAAAAAAACAATAAATTAAGGGGGTCCCCATACTTAGAACTGAAAACCAAAAAAAAAAATTTCATCAAACCCATACGTGTGGGGTATCTATGGATAGGTCTTCAAAAATGATATTGATGTTTCTAATATCATTTTTTTCTAAACTGAATAGTTTGCGCTAGAGCCACATCCAAAGTGGTAAAATGAGTGTCCCCCCCCTCTAATTTCTAAAGTAAGAGGAGGAAAATTCTGAAAATATTTAGGATTGTAGAACGTAAAAAAAACTATCAACGAAAATTGGTTTCAATAAGATATGATGTTTAGTTTTTGAGATATGGGACTTTTTCATCAAACTGCAGCAGTAACTTTGTTTTTCATAAACATACTATGAAAAACAAATTTAGTTTTGCGGTTGAGTGGAAGTTTACTAATACTACTAACTAATGAATGACAGTTCAAAATATTGTTACCTATTTTATTGTTTGGAGCTATGGAACCCTGTGTGCGAGTAAGACTCGCACTTGGCCGGTTTTTTAATAAAACAATAAAAACTCAATGAAAAAATTCCACAGGGCATGAGAATTGCTTAGGGGGCTGAAAGGATAGCAGGTGACCCCCCCAGTCGACCATTTCAATTTGGCACACGATGCACCAAACACCCTGTATTATGATACAAACAAGCACAAAAAGTTAATATTGTTTTTGAAACAAAATTTACAAAAAGGACGAAAAAACCTTGCGCATTAAACAAGCAAAATAAAGTGACAATGCCATGGTAATCATGTTCTTGAGTAGAGACCACGAATCTGCAGACAGAAGATAGATCGACCCAAATAAGTTGTTGCAGCGGCCTTTGTAAGGTAGATAGTAGCAGCTGGATGCGAGACGTAAATGTTATGAAGGAAAAAGGAGTAAATGATAACGTGCCGAATGATAGGGGAGTATGGAAGAAAAAGACGTGTTGCACAGACCCCAAATAACATAGGACAAGGGCAGGAAGACGATAATGATGATGGGGCAGGAAGACAATAATGATAATGAACGCGAGACGTACTTGGAACCAGTCGATGGTGCAGCAGTTGACAAGCGAGGGGAACTTGCGGATGCGCGTTCGGAGTGATGTGCCAGCCGGCGACATGGCCAGCACGATGTGCAGCTGGTCGCGCACGATGGACACGAAGTACGCGTACAACGCCGTGGGGCTGCCGTCCGTCTGCAGCGACTTGTCGCGCTGACGGTCGATCTGAACGGGCAGAACAGAGCATCTATACTTCCTACTAATATTATAAATGCGAAAGTATGTGACGATGTATGGATGGATGTTTGTTAGTCTTTTACGCAAAAAACTACTTGAAATATTCGATGGAATTTGTATATGCCATAAGGTATTATACGCAGTTTAATTTAGTGTCGTGTTGTCGCCGCCATGGTGTATTTGAAATTATAATTCAAAAAAAGATTTTTGCAAAGACGCAACTGCAACCTGCTTTATTTTGAACTTTAACATATACATACAACAGTTACGTAGTTGTTCCAATCCGATTCTGAATTCAAATATTGCAAAAGTTTTCGGTGTGTTCCAGTTTTTCGTTGTTTTATTTTGTTTATTGGTGCTAATGGAAATTTTAGTTGTCTCTGGAATGTAATCCACAAGAAGGCAATGCTGATACTTACGACTCTCATTTTCTCACACAGTTCTGCTTTCTCATCTGCATTAAAGATATTCGGTACTTCGCCGGAGTTCAGCATATTGTTGACGTCTTCAAGGAATCCTTCTTCTTTTATCTAAGAAATTCAACGTAAGAAACAAATTATCATCTTCTCCTTTATCATGGAAATCAAAGGATTTTTAAGCAATTTCTTACCTGTGACTCGATAAACAGGAAGACCATGAGCAAATCAGGCGTGCTAGTCTTTCGTAACAACGTCTTTAGATCTTCTCGCCATTCGGTCTTGCCGTACGTTCGACTCATCTCCACCTGTGCAATTAGTTAATAGATTTTTTTGATATAGGTAATGCTTGCATTGTTATTCTATCACTGTTCCTTATAGAGGTCAGCTGTTTACTGTTTGAGTGTAAAAAGAGCCATCACATAGACGTCAACCAAGTATTCTGTACATGTGTAACATCATTGTTTACTGTAGCGTTCAAATGTCAATTGTTCAGTTCTGTGATGGTGGATGCATTGAATGGTACACGAGGTGACACATAGAACTATAAATTTCCAGTATATTAAGGCCTCGCTTTGTATAGATATTCCGTACAAGAAAGGATCCGCGTAAACTGGGTTTGTGAAGCTTAATTGGTCGCCGTGAGCATAGATGACATGGAGGTATTTAAAGTAAATTTATAACTTTCATAACCTGTATTTAAAAACAAAAAGTTGATCTCCCTAACTAGAAGGTTGCCAAATTAAGGTCCAGTAAAAAATACCGCAATGATGGGAAAAACAAGTACCTCTGGGCTTCGTTAAGGGTGTTTATACACCCATTTTACGAAGCGACTTCCCATTGGAAGGCTTTGGTAAGCCTTCTACAAGGTACACCGATCAGAGTCCTTGGTATCCGGTGCATCGGAGGACCACAAGAGCAGTCGATGTAGCATCGCTTGAGAGAGGTGTATGTAATGATGTTAGTGCTGACCTGGAAGAGGTCGTACTCGTTGATGTGCGCGGCGAGACGCGTGAGGGACTGCCGGCCCGAGCCGCCGAGCCCGACCAGAAGCGCGTGCGAGCGCGGCTGAGTCAGCACGCGACAGATGCGCGACACGTGTTCGATCGCGAATCTGTACACGACATCAAGCGTTCTTCATGTTCCACACAGAGGAAAATTTTATCACCGAACTTGCTCATTGAAATGATTGACTATTCTAAATCACATGATTTCCTTCCAGTGTCCCCGTAAACTGTTACACATAGAGGTTCTGGAGCACAGACTCATCATAATACTAAATTATTTCCAAAATATCACAAGAGGAAGATCTGTTGTTTGGATTTAGTATTTATTTATTTAACAATTTATGTACACACTAAATACAGAAAAGAAGAAAGGAAAAGAAAATAGGCAGGTACAAAGGTGATGCTTATTTCTAAAGAAATCTCTTCCAGCATACCTGCGAAAGGAGATACTGAAAAGAGATGTAGACATAGTGTGTAAAAGAAGAAGAGAAAATGGAATACATAAAACATAAAGCAAATAACGATTTAAAATATACAATACAAAATATGAACATACTAACTTACGTATACATACAAAGACAAAATATATATCAATAATATAAACACAATAAAATAAATACATATGGAACTATGACGGAATGGAAAGATAATGTTCTTTCAGTCTTCTCTTGAAAACCGCAATAGTTTGTCAGTCCCTTGTCATGTCAGGCGGCAGTTAATTCCACAACCGCACAGCGTGTACAGTGAAGGATTAGGAGTCGCTTGAATGGGGAGGGGATTTAATGAGTTTCCTAAGATGCGACCTGCAAGGAGCATCTGAAGGACGTGAGTAGGAAAAGCGTTTCCACAAATTGGATGGCGTTTTTGGGTTATGAAGGATGTTAAATAGCAGACACAATATCCGAGAGTTCCAGCAAAGTTGAATTGGGAGCCACTTGAGTATGTTGCGAAAGTTGGAAACATGATCATACTTCTTAAGGTTAAGGTTATTTTGGCTATTTGGAAAAAAAGGAAAACTTAAAATTTATAATTAACAAAATTTTCACTGTGTGTTTGTATAAGGAAGGAAGAATTGTGTATGTTTTGCGTGTGGAGTGTATATGTGTGCATGTGTGTTGAGGAAGGGTGGCGGTGGTGGTGGGAAGGCAATGGGACAACATGGGCTTCAAATATCTTAATATGTAGTATCTTACGTAAAGAGCACGAGGTTCATTGGTTTCTTGGTCATGTTGTTGAACTCGACGAGGAATGCGTCCACCGTCGCATTCAAATGATCCATATTGGTAGTCTCCATGTAAAAGCGGGTATCAACTTTTGGATTTGCGAAATCACAGTAAATCAGTCTTCGGAGATGAAGATCGGTAATTATCTGACGAAAATAAAAAATAAAAATAATATATCCATATACCTAAGTAAATTCGTGAACTCTATGACTGCAATCTTACTTTCGATCACGTTAAAATTCTTTTAATGGTAACAGACGAAGTTAATATTATAAATTGTAACATTTTAAGCCCGATACTTGGCAATCTAGACATCTCTGTGTTTTGCCTCATTCACGGCCTGGAGGATGTAGATAGTTGTGCACAACGAGCAGAAGAGAAGGTGAAAAGAATGAAAGGTGATTTAAAGTCACATACACACAACTCAAACCCAAAGACAAATTCTAACCTCGCCAGGTTTTGAGGAGAGTCTGCCGAGCATCTCGTCAAACTCATCGTAGAGGTTGTTGGCAGTAGCGCTACGGAGGCAGGTGACGAACCACTGACGGTCAGCCTCCTCAACCAAGCGGTCACTAAACACTCGCAAGCACTCGTGCACCCACAGACGCTTCATTGACTGCAAGTCTGGAGTCACTTCGGGCACGGACAGTAGAATACCCTGTGAAATTGTATTGGAAAAATTGAGAATTTTCTAAGAGTTGAATATTAAAGCATTTTAACGTATTGTATTGTATAGTATCTTAAACGCTCGGTACACTTACGCCAACGTAAGTTTTGTACTCAAATACAAAAATGGCCTCTACAGTACGAACGAGGAACGAATTGTGAGAGCTGAATAGTTAGGCTCTCAGAACAATACTAACGTTTACCATACGACGCAATACGTTAAAATTCGTGGGAGGGCCCAGTTACTACATACCTACACCAAATCTTTTTTGAAAGCGTATTTTTTTCGGTTTCTGAGCATCCGATCAAAAATAATACAGGAATAACGTTTTTTTTTAACATAAACATCAAAATCTCTGGAGCAGGCCCTACAGGTGATTTCGTTTGTGGGTTTTTAAATTTTTGTTAAAACTTAGTTGAATTTACCAATATGACACGTGAGAAATCTCGCAGATTGAACGTGTAGTGCGACTTGGAAGGCGTAGGCAGCAGGTTCAGCCTACACTCCTTATATACATCCAATGTGCCATTCACCAGTTGATCGATACATGGGTCGAAATCTTTAGAAAAGCCTCTGCAACAGGTTTTTAGAACGTTAGTAGGTCAACTACCGCAGGTTACTACCATCTCTGGCTTTCAACAAAATTGGAGACAGCCGTTACGTTTCCTTTTTAGTGACGTAGCTTAAAAAAATCTCTCATGTGCTAGTGTAACTTGGCCCGCGCGGTGGATTATGGGTCATACACTGAGAGGAGGCGCGCCTACGTCCCATCAGTTCATCGCATCTCATCGTTAGAGTGTTGTGAAGTAATTATGAAGTAAATGGTATGTGTCTTTAGTTACATAGACAGCGAACGAAGCAGTGCTGCTTTTAGTTTAAATCAAACGTAAATAAATCTTTAAATAAAAGCTCTATGAACTACAAATTGCATAATTATGAAAAAGAGTATTATATACAAACCTAGTATCAAGATGCCACAACATGATCCTGCTGAAAATGACCTTAAGAGTTTCATCATCGAACTCGTCGATACAGAAGAAGGCAAAGTGACGAGAAAACCTCGGCGTTATTATCTTAGCGCCCGGCATCGGCTTGCCCATGGCACACATAAACTGAAACAAATACATCGTATGTTATGCCGGCTGTTCGAGTTAGTAGTTAGTAGTTTTCCACTATGGACCGGTGTGAAATATTCAAGAATAAGCCTAGTATGATCTACTAGGGAGATTTGAAGAAGGTTCCAGAAATTGGTGGAACTTTTTCGAAGGATCAGTCGACATAAATTAGCCGTCGTTTGATTTTGACGATACAGTGAACTACAAGCGCGATATCTAAGTGAATAGTGATCAGTAGTGAATTTGTGACTGAGTTTTAAGTATTTTGTGATATATAAAGACATTTGGTGTTTGATTGGTAGTGTTTAATCGGCAGTGTTTTAATTTGTCCCATACCCAGGTTGTAACAATATTTACGGAAGTATAACGTAGAGGTGAGTCGGACGGTCCAACCCTCTTAGGAAAAATAGAGTTCTACTCGTTAAAACTAGCATGGGGCTTTACGAAGATCTCTTTATGAAATCAAAAGACTAGCGTGAATTTCTGAATAGCGTGAAGTCTCTGATAACTTGGTGGCTTTAATAAGAGTAGAAAATTTTCACCTGGACATCAGTGAGGTGCATGGCGACGTTGGTCTTCCGGTCGTACCAGAGGCCCAGGTCGATGCCTTGCCGCAGCACTTCAATGGGTGGTTGGGCGCCGTACGTCTCCGCCTGAGGCATCGATACGTCGTCCACGAAAACCACAGAGTAGCAGCCAATCGGTGGCCCGAATACGCCTGACAAAAGTTATAGTATTACCACAAAAGAACTAAAACAATAGGTGAATAAAATTCTTAAACAAACCTCAGTGCTTTAATACGGCTAAACAAGGCTTGGACTTCTAGAACAGGATAATTTTGCATGGAAAATGTACGTACTGCCAGCAGTGATTTTAGGCTGATTATGCTATGCTTATGATCAACAAAATAAATATGATACCCATATAATAATATGAGCCAAATAAAATCCTTACCTTTTCTTCTTTTGTCTAGTTTTCCCATGATTATATCTTGAGTTTGATTACAATTGGTTTGCGCCGAGAAGGCCATGATCAGAGCTTTATATACTTTGGTATCGACTTTCTTTACCAGGAAGTCCTGCAAATATTTATCATTTTAGCATTAAATAACTTGATTTTTAGGGTTCCGTAGCCGAATGGCAAAAAACGGAACCCTTATAGATTCGTCATGTCTGTCTGTCTGTCTGTCTGTCTGTCTGTCCGTCCGTCCGTACGTCACAGCCACTTTTTTCCGAAACTATAAGAGCTATACTTTTGAAACTTGGTAATTAGATGTATTCTGTGAACCGCATTAAGATTTTCACACAAAAATAGAAAAAAAACTATTAATTTTGGGGTTCCCCATACATAGAACTGAAAACCAAATATTTTTTTTTTCATCTAACCCATTCGTGTAGGGTATTTATCGATAGGTCTTCCAAAATGATATTGAGGTTTCTAATATCATTTTTTTCTAAACAGAATAGTTTGCGCTAGAGCCACTTCCAAAGTGGTAAAATGTGTGTCCCCCCCCCTCTAATTTCTAAAGTTAGAGGAGGAAAATTCTGAAAATATTAAAATTTGTAGAACGTAAAAAAAACTATCAACGAAAATTGGTTTCAATAAGATATGATGTTTAGTTTTTGAGATATGGGACTTTTTCATCAAACTGCAGCAGTAACTTTGTTTTTCATTAACATACTATGAAAAACCAATTTAGTTTTGCGGTTTAGTGGAAGTTTACAACTAATACTACTAACTAATGAATGACAGTTCAAAATATTGTTTGGGGCTATGGAACCCTGTGTGCGAGTAAGACTCGCACTTGGCCGGTTTTTTTTTTAAATATCCTTTAGGTGTAGCACAAAACCGACATATTACAATCATTCAATTTAGCGCAACTAGGTTAAGTGCTACAGAGTTGAAACACAAATGACGTCATAAGCGGATTTATTTGTACAGAGTCTATGATTGTGTATATTAAATATTTTTAATTTGAAACTCACGGCTAGGCCTGCAGATGACATCTGTAACTCAAATAGAGATCTGTAACTCAGATAGAACATATACCCACTTACAATAATATAGGCGGACTTGCCGGTGCCTGTGGGGCCCACCATCATGACAAGCTTCTGGTGCATAACCATCAGCCTGAACAGCGCCAGGTAGCGCACGCTGTCCAGCGTCGTCACCAGGATCTGGTTGGGAGGCGTGTCCCGGCTGATGGGCGGCGCGCTTAATACATCGTCGGCCCATGGCTTCCATTTACCTTTACCCTAAAATAATAGGAAGGAATTGAGAACTGCGTTTTTTCTGGATTTATATTTTTGTTACTGTTTCATTAAGTAGCGAAGAGGCGACCTGCTGGCCTACCATCATCATCATCATCATCATCATCATTTCAGCCGGAAGACGTCCACTGCTGGATATAGGCCTCCACCAAGTTTCGCCACATTGACATAACATGGGGGGTTTTGCCATAATCGCCACGCTTGGCAGGCGGGTTGGCGATCGCAGTAAGGTTGTTACAAAAGCACAGAGAACGCTGCTGCCCATTCTCTGGCAAGTCCCTTAGTCGCCTCTTACGACACTCACGGGAAGATATGGGATATGGGCTGGCCAGTGCAGTGCAGGAAAAGGAGTAAAACAATAATGTTTTAAAACGTCATGGTAGGCCACCTGATGTTAAGTAATCATCGCCCCCCATGAATATCTGTTAAACCAAAGGCATTGCAATACGTTGTCATCCCAGAGATACAACCATTGTACTGATGGACACCGAACTTTTACACGGACAGGAAATACAGCAACGGTTTTTGGTGGATTATGGAGTTTCATAAAATATGGTCACAAAGTACTTACTTCTTTAATAAATCTATAGTCGTATACCGTACCCTCTCTCGGAATAGTAAAAATATATTGTTTTTCTGGTTTGCTAATTTCTTTGGGCATATCTAGTATAACTCGAATCTAGAAAATAAAACATCATAATAATATGGATACAAGGTGTAAACAGATCCTTCAAGAAACCGTCAGCCAAGCGTTATATACATAAAACTAAGTAACTCTACGCTAAAATTATTGCTGGGAATCGACTTTTTTTGTGGGGTGTAAAGTATTGATCGGGACTCAATGTAACGCACTCAAAACATTGTGCTGATGGATGAATTTAATAGTACAGGGATCATGGAGGTATTTAAAGTTATATCCAGAGGTCGAAATTAGGTGGACTTATTTTTGTACTTGCATCGAAATGTTGATATTAATAATGGATCTGCCAAATGATGATTCTTTCTTAATAATGGAATTTTGCAACTTAGGACATCCGATGTCGGATGGTTTAAATTGTGTAAAAGTAAATAACCTTTTTATTTAATAAATCACGGGATTTTTCTGCTCTTTAAAAATAATCTCGAAATTTGAGGCATATCCACTTTATTCTTTCGCTGTATGAAATCAGTGTAAGTACACAAATAACTCTTCCTAATTCCAACCTCTGGTTATAACATTTAAAACTTGTGTTTAAAAAGAACTTTGAGCTCCAATATCTAGAAGGTTCCCAGGTATGGTCCAGGACGGGAAAAACAAGTGCCTTTTGGCTTCGCTAAAAGGTCTTTTTATGCCCATTATGTATATTTCCCCCTTGTTAATAGAAGTATCAAAGGAATTCTTACCTTATCAGGAAAATCTTTTTCCAGCAAGCCTCGGAAAAGCATGTCGAACCTCGGACGACCTTCAGCATCCAGTGTTGCTCCAAGAGACCAAATACATGAGAAGAAGAAAACGCCCTACGGAACATGTCTTTAATACAATTAGTTCGAAATCAGATTAAACTTTGTAAATTGTTTGTTGAACTTAAATCCCGTGATACTAAATGTTTGGTTTATTTTACTGCCAACAATGCCTAAAAATAATAACATTTTTACCTCAAGCTGAGCTCTGATATCAAGATCTGATATCTGTTCCAGAAACTTTTCGTCGTAGAAATCATCCATGAAGCAATCGAAGAGGCTCATGCACGCCTGAACCATGTTGCTCCGGGATGTTATGTACATTTGCTGAAACCAAAATTGACTAATCTGTCCTACAAACTTCTTGGCTACGTCACGTAGCACTACTACGCTTGGCCTAAGATCCCGCCATACAAGGACCTTCACCGAGCTGGTTAATGGATGAAACTTATTTTAGATTAAATTTAATATGTCAATAAATATATTGCATATGGGTTGTCTAAAAAATTTCAGTCCAGGATATGACAATTTTTTTTTTTTTTTAAACATTTCACCGGTTTGTTTAATAAACAAATTCCATACCAATCGAAAGTATAAAGCCCATAGAATATGCAAACGTTAGGTTGCCTTTTCTTTTCCCGTCACAACTCTCCTGTTTATACCTGCCTACCCGAGAGTGATGTCCTGACTGAAATTTTTTAGACAACCCTTAAGCAATATATTTATTGACATATTAAATTTAATATAACATAATTTCATCCAATAACCAGCTCGGTGAAGGTCGTTATATGGCGGGATCCTGTTCTGGACTATTTCACACCTATTGTGTGAAATAGTCCAGAACAGGTCTATCATATTATGACTAATAATCAAAACTCTTATGACATTTACCTCTGTACTTTATCAAATAAATGTCATCTACAGCTAAATCAGCACACGTGTGCGTTAATAATATATGTATTTGTGCTTCCTCACCTTAACTTGTCCAGAATATTCGACGAGCCAAAGTAGCGGCGACACGAACCGGTTGAATAGGTTGCGTATAAGGTTGCGGTTGACCGTGTGCAGGGAAGGCGGCAGCACGTTGAGCCACGACTCCAACAGAGCCTTCCAACCGAGACCCTTGGGCTCCAAGTAGATCATGCCGCACCGAGACACCTGGTAAGTAACTTCGTTATTACTTTAGTTTTATTTTATTACAACTACTTAACTCATATTAATCACTAAACAAGGTTTGAACAGACCCTTCACGAAGCCGGTAACCAAACATTATGTACATCAAACTAATTTACCGTACGCAAAAATGATTGCTGGAAAACAACATTTTTTTTCAGAAATCAGATCGTGGTCAGAAATCATGTTTTACGGTAAAACTCAATGTAATGCATTCAAAACATTGTGCTGATGAATGCAATACCGAGCAAACAGGTCATGGAGGCATATAAAGTAAAGTTCTAACCTTAAAAACAAGTTATTTTTTTTACTTTTGAAATCGTGGGAACCTTCAATGTGTGTCTGTAAAAGGTTCCCAGGTATGGTCCAGAACAAAAACAAAATATCGCAATGACGGAGAGAATAAGTGCCCTTCGGCTTCGTTAAGGGTTGATTTACACCCTTTAGAAACCATTGGTCCATAAAAGACATGATTGTATGTGTCCGCCAAACTCGAACAGTCTCCGATCGATTTATTTGAAATTATACAACGTTGCATTTTTATATATATACTAGCTGTCCCGTGCAACTTTGTCTGCGTCACATTTTCCCCGTTATCGCAACATTTTTCATTGCTGCTCCGCTCCTATTGGTCGTAGCGTGATGATATATAGCTTATATCCTTCCCCAGGTTAAAATTTCATTAAGATCCGATCACCCGTTTAGTCGTGAAAAGGTAACAAACAAACATACAAACAAACAGAGTGACTTTCGCATTTATAATATTAGTATGGAAGTATGGATTCTCCTCGGAAAAATGTCAGACTGAGTCACATTGAAGCGTGGCAGGACTTACATTAATATACAATAACAACATCTAGAACGTGTCAGTTTTCTCCAATGAATATGTAGTACGAAAGATTTAATCCTTTGACACGATGCACTTGGACCTAAATGTAGATTCTTAAAAACAACATACTCCAACTTAGGTACCTTCATCATTTCAGCCGAAAGACGTCCACTGCTGGACATTGGCCTCCCCCAAGTTTCACCACATTGACATAACATGGGGGGTTTTGCCATAATCGCCACGCTTGGCAGGCGGGTTGGCGATCGCAGTACGGTTGTCACAAAAGCACAGAGAACGCTGCTGCCCATTCTCTGGCAAGTCCCTTAGTCGCCTCTTACGACAGCCACGGGAAGATATGGGATGGTGCTATTCTTTACGTCCGACACCATACAGAGCCACTAGGGTTAGGTACCAACCGATAAGTAAATAGCCTACTCAAATATGAATGATTCTCACCGTGGCTGGGGAAGCAGCCTCCAAGTCCATGGGTTCAAAGATCAGGTTGGTAGTGTTAGCTAGCTGAATGATTTCTCCACTCATCAGACACAGCTTCTTGTTATCGTCGAGCACAGTGTTCAAGTTCTCTATCCATATCGCGTCCACAGGGCCATCGAATACTAACCATTTCCTATAATTGCAATTGAGTTGATGATGAGCTAAAGATCCATGAGGAAGTAGACCATGGGCAAAGCGCACATTATATAGGAACCATAATCGCCGCAACATAACACATCGCAAAAGTCAACCAGTATCAACTTCATATCTACCGGTTGTAGGTATGAATCGTACTCAGGGACGTCATACATTTTTCGATGCGACGCGCTGCGTCCCGATATTGTTGTAATAGATATGCACTAACCTTATAAGAACAACTGAATGTAGTTTTGCCAAAATGCAAAAACCACATTAAAAAAAATCAATTCCAGACATAATTGTAATGATAAAAAAACATTTCAAAAAAGTTTCAAAATTATTCAAAGTTTACTATCCAATAGTAAACTCTGAATTATTTTGAATATCATATGTTTTATATCATATGTTTTATATTTATATAGGACCTTATGAAAGTTGTATAAGTTTTAATTTATCTGAATTAATAAAATATTGTGGGTTGGCTTATTAAGGCAGATCTAAGTACAACTTACCGATTATCGTTGGTAGAGACTGCGAAAGCTCGGTAGCTGACAGCGAGGATGCCGTCAGACCACTCGTGGGAGACCGGGTCAAACTGCCCGTACAGTTGGCCCATTGTGATCGACTTCGGGTTTATAACTGTCCACTCAACTGCATTCTCTTCCATCGTACCCTTCAAGTTACATATTTTTTTTTTTAAGTAAAACGTCGACGAAGCGTTAGCTAAAATTATTTCAGCAATTCTCTCAAAAAATTTGGTTCCAAGGCTGGCTCGACCACCAAATATTTAAACAATTATCTGCTTTACATCATTTTTAAGCTGTTTGAGATTGATTAATTTTCTTCGAGGCTTGCGGAAACGTTCAGTCTGGAATGTTCGTGGAATAATATAACCACAGGACCACCGCTTAACTGTGACAGTACTTGAGTCACTACGTGGACAGGATGGGTATGCTGATGTGTTGCGAAAGCTCAGTCATTCGCACGCTGACGGTCTTCAACACCTCTTCCGCACCGCACAACTACCTCAGGCCACAGTTAAGCGAGGCTTTAGTCTCAGGAAAACGTTCGGTCTGTCGTGATCAAACAAATAAAAGCGTTGAAACAATACCATAATACCTTGTTTGCGACGCACTCCAGTGATGCTCCTAGAGCGTGATAGCATTTTGTCTTCCCGGCGAAAGGAAGACCGACCAACATAAGTCCGTGTCGCACTAAAATCATTTCGTACAGTTGCAACACCTGCAAAGTTTTACAACATGTTTAACCGGTAAGCCCATAAGGCAAGCAGTCTGTTAAGAAACCCGAACATCATGAAGTAGACTTGGATGAAAGTACCGCCACTATGTAAAACATGTTTTATTACTTGTTGAAAAAACATTGGTTTGGCGAATTCAAACCACGATAGGCGTGGTTTGAATCCGTGAGAAGAACCGACAAGAAACTCCATGGTTACTCTTTCAAAATTATTTGGTTTTCAATGTTATTATGTTACAGCGTTAGTACTTATGTAACGCAGGATACCGTAGGCCCGACAACAAGTCGTTGCTTAATTCACAAAAACGATAAATAAGTTTTTCAATATGACCATAAATACGGGGCTGTAAATAGGTATGTGTTAGTTACCATTTCAATCGTTACCTTTTCAATGAAGAAATCGTTACATTGCAAGTTGAGTGGGACACAGACTTCCTTCAGACATGTGACCAATTCAGGAAGACCAGCCAATGGTAGCGGCAGACCAGGGAACAGATCGCCGATGATACCCTACAACATTAAAAAGGTCCATTTAAAAGTTTACATCATAACACATTATAATTATTGCTAAAAACCTGACGGTTAACAAATTTGTAGCCAAAATAATCCAAATAGTTTTAATTAATACCTTCCAAAAGGTTGCTATTATCGGCAAGCAATCAAGGGAAAAAACATTAATCAGTACACGTACATCAATGTAGCTATGAACAATATCACTCGCAGCAACCCCAGTCGGGGTGGGGTTTGTTAGGCTGGACACCGCCCCGGACGTCACAAGCAGAGAGGGAGCTACATTGATTTTTGAAAATACAAAATTGAACATTCATTTGCAGGCACGCTGCAAAAACAACCATCGCCGCGGGCGTTAAGCTTCATAAAGCGAGCACGGAATTACACACACTCTTGTTACAATACCGTCAGGTCGGTGTATATGGTAGTGCCATGCGAGATTTTTGATATCAAATCACCGGGTAGAATTTAATGTTAGGGGGTTGTTATTTTTTTTTAAATCTGCTAAGAGTTCACATCGACAGTATTTTCCCAGCGCAGTATAGCCGCCTTACAGATATACAGAAAAATGCTAATTCTTGCGCGTGAATGTAATTACGCCATTAAAGTCGGATTAAAAAAAATAAAAAGCAATGAGTCTCACCATAAACAGTGGCACATCATGCTCCAAGAACTTGGGCAGGTTGACGTCTTTGATGGAGCGCAGGAGGATCAGATCTTCGACCTCGTCGGGATAGCGCAGTTTTAGTGCACCGGCTGCACGCAATACAGACTTCACCGCGCGCATGCCTAGCATTACAAATACATAACTCATAATTTAGAATTATTAGGTTCTCAAAAAATCTTCTTCAAAAAATATTTCACTTACAAATTAAGAGTCCAGACGAACCCCGTTAAATTGCCTGGCAGATGTTCAGGCAAGGAACTTGGTGAATATTGTTTATTTCGGACATTGCTTAAACCAGTGTTTTAATTGGTTTATCAAAACCCACCTGTTCTTGAGTATCATTACTGCGTAGTGCAAAAAACATCTTTTTCACCAGCTTCCCCAGGTTGCATATAAAGAACGAAACCACAGTCCAAGAGCAACCAAGTGAATATGATAAGTTATACCAAAGTACCGTAATCATAATGGCACTGCGAGGACAGTTGTTCCGAACACAGCTTGTAAGTGGCGACGATCTTGACGGCGAGCGGCTTGGCGTTCAGGTAGCCGAAGGCGTACAGTTCGATCTCAGATATCAGCACATAGTCCGGCACCATCATAGCCACGGAACGGAACAACGCCTGGAGAGGAAAACAATCAATATACCCAATAATAGTGTTACGTATGCCGTTTCACAAGAACATTCTAGATTACGTTCGAATGTAGAATATTAAAAGTGCATGGTCGTTTTTAAAACGACGACGCGAAATTTCGCTGAATGGTCGTTTTGAAAATGCCACAACGCGTTGTGTTCGGTTTTTTCGTTCAATGAGTTTTTCTGTCTTTCACTAAACTCACTATGTTTTTGATCGCATAATATTGATGTGATGATTGATTGTGTATCTCAGGTAATTTACTTGTATCGCCGCAAAAAAATTACCTTGAGGTTATCAGGCAGTTCAGATCGGCCAGCGTATCCGGGGTTCATTGTTATGAATGTAGCACAGGACTTATCGAGCTGCAACAACGTGCCTTCGAACATCATTTCTGTGGAACCAGAATTGATGCCTCGTTGGATGGAGAGGATCTGCTGCGCCACCACCGATAACACTTCCAGGTCGATGCGGTTGAACTCGTCGAAACATGACCAGGCGCCGCAAGAGGCCAGACCCTGGGTTACAAAAGAAACATATTAGTTTAAATACTTTGGCAAAAAGTAGGTAGTCCTGGTGGTAAACAAGACGAGTAACCTACTACAGCCACTTTCTCGAAGTTTCATCACTTGACTTAAAGTGAAAGCGTTAGGCTGGCCCGCGAAATTCAATATTTCTTACGTTTTTAGGGTTCCGTAGCCAAATGGCAAAAAACAGAACCCTTATGGATTCGTCATGTCTGTCTGTCTGTCTGTCCGTCAGTATGTTTTTTTTTTTTTCCCTTATTAGTAAGAACCAAGTTCTTACTAGTTAATTGCAATCTAGCCTAAGAAGACTAATAAACAATTTAAATCTAACTTATTATGCTACGTTATAAATTATGTTAATGCTAAGAATAGTGTCCATAATTAGGTATGCACTTTTACACACGTTCGTAACACTTCCTTAGAGTCTGGTAAAATTGATAAAACACTTTGTTCATGTGTTATATAAATAGCACAACATTGTTACTATTATTGGTTCACTTACACTACACTAATTCAAATGGTTTAGTTCTCTTTAGTCTACGCACTATGCCTGTGTTGTCTAACAGCTGGATTGCCTCAACATTCACGTGTCGATGGAGTCTGTGTTCGTGGGCTTCAGCAAATTTTTGTGTGATGGTGGTGACGAATTCCATGTCGAGGTCACGGTGGAGGTCATCGTTTCTTATGTACCAGGGTGCATTTACAGCAGCCCTGAGTACTTTATTTTGGAACTGTTGAATTATTTTGACGTTGGTTGGCTTAGTACAGCCCCAAAGTTGGATACCATACGTCCAAATTGGCATCAGAATATGCTTGTATATTATCAGCTTATTATGTATTGATAAACAGGATTTCCTTCCCAGTAACCAATGCAAACGTTTATAACGAATATCGAGTTCCTGTTTTTTCTTTTTGATATGGGCTTTCCAACGCAGCTTGGCGTCGAGAGTTATGCCAAGGTATTTGGCTGTATTAGCATAAGGTATTTGCATACCATTTATGTAGAGTGGGTGGTAGTCACTGTGTTTGTTTGTGAAGTTAATGTGAACTGATTTTGACTCATTCAGATTGATCTTCCACTTTTGTGTCCAGTCGTAAACTTTGTTCACAGCTAGTTGAACTTTCTCTACTGCTTCTCTGTGGCTTGATCCGGTGGCCATAATAGCAGTATCATCTGCAAAGGTCGCTATGGTGCTGTTTTCCAGCTCTGGGATGTCACAAGTGTATAACAAGTACAAAATTGGGCCAAGCACACTTCCTTGAGGCACCCCAGCTTTTATGGTTTTTAGCTCGGAATATGCGTCCTCTTGGCGTATTCTAAACATTCTTTTAGTTAAATACGACTCTAGGATATCTACAAATTCTGGTAGCATGCGTCTGAGCTTAAATATGAGACCCTCATGCCAAACTTTGTCAAAAGCTTGCGCGACGTCTAAGAACACGGTAGCACAGACTTCTTTATTTTCTAGCGTTTTTTCAATAACATTAGTTATTCTATGTACCTGGTCTAACGTTGAGTGTTTTTCTCTGAAGCCAAACTGGTGATCTGGAACTAGGTTTTTATCTTCTATTACTGGTTTTATCCGTTTTAATAACAGTTTTTCAAATAACTTTGATAGTACGGGTAACAGAGAAATGGGTCTGTATGATGATGCTTCGTGGGGAGGTTTCCCAGGCTTCGCAATCATAATGACTTCAGCAACCTTCCATGGCTCAGGTACATATTTTAAGATAAATGAAGCATTTATTAGTTTGGTCAGCTTTACTATGGCTTTGCGTGGGAGGTGTTTTAGAATTTCCCCTGTGATGAGGTCGTAACCGGGAGACTTTTTTGAGCTAATGTTGTTTTGAATTTCTCTCATTACTTCCTTAGGAGTCACAAGCTTGATTCTTTGGTTTTGTGATAAATTTACACTCTCATGTATTTCTACAGAGCTTTCGTTGGGTTGAAAGGTTTCTTCTAAATGTTGAGCAAATCGGAACGCCTTTTGGTCATTGCTTATTGCCCATTTTCCGTTGCTATCTCTGATGGGCGGTATTTGTATAATCTGCCTTTTTAGATTTCTCGTTGCTTTCCAAAGTGAGTAATCCGTTGATTTGTCATTGGTAAGCTGAAGAAGGTTGGTATTCAGAGATCCATCCTCAAATTGTAGAATTTTTCTCTTTAGTCGTTTAGTTAGGTTATTTAGTGTTGTTTTATGACGCGGGAACCTTGTTTGCTGCCACAACTTCCTTTGTTTTCTTTTCTCTGATAGTAAATCCACAATTTCTTTAGGATGGATAAATCCCTTATATTTGCGTTTTAGCTGAGGTGTATTGCTCCACGCACATTGTTGAATATTAATAATAAATTTGTTTACTTCTGAGTCAAGCTGATCTTGCGATTTTATCGGAGTTTTAAGGTCGATAATATTATCTAGATCAAGAGCAAAACTGTCCCAATCTGTGGACTTATTAACCAAGGTTAAGTGGCTTTCTTTTAATAGGATTTTTTGACTTAGCATTAGTATAATCGGAGAATGGTCAGAGTTCATAGTAAAACTTTCCTCCAAACTGATGTAATTGGTGGATATATTTTTGCAGATGAAAAAATCTATAAGATCCGGTATTTTCTGGTGGTCAGTGGGCCAGTATGTAGGTTTGCCTGTACTCATTACTTCACAATGTGTTTCTTTAACTGCACTTAAGAGCTGTCTTCCTTTAGTTGTAGTAAGTCTTGAACCCCAATGCGTATGCTTAGCATTAAAATCGCCGCCTAGGATAAATCGTTGGCCTAATAATTCAAAAAGATGTAAGTATCGCTCTTTTCTTATCATGTGCCTAGGAGGCGAGTATATGGCTGCAATGGACACTTGACAAAACTTAGTTTTAACAGATACTGCCACTGCTTGAATGTCTTCTTCTTCATATTTACACTGCACGTAGTGACTAATGTTTTCTTTAATTATAACCGCACTACCCCCCCTGGCAGAGTTGCTAGGGTGGAGGGAATTATATATCATGTATCCTCTAAATTTGATAAAAGATTGCTTTGTGAAATGCGTTTCGGAGATTAAACACACGTCTATATTTTCTGTATCTAGGACCGCCTGCAACTCATGCTGATGTTTGAGGAGTCCATTGGAGTTCCACGCCATTAGTCGCCGTCAGTATGTCACAGCCACTTTTTTCCGAAACTATCTATACTGTTGAAACTTGGTAAGTATATGTATTCTATGAACCGCATTAAGATTTTTACACAAAAATAGAAAAAGCAATATATTTTGGGGGTTATTCATAGAACTACAACTCAAAAATGTTATTTTAATCATTCCCATTCATGTGGGGTATCTATGGATAGGTCTTCAAAAATGATATTGAGGTTTCTAATATCAGAGACACTTCCAAAGTGGTAAAATGTGCCCCCCCCACTCTAATTTCTAAAGTAAGAGGAGGAAAATTCTGAAATATTAGGTTTGTAGAACGTAAAAAAAAACTTTCAACGAAAATTGGTATGAATAAGATTTGATATTTAGTTTTTGAGATAAGGAACTTTTTGATCAAACTGCAGCCGTAACTTTGTTTTTCAATAACATACTATGAAACAGAAATTTAGTTTTGCTGTTGACTATAAATTAATTATAAATGACCGTTCAAAATATTGTAATTACATTGTTTGGGGCTACGGAACCCTGTGTGCAAGTAACACTCGCACTTGCCGGTTTTTAGCAATTTGCACGGCCATGTCAGGTTGTATCTCGATTAAAATATGTCGAATTTTTTATTATTGAAAGAGTAGCAAAGTTTAAAAGCGCTATATAGCCTTTCTTTCACAATACCTTAAAGAATTTCCCGAGGGCGATATAGTCGAGACCATCAGAACAGTTGAACACGACGCATTGCTTTGCCACAGCTTTAGCCAGATCTTTGACGGTTTCCGTCTTACCAGTACCGGCGGGGCCTTCCGGAGCTCCGCCTGTAAGAATCGAGGTTTCGTAAGTTTAGTTATTTATTTAACAATGTATTTACACACTAAATACAGAAAAGAAGAAAGGAACAGAAAATAAGAACAAAGGTGATGCTTATTTCAAGAAAGAAATCTCCAGAAGAAGATGTAGATGCAGTTGAAGTTGTATTGCGAAATTTCAGTAAATTTGTCAAGTAAACAAAATTAAGTTACCAAGCTCTACACAGAATTCTCAATTCGTTTTTGAAAGCAAAGATAGCAAACTTATGTGAGCCGAGGAGACAACAAAACATTGACACCGTGACGATTTTTCGCTACATCCTGGACGCTCTATGCATGTTCAGAAGACGACCACCGCCAAAGTTTTAGACGGAAAGTATGCAATAAGATTTCCCCAGGTTAAAAAGGCGTCTGAACACAAAATATTTACAGTCCACAGTAGTCGGTAGTCATAAAGCTTACCCAAATTAAGATGTAAAGCACCGAACAAGGTCCTAAAGCATCGATCGGTGAGCGGTGTGACGACGAGTCTGCCGGTATTGCCGAGGTACTCATAGCCGTACATTAGCGTGGAGTTGATCATGCGAGTCAAGCACTGCCAAGTAGTGTCCTCTTGTAGCTATAACATCAATATAGTATTCATGACTTTTACCAACCAATGACTAAGTTACTTGGTAATATAACCTCTTTTTTGTATAAATACTCCGAAGTATGCCATGGCGTATTTTTACAGTTGGTTAGTAATTGAAGTAGGGGAGACCGGGTACAAAAGTAACGGCGGGTCGAAAGTAACAAACGTTCTGTAGGTTTATCAAATGAGCCCTGCTACCGTCAGGAGATAGCCGGCAACGCTCCTCCCGCTTGCATTTAGTCGCCGCGCACGCTTCGTGCCATAAATTTGTGCTAGACTAGGGAACTGAATCTGATAAAAGTTGATATTATTATTTCCTATTATGATAAAGAATAATTCCTGACGAGAAGTCAGTAACTGTTTTGTTTTGTTTACATTGTTTACGCATAAAAAAGTAGTATTAATAAGTTAAAAGTACAAATAAACATTTATGTTATTAAAACAGGTTTTTCTAATAAATAAGTTGATTTGATATGACATTTGATATTTATTACATACACCTTAATTATATGTTAATTCCGACCCACACCGTGTTACTGACCTCGGGGTCGAAAGTAACAAACGTCACTTTTTTTTTAAAACTAATTCACAGTAAACAACAAAAACAAATGTGGTAAATTTAGATACAAATTTGTAGAGAACAATCGAAATGTACATGTGCAAATGAATATAGCCATTCATTTCATCAAAAATATGAAAACTAGCCAGAAACCAGTGTCAAAGTACAAAGTGTTCCGTTTGTACCCGGTCTCCCCTAGTGTGTTTTTGGGAAACAAAAAATGGTCTCTAAATAATGAACTAGGTTACCAGCCAATAGTATCGTATCTGAGAGAGCCAGTTGAAATCATTGTCTTGCTGCACTTTAAGTTCTATGAGCATCAACAGCACATCTCTTGCGTGGACGTCTAACACCACCAATGCTCCTGAAATTATGACAAACGCGTGCGTTTTAAATATAGCCTATGACATCCGAGGATGCTGTAACTTCCCATTCGATTTACTATTGATAAGATTCTTTCGTCTTTTGCTTTCTAAAGTGAAAAAAATAGATCGATTTTTTTCCAACATCCAAACTTACATACGTTGAGTCAAAAAAGTATCGGGAATGGGTGATTTGTTTATGGTTCCAGATTATTTTGTTGTTTCAGAATATGCACAACTGTTCTCATTTAATTGTTAGTGACTGAAAATCCTCATTCAAGTTTGAGAGAGATACCCGCTGAACTTTCTGTGTCTGACGAGTCGATCCGTAGCATTTTTAATAATCACAACACAAGCCGAGCGGCAACATGTTTCATATCCAATGAAACATGTTGCCGCTCGGCTAGTCCCAAAAGTCCAGAATTTTCTCCAAAACTCAATCGCATAAGAGTCGCTGAGGACATGCTAGAACGAGTCAATTCCGACCCAACATTCATGAAACGCATTGTTACTGGTGACGTGGGTTTACGAGTTTGACATGCACACTAGTCAACAAGCTTCGGAATGGCGCCTTCCAACTGAACCGAAATCGAAAAAATCACACCTAAGACGTTCAAAAGTCAAAGTCATGTTGACCGTTTTTAGGGTTCCGTACCCAAAGGGTCAAACGGGACCCTATTACTGAGACTTCGCTGTTCGTCCGTCCGTCCGTCCCTCCGTCCGTCCGTCCGTCCGTCCGTCCGTCCATCCGTCTGTCACCAGGCTGTATCTCATGAACCGTGATAGTTAGCCAGTTGAAATTTCTACAGATTATGTTTTTCTGTTGACGCTATAACAACAAATAATAAAAACGTAAAAAAATAAATATTTAAGGGGGCTCCCATGGGGTGCTGGGTCAGAAAACCTCCTCGTGAGCCTGATGGCGCTGGTCCCTCTCGATACGTCTGGAGGGAACAGTTGCTGTTGGGACGGTGCACCCTGGGCGCCGGTAGTGTCCTTTCCCGAGGAGTGGGAAGAGATTCCCATTCTCCGGGGAATGTCACTGTCGGTGGCGAATATTCTGACGTGGTGGGGTCCTTGGACCAACGCGGCGCTTCTCCGCGTGACTCTCTGAAAAGCAGAGGGCACAGCGGAGGAGCAAGGGCGGGCTCGGAGTGCACTCACCCTGCCTCCGAGCAGACAGCGAGGGACGCAGTCCTTCTCTGTCCCCGTCGTTCTCGTAATCCCATTATCGGAGTGTCGTGGATCACGTCTCGCGGCTTCGATCGGGACCGAGGGTCTTGGCTTAACCGCCTGGACCGCGAGGTAGAAAACCTCTATAAAAAGCTACCCCGAATCTCAAGCGGCGGCGCACCGTGAGGGGATGTATGGCTGACGGGTGTTCCCATGGAACAATCAGTCTTTAGTGCGACCCCCGCCAGAGTACCAGCCGACCCTCTGGCGGGTTATAAATGTCCAAGGCTTATCCGGGTACAGGGGGCACTGCCCGGATGGACCTCTTATTTCCCCCACACTCGTGGGACCAAAATGGTAAAATCAAAAAATAAAAACTTTGCCGATGGAGGCGTAGAGAGGCAGAGGAGGGATGCGGGGTCGGAGTCCGACGCCGCATCCAGTGAGGTGAGCGCGGGATGCTCTGAGAGCTCCCGCGTCGAGAGGACTGGGGCTGCTGCGGAGGAATGCAAGCGGTCCAGACCGGAAGGCGACCGCGAGTCGTCTTCCGAAGGGGAGCTTGCCTCGGCCCCTAAAATTTCCACCAGCAGGCGTGGTGGAATAAGGGGCACGGGGAGGGGGCTCTCCGAGAGATCGGGGGTGGCCGGTCGCGGGCAGGCTCGTGTGGGCACCTGTGATGACGCGGCAGGTGAAGTTGGCGGCTCCGATGTGGAGCGTAAGGCCAAGTTTCAAAAGGAGGTGGAAGCTGCGATAAGGGTCGTGGCCTTGAAGAAACTGACTTCTTCAAAACTCGGGGCCATACCTGCGGCTTCCGCCTCCATCATGGCGGCGGTGGAGGCAACTTATCCTCCACCAGGCGAAGTGGCCAAAAGTGGCGAAGTGGAGCACACTGTGGAGCTGTGCCCTGCTTGGGCTGAGCACCGCCGTGTCCTCGTAGCGGCGATTGGCGGCGGCGATCTCTCGCGTCCGGCCCTGGTTCAATCCATGATCCGGAGCGAGAGGGAATGGGAAGCCGTCGCCTCCTTCTGCGAAGCAGTCATGCTAGCGGAGGTGGCGGAACGTGAGAGGGAGAGAACCTCACGTCCCAGCCGCCGCGGGAGACGCCCCGGGCGTCGGGGGGCAACCAGTGGCCCCCGGGCACCGTAGGCGCGGGCCTGTGGACGGTGAGTAATGGGCTAGATCACCGTCCGTCCGTCTTATGACGACAGACCGTGCCGACGGCGCGTTCGTGTTCCACGCGCGCCTCAAGGAGATGTCAGCAAATCGGAAGGGGTCCGAGAGGGCCGATGCCTGCCAGGGCTGCGGGTTGTTCGAAAGAGATACCGTGCCCCTGGAACGCAAAGGGCTAAGAAGGAACATGGATGGGTTTTAGTCAGTCAAGTCTGACACTCCCTTCCGCTCCGCCCAGAGCGGAAGAAGTCATTTGATGATTTCCCATCCTAAAAAAAAAAAAAAAAAAGGGGGCTCCCATACAAAAAAGTTTTATTTTTTTTTCGTTTTTATAAATAATGGTACGGAACCCTTCGTGCGCGAGTCCGACTTGACTTGGCCGGTTTTTTTAGACTATCGCGGTGTTGTGCACTCGGAATTCTTTATTACGCTATCGTACACAAACATGACAAAATTACATTAAATTACATTAAAAATTTAACACACAAAAATACTGGCTTTATGGACATAATTAGGCTTGCCATCTATTTTACGATGGTGGTTTGTCAATGAACAGAGGACCATGACAAAGGCAAGGCACTATTCTCTTGTTTATTTGCCTACTCATAAGAGAAATATGACACTGTATTTTGGTACCTACCGAGTGTAATCCTATTCTGCAAATTGAGTTGACCGCGAACCAAGTCGACGATTTTTGATATTTGAAAATTACACTTGTCCCAGTATGCCTTCATGGCAGGAATGTTGATGTGAATAGCTTCTGTTACTTCTAGTGTCCAGAAAGTCATAGCTATACATTGCACCTAAAAATAAATCATTTAATTTAAAATACAACACAAAGTCAACCTTAGTCACCTATGCATAAACCACCAGAGAGTTACATCGTTGTCTGTATTTGATAAGAGTGAAACTATGCCTCGAAGCCAGCCTCGCGGTTTATGATCAGCAATCTATCATCCACGTTGGAAGCACCTCAAATGGCTAATAGTATATAACTAATTTGATACTAACGGTTTGGCCTGGCCACACAAGCACCCACTCGTCTCGTTTCCGGTCCAGATAGTCATCGTATGATAGGGCTACTACATTATGGACAGATGCTTTCATCGCCTTTTCCAGTTCTAGCAGCCATTTCTCTACCTAAAATGTTAATGAGAAATAATTATAATCAACTGACACACAAATAGAAATATTAAAGAAGTAAAATAATGCCACTTCACCTGTCCTCTCGCGGCGGCAGTATTGATAGTCGTCGTGAGCATCACGATCTCTCCTTCTGAGGATCTCAGGTGCGTTACCACCATTTCACTAGTGAACGTCAATCGCGCGATACCTTCGAAACATTTCTTGAGGTGAGGTTGTACACTGTTGAAATAGGAACAATAAAATTTATTCGATTTAATCCACACAAGTAATGCTTAGACTATTCTTATCTACAGATGCGGCTGTAATAGACCAATGCCTATGAGGCTCATTTGATTCATACCACCAACATCTATAACAAAATCATGTTAATTTGTGAAAAAGCCCACCGCGTAGGATCCTTAGTTTCAGACAGGATTTCAAGCAGTTCGTCGTTGGAGAGGAAGAAGAAACGAGGGAAGTATAGACGCTTCTTCTCCAGATACGCGTTGAGGCCACGCTGGACCATCTCCAGCAAGTTGTTGGACTTCTTCAGCCGATCCAACATCTTCTCAATCTGGATGACGTCAAGTACTCGCGGCTCTTGAAAAGCGGCCTTCATTATCTCGCGCCACATCTGTACGAGCATGTTTAATGTTAACACAGAATTAAATATAATCAAGAAAGTTGAGATACCTACGCGAGATAGTTCTAAAAGGAAGCTGTTAACAAATAACTGAACATGTAACTTGACCGTACTATTGAAATACTCTGAGCATATAAAAATAATAAAAAGCTGCTGTTTCATACAGTTTGACCGTGTAGGTATTGCACTTTTGTAGGAAACAGCTGTTTTTTATAACCGTTTCAGAATGAAACTGAATACGTGGAACCATTTTGGCGTCGGTGTCCGTTTCAAGCTGTATGTTGCAATTTAAAGCAAATCAAGTTGACATGTTAACCATAAGTACCAACTAGCATATATCTTTAGGTCCAGGTACATGCCTTATCAACGGCACTGAACCGTCGTCCCTCCTCCGGGATCTGCTGCTGAATATCGGGCGACGAAAAGATGGGCTCCAAATACATCCAAGTAGCTTGAACTTTCAACCACTCGTCTAAGATCTCTTGTAGAAGAACCAACTTGCCCTCCCAGTCACTGTAGGACAACCAAACCCAATGTCAATCCAAAACTCATGAGACGGAAAATTAAAATCATCTCTGGTTGTGTTTTCTATTATTTACACACTTAACATCACGCCTGTAATTCCAGAAGGGTCAGGCAGACGTGTACCCATATTTCTCCACTTATGTTTAAGTCCCATGTGATAGGGGGCCAGCCTATTGCATCAACCGGGAATAAATCCAGACTCCGTAGCTGCTAGTAAGAAATTCCTGATTGAAAAACCCAATAACACTTTGCCCATCCCGGGAATCAGACCCAGGACTTCATGGTCAGTGAAAAACCCAATAACACTTTGCCCATCCCGGGAATCGGACCCAGGACTTCATGGTCAGCACTTGCGCTTTGTACCACTAGACCAACGAGGCAGTAGGAAATTTATATTAATTCTCTAGATACAAATGTTTGTTTCTAGCTATAACGATATTAAGACCATACTATTTTAAAAAGTAATAATTAGAACGAGCCAGTTTCTTCAGGTGACACGTTTAATTATAAAGGAGTATTTTTCATAATAAGAAAACGTACCGAATGGTTTCTTCAAATGGTTTGATGTACGGGGAGTTCTTCATAGTCTGCGTCTTGACAATATGATCATCCAACAGCAATTGAATTTCGTCGACACTTGACAAAATATAAGTCCCGGTATCCCTGAAATTGATAACATTTATTATGTAATTTAATAATTGTAAGTACTCGGCAAAAGTACAGAGCTTCCTATTAAAGGAAGAATTTTTGGGATTGGATTTTTAGTTACGGGCATTACCTTGGACATCCAAACTTTACCTCTTTATAATATTACTGTATGAAACAAAACAATGACTTACTTGTAAGAGAGAATTTCGAATGTGAGGTCGGCCCATTCCTTCATCATTTTGTCTAGAGCCCTTTCGAGGTTGTTCTCCTTGGTGGCAGCTTCCGAGATGCTCTCGAACTTTTCAATGTAGTCGCCCAAGTTGAAATCGATCACTTTCTCCAGCGACAGCTCGTCATCCACAACAATAGGGAACCCAACAATTTCTGAAATCTTCTCCCAATGACGCAGCTTCATGCCAGGGTTCCCAAGTGTTTGTATTATCGGCATATGGCCCTTGAACTCCTCCATTTTTTCTCTGAAAGTTATTAACTCACATATAAAAACTCTTTATGCTATAAACGTGACCCGTCATTGCGATCATTGGCTTCGTGAAGTCCGTCTTCATTTCACTCTGTATAAATAATATTTTCATTAAAAATGATAAATCGATCTATGTACCTCACAGAAGTAGCGAGGCGATGAGTCTCTGGAACGTCCGCGAAAGACTTCTCCAACTTGTACACAATTTTATAGTAAAGACTGACGTCACCTTCAATGTCTTCTGGATCAAAACTTCCTACCTAAAATATATTCACAAATTTGTCATTTTGTATGCCATCAAAATAAGAATACTTACCGTTTAAATTAATTCTTTCGTCTCTTTTTCTATTACTTGTATTTTGGACCTAATCAATCGCTTTCGTTATAATCCTTAAATAAATACTTTTACTTATAACTCTTCTATTGTAATGCGTTTCAAGTCATCACATGTCTGACAAACCACGATAAAAGACAAATGATTTCATCTTTTCTGTCACGTGCGCCTTTTCTATAGTTCCCTTAATTTACTTAATTTTTACTATATGCATTCTTGAAGCTATATAATTATTTCAAGGTTCTCTTGTACAGTACAATTATCCATCTTCTTCAAGAATGATACAACATTCGAAGCGTTAATGTACCGTACTGGCAAATAAAGATACACTTACTTTAGAAGTCAACCAGTTGTTATGTTTCTCAAGGAAGTCATACCCTGCATCGAACAGTTTCTTAAACGGCACTAATCTATCGAATACATGCTTCCTCTTGGGATACTGTGACAACTCCCACCCAAACGATGCTTCTTCTTCGTTAAACTGGTCTATCTTAACGAGAGCGTTTGATAACCTGCAAACAGCAGTGAACACAACTTTTAAAGTATCGGAATTTCGTGATGTGGTACTAATATCGAGAACTGGGCAGAAATTTCAGTAAATCTATCCCTAACATAAGCTCAATAAGAAAACCTGCAAAACCGATTGAAAATCATAATTTTAAACACGTGCACCAACCGGATGCAACTATTTTTACGGGAGGCAGCGCGCAATTTTTGGCACATTTTATACCGAATGAAATTCATTTCTAGTAGTTGTTTAATATGCACTGATAATCCAAATTAAAGTCAGGTGCCGCACCCATTCGAGAATCAATTATAGATTACGGTAAGACTTACTTTTCATCCAAATGTCGTGCCCGCGAGACGTATTTCGGTAATTCGTTGATATCTCCCCAAAACTGAACGTCATTGCATTGCATTTCATAAATATCCAGATCATCAATAAACTTGGCAATGCGAACCTACAAATAATGTTAAACAGAGTGTTACTTCAAATTCTATGAAAGAAAATGCATACAAAAACAATTTTTTTTTTCAAACGTGAAATATTGAATGGTACCTTTAAAAGTTCTTGATATTCTAGCATCTTCTGATCACAAATGTTCTTAGACTCTTCAATTATACCAGGCATGCGAGCATACCTGAAAATATACGAAAAGAACTTACATGCATTTTAAATGGCCAGCCGGCCACTATATACTTAGACGAAATAATTAGCAGGTATGCTTCACTTGCATGATTAAGTAGCGATGTTAAGGAAGGTTCTAATCTTCTTTTTTACTTAGCCTATATTGGCCCACCAATGGTTAAAGGCCTCCAACATAGCGTTCCACTTTTCTTTCCGTGCGGTTTTCTCACGCCAATGTCTCATAAAAACGCCACTAAGTCGTCACACCATCGTTTCCCAGGCCTCCCTCGGCGACCACGCCCGTCTTCTGACACCCACTGCGTGACGATTCCGGCCTATCGGTCCTGATGCCTTTTGCAGACACGGCCCACCTAATCCCACTTCAACCTAGCAGTCTTATGGCCCACTTCAGCGATTCTAAATTTTGAGCGTATTGTGGTACTGCGTATTCCGTCGCTGAGCTTTATTTATACCCAATACGCTACGCCTCATCGGCCTTTGGCAAACCTTGAGGTTGGAATTTTGCGACAACCTATTCTTCTTAAAGCAGAAAATATCCTTTTACTAGTTATATTTCCGTCTATCAGACACGTATCTCCTTTTTAAAATAGCAAACATAGAGTGACAAATGGGCAGGAGCCAGAAATTGAGCCATAAGCACGCGTACTTTACTGAATTTGTGCGTATATCAGCTATTTCAAAGTTGCCTCACCAGTGGTAGGTCTGGTTGTTAGACTTGAGCTCTAAGGGCGTGAAGGTAGTGTAGTCTGCCAAGAAGACGATGTATCTCATGACATTGCGCAGCTTGTCGTCCATCTCGGCGAGTATGATGTCCTCCACCTTCTTGACGTAATCTATCAGCACCATGAGAGCCGCCGTATCCGGTGGTGGAGTTAGTAGGGTGTTTGCTATCGCAGCGTATTCATCGTAAATCCTACAATAATAAAAATTAAATATGAGTACCTTATCATAAAAAAAATAACTAAATAGCAGTTATAAGAATGTAACGAGATTTTAAACTAACGCTTTGATCATCACTTGATAATCATCGGTCATTCTCCTCAACAGTGTATTAGCCAGCCTAGTCGCAGCTGTTCGCAGCGAGGTGATGAGTTCACCCCGCTGCATTTGAAACATGCCGATGACGATGGTTCCCTCAAGTTTAGAAGGGATCTCCCGTTCCAAATCAACGTATTTCACAGACTCCAAGCAATATTCCTCAAAAGTCTTCTCCGGGTCAGCATTGATAAAAGCTTCCACTTGAGCTTGAGACTGTCAAACAAACATATATAATGAAAATAATATTTTTTATATAATAAAGACATTTAATAAAGATTTTTTATAAAAAAAAATGTGTAAATGAGAGTCACCTCGCCGTTCAATAAACATATGTAGTCATCAAAATCTTGAACTCTTAGTTCGGGACCTATTCTTTGGTCCGCAATTAACTCCGATATTTGGTCTTTATAATTTTGTACTAGTTCCTTGTCTATGATGGGCTAAAAAAGAACATTAAGATTTATGGATGACAATAAAAACCATACTAAGTTTAAATAAAGTAACATTGACACGAGTGTCTCATCTTACCCTCAGATTGGGTTCGACTCTTGAATCCCTAAAATCTTGATATAACAAAGTTTCCAAGCGAGGTGACTGTCGACATGCATCAATCAGAAACGCATATATAAGGCACAACTGTTGTTTGAACTGCTTAAAAGTGGGATCGAATTCGATAACGTCGTTTGTAAATCCCAAATTTATTATAAATCCTTGATTATTTCCCTGTAATGAAAATTTTAAGGTAGTTCAAAGATGGAGGAACAACCTTCATTACTCTGCTCTCATCAATTATGTGTATTTATCGCCCATACTTAATAAGCATAATTATATTTATACTCCCCGAGCCACTTACCGAAAGGGCTTTCAAACAAGGACCCTGTTTCCACGCAAGATTGAAAGATGACTTATTTGTCCATATCACTTTTATATTACTGTTTTGTACTTACCCCCACATCCATAACGTAGTCGGTGAACTCCTTCATTGATTTCAAGCATAAAGTTTGAAGATTGTAAGTCATTATACATCCGAGACAGTTGTAGAAGTGCCTCATTTTCTGTACTTGTTTCGGGTCTGGTATTAATCTCTTTTTACTACCCTGAAGAAGGAATACAATAAAGTTGATAGTTTATCCTGAAGATTTCCTCCTTCCCTTCTACACTCAAAACCGCACTACTGGTGGTGTCGTGGGTATTTTTTTCCCTTCTACACTACTGGTCCAGTGGTACCGTGGGTAATTGTAAAATACATATAAAGTATGTTTGGTGCATCGTGTGCCAAATTGAAATGGTCAACTGGGGGGGTCATCTGCTATCCTTTCAGACCCCTAAACAATTCTCATGCCCTGTGGATTTATTTTCATCGACTATTTATTGTTTTATTAAAAACATACCCAAATTTTACATTCAAATACAAATTTTAAAAAGAAGTATAAGTCGTATACTCTGAACTTTAATTTTATATGTGTATTGTATTCCAGTACATTTAAATTAAAAATTAGTGGCATTAGCCATCAATTTTTTTTTTTAATTTACTCGCAAAGTTTCGGACTTCAATTAAAGCTGTCCATGTTACAGCTATTTACATGGCTATAAAAAAAACAAAAACGACCGGGAACTTCCGACTCCCTCAAAAATTCTCGAGTCTATCCTTTTGCTAGTGATGTGCCACATGCCATAAAAATCTTTTTACAACTTTGTGAATTCGCTAGAATTGTGAATCGAGTCACAAAATATTAAATTCCAATTTAAGCAAAAATATTTTTGCTTAAATGATACCTGAAAACTTATTAAATCTATTATCTCACTGTTATAAGGTAAAATCTGTCTCGTATCTCTCTTTGGGGGGGGGGGGGAGGGGGTTCTAGAAATTAAAAAAAATGCATTTTTTACATTTATTTAATAATTTTGTTTTTTGGTACACGTCCCGGTGGTCCCTCCCGGAGTACCTCCTTAGTCGGGACCTCCGTGGCGTGTACCAGCTCTTTGGCACGTCTCCAGACAAAAAAGTCTAGCGGAGTTAGGTCTGGGGAAGGTCCGGCCATGCAATAGGGCCATCGCGACCGATCCACGCATTAGGGAACACATCGTCACACAAAATTATTAAATAAATGTTAAAAATGCATTTTTTTTATTTCTAGTACCACACCCTACTACACTACCTAATTTATTTTCGCTATTAAATACAAGGTAAAAAAAAAACAAAATTTCTATGAGTTTATCTACCAAACCTCGGTACCTATCTTTCTGCAGCGAGGTGTGAGACAGGGAGACGTCATATCTCCGAAACTATTCACCGCTGCACTGGGAGACGACTTCAAGGAACCTCTACACTCGAAGTTGTAGACGATTGTGTCTACCAGGGACAAACGGTCCAGTTGGGTAGGTCTAACTTCGAGACTTGTACGCCCTAGAGGCAAAACATAGCGCCCTCAATGTATTACCAAATAAGAACTTATAATGTACCTATATTTTACAATACTCGTAAATAAATGAATCTGAATCTGAGAAAGAGCTCAATCGTCGAATCCAACTCAGCTGGGCAGCGTTCGAAAAGTTGCGTAGTATCTTCTCGTCCAACTTACCGCAGTGTCTCAAGACGAAAGTCTATGGCCAGTGTGTGTTTCCAGTGATTACATAAGGGACCGAAACGTGGTCGCTCACAATGGACCTCATCAGAAGGCTTAAAGTCACCCAAAGAGCAATGGAGACGTCGATGCTCGGAGTTTCCTTGCGTGATCAAATCAGAAATTAGGACATCCGTAAGAGAACCGAGGTTACCGACGTAACCCGAAGAATAGCCAAACTTAAGTGGCAGTGGGCAGGGTACATTGCTCGCAGAACGGATGGGCGATGGGGCCGAAAAGTTCTGGAATGGCGACCGCGACCCGGAAAACGATGCGTTGGAAGGCCTCCCACTAGTTGGACCGATGACCTGGTGAAGGTTGCGGGGATCCGCTGGATGCGAGTCGCACGGGACCGGTCAATGTGGCGACACTTGGGGGAGGCCTTTGTCCAGCAGTGGACGACTTTCGGCTGAAATGATGATGATGATGAAGTTTTGTGTTATGTACGTGTTAGGTTTTGGCGTTGGATAGGTGTTAAATAAACCGATGTACTCGTAAATAGAAATTGTGTTTTTTACTTACCTGTATCTAGTAGTGAAAATAAATTAGGTAGTGTAGTAGGGAACGCATATATATGTATTTTACAAATTACCCACGGTACCACTGGACCAGTAGTATAGAAGGGAAAAAAAATACCCACGACACCATCAGTAGTCCGGTTTAGTAGTGTTTATTTATTTATTTCCTTGAGAAACAACGATCCATAATTTAGTTCGTAAATACACTTAAAAATAATGTAAGTATGAAATCAAATAATCAGAGTCAAATACACACCACACAATACTATTATAACTAAGTTGTACACAAAATGAAAATTAAATTAATATAATACATTTTCGTTAAATAAAATAATTACGCATTGTGTTGTATTGTATGTCCGCAATCAAATTTAAAATAAAATGAGTTAATTTCAATAGGTACATAATCAACCATTAGGTAATTATAAAATTAAAATAAGTTATACATAATCAATATTAAAAATTAATAAACCAATATTGAATTACAGTTTTTTTTTTTTAAAGTTCCGTACCACCTGTTGGTGACAACAGTAAGAAGACTGTTACTGCTGCTTCGCACTCTACTCGCTATTGAGGTCGCCGTCTTGCGCATAAAAACAGTCACTGCGGACGTTTGCGCAATTCCCGATGCGCTGCAGAAGCGAGGCAGCCGCAGCAGCGCCCTTAGCGCGTTATTATATTGAACGCGGAGAGCGCTGTAGGATTTCTGGAAATATGACACCCAAAGACTACCCGTATAAAATGATGTGCAGTAGGTTCGAAACAAGGTGATCTTCACCTCCTTGGAGCTACGAGCAAACCTCCGAGCAATCATATTCGCCCTCACCGACAGCGCCCTCCTTTCTCGCTCAATATCAGCGTCATCCATCAGGTCGGACGTCACAATATGGCCCAGATACTTAAAAGTATGTACCCGCTCCAAGGGCACCCCACATAGCCTTACTGGTGGAACCTCCGCCGGGCACTTAGAACCCGCACTGAAAACCATAAGCTCGCTATTTTTGACATTATATTTTAGGCCATGAATATGTGCGTAGGTTTCGCAAATACTTATTAGCTCTCTGAGTCCCCCTATTGATGCGCTCAGCAGCACCATATCATTAGCGTAGCTGATGTTGTTAAAGCTAACATCATCAACATGGCATCCAACATGGCGGCTGCTGAGATCGGCAACAAATCCATCGATATACAGATTGAAGAGCGTAGGTGAGCTCAATCCCCGCTGCCTCAACCCGCACTCCAACCTGTACGAGTCCGACAGAGCTTCCGACCATTTAAAATTATTAACCTGGTTCCCGTACCAGTGCTGGAAGGCGGAACCTGCTATCGAGCAACTTTTTCCCCAGCACTTTGTACGAAACCAGGTCAAATGCCCCGGACAGATCGAGGAAGCAGGCGTAAACAGGCGTGCTCCGTGTAAGCCGTGTAATATCTGACAGCATGCTTTAAGTTCAGTATTGCAGTATCTGTAGACAGTTTTGGTTATCGTCTTCGATCAATAATAGTACTATTATTGATCGAAGGTTATCGTGCAAAGTTATTGTGTTATTTAACAGAATATTAAGGATGCTGTCAAATACCTACGCGATGGTTGTCGCTAATGAGATCGGTCTGTAATTGTTTTTATCTGAAATATCACCCGTTTTAGTTTTAACAATTGGTACTACAACCGTCCTCATCAGCTCTTCCGGCAAGTACGAATGGCGAAAAGGGAAGGAGGGAAGATTTCAGATGGTTACAAGTATTTCAAGCTGAGTTTTGTTTTTCCTATTTCTTACCTGAAGAAAAACAGCTTGAACATTTGGAATCCACTGGTGTGTGAGCACATTACCAGCCGCTTCTATGTGTCTTTTGCAAACAAAAGAGAAGTCTTGTAACTCGTATGCCTCGTTTGTTGTCATTATATCTTTCATGCTGATCAATCGTAAATCACTAAAACAAATGAAATATGACGATGCAGATTAATATATTTTGTAATGTTAATTTCAAATTAACTTTGTAAGATTTTGTGTTTACTTACTTGAATTGTTTCCACCATATAGCTAATACCTGAGCGATACAAGGGTTCACGCAGTGCAGATTCCTAGTCAAGTACTTCTGCGCTAAGGCGTACCGGTTCCTCCAGGCATCGTCTTTCACTGCCATTTCTTGTTTCAGAGGCGTATCTTCTTCCTCCAACGACTCTTCCTGCCGAATTTAGATCAGTAAAAGTCCCTAAATATTGTGTGACATTTAGGGTTTAGTTTTTACTTAGACCAAAGAAATTCGTGAGCATGGGTTTTGCTTTGGTATGAACGCAACAATTAGTGCAAGATCAAACTTTAAATTATGAATTCTACATTCAATTTATAAATTTAATTTATAAATTGAACACAATAACACACAAATAAATTTTCCACAGTTACCATGATAGATAAGTTTTCTAGTATGCGGTAAAGACAATATTGAAAACTTTATATTTTATTATTTTTAAGTATTTTAATACCATCTATATAAGTCTAACGTGAATCGTGTAATCAAAAGGAAGTGGGTAACATATTTGTAAGTACCGTGTTAGGATCTTTCAGCACGAAATCCACAATCGCTTTTTTCATACTCATCATAAAATCTTCGCGCATCTCATCTGTACAGGTAAATAGGGTTTCCTTCCACTTCTTTAATTTCGGGGATATAAGATTGTGTACTCTGAAAAATATGTGATATAATAACAGAAAAACTGAAAACATAAAAGGTAAGTATACCTAAATGCAAAATACCTACTTATTTATGCGATAGTGCAAACATGCAGTGTGGCATGGAACAAAGTACAGACTAAACTTCTAGCAATTAAAGACATCAGTTGTCAACGCTTTACCCAAGTAGTCAGGATTTTTGATTTTATTTTTAATGAAGGCTAATTGAACTCTACAATTTTGCCCTGCACCGACATCTACAGACCATTTTTTTTTCTGGTTCATGCTGCCCCTCTCTTGGTAAAAGGCCTCCCCCAAGTCTTTCCATGAACTCTTGTCCCGCGCCACCTCGATCCAAACCTCGCGGTATGCAACCAGATCGTCACGCCACCTCTTTCTGGGCCGGCCTAGGCGGCGCCGTCCATCTGTAGGCAAGGCACCGACTGAGCGGAGACTTTGCCCAACGGTAATCGTGCAAGCGGATGACTGCTGATCCGCCCAATCACATTTCAGTCTAGCAGCCATCTTGCCGACGTCCATAATGCCAGTTTTGGAACGCAGCGTGGTGTTACGGCCTCGGTCTTGTAATTTTTGCATAGTTATTGTATTAACTTACCTTAATATTATCTTGTTGTCCAAAGGCGCTACGTGTATGGTGTCGATACCGTAACGCAGATAGTAGTAATATCTAAGCAGGTTCTCTTCTTCGCCTGTAGGCTCTGCCGTCGGCTGATGCTCATCGCCCTCTTCAGACTGACATATCAACTTTACCAGCTTTAACCTGAATTCCTCACGAGCTTTTCTCATTGCCGTGTAGGTTTGCATTACTGAAAGGTATCAATATAAATTAAGCTGGGTACTGACCGATGTTACGGGGCGTAACGTAACGTGTTACACAGCGAGCGTTCGTGCAGTCAGTACGGGGAAACAAGGTGCTCGTAACGAGCAACGAGCGGCTCGTTGCTCGGTGCTAGTGCTCCACCCCGCTGCCGGTTTTTTGGCGAATCCTTTGAGTGTTACGCGCTTAAGTCAGTACGTCGCAGCGAGTCGTAGTTTTTAGGGTTCCGTAGCCGAATGGCAAAAAACGGAACCCTTATAGATTCGTCATGTCTGTCTGTCTGTCTGTCTGTCTGTCTGTCTGTCTGTCTGTCCGTCCGTATGTCACAGCCACTTATTTCCGTAACTATAAGAACTATACTGTTGAAACTTAGTAAGTAGATGTATTTTGTGAACCGCATTAACATTTTCACACAAAAATAGAAAAAAAACACTAAATTTTGGGGTTCCCCATACATAGAACTAAAAACCAAAAAATTTTTTTTCATCAAACCCATACTTGTGGAGTATCTATGGATAGGTCTTCAAAAATGATATTGAGGTTACTAATATCATTTTTTTCTAAACTGTATAGTTTGCGCTAGAGCCACTTCCAAAGTGGTAAAATGTGTGTCCCCTCCCTTCTAATTTCTAAAGTAAGAGGAGGAAAATTCTGAAAATATTTAGGATTGAAGAAGGTAAAAAAAACTATCAACGAAAATTGGTTTCAATAAGATGTGATTTTCAGTTTTTGAGATATGGGACTTTTTCATCAAACTGCAGCAGTAACTTTGTTTTTCATTAACACACTATGAAAAACCAATTTAGTTTTGCGGTTGAGTGGATGTTTACTAACTAATACTACTAAATAATGAATGTCAGTTCAAAATATTGTTTGGGGCTATGGAACCCTGTGTGCGAGTAAGACTCGCACTTGGCCGGTTTTTTAATATTGTTATTAACGACAAACCACCAGATAGGTTTCTGTTCTTTAACAAGTTTAAATATACAAGTCGACCAAGAAGTAAAATATAAGTATGAAAAGTTAAAAGTAATTAGATACGGTACCGCTGGACTTCTTCTTCGGGATGAGTTTCGATGCCTGCAATTTTGCGGCTTTAGAAGCCGGCGAAGGTAGTTTCAAAACTTCCTCCGGCAATGAAAACAAGGGCCGTGTTCGTACTTTGAAGTCTTCAGGCATTGTAATCTTCGGTATTTTAGGTAATTTTATATCGGATGTGGACGGAGAGGGTTGGCCTTTCTTGCGTGTTGGCCTGTTGTTCTTCATTTTGGCTCCTATGAAGAAATTATTGATTTAGGTAGGTATATCTACAAATGCTTTTCACAGAGGAGGTCGTGGCTAAATGATAACAGCCGCACGGGTCGATCTTTAAGGTTAAGCTGTAAGTACTTGCCAAGGTTGGTCCGTGGATGGGTGACCATAATTACATACCGAGTTTCCTCCGTGCCTCGGAAAGTACGTTAAGACGTTGTTCCCGGCTGTCATTTGTGGATCTTAGACAGTCGCTACGAGTAGTCTGAAGCTAAAAGTCTGACATCTAGTCTTACCAAGGGGTATCATATTACCCAGTTACTGGGTTGTGGAAGTCAGATAGGCAGTCGCTTCATGTAAAATACTGGCACTCAGCTGCATCAGGTTAGACTGGAAGCCGACCCCAAGATAGTTTGGGAAAAGGCTAGGCAGATGATGATCTACAAATGCTTTTCATACCTTGTTTCTATTAATGGGTATACCCTAGATGGGTAAACCAAGATGATGATGGTGTCTTTCAAAATATTATTTAAACCTAAGTAAAGTTTCCCAAGCAGGATAATTAGCTGTACCTATACAAGCTGCATAGCAAGCTGGTATAAACAGTGCCGGTTTTAGCACTACCAGCGGCCTGGGCGAGATTTCTACGGCGCCTTCTAGCAAAAAAAAAACATTTTAGATTCTTAGAAGAACTTCAGTTGCATCCGCCAATGGTAAATGTAATCCTTTAAAATCAATATGTCGCATTTTTTTATAAAATTAGGTTTTTTATCAAAAACCGGAAGATGACACATTTTTAGCTCAATTTCGTCGTAAATCTGTAACAATCCAGATTTTTTATCAAAAACCTAAACTAGTTTGGGTTTATGATCAATCTGAGATTTGTAAACGTTTCTTTATTACATTTTTTTTTTATTTTTTTTACTCAGTTTAGTCGTATTTAATAGTTAGGAAAATTCCTTTATACTACACCTGCTCGGAAAGTACCTTGATACTTTATCAAATTTACGGTAGAAAGTACGTCATTGCATATCGAACAAATATGCGGCGAGAAAACGCATCGGAGCGGGAGAGAAAAGTGTATGAAAATCCATTTCTTACGTGGTTTTTCTTTTTTAATTTTGGGTAAGACTATGCGCTGGTAACCTAAATATCAAAAGCCAAACAGTTTTTACAGTGAGTTTTTATCTCCAAGTTCGCAAAATGACACTGGCCACTAGCTGTGTGTTGGATGGTGTCAAACAATTTGAAAAAAGAACATGTGAAAATTGCAGACGCCACTGGCGCCATTTTCAATTTGTGTGTTGTTTGAGGATTCAGTTTTCGTAGAAAAGTAAAATAAAACTATCAAAGTGATAAGTAGTGATAGTGATGATGAAGATTTTTTAACTCCGCCGCAGTTGAAGGAAACAGCAAAAATACTGATTGATAACCTTTTACCACAGAAATCAATTAAAAAATATAATAAAACAGATTCTGAAACTGTTTTGCTAGCTTATTTCAGTGAAAAAGCGCAAACATAGAAACCAAGTACGTTATGGTCTATGTACTCAATGTTGAAAAGTACTATATTGACAAGAAACGACATAAATATTCAAGAATACAAAAAACTTACAGCATTTCTGAAAAGAAAGTCGGAGGGATTCCGTAGTAAGAAATCAAAGTGCTTACTACAAAGGATGTTTATTCCTTTTTGCAGAATGCTCCAGATGACAAATATTTGTTGATGTAGGTAAGTTTATGAACAAAATGCACTGGTTTATGATTTATTACGTACCTATTTAAGAGTAGAAATCTACTAGGTTTTCATGTTTGATATTTTTGTTTACAGGTTATTTTGATTTTAGGAGTAAATGGGGCCTGTCGTTCGCAAGAACTTGTGGATATGACAACAGACGATATCGAAATCCTCGAAAATGGAATAATCGTCAATATTCCTAACACAAAAACCAAAATTCAGCGATCATTTGTTATATCGGGCTTATTTTATGAGATAGTGAAGAAATATAACGAAATTCGCCCCAGTGACCCCAAAACCAATCGGTTTTTACTACAATATAAAAACAAAAAATGTACGAAACAAGTAATTGGAAAAACAAAATAAGTACTGTGCCAAGAGAAATAGCTTCCTACCTTAATTTACTCAATCCACTAGAATACAATGGGCACTGCTTTCGCAGAACTTCAGCGACAATTCTTGCCGATACTGGTGCTGATTTAACCACAATAAAAAGTCACGGTGGTTGGAAATCGTCCGCTGTTGCAGAAAGCTACATAGAGAATTCCGTAGAAAACAAAACACGAATAAATAACCAAATATCGGGATCGATTAATGTGCATCAAGACTCATCTCCTCAACCATCAACAAGCGCGGCGATGCCAGATGCCCCTCAGCAGCCAGTTGCCCCTTTGGCACCACAGCCTTCTACGAGCGCAGTGCCAACAGCACAGCCAGTTATTCCTCCTACATTGTCGCAAACATCTCAAACAAACATTAATGGAAAAAGTAGTACATTAAGCTTCACTAACTGCAACAATTTCAATATAAATTTCAATTAGTAAAGATTTAGTTTTTTATTTTCCTCGTAGGTGTAGTATAAAGCACTATGTATCACTCGAGAGAAAGTGCGATTCCCGATCTCGGGTGTTTTAAAGCCCTCGCCTACGGCTCGGGCTTCAAACGACACCCTCGACGGTAATCGGTCACTTTCTCCTCTCGGTGAACAATGTACTATTTCGCGGCCTATCAAAATCAGATCAATAAAATGTGAAATTGAAACATTTCATTTCATAATTGGATTGAAGGAGGAGAATATTGATTGGATCATGGATGTAAAATTTTAATAAATAAATAATTGTTTTGGTTCTCTGCCTTTTCGCCGAAAATTGTTGTTTTTCATTTCCCAACCAACGTTTAGCAGAATTTTATTTCACCGAATAATCATTTGCCAACTTATCATACAATTTTGTTTTATTTTCCAACCTCACAGTTACCAACTGTAAGTTTGGTCTGCTTTTAATAATGACACTTATTAAAATGCCAACTTTTTCCCCTGGCACCACTCCCATGAAAAGGTAATGCATCGGTTTTGAGGAAAACCAGTTATTGTAACCTAACCTCAAAACATTTTATATTTGCCTAAAAAGCGTAGTCGACGTAGCCCCGCTACGCGGGGCTCCTACTTCTGTCTGCAGGGTTCACAGTAACCTAACACGAAGGGGACCTTCGAACCTAACCTGTCCGAGTCGGGGTGCCCCAAGTACAGAGCTCGCTTCGCTCGCTCTTGCATCCAAATTCTCCTGGTAGCAAAAGTAACATTGCCTATTGGACACACATACAATCAGTGGGGATTTTTAAGTTATTATAAAAATGGTATGTTTTACAAAGGATAAATGTCCCAAACGTTTTGTGTCATTATAAAAACCAGCTTAACAATAATTCTACCAAATGAAACGTTGTCATACAAAAATTTGCTAATCGTTAGTTGTCAAAGTGAAACATCGGCGAAACGTTGGTTGGCAAGTGATAATCTGCTAAACAATTTTCTGCGAAATGGCAGGACACCAATTGTTTTCTTTCTACTAAGTTGCAAATGATGATGGATTGTTTTATTTATTTCATTTAAATTAATTGTTTTGTCATAAAACAAAGCAAACCCGTGATTTTGGCAAGAACTTTATCATAAACCCAAACGTTTTGATAAAAAATCTGATCTAGTCTGGATTGTTACAGGTTTATGATGAAATTGAGTTTAAAATGTGTCATCTTACGGTTTTTCATCAAAAACATAGGTTTTTGATCAAAAACCTAATTTTATTAAAGACCTGCGACATATATATTTTTCCATCGTGAGGTCAACAATCCCTAGCTCAAAAACTGACAACGCTCTAGCAGCAATTGCCCAACCTCGCCCTACAATAATGCAGCTACTGTGTCTAGAGGCTTTTTAAGCGCAAATAAGTGCCAAAAGACGACTTGGTGTGTTACTTAAGTAGGTTATTAGATGTTTTATGAAACCATTACACTAAAATTATTATCTTTAAGGTATCTAATTTTAGTAACAACAAAGTACCTGGTTGAAGCAGAATTAGGTCAGGCGGATTCGGTATGGTGTATTATACTGTTTATTTCGATGATTTTATGTTGTATGCATCCGGTCTCTTATAGATAGGGTGTAATTAAATTATTAAATGAAAAAACCTAGCTGAGCTTTTGATCCTTTCCTCAACTTATCAATCATATTTCAAAATAGCAAACGTGGTCTAATACTTATTATTTTTACTTCTGATACTCGTCAAGTTCGTGCAGGGTGTAGGTACTAAGTGCACAAGGAAAAAAAACCAAAAGAGTAAATATTTTATTTTATACTTACGATAACTTATTGTGAAGTATCATTAGTGTTTTGTGTTCTATTAAACCTGTTTTACCTTCTCTATCTTTTTAGGAAAACATACAGTTTATAGGAACCATAGAAAAAGGGAAAAAAAGGCTTTGCATTTTACCAAAGATTATGAAACCTATCGGTATCACAAATAGATTCCATGAGGGAGAATTAGACAGATGCCGCTGAGATAAACACACCTAAATTTCGCCAGCTATGTTCAAGTCTCATATATTATTATAGGGTGTGAGACTCAGGTCCAATAACCGCATTATTCTAGGCTCCCGAGCTTTAACTAAGAAATTCATAATGGAAGAATAACCCTATAACATATGCCCGAATCTGGGGATCGAACCCAGGTCGAACATACAACCATAAATTAAGACCAACAAAGCATCTGAAAAACACTAAAAGCTTATGTTGCGACGCTCTTCAGACTTTGCATATTTCTACCAAGTATCGCCATCTGTCTTAAACGCACTGCACTTTTTGGCACATACACACGTCTCGTTGTTCCTCTATATAAACTTCTTCTAAAAGTGCTCTGTATGAAATTCACACAATACTGTATAGTTCTATTGTGTTTATGAGATAAATATAATTTATAATAATTGGAAATACAAGGGAAATTAAATTATTGATAATTTTATTGATTGATAATAAATAGAAGAGATCCATAAAAAATGACAAATATAAAACATAAACCAAACGGTTTTGACAGGTCGCGACCGAGTTAGGTTATATTTCGCAAAATCGTAATTAAATAATATTTAATGGAAATTTCACTTAAAATTGCTTAATTTTCGGTTGTAATCATCGAACAGTATTAAACCGAGAAAATTATACTATCAAATACCTTTAACCTGCTCTAACCGAATTCCAAAAAGGTAAGCACCGAAATAGTTCTACTTCTTGGTTACCTATAAACAATTTTCAATTATTTATCACTTATTTATTCTAACAAAATGAATAAAATTAACTGAATTACAAATAAAGTCATTTTTATAACTATCTCAGTATCACGTGAACTGTTATTGTCAAGTATTGATTTATCCATGGCAACAGACTATCTTCATTTGTTGTACTTAATTTATTTTTAAACAGCCAGTGTTATTGAGTTTGGGGAGGCTTTGTTTCCTTTCATTTTTATGACAGTAGCGATCAATTTTATGTCTTTTACTATAATTTTCTAGGTTATAATTTGATAATGAAGTTAAAAGCACAAGCATATTCAAAGGTAAATCGCGCTATTATGAAGCATTCAATTAGGTGCTAATCCAAACACAACAAAATTGCTACAATGTATGTTCAGCATCTGACCTTCATTGTTAAACTTTACTGTATCTGTCTTGCTCAGATAAATTCAGATGATGTCATTGTTAGCCATATAGGTAGCACATTTATATTGAGACCTGTTCTACTGCAACACTGAGCAATGTGTATTTAATATTCTCATTTTTCAATACAGTTCATCTACTGGACTTAAATCTGCTTTGAGCTTTGATTTGTGTGAGTGGAATTTTGTGTTTATAAATGCTGAAGTGTTCATTTAGTTTGCTTGAACAATATATGTGTTCAAAACTAACTGCTAAATGTTATGAATAAAAAATATTTTTTAATTTTTCCTACATATTCTTCCATACTGTATTATTCTATGATTCCTGCATTAATTATCCTCTTAACAAGTACATACAAATTTTTGTTTTTTCAGATGATCTTCCAGTTGGTGCGTCGGTTCCATTCAGGTCCTGTGTGCAGGGCGGCAGAATCCTCCCTGCTTGCTAAACTCAGGAAGAAAACTGGCTACACTATTGCTAACTGCAAGAAAGCACTAGAAATGAATAACAATGATGCTGATAAGGTATAACTTCATTAACATTATGTAAAATTATGCCCGAATCCCATAGGATCCTGCCTTAGCAGAGGCGTACCCTATCTATAGTACACCCACATGTCGCCAGATATATTTAAGGTTCACATGAAAAGAAGCAAGCGTATTGCCATCAACTGGGCACAAATTCAGACTCAATTCAATTGGCAAACAATTTGATTGTCAACTTCTTTTATGTTTATAACCACATCCAAAATTATCACAAGTTTTTAAATAATGGAACTTTTAACAAATTAATGTTGTATGAACCAGCAAAAGTACATACAAAAAATTATATCTTATGGTTGGATTGTTGGTAATTCTTGACTGTTTAAATGACTAATAATTATGTTTATTTTTACTACAGGCCGAGTCATGGCTAAATGACCAAGCTCAAGCAATGGGATGGGCAAAGGCTACGAAGCTCGCCGGACGCACAGCCCTACAGGGCCTCGTAGCAGTGAAGTTTGACAAGAACCATGGAGCCCTTGTGGAACTAAACTGTGAAACTGACTTTGTTGCCAAGAATGACAAGTTTCAGAAAATGATTGAAGAAGCTACTCTTGCATGTTACAAGTTTGCTCACACGCATATGCAAGCTAAAGGACCCATCACAAAGGTATATTTCGTTTTAATAATAAAAGTTTGGTGATTCTATATTGTCATTATATGCATTAAGAACATAATCTCTGGATTAAGTGCCCTGGAAATCATGGAGAGAGGTTCTTGCCCAACAGTGGTATAATGTCTATATATATAAACACATTGTTTGTCGGACTCCTTAACTCCTTAACCAATTTTAATCAAATTTGCACACCGTTTGCAGTTTGATCCAACTTGAAAGATACGATAGATCTCAATTTATAGTCGCGATATTATTTTATTGTAAAATAAGTCACAATTATCTGTTAGCTCCAAACGATACTAACAGATGGCGGTATCTGTTGACTGGATTGAGTAAGTATTCAATAGATGGCGCTGTATAGCGCGGAGCAGCAATGAAAAATATTGCGAGAACGGAGAAAATGTGACGCAGACGAAGTTGCGCGAGATAGCTAGTGTCTATTAAAGAACATTCACGTGGTTGCCCCAAATGTTGGAATCTAACCAGCCCATTTGGGGTCTTCACAGTTTAATTTGTCCACAAATTCATTGGTCCTTTTAGACATTTCCAGTTACGTAATTTCCGTTAGTGTCTGAACGAAGGTCGATTTCCGGCCGAAGGCTAAATAAGTCAGTCAGTTTAAGAAAAGGTTTTTTTTTATAACTTTTAAATTAAAAGTTTATGTTGATTGTATATAAACTTAACAAGATGATTGAAATTACCTTGTAACTTTTCAAAAAAACACTTCGACATCGGATATTTATTTTTCATTTTAGTGAGATGCGAGCGATGGAAGAGGCGACGCGTTGGGGCAGCGGTGCCCTCGTGTCGTCTCTTCCTCTGCGCTCTCCAGCATTCGTAACCCAAATGGGTCAAAACTTCGACCAATTATGGCCTGCTTATACAGTAGCCAATAAGCAGGACGAAACACTCTCTCTAAACTATTTACCATTTTCAAGTATTTTTATTCATTTTGCAGATGGAATTAGACGGCGAACAATTAGCGAATCTCTCCACGGAAAATGGAAAGAAGTTGTCAGAGGTACTGGCTTTGTTCATTGGATCAGTTGGCGAAAACGCGGTATTGAGGCGTGCTGAATGTTGGAAGTCAAATAACAAAGACGTCAAAATCGCTGGCTACACTCACCCTGCGCCTGCCAAGCCGGCTGAATATTCTGCAGGAAAATATGGAGCTTTACTCGCATATAAACAAGCCGATGATACTGAAGATGTTGGCAGAAAGCTTTGCCAGCACATCGTAGGTATGGACCCTAAAAAGATCGGTAACAAAGAAACTGACCAGCCTGCCAGAGACACCGATGACGAAACCTGTCTTATTTACCAAGAATACTTACTGGACCCCTCTTATACAGTTGAGGAAGTGATGCAGGAACATAACGTTGAGGTCATAGATTACATAAGATTTTCGTGTGGAGAACTACTTGAAGCGAACATGCCTGGCGTGGTGAAGCAACCATTAGATACAGTCCAAACCTTACAATGAAATGTTGTTATGGCTACGCAATGGCACTTTGAGTTAAAAGTAGTTATATTATTTCATATATTGTTAAGTGATAACCAAAATTCATAGTTCATATTTATTTTATATTAATAAGAAATAAAAGCTTAAATATTATTACTCTTTAAATTTCTTGTATTACAATATAAAAAACATGGTTGAAAAAGTTTAATCATAATTCAATAAGTAGGTACACATTATTCTCACTTTTTGTAAGAGTCGGCGTGGATTACGTTCTTCATTTTGGAGGTTCCCTTCCAGAGGAACATTCGACAGTCTTTTTTCCAAAACATAGCAATATGGCAAGGCTCGAAACAGTAGCCATGGTAGCTCAGTACTTCTGGAGAGACGACGTGGAGCGCCAGTGTGATCTGCTCCCGCGTCCTGAAGGGGCCCGTGGTGGCCGGCCGCAGTAGGCAGCCGCACGGACATACTGTCGCTATCTCCGGCGCCGACATAACATGCATCCTGTTACATAGGTTGATTCTTTGAAAATTGCCACATAATCTGAGTTCTTCGACAGCCCCGGTGAAAGATTGCGTTGCTCGCAGCGCGAGGGGCCTTGCATTTTGGTTTTCTGGATTATTTCTGAAACCAACGGTGGATAAAGATTTTTTTGTAATATTCGGACTATCTTCCGGGCTTCTGTCTTCGAACTCGCTTTCTTTATCAGAATTATCATCTGTGTACATGACTGCTGTAATTTACGTTTTTGCGAATTTGAGATGACAGTTTCCGTCGTTTGTTTCCCGCCTCGTATGACATTGGTTCGGAAACGTTTTTCGAAAAAGTTTGTATCTATCTCCCTTTAGTTGCACTTTTTACAATCCTAAACACAGAAGTATCTAGTTATTTTTGCTGACACAGTATTAAAGCAAATAACAAAATTGGGTCACTTTATAAGCGTTCGACCGCGTCGGATCGATTTATGCTCGCATCATGTACCGCTCGTGCTGTAGTAGGTAGGTCTAATACACAGACGTAACGGGAACTTAATCTAGGACAACTACTTCCAATGCTGCAAAACGAATAAATTTCAGTGACCGAAACAATATAAACACTTCATCAGACACAAAGACAGATATCAATAGAAGATTTTGTAGGTAAGGGTTTTGTTATACCTATTACTACAAGTCTGCCTGTTTAGTTTTTGCCCTAATTACCGTTTCTGACGTACCCCCTTGTTGGTACGTTTTGACCATGTTTGTTCTTGTGTTACAGTTAGTTCTCCATCTACAGACAACAGTTCAAGAAGTAAAGAGCTGCACAACTCAATTTTTCAGTATACTTGGTAGGTATATACCAAACCACTCTAATCAAATCAGAGAACACCACTGATTGAACTTAGACACTACGTAGGTGCGGCCGGCAATCTATGGGCGTCCTTCTGTCCTACACCCAGCTAGGTATGTAGGTGAGATAAGTAGGTAGTCATAACAAATCACAATTCTGTTTACCAACAAGAGATAAATTGAGCAAAATAACAAATGAAAGTGATAGCGGAATGAATCTCCAAATGAACAAAGTGCGCGTCCGAGCGTGGATCCTGCCCTGTGTGGCAGATTGTCAGCGTAACTAGCAAACATGGCGAATCGTCACACCATGTGCGATGGTCAGACGGTACACATCAGCTCCGCTCTGACGGACAACGTAATTCATAGCTATCAGGCCGTTCCATACTCATAGTCATTTTAAATGAGAAAGTGAGATAAACTGCAATTATACCGTTAATGGACGAATATCAGGTGGTGCATTTAAATTCTTTAAGCATTTTAATTATTGTATCGTGTTTCAATTAGTAGAATTATTTCTGAATCTATTTATTTATTACTAGCTGTCCGGCGCAACTTCGTTTGCGTCACATTTTCCCAGTTTTCGCAACATTTTTCATTGCTGCTCCACTCCTATTGGTCGTAGCGTAATGATATATAGCCTATAACCTTCCTCGATAAATAGGCTATCTAAGACTGAAATAATTTTTCAAATCGGACCAATAGTTTCGGAGCCTATTCAATGCAAACAAACAATCAAATCTTTCTTCTATATAATATTAGTTTAGATCTATCTAATGTGAGGGTAGTAAGAAAGGTAATTAGTACCCCATATCCAATTAGGTGTAAAAACAACATGACGCATTTATCCGACATCGAATTGTCTTACCAAAACATCAGGTTACTATGAGTTTACAGACAGAAGCTTATAAAAAAAGTTTAGGTGGGTAGATACCTAATTAGTGATGTATTCATTTCCAATTAAGATGAAAATAAAATCGATATCCACCAAAGTACACATTAATCTGGTTCGAGGAATTATTAAAGGCTCTATTGCTAATATGCTAAACAAACAAAGTTGGTTCCGCTACGTCAATTTGTCGCTGTTCTAATTGAGTTATTAAGAGCTACCGATAACTAGCGATGAAAACGCGATAGTCACCACCGCCACATATCAATCTGAAGCGGGTAGCCGCCCAGACTTTCGCGGGAATTAATTCATTCCTCTCCAAGTTTTATTAAAATATGTAAGTGCAAGAAGCGTGAAACAATTTTCTTTTTGTGGTTCGCTCGACCGTCGTCCGAGAGCGGTTGGCGGTTGGTTAGTCAGTGAGGAGTGCATGGGCGTCGCGGTCGTCTGCGCGTGTCTTACTGTGTCCACGCTCCATAGTGCCGCTCCGTGGGTGCCAGTCTCAGTGAACGCCGGTGTTGTTATGGAATCAGGCAGCTCCTGAATATCCACAGGAAGATGCACATCCTGGAGATTGGTGCTGATCAAGTAATTACGTGATATTTGTATACAAACAGTGAAAGAAACTGAAAGTGTCCGAGTGTTTTCAATTCGAATGCGAAGAGTTATTATCTAACATAACACATCTACTTAATTGCAATATTATGATGCATAATTTTGGCATAATGACTGAGCTCTAATTAGTACCCATTTAATTAAATTCACTAGGTGAATACCTACGTTCAGTTTTGACTGACAAATGGTCAAAAGGTAGTTTCATGATACCTACCTTCCTATTAAATATTTATTTGTAAATATTGTTTACAAGTTAGTAGTAGGTATGAGGTACCTAGTGTATGTTCCTATTAGACATATGAAAGGGTACTTGAATCGTGGGTAGGCAAAATAGGCTTTAGGTACCCACAATTTAAGTAAAAGTGCATTTTATTATCAGATAAAATACTTATTTCTTATCGCCATAATCGCACACTCTGGTGCGTTTGTAATTAACCACTTTATATATCTTTACGCACTATTTCCCTCGTGGAGAGAGCAGAACAGCATAGGTACCTACATGCAATATCAATGTTACGGAGATTGCTGTTAAAAAAAGAATTAAACCCGCAGCGCATTTCACTTAAAAAAAAAGTTTTATCACACTACGAATTTCTCCTGTGTCGTGGGTGCGTTTACAAACATTTACTCACATTCACAAACAGACAGACCCGGAACAAAATACCTGCCTAAGTTACCTGTAGGCCATACAAATATTTATTCCGTGCGGGAATCGAACCCGGGACACCAAGCGCAGCAGCCCATCGCTCAGCCACTGCGTCAACCGTGCCGTTTAGTGCCTTTTTTGTGGCTGATGTATATAGTAAAATCCTTTGGAACCTATTCTTATTCTTGTTCTTTATTGCACATAAAATTAAAAGATATACACACAAATAATATATAGCTTATGTACAACGGCGAACTTAACCCAGAAATGGGTTTTCTTACAGCAAACCTTATTTAACAGGAGTATTTGCCAAAGAGGATACAGCTTTGTGCATGAACAGAACTTTTACTAATTTAACTTAATTCAACTTATTTTATAAACTAAACTAATACATACAATAAACGTAATACATACTATACAAACCAAACCCAACCTAATCCCAGACTTCAGAAAATTTAAATACCTACCAAACCAATTTCACCGACACAGGAACAGAAACCACAAACGCAAAATTTATTGTCATCTTGAAAAGTAAAACCCCAAATTAACAGTAAAACAACAACGCTGTGTCCTTTTTTAAAGAGCACTTGGTTTTAAACACCATACGTATTAGCTTGATTGCTTACCAACACTAAATCAATGTCATGAACCTATTGTCAATTTTCTATGTGGTGGAGACGCCAGGTTAGCCTAGCATTACAATAAGTTAAGTCCAGAAGGTAAGTCAAATATCTTGCAACCAATCAGATTGAGAGACTGCAAAAGTTAGCTGTTACGTTAGCTGTAAAAGGCCTAAAAAATTCAGTTAGGCATGTATGTACCTATCTATTTGTATAGAAATCACGATCTTTATAATTCCAATAAAGCCAATCAACACTTCTTCACAGGGGTTCGTGGTTTGATGCTAAATAGTTTTTGGATCATATTATGTTGCATAAGCAGCTATAGAACCCAACATAGGTTTTGTGCTTAGGTAATTAACGTTTTTGTAATGAATGATTCCCGTTACATAACCCACAGAATTTCCGGCTGGACCAACTGAACATTAATTATAATTACGACCCGACAAAGCCCAGTAACCTACAATAGTCATTATCATGGAAATTACGTATCTAATGCCTTTTACAAGTAGGTTACACCAACTAATGTTATGACCACACCCAGAGGGTCTATTGTCGGTTGTCGGACGACCCACAATCCGCTAACGTAGTCATTTATCCGACTTTATCCGTAGCTGTCCTTGAGACCCTCCTACAATCTGCCCTACCTTTTATTATTGCCTATCAAAATAAAGGGGTTCCGAAATTTTAGTCGTTGGTCACGCCTTTGTTTTGCGAAACAATGGACTAGACTAGATTATGTGGTCGTGGTTCTGATTTCCAGATCTGAACCAAACAATGGAGGTTTCATTCTCAGGTAGAGTGTAGATCTTTTATGCTAGATCTTAGTTGCACTCCTAGATAGATCTAAGTATCTAAGTATGGTACAATATACCTAACTATGAAGATAAACATAATATATCAATATATTTATGTTCATAGATATAATTGTACGATACAAGGTGGAGCTGAAGTATTTGCAGTGAGTGGGATAAGGGGTCAAAATACATAATAAGTAGGTAGGTACTCAAAATCTAAACTAATATTATAAAGAGTAAAGATTTGATTGTTTGTTTGTTCGAATAGGCTCCGAAACTACTGGTCCGATTTGAAAAATTCTTTCAGTGTTAGATAGCCCATTTATCGAGGAATGTTATAGGCTATATACCATCACGCTACGACCAATAGGAGTGGAGCAGCAATGAAATATGTGCCGCAAAAGAAGTTGCGCCGGACAACTAGTAATTCATAAGATTTTCTGTTACGGTGCCGTAATAGTTTCTATTTTTTAAAGTATACCTAGTCCTTAAATGTTCTGACTGTAGAATTTTAATATTAAGTAAATAAATGCAAAAAAACAATTACTTCACTTTACTTTAACCAATTTACCTATTTCATGGTATCCACAGGATGGAGACGAGAGCGGCAGCGCACGCGCCGCTGAGGCAGCATTTCGCACGGTACCGAAAGATCACACCACCTTCCTCGTATGGAGAATTACGGTAAGTCTATCGATATTAACTACCCTTATGTAAAAAAACACAGACCAGGTAAATGAGAAGAAAAATAATCATCTACATAAATCGGTCTAATTTGAACTTTAGTCTTCAGGGTTTCAGCTGTAACTACACTGCATGCAATTGTAGTTCAAAAATAGAACTGTGAAATGACTTAAGACCCAAGTCGTCCTTGCTCAAACCAGAGTTCGAGAGCCCCACGAAAAGAGATTGTCACATTTTTCACCCAGCAACACTGAACTTAAATTGACCTATCACGCGAAACACTCACGTTCAATTACATTTGATAGTTACAGATACATACCTACACGCCACAGTTTTTGCTCATATATAACAAATTTCGCTTTCACTGGCGAAGACAAAAGTCTTGACTTGAGTCATCATCTCGTGCTGTATGTGAGTTCGCTGTCACTTTGAATATTGCAGATATGTCTCGTTAATTATAATTATGACTGATGCTAAATGTTCTACGAATTTTAATTGTTGATCGATCTATGGTTAGCATGTGCACAACTGCACAATTGCACATATAACGTGATGATACTTGCATACATTAATTAAGTAGGCACCTATGTACCTACATTACGCAATCAAATACAAAATTACAATAATTCAAAATAGGCTGTGTATCACATATGTAAATAACTTACAAAAAGCTCTGGACCTCAATGACACGGAGTCTAGTCGTAGATACGCGTAGGTACTTACTTACGTAAATACCTAAGTAGTAAGACTAAAATGCTGACTTCTTATTTCCCGTAGAAGTTCCAGTCAAGAGGTCATTACAAAATGGCATAAACGTTTAAAAATATGGACTTAATAAGATTTAAAATCTAGTAAAAAGTGCATCTTGGAACAATCATGTGCAAAATGAACATGTCTGTACCAATTATTAACTTTCCGATCCATCTAAACTTAATTTACTTCACATAAGACAGAAATTCCTGAGTTGGTGTCATCATGAGGCAATAATTTTGTTTGGATAATTATATCGTTCATAATGATTTATGTCTTTATATAATGTCTAGAATAAACAGTAGGATAAAAGTTTTCCTAAAATGAATGGGGTATTATGCGCAAAGCGTGACAAGCCAATCAAACAACAAATAAATAAACCGTACAGCCGCTATAGATAGGTATTGTGACGATTAATAAACACATAGATACCAAAGCTTTATTCTGCTGCTTCTTGTGGTCATATTCTCATAGCCTACCTACTTACCTTCCTATTTATACTTTTCATCACTATAATAAATTAATAAACAAATCTAAATTTCAGTAGATAATAAGCAATTACATGCGAAAATCTTTAGATCTTAATTGCTTGAATAAAGAGTAAATAAACCTAAGAATGGTTCTGTATGGTATCGGACGTAAAAAATAGCACCATCCCATACCTTCCCGTGGGTGTCATAAGAGGCGACTTAGGGACTTAGCAGAGAATGGGCAGCATCGTTGTCTGTGCTTTTGTAACAACCGTACTGCGATCGATGCGATTATGGCAAAACCCCCCTTATGTCAATGTGGCGTTGGGGGAGGCCTATATCCAGCAGTGGACGTCTTTCGGCTGAAATGATGATGAAACCCAAGAAGGAAAGGACTGGAAAGAAGGTCCTGATGGGTTTGATTCCCAGTTCGAGAAAAGTCTCACTGGGTTTTTTATCAAGAATTCTCAGTAGCCGCCCGTAGTCAGGATTTATCCCTGGTAGTTGAAACCGACGGGCTCGGTCCGTAACTGGCGAACCGCCATACTACACAACTACAAACAAGGAGTAATACAATAAACGCAAGACATCTCGTGTGATCCATGGTGGTGTGGACCATGAAAATGAACCACTTTTGAAACTAATGAACGAATTTTGAATGAACTATTTTTGTTTTTGAAATTCGCAAAAAAAAATGATTTTCTATAAGAACTGACGCGATCTGCTGATTAACATGTATGGTAAAACAAAAAGTTATGAATTTGCAAAAGTCATAGACCAAAAGTTGTTCAGTTTCATGGTCTCAGAGACCACACGAGAGGTCTTGCGTTTACTATGTTACACTTTGTATACTGTACTCTGTACAGGGGACGTATTATGACAAAATAGTCCGGGGCTTTTAGATTTGAACCCTGCATTAAATATAAACAGCGATTTTTTTCTTGAATCGTGTACTTGACCTTAGCTCTTCAAATAATAAAAAAAAAATAAACAGTTTCCGAGACCGGATCAAGCTGAAAAAGACGAAAACGCGTTTTTGTGAATAAAAACATGGGAAAAAAAGTTAACAGGACAAATTTAGTTACTTTAGGTAAAGAATTGGTGACAGTAATATATTTTTTCATAATTAAACATTTTCGTCCACGGAAATTACGGTAAAAAAACATTTACGAAATTTTTGGATTGTACTTAAGGCAAAAATATAAACAGCGGTTTTTTTACATAAAATAACTTAAATTAATATATTACACCGCCAATAAACAAAATTAAACAAATTGTAATACCGGAAGTTATTATTACCAGTTTTTTTACAATAGCGGTTGAGGCAAAAAGGTAACAGGGTTTAATTTAGTTTAACTTACATCTAAAGGCTATTTCTAACCTATTTACAAGAAAATTAAACACTTTAAAGCAAATCGTGAAAAAAAAAACAATTAATGTTTACGTAAAATACGTCTGCAAGCTTTATTCTTGTATTTGGCGCAGCACTTTCATAGGAATTTGATCTTTCCGAAACAGGAATAAGGTGTACAATCGCGTAACTCAATAAAACACCAACTCAAACAACAACACTGTCATACGCACACAATGAACGCAGCGCTTATCTTGTTTACGCACACTACCCAAGTAACATTTCATTCGGGCCTAGGTGAAAAATGCCTTTAGGTTTTCTAAGGGTCGTAAAAAGGTTAATGCTTTGCTATCTGGTCATAATAAGTACTTGAGAATGATAAATAGGTCCTAAAACTAATTGTTTTTTATTACAACCTTCGAGCCGCTGACAAGAGTTTAAATTAACGTTATTTTGACTTGTGTTTCAAGAGCATATAGTCCTAGGATCGTATAGTTGTCGTAGACTCCTGATTAAGTTCTGGAAAGGCTAGCATTATGCTGAAATGAGATCTAAAGGTTATTTTTGTAACTTTGATATAACCATAATGTTACGGACTGTTGAAATAGCTTATAAGTAATTTCTAAAACCTACCTAAAACCTATTGGGTTTTTTGGAGAGTCTAGGCAAACAAATTAGGACTGCGTGGTTATAACCCAAACTAATAAGCTATTGTTTATGAGCTGAAAGCATTATTAAAGTCCTACAAGAATATTTTAAAGCTTTATAGTCATCCTCAAAAAATGACAGTTGTCTCCGCCACTTCAAAGCATTAACGGCGTCCTGCAAGATGAACCAACACAGGGTGATATCAAAAAACGGAGTGGAAGTTTTAAACGTAAAGTGCGTCATTTTTAATTTAGACTGGCTAGGCTTCGACTTTTGGATTTTGACAATTTTTACAGATCATTGACACCGTTGAAGATGCACGACTTATTGAAACCCCTTCAGTTTCAATCACAGACGATATGACATCGTCTGAAATATTTGAGGAATCACAAAAAAGTAAATCAGATTATGGTGATGATGGTGGTTTATCTGAAGATAGTGAAGATTTTGAAGCTCATACTAATGTACGAGCTTCAAAAACAAGAAACAAGTGTTGAAACAGCAAAGGACTTAATAAAAAATAAGAAATTACTTGCACTCTAAGAGCAGCCTGTAGCTGTTTGTTCAACACTCTTGACGAACCGGTCAAACGCACGTAACTTCCTCCTACAACCAAAACTTACAAGCAAGTAATTGTGCGCAGGGGTTGTTTTCGCGACTAGCAAGTCTTGAACTACTCCTGGCGATAGCCTTAAAGCTGCGAAAACAGCTCATGTGTTTTAAATAGCTCCGAGAGATTACCTTTAGCTCTTATTTTGGCAAACATTAAGAGCTTTTAGCTGTTACCGTTCTGAAAAGGTTAATTTTAATGCTTTTTAGTCATTTCCCTACGCCAGCCATTTTATTACACAGAAATAAAAAAAAAAACGAAACAAAAAGCAATATTTTAATTCAATAACGCTAAATTAAATAACTTTTACTATACCATTTATTTTTTTAATGAATTGAAGGTGTATTTCTAATGCGACTTACCACCAACTGTATAATTTTATAATTTTTATTTCATTAAAATATCTTCAAAATTATAAACTAACGAAAGGCCCGTTTCGTACACAGCACTATTATCCTAATGTTTCACGATGAAGTGCCAGTCGCACTAATTTTTTTATTTTTCCTGGCTTCAGCAAGATACTTATATTTCTTTATAAATACTATCTAGCCATTTTGAAACTTGGTAAGTATAATGACAGGGAATGACGCCATTATAAATATTTAAATCCACCATTGGTGTTTACGTGTAATAAATCTTACACAGAAACATTTTAAAACCCGACAGCCCTGGAATGGCATTTATTCATGTCCATCAAAAAGGTTTTAAGTTGTCATAGAGTTACATCCAAGACTAATTTAGAACTTAAAAGCTGCCTTGCAAGGTTGTATTAACGTTAAATTAAGGTTGTGAAGGTTATATTTGGGTACTGTGCAAGTGTTCAAAAGGTTCTGGATTTGAGCTATAGGTTTTGCAGTAGCTCTCAGAAAGGTTCTAAAACGTTGGCCCTTTTTGCACTCAGGAGGTTAATATAAGGTTAGTATAACGTTTTTGAGACTATTAAGACTTACGAGCAGATTTCCATATAAAGGTTTTAGAACCTTTTCACAACCTTTCTAAGACCTAAAATGTTACTTGGGTAGCACACGCCGTACGCCGCACGCTGCTTAGCGCTGACACCGTGGATCGTAATTTAATTTTTACTTTGACAATATTAATTATCGCTCTAATTTGTTTAATTTTGGGGGATTAAGGTTTGGATTTATATATTTCTCATTATTATATGAAATTGAATCCTGTTACATTTTTGCCGTAAGTAGTATTTAAGATTTTTAGATTTTCTTGATTTTCTGTGAAGTCCGGAGCAGAATTTGTTTAATTTTCTAATAATAGTTAGACATGGTGATATTAATCATTTTAGCACTATTTTTGTCCTGTTAATATTTTTGCCTTAAGTACGAAGTCAAATTATAAGATTTTAAAAAAAAAACGAATGTTCCGTGGACGAAAATGTATAATTTTCTGACCTACTTGTAGTACTCAATCTGTTCTACAAATACTCCAAATAAACATACCTGTTTATATTTTTTTCCACCGAGTTATATACATATTAGACGTTTTCTTAAAAAAAACATATACGCGGAGGTGAACTTTTCGCGGGATACAGCTTAATATACTCTCCTGTCCATACCCTACACATTCAATGAAAAAAAACGCTGTTTTTAATTAATGCAAAGTTAGCCTAATATTCGGCGTAACTTCCCCGGACTAAAAATCCAGAACCTATTCTTAAAAGAAGACCACAATGCTAAATATAAATATGCTCATAACTATACGAAAATCGTTTTGGGTGTTTACCCTAACAGTCCGTGTGATCATTTCCTTAATTTAGTAGAGCGTGTGAAAGGTCAACACGGTAAACTATGTTTTCTCACCAAACTCATGACAATAACGATTGCAGCGAACTGGAAAATGTCGAAACTGTGATCTGTCTGTCTGCGAAGATTTGAAGATTTCACGAGAACGAACTCTTTGCACACTCTTTACTTACCTTACTTGTCTCACCTTTTTAACGAGTTCAATTTAGGTTGTTCAACCTTTGTCTGGATGGCGTGCAGCGATATTTAATTAAATTAGATAGTTTTAGTTACTGAATGACTAATAGTTTTATCCGTGACAAAAATATTACAGTTATTACTTGTTAATAGCTTGGTGATAATTGTGATAATATATAATTAGTGTGCACGGAAGTGGGTTCTCTGAAGTGCATCTATTTAATAAAAACATCATATTATGAGTATATACCTATATGTAGGTACGAGGTACATATCTATCTCTTTTCTAAATCACAAAGCCGTAGGTGTTGATTAGTGAAAAAGGTACTTAGTTTGATCAATTCTCATTTCATAGATGTCAATTAAGACTTAATACATGATTTACAAAATCCCAGTTAGACAAGAATCAGTTACCTAATGCACACACTATCTGCTTACTTAATTTATATTTTAGCAAACTACAGCAACGTATATGGTATAATATTCTTGAATACAAAGTGACAAGAGAAAGTATACAATTCAACATAACGATAAATTGCAGCGAGATGCATGTTTAGTGGGACGCTGTGCGGGCGCACCACGCTTGTTACCCGCGTGCAATGCGATGCAAACATTCGTCCAGCCATCATCTACTACCATACATATTACCATTTATCATCTACACTTGGGAGCAAATAAATCGAGCTACTACCATTTTTTTTCAAGAGGTTGTTTTATATTTTTTGGTAATGTCGAACGTATCAACTCGAACCATATATCGCATAATTACTTTACAATGAGGGATAATATAATAACCTTATAGAATGACACATTATTGGCTCTGAAAGCAAAATGGTGATTTTAATAGAAAATGTTGTGGGGTTCAAACAGTCCTTAAAAACAATATCTACGTACCAAAAATATAAACCATTAAATGTGAAAAAAAGAAGTGGCTCGATTTATTTGCTCCCAAGTGTATTACCCACTTTCTGTTACATTTCGTATCTGTAACAAAATTGAGTTTCTAGTAATCGGACACCATAGCCACAGCTACGTACAATTGCTGTCTTGATTAGACATGACTTTCTACTGTGAGATGATAACTTAAGTAGGTTATGTGCGCTTAATTCACGCTTAATCTCTTGTTCCCAATACCCTAAAAGCCTGGAAAGTAAATACAGACTCATTGTTAAGTAGATAATATGATATTTATCTGTTGATGTCAATCAATGAGTAGAAAGAGTCTACGGACGCTTGTGCGAGAACACCACGTTAGGTATGGCACGAGCATTTCTGAAAGTAGCACTAAATCATCTACGAGACTTTAAAAATAATTAAACGGGCTATTTCGTGGTTTCGTGCCGATAAGATCGTAAACACAGAGACTATAAAAACCTGCCTGTAATCATCTTTTAAGATGCCTATCATTTTCTGTCAGATTTCTCGCGCTGTCAAATAAATCCTTAATAATCAGGCCGGCCGCAATTTATTTGTTCTTTCGTAGATGCACCTTTCGTGTTAACAATTTCATACAATTTCTCCAATAAATTAATTAACTAGTGTGCTCCATAAAGATAAATAATGAACGGTTACGAGACTTGCATTGTAACGGAAGACCAGTGCGGCAGTCGGCACAGATATTGTTGTCCGGCAGGGTTAGCCAAAACAATCCCGTATAGAACATTAAATTAATAACATCACATTTGTCAAGGCGTGTCTTTCCATAGCAGCATTTGTAGAACTAGTCAGCTAAATTAATTACTACAAATTAAAATATTACTCACTTTCTATTTTCTGTCACGGATTAAATAAAACGACTTTTATTAAGTCCTAGCTAATGTGAGAAAGTTTGCCTGACAGACGTATACTTTCTCAGCATCGCGTTAACAAAAGAACATGCAAATTCAAAAACATTAGGGAGGTACCTACCTATAGACAAGGTGTAAACAGACCCTTCACAAAACCGCCAACCAAGCATTCTGTACATCAAACTAAAAACTTTTTTTGGGGTGAAAAAGGTGAAAAAGGTGTTTTACAGTAGGACTCAATGTAACGCACTCAAAACATTGAATTAAATAGTACAGAGGTCGAGAAGGCAGTTAAAGTAATGTTATAATAACATTAAAAACTTGTAACTAAAAATAAACTTGTAAAGAAATTGGCACTTTGACCTACCTATTTGGTCTAGAACAAAAAACAATATCGCAATAACGAGGAGGGCGTACCTTTCCGCTACGTTGAGGGTATTGTTACACCCACCTATGTCCTACTGTAGAAATATTCCAAATGTTGCAGAAAATTAAAAAAACAAAAGTTTTAGCAAAACCAGTTTCAATGTGCAGTTGAAATGGTATCCAAGTTGTCCGTTAGGAATTCCGAAGAAAGTAAATACCTACTATGTAAATAATAAATAGTGTGATAGCCCTGAATGGACCATCATCCGAGTGAGTCACACCACATCTCAGTCCCGCTACAATGCTACATGAACGGCTCGGGGCCCGCCAGACCGCGACTGAACGATTCTCAACAATCTCAACTTTACATTACAATACAAACAAAGATGGATATCTGTCACGGAAATTGGTTCAACCTTACTTGGATCTTGAACGGTACATACCAAGCCGCATTACCTCCATTGTACAAATAATGGGCAGTCTGTAGGTACCTAGCTAAGCTACCTAGCTAAGCTACCTACTTGACAGTACCGCATCGTGTGTTTCAGTAATCAAAGCTTTTTGTTAGAACCTCTGGGATTGTCGTCGCCGTCAATTTGGCAAGAGCCTGAACATTGTTTCAAGTCCTTGACCGGTGACGCTGAAGTTACTGATTCTGTTTTACATTATCTGGCGTTTTTATGATTGAATCAGAAAATTCTAAACAATTAATACCCAGTAGTTGGGAGTCCTCTGTTGGGCATTAGCCTCTTGGCCATCCTTACCCAGCTTGATCGTCGCTCCACCTAAATAGCCTGTATGCACCGTTCTTCTTCTTATCGTATCGATAACAATTTATATTGAGTCAGCCCAAAATTTGGCGACGAGTTTGGCACTTTCAGTGGCGTCCATCATGCACCGTGGTGCTTTGTTTGTTATTAGATAAAGCTAGAGCCAATTTAATAGATATGTAGGTACGTAATAGTAGTTTCTCATTATTAATTATTATTATGTACCAATTAATATTTTATGTTGCAACTGTGAAATTAACTATAAAGTAGAAAGCAAAACAATTATGTAGAGGTTACCTACTAATTAACAAAGCTATTAGAAATTATAGACATCTCAGATGTGAGTTAGTGGCAGCTTTGCAATAAATCTTGGGTTAGACTACTGGTGCAATAAGTACTGAGCTGAAACTCTGTCTTGCAAAATAATCTTCCTTTTGCAGAGGGGATCTTAAACGGCTAACTACCTACTTACTACTACTTTCGGTACCTCATAGTACCGAATGTAACGACCATCTTTTCCTAAAATACAAACAACAACACTTACACGCAGAGTATCAATGTTACCAGGCTCCGCAGCATGTTTGCTCAACTGAAATAATTATCGCGCAATTCCGACAGAATAACATTACCATACGCATACAATTAATAAGCATAATATGCGGATAAATACTCGAAAGCGTATGTATAAAAAGCAGATCGCGTGTAATTAAAACACGTGGATTATCCAGTGTTTGGTGTCGTGATATAACGCTAGGGAGATACGCACACATGCCGCCGTAATTGTCGATCGATATCACTATGCACGAATGGCCAATGACGTTCCATTCAGAGAAGCCGTGATCGCCGCCGGCGACGACACTTAATTTTTCACTCTGTATCCACTTAAAGCGTAATCAGCACATTTGAAATATAATCGTAGTCCGCTTCAAAGAGTATGACATATTTTGATTATGACATTCAAGCATACCATCTGCTTATTATGTACAATAATTTATAACTGCACAATTTACAACGAACACACGTTAATAACAAATGATTGACTTAATTATAGCACTTGATACGTTACTCGACAATAACAGTTACGAAATAAAGATGGCAATCTTTCATTGTTTATTTTTTTCTTGATAACGGTCGACGCCCGCGCAGTCAGTCAGCTATTTGGGATCGAGATTAATACCCTGAACTTATTGTAGATGCTGATTTCTATTTATTTTGTAAGCTATTGGCGCCAACTTGAGTTTGAGGTCACTGACCTAGCTTATTTGCTACTTTATTTTTATCTGGATTAACGTCGCCAATGAATACATTAGATCGTTATTACGAATCCCCGATAGAGATAATATTTATGATGATTGGGGCTAAGTATGTAAATTGCAAGAATATATTTTATTGTGATCACCAAATAACACCGAAGCTGCAGTAAAGTAAATAATAGACTTTGATTTAAAAATAAGTTTCGTTTTCAGGAATCGAACACAGAACTGTTGCCTCGCACACACTACGGCACGTTCTACGACGCTGAGGCTTACTTGGTGTACTCTTGTTCCCTGCCGGGGCAGCCGGCTGGACCCGATGTGATTGTGAGTCACTGGATGTACCTAAACAAGATAGTACCTAGATCTAACCCCGGCCAACTCATTACCTTTAATTACCTCCATGCCCATTAGAACATTCTATAGGTAATCTCCAAGTTACAATTTACCTTCGGCTATTTACGAAAGATTCCCCAAATACACTTCCAAGCTAGTTGAGATTTACCATGAGTTTAATTAAGGTTGAATTTGATGAATCATCAAAGGATTCGACATCTCCATATTTTGATGATAAAAGCCAAAACCCAAACATATACTTATATATATTTAACATATACTTATTGTTAAATACAATATTTAATTTAATCATTTACCAGCGTCGAGAAATAAAAGAGAACGGCAATGGGGAGCTCCTGGAGCGCCACATCCACTCGTGGGGCGGAGAGCGCAGCGGAGCACTGGCAGGGCTGGCGCTGCGCCGCGGCACGCAGCTCGCAGCCTACCTCGCCGCCCCCACCGTGGTACACCGGGAGGCCGTCACTAAGGAGACGCCCCGGCTTCTGTCCTACTTCAGAGATGGGATCAGGTAAGACATGATTGATGCCAAGATTTTGTAAAAGTGATAAGTGCTCTCTTTTGATTTCTGTTGACTCTTTTACTTTTCTTGCATGATGCTGACAATGGTTCATTTCATAGAACCTAGTACGTTACTACGTGGTATAACTTTAAAACTGAAGTTCATTCGCCTACGCATTCGTGTGCCGTATTCTGTAGGTTCTATGTTGCTCCCAAGTGTCTATGCGATCATTTGCTTGTTCCATTATACATAGGCACCTTCCAATGGACTAACATAATGTCACAGCCCTGGACTGTCTCATATCTCTTATCTATTAGCACGTTTTAGAAGAACAATCAGCCGAAATGCGTCCCCAAGTATCGATTATTTTCGAAACCAGGATCCTTCGAAGCGGCTCAGCCAACCTGAACGGTGCAGCTCGACTATACCGCGTGCGCGGACGTCGCCCAGTGCTGGTACAGCTTGAGCCGGTGTCGTGGGCGCAGCTTGCGACTGATGGCGTGTTCGTACTGGACACGACCTCGCTGCTCGTACTGTGGCTCGGCCGCACCGCCAACCTTGTGGAGAAAATATTTGGAGCCAAGGTTCGTTGTGTTACGGTTGGGGAGTCGCGAATGCGGACGAGGATTACAGCTTTACATTAAAATTCCATTAGCTAGTATAAATAAATAAATAGAGGTTCTTGCATACCACATCTAGATAACAGAATGGATAATACTAACACATCCTTTTAGGTATATTCTATACTAGCTGTCCGGCGCAACTTCGTTTGCGTCACATTTTCCCCGTTTTTGCAACATTTTTCATTGCTGCTCCACTCCTATTGGTCGTAGCGTGATGATATATAGCCTATAGCCTTCCTCGATAAACGGGCTATATAACACTGAAAGAATTTTTCAAATCGGGGCAGTAGTTTCGAAGCCTATTCAAAGCAAACAAACAATCAAATCTTTCCTCTATAAAATATTAGTTTAGATTGTTTTTAGGTATATTTATGAATAATTATGAAGAAAATCTAATTAACAATGAAGGAAAGAAGGAAGTCATTCCTAAAATAATGAACCTTACAAATCTAGATTGCATACCGGATGGCCCGCGGTGCAGACAAGGGCATGATGGCGCGTCGGATCGCTATCGCTCATGATGGGTACGAGCAAACACTGCCGGCCGGAGACCGCGCACTACTGGACGCACTGCTGGAGCTGCGAGCGCGCGCACTGCGACCCGCCGCGCCGCCTTCCGACCCGCCGCGACCCGCGCGCCTCTACCGCGCCACACAGCCTCCCCGGGTCTCTCCAATAACCATGCCATCACAGCGACCGGCCGCAAGACTTGAGGAAATCAAACGAGCGCCGCTTTTCAGAGAAGATCTGGCTGACGATGTAAGTGACCTCGGCAGCAGTGACCATATCGAAAATCAGTCAACCGTTTCACATTTCTTACAATTTTAGTAAATTGAGTTACCGCAGCCGTTAGGACATAGACCACGAAACGCTTGACTAGTTTCAAAATGTATTAATCTATCTTGTCTTCAGAAGACTGTACACCACAAGTACCTTTAATGTTTCTTTAGGGTGTCTACATAGTAGACAGCGGTAGCCGTGGTGTGTGGGCGTGGGTGGGTCCATCAGCGTCTGGACCTGCGGCTCGGGGAGCCCTTGCGGCGGCGCGGGGATTGGCTCGTGCTCGTCGTATGACTGTACCAGTTTCTGCGGCCCCAGCTGGCCGGGAACCGCTGGAGTTCGCAGCGCTGTTTCACAACTGGCGCTGGTGCGATGCACGGCGCGATGGAAGACTTCGCGCCGCTCGGTCAGCTACAACCAGACTTGATGCCGTCAGTTTGGCTACAAACGCTTGGCTTGCCGCTGAGGTAAGCTGTTCTGACAGTCTTGAATATTTTTAACATCACACTGAACTGAGTTTCATCACAAACTCATAAAAAAAAGCGCAGGATGAAGTTGCATGACGAAAAGGCAGGACGAGATAGAGCATCGATTGTGATGTGATTCCTCACTAACGCTGTTTCATCGGAATTCAAAAAGCCGTCACTTTTTACAAGTTTTATTTAACTTGTTATGAAACATATTACACATACACATACATATTAAAGCTGCTTGAAGTTCTTTTGTCACTGACCAACATGTCCCCAGGCTCAGCTACCAGACGACGGTTCCGGCGCTCTGCGAGTGTGGCGCGTGCGGCGGCGCGGCTCGGACGCGGAGGACGTGAACAAGGAAGCACTGGCTGAGGTGGAGCGCCCACAAGCCGCGGTCTTCTACGACAGAGACTGCTACATTGTGCTCTACACCTACCACGCGCCCATCGGCGACCAGACCGTGCTCTACTACTGGATGGTGACGAATCATTCACAATTAAATAATTCACTAACACCGCTCTATACATAGCATAAATAGCCTACGTTCTCCTCTGGACGAGATCCATATGGAAGAAGAAAGGGTCCCTAGTCTTTACTGGCTTGATTTTCTGATGATACTTGGGGATTTTCCATGATTCATGTCAGTGTACCATTAAAGAAAATTCAAAAATTAACAGCAAATAAGATCAGAGGCAGTGATTAATGTCCTCGATAAAACTGTCATCACGGCCATGTCCTAATTCCAGGTTATACTAATATTATAAAGAGATAAAGCTAGTGTGATTGGAAGTTGGATGTTTGGGGTAACATACTGAATACTCATCCGACTGCCGTTGGTCTAGTGGTCACAATCGCGACTGCTCCGCATGAGGTCGTGGGTTCGATTCCTGGGCCGGGCAAATTGTTATTGTATTTTTCCATCAGGAATAGAGAAAGTTGTGATTTGAGTTGTACTTGGTGTAAATGTTACAGGGTGGCTCTTCGCCCAATGATCTGAGGAATTTGGGCGCTAAAGAAGCTAAAGACCTCTACACTAAACTGGGGCGTTCTCCAGTACAGGTACGTACAGTGCCCTGCACCATTACCTGACCCATCTCACAAAGCAAAAAAGAGGCAAATGGGTCAGGTAATGCTGCTCACTGACTGTACTGCTTCACCGTCGCCATATTGATAGTGAGAATACAATAATGATTACTATTTAACATATTTCCAGGCATGGGTATACCAAGGGAAGGAACCGGCGCATTTCCTTCAAATCTTCAAGGGTCGAATGATCACTTATGTCGGCAGCGCAACTGACTATGATCGTAAGTAGACGAAAATGTTTAAAGCTACAAAGCCATAATAAACTATATAATTGAAATAAAAAAAGCTACTGAAATGTATGTTTATTAGAATTTATTACAATTCCGAACATTTTGTGCCACTCTTATCTATTTAATACTTCTACATAGCTTTGTGGGCGGTGGATTTAGATGGCATGTACTGCCGAAATGGACACCTTCTTCTGGATGCTACCAGCAGTTCAGCTTCTGATGATGACATTTTCGGAAGGGTTGTAAAGCTTCGGTAGTATCTCAACCCACCGATCCCACAACTCACGTACCACAGCTAATTTATCTAACAAACGCATTCGCATCGAGTTTCTCTGTAGTCGATTCCTATAACTCTTGATATTTTCTTGAAAGTTGTCACTGACCTTGTTGCTGCGAATATTGGTCTTCCTTTTTGAGAATCCTATTAACTTTCAGAACTTTCGTTATTTGATCGAAATACCTACACCAACCAGCAAAAGTAATCCAATGAATGCAAACAATTCAGTACTGTCGATATCAGTCCATTTTATCATATATGCGTCTACCCCCAATATTAGTGTAATTCAAAATAATACGCACCAAAGGAGGTGGAGAAAATAAATCAAAGCTTGAAATTTCTACTTCTGTGATTCTAGAAGATGCATAACGTGTCAATCCTGGCATCAAGTTGATAATATTTTCCCTCGAAGCTCTACCGTGACTGTTTCCAAATGTTTTTTTGAATACGTTATTTGGCCATTTTTTGAAGCCACTATTTCCGTTGGAACAAGTGAAGTTTCAGTCTCACCAAAACTGCTGTCCAATAAATCAGCTTGCTCAACAGGATCTTTGAATTCAGAACTCGATTCCTACTCATCCGACACGTCGTCCAAAAATATTCAATCTCACTATCTCTCATATTCAAATAGGAAATAACTAGTACTATTTTCAAACTAACACAGGTTCTGTTCACTCAATATTTATTGTAAGGCTATAACGGGGCTTTGACAAGAAGAATGCAACCATACAATAAAAAGTGGGTATTTGATGAAAAATAAAATAACAAATGACGTTCGTTTAATACGTATGGTCAAATTGAACCCGAGGACCTGGAACATAAAAAAGTTGTAGGTCGAAAAATTAAAGATATTTTTTATAATGATATACTTAAAATATTAAGCTCAAAACTTTGGTAAAAGTCATGAAACATAAAATCTCAAAAGAAAATAGCTAAAGAGAAGATTTAGTTTCATGACCAAAATGGGTCAAAAATGACCCGAAGACCGTATGAAGGTTAGCTCAATAGCCATCGAGCCCTTGACTATTGCGATGAAATTGGTATCTACTATCGTCGGAGTCAATTTACCTTTACGTTTCTTTCTAATCGATAGATGTTAAAATTTGAGGGTATCCATTAATTTTACTAACTTACGTCTTCTTTAGAAAATTAATCTTATACCCTCGAGTTGTAACGTTAGCTTATGTCAATCTAAAATATTTTTAGCGCTTCCTATTTTATGGTTTGCGTAAAAAGGATGTCACTTGTCTAGGGACCCGTTTGAGCCAGAACATAAAAAATAAATAGTAGCAATAATAAATATAATTAAAGTATTTTATTTTTCTTAAATTTTACTAAAACAAAAAAAACTTTATATTAAAAAAACAAAATGCATGACTTGGCTGGCTAAATGGTGACGTGGGTCGCTGGAAGAGTTTCGTAGCCAACAGAGTCAATCATTAACGGACACATAGCAGTGATTTTATTTCCTGTACACATCCGTGTGATTCGTCCATCTACATACTACATCTCAGTGTGCGGAGCTATCGCCCGTACATTTTTGGTTAGACAAAAAGCAAATGATTGTAGTAGTGCCTGGAATTGAACCTCCAACCTCTTGCATGTCAAGCAGTCTTGAAACCACCATTCCATTTAAATCATAATTAATTTTCGTAAATGATAAGCTTATTATTGCTAGTACCCAATAAGAGAAGTATTAACGTTATATTGAAAGAAAAAAAACTATATAAAACAGAGTTAAAAAAAATAAACAAAAACTTATTTATTCATAAAAACAATAAGTTAATTATTTTTTACATTTATAGATGTTTTTTTATTTAATTTTGTAAAAATATTTAAAAATGTAAATAATATGTATATGAATAAACGAATAATTAATTATAAAAAATGATTTTTTTGATTGATTTTATCTTATATAATTTATTCTTTTTTATTTATCTTATATTATATTGATTTTAAAATGTTTTAACTAAAAAAACATATCTTTTTACCGTTTCAAAAATGTTTTTACAAAAATCACCTAGGCCCAACACGGATTTGAACGCACACATCTTTTGGGGGGTAAGAACTTAATGGAGTTGTGTGTACAAGAGATACAGATTTCAAGTAGAGACTACTGCTCAAAGAAATGTAGCTGGTACAGTTTCACACTAAGAATATTTTCCAACAGCCACAGGTCGCAGACTCCTGTCACCATCTCGCGTCCTCATCCGCGTGTCAGGTCAGTATGCACGCGAGGCGCGGGGCGTGGAGGTACGCGAGGGGGCGGCGGGCGCGGGCGGGGGCGCGTGCTACGTGCTGCGCGAGGGGGGGCGCGCCTGGGTGTGGTGCGGCGCCAGCGCCACCGGGGACGAGCGCGAGGTCGCCAAGAACATGGCTGCCACAGAACATGCACTCGCCATGCAAGGTAATGTAGCCAAAAGCCAAACAACAGACTTTTTCCGATTAATTTCGTAGTGAATTCCAAGACAGTTGAATATTTTATCTATGACTGGTCGAGCTTCATTATCTAAGAGATTTATCGTAGATAGCTGCCTTGCCACTATAGATGCTGGCTTACATGAATTGGAAGTGAAGGGGTTGTCACAAAACAGACTTGATCTGATCACGAATCTTATTTTTTTCGATATGACCAAAATTCAGGTAAAGAGAAGCCGGACTTCTGGACAGCGCTGGGCAATCGTCGTCACCTGTTGGTACCGTCTCCCCTGAAGGAGGTGCAACGTCCACTACCTCCGCGTCTCTTCTACGTGTCTCTCGGAGTGCCTACTCAATATTCATGTAAGTTGAATAAAAATAGTATTCAAAATATAGATAAATTCGATTCTACTTTTTATGGTCAATCATGAATCCTCGAGAATAACTTTTAACTTTGTAGTTTTAAAGAAATTGATTGTAAAGTTTAGTATTCAATATGATTAAAAAGTAATCTATTCTGCACTCACATCAGCCTAGAATAGTGATGTGAGTGCACCAGTTCAGAGTGTATCTTTCACCATTCATGATCCTTTATACTTCTTTGACTACGTGCACTAGTCTACCACTAATTTGTTCTATCTCCACAGTTGAGGAGATAGTCTCGTTCAGCCAGTACGACCTGGCTCCGGAGATGGTGGGTGTGGTGGATGCTCACGACGCCGTGTTCGTGTGGCTGGGACAGCACTGCTGCCCGCGCGCTAAGGATGACCCCCGGTCTATAGCACTCGCCTATCTGGCGCAAGGTAACTGAAATATTTCATTTCTTTGATTTGATGTCAAAGCTACCGTTGACCTGTTGAGCTCTTTATATTTCGGGTTTAGATCCAGGACCACCAAACGAGACCGATAAAGATGTACCTAAAAAACCTATTGATATTTTCAAGACTAACTGGAGTCTAGTTTTATTGGTAGAATTACGGAACTTCTTACTCATATTATAGAAATTTTCAAAGCCTCACTGTTACAATAAACGGTAAGGTTCAAATTCAGTTCAAAATGCTTACTTTCACGTATTCTACGTTTACATTTAACAAACTTTTTTTTAAAATCTTGTTTAGATCCAGCTGCGCGTGATGCTGCGACGCCAATTCTAGCGCTGAGTCAAGGACGTGAACCACCGCATTTCACCGGCTTCTTCCCCCATTGGAAGCAGTCCATGTGGAAGGTAAGTCGAAGGAGGAGTTGCAGGGTATGTGTCAAATCTCTTGTGAAAACGAGATAGTGCTATTCCTCCTGTGTAACTCGATTTCACTCTTACATTGGAATTATGATGCGTTTTACACGTTTCTGTTCGACCCCTGACTAACAAATATCCTTTTATTTGGACACAGGGACACAAGACGTTCAGTGCAATCATCAGTGCCTTGGAAGGCAAAGCAATTGTCCAAAGCGGCAACAGCGCATTGCAGAGTGGCAACACCGCGAACCGTTTTGATCAATACGAGAAATATCCCTTAGGAGTCCTGAAAGGGCCTAAGGAGCATCTTCCGCCAGACGTCGATCCTCTCACCAAGGAAGTAAATATTCTATCTTTTAAAACCATCAGCGAAAAGGTGCAATAATTCAGTAACGGTTAAGAATTTTAACGAAAATTAATGACCGTAACTAACTGATTTATGCATCAATAAAATGCACGCACAAGATTGATGATTGCCCAATAGTTTAGAGACTCGTAGAAATTGTTATAAAAGTAATTATTACACGCACACGAAAACTAAATGAACTAAGCTTGCTTTAATGCGCACGACTGTGTTAAATCCTTGGTCGAGTGTTCTAAAGTACCGTAATTTTGTTGAGTTACGTAGGTACCTGTTTTTACAACTTTCGAAGTTACCTAGTTAATGAATTTCCCAAGAACAAACCTCGACTGTTTTCTCCAAAGTAAGGTAGAAGTGTACGGTCCAGAAAACCAAAATTTCACCACCTAGGGGGGGTTAAGCCCCTTTTATAGGTGCCTGTTGCCATAAACCAAACTCCGAGCAGCAACTACCAACCCAATATTCCTATAATTTAACTTAGAACCTTGTCAGACCTTGTGCTCACCAACGCTTGGTAGAAATGGGCGAGTCACTAACATGACAATAATATTATTTCAGCTATACTTGACCCACGATGACTTCGTGTCCACATTCTGCATGCCGTATAGCGACTTCCGATCGCTGCCCGGGTGGAAACAAAAGGATCTCAAGAAAACGGTCGGCTTGTTCTGAAGAAATCAGAATAAAGTGTGGAGCTTATGGATCTGAATATTGTGATACGAAGAACCGCGCTTCTAAGTTTGAATCAAAGAAATGTTACGAGTAAAAGGATTATTAAATATTTTAAATGTATTAATTTTAAATATCGATTAAAGATTAAATAATATGAAAACATTTACACATTGTGGTATAACATTGTTATGTTTGACTAAACTTAATGTTAGCAAACAAAAATAATTAATGTTAATAAGTTGGTAATGCTTGCACTGACGTTTTATAACACTTTATTAATAGACTTAATAATTTAAAGAAATATCAATTTATAGTCTCAGAACATGTAATGTCTATAGTATTTTATAACAAAAAATAATGTTTTAATATAATTACAGGTAATGTTATAAATTATAATAAATTAAATGTTTTAATAGGTTTACTAAGAAATAAAACGAAAAGATTTTAAAATGTTATTTTTATTTTAAAAATAGTACTTATTAACTATTGGGCATTAATTACCTTAAAATTAATAATCTTTACAATTTACAAGTGTTTCAAAATCCATAAAATATCGGTTGAATTGAAAGCGTATTTACACTAAAATAATGACAGGTATCATAATATAAGCCTACATGATATGGGGTGAGCCGTAGCTAAGGCACATTTATTAGTATTGCGTGTCTAGTGAGCTGAACGCGTTCTCTCACGACGCTCCTACATTACAGCATGATCCAAACCATATTCCAAATATTATATTCAATATCATAATCATATTTTATAAAACATACCATGAATTATACGAAATGTCCTCTATCAGCAAAAAGCTACTTGAAAAAAAAAATCTTTACAAATATGAAAAGCTAGTTAGGAACTTACAATTTTAGTAGATAAATAAAACATTACAATAAATGATTTAATTCGATAATAAATAATTTACATAATGATTTTACATTATATCAGTTATTGTTATATAAGACAATTTGGGAGTATTTCTAGAACCGCGTCGGTTTATAAGGCAGCGGCTGTCGGGAAAAATACTCCCGAAAAATGTCGTCTAGAATAGTAAAATCAGGTTATCAGAATTATGCATAGTAAATAACAATATTATTATTACATGGAATTAATATTAATGACGAGACATGGAACGAAAAACGCAGGCTTAGAATCCAAAATAAACAGCTCTTTTTGTTATTTTTGAAACTTCTTTGGTAATCATAAAACCGAACACATGAAATATAAAATACATCTCATGAAACAATATGGAATGAAGTGCACGAACAATACAATGCATAAGCTGCCTTAATAAAAATAAAATGCATCTCAAAAATAAGCGTAAACACTACGACGAAAACGCATTTTTTTAATCTTTTAAGTACGTAAAATTTAAAATTCGCATGTCAACATGAATGAAGAGATTGTTCAGAACTTATATCTAAAAGAAAAAACAAAGCAATAACTGGATATGCGACAGAACAGAGAACTTGAGTCAATATAAAACTAAGGAAAACAAAACTCAACATAGTTTTCGTTGCAGGAATGTAAACAATGTGTAGAGCAATATTAAACAGGGTATTTTATAATATTTAACAAGAACTAATAGTAACAACAATGCGTCGGAGGCCTGTTTCCTTCTAGCACCACGGGTGTTCCTAGTCCAGTTAAATTCGAAACATGCTCAGTTTCCAAGTATTCTAGTCACTTCGGTATTTTGCCAAGAATATATTAAATACAACCTTTATTATTCATAGTATAAATATAATAGTGTTAAACAAACAATGTCTTTTTATCTCCTGTATTCAAAAGACGTAAATATAGACCCGAGCCGCGCGGAAACTTACTACTAATTTGACTGGACTACAAACAGACACGACTAATTATCACAGCTATCCAAAGACTTCACACATTACACGAATCGGTCGCCTATCCCTCTACGTCACTAATCGTTTATCGATGCAGAAACTTGAGATTGCCGAACCCACTTACAACAGTAACAATTCAGTGTTTAAAAGTCGCTGCTATCAAACCGAACAAACTCTACAATCAGCCCGTTTTCTCCTCGTAGGAGGCCAATGAGCGTGAAGGGTTCCCGAAACTTGTTTATTCAATATAGCAAAGTTGGACATTAAAATATGAATAGTTGTGAACAGTTTCAACCACATTTGTACTTTATACTCACAACTAAAGGAGATTTATTGTACACGAGATTATATAAGGCCTAATATAAAATTGGTGTTTCAAAATTTGTAAAAAACAGTATACATCTAATAATAAAGGTATAATAGGCCTAGAGACGTATTGTAAAAGATACAAAAGTTAAATACAAGGCTTTACAGTTTAGAGCCGACTTGGTGTTTCAACAAATAAGAAATTTTGGCACTTTAACAGTCGTACCATAACGAATATTAAGACACGGTGAATTATTGCTTCAAAACTACATTTCTCAGCTCGAGATTGCAAAAGGAATCTTAGTGCAATCAATGATGCAACTATACAGAAAAATGTTTAGCAAACTTTTGTAGAATTAATTGCTTTATCTAATTATTTAATAATAAGCTCAGCAGCTCACTACACAATAGTCTACAATAAATTGATCTTGTGATTCAAGGAAGCCCGTTCAGAGTCTTACATTATTAAGTAACGTTGCGGAATTTTGTTAGAAGAACTAGGTATTTCACTTGAGCAAATATAATTATGAGACGATTCACTAAAAACAAAAACACCTATGGCACGGTTTCTTCGTTAATTGGCAACACTTACGCGTTGTGAATTGTCTTACTTCTGTACTTAATCTAACATTAAGGGTCCCTGAATCATTTACTATAATTTACTACATTTCAATTAACATGATATATGTTTAACTAGATTCTTTAACAATACATATAAATTGGTAAGTCAATTCCTATGTGGATCAATTCCCGCATTTCATATCTTAGCGTTTTAGCAACAGTGCAACCGCGTAATAAATGTCCGCATGTTCTGACGGAGTGATCTTTTTCTGTATCAGGATAGATCGATTTCAATGTATACGGATCCAGTAACAGCTTCTCGAACGATATTATCTATATACAACAATAGTATACGATATACAACTTACTGAAGCATAAAAGTTATGTGCTGTTAAAAATAAAAACGTAACAAAATACATTATATTAAAAATGCTCTACTGGTTCAATAAATTGTACAAAAATATTATTGAAAAATAACCAGTTTAATTTCTGTCACTTTAAAACTCAACGATATGGTCTACTAGACGTTGACAATGTTAAGAACAATAATGTTAAGGGTTATGTATTCCATTATTTCATGGCGAAAGCTCCACAAGCATGTCTTACCTCCCAGTCCTCAAACACTGGACAATATGGTCGTCGTACGCAACATTAAACCGCTTTAAATTTTACAAAACATAATAATATCAACACGGTTACTAACTCTTACATGACATTAGTTTTCTTGTATAATGCACTTGTTTCAAAGCTGATGTCATGTTAAATGTGAATAAATTGCAAGTGATGCACACGATAGCACCATTGCATCCGTCTATGAGATTTTGCCATGACAATCAGCTTCTTCAAAATAACTATAAGAAAAACTACTTGGTGTTGGTAAAATTTTGATAAGTACAAAATATTAATATTTTCAATATCTATCACAGCAATCATGCCGAAATCTTATAAAATTTGGACAAAAATACTTAAACTTATTTAAGACTAGTTAATTTACAAGTTTTGGATAGCAGAATTCTGAAAGATTCAATTGTAAATATTGTCAAATGCCAGATCAAATGCCAGCGCGCGCGAACCAGCAATCGCGTTGCTCCCACTTCACTTCTTAACAATACTCGATGAATGATTTTCTAACAAGATATCCAGAGTACTTATTTAAAAGTACCTCGATCGAAACTACGATAGCATAATTCAATTAGTTTTCCAAAATAAACAGATTATATTCTAGGTCCCATAGAATAAAATGTTCAATAAAAGTGTTAGTAAAAAAACCAACGCGCGGTGAACAAAGCGACTCACTACTAACTTTTCAAACCAAGTACACGTGAAATGAGAAATTTTTATATGTAGCAATGGGCGCCCATCCTTCGTGTTCATAAAGTAGCAAATACCGTAGAGGGCATGTGCGGGGCGGGGCCTGGGGCGGGGCAGGGGGCGGGGCCAGGGGCGGGGCCGGCTCACTGGCGCGGCAGCGACGCATTGGCCGGCAACGTGGAGCTGCGCTGCGACGCGTTCATGTACGCAGACTTCAGGTTCGACCGCATCGAGTCTCTGCAAACATTAACCGGAGCTCAACCGTCTGTGTCGCATACATGACTCACGACTGCTACGGTGACATGACCGTCTTCACGTGGAATTTAGATGTACTTACATGTTCAGCGTTTTCGTTGTAATAAATGTGTGTGGGTGTTCACCTGGGCGAGAGCTTGGTGTGGTCGTGGTTGGTGTGGTGCGCGGCGCGGTAGCCGTAGCGCTGCACGCGGCGCGCCAGGCGGGCCACCCAGCGCCGCTGCTCCTGCGCGGCCGGCGCCAGCAGCAGCAGCTCGCGCGCGCGGTCGGCGTGCAGCTTGCACGCGGCCACGCCCTCGCCCTCCGACACGTGCTCCGCGTGGATCTTCATGCGGCAACCTGCAGGCGGAACATCAAACATTACCTACCGACTTCTAACACCCGAAATACAGCTCACCATTTGAGACGACGTAACCCAATTGAACGTGACGCTCTGTAGAAGATGCGATCATAGCGTAAACGACAAGACGATTAAACATTGCACCCGTGTACATTATGCTAGCCCAAATCAAGGGACGAGCGATCTATGTCACCACCGAATATTAGGCAAGTTAAGACACAAGAGACAAAGGTTTCGGTTCATCCAGCCCGTTGATTAAGTCACCTGCAATAGTGGGCAGTATCTACTACGGTAATATTTATTTGCATTTCTGGTAAGTTATTATTTGGCACTCAGAAAGCAAGGTAGAAACCAAAGAGGCAAACCTTAGGGGGCAAACGTTTATATGAAAAATCCTTGGGTTAACTTGAAACTTGTCAGGAATACATACCTAAATAAATAGAAAGTATGACATTAACATGTTTACAGAACATTGGTTGTAAAATTATTCGCGTTATTTCTCATTGATAAAAATATAGATTTAGGTCTAAAACTGCGTTACGCAGTGTCGCTAATTCAATTTTAACTTTAGAAAAATTGTTTTTTTTTTCTTTGGATATCATCAAATGATTTCTCCCGCTCTGGGCGGAGCGAAGGGAGTGTCAGACTTGACTGACTAAAACCCATCCATTTTCCTCCTTAGCCCTTTGTGTTCCAGGGCCACGGTATCTCTTTCGAACAGTCCCGCAGCCCTGGCAGGCCTCTCAACCCTCTCGGACCCCTTCCGATTTGCTGACATCTCCTTGAGGCACGCGTGGAAGACAAACGCGCCGTCGGCACGGCCTGTCGTCATAAGACGGACGGACGGTGAGCTAGCCCATTACTCACCGTCCACAGGCCCGCGCCTACGGTAGCCGGGGGCCACTGGTTGCCTCCCGACGCCCGGGGCGTCTCCCGCGGCGGCTGGGACGTGAGGTTCCCTTCCTCTCACGTTCCGCCACCTCCTTCGCTAGCATGACTGCTTCGCAGAAGGAGGCGACGGCTTTCCATTCCCTCTCGCTCCGGACCATGGATTGACCCAGGGCCGGACGCGAGAGGTCGCCGCCGCCAATCGCCGCTACGAGAACACGGCGGTGCTCAGCCCAAGCGGGGCAGAGCTCCACAGTGTGCTCCACCGTGTCCTCCGGCCGATCCTCGCAGTGGTAACACCCGGGCGTTACCTCCCTCCCGATTCGGTGCAGGAACCTCCCGAAACAACCGTGTCCGGTGAGGACCTGCGTCAGGCGGAAAGTGAGGGCGCCGTGGCGCCTCTCCAGCCACTCCTCAAAGGGGGGAACGCAGTTTCAGGCCTTAGGTGTTCATGGGTTTTGTAAAATAGGTATTTATGTGAATAGGGGTTATAAAGTTTAAAGGGGAGAATGTTCCTGCTTAATGAGACTGCTGCTAATGAGACAGAACGGCATCACGCAGCTCACAGCTGTTAGGCCACAGGCGTGCGCGTGAATTTCATTTGTAGACGACGTTGGCGTGTTGGGCACGTTTGTCGGCTATACGCGACCGTGGCGTTCAAAAGGTTGGAGTGAAAGGAGTGTTTAAGGTCATAGTGAAAAGTACTAAAACCGCGCGAACAAACTCAGGGTCGAATTGCTTGCTAGCACCGATAATCGAATCAAGCACCAATCGAATCACTGCTTGATTACTGCTTGATCCGATAACCTATAATCTTTAAGAGAAATAACAGAAAATTGCGTAAAGATTTTAATAATCATTCCTACTGTACTGTGTTCTTTAAGGTTTTACTTTTTTTTCAAAAGAGGTTGCATTCTATTTCTAGATCAGGCAGAAGCTTTTCAAAAAACCAAAACTGTTGTTTTATTTTTCTTCAAAATCACGGTGTTGGTTTCTTTTACCACTTTGGCCTACTAGCTATAGTTTCTAATTGAGCCGAATGTGCCATCGAAAAAACCGAGTTCATTTACGCGATTGATAAAGACTGGTATACCCATACTTACATGAAGAATGGATGAAGGTTAGCCCAAAATTCTTCCTATAAGTTTTCAACACGGTATGAAATTACATTTTTGATTTTGACGCTGGTTTGATTATTATTTGATGTAATATTCAGCCGGTAAGAAAAGACTTCTCTGTATGGTGTCGGACGTAAAGATTAGCACCATCCCAAATCTTCCCGTGGGTGTCGTAAAAGGCGACTAGGTGATCTGCCAGAGAATGGGCAGCAGCGTCCTCTATGCTTTTGTAACAACCGTACTGCGATCGCCAATCCGCTTGCCAAGCGTGGCGTGGTGTGTCGGGTCATTTAGTTCCCTTCAATATGGTTGAGTTGAATGATGGCTGATACATGCGTGATGTTCGTGAACGGGCGCTGTTAGTTGTGACTGGTCATCTCTTAGCTACCACGGTTTTTTTTTTTTTTTTTGTATTACTGATTTAATCTTTTACTCTGGACGCTCTTAACTTGCCCGTATTTCTACATCGTTCTCACATATTTGTAATTCTTAACATGAATGATGTAACCAAGATTTTGTAACATATTTTGATTTAAACGAGTGTCTATGGAGTTTCTTGCCCATTCTTCTCCATAGAGATCTACGCTTTGGAATGGGCAACTACAGTACTTTCACAAGTTATTATGCCTTGTGACTGGGACTGTAGCTTAGCGTTTTTTTTTTGTTTTTTTTTGAGTTTCAAAAGTGCCTGTAATGGTCTAATTGAAATAAACGCTTTGAGTTTGAGTTTGTGTTTGATTATGGCAAAACCCTCCCAAAATGTCAATGTGGCGACACTTGGGAGAGGCCTATGTCCAGCAGTGGACGACTTTTGGGCTGAAATGATGATGATGAAAAGACTTGCTCAGATAACGGTTCCTCTTTTAGATAGTAGGTACATGGGAGTATTTACGCCCACACTTGTGTACCATGTATAATATCTCCCGCTTTGATAGCTTGTCTGATACATTAGTCACCATGGCCGAAAACGGTCAGGAAGCCTTTTTATTTCGATCTAAACATATTATTACCAGTCTAGGTACTAGCGACCCGCTTCTACTTTGCCCAGCGCCACCTAGTCCAAAACTGTACTATCTTACAAGCTGGAACCCACCATACATATTCACAAAGTTTCAATAAAATTGTTGGATATTTCTGGTGATTAGCGTGTATGATCATAGTGATTTATATACTGATACTGTTAAGCGGTGTCATTCCACTGCTTGGCAAAGGCCACTCCCCATGACTTCCAATTATATCGATCCAGGGTACTTGTGGACCACGTGATTTATATATATTAAGATGATAAATATACTGACGTCGACACTCGTAGGCCTGCGGCGGACGGAACATGTGCCACAGCGGGCGCGTGCACACCTCGCACGCCGTGGGGATGTGGTACGTGATGCTCACCAGGTCGTGGCCCTTGTGCTGCACTGTGTTGCCTGACGGGGAAAACAAACATTCTAGTCAATTACTATTCAATAAAATTAGCAATAAGACCTATTTTATACGGGAATAATCTGAAGGTTTTAGACCAAGGCCGGGCCTTTTGCAGTAACAGTACAGTTCCAGTATTGCTAGTTTTGTTCATCAGCCTGAGATATCGAAGAAAGATTAATCTTTCTTCGATATCTCAGGCTTTAGAACAGCTAGCTAGCTAGGTGCCGGATGGGTACACAAAGTCAAGCCTTAATAAGCTAGCAAAACTCCGCAAATAACGATACCACGACAGAACAAAAACAAAAAAGAATTAATGTTGTTTGGGGTCAACGAGTACTTTTGCTACTGCAGTTTACTTGAAAGTACAGTTGTGTTAGTTTTTTTTATTCATCGAATTTAAATATTGAAAACCACAACATCTGAGAAGTTTTGCTAGCTGATTTTTCAGTTTTACACATAGAAGCTCAGGTAAAATTAACGAAGCTAATTGTACCGATGCAATGCTGACACTTTGTTGGCGTATAAGGTTATCATAAAAGCGCATGTCTCATGGCCATCAGCCTCATCAGTGAATGAGTGCATCACCTGCGTGTAAGATTGGGAAAGCTGTATGTTGTGCGCTTTTCCCTTACACCTTGTAATGGTGTGCCGTGTAAGCACAGGTATAACAAATAGTGCGCTTTTGTGCAAATAAACGTTTCCGTCAATTCTGCACTAACTTTACAAAGTTTGCAGCGAAGGCATTCGTAGCCATCCAGTGACGGGTGCCGCATATATTGGTCCAGTTTCAAACTAGAGTAAAATAGGTGTTTTAGATCTACACATAGACATCATGATGTTGTATTCTTTTGTTACCAAACATACTTTATCTAGAGATTTCCTTTTACCGCACACAACACTGAATCACCGCGTCGACAGCGGCTACAGACAGCGGCGATGTTAACAAAATGAGTGACGCCAAAAATCAACTTCTTTCACGGACGCCATTTAAAGCCGTTAGTTGCTATACTTTATTTGAGTCTCAGTAGGAGTAAACGGAACACGATTGTCTGGCTATCTAGACAGTCGTGCGCCCGCCGAGGCGACTCTGATTTACCGCTATTCACCTTTTGTTAACTTACCAATACGAAAGGCGTAAAGGCGCAACTTGATTTCAATCTATCGACGGCATCGATTGTCCAGTGAGGTGCAGGCACACAGATAATTGGTTGACGATCCAAATCCATCAATATTGTGAAATTGGTCAAACCATCAACAAACAAAACAGACCAATGGTTGGCCATTCGTTGATCCAAACAGTTTAATATAGGCGACTAATGTTTAAACGCTATCTAAGTAGTAAGGTCCAAAAGTATCCGGCTTTTTTTTAAGGATTAATATCCAAACAAAGAAAGAATGAAATAAAGGGAGAATAAATGAAAAAAAAAAAATTTTTATACTGCAGGTAAATAGAGAAAACTTCAGTAATATAGTGACATCATAGTACTGTATCTCTGATTAATCTAATGTGTGTGTAGGCCGGAAACTTTAGGACCTTACTGGTATATCGACTAGGCAACGCGACCTCAACCTAGTTTCATCTTCAAGGCTGGGTGTAATCTGCGCGTAGCTATGTAACACAGAAATCATGCAGGTCATCATGATCATCATCTCAGCCGAAAAACGTCCACTGCTGGACATAGGCCTCCCTCAAGTGTAGCCACAATGCCCAGTCCCGTGCGACTCGCATCCAGCGGATCCCAACGTTCACCGGACAGGCCTGCCAACAACTCCGGTGTGTGTGTGCGGTACTGACCGGTGTGTGTGTGTGTGTGCGGTACTGACCGGTGTGTGTGTGTGTGCGGTACTGACCGGTGTGTGTGTGTGTGCGGTACTGACCGGTGTGGTCGGCGGCGTCGGGCGGCAGGTCGGCGGGGTCGGCCGGGCGCCGCGCCTCGCCCTCGCCGGCGTACAGCAGCTGGAAGATGCGCGGGATGTCCTTCGCGTCGGCGCGGATGACGTCACCCTGCGTCACCGAGCGCACGTGGAACACTTTGCTGGAACACAGAAAGGGACATTACGTTCAATCTAATCTTTACATCTGTAATGCTATTCTGCACAAATGTATATGTATGTGTATGTGTGTGTGTGTATGTGTGTTTCTGCATAAGCATGATTATGACTTCTCAAAAGAAGAAGGGAATCAACATCAATCACAATCCAGCAAATACCTTTCCAAAGCATGATTGTCAAAAACCTCGCTATCATAATTTCACATAATCTTCATTCTTTCGTTTTTGTTGTTTATTTGTATAAAAAAATTAAGATAAATCAAAACCTGAAAAAAGTAATTGAAATGGTTAATTTCAACCAGTTCAGGTTTTGAATATTCTTATTTTTTTTACGTTTTAGTTAATTTCTATTTGAATGATTTCAGGTTTTGACTTACCAAGGGATATTGTGTTACCCAGCACTAACTGAGTTGTGGAGATGAAATTGGCAGCCGCTTTATGTAGAACACTAGTATTAAGCTGCATCCCATTAGACTGGAAGCCGACCCCAACATAATTGAGAGAAGGCTAGGCAGATGATGAAGCATCATATTGAGTAAAGTTTACTAACCTCAAATCCAATATCATGACCGGATCTGTGGTGTTCATCTTATCGTTCTCGGTGTTGTAGAAGATGATCTTCTTGGACGACACGACAACATACTGCTTCTTCCATCCATGGCGACGTATGTTCTGTTTGAAGGGCACCGACAGCCAGCCTTCTAGCGTCTGTTCCGTTTCGCCGTCCTCTGCGTCCGCGGACGATTGGGAGGCCGTCTCGCTTGTTAGGGCAGCCAGTTTCTCTTTTAGCTGTTCGATTTCTACGTCTTTGCTGTCGACCTAGAAATACGATTATAGTTAAATATTTAATATTATTTGAAGATTGAACATATTTATTTAGAAACAACTCTCGACGTAATTGAACCACTAAAAGGGTAACATAAACACCGTTTCCGAAAGATATTTCTTTAAAGCAAAGCAATACCTTAAACTGATAGGATGACCTTATTTTAGACACTAGATAACAACAGACAACATGCAATTTACAACAACCAGCACCAATTCTTATAAAGCGACCTTTTTAGTGTTCTGTCTTTCCGATAACTATTTGCAAATCCTCAACAATAAGTCTACAATAGAAATACGACAATCCAAGTATTGCCATTAGGTTTAAATTACAATGACAAGTTTTCCCTTACCTCCATTGCGAGCCGCAGCCTGGTAGTCTGCTCATCCAGCAGTTGTTGCTGGCAGTCCTGCAGGTCGCGCTGAAGCTTGGAGATGTGCTGGTCGAACTTCTCCTTCTCTCTCGTCAACTCTTGCTGGAGTTTGCGGTAGTCCTTGTCTTTGCGAACAGACATCTTGCTCTTGTTCTTTGTTGTCGCTGGGTTCATGTCTTTTCTGTAAAAAGAGAATGTATGCTTTTTAGTTTTTGCACAACATACACAGACGTTAACTTTACTGTAACAGTTGTCATAGTTCCTCAGAAATTACTGGTAGATGACGGGACATCTTGTTTCTCCATCACAATATTACTCCAAATGGAAATATTTGCCAAAATCCTAAGGTAACGTTCAGAAGACGTTGACCAGCATATTATATTACTGATATGGATCATATGGCAGTTTCATACCTTAATAACAAAACAGTGGATTGCTGTCGTGTGATCCAAGATTTTGACCGTAAAATCTGGACAGCGCCGCGTGAACTACCGCTATTTGTTGCAGTAATGTCGTATGTAGGTTGGTCTACATAATGACATCCCGTTTTCGGGTAAATCCTTAGACTGCTGAATAAATATCCCAACAAATAGTGTTACCTGTTCATAATCTCAGCAAGCTTGTTGACAGCTTGCTGCTTGAGCATGATCTCGGAGTTGAGCTTCTTGTTGAGCCGGTCCACTTCCTCCTGCAGACGTTGCAGCGTGGCCACGCGCTCCGCCAGCGCTGTGCCGCTGCGACGGAGCTCGTCTACCTCCTGAGAATCACAAACAGATGTACTCAACGAACGGAGATATTACAACAGAACTAATACAAATCACATTCATGGTTATACACTAGTGACGCGAGGGGTGAGGGATTCCTTTTCCTCTTAGAAGTCCTCCATTCCTGATAGAGTGAGTCCATATTTAACCAAAGAAAGCGATCGGTCGCGCAAAAATGAGATCATTTCACTCATTCGGCAATCAGTCGCCACGACCACGCTCAAAGTTTGCGAATAAAATGACTGTCACAAGCTCGCTCGATGCTCGCTTTGATTAGGACGCGCTCTTAGACACCGGCCTACTATTTATGTTAACACTTTCGCTGCAAAGTTCAAATAATCCATTTTTACATTATTTTTTATTTGCGGTGTGTTTGCTCTAGCATCTAGTCTAGGTCAGAGATGACAGAGACAAAGTCGACGATGATACGAGCTTACCCAGAAGAAGCCTGTTCACTGTAACTTTGAAGAGATTTGGGTTGTAAGCGTGCGGAAACACAGACGCAGGCAGAGAGTTCCACTCCTTTGCTGTGCGCATTATGAAACACGTTTGAAAACGCTTAGTGCGAATTGGTGGCATGGCAATTAGGTAGGGATGATAACTTGCAGTGCGTCTAGATGGCCGATGGTAGAAGGGGGCCGGTGGGATGACGTATTGGAGATCTTGTGCACACTCACCGAAGTACAGCCTGTAGAAGACTGACAAGCAGGCAACCTTGCGGCAATAAGCTAAGCTGTGAAGCTTGGCACCCACCAATTTTACGTCGTCAATCAGCCTCTTTGACCTGCGTTCCATACCGAGTCTAGCGCGGCAAGCTGGTATTTAGCTGAGCCATCCCATTACTAATACTGCAAGTCACTTATAGCTACGTATAACGACGACTCGGGAGGCGGGTTGTGGCCACACGAACTAATTATTGTTCGGCCCATATGCTGGGTGCATAGCACCGAAAGTGTTAAGAGCGTTTATACCCTACGGCATTTCATACAAACTTTCAAGTCGTTATTTTCCGAAATTACTGAACAGATTTTATTAAACTTCCTACGCATAAGCAGTATACATAGGTCTAAAAAGTTACTGAAAAAAAAATCCAAAAAGTCTTTTCAAAATAATGTTTCTATAGATAATAAAAATTCGGTCTAATTTAGCTGTAACATTATTTTTCGAAAATGTTTTTAGTAACTTTTTAGACCTATGTATACTGCTTATGCGTAGGAAGTTTCATTAAAATCTGTTCAGTCATTTTGGAAAATAACGACTTGAAAGTTTGTATGAAATGTCGTAGGGTATTAACGCTCATTAAGTGTTTCATAGTTTTTGCCACCAAAGGTCACTAGTGAGAAAAAACTACATAATGAACAAAGAGTATGTTACCTTCCGCTGCAGGTCGATGGTGGCCCTGTTCTCGTGGTCGCGGTCGCGCAGCCCCTGCACGAGCGCATCCCGCGCCGACAGCTCGCTGCGATGCTGCGACATGGCGTCTCGCATCTCCAGCTCCTTCATCGTCTTCTCCTTTTCTAGCTCGCCCACCGTCTCTTCCGCTATCGACCTGAAATAATTAAATGAGAAATCAGTATTGTGGTACTCGTAACAGGCGTGAATACTTCTCTGGTAATGATAACACGAACTCTATAAGATTAACTTATACCGTGAAGAAAATATTTGACAATCGCCAAATAATTTGGTAGTAAAAGCTACCCGACGCAAATTTAAGTAATGCCACACACGGAGAGTTTTAAAATAATATGGTTAATCAGATTTATGAACGTGGACAATGAGAAGGTTATAAATCGATATAATAATGAAATTGATTATGAATAATAGAAGGAGTTATACGCGATATATTCTGCCCTTCTCCCATGGGAAAAAGAAAACGTTAGTTTATGTGATATCGTCAAACAATTACAAATATTATTCTATAATTATATTGTCAGTCACTGCAGGTTTTACACATGTATGTGAACGGAATTAACAACTAATGAACAACTAGTTAAACAATTCACAATTTTCTCCCAGCTGGATATGAAAAAGAAACTCTGTAGCGGCTCTTTTCACTGTTTGATTTCCGCAACATCCCGTTTATTGAATAAAAGATTAATAAGAGAACACTGGTCACCACTCGACCAGCTCAAAATCACTGCAATAATAATTGTTTGTATGATCTATCCAATCAATGACCATGGTAGCACTAAGATATAACTAAAAATAAAAGGCATTTCATTTAAGTGCCTATGTAAGACTACTTGACGATAGTTATGATAACATTGCATTATTTACTACTGTCTGATGGCAACAAACAAGATAACAGATAAAAATCCTACAATCTTACTGAAACAGATTTTTTGCATTTTGTTTTTAGGTTTTTGGTACTATTTTTCACCCTTATGACCTAAGTAATAAGGTTGAAAAGTAGTCGACCGTCTTTGAAATCGAATCGAAAAATCGAAAATGTACAGCAGATACAACTACACCGGCACCCATGATCTTCAATCCTTTACCAGCAACTCTAGGCTTCTGCTAAGTGGTAGAAATAAGTACATCAAAAAAATAAAAAGACATTTGTGAATGTAGAACTAACCTGGCGATAGCCTCGGAGTCTGCGCGTGCGATGGCGAGCTGCAGCTGGTGCAGCAGGCTGGAGCGCTCCTGCTCGGAGTCACGCGCCGCCCGCGTGTTCTCTTCCAGCATGAGCCGCATGTCGTTTGCCTGGCTCTTGTACACGAAGCAGTAGTGCTGCTCCGTCTCCAACTGCTGGCGAAGCTCCTCGCTCTGATCGACAACGAATACATCGATTAATGGCTTCAAAATAACCACATTCCATTCTTTTTCTCCCATGTTACTGTTGTTCCCACAACTTATTAAATTGAAAGAAAACTTGTACTACATTAAAAAAAAACTGTTGAAATACTAATAGCATTGGACAAAAATTACACACGACCAATGTGTAGAAAGGATTGAGCTCAATGACTGAATATAATGGTCAAGTTCACCACCCAAAGAGGAGGGAGGCAATTGCGTTACAATTTAAACTTGAGATAAAATACTATTTCTTGGTCATTAAGATTTGCAATTTACTGCATCATACTCTTGTACAGTCACCGACAGGCTGACGTCATCCGACAGCCTTACCTATTAGCTAGTTATTATAATGTAAAATTAATACAAAACTGTTACTATTTTCATGAAATACTCTTATGTATTTATAAGCCTAAAAAGAAAATACTAAAGGACCAGTGCTTCTTCCATTCACTAATCATAGAAAATGATTTACTAATTCAGCAAAAAAATTAGAAAAGACTTCATTTACTACAGTAAATGAAGTAAAACCTAAAACTGAGTAAGCATCTGATTTGAAAGTAGCTGTGTGCTTTAGTAGATAAGCCATAATTATAATAAATAAAGCTATAGAACATAGCGCATTCTCTCTAGAATTGATTACGCCATATGAGTCACTATTTTTATTGTAAGACTGACATAATCGTGCTGTTACAAGGGACATAAAGCTCCTGTTATATTATATCGATACTCATACCTTTCGGTTCGATATGACTCATTAAAAAAAATTAACAATATATTACACTTCTTTTATAAAGTCGGTATACATATTCACCGAGGAATCATGATATTACGAAAAACTACTACCCAACCTAATACAAAAAGGTAAGCCATCACATACATCAAGGCTTTCTGTATTTATTGTACATGTAGCAACGCACAGTATAATTTTAATTAGCGGCCTGTTTAAGTACCTACTTCTAGTTTGTTATTTATAAGTAGATGTTTTCGTATCGTTATGAATCTACATACAAAGTACGTATTTAGCGGTAGCATTCATAAGAAAACATTAAGTACAATTTATTAAACAACGATACACGTCCCAGTTGAAGATGACCAGGAAATTATCACGACAATAACACATTCCTGTATATTAATTCGTGTCATCATCATAATTGAAGTGTTTTATAGGCATGTCTTCATTGCCAAGGCTCTGTTTGTTCAGCACTTGTGTTCAACATTTTCATAACTTCACACTGATTCAGCCACTGCTACATTATAGTATTTTGAATGTAGTAATAGACTCATTTTTCACTCCTACGTCGTGTGCTCTTATAATTCTAATTTTAAAGTTAAGATTGTCGTAGACATTGTTTATGTTTTAGATGGGGACAGAATCCGACACACAATGTGGAATTCTGTTCTATTCTGAGAACAGTTATGCAACTCATTGAGCAAGCATCTCATCTAGGTACTAGCTGTACAATTTTATTTCCAGGAAGCCCTTGGCCTTTGGGTGAATGCAGCCTGACATGAGTCTTCCCTTTAGTTCCATTTGTCTTTATTCAAGAAATGTAGAAAGCGAGGTTTTCTCCTTTAACAAGGCATTTGTAACATACACACTTAAAATACAAAGTTTTAATCTGCAAAGCCAATCTTAAATGTTTGTGTCATAAATATCAAGGTCAAAGAAGAATACCTACTTTTCATACTCGGGTAATTCGTGCGACTAGAGCGGTATGAAACTGCAGTAAAATATTTTATTCATATTCTATCTCGAAACGAAATACACAATAGTATCTACCAAACTGTGTACATTCAGCTATGCGAGAGTCGTTTGAAATAGATACGAGTGCTGTTACAATTTGATAAAGTATTAATGTAGTTCTCAACGGTCACTCTGTTGTGAAATTAATTAATCTCCTCGGCTTTATGAACTAATTCTACAACAATAGCCGAATCGAGTTCCTAACTGAGGAATGATTTATTTCCATCAGAACAACATCGACTATTAATATTTAAGTTGTCAACAATTACATTCCGTGAACTTTAATGAATAAATGTTCTATTAATTGGCAAATCACATCATGATCAATGAGTAAGGCATTCAACTCTAGAAAAACCGCTGTCTACGTAATCATGTGTTTATTTATTTGGAGAAGCGCACGCGCAGGTTTATGTCGTATAAGGCAAAAGCTGTATGTGTGTATGTTTGCCGTCGGCAATGAGTCACTATGTTGTAATGCTGGAGGACAGTCTATTTCGGCGCGATGAGATTATGATTAATTCACAAGAAACACTCAAAGAGTTCGTTAAGTTTGTCATAATCGATACGAATGTGTCTATGAAGACATGGATGCATACTTTTAAGTTAAAATACGTTGAGGCTTTTTACAGTTGTTTTATTCTCATAGGTATTAACGTGATAGTGACCTACTTATGACCAGCATATACTTGTAATAATATAGTCAATATTTTCATGTTAGTTGTTCAAAGAACTGAAAAAAGGTTAGGTAGGCACCGAGTTCTGGAGCCAAAAGGCTTTACTGCTGCCGTTATTAAATGCTTTTATTTTTTGTATAAATTATTTATATGCGATGACTAAGTTGCAAAAAATTATGATAACTTCGACGGTATAAGGTTTATCACTCTCTAGTCTCTACTCTGCGTGTTGCCGTCCATTACTGAATTGAAATAGGCCTAGTGCAACCGAAGGTGTGAAAATACATACGGACGGATTTGTCTGCATATATAGTTTTTTTGGGCCCCGTCCCCTTCCGAAGTATAACCGGCCTTGTAATTTGTCTAGACTTTTAGACTTAATGAAGTTTTTTTTTTCTAAGGAAGTCTTTTTAAAAAAAGACATTTATATCAATAAAAAAAAATGTTAAATGTTTTCTAATTTTGAAACTGTAGCCGTATGAGTAAGGAAGTTAGTGACCGCAGAGCCAGTCTCTCGCTCCGGTGGCACTCCTGCAGTTTACGGCACTAGCATAAGGTGAGCCAATCGGTCTGAGTCATATTGAGTAATGATAAAATGCACTGCATGCAAATTAGGTATATGTCTGAGGGATTACTAGAACTCAATATTTGACAAAAAGAGAAGTATCATGTCATTTTGACCCAGGGTATTCAACAAGCTTGGTAAAGTTAAAAGTTGCACTGCACATTAGCAACTTGATTGGTCCTGCTATGCAACTGCCATGCTTATTGTTATGGCCAGACCCTAGAGAGGCGTATACTCTTCAGTTTAATCTTTTCTTCCAGTACATGTTATTTTTACTTTAAAACGAATTTCTACTCTATACTAGTGTAAATTAAGCTGCTTTCAGAATGAGTAGTACTATTGAAATTCTTGAAATATTGAAGTTGTTGCGCCAACGAAACTTGAAATTTGGCTACTACAATGGTTTTTCCAAAAGCATGATTGGAAAATAAATTGCAAGCGCAGATTCCTTTGCGCCTGGAAGTCTTGGAACATTGAAAGAGAAGAAGACTTATAACATTGCGTGTGTGCACTCACCCTAGCGCAGTGCATGTCGCGCTCGGCGGAGGCGGCAGCGAGCTTCTCGGAGGTGTCGTGCAGCGCGGTGCGCACGGCGTGCAGGTCGCGCGCGCGCGCGTCGCGCTCGGCCTGCGCGCCGCGCGCCGCCGCCTCTGCCGCCGCCACGTCGCCGCTCGCCGCCATGCGCGCCGCGCGCTCCTGCTCCAGGGAAGCTGCCAGACCCATCGCCTAGAGACACCGTTCGATTAGATCGTATTCAGATGATATTGGATTGGCACAGTCAACAAAGAAAGCCAGGTGGAGGCCAGTATTGATTGGAAACTTGAGAAACGAAAATCATCATAGATGGTCAAATTAAAATAACACACACTCCTTCACACGTATGTATAAGTAGCAGTGTTAATCGACTTTCGTTGCTGACCATACGAATAATGCTTGTTTGATAGATTCGATGACTTGTAATGACCTTTTCCGTTTCCTGTCGATGTTCACCCTCGAGCTTCTGCAGGCGCTGTTGCATCTGGCGGTAGTCGACGCTGAGCATGGACATCTGGCGGTCCTTCTCCTGGCACGCCGACTCCGACCGTTGCCGCGCGGTCTTCTCCTCGTTTAGTTTTGATTGCAGAGCTGTCGTATCACATTGCGAACACTCCATAAATGAATGTGATTCGAAACACTGCATTTGTTTTTAAATAATTGTAGATTTCTTTGTATTTTGAGTAGGAATTAGAAATAAATAATTTAGTAACTATCCAATTAAAATTATTTACAGAAAGTAGTTCAAAAACAAGATTAATTAATATGAAGAAGAAATAGGTTCCAAGCCATATTTATTTATTAGTACTATAAAGTGAGTCTACTTTGGGCCTACAAAGATCAAAGGAGGTATATTAGCAAACTGAACAATACCTTTAAATATCATATCCAATGTTCCTGAGGCATGCAAAAAGTGAAGGTATGAAATATATTTTTGGGAGCTTATACAGTTTTTAGCTCAGTTGAACATGACAGGATTGTAGCATGGGCTAAATGGTAGAGAGTCAATCCTCTTGAAATACTAACACTCACCCTTGACTAGCTCCAGATTGGCTTCTTGTTTAGAGAGCAGCTGTGAGCGCTGCGTGTCCTGGTGCGCGCGCAGCTCCTGCTGGTACAGGTGCTGCGCCGCGCGGAGCTCGTGCGCCAGCGACGCGCACTCCTTCTCCAGCGAAGACACGCGTTCTGATAGCTGCCTGTTGTCCGCCATGATCTGGTTCAACCTGGCCGACGCCCGCTCGAGCTCTCCATGAGCCGCATTCAATCTGCTAGTGGCCTCCGCGACAGCCGAATCCGACCGTTGTTTAGTTGCCTTCACAGCAGCAAGTTCTTCAGAGAGAGTGCTTCGTTCCCTCTCCAGGGCGTCGCGCTGGGCACGCAAGCTCGCCACGGTGCCATCGTTGACTGCAGCGGCGGCGGCCTGAGCAGCTGTCAGCTCTGCCGCTTGCTTCCTTGACTTCGCAGCAGACTCAGCTTCTTGCTTGAACTTCTCACGTAACTCCGTCAATTGCATTTCTAAAGCATTTATTTTGTCGTTGTAAGTCTGTAAATTGTTTATTTCTTTCGCTCGTTTGCTTTGTTCTTCATCAAGACGCCGCTTTGCTTCATTAAAATTAAATTCCGCTTTTCTTCTTGTCTCAGTTTCTATGTCAGCCTTTCTTTGTATCTCTTTCAGATCGTGTCGTAGAAGTGCTAATTCTTTGTCTGTGTCAGCTATTATTTTCTTATTTCTAGATTCCCTCTGTGACAATTCTTCTAGCTGAGCACATAAACTAACTTGCGTGTCTTCCATCTTCCGCCGGCCGTCTCTTTCTCTTTCGAGGAGTTTCTCTAGCTGCAGTATAGCTTCAGATCCAACATTATTAATATGATTATTAGAGATAGTATCAACTACATCGGCTGCCTTAAGTCCACGGGCGCATAATTGATAGTCACCATTGTATGTAAAGCCCACAAACGGCAAATGGTTTCCCACAAAAGCTTTAGGCACAGGAAAGGATTCATCCAAAGCATCGGACTTTTCCATGTCATCAAAATTCCTTGTATCGTCATCACTAGATAATTCAGGCACAACAGGAGGTACAGAATCTCTCAAATTTTCAAAACTCCATTGATCATTGATAAAGAATGTATGCTGCTTAATTTCGTTAACACTATTTTTTCCTAACCTTTTAATCCTGTCTGTTAGAAGACCTCTTATTAAAGATTTAGCATCCTTTGAAATTTCTACGTCATCAGGAAACTGGAGCGAGTTCCTATGGTCCATGATCTTACCATATGTACCTACTAAACTATCTGCATAGAAAGGAGGATCTCCGATGAGCATTTCATACAAAAATATTCCCACAGCCCACCAGTCACATTCACGACCATACACTCCCTCACCATTTTGTGACTGCAACACTTCAGGTGAGATATAATCAGGGGTGCCCACTGCATTGCTGGCCCGCACAAGACCATCAGGTCCCATTCTCATGCATGTTCCAAAATCAGCCAGCTTTAGATGTCCATATTTGTCAATTAGCATATTATCTGGTTTTACATCTCGGTGTACAAAACCCATACCATGAATTACGTCTAATGCAAGGACAATTTCCATTGTATAGAACTTAGCCCACTTCTCAGGTATGTCGTAGTTCGACATAAGACTAACGAGGTCACCACCAGGCATGTAGTCCATGACCATGTACAGATATTTGTGGTCTTGAAAAGCAAAGTGTAGCTTTAATATCCACTCAGAGTTAGCATGCGCCATTATGTGCCGCTCCTCCCAAAAGAATGTGGAGTCAGATCTCTTGATCATTTCAACCTTACTGAGAAGCTTCATAGCATAAACATGACGTGTAGACTTGTGTCTGACTAGTTGCACTTCACCAAATGCCCCTCGGCCAATCACCTTTATCAAATCAAAATCTGCTGCTTTCATACGCAAGTCTACTATGTCTGAAGCAAATGTTTCATCTACAACAAACAAAAAGCATTTTATTAGTGCATATTTAGTAGTTCTAGCTCATTATGATATAAGTGCTTATCTTGATCTGTTTACTGGTCAGGGTCTATTGATTTCTCAAAAAATTTAACTGTTTATAACCATTGTTGTTTGCAACCATGATTATGCAGATTACAGATCATGAAATGTAGACTTCCATACTAACATTTTCATACAATCATAATATGTGTTTTATTTGCTTACTTCAAACAACTTTTGAGAACCATAATTAGTTGTAAGTGTACCTGGAGGGTTCACTGAATCATCCGTATTACATGAATCAGAACATATGAAAGGCTCATAAACAGTGTATTTATACCTACATAGAAATGCCATATTAAGGGCACTGCAGGATAAAACTTCTGAACTGGGACACAGAAATACATATGGCCAACTTTGTAATTAAATTAAACACCATTTATGCCAATTATATGGACATGTGCAATCCATCTTCTACCATTTTAATTTACACATAACATGCTTTGGAATCTCCTGTAATCCTGGAATATTTCACCAGTTATGTTTAGATCCAATACAATTCCTGATTGAATCATGTCTATTCAATTATCAGATACAAACGAAATATAATATCAATAGTCTATTGTCATAGTTCAAACTAAATGTTATCGAGCAACAACAACTGACGACCATACAATGTTACACTTTACGACATGTGTTCTGCTGCCTTGAATGTTTCACAACTTCACCACAGCTTGCTATTGGTGTTTGTTGGTCTACAAAGGAGAATGTCACAATGTGCTTGAATAGCCAAAAAAGATTTGCACTGCCTACAGATACTTGTTCCAGGTCTGAGTAAATATTTTATGAATTTATTGCATTTTTTTTTATAATTGCTAAAAAAAAAACAATAAATTAGTAACCATGGGGCAATGGGGATGGAAACTGTGGAACTAATGGCGCTACCATAGCTGGTTCCAAGCATCGTCATTGGTTGAAAATCTGGTAATGTCATTTTATATTTCATAATAGCTCGACCTCATTGGTCAGATTGAGAACCAGCTATAGTCGTGCCATCTACAATTACCTTTTAACGGGCTTCCCCATTAGTATGACCTAAAGAAAGGATGACCCCTATTTCAAACACCGCTATGTGTAATCAACTATCTATCATAAATATAAATACCATGTTATCATTCCTTAATTGATTAGGTACTACATGTACCATAGTCAAAACAAACTTATTAATTAAACTGTGTTGCTTATTAGAGTATAGCATCTTTACCATTGCATCAAAAATCATCAACAATAGCAAACATAGTGGTTTTTGTAGCCAAATGTATGTAAATAAACAATAGATAAGAATTCTGGGCTGATATTTATATAGCATTAGAATCAGTATGCACTTGCTTTTGATGTTTAATTAAACAAAACAGTACTGTTCTTGAAATAATATTATGATGACACTAAAGAATAACATTTCTATTATTTAATAAAATTTTGTCAAACTAACACTCTGGGTAATGTCAATAATAACAAGATCAGCAAAATGAGGGACTTTCAAATCTTACAATGAATTTTAGAAGCCATACAGTAGTTATTTGATTGCAATAAAGAGTGATGTAAAAGATTTTACTGATCTGAGTATCTGAATAAACCACCCCTGTTTCCCGAAATACTACTTAGAAGCTATAGGAAAGTGATATTATTCTACAGTGCCAATGGTTCAGTAGTGTATGGCTTGATTTACATTAATGAAGAAACATATTATTGTGAACCAATTCAGTGAGCTAAGTTGTCAACATCCAATTTGTGTTTTCATATTTCACTGTTGCCTAGTTTATATTAGCCAGTGCAGGTACCTACTGGCTGCATTATCCTCTTGAATGCCATCAGAGCCTTAATAACTATCTGAATTTTACAAATACTGTTCATTAGGTTTTGTTTTTGTCTAAAATGGATTTAGAATGGAACATTGTTATTTAACTAAATCATATATCTGATAATGGTTTAGCATGGAGTACTTACATCTGCTGGTGTACGCCTCGACGTTCTTCATGCGACGGATAGCCGGGTGGTCGCAGTCCGACACGAGCGCCGTCACGGTGTCCAGCAGGCAGTCCACGTTGCCGGTGGAGCGAGGGTCACACAGCCGCTCCTCCAGGGCGCGCAGCCGCCGCAAACGTTCTTCGTCCTTCACCGATTCCATGCTGGATCCTATTTCTGACGTCCTCTGCCACTACGGCTAAACGCCACCGCACATTCTCCCGAAGACTGCTCCGTGTAAGAACACCACTCTCATCACGACACATCAACAACTGGATACTGATTTGTTATTCTACTGTAGTTCTGTCGATAACCTACCATTCAAAGGATAACTTATGTTTCATTATCGAAAAATTCAGTTGCTACAGCTCAGAATGACAGCAGATAAAGGTGGTGGTTCTCACAACAAAGCATATGCACGTTTGCAAACACAACAGGATGATTATTTACATTTATAAATATCCACGGACTTCCAACGAAATAATAACACTAAATTAACGTAACGATTGGCACAAATATGAAAAAATTAAGTAAAATTACGAATTATTCGACCGCTTGATTGATGAACGATGGATGATCGAACAATAAAGTGAAGTTAGATACAAAATTTTAGGAGAAGTTTGCAATGGCGTTTCGTAAATGACTTAAGCTACTGATACACTACACTGAAAGACAAATAGTAAGTTACTAAATTTTTTATGTAGGATATATTTAAATGACCTTAGTAAATGTTGAAAAAAGTATGTTTCCATTACATTTCTCCTTTTTGTATTTCTATAAAAATTAATTACATTTCTAAATATTTCGTAAAAACATAAAAATAAAAAAATTTAACCCACGGGTATCAGGAACAGGGTCCAAGCTACCGACGGTCAGGGCTCCAGAGAAAGGAACCTCCTAACAATACGAGCCATGTCCAAGAGTACCGCTCTCTGAATCAAGCCATTAAGCATTAAGCCATTGGCTGACACGAGTATCAGCACAATGATCGCTCAGTCCACATACCAAATGTAGACAACCTCGCGAGCCAAGTCAAAATCATTACATCAGCAAAGTAAGACATGTGGCCTTGCCTGTGACCACCTGCTCTGGCTATCAGGGGAAGCAATGTTTAGAGTGTATCCATCCCTGCAATCCATCATACCTACATTCCATTGAATTTTGAATTGTGAAAATAGGTTAAGAGTATAATAATACAATATTAATACAAAAATACCAATACTATTAATAAAAGAAACTACTTCTCTAGATAAACAATTTATTTTAGGCCTCAAAGCCCGAAACGACAGTAAACTTAGATTTTTAGCTACTTTGAAATCAATAAATTTAAATCATTGAGTCGACAAATCAAGTTTTCACAGTTCATGTGTGTCAATTTAATTTATTGGTATACAGACGTACGCTTTTCTTAATAAGAGCTAACGTTTTGAGCTCACCGGATGGTTACTGGATAGTATATTTTAAAGTTTAAAGTACCAATAACATCGTACAAAGTTGCTTTTATTTCGTATTAACTGTTGTCTTACGTAATAAAATAAACATATAGTGCAAACTTCAGATACATATTCACAATTTTGTCCCAAAAATTAGCAAGTCGTTCTGTTTCCAGCCCCCCGAATCGAAATCGAATCCGAGCGTTTGTGACTAAGGGGTTACATCTTCAAGTCATAATTAATCAGGAATTGCTCAATCTAGTATTCACGATTCTGATTCTAGATCACAATCGTGAGACGTGAATACTAAAAAGATCCAAAATAATAATGATAAAAAAAATCGCAACGCGCGAATACTACTGAGGCTGAGGCCTCATTAGTGCATAGCAATTCATTGCATAGCGTTGCGTCGTCGCTGCGTCAACGCGGCGTCGTTTTACACATGTTTTTTGATGACATGCCACATTATGCGTTGCGTCGTTGCACGCGACGTTTCAACGGATCGACGGACGAGAGACGAAGCAGACGGTAGTTGTTGGAGCTCCGGTGTGACGACGGACAGTGTTCCACTGCTGATGCGGATATATCCTGAATCTTTAATCGTTTCTTCCGGTGGTGGTGAAAAAAAGCAATAAGCGAATGGAAACTGAAATCCACACTGAGACGCTGCGCTAGGGTCGCCCTCTGCGTTACGACGTCGTGCGTCATCACAGCGCAGGTATGCGTTGATCCTTTGCGAAGATACAACGCAACGCACTAATGAGGCCTCAGCTAATGACATCTGACCTGACAGTACTGAAGACTCTCCCAAATCATAGATCAAAGAGTAGAATATTTATACCATCATAGATAGCTCCCATTGATTGTGAAAGGTACCCCATACAGTGCACTGTGCAGAACTGACTGATTGTTACAAGGTATAATATCATGTATTTTCATGTTTTTTGTATGTATTCATTATTCACAAAATACGCGTGAATACGGCAAGCAATAAAGGTGGTTTTGGTGGTACGAAACACTCAGTGAGTCCAACTCGTAATTACTGCTTGTAAAATATTTTTTCATGTGCCGGTAAATTTAAAATCCAGCGTGCAAGCAACACCAGCCTGCAAGTAACTGCAATGATTGTAAATGGTGAACTCTTTGTGCACGCAGAATAAATTTTATAGTTTGCAAATGAATTTAAAATTTTTTTTTTTTTCCACTAATTAAGCTATTTTTTTTTATTTTTTTTTAGTCAATTTAATTTAATTTTCATTTCTTTATCATTACATATTTACATTATTTACAAACTACAAATATATCTAAAATAATAATAAAATATGTACAAATATCAAAATTACAGGGCGTCAAAAAATTCGTCCACATCGCTGTCAACAGGATTTAAAATGACAACGATGCGACGGCTATGTTCTATTACTGCAATCTGAAAATTAATTTAAAACAATGGTGTTTCGTTTAAGCATTGCAATCAGTAGAGACCATGCTAAAAAATATGTAATTTTTATCTAAAATAATTTTAACTTTTTTTTATGTTTTTAGTAAGCAGCCAAAACCATTGATAGCATAGACAAAAGTAGGCGATGATTCTGCAAAGGATAATCAGTCATTCGTGTTCTATTTCATTCACTCAATTTTGTTCATCGAATGGAACATGGCGGTGCTAGGCAGGATGTGCATAAGTTTTTGATTTTTGCATTTATTAACGAGTTGCTTGTATCAGTTAGCTTTCTAAGTAATTTCAGTCATATTTCGGGAGTTGTAATATTTATTGTCGTGCAAAAGCTAAGTCGTCACCGGAACCTCTTGTCTGGACTTTCTTAGTTCTGCAATGAAAATTATTATTCGTTGGTAGTGTAAAAATAATTGTGACAAATATATCACTTACCTCAGGTAAATTGTTGTTTTAAGTAATTTTCTTACATATTTAGTAAATACAGTTTAACCTGAGATCCTTTATTCATAAGTATCGTCCCACAATCAGTCACTAAAAAGTTACGAGCCTGCCCCATTTTGGTTCAAGTTCATTCTCGTGTTATTTTGTTCATCTATAATTTTATATATTAATGAAATCCTTTAGTAATTACCTCCTTTGTTTTCATGAAAAAGAATCGGATTATAGAAATATTATCCAGGATAAGTTTTCACTAGGATAACATTTCTTTGTGGTCCACAATCACGTGTGGTTCAGGTCGTTATGGGGTCAATAACTGCTGACTACGAATTATTTTCCTTTTAATCGCCTAACGGGGAATGTAAATAATTAATAAATTAATGAATATCTCGAGCATATAAACTTCTATGAAGAGCTTCGCTTACAAGTAACAAATTAAGCTTAGGTGTGTAAATTTACGTCAAATAAAGCACTCTAGTCCACAATTTGCACCTGGGGGTGATCGATGTATTAATCGGCATAATGCATGTGCAGTGGTGCTAACTAGGCGCAGGGCGCAGGACGCAGACAGGGCGCGGGGAAGGTGGGGGCCGGGGGTAGCGCGGGGCGGGGACCCGTCCGACAGTCAGCTGTGCAAAGTGTCATGTTGTCTCGTCGCGCCGTAGCCAGCCGTGGGAAGTGTCCTAAATTGTGCCAATCTATTGAATCTCGAAACTTGATTCTCTTATTGTTGGAAGCTCTCTTTCGAAAATCTATGGCAAAAAATTTAAAGATCACAGCTTATGCACTGAAATCAGTAACAGATAAAATAAAACTATTCCTTTGTTTCAACAAGGTGGTGCGGTGTGGGGCAACTGAATATCTTTAATATTTTAAACTTCAACCCTGAAAATAAACTATCTATGTATTTGTATCTTATCTTTTGAAATCTAACAGAGTACTATCAATAGTCTAGATTAAGCATGCTCTAGAGATACTTTCAATAGTTTAGACCAGTGATTTTGGAACTAGCATCTTAACTACTAAACTTTATTGGTTCTTCAATTGTTGTATAACAATACTACTCAATTTATAGTGATTAATTCCCCATTTAGAGGAAATCATTGTTCAAGTACTAGGTAAGGTACAATAAAAGTCAAGTTCATTGAGTGCAAAATTCAACTTGCATAATTTTAGCTAAAAGTGTGCTTTATGCAAATGTTTTCATTGTTTCGTGTATGTTTGCCAGTTGCCATTGTTGTGCAATCAACAATTTTCAATAAAGTCCTCTTTATGGTTTACCGCTGAATGCTGACGATAACAGCTATAATCACACTTTTCTTGCTCTCAATGTACAAACTTAATCAATGTTTCATTACAATGGTTGATTCAAATCCTGTAATAAAAAAAATATATATTTTATGAATGAAATTGCATTCCAAATTTCATACCAATAACTTGTTTTTGGTATGGGCATGTGATGTGGAGGATTGAGTAAAATGTAGTGAGGAAAGATTTGAATATTTCTGGTACAGGTGTAAGGAATTACCTAAGAAGTATGGAAGAAGAAAATATAACCCTAAATAAATTGGGATAAGATAACTTAAATTTTTTATGAAAATCATTTTGACATAATTCCACTTGTCTTTCGGGAATTGGTTTTCACATGTAGTCCCTGCAATGCAACTCTGATATGTGTGAGTTGTTTGAGGGTCAAATATCTAATTTCATACTGTAGGGACTATTAATAGCAATATACAGTTGGTATACATAAAGCACTACAAAGTTTACTTTGTTTACATGTAAGGTTAATTTAGAATTGCATTTCATTGGAACTTAGTGTTGCTAATTATGTTTACATGTAAATGTAAAAGATCCTTACAAAATGAAGTTTATCAAGTAGCTGTCTTGCTTTTATTTATATTGATGTTATTTCTGTTTGTCACATTTACAAAATCATAGACTTGTTACTTTTATTTCAGTGTGCCGTGGTGGTCATGGCTACGCTCCTCCAAGAAAATGGTATAAAAGAGCTGAGCAAAGGCACACACGGCGTTGTGCCAAACCGTAGCATATCCACACATAGTGTTACAAATCACATGGTGCCTGACCATGAGTATTGCGAAGCTGGCTCGACCAACGCGCAGCAGATGCAGATGCAGTGCGCCGATACAAGCCAGCCGGTGGCTCCGCCAGTGCCCGTCGAGGAGGACGAGGATACGCCGGAAATAGATATAATGATAAACAATGTTGTGTGCAGTTTTAGTGTAAAGTGCCACCTGAACCTTAGACAGATAGCATTAAACGGTGTAAACGTAGAGTTCCGCCGCGAGAACGGCATGGTAACCATGAAGTTACGGCGCCCATACACCACCGCCTCGATCTGGTCGTCGGGGCGCGTGACGTGCACGGGCGCTACTAGCGAAGACCAGGCCAAAGTGGCGGCCCGCCGTTACGCGCGCGCTCTCCAGAAGCTAGGCTTCCAAGTGCGCTTTCGTAATTTCCGTGTAGTCAATGTATTAGGCACCTGCCGGATGCCCTTTGGTATAAGGATCATATCTTTTTCCAAGAAATACAAAGAAGCAGAGTAAGTATTTTTATTTATACCTACCAAACTTTCCTACTTAGTTTCATCATACACATAGTTTCTAATTTATGTTTTGGGTTCATTTACTCTCAAATGAAAAAATCCTTTGTTTACAATAGTGTTGATCAAGTGGATGTTTGACTAAGAATTGCCTAACATCTACACAATGACATTTTTCTGTAGTTTATCAACAAACATCACATAATGGGCACATACCAATTTTATCCATATGAATGGATAAAATTGGTATGTGCCCATTATGTGAGGTGACACTGAAGGAGGTTATAATTCCGTTTAAAGGAATTGAAAAAATAATTTTGCATAATTTACTACACTTTTGCAAATTAAAAGTATAGAAAGCATAGCTGCCTTATCAACCAATGCAAACTGTAGAGTCAGGGTTCAGATGAAATTGTTTTATTTTTGGATAAGTTCCCTTCATTTTGTTGATAATTTATCTTTTAATTTTGTGGATCATTTGTATGAGATTTGAGGTGGTTCAACTTTTTATGAGATAGTATATTGATCATACTTTTAGAAAACCATTTAATTGTATATTCATTGGAAACCATACTGTATTTTTATGATGAAGATTTATTCATACCTTTCAAATGATTATGTAAGCCAGAATACTAAATACTATGCCTTACTAAATCTAAGTTGATTTGAAATTAGTCTCTACAGTTCATACAAAATATAACTGTGGCAAGGAGCTCCTTTTGCTGTAAACAGCCATTTCGCTTTATTGAAGCAACATTTAACTTGCAATAAATAACATGTACTTACTTAATTCATGCTGTGAGAGACATCTGGATAGGTTTACACCTAGAAATACTGTTATGTAACTTGATCAAAGAAATGAGGACCTGTTCAAACATATTGTTTTCCTTACTTTCAGTTATGAACCCGAGCTTCACCCAGGAGTCACTTATAAATTATACAACCCTAAAGCCACACTCAAGATATTCTCTACTGGAGGTGTTACTATTACAGGTACATACATTATGTTTTCGATCAGCCTAAACCAATTTCTGTTGATTTGTTTTCCGTTCTTTGTTTCTATACTGCCTTAAATTATATGCGAGAAATCTATCATTCATTTAATTATAATATTTGCTATACCTAATTGAATAAGTCCAAATACCTATGAATAAACTATTTCAGCTTTTCTAAATGCATTCAAGTTATTGTTATCCTTAATAATGATAATGCTGTGGGACTTATATAACAAAAATTCCTACAGGAAGCCTTTTAGTCATGACCTCTATATTTGCGTTGAATATTCATTTGTAGGAAGTAAAAACCTAATTTGCCTGCAGCTTCAGATAGCATGACTCATATGTTAACTCAGATAATGGTTTATTTTAGTTTATTTACTGATGGGATAAATTTACATCATGTTTAATTAGTGTTACACAAAAACAGTAATGATTGTATAAATGATGAGTACTTGTAAATAGTAATTTTTTTTTGTTAAATTGGCTCCTATCCCAATTGCCTTGAATAGGTTTCTTTTAACATTTCTATATCAAGTGAATGCACTCACGTTGCCAAATTCGGTAAATCCCTTGAGTACCCACAAAGTAATATAATATCTATCACTGGTTGTAGTAGCATAACATCATGGCTGTAACCTCCAAAGGGTTAGGGCAGAGGTGTACCTATAAGTACACATACACGGGGCGAGCCTTTTGCCATAAACTGGCCACAAAGCCAGGCCCCGTGGCTGCTATTGATGAATTCCTGATGGTAAAACCCAATAACATTGCCTCCCTGGGAATCGAACCCAGGACCTCATGCTCGGCAGTCGCGCTTGCGACCACTAGACCAATGAGGCAGTTTTAGTATTTCCCCATATTTCAACTTGGATAAAATTTAATAGGATAAGAACGCCGGAAAACCATTAATAAACTTTACGATAACAAAACATAACAAGCAATGTAATTTTAAATGTCGAAGGACTTGAATTTAAAACATGAACATAAACTTGTTTCGTAGGGTTGAATTTTATTGACTAATAATGCTATTTTTGAGTTAAATGTTTTTTTTTTTAAATTACTGTCTTGGGCAAAGACCTCCCCCATTCGTTTATGTCGGTGTTGATATTCCTCTCGTAAAAGAATTAGAAAAAAAAAATAAAGAATTTTCTTTGAGATCCATCCGAGGCGTTATCCTTGTGCGGTTGATCGCAGCTCTTAGCCATGACAGGTCTTCACTTTTGCGTGTACCTTGTGAGAGTTTAGTATGTAAAACATGAAACCCTAGTTTGTAATGATTGAAATGGTTGTCGGCAGCCCGAAGCGTGAGCGATGTGCAGTCTGCGGTGGAGCGCATCTTCCCGCTGGTGTACGAGTTCCGCAAGCCGCTGACGCCGGCGGACGAGGAGCTGCTGCGGCAGAAGCGCGCGGCCCGCGCCGGCGTGCCCGCGCCCGCGCCCGCGCCGCCGCCCGACGACGCGCGCATGCACCTCGTGACGCTGTCCGACGACGACAACGACGCCTGGGAATGACGCGGTGGGGCTGCGCGCGCCTCCGCCGCCCACTGAAGCTCCCGACGCAACAAGCGGGAACGAAACGAACTCTATATTGGCATCGAAGCAATAACTCTCGGTTGTTAGTGCGATCGCGTGTGATTCGTCGGCGAGCTGTTCGGTTCATGCCAAAGATATTTATTAGGGGAGGTGCTTCGCGCCCGGTCCGGCCTGCGCGCGGCCGCGACCGCTCGGCTGAACGTTCTGCGAAGCGCCCGCGCTTCTTTACCCTTCGTATGTACGATTGTATCGTTTTTGTGATGACCTGTGACCTCTTTAGTATGCGTAGATGAAGTCGAATCGTTTACGTTGAAACCAAAATTGTCATAAAATAATAAAAATATGTTCAAATAAATCTCGATAGCGATACCTACTCAGTTTCGTTTTTCATTTGCCGTTACGATTGTAGAATTTGTAGTGATAATAGTGTTCAATAAGATTTGTTCTAAGAATGAGATGACTGAACGATAGAAGTTAGTGATTGTAAATATGAAAGCTTCGACATTATACGTTTCAATAAAAAATATGTTTGTTTCATTTAATATAACTTTAATATCCAAAAATTATAATTAATAAGTAAGTATAACACAACCACACTGTTGCCTATGATCCGTTGTACCCTACTAATTAGTTTCGTTTGTACCATTAATGCTGCAAATGAATCAATGGCGCAGATGAGCCCATACTATCAATGCATTTTCATTGATAGTATGGTCTGGAACATACGGGCGTGATGTTATGCTATGATATTGTGTAAACAATAAACATCCAAACAATCACTGCAGATTTCCGCGGCGGAATAATGTTCTTCCAAACAAAAAATAAACATCGATATTGGTTCACAATTGGCAAAGATATCGCTGAACATACAGACTAAACATTTAGACGAATTGTAAACCTCCTCCTTTTGGAAGTTGGTTAAAAAAATAGTGACTGCCCATAAAATTAAAGGGTTGCCGTTAATTTTCCTAGAATCCCATCATCAGATCAGCAACATGAGATGATGATAACCAGGGACAAATGTCTGAGTTGTTGATAAACATTGTATGTGCATATACAATTTGAGGGGGGCTCTTGATTTCTCTCGAATCCCATCATAAGATTCTGACTTGGTGACAATGGAACCACCTCAAAAGTATACGCTTTCGAATTAAAAAATAATTTTGAAAATCGGTCCACAATTGGCGGAGAAATCGGTGAACATACGTTAAAAAAATACATAGAGTCGACCATAGCATCTCCTTGTTTGTGGAAGTGGTTCCGCACACAAATTGACAATGGCCTACTTTTTTAGGTTTTATTTTACCTGTGTCAAGGAAAGTATTGTGAAGTAGTTGTATTAATGTTAATGGTTCAGGCAAAACCAATTCGTCTCCTCTGCACCATCAATGGTATGGCAATAGCCATAGGTTACAACAGGGCCTATGAATCAGACTCATGGGTATCGTACTCGTCACTCGTGAACCTGGGCTGCGACGGCCGGGGAGGTCGGCTGAGCTTTAATTGCGACTTATCGATTCGCTGATGAACACAGCCTTTTGGTGTCCGAATGTATGCGCTCATATCCACAACAGCCAGCCGAGGGGTTTTGACCGCTGTTCCTATAAAATAAAGTATTTCCAACACAATGACGTGAAGTGAATGCCCGATTTAAAAATTATAAAATTTTGCCCATAATGCCTGTCTAGATTATAGATCAGGAAGATAAATCATAGTGTAGCATGAAAGCAGTTCACCAGTCTGCAGCCTGTCGAAGTTTGCAATACAAAGGTGCACTGTTCTGGGAACACATTAAACATTCACGACGACTTGCTTTAATAACACAGTCTCAGTCCGATACTATTTCAAGTTTTGATCAATAGGTACGACTCGAGACTGTCACACAGATTCACTATAACATGTTACATGAGCTTTCGCCTGTAATATAACAGTTCCGATTGGGGCATTACAGTACGCAACCTTCAACAATACAATTTGTAACAATCACTTTGTTTCTGTACAAAATCGAATATTGGATTGTTAGATTACAGGGGAATGCTCTTTCACCGAGCGTGTCTATTTGTAACGTGATACCTACCTACTCAAAATCGAATCTTGCATTTTAAACATAATAGGAATATAGGCGAATGCTCCGGTGAGGGAGCGCTACACGTAAAAAAATTTCATGTAATATTTAGTTCGCGAAATTCAGAATTGGAAATGAAAGTAGGTACGTAATAAATAGACAAGGCACCTATTATGGGCCTACATACCTGTAATTATAGGCAATATGTGGTCCATATCCGGTACGGTCTTTGGCCGAGACTTCAGTATAGTTCGACGTGAAAGTCTCGCCGGTAGAGCTTGCAGCGGTGGCGGAGATACCTTCGGCAGAGAGGGCGACAATACTCGCCCAGCTAGCACGCGCCGCTCAGGGGATGAACTAGGTGACCTAAAATAGCAAAGCATATAGCACACTTATGTGCATTGTGCTATTGTAGACTTGAGGGGGAGACTAGGTACCTGTACCTATACGTATACGTATTGAGACAATGCAAATTCCTATTCATTGAAGTCCCATAAATGCTCCAAGAGTCAAAGTTACAAACAAAGCTTATTGTTTCTGTAACTTCCTCGAAATGTTTACCTTTCCGGTTTCTCTTTTATAAAGTTCTCGGTAGGTTTTCTTTCATAAAGGTTAAACTTTTATGTTTTGCAAGATGGAAAATTTCGCAACTTATTCTGCCTGAAATTATTCTATAGAAAACGCTGAGGTTATTGAGACTTCAGGCGTAGGTATATGTAGGTTTACCTAGGCTATTCTTGGTTAGCACCAAGAATAGCCTAGGTAAACCGAGATTAGACGAACAAGATCAAAGCCTGAATTTTAGGTAGCTACCTATGGACTATAAGAATCTAACATTAATTTGCATATAAAGGTCGCCAACATTTTCTGATACATAGTGTAGGTAGGTTTTTTTACCAGAATGCACACCCTGCTCGATGTCTGCAATATTTGTATGACCTTGTTAAATATTTCTGACCTGTCGCGTTCAATAACAGGTCGTCTCCGCCGCCGTCGGCCCCTTTGATCTTTCTTCTTACTTCGTCCGACTCGCGGGGGAATGACCCCAATATGTCGATAGTAGTCGCACAGAGATTTTGCTAGAGATTTGCCTATTTTCGTATCTGATTGCCTTGTTAAGAGAATTTTTAATTAAAGTCATCATCATCAGTAAGTATTCTATACTAACTACAGGAGTCAACTAAAACAAGCAATAGGGGTGTGATTACAGGGGTGATATTAAGTCACAATGTATTCTCACTATGTAGATATATCACGCGGTAGAACCTTACAATTGGGAAAATTATTAAAAGGATACATGCGTCTTCTGTATAATGAATATAAGGCCCCCTGGGGGATAATCTTCGCCCTCCCAAGGAGACCAGAAGCGTGTAGGCATCAATGGAGCCTGTGGGCAGAGCCCTGCGAGCTGTGCCGGCTAGCAAGGAGTCAGCGTTGAAGAAGCACGCTTCAGGTCGCCATGCCTCTATGCGGGTCCCCAAAAACTTCGGAAGCACAGCCTGACGTTCAAACCTAGGTAGTGGGTAGTAGATAGATTAATTGGTAATACATCCTCAAATGAAGATGCCCATTAGAAGACATATACCTACCAAGGATTACGGTAGGTTTAGTCATTAGTACTTATCTAAGTAAACTTCCGAATAGGTAGGTGTGAATGTATAATGGCATAAACTTTATGCCATTATACGGACTATTGCTGAAATACGCGTTCCTTTATGCCATAAAGGAACGCGTATTTCAGCAATAGGCCTTCTATATAAGTCAGTTAAGTTATTGTTAGGCATTCATTATGTAGGTGTGACGCACAGTCCCTCGCCAGGGACAAAAACAAAAAGTTTTCGATGATTGCACAACTAACAGACTTCTTGCTTGGTGCTCACGTGGTTTTATACAAATCATATTTATGCTTGTGCAATATTACTGTACCGTACAGTAAGTACCTACGTCTTCTGGTTTGTTGAATTTGAATGCATGCATTTTCAGATAGCTTCTAGGTACTTTGGTGAAAAACAAGCGAGTAGGTAGGTTACTATGCATTCAGAGTTAGTAGGAACCTACTTTGGTGAAGACCATTGCAAACATCCCTGAAAATTACAATGCCTACCTATTACCTAGTTATAACCAGACTTTATTACACATCACATCACCAAACGTAATTAGAGCTAATGTAACATATTAAGTATATGTATAAAAAAGTAGACGTAAAATGAGCAGGGGAAGCGTTATTGTGGTGATCGTAGCAGAATGATTGATGTTTTGTAGTAGGTATCTGTCTAGCCCAAAGACGTTCAATTGGTCTGGTCCATGAAAAAAATCAGACTTTATGTATATATATATGTACCTAGGTGTTTTACATTAAGTACATGTTAAACTAAACGTCTAGAAGCACTGAAATAAGCCTAGTAATCTCAGTTCAATTCGATGCAGACCAGAATATTATTTATTAAGTTTGGAAAAAAAATTAATCAAAATATATTACGGCGATAAGGTTAAGGTACACTGGTAACCCACCTGTAAACATCGTCGTACGAGTTCCCTCGAACAAATACACCCTCATGACTTATGTCTGCGTGAATGTCAATGATGAAATCCAATTGCACAGTCTGAAAACGGAGATTCTGTAGAATGTACTTGTAGTAAATAGGTAGGTACGTAGCCTATAATAATAACAGTGGTTACTTGGTAGGTACCTATGAAATAGAAAAAGTCAACAGAAAACAAAAACAGGACTTAGTATGGAGATTCGAATATAAAAATATTTGGGCCTCTATCATAGGTATAGATTCAGGACAGTTCTCCGAACATCTAAGTCACACATTATGTACGATCTTTGACGTACCTACTAGATTCGATATAGATTTATTAAGTACATGTACGAGGGTACCTTCTCAGAGGCGAGTTTCTTGAGGAGATCGTTAACGGCCACTAGGGCAGGATGCGCGTAACTTGTGGCTCGGTTCCAACTTCGGTTGAGGTCGCCACCGAGCAGGTCTGACCGCTGGTTACCGAGGAACACTCCGTCTGGATTCAGCATCGGTATGACCTAGTAACGTACTTAAATGTAGATTAATAAATGGGTCCGAATCATAAAGAGAATGTTTGATTATTCAAAAATTCCTCTTTGTTTAAGCGGTTTATAAAATATATATTTACTTTACACTATGCTTCGGGTTAGGTATGTTTATTTGTTACTTAAGTGGACTGTGTATGAGTAAATATGGATAAATATTGTAGGTCAGTAGGTGTGCAAACATAGTGCGTCCACTATGTTTGCGGAGGCGCACACAGACGATTTTTACGCCATTATAAGAAAAAGGACCGCCTCCTTAGCCGGCCGGCTGCGCTCCGCCACCAATAGTCTCCTGAGCGTGTTCTCAGATCGGTGGGACTCCCCTCTCCTGCGGCACTGGGTGAGGATCCATACCAATTGTTATTTTAAATACTTTTTGTCTCCTTATTACGAACACTAGTTATTAAGTTATCTTGTTGCTACTAACACTATGGACTCATGTCTGAAATAAAGAATTTGAATTTGAATAATAATTATCAGTTATGGTGTTATTCTTACCTCTAGCACAATGTTGTTTCTCAAAGCCACTGCCTTTTCCGATGAGCCCAGCAAGTAGTCCAATAATCCTGCTCAAGTAAGTGCATTATGGCGACAAATATATGAAGTTTCTTATCCAGTAAAATAAACTCTAATGAAACGGTACCTTGACATACAAATGACGAAGGCGGTTCCCCACCGTGTGTCCTCGCTATGATGAGAACGACTCGTTTCTTTGGCTCTGCTGGTTTTATTTTAGTCAGTATCACAGGAACCACAGGTTCCTCTTTAACCTCTTCTGTATTTTCTTTCAAATTATAGTCTCCAATTGTCACGAGTTCGATGCGACGTTTTTGCTGAAACAATATAATGATGCCACAGAACCGTGAGATGTCTGGTTAACCAGAGATAAGGTTTTTATAAAGCTAAGAAGGAAATGTTTTCACTTGACTTAATGCTGGCTGGCTGCTCTGAATGGTGTCGGACGTAAAGAATAGCACCATCCCATATCTTCCCGTGGGTATCGTAAGTGGCGACTAAGGGACTTGCCAGAGAATGGGCAGCAGCGTTTTCTGTGCCTTTGTAACAACCGTACTGCGATCGCCAACCCGCCTGCCAAGCGTGGCGATTATGGCAAAACCCCCCAAATGTCAATGTGGTGACACTTGGGGGAGGCCTATGTCCAACAGTGGACGTCTTTTGGGCTGAAATGATGAATGGTGAATGCTAGAGATAAAGTCTTATTTTCAGAAAACAAACAGACAGGCAAGAAATCAGACAGACATTCAGATTAGGTACCTATATGTAATTTGTGGGGACGGGGGATGTTCAACTTCTTTTGCATCTTTGAAGTTTCAAAAAGGTAAAAAATCCTTAATACGATGCTCTTACACCGTATCTATAGTCAAGATACAAAAAAAAAACAAATGGACAAGAATTTGATCAAAGTAAGAACCTTCAAAGATAGCAAAGCTTAGAATTCTAACTTCAAGCAATTACTAAACTACGGAATAAAAACCGTACCTTAAGTTGACTTTTTTTTAGATACGGGTGTAAAACTCACGGTTGTCTGAGCAATGGACTGCCTGGTGGCAAAGGCCTGAGCTCTTTTCGCCCACGTAGCCAGATGCTTCTGAAGTCGAGAGTAGGAATACGATGCTCCTGCCGAAAACTGGTACACATCCTCTTCTCGATCGAAAGCAAACGCGATGCTCAGGATCTTTCGCCCTGCGTGCACCAAAGACCGGTGGTAGAATATCAGACGTCTAGGAATCCGTTGCCTAAAAAGTTCAAACAAGAATGCCTGAGTATCTGTAAGGTATTTGCATGTGATATCATGTGACACGATTGTCTAAATTAGTTAACATGTTAAGTGTGTATTGCGTCCAGTCTGTAACTTGTTGGTGTTTTACTTTGTGAATAGCTAAGTCAAAACACAATAACTACTTACCATTTCGGACGTGACGTGGAACGAACTAGGGGAGTCATATCTCCATCAAATAAAGTTGTTTCTTTGGCCAAATTAACAATATTTAGTATCACTCTCTGTAAGAAAACCGACAATTCTATTGAGTCTAGTATATCGAGACCGCAACACTAGGAGATTACCAACAACATTCACGCTATGCGTTGCAACATCTGCACTGATTTAACATTCACCTGATCCTGCTTAACATTTTCGATGGTGAAATTGAACCAGAACCTAGCTCTCGGCCTGCAGGTGTCTGGTCTGACGTATAGGTCGTACTCCAGGTCGGTGATGTGGTCGGCTCTTCCCAGGTTGCCGCACTCGAACGCTGCGTCGAAACACAGCTGCCCTCGCTTCGCCTTCCCACTCTGTCCAGGAGGACGAACGATCAATCGACTCAAATTGCCCAAACCTCCCTCTCCGTCACTTTCTTCACTATCTGTAATAGTAAAGTATTGCCTGTCAATGCGTGGTTAAATCGTTTTGGAATCAATAGAATTGGATACCTATGTTCCTGCCATCGAATTATCTGCTACGGTGAGCACAAAAAACTGATTTTATTGTACACCTACATGCTTTTGAATACCCTAAAATCATTATTAATTCGGAAATATAGCTTGAAATGGTATGACAACTTCATTTGTAGCTCAACTAACGGCTGCTTTCCAAATGCAACGACTTCGAAATGTCAATTGTATTGTATGAACCCCGTAAGATTAACATACACTAATAGAATTCGGAAAACCCACATGTGGTAGCATTGTTCAATCAGAAGAAACATGACTGACTGATAGATTTTGTACACGAACACAATCATCTTGGTTGGGCACGAGTTTTTTTTTTGCAATTCCGAACTATTATTATATTTCTAAACAAGACACGACAACGTGAGAACTTCCACAAAATCTGTTTGAAATACCACAAGCAGGGCGTTGATATATGGAAGTGTGATCCAGAGCGTCGGTGTACGCAGCCATCGCTACACTGCTAGGGTTCCGGAGCCACCACCTTACTCAACTAACTTTAACAATGTAAGTAGATTGGCTACAAGATTGACGGCAATGCCTAGGCGATAAGTGCACGAATGTTTAAGGAAAACAGTTTAGCGAGACACGCCAACCTATATTGAAAGTTTTTTTTGTTCAGTCGATTGAAATTTTAATCGTAGGAATCTGATTGTTTGTGTGTGTATACCTCGCGAGTGTTTTATGTCGAAGCTATCGGTAAGTAAATTTAAAAGTTATAGCTTTTCAATCGACTGAAATAAAGTACATTTATAAAAATGTACTTTATTTCAGTCATATGTTGAAAAGTTTAAAAAAAATCCTTCCAAAGTTTGTTTATTACAGGTATGAATTACATGGAAATTCTTAATGAATGATTTATATGCTCATGTGATCAGGCCACCCAGACCTACGATATTGAGAGAGAAGTTTGTTGACAGTTCAGTGCATGGTTCCTTTATAAACTATTTTATTATGTGTGCTAAATAGAATTGCATTTGGCCGCAACTCGCCTGGCGGGAAGCGATGATGCCGCCAAACGAAACGAACAAGAAACGAGTTTAATACATGTGATACGCCATCGCATTTCAGTTTTAAAATGAGCAGAGTTTTTGTGAAAGTCTTGTAAAGGTTGGTAGGTATTTTATTATTTTACACGGTACCTTATTAAAATTTAATTGTACCACCCAACATGATAATCACTGCATACCTAGTCCAGCGATGAAATGTACTGATAAGTGCCACTTAGTGCCACTCATCGGTTACAGACTTGGCTCTGGCACTCACTCGAGAGCGCATTATCATGTTATGCTGGCACAGAATCTGTCCACTCATGCTCATCGATCGACGAACTACATAACGATGAAGTAAGGAGTCTATGCTTTGTGTGTAGAATATATTTTTACTCATATAATAATTGATGATGAGGATTCAAACGTTGGAGTTTGGATCTTCGGAGATTGTTCTTTATTGGTGGGGTCAGTAATTGTGTAAAGAAATTTTAAAAGTATTCTGTTATTTTAATTACACGTTGCAGACTTACGCGCGGTCAGAACTTTTAATTACAATATAGAAGTGTAATCCGGGTTTACAGCTGTTGGTAGTGTCGTAGCGTAAGCGTAGCACGCGTGCTACGGCGTAGCGTCAGAACTTTTACTTGAAATTGTTTTAGGATGATTAGGGGTGGTATTGCAGAGTAAATAAGTTTGTATCAATTGACTTATTCATGTATTGTATTGTATAGTGGTATAATAAAAGTAGTTATAGGTGAACTTACAAGTGTCGTTGTATCGTGAAATCCGTACAGATAGCAACATCAGTCTCTGTAGAGTAGTTTCTCGGCGGTTACTGTATTTCACATACATAAAAGAGGCGATTATGATTTACTTCTCCAGCTAAAAGGCTTATTTTTATTAATACTTCTAGGTAAATTTATAGATTTTTTTGTTCACAAATTAAACCACTAAAAGTGCTTATACCGATTATCGACTTATTATGACTGCTCGCGGACTGCTTAATAGGTTTAGATTCTGCTATACAAACTTTAACACCCCCCATCTAAAATGCCTTATTTTTTAATATCTAATAATGACAAACTCTTATTATTTATTTAAGAAAGTATTCGTGCCTTCTCGATAGGCTCGTGATAGTTTACCTGGCACGCCTATCAGTCAGGATGCAAAATAAGCTCGCTCACTTTAACCGTGCACAGCTTTAAACTTGAAGCCCATTAACTTTAACACGCCAATTACGTCTGTTCATATAAGCACATATTTACATTCTCTGTAGCTTACATCAATTGGCTTACTCTCGCATGCAATACTGTAATGAACGGGGTTTACAATTTTAATCGGGGTCGTTGTCCCAGCTACACATTCTTAAACGAGAACCAACACAATTATAGACTAGAAAAATCTATGCAGAAAAAGCTCAAAGTTATTTTTCAAAATGATAATTCATCATCATCATCATCATTTTCCTGCCCTTATCCCGATTTATTTGGGGTCGGTGCAGCATGTTTTCTCCTTCCATACTTCTCTATTACTCCATTCTAATCATCTCAGCAGTCACCTCCTTTCTACCCATATCATCCTTTAGACAGTCCATACATTTATTGTTTGGTCTTCCTCTACTGTTATGGCCATCTACATTTATACTCAATATTTTTATCACTACATTTTCCTAATTCCTCGGCATCTTATGCCCATACCACGATAACCGACTTTCGGTCTTCCTCTTATGTCATCATCATTTCAGCCGAAAGACGTCCACTGCTGGACATAGGCCTCCCCCAAGTGTCGCCACATTGACCGGTCCCGTGCGACTCGCCTCCAGCGGATCCCCGCAACTTTCACCAGGTCATCGGTCCACCGTGGGAGGCCTTCCGGTTCGCGGTCGCCATTCCAGAACTTTTCGGCCCCATCGGCCATCCGTTCTACGAGCAATGTGCCCTGTCCACTGCCAGTTAAGTTTGGCAATTCTTCGGGCTACGTCGGTAACCTTGGTTCTCTTGCGGATGTCCTCATTTCTGATTTGATCTTGCAAGAAAACTCCGAGCATAGCCCTCTCCATTGCCCTTTGGGTGACTTTAAGCCTACTGATGGGGCCCATTGTGAGCGAACACGTTTCGGTCCCGTATGCAATCAATTTCGGCGGTAAGTTGGACGAGAACATGCCACGCAACTTCGCGAAGGCTGCCCAGCCAAGTCCGATTTGACGGTTGACAGCTTTCTCGAAGTAAGACCTACCCAACTGGACCGTTTGTCTTAGGTAGACATAATCGTCTATGTGTGGTGTTATCTCATTCCTCTTATGTACTCATTTCTTATTTTATCCATTCGCGTCCCCTTAGCATCCTCATCTCAGCCAATTGCAATTGCCTTTCTTTCATCCCTTTTGTGGCCCAACATTCTGGTCCATACAAGAGAGCAGGACTAACCATGGTTTTAATTCTTTTTAGAAAAAAATGCACGTATGTATTTTTATGTTTGGTATTGTATGTTACAAGTTGTGTTTACATGTGTCCAAGCAATGTGTTGTGTACGAACATCAGTCATGCATGTAGTGAATGTGGTCACGTGTATTTGCTATGACTACGGAGTACGCACGTACGCAGTCATACGCGTCACTTGCAGCACACTCGTTGGTGCTACTTACTTATCGTTCCTTGATGGAACTATGTAAATACATATTAACATGACCTACTAAACTAATCTATGTAATCTAATCTGCATATAATCTGGATAAGTAACGAATCCATTCACAAGAGTGCAACTTAACAGAGCAGTACTTTAATGTTTATTTTAGTTCAAGAAATATCACACAGCCTATTTTATGCTAAATGAGTAAAGTATTTAAAATCGTAATTCTTACCTGACATTTTCAACTAAGATACCATCGCAGTTCAATTAATATTAATTAAAGCCGGCAATTTCGTCCAGGGGCTGCATGTTCACTGTTATCTTCGTCACATCACTGTTACCGCAGGATTCTAACTTCCTTTGTGTCCTGCAAAGTGCCTGGTTGCCACGATACGCCGCGATGCGACATTTCCGTCATAATAATAACAAAAAATAAAAATTATTTCACTCCAATGCGTACTTAATATTGGCGTAGCTGGTTACCGTTGCTAGGTTACTGTGGCGTCTGTCTTCCTATACTCGTAAGTACGTTGAATTAAATTGATGTTGATCACTTAGGTTGTACAAGTAACGTGGGTAAGTATATACAAATTCAGAGAGTTCAAAAAAAAGATTGCTAAGACGTAGCCTCGTAGCACCTCTATGCTTGTACCTCGACGGAAAATTAAAGATTAAAAGGCTAAATTTTCTTATAATCATTTATTTCTTTATGAAACCTATCTGTTTTCTAGCTTTTGTTACCAATATGCCGTCACATTATTTTTTCACATACATGTTTATTAGGGATGACCTTTGAAAAATAAATACCGATTTGTATTTGATTTAAGTTATCCAAGTGGCTTACCTGTACAAATAAGGTACCTGCATACATTCTTACTGAATCCACGAAAGAGAAACATTACAAACCAGATTGCTTGCTACGGCGTAGCCTCGTAGCACCTCTACGCTTGAAGCTCTACGCAATAGTACCTGCATTTAAAAGGGCAGTATGATTCCTGTTTAAGTTTCAAAAGGACTTTAGCACCATACAGGCGAGACGCCGAACGTGAGGTGCATTTCGAATCGGAATTGCAATAACGAATGTGGTGAACCAAATTGGTTGTATAGTTAGTTTAGATAAACTTTTTCGAATCATAAATGTAATAATTATGTTTTTTTTTTGCAGTAAACTGCAAGACAAGGTTGAAATTAATAATGCCAGTGAAGCTTCTTCCGCCGAAGATTGCTACGAACGCTTCGATGTCATCATCATCTGCCTAGCCTTTTCCCAAACTATCTTGGGGTCGGCTTTCAGTATAACCGGATGCAGCTGAGTACCAGTATTTTACATGAAACGACTGCCTATCTGACCTCCACAACCCGTTAACTGGGTAATACGATACCGCTTGGTAAGACTGGATGTCAGACTTTTAGCTTCTGACTACTCGTAACGACTGTCAAAGATCTACAAATGACAGCTGGGACCAACGGCTTAACGTGCCTTCCGAGGCACGGAGGAAACTCAATATGTAATTATGGTCACCCATCCTCAGACCAACCTCGGCAAGCACGGCTTAACCTTAAAGATCGACCTGGGCGGCTGTTATTATTTAGCCACGAGCTCCACGAACGCTTCGATGTACCTTGTGATTATTCAATATTATTATTTTCCTCTTCCTAAAAGCTTTGTAAATAAAACAAGGCATTATGAATATTGTCATTTATTCAATAAGTAATATGTTGTTATATTAATAATATTATTTTTGGCATCAAAACGCCTCACGCACCACAAACATTGAACAAAGCTCAACGTTTAATAAATACAGAAACAAATCATGCGTCTTTAGCATTAATATTTACAATTTTCTCTATCATTCCAATTATAAATATACACAAATAATCACATAAAATGTAAATAACCTAAAACAATTGCGCGTAAAAATGATCTAAAATATATTTTGCGATCATTATATTATCCATACAAACTAGTACCCGTGCTAATTCAAATAAAATATATGTATAACTAAAATATTGATCCCTAAAACCGGTAACAATTTCAAAATAGAATAAAAGTATTAATGGCGAATTTGTGCAGTTAAGAAATAAGACTGGAAATGGAAGATAGACGGTTCACTTGTGCGCGAAAATTAAAAAAAAAACTTTACTGTGGATAAAGCATTTTCTGTGTAACACTAACAATATTCGAGCAAGTTTTAAAAACATTCGAATGGTAATATCTATTAATAAAACTTTACAAGTATTAACAATTCCTCTTTTATAAATAGTCTCTCATAATTCCTTTATTGATTGTTGGTACGCCATATTTAGGTAAGTAGGTACTTTCCTGTTTAACTAAATAAAAAGCCAATTTTCAAAGTTTTCATGAATTATCATTGAAATGCCTTCATTAGTCACAAAATTTAATGAAGAGTTGAAGAAATTCCTTTATCCGTAGACAAGAAGTGTTTAGAGTGAACAGAGGCATTCCATGCAAACAATGATATACTTTTATAAAGAGTAGAGAACACTGAGATCTGAAGATTTTCCAGATACATTCGATACTGTAAAGACCATTCACAATAGGACATCTGCTGACACACACAAGGAGTCACACGAGGTACAGGAAGCTTTTTGCACAGCGACACATGAGACCTGGTAAATTCACAGTTAAACACAGTACATAAATTCTAGGTAAGTAAAGATATAAAATGACTCCTATGTACTATGAACATGTTAGTAATGCAAGCAGAGAGTGAGCCTGGCTTCGCTCGGTTCATATTAGCTTGCGTTACCAGAGACCTTTGGGTGAACAGGATATAATAATATGAGGGTAGGTATTATGCGAAGTTTTACTTTCTTCCAAGAGGGTAGGATGTTTGGATATTCCACGTACAAAGAGTTTAAATTAGTATTATAATTCAAGGTAGTTTTTTTCTTGCTTAAACTTGAATTTGTGCGGTTAGGCTTAGACTAGGTCTCTGTATATTAATCCAGGAATCTTGAGTTTTTTGCAGACCCAGGTTTACACTTTCTACTAATATTACTCGTTATGTTATAGGTAGGTGTAAACGGATCCTTCACGAAGCCGTCAACCAAGCATTCTATACACCTAACTAAGTACCTCTACGCAAAAATTATTGCTGGGAAACGACCAGTGGCGGATTTACAAATTTTCAAGGTATTGGCTGTAAAGTTTTTGCCGCCCTTGCCTCTACAATTTTCATGTCCTAGATTATTTTTGCAATCCAACAATCCGTTGAAATTGCACGTAAAATAATTTTTGGGTTTATATTTGAGCTAATCAAAGCTCAATCATTCGATTTTCTGCAATTTCAAGAGGCCGATTACTGGTAGGTGGGCGGCGAACTACAAGTGAGAGGGGAAAGGCATCCGCTTAATTTGTTGCAGACTTTTATCTGTAAAACATCAGAAAACCGCCATGCAGTAATCTATTTGATTTCTCCGGGGTAGCAAAATAAAAAAAAACTCGGTCCCCAAATTTGTCGCCCCAAAAAACTGCCGCCATAGGCTCTCCAGCCTACTCAGCCTACTGGTAAATCCGCCACTGGAAACGACTTTTTTTTGGGGTGTAAAATCACGTTTTACAGTAGGATTCAATGAAATGCACTTATATCATTGTGCTGATGTATGCATTGATTAGTACGGGGGTCGTGGACGTTTTAAATAAAGTTATAATATTAAAAACTTATGGCTATTGAAAAATAAACTAGTCAAAAAGTTGGAACGTAAGATCTCCAATATCTCCGTAGCTAGAAGGTAGTATGGTAATGGTCGGTAACGTCGAGAACCAAAAAAAATTATCGCAAAAAACGGGGGGACCAAGTACCCGTCGGATTCGTTAAGGATATTTTTACACCCATGATAACCGCGGTACTATCATACTATCTGCTTGAAACTAGCGCCATCTGAAGCCTGGAAAATATAAACTAAACATTGAACAAATAATATGACAATACCGCCTGTATCTAAAATAAAGATTATAATAAAATTATTGTAATTATGTTAAATCTATACAAAACTTCAGGAGTTCCTTGACTAGAATTTTGTATTGTACAGTTTCATTTAGTATTCTTTTTTCAAATCGTCTGGTTTGAGTACCTATTAAATTTCTTTGATCTACTTTCCCTTTTTACATCATATATAGATATTATTATAAAATTGCATTCAGATTTAAATAATTTCCTGTAAAAAATATTGATTTTCACAACACCTAATTAATGATGTCTTACATTACAGATAACAATTCCAGATTTACATATTTGTTAGATCACTATTGCTTAATGGACCATTCTTTCACACCAATGAATTTTAATCATTAAAATTATACTACCAGTATCATCAGGCATCATACAGCTCACAGTAAATATTATGGTAAATAGTAGTTATGTACGAGTTTTCATAAATTATTCCACAGAGGGGCAGACATTGGTGACTTAATAATTTAAGACTAATCGACTCACTCTCGCATTAAAAATATAACTTTACATCCGTAACAATCGCTCTAACATACTACTAATATTCAACCAATTCTTACAGAGACATTTAATAGTTGCACGAATACCTACCCTGCAAGTAGACGCGCCCACGGAACCGATACCAAACAGTAAGATATGGTGTCGGTCCTATATTACCACGGAGTCGTAAATAAATGGAGTATTAATGCGCGTATAACCATCGATCCATGTTATGTCGTTTGCACGTTGTTAAACCATGTAGATGTATCAAGATTGCTACTCCATGGTCAACAATTCCACGCAATACAATAGAGAGTGTGACATGTAGAGATGACGACGTGGGTAGTGTGGGACGGGGGTGCGGGTGCGATCACGCCTGGGTATCGCCGTCGGTGTAGTGGCTGGGCCCTTCGGCCGAGCACACGGAGTCCTCGGGCGTGCGCGACGCGTCTCCCGCCTCGCTGGCTTCCACGGCGCTGGCGCTGCCACCCGCCTTGCCTTTGCCGCCACGCCGCGCCTGCAGCGCCTGTCACACACGAGACATCATGAAACGACCTAATATCTGTGCCTGACGGTAGTCATGAAATGAGTTGATTTCTGAGTAAAGTAGTAGACAGCTTAATATTTAGTTATTGAGCTTACTTGAACACAGGCCTATACTAGATTCATAAACACCAAAAATCGCACCTAGTTGGCAATAATTTCATGGAAAATTCCTTTATATTTCATATTTTAACATGGAATTTTCAAAATAATAGACGACCTAAGGATAAAACAAAAACGAGAGTATACGGCCATGTGTACAAGCAATATGAACTTAATCTTCATTTGTGGGGTGTTGTGAAAGGATAAAATGTGTCGTTTGAGGACATTATGTGGATTTTAAAAGAAAATCAACCGATTTCAGGTCTTAGCGTTGCTATTTAGAAACAAAATCTAATTATAATCGGAATTGAAGCCGCACTTGAAATAACAGACATAAAATATAAAAAAAACACATAGGTACATCCCCTGGCCTGAATAAGTCAGACCGTGCGGAAAAGAGTGCCACTTGAAACAAATTTAGATGGTGTCGATCCTGCCAATTAGTAGTTTAGTTCGGCACCGGGTGCACAGAGAAAGCGAATATCTGAAACATTGCGACAGTCGGGTAGTGGCTGGGGAGTGCAGGAAGCGCGGGGCGCAGGGCGAAGGGGCGCGGGGGCGCGAGGGCGCGGGGCGCTACAGGCGACATCCACAGGGGTCATGCGGGTGCTCCACGTGAGTGCGCATGCGATAATTATATACGTAGTAGGTAGGTATGTACTGTACGCCTCCTTACCTTTTCGCGACTGCCCTTTTTCTAAAGTCGGTGTAGGATGGAAGATGAAACATTCAATTAATGACAGTGGAGATAGAATACCGAAATACGAGGGCTGGAATACCTGAACACTAGTCACTTTACTAAAACTTCGGGTCATCATATAATTTTTGCTAAATTATGGGTCCCAAACAAAAGTCTAGGGTTACGAGTCTATATAATTTGAATCTAAATACTAAACATTGAATCATTCTCGTTGGGTAATGTTAAAAAGGTATAATGTTTAAAAAAATATCTATATTAGAAAAATTGGTGCATTCAGTAGGTATCAAACTCGGTTATAATGAAGTAAATGGACCACACGTCAAGTAAAGGTGGGGACAAAAAACCATATCATTAAACACACCATACTAGGAAACTGTGATACGTTTAATTTTCATCTCTAATTTGTTCGATTTGATGACTGTGATCACTGTGAAAGCTACTATACGAGGTACTATACTATACTCGTAGTCCTTTCAACTTAATTTGGTTAGTAATGTAAGAGGAAACATTAAATTACAAAACTTTGTTTAAAAGATATGTGTCGTTCGTGTATACCTGTAGTGAGAACCGGCGATGCGGCGGTTTCCTGCCGCCGCGCCGCTTGCTGATGTGCGGGTTGTCCCTCCGCAGCGTCTTGTTGCGCAAGATCTCCAGCTGGACGTACAATCTCTTCAGTTCGGCGCGGACTTCCTCCGAGGTGGGCTCCTCCTCACCCTCCGCGCCGAATCCTTCCGCAGGACCGCGACGTGACACCTTGGGATGTTGTTACACGAGAGAGTTACGATTACTTATATTTTGATCACTGCAATTGAGTTCACTAATGGAACATAGACACGAATGCAAAAGCTTTTTGCAAATGAAAAAGCAATAATTATTCTAATATTGCAATAAAATATTATTTTAGAACATATTAGAAATAGGTATTCGCATTAGCATTCTATTTGTTACGTAGTGTGGTGTGGTAAACCGCAAGAACAGAATTATATTATCCCTCGATTATTTTATCGAAAAATGGTCGTATCGCTCTCGAACAATGATTTGCAACATTGCACTTATTACTGGAATAATTACTACGACTCGGTGATGGTAAAAGGAATCCATTGGTTGGGGGAAGCATGACTTCAGGCGTTTTTCATAAAATAACACCTGGATCTCAGGGTGAAATTCCGATAATTCCGCACGCTTTTATATGTGTTCGGTTGTTACCTCTTGCGCGAGCGAGCGCGCGCGGTAGCCGTGCCACAGGCGCGGCGCCAGCACGCAGGCGAGCGCGGCGCCGGCCGACAGGTGCGCGCGCAGCGCCGCCGACAGCGGCCAGCGCTCCGGCGCCGCGCCCGGCTCGCCCAGCGCCACCAGCCGCCACCACACGCCGCACACGATCTCCGTGCTCAGCGCCGCCGCCAGCCAGCCGCGCTCCTACAACACATGTTATTTTGTTGCTACATATAATGTAAAAACCCTGAAAACTAATAAATCAGTCCGAACAAAACTGAAAAGTGGAAATCAGACTAGGGACAGTAACCCAATATAAAAGCTGGTTTTCAGTTGCATTTGGCTAAACTGTAAACCGAAGTCAACATTGACTGCCTCGTTTGTCGAGTCGCAAGCGCGACTGCTGAGCATGACGTCCTGGGTTCGATTCCCGGGTCGGATAAACTGCTATTGGGTTTTTCCATCAGGAATTTATCAGTAGCAGTCATGGAGTCCGGATTCGTACCCGGTTGATGGCAATAGGCTCGCCCCTTATTATATGGAACACATAACTGGCGAAATGTTGCAGTACTATTAGGTACCTACACCTCTGCTTAACCCTACGGGGATTACAGGCGTGATGTTAAGGAGGTTGTTAAAAAATCCGGGTTTAATTACTTCCTCTCATTGCTTGTCTGTGTCTAAATCGGCAGCCAAGTACAAACAAATACCTGGAAGGGCACGCTAGCGTTCCTGGAGGCGTACGCGATGCGCAGGCCGGCGGCGAGCAGCAGCAGCTCCGCGCCGGCGGTGACGTGGTGCCAGGCGGCGCGCGCGCAACCTCCCCCCGCCTCCTCGTCGCACGCCGCCGTCGCCGTGAACGCCGCCAGGTAGCACGCTGCGCCCAGCACCATCGCGCCCACCACGCGCAACACCTGCACACCGACATTGGCCAAACATATTATAACGCCTGCACCTGATCTTTGACAGTCATTACGAGTCATCAGAAGCCGAAAGTCCAATCTTACCAAGGGGTATCGTATTACCCAGTTAAATACTGATACTCAGCTGCATCCGGTTAGACTGGAAGCCGACCCCTACAAAGTTTGGGAAAAGGCTAGGCAGATGATTATAAGACCTGGACATCATCACATTGCGCCTCTATTCTCGGCAAAATTGTAAAGTTTTCTTCAACCAAACTTAGACATTAAAAAAAAAGCATTTAAAGGTGTTTGATGGCGTGAAGATCATGAATGGTGCGCAGATCACGCATTTCATATAATGTCCGAATGCGCGAAGAAATTTGAAACACCGAAATGCGCGACTTGTTCACGCTTTAAGAAACCCAATGACCATAAAACCGGAGACGCTGAATATCCTGCTAGGAAAATAGCAGAGCAAAGATACATTAACTCAGTTGATTATGAGGGCGCCTAGTGCGTCATACAACCAGACTTTCGTATTGGTTGTTGCTGACTCAACTATACTCTACTACAGGTACGAGAGCACTGCGCTGCCCGGCTTACCATCGATTTTTCGCTGTCTAAGCAAATTGGCAACCCCTACAAATATGTCATGTCACATGTTTTCTACTTGACAAATGCCATCCTGTTTGTGTTTCTAGAACTGCTGATACTGTAATTAGTTGTTTGCGTAATTGACATAACATTTACCTACATGTCCGTTCGTGTGACCACCATCCATTTGGTTCTAATCCTATAAATAATAGAGTTTAAGTAAAAGATATATTAGTATCATAATAAATTAACAAATTATTGCACTATTCAAAAAAATCTTATGTTAAATATTATTTAGAAATATGTTGTCCAAATAGTTATTAATAGAGCAAAACTCGCCTGTGATACAGGTTTATCCTAGTACAGGCATCGAACTTTGTTATACCTATATTATTTGTAAGATTTATGTTGTATTGTACCAATTTAACTTAAATATTTTTTTATTTTTTATTTATGAAGTATACCTGCAGTATCATGCTCTCATCTCAAATGTTATCTCATCATCATGAGCATGATTGTGATATGACAGGTTATGAAAAATTACATTATACTTAGACACTGTCTGTGTAAGTATGTCAGGCAGATTCTTCAGTTAAATTAGAGAAGAGGTGTAGAGTGTTTTCTATCATCGTTCTCTCTCAAGAATCTCCCAAATGCTCTCGGCTAAATGGTCATCCCTAACGTCGATACATATATCCTAATCCTACCCTAACTAATATTATAAATGCGAAAGTGAGTTTGTTTGTTTGTTACCTCTTCACGCCTAAACCACTGGACCGATCATCCTGAAATTTTGTATATACATTGTCAGGTGAAAGGGTACCTTTCATCCCTAAAAAAAGTACAATTCCCGAGGCAAACAACAATAACGTTCTTATAATAATAGATGGCGCCACGTGTCCGACAAGATTATTGTCAAAATTCTAAATTTACGCGAGCGAAGCTGCGCGCAATAACTAGTTGCTTATAAGTCCCACCTCTGAATCCCTCGGTGTCCACCGATGTGCCTTCCTGGTGCGGAACTCAGCGAGCAGCACCCACAGACGCAGCACCACCGAGCCGTAGCACGTGACGAAGCCGAGCTCGCGCAGCCACGCGCCCGCTATGCAGCGCCACTTCGCCATCGATATGAACTGGGATGCCGCCTACAAGTACATATACGGACATTGAAACACAACGTACCTAGGTAACATTGTCCGCCGTCGTGCCATTTCAAGCACTTAGAAGATATCCATGCTTTTAAATTATAAATGGCAAAATAACTACTCTTTTGACACCGGTACATTTTGACCTGGGTTAGGACATAGGATCTTTTTGATTTAACGTTCCATTGAGATAATTCCCGACCTTTACGCCGGCGATATATATAATATTATCTATAATAAAACTGACGGCTTATAGCAATAATTGTTCTCCTTTATGTTATAATTTGCATTTTAGAACTATAATATCTGGTAACAGGTGGAACTTTTTGTCCATTGGACAGAATAACTAGCAGCCACTCTGCAGGCACACAGCAGCACACGGCCACGCTACGCACGGGTGGCAAAAACGATGAGCAAACAAATGAACTACGCAGTTGAAGTGGCAATCCCAAACTCGGTTTGCCACGTTAGTTGCGCGGTCGGTCGACCAAGTTCATTTTGAAAACCTCTTTTAGTTAGGATACCTAGTCACCGATTAGCTTACGTAGAGGTGGTATTTCTGTCTCTGTACCGATAACGATAACGAATAAGCCCACTAAGTAGTGTTTGTTTTTGTACGCAAGATAAAGCCATGCCATCCCTGGCAGATGATAATCATGGTGCATAGAAACGAGTGCAAATACATAAAGGAATATTTTTATATATTGGCATGTACTTCAAAAATGGAAGATCTTGGATAAGATTAAAATTATCTGAAAAGATATAATTCTAGATTATCTGTGTTGTTGTGCTATTCATTCATCCGTTGCAACGCAAAGATATTTCTAATGCTTTCATTGTCAAGGGCGAAGACAAATATTCGATCGGACGAATACTTACGGAAGCATACATCAAGAATGCGCCCAGAAGTACAACCTCCAGCACTGTCCACATTCCCACCGCTACTGCCTGCAAACATGAAATAAATACAGTTTTAGAATTCCGAGATGAGACTAACGACTCATTTCGATTGCGCGATTGCTCGGCTTCGCATCATTACTTACTTTACATTTTCTTTTCTGGAATATAATGACGGCAGTGACGAGACAGAGCAGCATACCGCCGACGTTGCTGGCGAGCACGGCCACGCGGTGTGAATCCGTCAGGCACGCCGTGGAGTCGCTGCCCATGCCGCATGGCGTGCACGTCAGCGGACCCGACGCGTCGGCCGCTATCGTGGCGCCACTCAGCCACCCGCTGCCGCCAGGGTTCCAATGATCTGCCTGGCACTTGCATCGATACTACAAAAAGATGGTTTACTTGAGAAACACCACATTAGTAATAAGTATAACACAATGCTTTATAGATATTCATTAATCACCTCTATCCTTCGATCTGATGATCCAAAAGATGGCGTAGCTTCACAATCTGTTGTAGCAGCGTCGCATAGGGGAGCCCCACCGAGCCAATCGTGCATAGCCTCTTCACAAGGCAGGGCAGGCCATCGTCGGAATAGAGCAGCGGCAGATCTGGCCGGTCCTGACCCGCGGGCTGCAGCCACCCCACCCCACCAGCCCTCGCCCTCCTTATCGCAAGAGAACCAGGCGTTTGACCACACCGCCGTAGTCGCATTCCATGCTGATGCCAACGTCCTCCAAAACTGGCGTAGAGTGATAGAATTGTTTTGTTGGAAGACGACGAGGCGGGGCGGCTCCGCTATGTATAGCACGCCGAGGTGTAGCTGCGGCGCACCGAGTGCGACGGCGGCGGGCGGCGGCGAGAGCGGCGCGCGCGTGGCGGCGCGGGCTAGCGCGGCGGCGCGCTCCTCGTCCGCCACGCCCTGAGCCACCAGCTCCACCAGCGCGCGCGCCGTGTGCATGGCGGCCGCCTCATGCTCACGAGCGTTCTGCAATATTCACATGACGGATTTAAACATAATGAAATAAAGATTATGTGCAGCTTTTAGAACATAAATCTTACTTTATCTTATCTTTAGCACTTGGGCTATCGAGCTCTGCTCGGGTGAAAATAGAGAAAACGAATTTTCCCAGATATGAGATGTAGCAAGATCGTTTTTTTGCTTCCGTAAAGCCCTATATTGTAACTTACAGATCAAAATAGTTAAGTTTTTATGCATAGCAAAAGTTTGAAAACAATTTTCAGTACGTACTGATGGCATAGGTGGTGTGTTTCTGAGCACGAGGGGTTCGCAGGCGGGCGCGGAGGGCGCGGACGGCGGGGCGGCGGCGGCGGCGGTGGCGGTGGGCAGAGGCGCGCGCGGCTCGGCCGGCGCGGCCGCTGCGCACGCGCACCACGCCAGCGCCCACGCCGCCCACCGCACCTGCATCCTTCACCTGGCTAACCACGAACCCTGGAAACATTTACGTTGCTGTAAGAGTACATTCATTCCGCAAAACAAACAAAATTTTCGGTAACCACTTAAATACCCAAACCTAGTGACAGACTTATTATCAATTTTTCGACTCCAAAAACTATCTTGGAAAGATTGGACTGTATCTTAATATAATGGATCTCTATACGCCGACTAAATCGTGACACGCTACTTTGGAGGCAGAAACGGTGATACCTCCTGCGGTATTTCCCGGAAAAAATATACAAGATAGGTATCAAATACTGTTAGGTACTTTAATGGAGCATTGAAATTGGTGACGTTTCCGGCGTGCTTGCTTATTATCAAACTCCAAGTTTTTTCACCCGACACCTAGATGCTGATGAAGATAGGATCTTAAATAAAGGACTACAGGTTCTTTATCAAAGATTGTATGGTTTGTTATTCGGTACTCTTAGTGTACGTAAGATGTTGTTAACAGCAGGCTTTATGTAAGTAAAACCCAAACAATTTTATATTGTGATAAATTTAAATACTTTCTTTTTGTAGCTATTTATTTTCTTAATGTTTTTTTAGCATATTCTTAGTAACTTTGTCTGAATCCAAGAAATTAGAATGTAATCGACATAATGTAAGAAAATTCCCTGAGGGTTTTCTGTTTGGAACATCTACTGCGGCATACCAAATCGAGGGAGGCTGGGATGCAGATGGTAAGGATGTCAATAATTAATTATATTAATAGTATTTTTTTTATTAATAGTGATAATTCAAAATAATGTCATTAACAAATTTCTGTATGATACCCATTCCAGGTAAATCCGAAAACCCAGATGTTTTCGGATACCTACAAATAAATTGTAATTATGTTCAGACCAATTATATATTTTATTCTGCAGTAATTAACTTTAATTAAATTGTTTCCAGGTAAATCTGAAAACATTTGGGATCACATGACTCATTCTGATCCTTGTGCAACAGTCGACTGCTCGAACGGAGATGTCGCAGGCGACTCGTATCACAATTACAAAAGAGACGTTGAGATGATGAGGGAATTAGGAATAGATTTCTACAGGTTCTCTATATCATGGTCTCGTATTCTGCCTACCAGCTTTCCCAATTATATAAACGAAGCTGGGGCTGAATATTATAGCAACTTAATTAACGAAATGCTGAAATACAACATTGAGCCGATGGTGACGCTGTATCACTGGGACTTGCCGCAAAGGCTACAAGACTTAGGAGGCTGGGCCAACCCAAAGATAGCCGACTGGTTTGCCGATTACGCACGCATCGTCTTTGGATTATACGGAGATAGAGTAAAGTATTGGATAACAATAAACGAACCAAAAGCAGTCTGCTATCAAGGCTACGGCTCTGATACTAAAGCACCAAGACTGAATGTCAAAGGAGTGGCTGAGTATATGTGTGCGAAGAACCTTATGTTGGCTCATGCCAATGCTTACCATATCTACGATCAAGAATTTAGACCTAAATATAATGGTTCCATCTTTATATCACTAAGTGCCCAGTTTTACGAACCCGAAACTGACAAGGACATCGAGGCTGCTGATGTATCTAATGAGTTTGAGGTATAAAAACTTAGGTATATCATGCGTACAGTGCATTCCATGACTAACGAATTTCACATTACAGACAGTGAAAGATTTTTTTATCAAAAATTTTGTTACACCTTTAAAACTATACTCAGTTATTGATATAGGTATTTTTATCAGCTTTATCCTTAATAAAACACGCATTCCTTCGTCATGCTTGGTCTTGGAAGTGTTAATGAATTTATGATTTATGTATTTCAGTGGGGCGCTTGGGCACATCCGATATTTTCCGAAACCGGAGACTTCCCAAAACGTTTTAAAGAAAAAATTGCAACTAAAAGTGCAGCACAAGGTTTCATTAGATCACGCTTGCCCGAATTCACACCGGAAGAAGTAGAATTGGTCAGGGGGACCTCTGATTTCTTCGGCCTAAATCACTATTCGACTTATTTGGTATATACAAACGACTCCATAGTAGGCCGATTTGATATACCGTCATTCAACGACGACCTGGGAAATGTGCACTATCAACCAGATCACTGGGAACATGGCGCGTCCGGTTTCCTTAAGGTACTTTCCTAAATCCAACTTTTAAATTGTTCAAAGATCTTGTCACTTAAGGCGCACAGGATGAAAGCTCAAATTCAAATTTCACCCCCGCTTCCCCAGCCACGATTTGATTGCGTTAGCCATGACGTCCTTTTAAATAAACTGTAGGTACTGATATGGCATTGGGGGTAATGTCCTGGACCTTATAATCTCCTAGTTTACAGAAATATCTAGATCATCTCTCGAGGCGAAACGCGAGCTTTAATAAGCATCAGACAGTAGAGTAGTCAAATATGGTGTTCCAAGGTAGCGTTCTGGGATCACCACTATTTCTTCTCTATATCAATGATTTGCCATGTCAAACGCAACATTTTATGGTGTTATTTGCGGATGATAGTACCGTGATAATAAAATGAAATGACTGATTAAAGATTATGAAGATGATATTAATACAGCATTGGAAAACATTATTGACTGGCTTGGCAGAAATAACTTAGTAATAAATATTAAAAAACCTTTAACCTTTTAATGCTAACATTAATCATAGAGGACAAAATGTTGAAACAACAAATATTGCAAAATACCTAGGTATCTTAATTAAAGAAACCTCATGCCGAATACGTTTGTTATAAACTTAGTAAGTTAGCCTATGTGCTGCATAATCTATCGCATAAATTTAGCAATAATACACTCGTAGTAGCTTACCACGGTCTAGTTGCGCGAATTTTAAGATTCAGAGTAATATTCTGGGACAATTGCAGTAAGAGGGAACAGACTTTTAGAACCCAAAAACGATGCATAAGATCTATGTTAAATGTGAAAACTACAGACTGTGTTTAAGTAGCGACTTATATTTATTCTTTATTATACATATTTTGACCATCCTGCCAAATGACTTGCCTTATTTTTCAACTTTGCTGTTTATTAATCACAAAGTGAATGCTGTAATAATATTAAAACGTTCAAATTTCACAATTTAGGGTAACACTGACTGGCTCTTAACAACAGAGTACTTTTTGCAACAGGTTGTACCATGGGGCTTCAAGAAGCTGTTGACTAAGATTAGAAAGGATTTCAACAATCCCGCTGTGATCATCACCGAGAACGGCTATTCGAACCACGGTGGTCTAGATGACAATGACCGGATCTCTTACCAAAGACAATACCAAAGCGCCATGCTCGATGCGATTGACGAGGGCTCTAACGTCATAGGTTACTCTGTCTGGAGTCTTATGGACAACTTCGAGTGGATGCAAGGATATACGTGAGTTTTAAATCAAACAAGTCGTTCATAGCTAGTGCTTTACTGGGTTACACTTTTAAATCACATGTGGCCCGAAACCTGGGAACAGTTTTAGCAATAATGCTTCTATCATCTGATTAAAAACCAATACTTTAGGTCACTTAATATTGTTCCAGTGAGCGGTTCGGGCTGTACGAGGTGGACTACAAGAGCGCTGCGCGCACGCGTACTCCGCGCAAGTCTGCCTTCGTGTACAAGCAGATGCTGCGCACGCGCGCGCTCGACTGGCACTACGAGCCCCACACCAGCCTCATGACCATCGACGAAGGAAACTAGTTCAAAATCACGATGTGATTACATACTGTTATGAAATTAATGTCTTTCGAACTAACACTTTCTGTTTGGAACTGACCGAGTGCCGTGTGAAAATAAATAATATTTTGAAAGATATCCTTTGTTCCTTCGTGCATACATACTTCATATTTTAGCATTGCAACATAGTCTATGAGATGTGCAAATTTTGTTTCTTTTTGAAAACCCCTTTGACATCCGTAGCGTATAGGCTATAGGCTAATGTCGGACTTTTTGCCTAGCTCGTCTCTTGTTAAAATAACGTAACTGCACAGTTACACAAGTAGACAAAAATCCTATTCAGGATCTAAACCTTGGAAGACGCGTCTAAATATCCCTAGTAAAACTAATTGACCAAACCTTTGCTCACGCACGTACAAAATGATTGTTAAATTGCTGTCATGTACACAATTTTATGGCTTAGTAAAGAGAGATGTCTAGACGTTATTGATTTGACCCATAATTTCGAGACCACACTAAGGAATGGAAATGAAGAGCCTCCGGACCACCTTGTTGACAAGTTCCTTGACCTTTACAAAATCTATCGATTCACTGGAAGTAAACGATGAGAAATCAAGGACCACCTCTGCACTGTGTTGTTCAGTATTACACTTTGTCAATATGAACGATAATTCCAAAATACAGTACGTGATCGCGAAGAAGATGATATCTTCTGCAGAAACACATGTCAAGTTCCACGAGATCATTCATCATCATTTCAGCCCAAAAGACGTCCACTGCTGGACATAGGCCTCCCACAAGTGTCGCATTGACATTTTGGGGGGTTTTGCCGTAATCGCCACGCTTGGCAGGCGGGTTGGCGATCGCAGTACAGTTGTTACAAAAGCACAGATAACGCTGCTGCCCATTCTCTGGCAAGTCCCTTAGTCGCCTCTTACGACACCCACGGGAAGATATGGGATGGTGCTATTCTTTACGTCCGACACCATACAGAGATAAAACGCTACAAAAATTTTTTTGCCTACCGAGATACTGATTGTGACCCAGCAGTGAAAAATTAAAGACTGATTAGACATACGGTTACCAAGGCTATTTGGAAGAAACTAAAAAAGGAGTCACGTCACGTATAATCTAAAGAACGAAGCCAAAAGAACGATCTTGGATAAATATAAGCAAATAAAACAAACAAGTGAATTTATTGATATCCGCAGTATCCGCTGCAGAAACTATTTTTATTCACATTGTTCCTCACTTTCAACCGTCTTTGAAATAATCTGTAACGACCCTCGCGTGAATTGATAAATGTACCTAAGAAGTAGAGAGGCGTTTATCATACTCTTAATCTTTATCAAGTACGAGTATCTCAAAATAAGTCGTGCGGTAAGTCTTAGGCTTTCTTGCAATTTGCAGGTGACACTGATGTCAGGATGCATGTTGATTAGATTAATGTCATTGTGTTATGTTGTTCAACATATAGCCTGGCACCTTCAAAATTGTAATATTGAAATTTCAATTTCGCGGGCTACCGTGACGCTGACGCTTCCACCTTTTTTTTTTATGGGTGGGTAATCATCAAATGACTCCCTGCTCTGGGCGGAGCGGAAGGGAGTGTCAGACTTATATTGACCAAAACCACGCGCGGTTCCAACTTAATATTACTTTTCTTCGTTTTCTTTTCGCTAAATATTTAGCATGATCAACCTTTAATGTTCCCTTTATTTATTTTCCCCTTTCTTTTTTTTGCCGGGAGACAGGTCACACAGGCCTCCTCTCTTCAAAAAGGAGTGGGCTGTAATCCACCAAGCGGACCCATTACGATTTGGCGATGTGACACGTCTTTTAATAGAAATAACGGATATTTTTTAGCAATTAGAGAAAAAAAAGGTATACACAAGTTTTGGTACGTTAAGTGTTACCTACCTAGATACTCATAAAACTAACAAACCCAGCCCATCACCACAGGTATACCAAAGCTAGTTTAATTAGCTGTATAATATTATAAAAGGTTCATGGTCATACAGTACAGTTGATGTTTCATCAACGAATGCTCTCCCACTCGAAGAAAAACAATTTAAAGTTACCTACACGAGGCAAATACAAGGAACTCTTTACTTTGTCGACAGATAACATTTAAAAAGTTACTTGCTATATGAGATGTTTACTATCTAAAACCAAAATCTATATTTGGCACCCGACACAGATGAAGATAAGAATATCTTCAATAAATGTTTATCGATAGCTATTTTGTTCTTAGTCAGTTGGTTAAACGAACGTAGGATGTTGCTAAAATCTGCAGGCTTTATGTAAGTGTAAATTTATGTTAGTAGTATATTCTGTCATATTTAAACCTTCTTCCTATTAAAATTATTACATCTTATTTGTTTTCAGATTATTCTTATTTATGTTGTCGGAATGCAAGACAACACAAAATGAGCGGCATGACATTAGAAAATTCCCTGAGGGTTTTCTCTTTGGAACATCTACTGCGGCATACCAAATAGAGGGAGGCTGGGATGCCGACGGTAAGGATGTCATTGAATTATGTAAATTATGTTTAGAGCTAATATGTTTCGTACTTAACCATAATATAACCGTTTCCAGGTAAATCTGATAACATCTGGGACCACATGACTCACAATGATCCTTGTGCGACAGACGACTGCTCGAACGGAGATGTCGCTGGCGACTCGTATCACAATTACAAAAGAGACGTTGAGATGATGAGGGAATTAGGCATAGATTTCTACAGGTTCTCTATATCATGGTCTCGTATTCTGCCTACCAGTTTTCCCAATTATATTAACGAAGCTGGGGCTGAATATTATAGCAACTTAATTGACGAAATGCTGAAATACAACATTGAGCCGATGGTGACGCTGTATCACTGGGACTTGCCGCAAAGGCTACAAGACTTAGGAGGCTGGGCCAACCCACAAATAGCCGACTGGTTCGCGGATTATGCGCGCATCGTTTATGGACTGTACGGTGATAGAGTTAAGTATTGGATTACAATAAATGAACCAAGGGAGATCTGCTATCAAGGTTACGGAGCGAATACTAAAGCACCTAGAGTGAACATTAAAGGTATCGCGGAATACATGTGCGCTAAACACATTGTGATGGCACACGCCAAGGCTTACCATGTTTATGATCAAGAATTCAGACCAAAATATAATGGATCCATTTTTATAGCTTTGAGCGTAGAACTCTATGTACCAGAAACCGAAAAAGAAATTGAGGCTGCTGAAGATAGTAATCAGTTTGAGGTATGAAAATATTTGTTAACCTAACTAAATGGTTAGTCACTGACGTAAATGGTAGGTTAGGCAGCCATAATCATAATGTTGAAGTTGTTTATTGCAGTGGGGGATTTATGCTCATCCCATATTTTCCGACACCGGAGACTTTCCACCAATCGTGAAAGAAAAAGTAGCAGCTAAAAGTGCAGAACAAGGTTTCTTCAGATCACGCTTGCCCGAATTTACTCCAGAAGAAGTAGAATTGGCTAGGGGGACCTCTGATTTCTTTGGTCTAAATCACTATTCAACTAATTTGGTGTATAGGAATGAATCAGTTATGGGGCTTTATGAAATTCCATCATTCTACGACGATCTGGGAAATGTACACTATCAACCTGATGACTGGGAACGTTCTGCGTCGAGTTTCCTCAAGGTACTTTTTTATGATATAATTAAATGATAGTTTAAAATCTAAGAGGTGTGAACCTGTTTCTTAATAACTAATCGGTATTTACTTCAGGTTGTTCCATGGGGTTTCCACAAAATCCTGACAAAAATCAGGGAGGATTTCAACAATCCTACTGTGTATGTAATCGAGAATGGCTTTTCAAACTACGGCGGTTTAGATGACGACGACCGGATCTCTTACCATAGACGATACCTCAATGCCATGCTCGACGCGATAGATGAGGGTTCTGACGTCAGAGCGTACTCTGTCTGGAGTCTGATGGATAACTTCGAGTGGATGCGAGGATATACCAGGCCCCTCAGAAAGTATTGCGAAAAAAAGTTTTTATATATGGGAGACTGGCCAGTTATTATGTTTTTCGAAAATATGATTATTTATAAGTAAAAATAAGTAAGTTCCAATTTCAAAATTTCCCTCCACATTTTTTGCGAGTTAATTCAAAGTATTGTGTCTCACTGAAATATGGATCTGCGCCGGGAACATTTTAGAGCTATGATTTTATACGATTTCAAGTGTCGCCTGAAACCGGATGAATCGTACGATAGACTTCAAATGGCATTCATGGATGAAGGCCCTTCCAAGGCAACCGTGTATCGTTGGTATAACGAATTCAAGCGCGGTCGACCAACTTTGGGGGATGACGAAAGAAGCGGTCGCCCTTTGACGGCTGTTACCGAAGAAAACGTGCTAGCAGTGAAAAATTTAATCCAAGACAATAGGCGAATTACATATCAGGAGATTCAACACATATTGAAGATTGGATCGGGAAGCGTTCACGAGATTCTACACAGCCATCTTCGCGTGAGGAGGATAGTATCACGCTGGGTGCCGCACAACCTCACCGATGCTCAGAAGCAGGCCCGGGTGGAATGGTGCCGTGATATGCTTAACAAATTTGAAGCAGGCTCGTCTCGGCGTGTTTACGACATCGTTACAGGTGATGAGTCCTGGATTTATCAATACGACCCAGAAACCAAGCGCCAGTCGACTGTTTGGGTGTTTCAAAATGAGCCAACGCCTACCAAAGTGAAGCGATCTAGAAGCGGGGGTAAGATTTTGATCGCTAGCTTTTTTAATTTGACTGGCCACTTGGTATCAATTCCCTTACGGGATCAAAGAAGCATTAATGCCGAATGGTATACTTCCAAATGTTTGCCAGAAGTTTTCTCTGTTATAAGCAACAAGCGACCAAACACAGGGCTCCGCGGGCTACTGCTCCACCACGACAATGCACCTGCGCACACCGCACTCAAAACGAGGGACTTCCTGGACAGCACGCCAGTCAAACTCCTGGGTCACCCTCCTTACAGCCCTGATCTAGCACCGTGTGACTTCTTTTTATTCCCAAAAATAAAAAATCAGCTCAAAGGGATACAATTTTCGTCGCCGGAAGATGCGCTGGCTGGGTTCGAGCAGGCTGTAAACGAGGTGTCTGCGGCGGACTGGAAAAAGTGTTTTGAAAACTGGTTTAGGCGCATGAATCTTTGTATAGAGGCTGGTGGAAAGTACTTTGAAAAGATTTAATAAAAATATATGTACGTATAGAACAATTTTTTTTAGTTTCGCAAAACTTTCTGAGTGTCCCACGTACGTGAGTTTTTAAATACAAAACTTACATTAGTTACGGATAATTGGTACATTCGAGACTCAATGTATGAAAATCAACATAGTTACGAAACGGCCTTTTGTAATGGTATTTTATTTAGTTGGCGAAATTGGAAAGAACCAGACGGGACGTAGCGATTTTATGTGTTGCTGTTTTGTTTTTTTGGAGCGCCTGGAAATAAGCCTATCACGACAACCATCAGTTAGTCCTGAGTCTAGTTGTAGTGAAGAATTACTAAATGACGTTTTTCTCGAATAATAATTATTAGGTTGTCCATTTGTTGTACAAGAAAGTTAATGAAGGAGCTGGAGATGTAACTACAGCGACATAATACGTAAATCATTATCAATCATAAAATGATATTTAATAAAACCTATATTTTGGTAAACAGTGGCAATTTTTTAAATATACTTACTCCTTTCGTATCTGTTCCAGTGAGCGGTTCGGTCTGTACGAAGTGGACTACGAGAGCGCGGCGCGCACGCGTACTCCGCGCAAGTCTGCCTTCGTGTACAAGCAGATACTGCGCACGCGGCTGCTCGACTGGCACTACGAGCCCAACACCACCCTCATGACCATCGACGAAGGACACTAAGACATGACTTGCCATAGAATATTCTTACTTTTTCAAATAAATGTTAACAATAATCTTAACAGCTTATCACTTGATTCAAAATTTGATCGTGACCATATCGTGGTGTATGAGTATCGTTTCATGTTCTGGGCCATCTTGCTGAGGACCTACACCTTCTATAAATGATAACGATGATGGATACCGAAAAGTTTTTGTTACTCCTATTGGAACTTGTTGTAGAAATATGAAACGGTTCACTATTTGTGTAGGCCCTATACCTAACTCCTGAGAAGTTCAATCATTTACAGTTCAGCTGTCCTAACTTGCTGAGATTACTAAAGAACAAAACACAAACAAATATAACTTGGTCTGATTGTGACCACTGTTTATTTTTATAAAAAAAAAAATTAAAACAAATCAAAAGTGTCTAAGGATATCAGGATATTTTTCTATGTATATTTTTTTCTCGTAGATGCTATACCTATACCCCAATAGTAAGAAGCACATTTTCATACTTATTAAATTATGACAATTTTATAATAGGTATCGAAGCGAAAAATAAACTAGCTTAATTAATAAAAAAAAACACTAGCCGATTTTTAGCAATAACTTGGACCCCTCTAGACACTAACGACAGTTTTACATCAGCTTATTTTACCAAATATTAAGTTAAATCACTATTGGAATATATTCTCCATGCTTAGGAAAGCTCTGTAAAAAGTTGTTTTGGATAAAGTTTTGGCAAGATTATTAAAACCTCTTCTCCCTGGCTAAACCCAAGCATGAACATTGAAATTAGTTTCAGCGGATTGACCAGGCCGCTCTAAAACCGTGAAATTGTTTTCGCTGAACACATTTTTACTAGTCTTGCGGTGTTTCGCATGCACGAAATCTTAGCGAAATTCATTTGCATATCTTTATTTGCATTCCATAATTTGAAAAGATATTACAATGGGATTAAAGCAAAGGTACAATTACGGACCCTGCAGAGTACAGCTAATTGCTGACGGTAAGGAATTTACATGCCCTTGTATCGAAACGAGATCAGTTCTTCCACCGGGGCGAGTTCCAGAACACCATGATCGTTCCGCCTCGGCAAGGATGAACTTCCTGAGGATTGCGGTATCGGCTTTGGTAACCAGGTTCTCGCCTAACACAATATCTCCATGATAACTGAGTGTCGGTCCAGAGCAAATATGCATACAACCACAATACACGTCGGAGAGCTGGCACTCTTAATAGTATGCGAACGTAAAGATTGACTTCCCGTTATCATCTCCTAACAGTTTAAACACTGATCACAGCTTGGTTTTGGGTCTGGTGCCTTCCTACCAGCTGGCGAACTGAGATTTGAGGCAGCGCGAGCGTTTGCCTAGCATTTTGCAGAAAACGGTCTCATTTTTCCTGTTTCTTCCTTAGTGATGTTTGGCGACATCTTCTAGCATGCTCATAATTTGCAAATTACGCTCGTTTGCATGGTAACAGCTTCAGCAATATCGCGTAGACAGCGCTCAGCTTTCAAAATATCTATCCCTGAGCAAACTCACCCGTCGTTAAATTATGTGGTCACATAGCATACCACACAAAGTAAAAAAAAAAAACGGTCAAGTGCGTGTCGGGCCACGCGCAGTGTACGGTTCCGTAGTTTTTATAACAGCCAAGTGCGGGTCGTATTCGTTGACTGATAGTTTCGTACCATGCTCTAACTGAAAGCCAAACATGACAACCTCTTACCTAATTTGACTTCCTATACAAATCCTTTCCTGAACCGACAATTTTGCACGGAATGTTTTTTTCTTTTCTTTGAGATTTGTATAAACCTTGTCGTAGCCGTTATTTTGTGTGTTGTTTTTATAAAACTTATTTAGATATCAGATTGGAAATGCGCTTTCCACCAACAGCAAACCCCTTTTCCCAGCCCTCAAGAGTCTTCCGAATGATATACTCTCCAATTCTCCATACACATTGAAGAGCAGAGGTGACAAGATGCATCCCTGTCTAACGCCTTTCTTGATGAAGAACACATTTGAACAGTCGGTGTCTATTTTGACGAAAGAGCGGTTGTTGATGTAAAGGCATCGGACTAAGTCAATAAGATGTTGAGGCGTACCCATGTCCTTCCGAACCTCCCACAGCTTATCCCACTCCACACAATCAAAGGCTTTGGTGTAATCAATGAAACACAACAATACAGGGCTGTTAAATTCCCGGCTGCCTTTGCCTTTAACAAAACCTGCTTGTTCTTCTGGAATTTGTGGCTCGAGAAAGTGTCTTAGCCTGTTGTTTATGATGTACAGGAGTATCTTGCTGACATGTAGAATAAGTGCTAGGGTCCTGTAGTTGCTGCAGTCTTTGGTAGAGCCTTTTATGAAGTGGAACAAACACAGACTCTGTCCACTCCTCAGGCCATCTCTTGGTCTTCCAGATAGAATTGCAGATGCTTAGAAACCGCTTCACACCTTTGGAATCTAGGTTTTTGAGTAACTCGGCGGTAATTCAATCTTTACCTGGAGATTTTCTATCCTTGAGACATCCAAGGGCATGCTCGACCTCTGACTGCAAAATTTCGGGTTCTTGCGGTGTAAAATCTGACCGGTGTCATCAAGCATTTCGCAGTACTGTCCAGCGTTCCAAAACCTGGTTTTTTTCTGCTTCGTCTGCGATTGTGCAGGTTTTCGTACTACGAGATTGGTCAGCTCTTTGACCTTGCGGAAAAGATCTCTAGTCCGACGTTTCGCAGAGTTCTGTTCTAGTTCAGCACAGACGTTGTTGGTGTGTTCGTTATAGTCTTTGCGGCAATTTTTATGGACCTCTGTGCTAAGTTGGTCGTATACCCTTCTGTTCTCCTGTATGGTTAGCCCTTTTTCCTGTATTTGTGTACCAAAAACCTTCTATTGGCTCACGCTAAGGCTTACCATATTTATTACCTTCAAATCACGTCACGTTCATGTTGATATAAAGGGTTTCATGGTAGGTTTTGGCAGGATGTTCTCTTTGGCAGTTTGCACTATAATTTTCTGCAAAGTTTTCCAAGCGACGTCTGGGTCAGTACTATCATCTATGGAACATTCAAGCAATTTGTGTTCAATTGCTTTCCTGAAGGTTTGCAGGTCAACATGGCACATATTCAGTGTGCGTTCTTGCTTTTGGTATTTTCTCAGCCGAAGTCGGATTGTGGTAACCAAAAGTTGGTGATCAGAGCGACAGTCCGCCCCCGGGTATGTCGTGGTGTTCATGACAGACGATTTCCATCGGTTCTGGATGAGGACATAATCTATCTGGTTTCTAAAACGGTCGCCAGGAGAAATCCAAGTGTACAATCGCCGTATATGTTGTTTAAAACAGGTGTTCGTCACGGTAAGATTTTACTCACTACAGAACTGAAGCATATGTTCGCCTCTCTCGTTTCTGTTACCGACTCTATACTTACCGACTACCCGTCGAAGATGTTCGTCGTTGTCCATTTGACCGATTTTGGCGTTAAAATCACCTAAAACTACCTTTATCTCCCTTTTGGGTATTGCTTGGAGAGATTTTGCCAAGGCGCTGTAAAAGTTCTCGATTTAGTCCTCGCTAGATTGAGCGGTAGGCACATAGACTTGTAAGATGTTCAGTTTACAGGGAGTTGTGTCAATTTTAATGGCAATTATTCGGTCGTTAATCGGCTTATAACCGATGACATATTTGTCCATGCTAAGTGGTACCACGATGGCAACACCATTAGAGATTTCATTATAAGGTCCTGCAAAGTAGACTTTATTCAACTGGTCAGTTGAAAAGTATCCCGACTTTCTCCAGTGTGTTTCGCTGAGTCCGAGGACAGTGACTTCTTTCCTTTCATCAATTTCACGTTCTATTATCTGGAGTTTACCAGGTTGGTTTAGGCCGCGTACATTCCAGGTGCCAAGGCGGTGAGGCTGCCTAACTGATTTTGGTTGATCGTTAACATAGTTTCCATGTGTTGCCTGATCCTACACAATCACATGGCCGGTAGCACATTTGACACCACCATCCCCGGTTTGGTGGCGCCGGGCGTCAGCCGGAACGCTCAACAAATCTAGATTGCTATTTCTTAAATCCATTGTGACTCTCATGAGAAACTAGTGCAGTGGTTTCCCGTTGCCTTCTGCACCAGACATTTTAAAGGTTATTTAGACCCTATGGCCGCTGTAGCCTTTTCCAATCCAGTTGCCCGGATCGGTGTATAGTATCCCGTTACTGCTCGGTCGCCATTGGCTCGTTCGTTATCTAGCAGGGAGCACCACGGCTGTCAGATGGTAGCCGCCGCCTTACAGCGCGTGCAGGTGAGGATGACACTTGGAGCCGGAAAGATGTTATGTCCGCTCTCTCCCTTTCTCCCCAAACAAAGATAATCGTGATAAACAGTCAATAAGCAATCTACCAAAGAGATGTGATAAAGACCTAATCATAGATTCCTTATCTTAATCTTGACATTTGTTCGCGATTTTACTAGTGATTTTTATGTAACTAACGTTTGGTTTTTTGGCATTTCGTTCAACAACTACACCAAATCAATACAACAAATCACCTGTCCAACTTCGTTACCTTAAAGTTGAGTTCGAAATATGTCAATTTTGCAGATAATTATGATAGGATTTCCTAGAACGCGCACTTTCACAAGCTCAACAGTTAACAATCTCTACTTGGATAGTGATCAAAATTGGCAATGTTTGTCTAGGATCTGTTTATCATCTAAGTCCAATGTCCAAATATGTCACCCCACCTAGATAAAGAGCTTCAATAAATGTTTACCGATTGCTATTTTGTTGTTAGTCAGTCTCCTACGCGATAGCAGGATGTTGCTAAAGTCTACAAGATTAATGTAAGTAAAGGACTATTTTCACTTTGGTTTCTAGTAATCATATTTTCTGTAAATGTTAATTTCGTAATATTTTTTTCAGATTATTATTAGTTGCATTTTCAGAATGCAAGACAACGCAAAATGAGCGGCATGATGTTAGAAAATTCCCTGAGGGTTTTCTCTTTGGAACATCGACTGCGGCATACCAAATAGAGGGAGGCTGGGATGCAGACGGTAAGTGTACCTACAAATAAATTGTGATTATGTACAATTACATAATTATTCTGCAGTAATTAACTACAATTAAATTGTTTCCAGGTAAATCTGAAAACATTTGGGATCATATGACTCACACCGATCCTTGTTCTATAGACGACTGCTCAAATGGTGACGTTGCTTGTGACTCCTATAACAAATACAAAAGAGACGTCGAAATGATGAGGGAATTAGGACTCGATTTCTACAGATTTTCTTTATCATGGTCTCGTATTTTACCAACCAGTTTTCCTGATCATATTAATGAAGCTGGAGCTCAATATTATAATAACTTAATTGACGAAATGCTGAAATACAACATTGAGCCAATGGTTACGCTTTATCACTGGGACTTGCCACAGAAACTCCAAGAATTAGGTGGGTGGACCAACCCACACGTCGTTGACTGGTTTGCAGATTATGCGCGTATTGCTTTCGGATTATACGGAGATAGAATAAAGTACTGGGTGACAATGAACGAACCCAGGGAGGTCTGTTACCAAGGTTACGGAACGAACACTAAAGCACCTGCACTGAATATCAAAGGTGTTGCCGAGTATTTGTGTGCCAAAAACCTTCTATTGGCTCACGCTAAGGCTTACCATATTTATGACCAAGAATTTAGACCGAAATATAACGGTTCTATCTTCATATCTCTAGGTGCTCAGTTTTATGAACCAGAAACCGAAAAGGAAATCTTAGCTGCCGATGAAGGGAATTCGTTTGAGGTATGCAAGTTATGCAACTCACTTTGGTTTAGAAATATCGAATACTAGCTTTTGGAAATCATGAGAACGATTTTAATATAGTCTATGACAATAAAACTCGAGGATAGTATAGCTTCCCATTACGTAAAGAATTTTCTTAATTGAACCTGAAATTCCGAGGATTACCCCTATTTCCTAGCGTTATCTCTTTAAAATATTGGTACTTATAGATTATCTATTAGGTACCTTCTTAAATAAAAGTCTAGCTAGGTAGTACGTACCTATTACCAAATCTTTGTTTTTGTGTGTTCCAGTGGGGCGTTTATGCTCATCCCATATTTTCCGACACCGGAGACTTCCCACCAATCGTGAAAGAAAAAGTAGCAGCTAAAAGTGCAGAACAAGGTTTCTTTAGATCTCGCTTGCCGGAATTCACACCGGAAGAAGTAGAATATGTAAAAGGGACATCTGATTTCTATGGCCTTAATCACTATTCGACTTATTTGGTATATAGAAATGAGTCAGTAGTGGGCCGATACGACATACCATCGTTCTACGACGACATGGGAAATGTGCACTATCAACCTGATGACTGGGAACATGGCGCGTCTAGTTTTCTAAAGGTACTTTCTTTTAAATTGTTTACAAACTACAAATAAATTTAAAATAAAATATGTACAAGTATAAAATTACAGGGCGTCAAAAAAATTTCGAAATCGCTGTCAACAGGAAAAGTGCCCAGAAGGCTGGCCGCATTTCCACGTTGAATAGCAATGCTATTTCTTTGACCAAAAAAGAGGCCAGCCCTCTGGTCATTTTAAATTGTATATTATATACGTACGTAGTACGACTTAAAATACTCAACGGTCACATTTTACCTACTGCAGGTTATTCCCTGGGGATTCTACAAGCTGTTGACGAAAGTCAGGGAGGATTACAACAACCCTGCAGTGATCATCACCGAGAATGGCTACTCGAACTATGGTGGACTTGATGACAATGATCGAATCTCTTACATTCGAAAATACCTGAGCGCCATTCTGGATGCTATAGACGAGGGTTCTGATGTGAGAGCGTACACTGTCTGGAGTCTTATGGACAACTTTGAGTGGATGCGAGGATATACGTGAGTTTTTGTGCTGATAATAACTAATCTCCCCCAGTGATTTAATCCTCCAACCTATTGGTCCATCCTTGAATGTGTGTCTCTATGTATTGCGAGAAGTGTCAAGATGTTAGATGACTGACACAATAAAGTTTTGCTTTATGTTATTTATTGCTCCTACCAAATTGTGCGTCAATTCGAGTATGATGTTACGTATAGTTGGTACATTATCAGTGTTGTTTAGTGAAGAGTTACTAATGACGTTTTTCTCGAATAATAATTGTTAAGTAGGTTCTCCATTTATTGTACGGGAAAGTTAATGAAGGATGTGGAGATGTAACTACAGAGACATAATCAGTAAATTATAATCAATCATGAAATGATATAACCTTTACTTTGGTAAACAGTGGCAATTCAATTCTAAATATATTCCAGTGAGCGGTTCGGTCTGTACGAGGTGGACTACGAGAGCGCGGCGCACTCGCGTACTCCGCGCAAGTCTGCCTTCGTGTACAAGCAGATACTGCGCACGCGCCTGCTCGACTGGCACTACGAGCCCAACACCACCCTCATGACCATTGACGAAGGACACTAAGACATGACTTGCCAAACAATATTCATACTTTTTCAAATAAATCTCAACAATAATCTTAACAGCTTATCACTTGATTCAAAATTTGATCGTGACCATATCGTGGTGTAGGAGTATCGTTTCATGTTCTAGTCCATCTTGCTGAGGACCTACACCTTCTATAAATGATAACTATGATGGATACCGAAAAGCTTTTGTTACTCCTATTGGAACTTGTTGTAGAAATATGAAACGGTTCACCATTTGTGTAGGCCCTATGACTCCTGAGAAGTTCAATCACTTACAGTTCAGCTGTCCTAACTTGCTGAGATTACTAAAGAACACTACTAAAACACAAACAAATATAACTTGGTCTGATTGTGACCACTGTTTATTTTTATAAGAAAAAATACTTAAACACAAATCGAAAGTGTCTAAGGACATCAGGATATTTTTTATAATTTTTTTCTCTTAATAATAGGTATCGAAGCGAAAAATAAACTAGCTTAATTAATAAAAAAAACACTAGCCGATTTTTAGCAATCACCTCCTAGTCACTAACGACGGTTCTACATCAGCTTGTTATACCAAATATTAGGTTAAAAATCACTTTTCGAATATATTCTCCATGCTTAGGAAAGCTCTGTAAAAAGCTTTTTTGGTGGGATAAAATTATGGAAAGATTATTAAAACCTCTTCTGCCTCACTAATCCCAAGCATGCTCATTGAAATTAGGTTCAGCGGATTGAGCAGGCCGCTCTAAAACCGTGAAATTGTTTTCGCTGAACACATTTTTACTAGTCTTGCGGTGTTTCGCATGAACGAAATCTTGGCGAAATTCATTTGCATATCTTTATTTGCATTCCATAATTTGAAAAGATACTACAATGGGATTAAAGCAAAGGTACAATTACGGACCCTGCAGGGTACAGAAAATTGCTGACGGTAAGGAATTTAAATGGCCTCGTATCATAACGAGACCAGTTCTTCCACTGGGGCGAGTTCCAGAACACCATGATCGTTCCGCCTCGGCAAGAATGAAGTTCCTGAGGATTGCGGTATCGGCTTTGGTAACCAGGTTCTCGCCTAACACACTATCTCCATGATAACTGAGTGTCGGTCCAGTGCAAATATATGCATATTTGCACTGGAACCACAATACACGTCGCACAGCTGGAACTGTTAATGGTATGCGAACTTAAAGATTGACTTCCCGTTATCATCTCCTAGCAGTTTGAACACTGATCACAACTTGGTTTTGGGTCTGGTGCCTTCCTACCAGCTGGAGAACTGAGATTTGAGGCAGCGTTTGCGTAGCATTTTGCAGAAAACGGTCTCAGTTTCCCTGTCTCTTCCTTAGTGATGTTTGGAAATTACGCTCGTTTGCATGTTAACATCATCATTATCATCATTTCAGCCAAAAGACGTCCACTGCTGGACATAAGCCTCCCCCAACGCCACATTGACATAAGGGGGGTTTTGCCATAATCGCCACGCTTGACAGGCGGGTTGGCGATCGCAGTACGGTTATTACAAAAGCACAGAGAACGCTGCTGCCCATTCTCTGGCAAGTCCCTTAGTCGCCTCTTACGACACCCACGGGAAGATATGGGATGGTGCTATTCTTTACGTTCGACACCATACAGAACGACGAGATGTAACAGCTTCAGCAATATCGCGTAGACAGCGCTCAGCTTTCAACATATCCATCCCTGAGCAATCTCACCGGTCGTTAAATTATGTGGTCACATAGCATAGCAAACAAGGTCAAAAATAAAAGCTAGAAAAAAAATGCTAAGTAATAATTAACCACCCACTTTTACGTTACTAAATGCCAGACTATGCAAAAAAGTTCAGTTTTCCCTCCATATTACAAAAACCCTAACGATAACTAGTTTTTTTTTTTTAATTTGAAACCATTATGTCCATCATTAAATGTATTTTCAGCTTATTTTAACGTTATAGAGGCCAGTTTATTTTTTTAATTTTCTGACGTAATTTGTTCAAATTTGCGTGTTACCCAAACTTTGTTGACAAGTTCACTAACTACCTTGATACTACAGTTAACAACACTACGGTTAACCAGTAACTCATCATTTTGCTACCATTGATTGAACCAACTGTATAGGGGGCAATAGGCAATCGTCACAAGACTTGACAAACTGTTTCTATCTGCTCATCTGGTACTTTTTATTGATGAACTGTCAAACAAAGATAATCGTGATAAACAGCCAATAAGCAATCCAACAAAGAGATGTGATAAAGCCAGTGCGCATGAGATAAACCTAATCATAGATTATGACCCTAATCTTGACCTTTGTTCGCGATTTTACAATTGATTTTTTGCAGCTAACGTTTGGTTTTAGGCTTAGTGCTTCAGGTGGTTGTGTTTTTCTGGCATTTCGTTCAACAAATAATCACCTGTAAAAATTAATATATTAGGTCTTTACCTATGAAATTGCCGTTTTGTTTGAAAAAAGTTAAAGTATTTTTTTTTTCGAACTTATTTATTTCTTTTATTCAAAGTAATCACCCCTGCAATCAATGCATCTTTGCCAACGCTGTGGCAGTTTATGGATGCCCTTCTTGAAAAAATCAGCTGGACGGGAGACAACAAACTCTTCAAAGGCGTTTTGTACTGCCTCTCGGGAATTGAATTTTTTTCCCGCTAAAAAGTTGTCCAAATTTTGGAAAAAGTAATAGTCGGAAGGCGCAAGATCTGGTGAGTATGGCGGATGAGGGAGAGCTTCCAAACCCAACTCATGCAGCTTAGAGACGGTCTGTTGTGCAGTATGGGGCCGCGCGTTGTCGTGAAGTAGCAGTGGAGACGACCGATTGACCAAAGCTGGTTGCAGACGTGCGAGTTTCGCCATCATTGTGGTCAGTTCTTCAATGTACACATCTGCAGTAATGCTCTCGCCGTTTTGTAAAAAGCTATGATGAATCACACCAGCACTAGACCACCAAACTGTGACCATCACCTTTCTAGGGGTCATTTTTCGTTTTGCACATTGCTTTGGTACCGAACCAGGATCTAACCAACTTGCTGAACGCTTTCGATTGTCAAAAAGAATCCATTTTTCGTCGCACGTAACAATTCGGTTCAAAATTCCTTCATTTCTGTGCCTGTTAAGCAGAGCAAGACAAGTCTCGACGCGTACGTTGCGCTGGCGATCGTTAAGTTCGTGGGGCACCCATCTATCAAGCTTTTTTATCTTGCCAATCTGTCGCAAATGGACCAATATTGTTTTAATGCTAACATCAAAAGCTGCTGCCAGCTCAGCTGTAGATTGAGTTTCATCAGCTTCAACAATCACCTTTAATTCATCATTGTTGACCAAAGTTTCCGGACGACCACGAGGTTCATTTTTCAAGTCAAAATTCCCAGAACGGAACCGACCAAACCAATAACGGGTTGTGCGTTCGTTTGTACAGTTCTCTCCGTAAACGTCGTTGATGTTACGGGTCGTTTGTGCCGCGTTGGTGCCACGACGGAACTCATATTCCATAATTACACGAAATTTCAAAGTATCCATTATGAGGAAAAATGTTGAAATGTAATGAAAATACAACGCTAATCAATAAACAAAAGACTGATTTTGTAAATAGAATGTCATATTTTTAAAACAAAATTAATTTGAATTTAGAACTCATAGCCAATCAAAACTTTTTTTTGTTTGAAAAAGTCTGTACTGCAATACGGCAATTTCATAGGTAAAGACCTATTATCTATCCAACTTCGTTACCTTAAATATAAGATTGAAATATGACAATTTTCTGTTAGAACTCATAAACAAAATACTGAAATATTCAATTGCTAGACCTGCTGGTCTACCATGACCTTTTAAAGCAGTATTGTTTTACTCTTATTCCAGTGTGGGAAAGAGACGGAGCTATACGGGATGTCTAGCGCCATCTCTTTCTCACACTGGAAAAAGAGTAAAACAATAATGTTTTAAGACGTCATGGTAGGCCAGCAGGTCTAGCAAGTGAATACTTCAGTATTTTGTTTATGAGTTCTAACAGAAAATTGACATGTTTCGATCTTATATTTAAGTTAACGAAGTTGGATAGATATATTCATTTTTACAGGTGATTATTTGTTGAACGAAATGCCAGAATGGTACTACAGAGAAAAATTTAGAGGCAGACAATGATGATACGATTTCTGAAAACGCGCACTTTCACAAGCTGGCCATCAATAATCTCTACTTGGATAATGATCAAAATTCGCAATGTTTGACTAGGATCTGTTTATTATCTACGTCCAATGTCCAAATATGTCACCCCACCTAGATAAAGAGCTTCAATAAATTTTTACCGATTGCTATTTTGTTGTTAGTCAGTCTCCTACGCGATAGCAGGATGTTGCTAAAGTCTACAAGATTAATGTAAGTAAAGGACTATTTTTTCACTTTGGTTTCTAGTAATCATATTTTCTATAAATGTTAAAATCGTAATGTTTTTTTTTCAGATTATTATTTGTTGCGTTTTCAGAATGCAAGACAACGCAAAATGAGCGGCATGACGTTAGAAAATTCCCTGAAGGTTTTCTCTTTGGCACATCGACTGCGGCATACCAAATAGAGGGAGGCTGGGATGCCGACGGTAAGTGTACCTACAAATAAATTGTGATTATGTACAATTACATAATTATTCTGCAGTAATTAACTACAATTAAATTGTTTCCAGGTAAATCTGAAAACATTTGGGATCATATGACTCACACCGATCCTTGTTCTATAGACGACTGCTCAAATGGTGACGTTGCTTGTGACTCCTATAACAAATACAAAAGAGACGTCGAAATGATGAGGGAATTAGGACTCGATTTCTACAGATTTTCTTTATCATGGTCTCGTATTCTACCAACCAGTTTTCCTGATCATATTAATGAAGCTGGAGCTCAATATTATAATAACTTAATTGACGAAATGCTGAAATACAACATTGAGCCAATGGTTACGCTTTATCACTGGGACTTGCCACAGAAACTCCAAGAATTAGGAGGGTGGACCAATCCACACGTCGTTGACTGGTTTGCAGATTATGCGCGTATTGCTTTCGGATTATACGGAGATAGAGTAAAGTACTGGGTGACAATGAACGAACCCAGGGAGGTCTGTTACCAAGGTTACGGAACGAATACTAAATCACCTGCACTGAATATCAAAGGCGTTGCCGAGTATTTGTGTGCCAAAAACCTTCTATTGGCTCACGCTAAGGCTTACCATATTTATGACCAAGAATTTAGACCGAAATATAACGGTTCTATCTTCATATCTCTAAGTGCTCAATTCTATGAACCAGAAACCGAAAAGGAAATCTTAGCTGCCGATGAAGGGAATGCGTTTGAGGTAACATGCAAGTTATGCAACTCACTCTGGTTTAGAAAATATATCTATTACTAGCTTTTGGAAATTATCCCATGAGAACGATTTTAATATAGTCTATGACAATATTAATGACACCCGAGGATGGTATAACTTCCCATTAGGTAAAGAATTTTCTTAATCGGACCTGAAATTCTGAAGATTACCCTTATTTCCTAGCGTTATCTCTTTATAACATTGGTACTTATAGATTATCTATAAGGTACCTACTTAAATAAAAGTCTACCTAGGTAGTACGTACCTATTACCAAATCTATGTTTTTGTGTGTTCCAGTGGGGCGTTTATGCTCATCCCATATTTTCCGACACCGGAGACTTCCCACCAATCGTGAAAGAAAAAGTAGCAGCTAAAAGTGCAGAACAAGGTTTCTTTAGATCTCGCTTGCCGGAATTCACACCGGAAGAAGTAGAATATGTAAAAGGGACATCTGATTTCTATGGCCTTAATCACTATTCGACTTATTTAGTATATAGAAATGAGTCCGTAGTGGGCCGATACGACATACCATCGTTCTACGACGACATGGGAAATGTGCACTATCAACCTGGTGACTGGGAACATGGCGCGTCTAGTTTTCTAAAGGTACTTTCTTTTAAATTGTTTACAAACTACAAATAAATTTAAAATAAAATATGTACAAGTATAAAATTAAAATGCTATTTCTTTGACCAAAAAAGAGGCCAGCCCTCTGGTCATTTTAAATTGTTTATTATATACGTACGTAGTACGACTTAAAATACCCAACGGTCACATTTACCTACTGCAGGTTATTCCCTGGGGATTCTACAAACTGTTGACGAAAGTCAGGGAGGATTACAACAACCCTGCAGTGATCATCACCGAGAATGGCTACTCGAACTATGGCGGACTTGGTGACAACGATCGAATCTCTTACATTCGAAAATACCTGAGCGCCATTCTGGATGCTATAGACGAGGGTTCTGATGTGAGAGCGTACACTGTCTGGAGTCTTATGGACAACTTTGAGTGGATGCGAGGATATACGTGAGTTTTTGTGCTGATAATAACTAATCTCCCCCAGTGATGTAATCCTCCAACCTATTGGTCCATTCTTGAATGTGTGTCTCTATGTATTGCGAGAAGTGTCAAGATGTTAGATGACTGACACAATAAAGTTTTGATTTATGTTATTGATCCCACCATTGTGCATCAATTCGAGTATAATATTGTATTTGTTCCAGTGAGCGGTTCGGTCTGTACGAGGTGGACTACGAGAGCGCTGCGCTCACGCGTACTCCGCGCAAGTCTGCCTTCGTGTACAAGCAGATGCTGCGCACGCGCGAGCTCGACTGGCACTACGAGCCCAACACCACCCTCATGACCATCGACGAAGGACACTAACACATCACATAAGTACGATAGAATACTCATATTTACAAAATAAACGCTTGTAATAATCTTTACTTATAGTTTGAATACTCTTCTGGAATATCCATAAAAAGTAATAATGGGTCCCAGCAATCGTGTACTTATTCAATACCCGTTATTCTAAAAACTTTTGGAAGTATATGCTCTGCTGACTTCTGTTCCGAAAACAAAAACATTAAGTATTTTTATTTTCAAAACATTCGAAAATCCCCAAAATTATTTTTAACTTCCAGAAATTAATTACTTAGACTTCATTCATGAAAACGTGAGAAACGGTTAAAGATGGATTGATAGGTATTTTATTATAGGTTACTAAATAGGTAGAAAACTTACACTTCATGAAAGTACCGTTGGTAACAACTCAGGTATCTCCTCGAGTATTTTTCCTTAATCCCAAAATCTACCCGTAAACAAACAAAAATAATCTTATCGCATTTTTCAATTTTTGTTGAACTGTCAAAACAAACTTAAGTATACTACGTACATAGTTTTGATAAAATCCAAATAAACGAAAACACTTATGTAAAGTTCAGCCCACGGTGATACTGATAAATGATAATTATATAAGTACGTTTAAGGTAGATAATTTCATCCAAATTCTTTTTAATTTTATCCAGAGTGTATTTTTCCAGAGTCCTTAACCTGTTACAGTGATGTTTGTAAACTGTTTCTCCTAAACATAATTTGCAAACGCTGTACTTCGCTAAACTATACCCACTAACTAAAATATTGAATCACGTGAAACATTGTTCATCTTTCGATTGACGTCGATTCAACGATCGTGCGTAAATATATCAAAAGAAATAAAAATAAATCACAAGTAAATTGATAGGTATATGTAGAAAGTATTTTAAGGAACTCAGTCTTGTTTACTGCCAACTTTATTCTGTTTATCGGTCTGGAATTTTTTCTTTATAACATTGGAACTTCTCGGGCCGCACTTGGGACAGAGAAACCTAGTTCTTTTAAGCTTTTTTTTATTCACAACAGCACACAGGTGTAAAAAAAATCAAATGACACTCGAAATGAATACTATTTTTTCTTAACAACATAATCTAAACACAGATTTATAGATGGCCATTTGTAATGCATCTAATAGGTAAGACCACAAATTGTAATCCAACCTTTTTCCACATTCCTCTTGATAGTTTGAAACAAACACGGGTGAATACACGTCTGATATTTTTTATTTTATTTTTACTCACCGTGGTTGTAAAATTTCCTTAAATTCTCGTGTGAATTTATAACTAAGTAAAGAGCGCTGTTTATCGTGCTATTCATCTTTATGATGGAAAATGTAAACGACCCTCGCAGCAATGCTACTAAACTGACTTAACTTTACTGTTTAACAGTCACTTTATACAAACAAGTTAACCGAAAAGCAGTTTTCCTGATATAACTCACTGTACAATATCTTCTCACGTTTAGCTTCAGTTTTCGTTAACGCTTACGTTCATGAATATATAAAGAAGTAGGTACTTTCGATAATAGGAAAACATGTGACGTACAAAATAAGCTTGTCCATGGACAAGTTTTTCCTGAAAAGCCTTTGTAACATGGTTGATCTAATGCTTAGAAAAGTAGTTTCAAGACAACCAGGGAACTGAAAAAAACAATACATGATATGCTTTGCCCCAAACGCTATTATTTTTTATGTGACAACAACATAAGTAACTCATAAGCAACCTTATTACAGCAATAAGAATAAGGATCACTGTGATTTTAACAGTGATAAACAAAACAAAATCAGTGGTAAAAAAAGATGTGAAAGGACACTTGGAACTTGACTTACAGTACCCTACTATCATCCACATTGGTATAAACATATACATTGCTGACTTCAAAACAGTTTATTTTTATTACAGCTCAATTTTCTTACGTTTTCCTCTTACCTTTCCCCATTGAGCACCGTAATCGATAAGGGAAGGGGCAGCTCAATAAATTATTGATGTAAGGAAAACCAATCACGTTAACATTTAATTTCGAATAAATATTTATAGGCTAGGTAACTATCCTGCCTTTATTTGAAACTGATTTGTTATTTCAGCTAAGTGCGTACATGCTGAGATACGAGAGCCTTTTGGCCTCGTACAGCACGCGTAGCATGACCACTGTAGAAACGAGTTTAGTCAACGGAAGAATCGACATAATGACAGATAGACAATGACAATGTGTCAGTTACTCGATTCTTCCAATCGACATCTCGATGACCGCCGTAGTAGAAACGGGTCATGTTTCGACATAACCCGTTTCTACTACGGCGGTCATTCTACGCGTCCTCGACTAATTTAATTTGTCTTATTTTTAGTTTTAAATCATTTTGTTTTTTTTTTGTTGTTGTTATGTTTAACAAGTTTTTTTTGTCTTGTGCTAGGCTAATAAATACTTTTTCTTGCCTTTTTTACTTGGATAGTAGATAAGTTTTATGTGGCGAGAAAGGGCCTCTAACGTGATTGTGAGTTCAAAGCTGACGGCCGTCGGTGATTTAATAAAATTCGTAGAGGCCTATTCAGCTTGATTCAATTTACAATGTGATTTCACAATGTTACTTCCGTAGAAATCATCTATGTGAAGAAAAAAAAAACTCGCATAGGGATTTTTTATGTATTTTCTCTTTTACAATGTGTTTGTTTATATACATAGGCACTCATTACATACATAAATAGGCCTGCTAGCCTTTCAACCAATTCGAACAACTTTTTAGGTGTCCATGAGCTCTTCCTTATTTTAACTTGATTTGACATTTGAGACGGTTGGCGCAGTGGTTCAGCGATTGACTGCTGCGCTGCGTGTCGCGGGTTCGATGCCCGCACGGAACAAATATTTGTATGGCCTCAGATAGTTGTTCCGGGTCTGTTTGTGTATGTGAGTTTAAATGTTTGTAAGCGCATCCCACGATACAGGCGAAATTCCTAGTGTGGGGCAGAGTTAAAAAAATGTATTTATAAGTTGTTTTACTAACTATTAGGTAAAAACAAAACATAATTTAATCGGTAGCCGAATACGGATATCATTCAATTCATTTAAGTAGCTAAAACAATTCCGTATACCACCTGCAAAGTTTTACAAAAGAACGAAATACTTATGTAAACAAGATTGTCTCTGTTGTGTGGAGAGGATAACTGCGGAGAGACGTTAATTAACAAGCCAGTGTGTCCAGCGTTGTCAGGGTTGCCAGTGTCGACTGTCTACGCCGCCTTTGTAGTTCAGCCACTTAACCTGACAACTGCTCACTCTAGCTGTCTGCTATCGGTTTGTTCGTGCCAAAAAAGAAAATATCTAGTTTGCAAACTTTTATCTCTACTGTAACTGTTTGTTTTGAAGCCTTTGTACGGACTCTTTTAATCGTTCAGTTTATGTATATCTAACCATTATTTCAGTGGCTACACTACGCATGCCTGAGAGATAGTTCCAGCGGCATGTTAAGCCAAGTCATAGGGCCATGGACGGCATAAAACGTCTGACACCAGGTTTCGCACTAACCACTGGATACAGAAAGAAGAAGCCGCTACACACTCATAGGTCGTTACGTCGTCTTTACGAGAACATTCTAGGATTACGTTTGAGTCTAGAATAATCCAGTATGTCTAGAAGATTCAAGAATAATCCTAGAATTCCGCAATGGAAATGTCTAGAAAGTTCGAGAAAGTTCTGGACCTTTCTAGAACTTTCTAGAAGGATTGGTTCCACTATGGAGCTATCTGGGAGGTTCAAGAAGGTTGTAGAACTTTGGATGGGTTTCCCGTAAGGAACTACCTAGACATACACGGAAGTTGTGGAAGTTTCTCGAAGATGGGTCAGCCATATAAATAGACGACGGGATAGCGGAAAGAGTTAGTCTGATTTTGGCTAAACGGAACGAAGCGATCGAAGTGAACTGGGTGCGCCAAAGTTCACCTAAATTTTCAACTCCGATAATTGGAAATCCGAAAATGTTCTTCCTAACATTTTTCATCCTAACAATCGCAATTCCTAACTACTCTGTCTCTAATGTTCACAATTCCGAAGCATTCAACTTCATAATGTCAGTAGCAATAAACATCTATTATACTTTTATTTGTTTTCCTATATTTTCTCAACATAACCATCTTTTACACTATTTTTCAAAGTCATATCTTTTTTGTTTAGATTTCTTTTTATTCATAATAATCAGTATTATATATATTCATTTTGCGTAACTTTTACTTTTTTATTTATTGCGGTGTGTACCTGGAAAGATATCCTTAGGTTAGGTTAGGTTAGAACCGTGACCAACTACGCAAAATTTTTCTAAGTATTTTTTTCATAGTGGCCCCAAGACGTCACTCTGACCTAATTCCCACCCAAATTAAAACTATAAAATCATCTTCTACCCACATATATTTTTATTACACTTGGTAAATGTTTCTATCTGAGTATCAGTGAAAATATTATGGTAATTATGTTTAGGGATAAAAGAGTTATGATAAAAAAACAGTAGGAGTTTAAATTATTTACATTAATGATATTATTAATTACAATTTTCTGAAACATGAGTGTTATGAACATCGCCGATAGCACTACAAATAGTATGAATGAAAACTTTAGGATGAAAAATTTTAGGAAGAATGATCATTCGGATTACAAATGGTTAGGAAGAACAATTTCGGGTAAGAACTTTAGGTGAGCCAATATGGACCCAAGTGAACTACTAGTACGATATTTAAGTGAATAGTGATCAGTTGTGTATTTGTGATTGAGTTTTTAGTGTTTTTGTGTTGTTTTGTGTTAATTAAAGATTTTTAGTGTTTAATTGGTAGTCTGTTAATTTATCTCATACCCAGCTCGTAACAGTAGGTACTTACCCAAAATAAACCTTCTAATTTTTTATGACGAGTACTTACAAGGCCAACAAAATGCATAATTGAGGAAAAATAATGAAAAACTGCTTTATCAATAGAGACACCAAGGACACAAGATAGGCGCAGTGATCATTTAAGTATCCGTATATCACACAGCTGAACCTTACCCAACAATTTTTTATCTACTAGGCAAACTCGAAATACGGAAATGTTTACATCTTGATAAGATATTGGTTTAATGGAAGCTAACTAAGCGAGTTTAGGGTGTATTAAATAGCCAATTAGCAATATACATAACTGACCTATTTGAGACACATTTGAGTCACTAATACACAATTACATATCAGTAAAGTTTTCTAACAAAGGGAAATAATTGATAACGACTGAATTGTCAAGAAACTGGTCAGGTAAATGTGTGATCATAGATTCCACCTTAATAAGACGGGGTCTCTATAGTATCATGTTCAGTAACATCCAACCAAGGAGTTTATCAATAAAAGGAATAGAAACACTATCATTTTGATCACATCACGACATTTTATCAAAGATCGTAATCGCCATGTCGTTCAATGCACGTTTGACAGCTAGATTGCCGCAATGGCCGAGCGATTGGCATCAGCGATATAAGTCACAGCTTTTTATTTTCACACGGAACCAATATTTGTGTTGCCCACGCCCTACACAGGTTGTGAAACTCGGTCGATCATAGTGTTTCTGGACTGGCAATTTTGAGTTCTCAGCACGAGAATACAGAATCCTTTTTTTTTTTTTTAGGATGTGAAATCATCAAATGACTTCTCCCGCTCTGGGCGGAGCGGAAGGGAGTGTCAGACTTGACTGACTAAAACCCATCCATGTTCCTTCTTAACCCTTTGTGTTCCAGGGCCACGGTATCTCTTTCGAACAACCCGCAGCCCGTCAGCAAATCGGAAGGGGCCCTCTTGGACCCCTTCCGATTTGCTGACATCTCCTTGAGGCGCGCGTGGAACACGAACGCGCCGTCGGCACGGCCCGTCGTCATTAGACAGACGGACGGTGAGCTAGCCCATTACTCACCGTCCACAGGCCCGCGAGAATACAGAATCCTGCTTCGATGATTTTTTACTGATCTCCATCATCATTCTTTTGCCCTTATCCCAATTCATTTGGGGTCGGCGCAGCATGTCTTCTTCTTCCATACTTTTCTATTACTTGTCATCGCATGGGATACCTCATTTATTGCCATATCATCTTTCACACAGTCCATCCATCGTTTCTTTTGTCTTCCTCTACCCTTTTACCCATCCACATTCATACTCAAAACTTTTCTCACGACATTTTCCTCATTACTCTGACCTTTATTTTAAGCGAAAAGGAACATCGGGAATTCCAACCGCCTGCTGTGCCTTTCGGCATCGACAGACTTGAACTTTAATATCTCAGCTTCTTTATCGTGTTGTATAAATGCCTAACCTGGTGTCGAGAGTTTTTATGCCGCTCATATGGGCCTCTGACTTGGCTTTTACATGCCGTCGAGAAATATCTCTCAGGCATGCTGGTTTTTCCACGACGTTTTCCTTCACCGAAGCAAATGATAATAAAATACGCATATGAATCTGAAAAATCAGAGGTACGTGGTTTAGAACTTGAGACTTACTAATTGGCAGTCCGACAGTCTTACCACTAGGCTTTATCACTGCTTCATCATCATCATTTCAGCCCAAAAGACGTCCACTGCTAGACATAGGCCTCCCCCAAGGAGGGGGGAAACCCCCCCTTCTTGGGTGCCATAATCGCCACACTTGGCAGGCGGTTTGGCGATCGCATTACGGTTGTTACAAAAGCTCAGAGAACGCTGCTGCCCATTCTCTGGCAAATCCCTTAGTCACCTCTTACGACACCCACGGGAAGATATGGGATGGTGCTATTCTTTACGTCCATACTGCCACCATCACTGCTTAATATCTCATTATTCAAGTTCTTTATAATTTTTCAGTTATTTCATCAACTTTGACCTATAAAAGTTTGGACATCAGTACAAACAATGTACCGGCGCGCACGCGCACCCCTCACAATCAGCGTTCGTGAACAAGCATATAATCCGCACGCGATCTCTCGACTACGGACTATCGCCTTTGTTTGCGAGACCGATACCAGCATGACCGTCCAGGGACACTGAAATGTGGAGCACCTGCTTCAATATCGATCGCGTTCAAGAAATATTTAAACTAATTATGATATAATTATTATTTGAAAAACACTAGTAGGACCCTGTGGCACGATCACAAAAAGGGTTTTGCTAAGAAGGAGGATTTTTATGGAAATTGGGTTACCTACTGGCCAAACAACACAACATAACGCAACCACTGCATGCAATAACATAATAAAGAAGTTTGGTAATGGTCCCTTAAGATCGAACGATCGACGAAGGCCACATTAATTCATATCGTTCGGATTGATGTCTTTGTTTTTGATAATCTTGATTTTTTCCCCTTAAACAACATTGAATGTAAACAATGGCCCAAGAGAAAATAGAGGGAGATAATCGCAGCATCGTCAAAACTAAAGAATTTAGCTATACATATTTTATGCTGAGTATACTGAACTGTAACAATCCTGGATTTAATTGAATGAAATTGTAACAAAATATAGTTGCATTAATAATGATAAATCAATATTAAAATTAAAGTAATATGATGAAATAACGTTACTTTACTTATAAACATTCAATTAATGTAATCATAAACAGATCAGTCAGTTCGTAGGGATTCGTAGGCCCTGCGTAGCAGTCGTCGTAGCTCGTAGCGTTCGGTAACTTTTGTTACCCTCATGGGAGAAAAAGCTTTCTCCCAAAAGCGAAAATAGAAACTATTGTGAAAGTGAAATCGACACAGATGACATAGACAGAAAAGAGTTTAAACATCTTTAAGATTGAAAATTCTATGTGAGCATAAAAAATGAAGCATGCCCTATTTTACAGCCGGGGTCGAAAGAAACAAAGTGGCAACGAGTAGCAGGCACTTAGACATAGAATAGGATTACTTTAAACATTTCTGTAATGGAATGACATTTATGAACTTTAATCATCACAGAATTAATTACATCCTTTGCTCCTGAAACACGAAAATACTTCCGAAGCAAAGGCATATACTAGCTATACTCTGAAACATATTATCTATAAAAACTTAGGTAGTAAAACCATAAACAATTCTAGGAGTATTATGAGGCGAAGGCTTTAGAAATCCCGCCTCATCTTTTATGAGAACGAGCGCTCCTGTCCCGGGAAACGGAGGAAATGTGACAAATACGGAAATCATCCTATCGCGATCGAGAATTCGCATTTGTCCCGGCGGCGTAAACGAACCGAGGGGTAGGTAAAAAATATAGCCGTACATATTTTACAGTTTCGATATTGAATATGAGCAGAAATTGAATAACGGAATAATAGTAAAACAATGTTGTAAAATATTAAAAGGCATATTTTAGAAAATGTTCTCTAAGTACCACCTTTTACATAATCGACGCTTTTTTCTTTGATAAGTAGTTTAAATTCCTGCGGTTTAACCGGAATGCCACGTAACTCAAGGCTAGACATTCCTGGCACGCTGCAGGAATGCCGCTTTAGATGGCATTGTCGTACTAAATGTGGATTACAGGTACTTTGCACAGACGGGGGCGAGCTTAGTGCCAAGTTACTACCTATAAACATTTTATTACCTAATGGATAATGTGATGAGAGCGAAAAACTTTCTATTGCGTCTGATTCCTAAACTAAGCTTCAATATACGAACTGCTAACTCCATTTTTGGGGTTCCGTAGTCAACAAGGAACCCTTATAGTGTCGCCATCGCCATGTCCGTCTGTCTGTCTGTCCGCGGTTTAGCTTAAAAACTATTGGTACTAGAAAGTTGTAATTTGGTATGAGTATACACGTTAAAGACGCCGAAAAAGTGGTAAAATATTTTTTTTGAAAAGAACTATTATTAGGGTACCTCCCCTACATGTAAAGTGGGGATGATACTCCCCACTTTCACTCCCATATTGTGGGGTATCGTTCAAAAATATTATGGGTTTGACAAGAACGTTTTTTGATTAAGTAAACGGTTCGTGACTTATCAAGCTTTAAAGTACCAATTTTCGTTAGGGTCAAGTGTCCCCCCCCTCTAAAGACTAAACGGTTGTTGTTAGAAATACAAATGTCACGGCAGTAGTACCTATATACAACGAAGTTTAAAGGGAAACTATCACACTTAAGTGGGCTTTACAAGTTTACGAGTAATAGTCGACCAATTGCATTTGACTCGAAAATTTCGAACAACTCCATAGAAATGTCGATAGATGGCGCTAAGCTTCAGTTGTATCGCGCTGTTCCATTCACAAATAAGTTTTATAAAAAAACAGTTGTTGTTGTTGTTGTTTGTATAGGAAGTCAAATTAGGTAGGTAGTCATGTTTGGCTTTTAGTTAGAGCTTGGAAAACGAAACTATCAGTCAGCGAATACGACACGCACTTGGCTGTTATAAAAACTACGGAACCCTACACTGCGCGTGGCCCGACACGCACTTGACCGGTTTTTTTTGTAGTTACTATGATACTGATACAGCCCATGTGGATCTTGAATGACAGATATATGCTTACGCGGGCACATCCACGCATATTTACATAACGTAACTAAGTATGAAAATTCTATATTCCAAGATCGATTCTATTGTCATTCGTTATCGTCGCTAAGATAGCTTTCTTTCTTCGAGTATCTGGGCGGCTGACTGAACCAGTTTATCAGTATAACGTGACCTGTCCACCCCGCATTACTCTGTTATATAGTGTACAACAAAAGGGGTTTGCAATTAATTTACGAAGATCTTGTTTGATCACTCGTGTGATTTTGTGGCATTTCCAATCTTTCTCGGCGCTCGAACACCGTCCCTAAGGTGATGAGTCCTTACAGGGATTTAAAAAAAAAAAAACAGTTTTACCGAAGCTTTTCTGGTATTATCTTTATAAATGTAAGTATTCTTTTTGAATATGAATGAATTTACGGAGGTTTTTTTTCTGTAAATAACTGTATATAGGCTAGATCTATTTGTATCTGTGTATCGGTGATATCCGAAACGCGTATTATAATGGTTAATCCAAACACGTATTGTATAGCTAATTCTTTTAACTAATAGGATTTGATACGTAGTAAAGCCAGATTTTTGCGTAATATAGGGCTAAATCCCATGCAAATGGATGTTCACGCGACACGCATTCAAATTACCGATGTAGAAACCATTTAACGGGAATGGAGACGCGTGAAACAATACCTACATAGCTACAGAGGATTATCTGCAGTCTACAGGCAATAGACGCCTGTTTACCGTTTAACACTTCAGGGCCTTTTGCACATTGTGTGTGTGCTCCTGCGCTGCGTTTGTACAAAATTGGAACTTGGATATTGGATATTCGCCGTTCAATTTGGTTAACTTAGGTACCTGCAGCAGTTTTCTACTAAACAATTAATTGACTATCGTAGAAGGGTTTCGTTTGTGTATCATCAGAAACATAAAGAACCAATGGTGTTCACTTTGATGAAATAAAACCAAGTTTAAAGGCTATGATAAAACTGATCTTGTAGCTGTGACCAATCTACGATCAATGGCACCTAGGCATGAAGTTCGTCATTCCTCAGCCATGAGACCACTCATCCCCTCAACCTCCTACCTCATTATGAAAGAGCTCGAAAGCACCGCAAGCCACTTAAATCGAGGGCGTCTTGTTAATTCCTTAAAAAACTCAAGTGCCCATTGTTCAGCGGCCGCCTCGTTCGCCTGAACAATACGGAAACAGAAGTGTTGAGTCACTGACCTCAGCCAAATTATTCTCGTAAAAAGCTGGTTTCAACACATAATGAAGGAAATATTTATGGTTTATGTACATTCATATTACAACATGCGAATAACATTAAACAAATAATCTCTTACCTTGTAGCATTATGAACAGAGAGTGCCAATAAAAACAATTCCAGCTCCTGCGTAATACCGACGGTTCATATAATTTATTTTAGAATTAGGGTCAGTCAGTTCAAAGTTCCTGTAAGTATTATTTGTATGCGATTATAATGTTAAGATAACTCATTAATAGTTCCGATGATAGTAAAGTATCGGCGTGCGGACATAATTTATATCGCAGAACAATCCTTGGCCAGCTGCCAGCTGCCAGTGCCCAGCGGCTACTGAAGGGGAGTTGTGTATTCAAGACGTGCAAACAATCAACCTGTCAGGTAACAGATGTAAATACCTACGGCATAGCAATTCACTTATTGTACCTATAGCTTCACGGAACACCAGAAGAATTGCGGACCTGTGCAAGATAAAGGGCAAAGCATGGTGTAGAAGGGTTTGCATCTGCTCGGCAGTAATTAGTAAGAACAAAAATATTGTCAAGGATAACGATGCTTACATCGCATACACAACTTACTACACAGTCATGAATATTAATTAAATTCCTTCAGCTTTTGTAGATATGCATGGTCAGCGAAATGAATGTTCAGCTCTTCTAATTAGTATGTATCAAGTTTCCTACAAAGTAAAGTTTTCTTCAATTTAGAGAACATTGCAAGTTTGTTCCTAATGAAGTTGTGAAAACACAAACAGTGCAATGAATAACTAAACAAAAGCTGAGAGCCTTTTGTGAACATTTTATGTTCGTTGGACCAAAAATAAGGAAACAAACAAGCCTGCTATCATTACATGCTCATTACAAAGTATAAGGTTGATGACAAAACTTTCATTCACGACGAACATCACGTTTCACTTTGTAATAACGAGCACAATGGCTCGACTTTATGGAACCATGACACATAATCTATAACTACTGCCTACAAGTCGGAAAATAAAAATAGTGTAGCTGTCTATGTCTATGTAACTTACAGCTATGGAGCCTTACTTATCTGTTTTAAGTACAAAACATCGATAAGTTGATTAAAAAAAAATAGAGCAACAGATTAAGAGAAAGTAGTTTTTTTGCTTATAAAATTTGCATTTTGAGACATTTTGTATTTTCACTTTGTACCTAAATCAAAACCTGATATTGCCGTTTACTTTTCGTTCGTTTTTTGTATTTCAGAAAGCTAAATGGCATATTTTATAAACACATTATCTTTTATGCATGCGCTCGTCACACGATAGCAACTGGGTTATGTACAGTTTTTCCTGCACTATCCATAGGATTAAAGTTGATAGCGACAAGAACATTTGCATTAAACTTGAGTAAGTTAAAAAGCAAGTAAGTTCTCTGTCGATCAAAGAAGTATGTATGTAAGGTCGTACAGATAGGCAATGACAATGTGTTAGTTTGTCGATTCTTCCGTCAACATAACCCGTTTATAAGGCGGTCATGCTACGCGTGCTGGTGGCGTTGTATAGTTCTGTCTAAAACCAGAAAAAAAAGCGTAAGCTTATGTATGTTAGTATCGATCAAGTTAACAATGTGACTATAACAATTTTGATACCCGGTTCCAACCAACATCTTAAATACAAAGGAAGAAAATATGTAACAAATAGACTCCATAGCGTAAATAGAACAGACAATAGAGTATAACATTGAATTACGATTTCGGTTGCGCGTATGTGGCCACCTGGTCAACGTATACCGATATTTTTATATGCGATCGTAAATTATTCGTGGTGCACAACTGAGCAATGTTGGATTTAGCCCGATCGTTAGCCACAAGCGTACAACTGCGCCATGTTTACATTATAAACATATTGCAAACTTCAAAGGAACCGCGTGTATCGATATGTCATTGAAAATGGCATATCCGATATGCAGATAAGCTGATCGAGCGAGTAACTGCTTTATTATATCCAGGACTATTGCGCGTTTGAAGTGTAGCATTATGTACTGCGGAGAGTCTGCAGCTATCATAAACTAGCACAACTGTCATAGACCAGAAGGCGTTTTTTTATATAAAAATTTGTCCATTTTTCTGCACGTTGACTATCGACCTTGTTGCCAGAAATCGCAAAGATCGTATAACCATCATAGTTGCATAGCCAGCACACTTGACATAGTTTTAACTGTAGTTCAGTTCTGTGATTCCATTAGGATGTTATTTTTGGCAAGCGTCATTTGCTGACATATGATAGATGTATCTTGCCAAGAGCTTTCATTTGATATCCGATTACCTGAGGTTTAATAAAAAAAACAGCGAGTTAATATTTAATAATGTGTTTGCTAACCATTGAAATGAAAGGAACAGAAGACGCCAGCAGGTCAAACTACCCGAAATCGTCAAATTCTGTTCTTCTTTTCTTTTTTTTAAACCTAATGTTGAAAACCTATTAAAGAAATTTGACAGATAGTTGTAGCATAGCATAGCAGTATAGGTACATGTATTTTTTAGAATTTTCCATATCAGTACTACTCACAATCACGAAAGAATGTATTTGTTATTAAATTTATCAACACATGCATACGTAATAGATACTTACCTATCACAAAAGGTTTGCCTACTTATTTGTATACTTTAACTTCTGTATGTCTGTAGGTATGTGCTTAATCAGCCCAATTTATATACCTACACACGGACGTATCATGCTATTGTCCCTTAAAAACAAACGGCGATTAAAACCGTCAGTAGGAAAGTAACAATAGCCATCAGAATAATACTGTTGATCTTTAACCTAATATTTGAATGAATAAAAGATAACATTTTAATAAACAACGGCTAATAATTTACACAGACATTCCACTAGCTGATGAGTTACCAAAGATAACTGCGAAATAATAACATGTGAAGCGAGGTCGGTACGTATGATTACTTACAGGGAAACCATTCAGAATACCTACTAATAAATAAGTCAGTTCGGAGGCCTGCTCCCCAAATTACACATCGTCTGTATTTCTATTCTATGTGTAATTCTGCCTAAAGCAATTAAGTATTTAGTTAAGTAGATTCATCGTTAGAGGTTAAAATATCTGAATTTCCTGAAAAAGGTGAAGTCGTTGACATGACAAATCATTTCGGAAACGAATAAAAACGTCAAAATGTAGAGCTATCGTTTGTGAGAAAGGATCATTAACCAACCAAGCTGAGCTACGCCCTCGATTTCCATCACCTTTAGAAAACTTATTTCCCCAAGACAAAGTAGCTATGTGATTCATTGCCCAGTCGAGCGCACATTGTGTAATGGGCTGCCTGCCTGCCTATTTATAATGGCTTCAGAGGCTCAGCCATTCAGTGGACATGGAGGACGCCAGCATCGCTCCACTTCACACACGCGCATGCTTCACGTCACCAGTCACCAGGGTTGGGGCCAAGACACGCCGAATGGGGCCGACTACAACTAATCATACCTTATATTAATAACAAACTTCAGTACTTGCACAACAGTCTCCCTCACGTTCCATCAAAATATAAACAACCGTCAATCACTCCAGCAAAATTTTGTAACACACGCTTTATTTTCTCTATAATATTCTTATAGGTAGAATTTATAATTTTATAAATAACTACGGCGATGCTCGTCGTTTGACCTAGTAGGTAATCGAATCGAGTGGGAAATCGAATTCCTTTCAGTTATTTGCCTCGTAATTTCTCATGGGGTTCCCTAAAACCAACTCCCCAATTATTAAGTTATAATCCCTGAGGGAATTAGTGTTTGGGATGGACAATGGCTGTATGTCGTTATCTTTCTAATTTATATATTGTTGTATATAAACAAAAGTAAATAAGAGCAGTCCGTGTCGGCCGTGTCCTTCAATTATGACGTGTAGCTGCTATTATATTGAATTGCCAATATTTGTCGCGTCTAACTCGATAATGGTTCTCATCGGGGCTGGCGCGCCGGTGTCAGGCCACTCAGGCAGGCCAGACTCACGACTCGCGAGCGATGAACTTGGACACTGACTTCAGCCATCGGACTCGTATCAAAATTCAACCATAAGATTCGCATGTGAGTATGAACAGGTTTCCACATAGAACTTTGGTATTCTTACATAGAAGAGTTTTACTGCAGAATCCTAGGAACATACAACGAGCCACTTACCGTAGGTAGTAGGACCGAAGATACTGAAATGCCAAACATTATCGCCTTTTCTTCGGTGAACGAATTATTAGAGCACACACAAGTGATAACAGACATCCACTATTTACATATTATCCATTCAATAAATATTATCATAACTATAATTACACAACAACAACACTTCGATTAGTATCTACCTAATATTTATGAATGACAAGTTGTCACCAGTAACATTTAACATTTATCTACACATCAATTACACGTTCCGTGGGTGTACTTATTAATCACGCGAAAGCAGATATGTTCCATGACTTTTTTATAAGATGCCGGAGAAAACGAGCGAATATCTCTGACTTAATCAATTAACAGGATCAAAAGCACTTGAAAATTGTGGCTAAAAAAATGTGCTGATACTGATTCAAGGTTTTTGAGTAATTGCGATTTATATTTTCAGTGAAATTTACGGATGATACGGTGTTCAAACATGAGTGTTTGCGCGCGCCCTGGAATCGACCGGGCGTCCCGCCGCGCCACTGAGGCATCTCGCGAGGCTCCCGGCCGCGTCCGCGCGCGCATGCGTCCCGCGCCGCCCACGCCGCGCTTCCGCCACCCAGCACGCCGCACGCCGCGCGCTGTACACTACGCGCGCGCTCCCAGCGCTGCCACGCACCTGCTCTTCACGAATAGCAATGAGCAGCGTACGCGCTCTTATTAACGAGCACTCGCCTGCCGCGCCACGCATCGCAATAACTGGTCAGTGATAGGACAAGAATCATAAATATGACGTCACCAGTTCGCACTGGACAGCCACAATGCAAACGCGTGTATTCTGTTGAATGTCATTACTACTACGCGATGCCGTACGCGTAAGGCAGCTAGTGTAATTGATAGATCGAATCAAGTGTCGAGTTACAAATATCGACAGCTACCTCAACATCGTAACGGTGTCTTTTTAACATTGCGTATGAGTTTGTATTTAAGCAGACCATACCTGGAAAAAGGTCCGATCAGAGCTGTACCCCAATCCTGCCTCTTCCATGTATCTTATCCAGGTAGTGCAGCGTATATCGCAGCTTCCTTCTTCTAGTTGAGGATAGGTGACTGGATGTTGCTCACGTTGCTTTTCAGTAGCCATCAGTGTTGACCTACTACCTCTCAATCTGGGTAAGGCTAGATGACTATTAGTGGCTAAATCTACGCAATGACTTGCGATTGGTACTATAGTATACCTCTATTTGTGGAGTTCGAGCACTTTTTTGGAGACTTTCATCTTTAACTTGTGCGATAAACAAACACCTGCCATAATATACAACTTCTCACATAAGTTAATCAAGGGGTTCGGGAAGGTCACGTCTGAGACAATAAAAACTACAAGTAACCAGAAGCGCCTGTATTTCATGAAACTGTACAATTCCGGAAGTTACAATGTAGAGTTAAAGTTAGAGTAGAGTAGTTTAATTAAATGCTTTAATCATATAGGCAAGTATGATAAATGTAAAGATAAGTAGATAACTGATGTAGAGAAAAAATGTTAACAGTATTTAGGTCTATAAAATCACATGCTCATATACCTAGGTATTTCAACCTTTAACCTAAACATGCCCTAAATTAATTTGCCTACAAACTAATTCAACAATTCATTTACATGCCATTAACAAATATTTCATGAAGATATAATGTACACTAGCACAGTCAGAGCACTCCGATGCCCCACGCGGGCGTCGCTCAGGCGCACTGCTACAAGCACACGATGCGCTCGGTGAAGGCGCCGATGATGGTCATGTCGCTGGCGAGCGCGGCGCGCATCACCTGCGGCGCCACGCTGTCGCGCACCCGCAGCGTGAACTCGCGCCGCGCCGGCGCCGGCAGCGCGCCGCCCGCCGCGCTCAGGATCCTCGAGCGTCCCGCCACGTCCAGCGACTTGCCCTCCTCGCTACTCCCAAGGACCGTTCGAACACACAGGGCCCTACAGGCTTCTCTTTCTGCGTCGTGAAGCTCTCGAGCCGCTATTTCAAATGTCCTTCGAATATCGACACCGCCGAGCGATGAACTCCCGTAAGGTACACCCTCTTCGTGCGCCTTAACAGCTCCAGCTCGCAGAATAGCCGGCAGCAAAAGTTCAGCCACAGAACTAACGGTTCGTGACCGCAGAAAATGTAACACCTGCTCGGCCTCGCGAGTCTCATCGAATAGTCTCCGCTGCCGGGCTGCCGGCACCGGGCGCGCGACGCTCCACGCCTCTGCCCAAGCGTTACCTGGTAACAGCATGCGATCCCCCAACGCACCGCCGCCGTCTGGCTTCCAGTCCCGCGGTGAGTACCAGCGCACAAAATCGCACAACTCCGCGCCAGGGTTGGCCGCTTTAAATGCCTCCATATCCGACAGAAGTGAAGCACTCATCATTCTCGCTCGGAGCTCGGACGCTTTCGCATCGTCTCCGAGACGCACCATTAGTTCTGCGTCCTCTTCTAACTGGTCTTCGGTTTTTGGTGCAGGATCCTACATTCCAAAGAGAAATTATGCAAACGTCAGTCATGAATATTATATTTAATTACGGATTCATAGTAATAAAATGTAAATAAATATCAATCAACAGTTATATCGACTAGTTTTGTTAACTTTCTATTCGATAACCTCATTGGCAAAATATACAGTTTTGGATTTGCAGAGAGTAGGTATGTATAGCAGTTTAAGCTTCTGACACACTTAGATAAATTAATTCTAACCTGTGTACAGGGAATATACAGGGGCGCCCCATTCTTCATGATAGCATCACCAAATCGACTGAGTCGGCCAACTGGTCTGTCCCAAGGCAGTTGTTCTTCATTTTCTTCCTCAGAGCAATCAAAGAATTCATCGTCCGAAGAATTTCCGGTGAGACTGCTGGTTCCTTCCAGAGCACGCTTGATACAACAGTTGAGGAGTTGCAGCTTTTGATGGAGTAAGCAAGTACGCGCGTTTGGTGTGCCTTCAGCAACTCTGTTGACAAGGAAACGACAAAATATTAACCTATTCAGTTCGGTTACACGAATCGCTCTTCTTAACCAGGTGCGGGATCATTTTAAACGTTGACACCTATCCGAAGGCGTCCGTCGCATCTTAAAATGAAAAGAATTGTATGTTGGTGTAAATGCTATGTTCTCCGTTCTCGTTCCAGTGAGAGGATACGAATAAATAATTTAATAAGGAAATTGTCATTGTAAGTCTCTTTCATCCCTATAGCAACGTGTACGTTACCCCAACAGGAAAGTGTCTCCTAGAGTGATATGACTGGAACGTATATTTAGTGCATAATCTGCTATAAATGTGCGCTACTTACAGAATTTGTGCGCCTGGCGGTTTTGAAAAAAACGGAGAATACGATTCCTGCTAGGTTAACGTTTTTCTAGCAGGATAATTCTAAACGAATAATCGGAGAGAGAAATATTGTGCATGGGCAGAGAGCTTATATTTATGCAAAAATATGTGCCGTAAATATAATTTGTGCGTCTTCAGGTTTTCGAGATATAGCATTTCCTGCTGGAGTAACGTTTTGCAGAATCGTGTATCTCTAAAACCATCGTATGTGCGCCTGTAGAATAAACGTACACGAGTAGCTCTTAATTTGTGCGTATTTGGGGTTATTCCCAGTTGTCGCCACTGGTGACGCCACCACTGGCGACAAATGGGAATATTTTTCAAAAAAAATCCCAGTTGTCACCAGTGGTGGCGCCACCAGTGGCGACAACTGGGAATGGCCATTCTTCTAGTTCCCAGTTGTCACCAGTGGCGACAGATGGGAAATATAAAGTGATACGCCTCCGGTGGGGGCGATGCTAGAGCTGAATTATAGTGATGGGGTTTCATTATTGTATCACTAACGAAGTTTTAAATAGGTATATTTTATATTTTCTTAAATAAAACTTTTACACGTTACTTGGGAAGATATATATTTTTATAAATCACAATATTTGTATTCATTGAGCAGTGGCGAAGGGTGAAATATTGAGAGAGGGAAGCCGGAGCAAAAAAAAATGCTTACCTAGGCAGGGCGCGGAGCAAGCAGTCCCGAGTCCTTACCGAAATCTGTGATGGGCTTCCTGGCTTCAGTCTTGTATAGGCAGATGTTTCTTCAGTCCACTTTTACTATACGTGTAAGCACTGATATATTGAAACAGTGTCTTGCAAGTATAATAAAAGTGGCTTTGATAAAAGCCGTTTGTGGTGAGATGATGGAGATGACGGTATGATGTAAACAAAACTACTTACCTACAATACTACTGACTTATTCTACTAATAATACTACTTATACTCTAACGCTATTCGTCTATTCTTTTTTACAAAGTGCGCTAAGACATTGTCATAAAAGCCCGGAAGATTCTTAATTTTTTGTAACAAATGTTTTTCTATAGAAAGAATGGCTAGATCCGATAATCTATCTTGTTTTTGTGAATTTCGCATGTACGTATGAATTCGTTTTAATGCCGAAAATGACCTCTCCGCGGTTGCTACTGTAACAGGAAGTGTCAAATATAGCCTACATAATGTTGTGACTTGTGGAAAAGTGTCACCTAATAATGAATTTTGAAATTTTAGATAAAGCTCGTAAACATCTAATTTGTTTAAAGATGGAGTTGTGTATAAGACTTTCAACTCGTTCTGTAAAGCAGTGAACTCAAATATTTGCGGAAATTGCAATAATAAAGAAGATAATATTTCATCTGGAAATGATCCAGCGTAAAAACTATACTTAGATTTATTGAGTAAATTAAGAAATCTCATTTGAGAAAGAGATTGGTACCTGTGTTGTATTTGCGTCTTAACATTGTCTATTATTTCAATAAAAAGACGCCGATAGATAGTTTTAGTGTCTACTTCTGGATTTACCCGTCTACGCTGTCGCGGCGGCTCATTGAATTCCTGGACGCTGTCATAAATAAAATCAAAATTAATTATAAAGTCATTTGCAAGCCAACTATTGAATGAATTTATTTCGCGGTTTGCTACTTCGATATCAATTCGTTTTGATTGCAATAAATTAAAAAGAACGTCTGTTTTTTGAAAAATAACTGACAATACGTGCAACAAAAAGCAAAACTGCATGTTTTCTAACTTACTGAGGAAACATTCTGCCAAGGAAAGAGATTCACTATCCCAAGATTGCGTGTTATCTAATATTGAATTGAAAGTATTAACCATGTCTAATCTACAGTTAAAAATTACATTAATAATGCGTGAGTGATAATGCCAACGGGTTTCTGAAACTCCGGGCATGCGGCGGTCAGCTATTTCTTTCAATAGGTTGGACCGTTTAGTTGATTTGTTGAAAAACCGAACAATACTATTAACGTGTCCAAAAAAGGTTTTCAGTTCCTGAATATTTTCAAGGGAACGGCTCAGTACTAAATTTAATATATGAGCATAACATGGAACAAACATTGCCATAGGGCAAGCATCGCGAATTTTCGCTTGCACTCCACCGTGCTCGCCAGACATAACTGCCGCGCCATCGTAAGACTGACCAACTAACTTATGCCTACAATGATACTGGTCAAGTATTTCCAACAACTGATTAGATAGAACTTCAGCAGTTCGACTTCCGCTAACATCGTAAAAACCTAGGAATCGTTCTTCTATTCCAGTTTCAGATAAATACCTAAAAATTACAGTTAATTGCTCCCTATGACTGACATCGGGAGTTTCGTCAATCATTACAGACAGAAATTGAGCTTTATTTATCTCAAGTCTAATCTGGTCGCGTAAAACGGATGCAATACTATTTATTAAATCATTTTGGATGTCACTAGAGAGACCAGAAAACGCGGGGTTCTGAACCGAAGAACATAACTCTAAATGCGAATCCATTACTGTATCATACTTGCTCAGATAAAGCAAAGTTTCGATGTAGTTACTGCGGTTAATTGAATTAGGTCCTTCATCATGGCCGCGAAAAGCTAGTTCTTGTTTACCTAACAAAATAACAGTGTCAATAAATCGTTTCATTAAATCTCTATTGCGATTAACTTTCCTGTTATGGGCGTCATGCGAATTATCGAAAAATGATTCTATCCTACTAGTCCCAAACTCATGTAATGCTAAACAACTACGTATATGCTTTTCGGTCTGACTATGTTTCCTAGATGAATTCGTTAGATTATTAATATCAGTATAACCCCCTTTATTCCATAAACTCGCTCCATCGGAAAACAATAAACATGGGAAACAGTACATTTTATTTAATTTACAACTGCCAGTTAACCATTGATATTTATCGTAAAGGGAAATATTAAAATGTTTGAAAAAACCATCGCGTCTTTTATAATTTATTGTCATATCAGGGCGAGCACGGCCTAATTGAACTACATGTTTTTTATTTTCAAAACTTAACCTTGAAAAGCATGTTTCCTCACAAAGCAAATAATCTGTCAAGCAACAATCTAAAGCTATTAATGCGGCCATCCTACTACTTACTTTGCAAATCTACAACCCTAAATTAGTATGTTATTACAACTTAATAAACTATCTACTTACCGCAAATACCTAATTTCTACGTACGTATGTAACTGCTTTCACTACACACAAGTCACACAACACAAATAACAAAAACAAAGTCTAACTATAATACTAATCACTATTTTATACCAAGAAATAAATTCTAATAGGTCAAACTAACTAATAATTTCCAATATTAATCCAACAACACTAAGTCATGCAAATGGTTAAAATGCAATAACGTCAAATTATCTGTCATCAAGGAATGAACGATATCCGATTCGGCACGAAATTCTACGAGCGATTACGATATTTCTCCTTCCATCTCGCTCACGCGCACGCATTTGCTATTACTTTCTCTATCAAATAACTCGATTTTTTGCGGCTTACTAGAGCTATATTATGGCGGTTTGTCTAGTGAAGTCATGACGTTCATTTTGCATAGAAATTCATACTGCGAACAAGCCGATAGCGCCTGCGGGTTATTTTATAGCAATTTGTTGTTGAAGAGCAAATTATTCATTGAATATCCATATCCATAATATGTGTAGGCGTTTGTGTAGTTTAGTTTTGTGATTTTTAAAAGTACTGATTGTCCTATTTTCAAACGTTGGTTGGTTGTTGGTTGTATTCCAAACTTCTCAAGGGAAGCCGGTGGGAATCGGCTTATAGGGAGGCTTCGGGCCTGTCATTGAGATTAAAACTGCACAAGTACAGTTTCCAGTACTACAACTATTACAGATCGTATAATTATTTTACTTAACACTATATTATTAGGTTCTTATCACAGATTAATCAACGTATGGCATTATGTCTATTTATATTCTTAGGTTATTTTTATAAAACAGACTTGTATATATTAACCACAATAATTGACGTTTATAATTTTCTAAATCTACAGGTATTATGTTACTCATTAATTTACTGCGATGTCTATCACAGATTAATCAATGCATTATTTACAATAATTTATACTTCTACTTTTTTATCACAGATCAACATACTATTTACAATAATTGACTTTACTCTTTCGATTTAGCTAGATGTATTTAAATAGGAATTACTTAATATTATACTCTTATACAAATATATTACTGTGGTAAACAGTATTTTTTGATAAATAAAATCCGAGTAGTTTTTAAGAAAACGACTACCTACCCGTATATTAACATAATACTTAATATTCTTCAATCGCCGTCAGTTTTTATAAAACTACCGCCTCAAACATTCTAAACAATGACCCACTGTCATGTTTCCATGTACTAACTCCATTTGGATATCTTGTATGAACTCATCATTGAGTACATATTTCTTCTTTCTTATTTTCTTTTTATTTTTAATCATATTATTAGAAACTCTATAATATGCCGAATCCTTGACCAAGGTTTTTAAAAAATGTATAATGTTAGGATTTTTTTTTCCAATTGTTTGGTTTAATTTATGATGCCATGATTCTAAAGCGTTTGTTGTTCGATGCTGTTCACCGTATACACACCATACTTTAATGAACTCGTCTATCATCCACTGCTTTTTCATATATGCTCTAAATTTTTTAATGTCATCTTCTTGTGTATTCTTGCGAGTAATATATTTCCAGCCATTTAAAATTTCATTCGGCGGCAATAGTGGCAATACGGCGCTTAATGCCACTTCTCTTATCTTGTTTTCATCATTAGATTTAGTTATCCCGAGCTTACGACCCTTCTCCCAAATGGAATGATTAAAATGATAATAGCATCCGGATATAATTACAGACGGAAACACAGTCGTTAAAGCTTTCATTGCAGCTCTTTCATAATCAGTTTTATATTTCTTTGGATCCCAGTCAGGTATTTGGGATTTAATCATGGAAAATAAAATGATGTATGATTCCATCTTCTTGTCACTCATAAGTGCGTAGACAAGCGGCACTATGTTCGTGTGGTTCACAGTACTTCCCAAATCTCCGTGAATGCTATAAAGTTGAATAAAGGGCGAGGCGCAGCTTTTAAAGGTTCCATCGCTATAAAAATCATGTACTTCATTCATAACCTTTTTTGCCTCTTTGGTGCAAAAAACTATAATACGGTTGTCACCATCAGAATAATCAGCCAATACAAAATTATTAAATTCCGGAGGAATTTGAACATTGATTCCTTGTTTAGATTTAAGGTGTGTTACTCCGGCTGCTGCATTTCTGAATCTATATAGAGATGATTTAATACTTTCAAAGCTCGGTACTTTGCATACTAAGTCCAATCCTGAAGTTTGAAAGGACCCGACCATATCATTGTAACATTGTGGTACCGCTGGGTAATTTTCTTTTGTTAGTTGTTGTTTACAGCCGTAAAGTCGCTCATCTACTTCATTTTTTAAAAAGTCAGGTGTACATGAGTGTGCAGTTTCATGAAGGACATTGTTATCCTAAAATAATAAAAAATATAAGTAGTCGTAGCGTACATTAAACAAATAAAATAAAGTGTATTAAAATAATTCATTACAAATTAACGTTCACAATAAGTGACAAACGTGCACAAAATGGCCGCCTGTTTTTCTTTTGTGTTGGCATGAGCGTGCACAAACGTGTTGGCGTGAGCTTTATGTTAAAAGTTTTTTCATATAAATAATAATAATAAATGAAAGCCGAAAACTTACTTTTATCTTTATAATTCCTTTACACTTGTATTTTCGTTTGATGCATTCCCACACAGTTAACCCACTTTTATGTTTCCTTTTTATATGATATTGGAAACCTGCGCGAAGCAGAATAGTCCCGTGACGTCTTTTTATATAAACTAACGAAACTTCACCAGAACTGCACGACGCACTTGACCCTGACATTGTTGGGAATGCACTGGTAAGTGTTACGTCACTGGTCTACGAACCGACAACAGCATAGAGGAGGGGGTTGATCGACAGGATCGGAGCGCGGAAGTTATGGCTGATTGTAAATATATTGCAATTATGTACATATTCATTACTATTTAGTTTGTGATAAGAACCTAATAATATAGTTTTAAGTAAAATAATTATACGATCTGTAATAGTTGTAGTACTGGAAACTGTACTTGTGCAGTTTTAATCTCAATGAATACAAATATTGTGATTTATAAAAATATATATCTTCCCAAGTAACGTGTAAAAGTTTTATTTAAGAAAATATAAAATATACCTATTTAAAACTTCGTTAGTGATACAATAATGAAACCCCATCACTATAATTCAGCTCTAGCATCGCCCCCACCGGAGGCGTATCACTTTATATTTCCCATCTGTCGCCACTGGTGACAACTGGGAACTAGAAGAATGGCCATTCCCAGTTGTCGCCACTGGTGGCGCCACCACTGGTGACAACTGGGATTTTTTTTGAAAAATATTCCCATTTGTCGCCAGTGGTGGCGTCACCAGTGGCGACAACTGGGAATAACCCCGTATTTGTGATAGAATTAGATTTAGGAAAATATTTATAATTTTCAAGTAATCGCACTTTTTCGAAAACCCGAAAAACAATCGTAGCTCCTAAATGAGAAAACGTATAAACTCGCTGAAAACTTTAATAATATTATTTTTTGTTTGAATGGTTATTAAAAGCGCAAAGAAGGACCGAATGCAGTTTTCAGCGTGGCAAGCCGGTGGCAGCCCGGACTTACGACCAGTAAACCGTGGGTTTGAGCCTAGGCAGGCGCATTACTTTGTGTAATTTATTTCATCACCGCTGCCCTCAAAAACGGTGAAGGAAAACAACTTGAGGAAACCGGCATGTCCTAGAACTAAAAATTCGAAGACAATGTGACATCTACCAACCCGCACTGGGCCCGCGTGGCAGCCCACTCCCTCTCATAGAGAGCAGGCCTGTGTCCCAGCAGTGGGTACAATATAGGCTGATGATGATGATGATGATGATAGGCGTCCTCCGCTCCTGGATAAGAAATCAAAAAACACCGATCGGCACTCGCCGCTTACTATGTTAACCTGTTTCAATAATTATAAACTTTTATTTACAAACATCCTGACTTTCAAGCACAGCGGCATACGAGTATCCATTGGTAAGATGCCTTGTATTCTTCTGTAGATAACACTTTTTAGCACATCATGATGTTATTGGATTTAATTACTAGCTCTCTAGTACTTAATAGCGTTCTGAATGAGATCCCCGACGTGAAAATCAGGTATTTAGTATGTTTTATTTGTTTACCTTTACCTATAGAAAGTTAAACCCAGTAACTAAATTGGCCTGTCAATCAAGAATATAGTGAATACTTAAATTCATTTGGGAAAATACAAAATGTTTAGGTAAGTAACGACTGTTGGCAGTGACATCAATGGTCGAGAACAATATCGAGTCAAAGCTTTATGTGTTACTAATAAGGATTTCTCGTAATAGTTATTTTATTACCACTGAAATGAACTCGCTATTATGGCATACTTCAAGCTGTGAATCGGTAATGTTTGTTGACGTAACCTATGGCATAAAAGCTATATTAATTAAAAACTTCTCTACAAACTTAGAAATTAATACAAAACATCAAGAAACTCTGTTCGTTTAGGCTTTGTGAAAAAAGCTCTACAATTGCAATGAAACTTGCTGGTACAAACAAACGAGCGGAATTTGTTGAAGAGTCATTTTGATTATCACGATCTAATTAATCTAGGTTATCATGTTATTACCATATCACAAAGCTAGCTTTACTATAAAGATTTGACGTGACAGCACTATCCAAAATAAGCATACTGACACTGAACAAAGTTTATACCGGTTTGCAGTACCATTAGACCATGTATAATAGTATTTTTACATTCATTAAACAACGAGTGTCACGTAGCTATGCCAACATGTTCCAACTTTCACTTTAAACGCAATTTTAAATAGATAAATTCACTTCCTCAAAAAGAAAGCAATATATGAATCATTTGAGATACTGCATGTTTTCGCGTAACACACGGAACATGTATTTTCTCTTTCGTGTATGCAAATCCTCTAGTGTAGCACAACCGCAGCACAATCGACTTAAGTGCGAGGGTAAGTTCACTCGCTGCGATATTGTTACGAGCGCACCTGCGGCTACCCGACGGAATCAGAACGATTTAGTCTCGATTTGTGTGCCACGACCCAGAATCAACGGGAACTGAAGTAAACGCGCGAACGCTCTCGGAACCGTTATCACATTGAATTACAAATGTGTTGCTGTGTGGCGGGCAGAAGCCGAGGCCGCGGGTCTAAGATGCTCGACGTGCAATCGGTCGCTGAACCGTTTGTTTACCGGAGCCGGTGCGGCAGCCCGCAGCAGTACTAGGTGTAGGTCAGGAAGCGCTGGAGGGGGCCTAGCGCCGGCCAGCAGTCCGACGCCGACGACAGCCGCGCGCGCATCCACCGCGCAGACATGGACCTGCACTGGTCAATCTGTCAATAACCGGTTGCTGCCACCGAAAGTGAGAGAGTTCCCATTGTTGTGATCCAAGGATGAAACCCATCGGTGATTTAAAAAACAAATAAAAAAGAAAAAAAAAACAAAGTGACAGTGCTAGAACCAAGTGCGATCAGCTTCTATCTATCATAGGATTACTTTCCTGGTCATCAAGATTTTTCCACAAAATGGTAAGATTTATTGAGCACAAGATTTTATTGAGCAAGAATTTTCTATCGATAGCCGGTGTGTAAAGCGTGACAGAAAATTGTCTCGTCGCGTACGTTGACCCACTTGTAATGACTCAAGCGTACGTACAGCAACCGGCACAAACGAGGTGTACCTTATTATTGTACGGTTTTTAAAACAGCATCCATTTGTAAATTAATTAAAAGGTAATTATGTACATTGTTAGAACATAAAACTACAGCAGTGCGCCGGATCAGAAACTGCAGAGATGGAGATATACAAGAAATGGCTCAACCACAATAAATCTAACGGAGTGTACTTAATTATGTTATTCTGACATCTTTTCGTGGTCTTAAATCTCGTTTATATAAATAATTTATAATTATGCTGCTTTCTATGGTCATAATGTGATACGTTAGATATATTTATCAGTATAAACATAACAACTTTTTTTTATTAGAAATGGTACTGACTTGGTATTGATATATAAGCTTCTTGTAATTATAATAAAAGATTACCGTACTTATCGCTTACAACTTGTTTTAGTAGTACATATACACAAGCTTCTCCTGAAAACGAGACATAGATATTTCTTCAACGCGATGGGATACTATGCGGAGACTTTGATAATCATATACAGACATACAGACTGCATAGCATGCGATGCATGTATGTATGTCATCATAATGAGTCTCGCGAGACGCATCGTGACAGCCACAAGCACACGTGTGACTATGTCAATCGCGGACTTTCTCTAATACGTACTTTTTGATATTTTTGAAGCTCAGTGTGACTTAGCGTTAACAACTCTTTCCAAAGAATCGTTTCGTTTAATAAATGCGATTTCGATAAGAAATCGTCGGTTCGAAGCAGACAGTTTAGCTCGTTTAATAGTTTACTCTGTTTGTTTGTTTACTCGACAAAGTTTTCTTATGTGCCGGCTTAATAGTGTATTTGTAGAGGCGGCGACGCCACGGTGGGGCGATCACCCTGCGGCGACAGGGAGGCCCGGGCCGCAGCGCCCAGCCGCTGAGCCGCTGAGCCGCTCCATCTAAGTCAGTTCCGGACTTTCGACTTCGTTAATAGCCACCCTGTTTGCTTTTACCTATCTAACCGTGATGTTTTTTCTTCGGAGAGAAATCGAATAAAACACTTCGATCTTTCTTCTATAATATGGAGATTTGAACCCGACCAGCCGCGATCATGACCAACAAAAGATGATTAGACTCGCTTGCACTCAAACGCTTCTCTTCATTATTCATGTAATCTAAACTTGTCCTATCAGTTCAGACAAATACTAAATTATACGTGAAATTATAAGCATAGTTGATGTGGAACTCAATGACTTACATGCCAGTACCTATAACATAGTAGGTAATTACTATAAAATACTGTGATGAAATAAAAAAAAAATCCGCGACGTTATTTTATAAATAAAGTGTTTAAGGTTTGACTTATTCCGCGAAACAATAATATTTATAAATAAATCTATGCACAAGAGAAAAAGCTTACCTACTTAAACAAAAAACGAATCGCATGATCAGCCTTTTGTGATTCTGTGCTGTTGTCGCCACCGCCTGCCTACCCCCTCTGAGATGAGACGTTATCAATATACGACCATCGGGGAATTTTATACGGTACCTAGATATTGCGAAGATGAGAAAGCGCACATTCCATTTTCTCTTCCTTTATGAGTCGTATTTATTTTACAGTTACGATCAGGGTAAACTTAAGGTAATATTGAATGATCTTCTTTGTTTATAGACTCCACTACTAAAATGCTACAAAGTCTTTTAGTCGTGAAAATGAGAATAAAAACACCCACTATTATTATAAGGAAGCTTTTTACTAGACTGTGCTGTTCGAAGGAACCTGCCTTAAAAGCTTTGTTTTGGTAGTAAATAGTTAATAGTTCTTATAACATAAACTCTTCCTACAAGGAAGGAGAAAATATAATTACTGACTCCAACAGAGGAACGCTAAAAATTAAGTACCTATACTAAAGTTGTCTTTTGAGACAAATATATCATAACTCAACTAGCAGTGGCACTAGTTACAAAGTAGAACAATACATTCCGGCGGCCAGGTACATGCACTCCCTGCAGCCGGCAGCTACTTTCCACCGGCTGCTGTTACCCGTGAAATTCAGTAACCAATTAATTCACGAAGCTCGCATTGCGCTTCGGGAACACGTTTTAATTGCCTCGCTCACACCGACGGCCCTACATAAAAGATGCCCATAAAGTTATTAATTAACAAACTTATGCTTAGTAAATACTCACACGTTTTATTTTATTGAATGTTATTTTGTGCGCCGAAAATATTTATTACTTTCGTCGTAAATCTAAAATAAGCGGGGAGTCAAAAGCTTTTATTTATAGCGCACGGAGTAGACGGAACGTCCCACGGGAGGTATGCTCGAGGTCCATTTCATGGTCCACGCCTTCCTCGTCACATATGCATTCCTCTCGCGTTGATGGGCGTTAGGCGCGAAATTGAGTGCTCTCATTAAATTTTCTGGTTAAGCAGAATAACAACATTAGTTCATACATATTGAAGTGCTGTCAACTAGCTACGCGCACTGCGCAGTTCATATCACATTGCGGATAAATTCGAAATCAGAATGTATAACCGATTTTTGTTACATTATACAACTCCAAATGACATTGAGTAACCTTGAGCATAATAGTATCTGAATACGGAATTGGATTTTCTTATAGTTTTCACCCAAGACCTCAAAGAGTGGACAAAAAGTCCGTGGTGAGGAAGCTGAGACAATAGGCCGAGTAACTGTGTCGTAGGTTAGTTGTCGACGCACGTCCGTGGGAGGCGCCGAGTACTTGCCCCTTGATTGTCTACAGTCGTACGAGTCACTGCACTTACACCTCAATGCATGCAAACAAACTATTCATAAACGAGCTGTGTAGAAATTAATTGACATAAAAAATAATTAGTTAAACAATATTTCGTAGCAGTCGCGTAGCACTCGTAGCGAGTCTTCGTTTTAGCAGAAAGGTTGATGATGATTTGGCGATTAGTGATGCACTTTAAGAATTGTGGTGTAGCTGGTAGTTTTTATGGACTAGAATACTTCTATTATTTCATTTAAAATTAAATTATATCTTTTGATTTACCTTAGCATAAAAAGAGGATGGGCATTATTTTACTTAAAACGGCTTAAAGGCGAGAAAAACTGAACCATTTTTATGATAGCTAAAGCAATTTTATAGAATGTTATAAAAATGATAATATCTTCATTCATTTAATTAATCTAAAGATTAATGATAGAAAGTTGTGCCATAATTGCCACATAGTTACAGTAAACTTCGCACCTAGTTAGATATTAAAGATATAACATTACATTTTAGTAGTCGACATCAAAATTGAGGAAAGTTACATACTTTTCAATGCTGTAAGAATTGGTGAAAGCGCAATGAAATAGAAACAAATACTAACTTATGACTAGCTTCTACTCGAGAGAGATCAAAAAAGTTTAAATAAAAACGTATCACTATTGTCCAAAGGATATCATTCGGAATGCAATTAAATAAATGAGTACTTATAATGCAGCAATAAATTGAGTAAGTAGAAATGATGATAATGAATTGAATAGCATAATGAGAAACAGTTAAAACGTAATGAGAATGAATGTAAATCTATACTTAATATTATAAAGCTGAAGAGTTTCTTTGTTTGTTTGTTTGCTTGAACGCGCTAATCTCAGGAACTACTGATCCGATATATATATCATTACGCTACGTCAAATAGGAGCGGAGCAGCAATGAAAAATGTTTCAAAATCGGGGGTTTTATTTTCCTTTTGAGAGCTTCCGCTGCGTGCGCTGCGTATATTATCTTTTAAGGTAAACTCACTATAACCTAAATAATGCATTATTTTCGAAGGTGTTTTTATAAACATAATATTATTCCTTATCCAAATAAATACGTTATCCATCACAAATATTTAATTTAAAACAAAGTTGCCCTTTGCATCATTCGATTTCAATGATTATCTATACTAATATTATAAAGCTGAAGAGTTTGTGTGTTTGAATCTCAGGAACTACTGATCCGATTTGAAAAATTCTTTCAGTGTTAGATAGTCCATTTATCGAGGAAGGCTATAGGCTATATATCATTAGGCTACGACAAATAGGAGCGGAGCAGCAATTAATAATGTTTCAAAATCGAGGAAAATGTGACGCACACGAAGTTGCGCGGGACAGCTAGTATTAATATAAACTTGTGCTTACATACGCTAGGTACTCGTTTCTTTGTAAAACCACCTATGACAAATGAAAGTAGCGGATCTTTGAAGCGTATTTTCTAGTACCTACCCACAACCCACCTAGATCAAGTTTGATTTGTAAAGGCTCCTTCCTAACGACCCTTTTGTACAAAAGCTACTCGTGTTTATCAGATTATTCGCACTAGCGATTTCTCAATACATAGCCCACCATGTCTATTCATATACCGTTTATGTGGCGATTGCGATCGTTGTAAACGAACCTACTTGGTGGCCATAGATATAAAGGTCTCTGTGACCTAAACTATGTGATTATGAATATGATGACATCTGCGGCATGGCAGTGCTGTACATACAGAAGGATGATGTCTGAAATAGATTGGATACACAAACTTGTTTTCATAAAAGGAAAGTATTGTTTCTTAGTTCTTCGTTCAATTCAAACTACAATCACATTTATTTTAACAAAAGATATACACCAATATTCATTTAGTTTTAAAAATTAATTTTAAAACTAAAAGGGGTGTTATAATAATCCTTAATGGAGTCCCTCCGCGCGGAAGAAGTAAAACTTCGTAATGTGGAAATGAGTGCTTTCATACACCCTCCATGGTAGCGTTAAACGTTTAACGCAACCTTGTTGGAAGTCACATAAGAAGTTTCACTTCAAAATTCTGAATATTGTTGTAGAATAACCGCTTGCTTTTACCTGCTATTAGCGTGTACCTCAAAGATGACAAAAATCATGAGTGTATTTAATAGCTGCTGGATAAATCACATTGATTTAAAATGTGATTTAACCAACAGTATTACAAACGTAAAATGTGACGATGCTCATATTTGAATGTCATGACATATGAACCCGGTGTGCACGATACACACCAAACTCGGCATGCCAGCGAGGCCAAACCCGATTAGCTACTCTTCGGTGCTTCGACAGCTAACCGAATAACAACTAGAAACAGAATATCTAACTATTCGCAGCGCGTCCAATTTGTTGGTTGTTGTCCTCCGACTGGTCGGTGTGAACCTGACGGTAATAATAATGATGTTGTCAGAACATTAGTAGGCAGACACGCACCGAGCTGATTTAACAGTTTAAATCGTGGTGCTGCTGTAATAAACTGTAACACCTGACTTAACAATCGGAAATCAACGAGTTATGTTTTTAACCTCCGACAAAAAAAGAGGGTTGTTATAAGTTTGACGTGTGTATCTGTGTGTATGTCTCAGGCATCGTAGCTCCTAAACGAAAAACCGAACGAATTTTTTTTTATAAAATTGGTTTCATTTGAAAGGTGTTTTAACCGAGAGTGTTCTTGGCTATGTTTTGAGAAAATCTGATTAGCCGTTTGAAGATCATCACCTCTTTTCTAGTTAATGAAGGGATATAACTACTTCGACAGGTCTAGTCGATTTGAAATATGAAATGTTGTCATTTGTCCCCATGGGCATCGCCATGGGGGGAGGCTGCAACTCCTCTCTCACCTGCTCCTCTCAAAGTTTTGGATTTTTTTAAATTTATTTGCCTTGTTTTCGTTAATTAGCGAGAAGAGGCGCAACACTGAGAAAAGTGGACGGAATTGGGGGAGGCCTATGCCCAGCAGTGGGACAGTCAAAGCTAAAAAAAAATAAGTTTAAAAAGCATGAAATATTTTTTTTAAAAAGAATTGGTTTTTTAGAGGTTTTTTGTGTTGGGGTTTTTTGTCTACATTAATTTGCTAATGTTTACCAGTTAAGACTGGACACCGTACGTAACATAGTTGGGAAATAGCTAGGATCTCCGATATTTTTTTAAGGAAATTGTGTATTATCCATTAATAATTTTAAAATTTTAAAATATCATGCGCATCAACTAAATTCTAAAGTGAGTCTTTGCACGACCATAAATTTTCGGTTTATTTTTCACAAATCTAGAATGGAATTATCGAAACGAAATTAAAACAGTAGCTTGTATGATATACAATTAGCTACAAATCAAGGAGGAAGAGCTTTTGCTGCAAAAGGAACATCCTTTCAGTAACACAAAATGCTTTAAAGCAATAGATTGTTTGGAGTCATAGTACTAAGTTCTACGGAGCAAAGAAAAGGCAGAGAGAGACACCGAAACATGTATAACTTTCCATAATTTTAACAGAAGAGAAAGAAAGCCTGGCGAGCCAGTAGGCTTCTAAATTACTGAAAATACACGTGTTTAAGCCCAAGGGATATCCTGCAATATCGTAACTAGAACTTGATTGATAGACAGATTCTCATTGTTTATTCAGCTTCCCTACCGGAGTAAAAGTGATGCCAATGACCTATGGAACACTGTATTAGTAGGCCTCTAATAGAATTTCATTAGCGTACACGTTGATGTCATCAAAACTGTCATCCAATGTGATTGATTTTTGCTAATATCTTCTTAACTACAGCATAATCGAATCGTGCGACAACTACCTATAATAAAAACATCATGCGTTTCGTGTTTACACGATGTCTCTTAATTGGAAGCAACAGGCCACTGTATATTTTCCTCAGTGGCACTGGGTTCAGTGATCCCAGCAGTTGCAATACTCATGTACGTCACGGTTGAGGCGTGAAGATGGATTGGCTACCATCGGGGCATTCTCGCCGGTTGATCTAACGTGATGGAAGGACGTCGGCACAAACGTCAGGTATGCCAAGAGTAACGCGCCGGAGAATGCGACAAATAAGAATTGCATGATGTTTATTGTATTGGATTTTCGTGTTCAGTTAGGTATTTTATTTATACATATAAAAATATCTTTTAGTAGTACCTACATCTCAACATTTAACTAATATAATGGAAACTGCTAAGTAAAATATGTATTACTTGCTAAAAGTGGGCTGGTCCGACTAGTCTCGTAACATTCATGGGTTACATTAACGACGATGTTTTCACTTAGGGCTCTTACACACAACGTTTTTTCAAGCGCCGTCGACGCGCTTCGCACGCAAATGTAACGCGTAGCAAACGCGATATTATCGCAGCCAATTTACCTATTCACACGTTTATAAAATTGTAGTATGCAGACGACGTTTTTTTCGCGTGACGACGCGCTACTAGCACGGACTTACATCGAATACATGTAAGAAGTACGGGCGGTGTGCGCCACTGGCCTCACCTGCGCGCGCCCTATGCCAGCGCTATATACGCTCGTTCGCGCGTTTGCTTTGCAAGGAGAGTTGCTCACGCACGTACGTCTGAAGCGCGTTTCTCTTGAGTTTGCAGCGATGCAATGGCAAGTAATCTGCATTTTTCAAGTTAAGCAGCGCCGACAACGCGCGATAACGAAACGCACGTCGACGACGCTTAAAAAAAAACGTGGTGTATAAGAGCCCTTAAGTTTCACTCTACTTGATGGACTTAGAAAATCCACAATTGGGCAAAAAGTACATAATGGTCAAATTGCAGAGTGGTAAATGACACGTGCAGAGTGCACCCAGCCGTGGCGCATAAGCCTTATTTATCGTAGATGTGATCGACTAAACAGTTGGTCTCGCGTGGCTCAGCATTGCGGGCATTCGCCACCTCGCCTTGGCCGCGTCGTACCGGCCGCCGGCAATATCTGCGAATCTCCACATCCGATCGTTAACGCCTCACTGCGTTCCACACAGTTTTTGCGTTCGATACGCGGAACACTTATTTAACACTGGGATTTCACTTGCAAAAAATTCAAATGAAAAAATAGCATTGAAATACAACAAATGAATAATTTGAATCGAAAAAGGATCTTTTCCATTTTCTACAAATATATTTCAAGTAAGCAAGAAAATTGCTCAGCGATTTCGATTCATATTGCCTTTTCGCCGTGCGCCGTCGTTCGTCGTGCTTTTCCAATTTCCGTAAACATTCGTCGCAAAATTTTAAAGGCACAGAGTATTTCTCACTACTCTTTAAAAACTCCGTAGCGTTCGTTTCGTTTGCTGCATCTGATTATTTAAAAAGCAGGCATGCAACTAAATACTATACATTCTTTCACCGGTAAAGCAACAAGAATGCATAAAATACTTATCGCAGTCCATATTATACAACTATTTGACTGGTATGCTATTCGTAATAGGGTTATAGCGGAAACCACGATATTGGTAGGGCCCTAAAGTCCATAGATAGTATCGTAGACAGCTATAAGGAAAAGGATAAGCCGTAGGTATGGCATCCGGAAAACAAAAACGGTAATAATTTAAACAATTATATATAGAACGTTATTTCTTTAAGAATTACAAAATCATAAATTGGAGTAGGGAAGTTACTTCAGCGCGGCTAACATCCGCAGCACAAACCCACGCGTCGCTTCCCGCCAAAGCGGTATTACGCTCCGCCATTATCCGCGAGCTCTCTAGGATCGCAGCCATTAACAACACCCGGTTATTTTCTATTACAAAGCCTCTGCGCAGATGCTTAGTCGCGGAGATACCTGCCGCAACGAATAGCAGCGCAATTAAGAACACGACATGATCAAAGCGACTACGGACGCATGGTTCCCTTCACAATAACAAAGACAATAATAACTCTACTTTGGTAGCTATACGGTAGCTATAAGTTATACTGCATGCCTAAAGAAAACAAAAGATTTGACGATAGGGATGAGACGTATTTACGCAACCAGGTTTTGAAACCAGGGCTTTGCTTCCAACCAGGGCGCCCTGGTGTGAGTGGGAAATACTTGCAAGTATGAAAGTTTAAGCAAGACGGCGGCCACGCGGGCAAGTTAGAAGAAACCAGACTTGAAAGGTACTTGCATAGGAAATTAACCCTTATTTTCATATAAATAAGGAGCTCAATCGTATTTGCGGAAAAAGAAATACTTCGATGTTAAAAGTTTTTTTATTTCAAATACGATAATGATCCTTATTTGTTAGACGACATGGATTGTTATCCTATGCAAGTGTTTTAAACCCTGGAAGTTCAGGGCGCAGCGCGGGCGGCGGCGGCGCGAGTCTCGCGGCGCGGGTGTGGGAGCAGGGCTCGCGGTGCGGGCGGCACAAGGCTTGCGCCGCGGGGCTCAGGTCGCGGTCGGCTAGCGGCATGGGTAGCGCATCCATTTTGTAGATTTGTTTGCGCCATATTTCCATACTTATATGGAAATAAGACACATAATAGCGTGAACGAAAGTATGGTAATACTAAGTTACGTTTAAAGTCAAGTAAATATTTGTTTTCGTTTTTTTTTTGTCATCTTTCGTTGAACTGACCGAGACATAATTCATTTTAGAGAAGTTATTTTGCGAGTATATTAAAAAATTAGAAAATGTGTGTAAATAAATAAAACTGCTTTTTTTTGTGTTTATTCTGTGTTTATAAGTTAGGAATTGTAAATATAATAATTTATTTCATGGGTTTATAGAAAGACGATTTTTTAATTGTAAATAATAAATAGCGAGGAAATAAAACTTTAAATAATAATATAGTTGCCATTTTATAAACAAAAAAGTACATGGATAGGAAATTAACCCATATCTCCATATGAATAAGGAGCACAATAGTATTTGCGAAAAAAAAACTAAGACATGTGTTGTTATCCTATGCAGGAAGTTAAACGGGGCTCGCGGCGGCGCGGGTGACGTCAGTCTCGGTTTCGAGTTCGGGGCTCGTTGGCTGTGGCCGAAGTATCCCGAAGCTACCCGAGCACACGGATCTATCCTGTCCTGTGTCTTTGTATAGGTACTTTACATTGGCACGTGCGAGTGCGACTCATGATTCGTTAGTCAACTAACTTGCTTACCTCTATCAAAACAAGGAACATAATTGCATAAAAATTACGGTAATTAGTAACTAGCATAAACGAGTACGCGCTATTTATCCTTACCTCAATACAAATAAGAGACATTATAGCGCGTACGGAAGTTTAGTAAGTTGTTTTTATTTCAAAATATAAATATTTTGTTTACGTTCTTTTTTTTTGTCAGTTGTCATTGCGCTTTCGGTTGCGAATTGTTACGGCAACAACTGACCGTGACACAATTTTAAAGAAGTAATTTCGTGTGTTTATTGAACTATTAACAGTTGTGTAAATAAATAAATAAACTTTTTTTGTGGTTTCTGTGAGTATTATGTAGTTAGAAATTGTAAATATAAGAATTTGTGTGGCGTTTAGACTATAAAATATAGGATTATTGAATTTTAAATAAGAGCCTGTAAATAAAACTGTGTAAATATAATGTTTTATAGACATGGTTCCTAAAAAAGTGTGGCTTGAGATCATTTTGTGGACAAAGGTGAAAATAAAGCTGAATGCAAAATGTGTAAAGTAAATATCTCTTACAAATCGGGAGTGTCAAACCTCACCAAACATATACAGAGAAAACATATTTCTGTAAATTTAGTGAGGAGGGAACAAGAAGTGGAACATCATGAAGTACAGGGGCTTCACAAATTACGACAGGTACTACTGCTCAAACTACCACTTTTTAGGTCAGTAAGGTCGAATCCCAGTATCTCAGCATTTCTTCGGCGTGATTGCCATAAAATAAAAAATAAACAAATTGATGATCATTTGATGAATTTGTTCATATGGGACTTACAGCCTTTTTCTATTGTGGAAGACAGAGGGTTTCGCGAATTAATTACGTTTGCTTTCCCTAATTATGTAATACCATCGCGAAAGTATTTCTCCAATAATTTATTGCCTGCGTTATATGAAGAGGTTAAAATGCACACTACGTCAGCACTATATACGATGCAAAAAGTATTTGCTTAACGACCGATATGTGGACGTCAAGAAATAACGACTCTTTCCTAGCTCACCTAGCTGTCACGAGTCGACAGGTCGACGGGGCTCCAAAAGATTCATATCTGGAGACGACAGAGTCTTGTTTCCAGATAATGAATCCTTTGGAGTGGTGGCGAATAAATCAGGAAATATACCCAAACTTAGCTAAACTGGCCAAATTAAAATTAAATGCAATGGCTTTTAGTGTGCCTTGTGAACGACTGTTTTCTGTTGCAGGAAATATTCTGACAGACAGAAGGTCGAACGGGCAGTCGAAAGGTTGAACAATTATTATTTCTTAATCAGAATAAAAAATAAAAAACATAGTTGAGCAAAAAAAAATCTACAAAACAAAAACAATAACCAAAAAAAAAAATGTACATATCACAAAATGAAATTGAAATCTTCTAACTACGTCTGCTAATGCTTATCTAACTTATCTCAGCATAAATTACTTAACAATACAAATAAACAAAAAAAATATACTTAGCAGACAGTCCTAAGCCTTTTTTTTTTTAAAGTAGTAAGTAAAGATTTCATTTTTTCGCACTGAATGTATTAAAATGATGACCTTAAGGGAAATTAAACCATGTTTCAATATATGTAAGGAGCACAATCGTAAAAAAGACTTGGATGTTAAAAGTATTTTTTACGCAAATACGATTATGTTCCTTATTTGTAAGACGACATGGATTGTTACCCTATGCAAGTATTTTAAACCCTGGAAGTTCAGGGCGCAGTGCGGGCGGCGGCGCGAGTCTCGCGGCGCGGATGACGGGTGCAGGGATCGCGGCGTTGGCGGCACAAGGCTTGCGCCGCGGGGCTCGGGGCGCGGTCGGCTCAGGGCTAGCGGCGTGGATGGCGGAGGGCTCGAGGCCATTTCGTAGACTTGTTCGCGCCATTTATCCTATCTTATGTACAAATAAGACACATAACAGCGTGTACGAAAGTATACTATGTCTAAGTTAAGACCGAACTCTACCAAATACTTTCAAGTATTTTAAAACCTGTTTTCGACCCTGGTTTTTTTACAGACTTGTACTTGGAAGCCCTGGTATTGAATGTGACAAGTATATCCCATGCCTATTTGACGATTTTTCAACTTTTCTTTTCTTACGATTTCTTGAACGGCTAATATTCCTCGACATGTGTGTAAGTGATCCACGTGGACTGTGGTATACTGTTGACCGCTAGTCAGTCCGTCATTCCGCCACGCATCACGTCTAATCGTAGGGAGTGCGAGTCGCGCTTTCTACCCACATTTACGGTTAGACACAAGCCAACACTTGTTCGTATACTGAGTAGATACGCGCGTGATACGCTTAATTAAATGAACAGATAATTGGATGGGAACAACATTACCCGATGTACACTTACCGTTACAAGGTAAACTCCAGTATTGCCTCCTCGCGTCCCTACTCCCTCTTTCCTCCCCGTGCACTCTCGACGACGCAGACAATCACGGGTGTGTAAGTATATACTTGTACGTACATATGTATACCACGAGCGAACTTTAAAGCCCGGTAAAACGATACTGATAACAGAGTCAAACGGGATTATGGTAAAGCTGTCTGCCCGTAACTTTAATTCAATTAAGCAAGCTTTGTGGAATTTATATAGTCATGATCGTCGTCCACAATGTACACATTTCACATGTCAGTGGAATCACCGCAAATCTGTTCGACTATCATTCTCTTAAGATTGTAGTAACTTTAGGTTTAACTCTGTCTTTGTTCGAAGTTAATAGTGAAAGTCCAGACGAAGGAAAGGATATAGCTACGCTACAAGCCTTTTAAACTCACGGACGTAAAAGATCTTAGATAATTTTTGATCGAAGTTTAAGATAAACATAATGCTAACTGTGGAGGCTTGTAAATGGCTTATCGTTATTACCTACCTCACTATTACTTTAGTATTGCTAGAATATTTTATTGTGTTTTTAGCACAATAAAATATTCAAAACTATGAAGAAACGAAAATAATCACTTTTATATTATGTGTATAATTGACTCATCGTGGACTGTGAACTAACTAAGGGATAGTTAGTTCACAGTCGGTTAGCGGGTGTTGTAAGTAGTAGGTGCGCGTGAGCTGGCGGCAACGGGACTGATTCGCGACAAATAGCTAGCATCACTGACATTAATGATACATTCTCTTGCTCAGCTTTATAACGGTCAAAGGCCGACGAAAGATATGCAAACATTAGGTACTCATGATATTATGGCGTGCTTGTAATGGTGGATACAAAAACAAACTTAATTACGTTTGTTTAACAACCACGCACAAGACTCATTGTCCATAATCCACCGAAGTATTTTAACATAAAGTATAGACAGATGTCTCAAACTTGATGTTTTTATGACAAGGATCCCAATTAAAACGAAGCCTACTAGTTTCACGTCCATTTTCTAGATCAGCAAAAAGAAAGTTTTAGCTAATTCCTAATAATTTTTACTGCTTCAAATCGAAAATTATTTGACCGGAAATGTTTACAGATATTTTGAACATTTAAGTGTTTTTAATTAAAGACAACCTTATTTTAACGATTGATGTATGTAGTTATGTACGTTTTATTGAGGAAGGAGGCAAGAAAAAAAGAATGTAGGTGAAGGAATCTAGCACGAATATGCAACTGACCCAGTGTGAGGAATCCAATGGTGACCTAAACCACGCGGAGAAAATCAAGAGCTCAGGGAACCAGCAAAACCAGTTTTGCTAACTAAGAAATCGAAAGTAGAGCCAAATGGGAAAGAATATTCAGGCCTGCCTGACCTGCTACCAGCGAATTATATTAATACACGGAGTAATACCTAGCTGTGACCTAGTTGTAGAAATTTAAATAAAGGAACAGGTCATATTGTACATTATGTGAATTATAGAAGAAGTCAAAATTACTAAACAAAAACCAGTTCAATTGAAGAGTAGTTTACAGTTCCACATTAAAATCCATAGGTATCATTAGATCGAAACCAAATAGACGCTAATTGGATAACTGTAGTTCTCTATAAAGTACAATTTGAACAATTCCATACACTAGATAATATATTAAGCCAGTTGTACTCAATTCCGTCAGTTGATCCATAATTGTTATGTTTATTTTTGGCTTCAGTCAGCTTAGATGTTTGGCGAACTAATCTCGCACTTTTGTACAGATAACAATATGTAATATAAACAAGTACATATTAGGTGCCAAGCCAAGCGCGTCTTTCGCCGTGGTGACCCTTTACACTCGAGTAACTCTAATGACCTGTATGGGCATCACAAGGCAGTACACAGGTACTGGTTCTATACTTCCTTAATTAATACGTTTGTCTCAGAAAGCCGATGTCAGATTAGTTTATAAAGTTCGGTGTTTGATCTGTAACGTACCTATTTCTGTAACGTCTTTCATGATTTGTATCCTGAGTTATCTCTTATACGCATTCCTAGGATGGTACCCAACATAAAAAGTTAGTTATTATATTTTTATTATTTTAACTAATATTTAGATTACAATTGAAAGTATACACCCACCTATCAGAATATTCAAAAAGCCTATCGAAACATTCGTATGAGAATTCTTGAGGCTTAAAATGTCTCATTAAAGAAACAAAGCCAGGTCAGTTGTATGAAAACAAAAACTGTTAAACGTTAACTGTTTGAAAAGAAATATCGAGGACGGCTTCTCTTTCTCAAAGCGGGGACAAACGAATAGAAGTAAATATACCTATAGTATCTGTATGCGACCTAATTGGCGTTTAATTAACCATTTTGTAAACTACGACATTATTGTTATAAATGTGTTTAGCCTAGTGCCGCTTCTAACAGAATTGTAAGCAATACAGAACCCATTACATTCGAGACCCCAATACGTAAGCACACGATAGCATCAGTTGGATCAAATTTTCCTTTGTGCAAACAGTACGTGCACTCAAATGCCTATGTTTAAATACGGGAGGTAGTATCGAGGCTGCAGACCACAGAACAGCAGTCCTATCAGTCCTAAGTAAACACTGGCTAACCCACTGACTGTTATTTTCCAACTACGCCCGTTTGGTATAAGCTCCCCACGCCATGCCCTCGCGCCGTATCTGTTGACACAGGTTAGCTACACGTATTATCGGCTTTACCATCTGAAATCGGATATTTGAAATGAAAGAATCAAATATGGAAACCGAAGATTATATTTTTAATTGGAAAACCGAACGATGTTTCCAATTGTTACGATAATGCTCAGATACACCAGTACAATATTGAAGACCCATATATACGCGTTGATGAGGTCTCATCTGTTTCTAATGCAATGTAAATGAAGCTGCGATCTAGTGAATGGGCAAGTGTGACACAAGTGGCGCACGCATACCGCACGTTCCGGGAGTAAGGCCGCGGCGCAAGCGCAGCGCTCGGCGACCGACATTATAAGCCGGTTAGATCACCACAACGAGTGCATTGTCGTTAAGCTCTATTAGACAAATGTGTAACAACCGCTATGTGTGATAAAAACCGGCCAAGTGCGAGTCGGACTCGCGCACGAAGGGTTCCGTACCATTATTTATAAAAAACGAGCAAAAAAATAACTTTTTTGTATGGGAGCCCCCCTTAAATATTTATTTTATTCTGTTTTTAGTATTTGTTGTTATAGCATCAACAGAAATACATAAATTGTGAAAATTTCAACTGGCTAACTATCACGGTTCATGAGATACAGCCTGGTGACAGACGGACGGACGGACGGACGGACAGCGAAGTCTCAGTAATGTTTGACCCTTTGGGTACGGAACCCTAAAAAGAGATATAAACATGCAAACATTTAAATTTAATTTTTTTGGTCGAGATTGGCTTAGATGTTTCTGATAAAACTGATGACAATGTTACAGTTAAGAGAGAATCAGCACAAGATGGTATACATAACAGAAATTACCCTAACCAAATATTGTTGGTTTGTTTGAAGTATTAAATAATTTAGAAGATGTAATGAGTAATATGACCCAATAGAGAAAGGCGAGGCCTACTTTGCTAAGCTTTCGGAAGGTCAAGTTAATGTTGAATCACCGACTTTCGCCCGCAGATTCCACAAAACCACTCATAGACTGAGGATCTTTTAGTCACTTTACTGTTATAGCACTGGACTATTAATAGCCTGTGGGTGTTGACTGATGCCTTTAGAAGATATAGCATAAATATATATTACATATACATAAAGACTTTATACAAATTGAGACAACTTTAAACAAACAAGTATCTTGTTATTATAATACTAAATCGTCATCACTATGTGCTAGTTTTAAACTAAATGCTAACACATTTTGAGAAAATCGAGATTTATTCGATGACAAATATGTTATCAAGATGACAATGTTAATTAATGTCATCATAAATTCGCTAAGCAAGGAATGTTCATCAGCTCTAGCTAACACAATTTTCTTGCAGTTTCACCGCCGACATTCCACAGACGACACATATAAAGTATAAAACATGTTGTTGGAAATAAAGCAGCGAAATACAGGTTGAATTTTTCAAGTGGTCGTGGATGGCCAAATCCGAAACTATGGGGAATATTGGTGAAAGAAAAAATAAAAATATTGGGGATTTTGATGAAAACTAAAAATGCATCATTAGATTTTTGAAAAGTCAATAATCCGAGCCTGGAATCGAATCCGTTGATTTTGAAAAACATAACACCTTCTTTACTATTACTTACACCATACGATAGTGTCGCTGCTAAGCATCAGATTCTTTTAAGTAATGACATACGGCAAACTAAAGGAAATATTACATTTTATGTTTTTCATGTTTTAAATTAATGTATGACATCCAGGCATCCATGGCAGCGCAGTAATTTTCACAACATCATTCATCATCATCATTTCAGCCGAAAGACGTCCACTGCTGGACATAGGCCTCCCCCAAGTTTCGCCACATTGACGTAACATGGGGGGTTTTGCCATAATCGCCACGCTTGGCAGGCGGGTTGGCGATCGCAGTACCATGATCACAAAAGCACAGATAACGCTGCTGCCCATTCTCTGGCAAGTCCCTTAGTCGCCTCTTACGACACCCACGGGAAGATATGGGATGGTGCTATTCTTTACGTCCGACACCATACAGAGCGATTTTCACAACATTATGTTCTTATTTCAAACTTTTCGCTGTTAAAAAGAAGTAAAACAAAAAAATATTGAATGACTTCAAAATCAACAGGTTCGATTCCTGGCTAGAAATATTGATTTTTCAAAAATCCAATGAAGCAGTTTTAGTTTTCATCAAAATCGGGCTCCAGAGTCCTTTGAGTGTTTTTCGCTATTCCCCATAGTTTCCGATTTTGCCCACTTGAAAAATTCCTCCATCCTGTATAGTATGAAATAGGCAAGTGATGTTAATACTTGGTTCTTTAAATTATATCAAGGATTTGTTTTGAAAACTACTAATTTCAAGAAGATTTCAAGAATACGTTTATATCAAAGCAAATCTTGTAACTGCACACGATCGAGTTGAATCAAACACCCTCATAACAGTTTTAATTTTGGATCCAGTTAAAACTTTAGCAGGAGATCCAAATAGCAGGCTCAAGTACACGAGGGTAGAGACGAAGGCGCCCGACACGCCGCCCCTCCCAAGCGGTATCAAAACCGTGAAACTTTAATGGCAACGGTATATCTTAGAGCGGCTCAAGATAAATTTGGCAAGAGCTTTACAACCTCGCCTATAACTTAAACTTGATCAGAAAAAGGTCACATTAAAATTAAAGGGATAGATTAACTGTAACCAACTTGAACGTAACTAGCTTTTAACTCAACTTTCATATCCGTAAACAACAACGCTCCTTGTACACATGTCTCAAAGTAATTAAGTACGACTGCTACGTATAAATGAGTCCGCTAAATTACCTCTAAGCGCAGGATAAGTGCAGAAGCATCACGTTATGTGAAATGTTTAAGTCTGTCACGTCAGGTTACAAACACGCTTTCTTAACATACCAACACCACTTGGAGCAGAAAATAGTTTACCTTTGCACAAGCAAAATAGTTTTCTTTGCTCTCTCTGACTTTGATGTAGCCGATGGGGTAATTAAACGACCGCTAATTACTCCTTGCAAAATATTGTGACGACTATAAACAACTTTGAGAAATTATAAAACAATTTAGCGAAACACATCAAAGAAATTTTACACTAAACTGTTTGGGGAAAACTAGCGTTTAATCAATCATCTTCACATAATAAGACTCAAATTTTTACTGTTAATGCAATAGGTAATCCATTTGATCGCCGTCGATACAAAGTCTGACACAATATTAATCATCGCCGTCTTCGAACTAGCGCACTTTTCACGCCCCGCACGTTTTTCCGCAATTTATTGACATAATCATTTTTCCATAAACAACGGAAGCGAAGTGATTTATAGTTGCGATGGAAACTGACTAAATATATTAAAATTATAAGAAAACAAATACAGAATCATATTTTTTCAAGAGACTGTTATAAAATGAACATCTATTAGGTAGGCAGTATTAGTAGAACTCTAATGAGGCGATACAGAATGTTCATTCTTAGAGAATTTAGCGCCGCTGAAAATAGATTCAGAAACTGAAGAAAGAGGCTGGCAAAATTCCACTTATAACAGATTAAAGACGATGTAGAGGGTGTGTATGACAATAGAAATATTCCACATAGCGCGAGAAATGGCGGACATACGAGCTAGACGGGTGTATTGTAAATAAAAGAGTATCGAAGAAGCATTTGCAGTTTATGGGGATTTTACGATCCAGTCTACGACCAAGTCGATTAAGACGAGTTCAACAGTTATTCTTATTATATTATGAAAACAAAATAATGTATCCGTGATTACGTTTTTAATCGTTGGTGATTTAAGTAAGTTTGCAGCATCAGGACCATCGTTTTTTATTTCTCACTTCAATGTTTCAAAGTGTTTTAGTTTTACCGCAACAATACAGTTAACTAGGTATTTACTATCTGTGGATTTATTTAACAATCCCCAAAAAAATTCTTATGATAGCCCATCAACAAAAAGAATATACAATCCATATTAGAAAACGTCGAAAACTTTATGGGAAACGGCCATATATTTTGTTGTCTTCTTTTTTACACGAACTTGGCACCTAGCACTGTTCGTATAATTATCACTTATGGTACTTTAGGAATTCTTGGCTATAAATAGACTTATCAGTGATAGATAATAATAGACCTGGCTCAGGTGAGTATAATCTGACATTGATAGAGAACTACGGAAATTCTGTTGCCGTTCTTACTTCCGAAGGAGACAGGTGAAATAGTCAATTGTTTCATCTCGGGATATCTAAGAATGGATGTTCTTCACTGGACTAGTAGATGTATTTTATAGTTATTTACGCAGAGTTATGCAAGTTTCAATCAAAACACTTCCTTGAAACTGCTGAGCCTTCCTTTAATGCACATCATAGCCGTCCTATCCATCGCCACAGTTAAGATACTCGTTTAGTTCTAAAAACGGTCACACGGCGCTGCTACAGATAAGTTTTTTAGTTCAAAAAACGCTCAAGCGGCGCTGTTATAATTTTTAATCCAAGACGGAGACTATTTTGCTCGTTACGTGTTCCCGAATTCGATATAATATTATATTATTCGGACAGTGGATCGTTTTCAGATAGTCCATAACATCAGAAAATATAAAATTATATCGTCGTACTCCAAAATCGCAATAAATAAAATTGAGTCAAAAGAGAACCTCCTTGTTTATCATCACTTTAAAAAAGGGTTGCACAAAAATGTAAATACATATTTTAGGAGATCATTAAAGTAATGCCAGGAGAGCCTCTTCAGTCGCTAGTAATACCGATCGTGTCTTGAATTAATTTTAGCGAGCGACGCTGAGTGACGTAGTAGGCGTTGTGCTACGTGTAGGTCACGTTATAACAATATAACAAACACTTGTGTCTAAGTAAATACTAAATAATGATTATCTAAATAATTTGCATAATTTTTGTTTGTATACGACGAATACGTACCGTTGGTGCTTCTTTTTAGCAACGACCAGGGCAGCCAGAGAGCTCCACTGTGTCTATAATATATTTTACTTTAAATTTTATAAGGACGATCTTGTACTTCTTAGAGAACAAAATTTTCTTGTAATATTTAATGATTTCTAAAATAACATGAAAATTTTGAAAATTATTTTTATACAACTAAAAATTATATTTATTTTATGGATCTTTCTTAAAATTTAGGGGTCAGAAGGATTTTAGCCCACCTTATGCGTAACATTCGGTGGCGGACATCATGCAGTCGCAAGTCCAACCCGATCATCATTCCCCGTTAACCTTTGGAAAGATCAAATTGCGTATGGTCGCTCGGAGACTATATACGGCCGGAGTGAACGAAACCATAGCGCGATCTAAGTCGACTACAACGCCATCTATCGAGCTATGGGGTACTAATTGACACCGCCGTATTTCGTGCGGGTAAACGAAGGTGATAATAATATATCGATGTGTTACAAATAAGTGACTATAATAATTTAATATGCATGAAATTAAAATCTTGAGTGCTAAAAGAAACACATCGGCTCATTACACAAATACAAGTTTGACCTACTTTCGCCGAATTTTGTTTAATAATATTACCAATTCGGCATTACACGAAAGCCCAATAATTTTCTTATAATATTTTTAAAACATAAAAGTTAAAAATAAATAAACTAACCCAAAACAGCTTTCACCAAATGAACACGTAATTACATTGAATAAATTATATTTCTTGTCAGTCAACCATCAAGATACTAAACAGATGTAATCTGAAATGAAGTGTCATCTCCCAAACTGGCAGGTGAGCAGCAGCAGAAGAAATAATTTCTTTAAAATTTGCCTGCGAGGTGCGGCGAAGGCGACATAGATTTCACGAAATTTGGGAAACTTTAATCGATCTGTCACTCAAACCGAGTGCTCGGCAACTGGTGAAATATTTTTACTTAACTGACACCACCTGACACGGTATGAATAAAGGATAATACCTGTATCAATGATTTAAAAAGTTATAACATAAATACATTTGTAACGTATTCGGACGACATAAATCTTTTCATAAGGCAAATCGCGGTCAGCATAAATGCTTGTGAAATAAGTGTCGTAAAATAATTTAGGTACTAGGTACTCACTAGTATTAGTCAATTAAGATAACTTGGCCAAGAAATGCTTTACTAAAAAAGCATTTAGACTTTGGAGTGATATCCAACTTTGATTCGGAAGACAATGAGAGTTCTTGAAACTTCAGATATTGCAGGATGATTCCTAGAATTGCAGTCATAGTGTATGTTGCATTTTAAATTCTAATGTCTTGATCCAAGATTAAAAATAAATTGGCATGCGTTTAATGCAGCATCTGAAAAAAATCTCTACCTCTTCTTTCTTTTTAGTTCATTGTAAATTAGATTGATCTTCTGCATTATCATCATCATCATTTTCTTGCCCTATCCCAATTAATTTGGGGTCGGTGCAGCATGTCTTCCCCTTCCATACTTCTCTATTACTCCATTCTAATCAACTCAGCAGTCACCTCCTTTAGTCTATACATCGTTTTTTTGGTCTTCCTCTACTCTCCATCTACATTAATTCTTAACATTTTCTCACTACATTTTGGTCATATTGACCTATTGCAAAATTACTCAAACTTCAAAACAAAACCATCATCCAAATTAAAGAATCTAAAACCTTCGCATAACAAGTAAATTCAATAATATGACAATCGACTTTAGAAAGCTACGAAGAGAAGAGATACTCGTTTGCAGCTTTTGAATAATTTTAACAAATTTAGCATAGAAACTTTCCCGACAGCTATCAAACTTCGTAACCAATTTACTAAATACCCAGGTCAGTCATCCGAAAAGCTTTATTAATACGTATCACTTTTAGATGGTGTTTTGGGTGCTCTCCCGTTAACTCCCGAAAACGTTAATGATTATGTTTGATTGTGTGCCAGAATTTTACGTCCCAATGTGGAACTTACGCTCGCGCGTGTAAACGTAACAATCAATGTTGAGCTAATAATCAACAGTTGATAAGAACACAATGGCGTGTTGTTAGGTCAGCGGGTCTTGTGCAATACTCTACGTGTTTACTAAGTAACCGCAGAGTGCACAGCATGCTAAAGATGTGCTTCCGCACTGCCTTTGCTGCATAACGCATGCCAACCGTTACGCGTTGGCGCTAGGCGGGCACGTACGGGCTATCATTGCATACCTTCAAGTAATACATGCGTTTACACGCATCGTACAAATAAGTATCATTCATTTACAGGCATTCTTTAAGAATAGTAAACCGTCTGTGTTCCAAGTGCTGCCATTTAAAGTGTGCCAGAACTCTTAATTGTTATCTCATCTGACTGAGCCTGGCGTAACGCAAATTTCACATGGATCTCTGAATGAAATCACTTGGTACCCACTTCTTATACATGAGGCAGCACAGCACAAACACTGCTTAGTGGAAGCCAAGTCATTAATAACATAAGACTTCTATAAGAATCACACACATGTTCATTATTTATGAATGAATAATGAAATTAATTTGAAAAGATCCTACTTTCCGAATATCTGCTAAGCCAAAGGCCATGAGAAAGTGAACAGGCAGGCGGTGTCTCGGCCGCATCGCGTCGTCCGGCGCTGCGCGTACAGTACCGTTAGCAGCGAAATCGGATGACTGGTAAATTTATGTAAATAGGGCAGTGGAACTTACACCAAAACACAAGCATTCCGCAAGCTTGCTGGTGTTTATGTACTGCTGCTTCGTGATTGTTGATAAAAAGTCAAGTTTCACTTTTACATGTTACAATATTAGAATTAGGTACCTCTGGTTTATGCCAAAGAATATTATTTTGTAAATTCTTACTAGGTTTAAAAAAATGCTTCATTTAGTTAAAACCTGGCAAAGCTCTTTAGTAAATCTTCGTATTCAATCTGTACTTGTTTCAAAGAGTTGTACTCTTTATTAACGGGAATAAAGGTAAATTATTGTTCGTCACAAATAAACAAACAGAAACATGTATATATATATATATATATATATATATACAAACAGTGCTGTACGTAGCAATAGCAGGCCTCGCCGCAACCCGAGCCTAATGTTTGGCTCATCGATTATTTCGGACGTCCGCAAACGTTGGCAGGCCAAGTGTCCACAGATCAAATGTTTGACATTCCCTTTTCTGTATTGATTACAAGTTACGGCTTCTCGATTTATTTCAAGTTGTGTAACTGTAAAGCATGATATAGCAAGACAGGAGTATGGAAGCAGAAGACATGCGCCGACTCCAAATAAATTGGGATAAGAGCAGGGGAATGATGATGATATAAAAGTTGGTAAAAATGGGTTTCGCATTCTAGTTTCATTCATACGATTGTGGTGATTGGATTGTCTTTGCAGCACATTAGCAAGGCAAGCGCAGGGAAAGCCAGATGTTCCGGGCTAGTAGCCCGTGGCCGCCACGCTGCACTTCTCCTCAACGGTCTGTGCACCGCTTGATTACCGCCCATCTATCTAACATTACACTCAAAGCTTTTAGTACCTATAAACACAGTTTCCCTAACATAATTAGACAGCTTCCCCGGCTACCTTAAATAAGATTATTAATAGAAATATTTCAAAGTTATCGAGGATTACAGCTGAAACTTTTCCTCGGCTTTTCCGAATCTCATAAACGAATCCGCCTTAAGTACATAATGGTTTCAAAACAAAGTTCTTATGTGATGTTTAAGTTTTAGTTTAAAAATAAAACTATATTTATCTGTACAGCCTGTTCTTAAGAAACACGCCCTTATCCGACTGCATTTATCCGATAGTAATAATGTAACTGAACAATAAAGAAACTCTATGCTTTGTTAAAATTTTGTGTTACTGCTACAGCGTATATTTGTCTATTCAGTGGACAGCAAATAGGAAATTACAGTTGATCGTTTCCATGTCTATCTACCATTAAAGACGTTTAGTTACTGATAACCTCGTGTAGTTATTACTACACCTCACGAATACTTTCAGCATATAATAAGAACCGTATATGTGTATGTTATCGGGCTAATCGTGACATTTGCTGTTACGTGTACGGTGTATGCGCTATGCGTTTACCTCTGTTCTAATATGTTCATTTAAAACCAACTATCACCATCATGGAAAACATGGACGTCAAAAATATTGCATATTGCTTGTAATTGCCCTTCTTCTACATATTCCTACTGACTAATCAAATGTGTAGCTGTAAGTTTTCTCAAAATTATTAAAAATAAAATAGACAAATATTTTTACCGTGCATTTCACTATGAATAAACTTTAGGACCCTACATATGAGCAGACTATGTTTTTCCCTCATACCTAACCTATATTTTCAATAATTTTCAGGGAGAATCTAAGCTTATACGATCTTGGTCGTGCTCAATGCTGCTAATGCTGATGGCACGCTGCGCGAGCGCAGAATGTCCGTGGGAAGGCGCGCCCACGCTACAATCCGCGTGTGTATGCGCACATAATTTAGCAAGAGATCTGTCAGTCCAATGTGATCAGGTATAGTATTTTATCTATATTAATTTATGAATTTTATATACAACTCACAACAAAAGTAAAAATAATCAAACGTATCTTTTTATTCAACAGGTCGACTTTCCAACACTATTAGCAGCTTTAAACATGAGCGCAAGAAATATTGTTATCGATCTACTGTACATTAATAATGCAAGTATTCCCATCCTCACTCACAACATGTTCGCAAATCTAAAAATTCATAATCTTCAAATATCCGGATGTGGAATAAAGCGAATAGAAGATGACGCTTTTAGAGGACAAGGGCCATATCTCAAAAACTTGAACCTGCAAGATAACGAATTGACCGAAGTTCCAGTAAAAGCCCTGAAAATATTGATTAATCTCTCTCTCCTAGATATATCCAAAAATCGCATTGCACACATCGCCAACCATTCTTTTATCACTCTTCGTAAGCTCACGACTCTGAAAGTGTCTGACAACAATGTCACACTAGAACCACAAACACTCACTGGATTAGAAAACTCGTTGAAGAATTTAAATCTCAAAGGCACGAAACAAAAAACAGTACCCGAATGTATAAAAGGTCTTCGGAGCTTGGCTTTTCTTGACCTCTCTCAAAACAGTATCAGAGAACTTCCAGGACCTGACGGAAGCCGGACATTTGAGGGATTAGACTCTCTGACTGCTCTTAACTTAGAACGAAATATCATTGTCCATCTTAGAGAAGATGCGTTTGCTGGAATCAAGACAACATTAAGTTCTTTAAGCCTTTTAAACAACCTGCTGCCTGAATTCCCAACTGCTGCAATAGGGACACTGAGTGATTTAAGAGTACTAGATATCGGGTTCAATTTGTTAAATAAGTTACCAGTCGACGCTTTTGTAAACAATCCAGCAATAACTTTACTAGCGTTAGATGGAAATCCTTTGCCTACAGTGCCGGAAGAAGCATTTTCTCATCTTAACGAAACTCTTCGAGGTCTCAGTCTTGGCGGTAGGTTCTTGAACTGTGATTGTCGCCTGCGCTGGATTATTGAATGGATTCGCAACGGAGAATTGCAAGTAACATCACGAGAAAGAAATCCGCAATTTTGCGGCAACCCATCCCATTTCCGCGAGCGTGGCTTTTACAGTTTTGAACCAAACGAATTAGTTTGTGATTATGATTCAACTTCAACAACAGAAAGGCAATCAACGACAGTAAAAGATTTGAATGAGTGGAAATTAAGTCACGTCATCACAACTACGTCCACGTCGACCACAACTCCTGCACCGTTAACAAGCAGCAGTACAACCGAACCACACGAAACAGAAATAAGTAATAACATAGATGTACCAACGAAACCGGCCATCGTTCAAAGCACCAGCACTACCAGCACCACACGCCCCAGCCGCGTCCCCTCCGTCCGTCCCGCCGCCCCCACCTGGCGCCACGCCCCGCACCAGCGTCCTCCTCTTGTCATGAGTTTCCCACAACAAAAACCAAAAGTAGATGATTCCAACGAAGTCATTGTGAAAAATGCATACAGGCAAGACAATTCCGTAATCATACAATGGGACTCAGATGTTGCTAATATACTCGGCTTCCGCGTCGTTTATCGACTCTTCGGTGACAAAAGCTTCAAACAAGGACCACCTTTGGAAGCCAGCGAAAGAGAATTCAAAATTAAAAACGTTCCATCTCAGGTGCGTATACCAATATAGATTGAAATAGATGCTTTCTAAATGCAGAAAAATTGTGCATTTTACTAACAGCAGTTTTTGGATTTTACAGGAATGTATCGTGGTCTGCGTGATCTCCTTGGAGGAGGTTCACGTGAGTCCAGAGACGGTGCCATATTCTCAGTGCCGTGAGGTGCGCACCGTTTCCGCCGCCGCCTCTAATATGGACAAGATCACGATAGCGGCAAGCGCCGCCATCTGCGGCACCATCGTCGTGGCTGTACTAGTATTCGCCGCGGCGTCGCGCCGCCGATCTCGCACCGTGCACCGCCTGCACACGCAAGCTCCCGACAAGATGCCCAACCCTTGCTGCGGCGGTCTCACCGGCACGCCGAGCCCCAGCGGCCCACTCTCTTCGTTAGCTACGATCGGCGCATTTGGAAAGCAGCGTGAGTGGGATCAAGTGTCGGCTTATAGCGCACGTTCGATCCCGCGTGCACGGTCCTATACCGAACCGGCTCCTCCGGACCCATTACCGGGTCGTCCTGGAAGAGCTCGTTCCCTCGCTGATGGTCAATCACAACATAGCTATTCCCATTCCGGCCGATATGGAGTGCCTGGCTACCCTAGTAGCCTTCTAGGATCACGAGCTGGTAAGTTGAACTGTCGCTTTGATTACTTCTTCGTTTCACTTCCGGCTTTTACTTGATTTTTTCACGGTTTTGAATTGCACGGTGTTATTATTATGATCTTCTAAACAAATGCCTTTAACTTTTAGATTTGCGACAATCACGTCAGTCCTTAGGAGCAGCATCGGAACGTGCCTCACGTTTGTCGCTTAGCGGCGCAGCAGGCGGGGCCACGGGCGGCACGGCGGGTTCCCGGCGCAGGCCGCGCTCGAGGTCGAGGCCCGCCAGCCGATACAGCGTCGGATCCCTAGGTATGGGCTACTGCGACACTTCCGACAACTGGACTGATCATGATATGGACATCTACATGGCGCGGAACCCGACGACTCGGAGTGGACTAGTGCCTTTATAGCGTGCAAGGGACACGGCGCGGGGAGACTTGACATGTCGCGAGCGCTCCTCGCCCTCGCGCAGGGCTCCCGCGGGCTATACCTCGTGGTGCAGTCATAGCGCCCGCGCAGGCCAGCGCCCGCATACACACTCTCGCCGACACAGCCATGAGAAGACCAATAGACGTGCGCACGGGCACTGCAACCGACTCGCGGCTCGCAGCCAGTGTGTCCGCTATCCGATAGAATATTGAGTAAAGTGTAATCTTATTGTTACCTACTAGAAAACTTTGCGATCATGTACAGTTGACTAAGTTTCGGTATACTTATGTACGTATGTAAGTAAGGATTGTAAATTCTATGGTGAAGATTTTAATTGAGGTTAAATTATTAGTGCTGGTTTTGACTAGTTAAATTGTGGTCTAAGATCATACAAATAATTTGTGAATCAAGAGAGAAAAGATTTCTCATTGGCATGCAATTCATTTTGATAAGTGCCTCTTACTATTAATTTAAAATAATGTTGTATGATTTTTTTTTTTTAAACTTTTGGTTAGTGTAAACTAGTCACAATATTTTGCTAATTCACTGTAGAGACATCAATTTACTATGGTTGACTAATATTATAATGTTCGCATTTTGAACACAGGGTGTTCTTATTACCACTGATTTGTATTGTATGTTACTTTTAATTCTTATGGTGCATATTCATTTAGATTTAAGATTGAATTATATTATTAAGTTGTACATATATTTTAAAATAAATTGTAAGGTAATGTAATAAAAGATAATTGTCATGATCAGGCAATTGATCAGGTACTCAACATAAAAGCACAATAATTATGATCTTTGAAAAGGACTCCTTATCCTTAAATATTATTATTGAAAGTTGTCTTTCAAAAATCAATCCTAAATGGTGCTATTTTGAAAAAGAATTAAGATATACATACTTATTTTAGAATGTTTTTATATTTAAACTTTAATGGAAATGTTTAGCTTTTACTATTATGGAAATGTTAAAATGCTTGCTCAAGATCATAAAGTAATATTTGTGTTAGATAAATTACTCATATTATAGAGTATTTTATGTAATTTTAAGTATCTTAATTAAACTATAATTTGATGGATTTATTGTACATTCATAATTGCATATCCACCTGAAAATCTCCTGATATTTCAATGCCTATGTCTTTACAAGAGCATTATGTACTTACCCTGGTACAAGAATACGATGTTCCCACCGGTACTGCAGCTCCTGACAGAACTCGTACCACAGATGCGCCAGGTAGGGCAGCCCGCCCGCGTCGTACAGTCGCGCCGCCGTCACCGACACGCGCCACACCAGCCCGCCCTCCGGGCTCGTCTTCACGTAACCACATAACTTCTGTTCACCATCCACCTGACAAAAACATATAAATAAATCGATGTCTTCTTAATGTGAAACAACTAGCGCCATCTATTGGCAAACAATATGACACCTCACCTGCTTGAATTCCACTTCTAGCTGTTCAGGATAGTTGAAAGTATTATCTTCAACTGCATCAGGGAACACATAGTACAGAAGGGGCATGAGTAGCTCATCAGCTATAGGACCCTTGAAATCTGTCATATTTCGGCTATGTCCCATGGCAGCCTTCACTAACTTAGATATAGTAATCGGAGCTTCAGTGATCTTATTGAGCGGATTCACTAGTCCCAAACTTTTACTCAACCCCAGAGTGTCCATAAGAAGGTTATTATTATCTAATAAATCCGTAATTTTATTAATGGTTTCAGATAATTGACAGTTGAAGGTATCCCTCATTTTAAGGGTAATTGTCCAAGTAGGGGCCATTAGAGGATCAATTTCAGAAAATGTAGAAGAATCTACTATAGCACTTTCACGGAACTTTGGCCAGATAGCATTGAGCAATACACTATGAATGGGGTTTTTTTCAGATCCGAAAGGAAGCTCTATCAGTTTTTTCACATCAAACCCGTCTATTGATAGAAACTCATTTGACTGTGTTGTCTTTTTCCAGGCAAATGCATCCACTTCTCTTAACTCATAAGAAAACTTTGTAGAAACTACAACAGCATCCAGGGCTACTGGCGATGAAATCTTAGATTTAAATAAGCCTACAAGGCCACTCAAATGTGAGCATTGATTTGAAATCCTTTTCAAATGAATTGTGTCAAAACTAACTTTATGTTCACTGTCCTCATAGAATCCTAAATATGTTTGCTGCCAGTGTTCACGTATTTTGACAAAGAAAGGCACACCACAGTCTATGTTAGCAAAAGCAATATTTGCAGTGCTCATCACAAGCTTTATTAAATTTCCATCAACCAATGGCATACTCGGACACAGCATTATATACCGTTTTAAACCGTACCAGCTGGACACTGGAAAAGGACTTCCATCGAGGTCATCAATAAAATTAGTGGTTGACTCCCAAATACCATTGTGCAACTCTAATAAAAAAGATTTATCCTCTGACTCCTCTGAGTTCTCTGCAGACTTAGCAGGATCTAGTTTGTGATAAGATAGTATAAATTTGTTGCCCTGGAAGTAAATTTCCTCCGATTTGCTAGACCATTTCTTTGTGTACTCTCCTGATTGTTTATCTAAAGTTGATTTAGACAGCCGCCATTCATTTAATACCTCTTCTATACGAGCAATAAACACTTCCCAATCTGATACCGTCGTAAAATCCTGATGGTAAATATCATATTCATCTATTTCTTCATTCATTTTTGTTTTGAAAATGCAATGAATGGAGTAACAAACACAAAAAACAAACAGCTGTTGGGTTTGGCACTGACAAATGACAATTGGACAATGACAACCCAACAACTGCCAAATGTCATTATAGTAACATCACTATTCACTGCGTTGCGCGTACATTTTTCTACATTTTTATCATTTGTTAACACCATGGGACTAATAAGTACTAATTATAAGATCAGTCGGAACAAAAAGAAAACAAAAGGAAAAACTAAAGAGGCGACGAGTCCCTGAGCTCATGCAAATGGTCACATCCATACATGTTGGCAACACTTTTCAAAGAAAATGGGACGTGCGTGTGGTTTGAATTGGAAGTCACTAAATAGACAAAAATATGGGTGGGAAAATATATGTAACGCACTCACTCAAAATATTTTACTGATATATATTGCATTAAATGGTACAGGAGTCATTAAAGTATTCAAGTTTAAGTACCTACATTGCGACTTCGTGAATGTGAAAGTACAGTCTGTCTATAAAGTCATGAAATTAATGTTTGAGGAACTAACATTATTTAAAAGTAGGGCAACACTAAATCAAAGTACTTCTAATGTCATCGGCTGTCATCGACTTGTTTTGTAACTCGATATTTATTGCATTTTTATTGCTTTTCAAATCTAAGTGGATTAAACCTTGAAGAAACGTGTTAAATATGAAGAAAACCAATCGGAGTGGAGCTCAAGAAATTATTTTTAAAGTGTATCAGCGATGGTTGTCTATAACACAAAGCTGGACAAATTTTATCAAATTTGGATGATGTTTATGCTCGAACAGCAGCTATGACAGGTATGTAATCGTGTTACTGTTTGTTTTTTATCTACCAGAAGTAACAAATATACCAAATATACGATTTTAATACTAAAATAAGGATTGTTTACATTGCGCATTTTTAGGTTATATTGCAAATTTATGTAGGCCATATTGTAGTGCGACTAAAATTTTTGATACTTTTTGGTGATCAAATTTACTGCTGATTTTAAATCTGAATAAGTTATATCATGTCTGAAATTTAAAATAGGGAGTATCTATTTTCTGTTAGTACAATTATTAATTATTTAAAACTTTATTTCAGGAAAATCTGAGAGTACAATATAGCGTATTGTAGATGAAGGCTATAAAAACGATGGCTAATTCGGAACCCCTGGCAAACACAGATCAGGCCTTCCTAAGAAAGAAATTGATGACTTCAACATATGTGCTCTTCGACAAAAGATTCAATTCTTATACTCGGTGAAGAAAGAGGAACCAAACTTAAGGAAACTTCAGGTAGTTGCCAAAACAGATCTGGATTTTGAATTTAGCCTGGAACTCCTGCGTAAAATTTTGAAATCGATTGGGTTTTCTTACAAGAAGTGTCAAAATAACAGAACAAGAATATTTGTAATCAGATGATGAGAGTAATTAATTATTATGTTACGGGATATTTTTCATTAATAAAAAAAGTTTTAAAAATATGTATGGACATTTTTCTTTTATTTACTCATATATTACTATACTATTTATGCTATCTGATCAAGCAAACTAATGAAGGTCGCATCTTTGGTTTCTGTAGTTTTTTAAATAAGATCTACGGATTTTACTACTTAACCTTTTCTATCTAGTTTAAAAAAAAGCGTCTCCGAGTAAAAATTGGTTTCATTAAAATCAAGGTTCATCAATGTTTGCTTCTAGTACAAAATAATGTTCTAGTATCAAAATCAATTTAGTCACACTATACAGGGTTGCTAGGTGCACGACCGCAGCGCCCTCAATATTTTTCATGACTTTATAGACAGACTGTACTACTAAAATCGTAGACAGAGAATAGTCTGTCTACGACTAAAATGGTACAATGGTTGCCATAGTTACCAAAAAGTAAACAAATAAGAATCAATTGCAAGAGCAGTGTACTTTTCGATCTATAATAAAATTATGTTTAGAGGTGATAATCCTCATTCTTTGAGTTATGAACAGCAAGCTAAGTTCATTCAAGATCGAATTACAAATGTGGAGAAAAACTTTGGGGAACTTTGTGTTGCGTTTGGTGACTATACAAGAAAAACGGCAAGGTGAAATAAATCAAAACAAATATGATTAGACATTCTAAAAAAACATATGTATTTCTAATTAAATTTGTTCCTTTTTCTACCTACTCCTGTAATCTGTGAAGGATTAAGCAGAGGTACCTTAACCACCCACATTACGCCAGCCAGTTATGCTTATGACCCATGTAATAGGCTAGAAATAAATTCTTGGATAATGCGATTTTTTGCTACACCACTTTACTGAAGTTTAATCGTACTAGGGACTCCCTTACAGACTGAGTGGCCTGACTTTAGAGAAAGTACGTACCTTGACTCCCGTATAGAGGGCAAATAACATTTTTGAAATGTCTTTAACAAAAAGATATTTTGGAATGTCTGTTTCTATAAATAATTTATAATCGGTCTTATTTAAGCTGTAACACTATTTTTAGAAAATGTTTTTAGTAACTTTTTAGACCTATGTATCCTGCTTATAGTATGAAGTTTCATTAAAATCGGTTCAGTCATTTGGGAAAATATGGACTTGAAAATTTGTATGAAATGTCGTAAGGCGTAAACGCTCATAAGCGAGTTCCAAACAGTTTTTAAATATCGCAATCAATTGAATGTACCATTATTTCGATTCAGAAAAATGTGTTGAGTATTTTCGAAGTAACGTTACATAGAACAAACAAACGTCGATGAAACAAGGGTCGATGTAAAGTTTTCGATATAAAGAAACAGCGAACAAAAAAAGCGTTGATAAAACGTAACGTCGCATTCTCAAGGCATCGATGTAACAATTTTCGCAGAATAGTATTTCGAACTCACATAGGGTACCCAATATAGGTAGGTAAAACTGCAATATGATACAAGTTAAAGTACCTATTCCCGATGTTTTTAAATAGATTGCGCGACATGGGAGATGAACTAGTAAAAGTTCTAAAGGACTACGCCAATAATGAAATCGTTAACAAATCTTTAAGTAGCGGCTTAGATAATTTGTCTACTACTTTAACAGCCATTGAGGAGTACCGGAATTGCGAAGTACAGCGTTTGGAAGCCAAGGTAAAGTTACATGCACCATTGGTGGTTGATTGAAAATTGCTCACCTACAAAGTTCCTACTTCCTATTGTTCCACCTTGGAAATTTAAGAAATAAGTATTAAATCTATACTAATAATAAAGCTGAAGAGTTTGTTTGTTTGCTTGAACGCGCTAATCTCAGGAACTACTGATCTGTCCGATTTGAAAAAATATTTTATTGTTAGATAGCCCATTTATCGAGGAAGGGTATAAGTTATATATCATCACGCTTCGACCAATAGGAGCGGAGCAGCAATGAAAAATATTGCGAAAACGGGGAAAATCTGACGCAGACGAAGTTGCGCGGGACAACTAGTTATTCATAAAGCTCTTTATTGCAAAGCATTACATAAGTATCTAATGCTTTGCAATAAAGAGCTTACATGACTTATTTTTATCCAAAAACCGATTTATGTTTACTTAGGTAATTGGCGAGCTGTGCCAATACGAGACAATTTGCAAGCATGCCAGGGAGGAATTGAAGCACACAATGAACGTACGCGAGAAAGAGCTGGCACGCAAGAAAGTGCTAGACAAAGCCAGGGAGAGGCAGCCTTTTAACAGACAGCAAGTTGTACGTTACAGTTACTATACCTGTATAGTTACATCCATTTGCTATACATAGAATTCTAAGTAGATAAAGTATGCACGAGTACGCGGCTAGCCGCATTGCGCTACACGATAGTAATTCTTCCACAGGGTACCTACATACTATGATTATAATTAAAACCAATGGCCTTCTTCGCTGGTTCATATTACCTGCTGACTGCATTATATTGTTTTTACATTCAGCACCTGTTGTGTTTAAGTAGGTATAAACCAACTATAACACTTTAATTAAAAGACAGTCCGCTATTTTTAATGAAAGAACGAGGTAACCCAAAAACTTTTCTATTTTTGGCCACTAAGTAACACCAGCTTATTATAACATCACGCCAGTATTCCCCAAGGGGCAGGCTGTCGTATGCACGAACTTCCTGCCTAAATATGCAAATTCTGTTTTAGACTTATGCAGAATCTGAGTTAGTAAAGGCTTCGGCGGAAATGTCGCGGACTGCCAAAGGCTTGAGTGAGCAAACGGAGTTCTTCGAGCGACGCAAACTGCAGCAGCTGAAGACACTTTTGACAGATTTCGTCATGATTGAAATGACCTTCCACGCGAAGGCAGTGGAACTGCTCACCGTTGCTTATCAACAGATCGATGATATTAATGACAAGGGTGACTTGGAGGTAAGTTCGTGGGTACCTACATGATGTTTGACCGTTATCGATTATTTTGTTATCATCTTTCTCCTGCCCTTATTCCAATTTAATTGGGGTCGGCGCAGCATGTCTTGTCTTTCCAATACTTCTCTATTACTCGTCATCTCTGAATATGAAAATAAAAAAAAATAGATCCTGCTTACTTAATATACTTACATACTTATTAATTTAGATGTTTTTGGCTCAGTTATTGGTAGACAAAAGCACTCTGATATGTTGTATTTTAAAAGGGCAGGCTTGCCTAATAGCTTACGCAGTTGCAGATTTACCAGCAGGCTGAGTAAGCTGGAGCCTAGGGCGGCAGATTTTTGGGGCGGCAAATTTGAGTTTTATTTTTTCTTTCCTCGTAGAAATCAAAAAGATTTCTGCATGGTGGTTTTCTGCTTTTCATTTTTGAGCTTTGATAAGCTCAAAAATGAACACAAAAATTATTTTACGTGGAAATTCTACGAAATTGTTGGATTGTAAAAATAATCTAGGACATGAAAATTGAAGAGGCAATGGCGGCAAAAACTTTACAGTCTATACCTTGAAAATTGTACCACTGAGCCTACGCTGGAAGTCCAAAAATCAATCCAAGTCCAAAAATTGTACCTAAATGACTTTCTAATTTTATATTTTTTCTGTAAAGCGTTTGAATGCAGGTCTTTCAGATAACGAGGATCAAACGGTAAATATTATTTGATGTTAACTTATTCATGTCGCTTCACATTTTATAACATTTGTTCATTGACCATACAGAACTTTAAAAGAAAATTGCGTTCGCCGGAGAAGCAAGCGAACCCCGGAATGTCAGCACGATCATCTTCACTCGCCTCGCTCATGAACCAGCAGTCCCCTAATAACGATGAGTACTTTGCGGTTAGCATCACACTCATTTAACATCTACTAATAAGCATGTTTCATCTATATTTACATGTGTGGCCAGATATGAACTTCCTGTCTAGATTTTGCATGTCGGCAGCTTGTATCTAAAATATAATGGGTATAGTAGGTGCACCTACACTATTCCAACGTACTATCGTTGGTACCTAGGTATTTTTTATGAAGGAAAACCTTGATTGAACCTATTTCGCCTCTTTCTGATTTAGTGATAGGTAGGTACTTTAAACTAACCCGCAGGAAAAATGAGGACTGTGATAACAGTAGAAATGTCTCCTGGGTACATGTAATCTTATAGCTGACGTCTGACCGACTGTGGTTTACTAAACTAGTGTGCGGTTGGCATTATTTTTATTTGAGATGTGTTTGCTCTTGACTCTAGTCTAGGTCAGAGATAACGCATTGGAATTTTTTAGCAGCTATGATGTGATCGATATTCACTAAAACAAAACTATAACTGCTGTTGATTATTCTAGTTGTGCTTTTGTATGTAAATTGAAAGTCTGAAAAGACTCCTAAAACTTCTAAGAGGTGCTTTGATTGCATCTAAGTAGGTACCCTTATGGGTTTTATCAATATAATGGACATAGCGTTTTTATCGGTTGGTTATCGACAACGGTACCAACCCACAGAACTGTGCATGAAGAAAACCGTTAAGGTGGAAGCGACAGGGTGGACCGCGAAAATCAAATTTTCTTACGGTTTTTGCAATTTGCCCGTCAGTGTCAGGTTATATGTTGAACAAAATATGATATGCGGCCGTAAAACATACGTATTTATATAATTCTAGTCACTAAAATCATCAATACAACACCTTTAATTTCATTTAATCCCAATGAATGACTATTTCATGAAAAAGTCATTTTAAGGGGGTTAAATGAACTTAAAATGGTTGTGTTGTGATTATAACTCAGTAAAGCCATATTAGTTACGGCCGTATGATATTTTATTCAACATAAAAACTGACCGGAAAATTGCAAAAAACGTAAGGAAAAAGGCCGCCCTGTCGCTTCCACCTTAAAAACCTTCATACTGAACAGTGACATACCTGAGGAATAATATTAATATCACATTTTTATTACAGAGTGTCCGAAAAGCGAGGTCGCCAGAAAAGTATGGTAATTCGGGAATGGCTAGATCCAGCTCGTTAGCCGCTCTCATGAATAATTCACCGAACAAAGAAAACGATGAAACATCCGTAATATGGCCTTTTATTTAATCTGTTTTAATGGAATAACATCGCAATGAACCCATGATAATCCATTTTATTTAATACAGGAATCTGAGGAAACTGAAGATGAAGACTCTTCTGAAGAAACTGAATCGCGTTAAGTTTAATTATAATGTGTGTGTTTGTGAGAGAGACATATTATTATTTTTTAAATACATAAGAAATAATAATTTTATCTTACTCAAATATCTAAATATAAATACACTGTTTTTAAAGGACTCGTTATTTTACTAAGAACTATTAGTATACTTCTGTGGTTCCCACAAAGCACTGCAAAAACTATTTTTACTATTCAGGTAACTTAATAATGGAAATATCGTAAATATTACATAGACACAATTTATTTTGTACATTTTCATTTTACTTGAGCATAACATTTTTTTAGTTATAGGTTCCTATAAATAGTAGGTAGCTACAGGATTTGCACATGAATGTAATTTGAGTGGCGAATACAAATACGATTTTTACGGCATACTATCTATAAACAAGTCAAAGTGATTACTTGAGTAAATGTCATTATTTAAGATACAATTTCTTGAAGTTGGAACTGCATAAGTTAGAATTTCCTAGCTTTGCTTTCGTTGTCAATTCTTATTACTCGTTTAAATTCTTGTTTATTGCATAAAAAAACAAGCACAAGCAGTTACTTTGACTTGACCACAAAAATCTGCCAGCTGTTATTACAAAGCCATGCCCATAACTATATTTTTTGATGAAATATATTGGCGTTCATAGTCGAAAAAATGAAAAAACAATGGCATGAGAAATTGTAATGCCCTTCAAATTATATCCCTTCGTGTCGTGCACGCGATCTTGTGTATCCCGTATCGTTCCGCGCCAGGCACTGTACTGATCAATATTCACCCTCTAGATACCAAGCCCTGTTTATTCTAGTAACAAAAACATCAAATATGTAATACAACACAATTTAATTACAAAATAAACAAACATACAAATAGTTGCACAAACTCAGATACATCCACTGTGCTTAGTAAAATCTTACAAGAATCCAATTGTCTGATCACTCCATATTGCTTTGCTTTTTGGTATCTATATCCACTTCTCATAAATTAGACAACTACTAGCGTACTATGTAATAAAGGAACACTTCTAATATCTTAATCCATTCAGTAGATATCAATATCTTTGAACAAACTCCATGTCATTAACTCTAGTAAATTTTACTGTTAACTCTATTACATTCACTAATGGCTTAATGTGACATGATGTACCTTATTGTAAACTTACCAGTCTAACAATCCAGTAGTGAATACAGCAATACAACTTAGCATATTATTACTAGAATAAGGTACTTTAATTACTCAAGTAAGTCCATATGTTACAGTCAAAACTGTTAATTGGACAAAACCGCTATCCACCCATGTCAGTCGAAACCTTTATTAAGTTAAATGGCGTTTTCTTTATTAAAAATATTTTGTTTGAGAATGCCTCAGTTATACCTAGAATTATTACTTGAGTTTAGATTGGTGAAATCGGGTCTTAAATTGTTAGTTATTGTTAAAATTGTTTTAACCCCTCAAAAGTAGTTTTAACTAGTTATGTAACAGTTTTGACTGTGACACATACATGGTATTCAAAAACAATATTTGGAACAAATTGTTTAATAATGAAACACCTGTCCTTGTATTAGATCTGTATTGATACCATATAAACATCAATTGCTTAACTTTCCAAAGAAACATAGTGATTGGTGTTACAATCCATGTAATTTATTGTAGTTAATGCCTACACAAATATGGAGTGAAATTGGCTATGGGCCCCTTTCATGCCTTTTTACTTATGTTTAAATAATATTATCTTATCTATAGTGGGTGGTCATATACATAACAATTATAAATACATGTGCCACATAATCATTTAGCCCCTATAGAGTTACATCGCCTATTTATCTTTATATATGCATTTTAGTATTTAGTTTGACATTACATGGTAAAAATGACATGATTCAGGCACAAAACTATGTGGTGTGATTGTTACTTCTAGGATCACTGCTATTTTATGACTATTTTTCGTTTTCAACACCGGCTTGTGTCATGAGGTCTGTGATGTTTTTCTCCAGTTCATCCACACGGGTCCCCATCTCATCTATCCGGTTGATGATCTGATCAGACATACTTTGGAATTTGTCTTGCATGTTTTGTAGGAGGGACTGCACCTGAGAAATTAAAATTAATCAAGATTAGTTAGGATTTTTTTTCCTTTATGTCTACCAGACAGATGCACCCATAATGTAAAACAGGCAGCTAAGATAGACTTCTGAAGAGAAACATGACTTTATTTAGATTTAATTGAAAACTGTGTAGCCAAGTTATATTAGGAACTCTGCATAGTACATCTATTCTTTTCAAAATAAAAATCTCCACTTGGTGATCAGTTCAATTGAAAGACATGCGCAATTGTAATGTGATAGATAAATAATAGATTTTCTGACCACCATTATAACTAGAAGTTACTAGTATGTATGTAGATACTACTTGTAGATATTTAATCTTATTCTAAAAGAAATGAGTAACACAACCCCAATAAACCTAAAACAAGCATCAGCTTTAAAAATGCAGTAAAGTTAATTTGGAAATCATTATTGTTAAAGTCATTACATAATTAATATTTTCAGCCGGATAGCCTCACTAGGAAATAAACTGCAATGCCATACATTATTGCGTCGTATCAAAACCTAGAAACTCGTAAAATGTTTAACAGTTAAGTATGTTCATTAACAAAGTGGATACTCAACTCACATATTGTGTCACCTCTTGCATGTTTTTAGGATCATTTCCCGGTGCCGTGTATGTGCTCTCCACGTCAGTTGTTGTTGTTTCTGTATTTGGTTCTGCCATCGCTCAAATTCTTCTCTCTTATAACCGAATTGCAGCCTTGTTTTCAAATCAATACTTTCTGCGTTTACGCACTCGTAACAAAATATTTAACACACAGAGAGTGCTTTCACGTCGAAATTCTAGCGATAACTGAGTCAAGTCGACTTTCAGTGTAACTTAAATTAAAATTCAACTTCTAATAAAAATAACTAAAACATTGCCTAGCGAATTGATTGACAAAACAAAATGACATGACGACATGACACGAAGAATTCAAAACCTGGAACAACAAACATTACTCTTGACAAAAAGTGGATGTTTTTTTTTCTGTTCTTTGTTAGCAATACAACAAGGATAGCTCATGGTAAATATTCATGTTTCATGTCACGAAACGCTTCGCGGACATGGAAAATCTTGTCCATAGACAATGTCGATCGTACTATCATGTAGTATTTAATAATTCCATTCTGCTCAATACGCCTTTTCAGCTTGCTTTTAGAGATTTGGGTGCGGGCATAAGGTGGTTTGGGGAATGATTCATTTTCCTTTCTCCATACATTTATTTTTGAGAGACTGGAATTATTTCTTCGAATGTTTGGTAGTAGGACATGTCGGTTTCCTCGATGATTTCTTTCATAATTTTGAGATGAGAGACAGTGAAAAACAAAATACGCATAGTTGAGTGCCTGCTTAGTTTCAAATCTTCGAACCACGATCCTTTAACGCCTTTTCCCAACTATGTTGAGGTTGGCTTCCAGCCCAACCGAATGCAGCTGAAAACCAATATTTTACATGGAGCGACTGCCTGTCTTACATCCACAACCCAGATAGTGCTGGGTAATAAGATAACCTTTGGTAAGACTGGTTTTCAGACTTTCGAGCCACTGACTACCTGTAACGACTTTCAAAGCTTTAGATCTACAAATGGCAACCGGGACCAACAGCGCGGCATGGAGGAATCTCGGTAATGGGGGGTCACCCATCCATTGACCAACATAGGCAAGCACGGCTTAACCTGAAGATTGATCCGAGTGGCTGCTATTATTTAGCCACGTGCTCTAGTTGGTTAGTCGGGTCCAATTGCACCTAACAATTCCATGCATTCCCAAGCAAAAAAGCAATGGACATAATGTGGGTGGTCTATGTTTTCTGTCAACAAGTCGAATGACTGTATAGGCAGTATTATGGTTGAAAAACTATAGCCTGCTCGAAGGGCGAAAAAAAAAAAAAAAAATCGAATGACTGTCAGTTACACTCAAGTCAATGTCAAAATGTCAATTTCAATTTTCCGTTTTGCTATTTTGTTCCCGGTAAACTTTTAGAAAATATTGTTGTCGCATTTATTAGTCATACGTTATTACTATTATAATGCAACCATTAACAATGAATTCTAAAGGTGATATCCAAATTGATATAAACCAAGTGAGAATCGATATTTTACATGGCATTCGTGAATGCACAGACCGAGGTCTTACACAAACTGCTAAATGGCTTGCTGAGTTAAATTTCTCTCTTAAAGATCATAAAATTACATATGAGCACCCTCCAACTACCTACGATGACGGTATTTCGCTTGAAGAGAAAGAGGCTTACACCCTCGCCAAAACTTATTTTGACTGTCAAGAATATGACAGGGCTGCACATTTTTTAGAAAACTGTGTAAGTTCCAAATGTGTTTTTCTTCACAAATATTCCCAGTACATGTCAAGCGAAAAAAAGCGACTAGATAATGCTACAGATTTAGGTACAGAAAATACAGAATCTACTCAAGTGTTACTGGATTTGCTTTCCTATTTCAAGGTAAATGAGTCTGACTGTCGCTGTTTATTATCTGCTGCACTTGCGCTAGTTTTTTAAAATATCTTATTAGGTAATTTAATCTTCAGGCAAACCGTAGCAACCTAGATGGATATTTGCTGTACTTAGAGGGTGTGGTATTGAAAAAACTAGATTTGCGGAGTCAAGCAGTGACAGTGCTGCAGGCAGCCGTGGCTGCTGCTCCTACACTCTGGGCAGCATGGGTGGAGCTTGCAGGCCTCGCTAATGAGTATGAAGCATTAGATTCACTTCAACTCCCCAAACATTGGATGATGTATTTTTTTGCTGCACATGCTTTCGTTGAGTTGAAATTATCGGAGCAAGCTTTGGAAGCCTACATGGTGTTGGTTACAGCGGGGTTTGAGAAGAGTACATATGTTACAGCACAAATGGCTATTGCTCACCATGATAGAAGAGGTAATTGTTGTAGGGTTACTTATATAATTTTCAAATAATTACTTAATCTGATTATTTTAAAATATTTTGACTATCACCAAAAATATTAAAATGCACTTAACAATATTTTTGCTTGAATGTTTCAGATGTGGACTCTTCACTGAGTTTATTCCGTGAACTGTACCAGAATGACCCATATCGACTAGACAACTGGGATGTGTATTCTCACCTACTTTATCTTAAAGAAAAACGAATGGAACTTGCAAACTTAGCGCAGAGGGCCGTTTCAATAGACAAGTATAGAGTTGAGACATGTTGTGTTATTGGTAAGTAATTTTAATTGATAACATCCATCATGAACTCTGTTTATCTAAGTCCACAGCAGACTAACCAGAAGTATAGTGAGATACAGTCAAGCCAAAACTTTGAGAAAATATCAATATAATAAGAAAGAAAAACAATTTCAATGGGAAAATGTTTTATTTGACTTACAGGCAACTACTACAGTTTGAGAAGTGAGCACCAAAAAGCAGTAGTGTACTTCCAAAGAGCATTGTCTTTGGATCCTCAGTACCTATCTGCATGGATACTCATGGGACATGAGTTCATTGAACTACAGAACTCTAATGCTGCAATACAGTGTTACAGACAAGCTATTGGTAAATAAATAAACATAAATGACTACTGATGACTTGAACAGATGTAATTAAGTTTAGCATACTTAATCACTAATGTCAACAATATTTCTTTTAGATGTGAACAGAAATGATTATCGTGCATGGAATGGTCTTGGACAAGCTTATGAAATTCTAGGCCTGAACGGTTACTGTATATATTACTACTCAAGGGCAGCCCAACTGAAACCTGATGATTCCAGGATGTTGGTGTCTCTAGGAGAAGCTTATGAGAAAATGGATAAAATCCCTAATGCTCTCAAGTGTTACTACAAAGCTCACAGCACTGGTGATATTGAAGGAATGGCCTTATTCAAACTGGCCAAGTAAGTGCAGTGGCTCATTAATATGTTTAAAAAAAATATTAATCCTTATAAACTACCTATCATGAAGCCTTAATTACTTTCTTTTTATTTTAGAAATCCTCTTTTGCTGCATCAACATAATTATAAAGTTTGATGGAAGGATAACTGATAACCTTCATTGGTTGAACTTTTTTATGACAGAGGAATTTAGTCTTTGTTACCTTAATCGTTGAGATTAGTGTGATAAGGATATTTAATTGTGCAGTATATTATTGTTAGTAATCTCAGCTTGATTAATATGCAATACTGTTTTCAGGTTGTATGAAAAGTCGAATATGCCGAATAGTGCGGCGGCAGCGTACACTGCCGCTTGCCAGGACCCAGCCAACGCGGGGAGTAAGGAGTTACCAGCGGCGCAGCGGTACTTAGCTCAGTACTATCTCAGGTTCTCACTGCTGGACCATGCTGCTCATTATGCCTACAAGTGCTTGGAGCACGAGAGTGTAAGTTGTTTGTTTCGAATCACATATGAACGTCAAATAGTTATTTAAATGAGGCTCTATCCTCTAGTTTTAATACGAAAGAATGTGCAATGATCTTGTTTTGTTTACAAACAATAAATATAATGTGAATTATACTTGCAGACCAAAGAAGCTGGGAAAAATATTCTTAAAACAATATCAGAAAAGCGGTCATCGGCGACATCTTCGCAACCGGCAACTCTGCCTGAAGACTTGCCAGATGCCATAAAAAATGCATCAACTGTGTCGATAACACATGAAACCCCTAAAACACCACTTCCGAGCCCTAACGTGACCCCCGACAACTTCTCCACACCTGTGCTCACTCGGAAAAGCAGTAAATATAAAATGTGACATACAATTTCGAAAAAATGTAAAATGTGAAGAGACTGACTTGATATAGTGTAAGTGTACCAATATCACTTATTGTAAAAATGTATAATTAAAAAATCTCATGAATGATGTAAGTACATTACTTTTTTTCTGTCAACCTGGCATTTTTACAATTGCCAGGTTGACATTGGTTAATATTGGCAATGCCAGGACAACTTTAGAGGATAGTTATTCTGCTTGATTAGTATAGTGTTAGCAGCACGCAATCCGAATTTGTGCCTAGTCATTTGATAATATCTTGTCTTGCACTACCTGTTTGTCTTTAGGCCTGAAAGTCTGATTAAATTTCAATTCATTTTGTTTAGCTGGGAATTCCTGCATACTTTAAACAAACTGGCGAAATGTGTCTGCATCCCTCTACTCTTTTTGAATACGGGCAGAATATTTGTGGAAATTCCAGCTCTTTCTAGTTTTGATAATGCTGTATGATTACTTGATGGATCAATAAAATAAAGTAAAACAGTATGTGTAAAAAATAATAGTGATTATTTTTATTTATACAAATTAACAGATCTTAGTGCTCAAATAGTAAAAAACAATTATTTTAAGAACTAAATAAATAGGAAAGTGCATTGATTAGAAATAAAAAATTGTTCAAGTTAGCTCCTTGCAAATAAAAAATAAAACTGATTATAATCACAGATGAAGCACATAATTTGAGAGCTCATTTTCTACCTGACTAATTACAACTACATTTGCGACTGATTTCCTTTAAAACATAGGAGTATTTGAATGTTAAACCCTGACTAAGAAAATGATCAGTACAATTTTGTCAAGCAAAATGTTAAAATATTAAATAACATTAAAAATAACTTACATTTCATGTGGTGATTACAAAAAGTCAACAATACATTACTCAATAAAACTTGAAATAGTAGAATTTGTTAGAAGCATCATTCTTTGTTGGGTTCAAACATCAACAATATATTTAATTATAATGAGCAATTCATACATGGACATGAAATATATAGTTTTACTTGTATTGAATAATTCAAATGACACCAAAATGTGGACTCCTACTCATTAAAATACCCAATAATCTTATATATTTTTATCTTACATATTTTATTAATATTTTTTTGTACCGTTCCATACAATTCCAAACTTCTCTATCAAATAAGGCCAGTAACCTCTATCTATGACATCATGCGCGGCCACCTCCCGGCCACTGGCTGACTCACTGACCAAAACTTACTCACACAAGGCACCGGTTTACGAACGCACAGTTGCTGATACATTTTATGATACCTGTGTTTGAAATTTCGCATTAGACTAATAATAATGTCGGTAAATAGCTTCGTCATTTACTGGTCAATTCAATACGAATACTATCTAAATAATTTAGAATAAAGCTAAAACCAGAGTCTTCATCAATATTTCATATTACACATTTCATTAATTAATCCATTTTCACTATCCATATTCGAAATACTTTTCGATTTCTAGTTTGAGAGATTTAATACATAATATTATATAATCATTGTAAATACATATTGAAAAATTTAAGGCATATTGAGGCACTGAATTTTACAACCATAACAAGCGTGATGCATGGTGGTAGCTATGGACTGATAATGCTTAAGATACAGTAATATTCCGAATTACGACATATCTCCACTTGTAAAAGTTAAATACATGATAATTAATTAAAGAGAGCGTAATCTCGAGGTGTTACTGTATCCCCACTATGGCTAAACATTAATAAATTATTCAACTACTATACAATTGTTCAATAACATAAAATTTGTAGCTTGGTTTGTGCTTTTTGTTACGTAGTTTGTTCTTTGACATCTCACTTAGTTCTTATGTTCTCACAGAGTCCAATCAGAGGAATGGGTTCTTGGAATTTGTGAAACCTCCATTATTTGTAGACTGCTAAAAACATGATAAGGCAATTAAATATTAATTTTATCGTCGCAGACAACAGATGAGTCACTGGATTATCCACACACTGCCTGCTATGTACACATACTTAGTCACACATCTATTTCTGTGAACTACACACAAAATGTACGGAAGTAAACCCAACTATCAGTGGTTATTTCCTGTACATTTTCAGCAGATAACATTATCAAAATAGTTCATTAATGAATACATGCACTGGGTTAGCAAAATCATAGTACCTACATATGATAAATTGAATTTTAAAATGCATGTTAAAATAATTATTTGGATTGTTTGGAAATAAGCAAATCATAACACACATTTATTGGGACAGTTACTATTAAACTCTTAATGCTTACAAAAGAATGAAGATAAATATAAATATAAACTAATGTTTGGATAACAATAGAAAACAAAAGGATTTGAGGTCCATAAAAACAATAATTGATTCTACACCAAATGGCACAGATATAGCAAAATGGAAGTCAGATGCAAAAAACATCTCATTAATATGATGCACCTCACATTAGGAAACATCAATTTAATTCAGTCACATGCCTGATAGATCTGTCAATACCATATGCAAACAAATATGTTAATGTAAACAACCAACAGTTTCAAGGTCAAATCCAAATTGATATTAATGTATAACATACAATTTTCAATTTACTTCTAACTCTCAAATAAAACATTTAGTATTAAAATAGCACATTTGCATTGTTTAATGTAGACAGGTAAATGTGTTATCTGGAGTTTGTTCTATGTCATTTTCCTATAGTAGACCTCTTGTTGGTACATTTACACCAATCAAATGCCATATTTGTGGAACAATAAATTCCACCTATTTAATATATATCCCATTTAATAAATAAAAGTTTGAATGTTTCTGATGCTTATTACTCAATCATGCTTTACCAGTTCATTAGATCATCATTCTCTTACCCTTATCCGAATTCATTTGGGGTTGGCGCAGCGCATCTTCTTCCATACTTCACTATTACTCATCTCATCAGACACCACCTTTCTTGCCATATCATCCTTCACACAGTCCATCCATAGTTTCTATGGTCTTCCTCTACTCTTATACCCATCCACATTCATACTCAAAACTTTCCTCACAACATTCTCATTCCTCCGCATCACATGATTGGATAAAGATGAACATTGGTCCACAGGTCATCTCTGACCTGGATCAACAAACCTATGTTTTCTCTAGGATGTCAATAAAAATGATCTAGTCTTATAATAATAAAAAGCAATAATTCTCACCATAAATGGGTTGACTGGTATAGTCCCTGTTGAGGTGCTCCATCCCCCATTGAAGAATGGATTTTTATTGGCAAACAGATCATTGGTTGTGGTGCTTTGGAATGGATTTTTATTATTTACGATGTTATTTTCCTCTGAAATAGTGTATAAATTTATTTAGACTATGAATAATTTCAGTTACCATAAATGGTTCACCACCATTATACCTCCTGTGGATGGATCATCATTATCCAGTAAAAAGCAGGTGAAAGTTGAAACACAAATGCGAACAAAGAATTGGACAATTAGAAAAACATCAAAATGTTCTTACCCATATGTTTCATGTTTTGTTGCCTTAAAGCCAGATCTAAATCTGCCAAAGCAGCATAACGGTCATCTGTACAAGAAAAACGAAATCATTGATAACTTATTTACTCTCAGTTATAAGTATTCATAATGATTGATCACTTATTAACTCACTTGCGGGCTGGGCGGGAGGGCTAAAAGCATTGTATGCTTGTTGCGAGGTCATGGACGGAGGCGATGCAAAACTATTGTTCACATTATTGTTGAACTGACTACTGTTATAAATATTTGCTGTAGAAAAATCAACAGGAAAACTGGAAAAGAAACATTTATGATATAAGTTCCTATACCTAACATTCTGGATAGTGTTACTACTATTCTTTTGTGTAAGACTTACTCAGGTACTGAGGCTGGTGCAGCAGCAGGTACTGTGTTCAAAACAGGCCTTTGCAAATTGTTGACTGGTTGAGCTACTCTATAGCTAATGTCGTTAGCAGGTAGCAAATTGTTTACGACTTTCGCAGTTTGGACGACTGTGTTATTATTGACCATGTTCTTCGATGTTTGCGGCGAAATCGATATCAAAGGCGTTGAGCCCGAAGCGTTACTTCCGGTCTTGACTTTGCTCTTATTTTTTATCGAACTTCCATTGACGGGATTGTTACATAGAGCAGGCGAATCCAAATAATAGCGTTTCTTCTCATATTTGTCTGACATAAAATCTTTAACGCTTTGCTCATCAGTAAAATTCACACTTTCACCCTCGTAAAGGCCTAACCAAACGCGCCTGCAGTAGTCGTTACCTCTCGCTTTTATAAATTCTATTTCTTCCGGCGTGAAAGTGGCCATGGAAATGGACTTCACACGGTGAGGCGGAGTAAGGCCACGCCTGAAACATAATACAGAAATCCGTTTGTTGATCTTATTCATTTAGACAAAAGCAGAATAACGCAGAAACAATACTCACAACATTCCCGAGCATTTCGAACACACGAAAGAACCGATTGTACTGTTCACGTACGTAGGTCCCCTTTGATTGCAATCTAAACAATATTTGTTCCCATTGTGTGAAATAAGCTCACGTAAAATTTCTAAATTTTTATCGTCCTGCTTGCGACGATTTGCAGCCATTTTCGTAATCTATGTGTGGGTAATGTTTTATTTATATATATATATATGGAATGCTACTATTGAGATTGTGGTGTGAGTGCTTGAGAGTATTTTGTTGATCAATCAAATCAACTTCAAACTTCGACATTAATGTTTGTCTATGGTTGTAGAGATGCGACTGAAAGTATCGAAATTAAGGATAGCTGTTCACGAAACAAACAGTTTTGTGAACGCTCTTGTCAAGTACCTATTAGTTCCATGGCTCCGGCTGTAGAGCCAACGCCAACGCCTTTAGGCGCGGTTGGTCAAGTCTCGTTTAGTTCAATTAATGATTAGTCCAATATAATATTTCCTAATTTTAACAAAATAGCACATTTTTATGAATATACATACAGTCTGTCTATAAAGTCATGAAATTAATGTTTGAGGAACTAACATTATTTAAAAGTAGGGCAACACTAAATCAAAGTACTTCTAATGTCATTGGCTGTCATCGACTTGTTTTGTAACTCGTTATTTATTGCATTTTTATTGCTTTTCAAATCTAAGTGAATTAAACCTAGAAGATACGTGTTAAATAAGAAGAAAACCAATCGGAGTGGAGCTCAGGAAATTATTTTTAAAGTATATCGGCGATGTTTGTTTATAACACCAAGCTGGACAAATTTTATCAAATTTGGATGATGTTTATGCTCGAACAGCAGCTATGACAGGTATGTAACCGTGTTACTGTTTGTTTTTATCTACCAGAAGTTACAAATATACTAAATATACGATTTTAAGACTAAAATTAGGATTGTTTACATTGCGCATTATTAGGTTAGATTGCAAATATATGTAGGCCATATTGTAGTGCGACCAAAATTTTTGATACTTTTTGGTGATCAAATTTACTGCTGATTTTAAATCTGAATAAGTTATATCATGTCTGAAATTTAAAATAGTATCTATTTTCTGTTAGTACAATTTTTAACTATTTAAAACTTTCTTTCAGGAAAATCTGAGAGTACAGTAAAGCGTATTGTAGATGGAGGCTATAAAACGATGGCAAATTCGGAACCACTGGCAAACACAGATCAGGTCGTCCTAAGAAAGAAATGGATGACTTCAACATAATATGTGCTCTTCGACAAAAGATTCAATTCTTTTACTTGGTGAAGAAAGAGGAACCAACCTTAAGGAAACTTCAGGATTTTGAATGAAGACTGGAAGTCCTGCGTAAAATTTTGAAATTGATTGGGTTTTCTTACAAGAAGTGTCAAAATAACAGAACAAGAATATTTGGAATCAGATGATGAAAGTAATTAATTATTATGTTACGGGATATTTTTATTAATAATAAAAGGTTAAAAAATATGTATGAACATTTTTCTTTTATTAACTCATTTATTTGAACGACGGAGACCATAGATTTGTGCTATCTCATATATTACTATACGACTGCTCCAGTCGCCGCCGCCGTGCTGCTCCAAGTTCTAAGGCCCAGCAGAGGCACACACGCGCTGGGCCTTAGAACTTGGATGAGAGTAACCAAACACAGTTATTTGGCGCGCAGTTAGAAGTATTGCGACTGATAGGTATGGTTGACTAAAAGAAACAGTGTACATTTGAATTCTTTATATTTTTAAGAATGTTCTGGATATATCACTACCTTTCTCTTTTTTATTAGCTATTCGTGAGCCAAACTGAAGAGCTCTTTTAGGCAAAATAACAGCCTCTGCTAATCCAAGATTGAATGCAACCAGCCTCAACATAAGCTTGTCTCCAATACCAATCCCTAATTCTTCACTAGGGAAGCACCTGTAAATTGAAAAAGAAAATTTATATAACTAGGGAATGAATTATGATTGAGATTCAATTTAAAAAATGAGCTATTTTGGTTTAATCTCACAAGGAAAAAGTTTATTAAAGAAGTATTAACCTCAGCCATGGTTTTAACTTCAGAATATAATTTGTGAAGTCTTCATCTAAATACGGCATTCTAGGTTGTCTACCATGATCACAAATGACTCTGTTATCGCGAGCCAGATTTCTAAATGAAATTCGTTCCCAGTCTAGTTGCAATTCTTTGCTGAGACCTTGCCAGCCGTTACGTTTGAAGGCATTTCTATGCCGGATATATCCACCAAACAATTCATCGGCACCAGAACCTACTAATAAAACCTGAAAATAAAAATGTTTCATATTAAATCCCAATCTAATATTTGATTAAACAGTTTATCATTCCTGGGGTTTAACTTACCCTACTTGTAGAAGTATCTGAGCAATCTTGCCCCCTAGCAGCGAACCACAACGCTGATCCAAGACTTTCGTCTAAGATAGTTTGTCGAGGGAAAACAAGATCACCTATAGTATTCTCTTGGTGTTTTATTAGTTCCTCTTTTGGTACATTCACTTCTAGGAAGATCCACTCCCTAAAAATGTACTAAATATTGTTAGTGATATAAAATCTGCCCCTAAGATGACCCACTGACCAAAAATTCGGTATTTGATTTTTTAAACCAATAAAACATTTCATTTACAATCTCCCATCAATCACAAATAATCACCTTGTTGGACATAGTTTTTGCAATTCCTTTAATGATTGTCTTCCTGTCAGTCTATCAGGAACGTCATATGTAGCATTTTCATCTTTTTTAAATGCAACATTGATAAGGTCTATGCTTTGTTCCCTTGGCAAATATTTATCAGCTAGTAAAGCTAGTATTGTGCAGTCAAGACCTCCAGAAAATAATACTCCAACTGTACAATGATTGCAGCCATCTTCTGCATCTTTTAAACACTTTTTACATTTATTTGGCTGTCTATTCAAACGCAATTCAATGCTGTTTTCTAAAAGTTCAGTCAATTTTAGAACTGTTTCCTTTATTATAGGATGTTCTAATATTTTGTTCATAACTGTCAGTTTACATTTTATTTTTCTAGCTGCAGATTCTATGTATTTCGCTACTTCATCCTGAAAAAATAATGATAAATGAGGGTTGAAATATACTTCAAAATTAATAAATAATCAGATTAGAATCACATGGTCAAAATTATTAACCTCCTCTGTAAATTCCTCTTTCGTATACTCAAAATGAAATTCATCATCAGGGAGACTTTGTTGTATTCTCAGATGTTGTAGCCAATCTTCAAGGATAAATTCCTCAGGTGAGCTTAAGTCAACATTCCATGGACACAGCTTTATTGTGTTTGTACCCAAATTTAATATTTGAATATGTGTTGCTGGTACTTCAATACAGTCATAATTTCTTCCTAAAACATTACTGATAACAATGGATTTTTCACCTTGATGAAACAGTAAAGTACTCCTTCCGATTCTGTCCCTCATGAAAAATATCTTTTTATTTAATTTATCATAGTATATTATGGCAAATGGTCCTTTTAACGTTTTGAGTTGTTGAACAATATCCGCTTCTGACGATTTTTCCTGTGATTTAAATTGAATGTAAGTTATTATCGTAGTTGAACGTCCACTCTTACAAATATAGTATATATGTATGTACAAGCGTAAGATAAAAAGTAATTTTTGTTTTTTTTATTAATTTATGTGCTTCCATAGCATTCATTCAATAGCAAACAAGCTTTGTCAAGTTATTGCTTGCAGTTGTGAGAATGATAGGCTTAGTACAATTAACTTAGTGAAGTATATTAATTACGCGAGCGAAGCCACTAACAAAATCCAGTCTTGTAATAAAAAACACCACTAAGCCTAAATAAACATTAGGTAAAATCTTACTGCTTTATTGTTTAATTTTTCCATAATCACTGATGTATCGCTAACATTTCTGGGCCACGTTTCATCAAATATATCTCCATTATACAATAATACACCATGTTCTGTTTCTATAGGTTGAGGAGTAAGCTGTGGACCTTGCATCCACAATACTGCTCCACAGAAAAATGCATTCATACCGTCACCTAAATCCATTTCTAAGGTGTGAACGCAGTTAGGGCCTCGGTTTTTTAAGCGTTTTAAAACACTGTCGTCCTGAAAATTTGTTTATCTTAGTAAGTAAATAGAAAACGACTAACAAGGTTATTCAGCATGCTCCCGATTTACCATATTTACCTTGCTTGGTGTCTTGTTACAGAAACATATTTCACACAGTATTCCGCACATTGTAGAATCAGTAATTCTCCCAAATATTTATAATGAACTGTTGAGTTCAACGTTTTGTAAAATAAACTTTTCTAAGCACATTTATACCCTGTTTCAAAGCAAAGAGTAAAGTAATATATAGATAGGCCTCTAAGGTACACTCCATCTATATTACTATACTCTTTGGGTACACTGTACAAGCAATGTTTACATCAATGACAGTTATAGACAGCCAAAGAGTAAAATTCACAGACTAGTTAGGTAAAATTTTATAATATTGGCTAAATAGTGTTGAACAATGCATATATTTTTTATTTATCGATAAAAATGTTGAAAAGGTTAATTGTTTATTTTCCAGGGAATACATAAGCAGGTACAAGTATGTATAAAAGATGTTCTTAGTGGCTTAAAATATTATTTAAAAGGAATTAACATAGTGTTGTAAAACAGACTAACTGTTAAGTTTGGGGCGCACTGGGGTGCGCCCCAAACTTAACAGTTAGTCTGTTTATTGGGGTTTGGAAATAAGTCCAACCCCTCGCCAAAAGCGTGATCTAATTGATTTATGAGATGATAATTATCATCAGTGGTTTAGTACTTACATCTGCAAGCAGCGTTAGTAACATATATTTTATTAATCATACCATTTTTCACGCATTGGTTTAGAAGAAGAAGAAGAAGAAAAAAAGTTTATTGGCGCCATCGCCACAAGTACACACAATATTAAAGAAATAAAAACAAATAAAAAACTAGCTAGTTTAGCAGAGGTGTACATACCGTACTACCCACATTTCCACGGTAATAGGTTGGCACCAACACTTATTGCTATCAACCGGGCACAAATCCCAATTCCAGGCTATTACTGAGAACAACAATCGATAACACCTTGCCCGACTTGGGAACCAAACACAGGGAAACCAACAACATTGCAACCGGTAGATCAACCAGCGCTTCAGCGACCAGCGTTAGGGTGGTATTACACTTAGCAAATATCTTTGGCCATTTTACAGTCTGTGGTGACTCAAAGTTGTTCGTTACATTTGTTTATTCGCTGTTCGTGTACATTGGACAAAGATATTTGATAAGTGTAATACGACCCATAGTAATGTATTCTCACGATGTACTTGGCTTAAGTACTGCTGGGTAACTATTCAGTAATCTGTGGTACTGGGCACACTGTCTCAGTCTCAGTTTTGTATTGTTTGGTTGTGGTTTTTTGACGTGTTGATTTGAATTTGAATGTCATCATCTGTCAAAAAGTAAACAGAACAACACCGAAAATAATATTTTTATCTTTGAAAAATATAGGGAACGAGGTTTATTGATAATAATTATGTTATTTTGATTATTATAAACATGACGTCCACTGAAACAGATGCTGAGAAAAGTGAACAACAGCCAGAGACAGAGGGCCAAACAGAAAATGCGGAAGACGAGAAAGCTGCTCTCGATGAATATACAGCTAACCTAGAATCTAGGGTGAAACAAAAGTCTGAACTTAGAAATCAAAATCTGAATTGTATACGCCCACCAGATAATTATTTCTCTAAATTGGATTCTGGATTAAAGAAGAACACTACTTTTGTGAAAAAGTTAAAGTCTTTTAGTGCCACACAAATAGATACACTATTAAAAGATTTCAATGCCTTAAATCTTACTAAATATATCTCAGAAGTGGCGGCAGCGATCACGGAGGCTAAGCTGAAGATGTCTGATATAGCAGCTGCTATTAATTTATGTTCTGCACTTCATCGTACATATGCAGATTTTTCATCAAACTTCTTTGAAAACTGGCAAAAGATCTTGACTTTCAAAGCTACAGATAAAATAACCAACTCATCGAAACTGCGTGTCGATATAAGATTTTATGCGGAGCTTGTTGCTGTTGGGATATTTCCAAACAAAATGGGCCTGCCTTTGCTGGGCAATGTTCTTACAGTTTTAATAAATATGGATAAGGAGGAACATAACAATATACCCATACTATTGTCATTTTGTAAACACTGTGGAGAGGATTATGCTGGATTAGTTCCAAAGAAAATAAGAGATACTGCTGAGGTAACCTTCTTAACTTACATATATGTCAGTTTAACCCAAAAGGAAATCTTGTGAAAAAAACAATTAATACTTAGTGCTAAGAAACCTGCATATGTTTTTATTTATTTATTTGTTATTTATTTCAGGCATATGTATCCATACACAAAAATTATTATTACAGTAATTATGAATAAAATAAAATTACATTATACCATACATTACAACAATTACGATACAGATTGGACAATAATTTGTTTGTGTCCTCACAACCTGCCTCCCAAATCGTTGTTATACATAGCTATATATGACTTGCACGCTAGTAAAAATGGATTATTTCAACTTGGCAGTGAAAGTGTTAAAAAATTGTCTGTGTCTAAATCTTCATACTATTTATTTCAGAAACTCAATGTAACTATTCCCAGAAACCCATTCTTGCCAGCTGAAAAGCAGACCGCTGTTAGAACTCTGTTGAGAGATTACTTCGCATCACTTACCAAACATTTACTAGCAGAGAGAGCACAACTGCAAGCTCTGCATGCGGCCAATCAGAGAACTTTGCACACCAGGGGAGAGTTGTCACAGGAGAGAAAGGATCAGTTGGAACAACATCAGGTAATAATGCTTAAATAACTGGATGTAGTTTGCACTACTCCAGTTACTTGTACTGCTTCTCCAGTTGATTGATTTGTCAAAAGGGAAGTTTGGAATGGCTACAGTAGATTGAACAATGCTGGGTGACACTCTGATTTCTTATTAAGCTTTCTTATTATTTCAGGCTACCTATGACAAGCTCCTGGCTGGTGCCCAGAGCTTTGCAGAAGTGCTAGGTGAAGAATTAGGAGAAGCTGGAGAACCCCCCACCCTCACACTGACAGTGACTGAAACACAGGGCACAGTGACCATTGGTGGCAATGAAGAGTTCACCATGCAGGCCGGCACAGATCCCTGGCAAGATGAGGACACCAGGACTTTTTACACTAGTTTGCCGGATTTGAAAGTTTTTATGCCTAACCATCAGGTGAAAGAAGTGAGTATTGTAAGTAATCAACAAGACAATTCTATTATTAAGGTTGGTTTGAAAGCCATATGCATGGTTATCAGCTGGAACCTTCATCTGACACAATAAAGGAAAAATATATGATTAAATGTTTATCTTAAACTTCCTGATGATGATAAACTTACAATTAGTTATTCACCCTACCTCATATTATATCAATCACTTTTTTCAGTATTAAGAGCGTATTATTACGCCTTACGACATTTCAAATGTTTTTTTGTAACTTTTAAGACCTATGTATCCTGCCTATGTGTATTAAATTTCCTTAAAATCGGTTCAGTCACGGAAAATAAGGACTTGAAAGTTTGTACGAAATGTCGTAGGGCGCAAACACTCTCAAAGTTGCTTTGAATTCCCATCATTAGTTCAATCTATTGTTTATAATCAAAATAGCTGTCTGAAGTTACAGACAGTAAAATGTAAACCTGAGACAGTAACAGAAGAGATGTTGGATGAGGATTTGAAGGAGGACGAGCTGAGTGACAGTGAGGGACCCCCCACAGTGCCTGACATGGAGCAGGAGGAGGCACAGCCTTCTAATGTTTCTAACAAGTATGCATAACAGTATATTTATAGATCTTTTCGAAGAGTTTTTAAAACACTCTTTCTAGTTTTTTAAAAATATCACTATTGCTTCTATAATTTTACCTGACTGGTGTAGCCCCAAAGTAAGGTTTGACTTCTATGAATGTAGTTCATCGTTGTTTCTTTGGGGACAAAGAAACGACGATGAACTAGTATAATAAATACTTGAACTTCTACTGTTTGGATAAATTATATGTTGATGTAATTTGTATTTTTATGTAATTACTTTTTTATTATACAATGTTCACTAATTAAATATCTTTGTACAAAAATTTTAAAACATTCTGTCTCTGTTGCAAAATTTGTTGTAATACGTTTGTTTATTCAATTTCTAAAATAAAACCACTTTTTTCACAGATATGCTCTGGATGCTTTTTTAAATGAGCTACCAAACTGTATCAATAGGGAGTTGATTGACAATGCTGCAGTGGATTTTGTTCTGAATCTCAATACAAAGAATAATAGGAAGAAGCTGACTAGAGTCCTCTTCAGTGTTGCCAGAACTAGACTTGATTTACTGCCCTTCTACTCAAGATTTGCAGCAATACTGTACCCAGTATTACCTGATGTTTGTGCAGATTTGTGTCAGATGCTGAAACAAGACTTCAAGTATCATGTTAGGAAAAAAGATCAGATTAATATTGAATCAAAGGTAAAGATTTTTAGACCAGTGATCTTATATTTATTATGGGTGAGTCGTAAGAAAGGAAATATAATATTTTTATTCATTTTTCTTGTTTGCCTTGCAGATAAAAGTGGTGCGTTTCATAGGCGAATTGGTGAAATTCAGTCTTTACTCGAAGATGGAAGCTCTGTACTGTTTGAAAGTTCTCTTACATGACTTCAAACATCATCATATTGAAATGGCGTGCAACCTCCTCGAGACATGCGGCAGATTCTTGTATTGTAACCCAGATACGCATCAACGCACTATGATCTACCTACAGCAAATGATGAGGAAAAAGGTAAAACAAAACATTATTTACTTAAAAAATATGTTTGGCTTTAAAATAAACAGAAAATTTATAAATAACTTTAATTTCAGACTGTATCAGCTCTAGACTCACGTTACGTTACGCAAATTGAAAATGCTTTTTACTACGTATGTCCACCCGAAGCTCCAGCTCAACCCAAGGAGGAAGAGCCTCCCATGCACCAGTTCATAAGGAAAGTACTCCATGAAGACTTGCAGAAGAGCAATGAGGAGAAAATACTAAGACTGATGCGGAAGCTAAACTGGGATGATCCAGACACTGCAGCTATTGCTATACAGCACCTAGCGGGTGGCTGGAGAGTGAGGGCCAGTGCCAGGAGAGCCCTGGCCAGGCTGACGGCTGAACTGGCCGCGTGGCAGGAAGCCGTCGCCCCTGCCGTAGTCGACACCATACTTGAAGAGATCAGAGTCACCATGGAAGATCCTCATCCCAGATATAATCAGAGAAGAATAGCCACTGTCAGATACCTTGGAGAGCTGTACAACTACAAGCTTTTAGATTCCCGCGATGTGTTCACCGTTTTATACTCTTTTATAACTTTCGGAGTAACAAACGATCACAGTAACGTTTCTCCTTTCGACCCTCCAGACAATGTGTTCAGAATAAGATTGGTCTGTGCCCTCCTCGAGACTTGTGGCGCTTATTTCAACAGTGGCTCTAGCAAAAAACGACTAGATTACTTTTTAACATTCTTTCAAAACTACTACTGGTTCAAGCAATCAGATCCTTATTGGACTGATGACAACATGTTTCCTATTTATGTGAAATACATTTACCAAGAATGTTTAACGACTCTTAGACCTAAGCTGACTTTGTTTGCTAGTTGGCAAGAATGTAAGGATGCGATAGAAGAGTTGCGTGTAACATTGTACCCAGAGCTAGGCGAGGAAGATATGGATAACGATGATCAGGGCGACGATAGCGTCAACGAGGGATTGGATACTATTATTGAGACTGATGATGAAACAGATAATCCTCAACTTCCTGAAGAAAGTTCTGATGAAGAACCTAACACCGAGAATACTGGGAATGACGAAAGTGAAATCCAGCAAAACGACGATATTGCTAACGAACCCAGGAGGCCAGGTCCCAAGCCTGTGAGTTGTTTTAGGCCTTTTTTTAGTTAGAGAGTCATCTTGGCCACCATTCATCAGGGGCGAGCCAAGGGTTATGTCGGACTTTAACCGACTAAAAACTCACTGTTCATACTACTACCTTGTGCCGGGGGCCCGGGAGATACAAGTACATTCGCGTGCACCCTCGACTGGTATCAGCCCGCCATCCCCAGCAGGCAACATCAAACATAAATAGACCTGAAATTAACATAATTAATATATTTTTAGGTTGAAGATGTTGAGTTTGAATCAGCTTTCGAAAAGATGGTAATGGAAAATATAGCGGAGCGACAACGAGAGACTCGGCCTCAACAGCGAGACATAGCCGTGCCCATGACCTGTCGACAAACCACCAAGAAAACTTACGAACAGTTGTTGGTATGTAATGTAAGTCAATATACAATGGAGCAAAGGAGTAAAGATCGCAGCATGATTTTATGTAGTTTCTGCATTTGTGTCTATTGTTATCACTTAGTGATTGACTATGTATAATGTTAATAATGATATACTTAAATCAATCAAACAACTGAACAAAACACATGTTTTTTCGGGTACCACGATATAATTGTCCTTAAAAAGTCTTCGTTTCCAGCAAGGTAAAGAAGGCGTGGAGTTTGTTTTGATGGTGCGAAAGGGCACAAAGCCTCAGTACAAGTCATTCAATGCTCCCCCTGAGCTCGCCAGTAATCTGCAGCAACAGGCACTGGCTGACAAACAAGAAATGGAGAGGATGAAACTGTATGTATATTAATTCAATTTAGTGCTTTCGAATCGGTCCCTAGATGGTCAAAATTGCTTGAAAAGCACGTGTCGCATTTTTTTCTGTTTTTATACGTTTCCCCACTCTAGGAATTGCTCCTGTGTCGTGGGCGCGTTTACAAACATTTAAATTCACATACACAAACTGCCAGAACAACTATCTGTAGGCCATACAAATATTTGCTCCATGCGGGGATCGAACCGCGACACGCGGCGCAGCAGTCAATCACTCCACCATTGCGCCAACCGTGCCGTGCCGTGATCGGCCTGCAATGCTTGCAGGGTTACTGTGTGGCGACTAAGATGAAAAAGAGTGCGGATACTTGACAAGCATAATTGTCGTTGCGTCATGCCTCGGCCAGCGTGCTTGTGTGGGACATCTTAACTCTATTTATGTAAATTCTGTTGGAAGTTGTCCATTGGTTGTGGCTCATTTTAATTTTACTATAATCTGCGTGAGTTAATTTATACCCGAAACATAATTAACAAAACATTTTAGGTTAACCCTGAACATCTCGGAGAGGCAAGAAGAGGAAGAGTACAGTGCGGAAAGTGGAGGGGCCTCCGGTGGTAGCGGCAACCCCAACAGAGGGCAGCATGTGCGACAGAAATATCAGCATCCTAAAGGAGCGCCCGATGCTGACCTCATATTTGGACCCAAAAAATTTAAATAACACTGGTTTCCTATAGAGGGTCTATTTTTAAAGCGAATCTTCCAAGCCCTCGAATTTGCGATAACTTTTTTCATCAGCACACACACAAGTCCCTATTTTAGTGCTACAATTTGTTTTTTAAGATGTAAGAAAGGCTGCCTTTTGTCTTTATAAGAACTGTAGACCTTTTCTGCTGTGCTGTTCTGGACTTCTGTCTGTGTAGCGTCAAGTGGAGACTGTTGTTTTATGTTAATTAATGTACTATAATATCTCAGAAATAAATTAGAGCTTATATTCATTTATATTTTTATTTACATAAAGAAAAATACAATAACTTGTCATACACCAACACAGCAGTGTTGCAGCAACGCATATTGCGTTCAACATTTAACATTTTAGTGTTGCACGAACATGCAACATATAAAGGCGCGTCCACACCTGCGCACGTGCACGAACAGTGCGGTTCGCGAACATCTCAGGAACAGGACCGAATTCCCTCATTTCATACCTAACCTCGCGCAGCTCGGAACGGAATAGCCTTATTTCTTCGAGGAGACTTAACTGTGTGTCCAGTGAGGGTTCACCGTCAGTACCCTGTTCGCTCCCAGCCCGGGACAATACCTTAGCCACCGCAGCAGGGAGCTTGCCTCAGTACTCTTAGCCGTGTCACCGCGTCAGGTGAACTATCTGCCCTATACATCGAATAGAAGCGTTTGTGAATACGGTCACAAACGCTTCGATTCGATGTATCTCACTCGCTTTCGTAAGGCCAAAGAAAGATAGACGTACGACTTGTCGATCGACATCGAATCGAAGCGTTTGTGGATACGGGGTTTGTACCGCCCCGGACTGCAACCGTAGTTGCAGCCACCGACGACGCTGCCTTAACCGGAGCCGCGGTCGCTGACGATGCCGCCCCTACAGGAGCTGCTGCCGCTATAGCGCTGCTGCCAGTGCTGCCGAATGAAATCCAGGAGGATCACTGTCCTTGGAGGGTGCGGTGCTACTATTGCTCCTGGGCAACTTTTTCCTCCACTCAGGTCACAGCCAGTCGCTGCTTATGTGTGCTGATTAAAGCAGCAGCAAGCAAGCTGGATGGTATCGGTTGTGACAAGCTGAGTTAGTACACGTAGCGCCCCGTTTTGCCAAAAGAAATTTTCCGCAAGTTGCACCCTTTACCATATCGTAGCGGCACAATTTGGATCATCCAGATGGCTCACCTCGCTTAGTTCAGTCCGACACCAGCGCTAGATGACGTTTGCTTTGCAAATATTATTGACACAAAACTATAACACTGCCGTCGACACTTAAAGTTACCCAACCACAAAAACCACAAGTTACCCCGTTTTTCTAATAAACCCGTTTTGCTCTGTATGGTGTCGGACGTAAAGAACAATAGCACCATCCTATATCTTCCCGTGGGTGTTATAAGAGGCGACTAAGAGACTAGCCAGATAATGGGCAGCAGCGTTCTCTGTGCTTTTGTAACAACCGTACTGCGATCGCCATTCCGCCTGCCAAACGTTATTAGTGCAAAACCCCCCAAAATGTCAATTTGGCGACACTTGGGGGAGGCCTATGTCCAGCAGTGGACGTCTTTTGGGCTGAAATGATGATGATGATGTGCGCAAAGGGCGCGCGTCGTATGTGACGCGTCCATAGCCATTAGAGCCGCGTAGTGATGACGGATCGTGCGCATGCTGCACGTGCACAGGTGTTGACCCAACTTAATGTTCTGTATTATGTATGGCTTACACGCATAAGACGGTCTTCACATCAAAGCCAGTTTAACCTACGGGGTAAACAACATGCGACTCTCCAGGCTTCACACAACGGAGTGCGTGGAGTGCAAGGCTTGCACTCCACAGGCTCAGTGGTCCGCTGGTGTTCATCGGTACATGCTATACATAGGTACATGGCATAGATGGCACAGCTCGCGTTCCACCGGTCATGTGGAAGTGGTTTTGATTTATAATTTTCTGAACGCATAGGGGTCTATGCGTTCAGAAAGAGATTAGATTCCAACGGGAGCAAAAATGCTTGGTTTCAGAGATGGAAAGAATAGTTTGTATTTAAAAACCTGCTGTCATATTACTGTACTCTTTGCTGCTGTCATATCCGTCAAGCGATTTGCGGGAGCGCTTACCGGCCGTTATTCTGATATTTATTGTTTTTATTTCATCCGTGTACTATGTTACAAATGTTTTTCTAATCTCTTGATAGTGCCCATTAATCAGAGCATATTGTTGTAGTGTTAAGGTCTGTGTATCGTTCTGCAAACAAACTTGGATAACCTATAGTGCACGATGGCAGACGATGATTTTAGCAAACTTCTGCAGCAAGCTGAACAATTGACGACTGAAATTGAGGGTAATGAAGAGCTGCCAAGGGTTGAACGTTCTTTGGGCCAGGTGCTCGAGGCGTCACAGGAGCTATACTCAAGAGTAATCCAGTCAGGAGCAAACGATATTCAAGCGTAAGAACTTGTTGCATTTATGTTACACACACTTCTTTTCGGTTCTACTTAACAGCCAATAACCTTAAATATTGTGTCTTTTTACAGGCATCTTTTGTTTGGCTCAAAAGGTATAGATTTGCAACAGATATCCCAAAAACTTGAAACACTTAGCTCCAAAAGGACTTTTGAGCCACTCCAACCTATAGCTGACTCTGATATCGAAAGCTTTTTGAGGAATGAAAGAGAAAATGCAATTTTGTCGCTTATTGATGAGGTTAACAAAAATGTAAGTATAATTCAAGAGACAAGTATTGAATAACCCTGTTTTGAATGATTTACCCTCATGTTTCTGCATAAATTTCCAGTCCCTACAAACAACGGAAGATCAGAAGTGGGAACACATGCTATCAGAATGGAACAGAGAAAAGATAAAGTTAATGAATGCTATGATTGGTCCATCTCAAAATTGGCTAGACCTCAAGAGGACCCCAGAGCCACCAAGTATTGCAGATGCACCAAAGAAGTTTGGACATTCTATGCTTGATAACATAGAGGCTGCATATGCCAGACAAGTACACCAGTATAACAAGCTGGTGTTCCAAGGATCTAAGTCCAGAACAGCCTTACACCAGAAGTTTGCCCAAGTTGCTGAAGAATTCAATGATCCTGTAAGTAAACCTACCTCTTTTGTCTTCTGCATTTATTGTGGAAGTTGTTTTGTACCAGAGTATCACTAATATTTTTACTTAAAATCTTACTGATGCCATAAATTATTCTTAAAAATTTCAGAAAGTAAAGGAAATGTGGGAAATTATCAAAACAATGGCAAATATTCCAGCCTTAGTGAGGGATGAGGACCCTCTCAAGGCCAGAGGAAATCCTACCATTCAACAGTGTCTGGTTACTCAAGGGAAGAAATACTTGGAGAAAAGGTATAATACACAAAATAACCGGCTAGAATTGTTTTTACTTTTAATGCAATGAGAAAGTCAACATTTCCAAAGTACTGTCTAGGACAATATTTTGCTTATATAAATATTAAGTTAATTATTACACAGTACAATCATATCAGAACATGCATTCACAATATATCAATTTGTCAGATTGTTATGTATGCTGGTGAAAAGATCTACGAGTTTGTCTTTGTGGTATTATCCGCATTATTATTATATTATCCGCATTATTATTATATTTACCGCGGTATATTTTTGATCAGCTGTGAAGATACCTTTCATAAAATAAATAAATTATGAGCAGACAAATTAATCTACCCTTTTTCTTGTATGTTTTACATGCTCGGTATAACTACCAATTTCACTCACAACTCGATTCTGTTCCCAACTCACAAAACTCTATGTGTAATAGTAAACATGGTAAATAACCAGTTTTTTGTGTGAAGGATAGTATTAGGGACCTATCAGTTTGAAAACTTATAGTCCAAGTCAGTGTTTTGTATTAATTCAACTAAACTTACAATGTAAGTAACATTGTAAGTTTAGTCTCTCTTTTCTCTATTTATTGAACAGTTATTTTACCTTAAATATCTTTACTGCTTCTTCCAGATATAAACTATACATGAGTGATGTGGTGCGTGCAAACCCTGCAGCAGCGATGCGCGGCGGCGAACCAGGCACATACCCTCTCGTGCGGGGCTTCGTAGGCCTCCGCTTACAGGGCCAGAACGTGCAGGTGCTGACCGACGGCGTCATCGACGAGCGCCCGCTTTGGCCCATGGTGTACTACTGCTTGAGGAGTGGTGACGCTAATGCGGCGCTGCATTGTTTGAGAAAGGCTGGGTAAGCAATACAATGATAAAATCATAGATACTGAAAAAACCCTAAAGCCTAAAATAAAACCAAATTTTTCTATTTGAAGGCCTCATGGAATTGGAATTGTTGTAGTTTTCAGTGTATAGTGTAAAATGTGTTTTAACGTTTTCAGGAGAGATCATGAAGAATTTATATCAGCTCTGGAAGAGTACATAAAGAATCCAGAGAAGCCTTTGAGTGATAAACTACAAACTGCCATCAATTTTCAATATAGGATACAAGTGCGCAACTCTACAGACCCATACAAAAGAGCTGTAAGTATAAAACAACAAAGCCCATACAATTTACGAGTATTATCTCCTAAACAAAACTTGGATTATGGTATACTGCTAATTATATAAGAACTATTTTGGTAAATACACATTATCTATCATATGCAATGTCCCAACACCAATTTTAATTGGTGATGAAAACAAAGTACTAAGCCCTGCAGAGATGTTCATGAGTGACTTAAATTTTCAGGTATACTGTGTCATAGGTTGTTGTGATCTCACCGACGAACACTACGAAGTGGCGCGGACAGCCGATGATTACCTCTGGCTCAAACTGTCCTTTATCAAGTCACGCAGCAACAATGAAACTGAAACCTTCTCTTACTCTGATTTACAGAAAATGATTCTAGAAGAATATGGTAAGATTAGACAAAAGCTTTGTTTTTTATAAAAAAAAATATCTACAAAGTATATAATGTGTATATAGTTTTTGCCCGCGACCTTTGGCTGCGTGAAGTTAGTATAAAATTATTTCCATATTTGAATCGCATTTTGTTAACAATTTCAAGGGTATTCATTTTTGAAGTGAAACGTCTTATGTGACTTCCAACAAGGTTGCGTTAAACGTTTAACGCTACCATGGAGGGGGTATGAAAGCACTCATTTCCACATTACGAAGTTTCACTTCTTCCGCGCGGAGGGACTCTACGCACTATTTTTGCATGGAAACATCCTTATACTTTTTTCTAAAATAAACATAGCCCAATTTACTCCTTATATCTGCCAGTAAAATGCCGTCAAAATCGGTACAGCCGTTTCGAAGATTAGCGAGCACAAACAGACAGACAGACAAAAAAAAATGTTTTTTTAAAAGTACCATATTAACTTTCATATGCATTAATTTAAAGGTGATATTTTGATATTAAACAAACAATTCAATTTGAATTTGATAAATGCTTTGTTTTGCTTTTCTAGGTGAAACACATTATCATGCTTATGAGAAACCGGTAGTATACTTTCAAATGCTGACATTGACTGGCCAATTTGAACCTGCTATTGAGTTCCTGTCAAGAATACCAAGGTAAACATTTGCCTGCCACATTTAAACTGACGTTATTTTGAAAAACTTTTCTGGACCTACTTGAATGAATTTATTATTCTAGGTTCCAAGTTCACAGTGTCCACATGGCTTTAGCTCTTCACGATGTTTACATGTTGGGCACACCACGTAATGTTCAGGCTCCATTATGTAAGTACAATCATTTCCATACATCCAACCATAACTCTGACAATATTATCATCATTCTCTTGCCCTTAACCCAATTTATTTGGGGTCGGCGCAGCATGTCTTCGTCTTTCATACTTCTTTATTACTCATCATCAGTCACCTCCTGTCTACCTAGGTCATCCTTCACACAGTCTATCGTTTGTTTGGTCTTCCTCTACTCTACTTGACAATATTATTTAATAATACTTTTGCATTTTGTTGCAGTGTCTGTCGATACTGATGATCCCCCGCCACTTCGTCGTCTGAACCTGGCAAGATTGCTGCTGTTGTATGTCAGAAAGTTTGAGCTCACAGACCCATCTGATGCTTTACACTATTACTTCTTCCTAAGGTAAAATTACTCCGAATAATTTCCCTAGCTTTTGTAATATTACTGTTTTTTGTGTGTAAAATAATAAAAAATGTTTGTTTGTTCAGAAACCTCAAAGATCCCAGTGGTAAGAACTTGTTCATGTGTTGCTGCACTGACTTGGCTCTTGAGAGTCGGGATTACGACCTGCTGTTTGGTCAGATGGACGCTCTGACTGGACTGCGCAGCCAAGGTCTACTGGATCAATTCAACAATCCCCATATTGATAGCAAAGTATGCATATTTCTAATATTTGGCTATTTTTAATTAAATATTTATATTATTAAAACCCACTTTTTTATTGCAGGTTATAGCTCTAAATGTAGCAGAACAGCTAGTGAACAAAGGTCTATTTGAAGATGCAATTACGATGTATGATATTGCTGGGGTAAGATATTATCATCAGCCTTTCTCTTCATTAGAGTTCTATAGCTTCAATCCTTACGTGAACAATTTTCTTTGCAGAACTTGGAGAAGGTTCTAGAATTATTCTGCGTACTGCTAGCACAAGTAGTGAACAGTGGTGGAGGCGCAGGCGGTCTGCGTCAACGCCTGTCGACACTCGCAGAACACGTGTCGAGGAGACTGCGCTCGGCTGACGGCACAGCGCTTTCGGCTGCGCTGGTCGAAGCTTACACCAAGCTTTGCAAACTGATGACGTTCTTCGATCAGTTCCACAGCGAAAACTATGAAGGCGCTCTTGAGGTAGGGTAGTCAGACATATGAATAATTTAGTTAATTTGACGTAATTATGTTTTACGAGTTATCATGATTTCAAAATTGAATCTTTCTCTGTAGACGCTTCGTGAATGTGAATTGGTGCCCTTGAACGCGAGCGAGTTAGATGCGCGTGTGTCAGCCGCGCGAACTGCCCGGGGAGAGCTACTGCGCAGCTTGCCAGCGGTGTTGCGAGCGCTCTGCACCATCTTACTGGCGCAACGGCAACGATTACGCACCGCGCAGGTTCAACCACTTGCAGGACAGAACAATAAGGTAAGAAAATAATTTTACAAAAGAAAGTACTTACAAGGAGTTTCTGAGGATATTTTAAAAGAAAGTCTGGAACGGACACCCACGCGTGTTTTAGCGTACGCCCTTAGGTGTATAGTTAGCCACTAAAAAAAAACGGGGTCCCTCGTGGTGGATAATGACCCCTTTTCCTTTCATGGAGGGACCAGCAGAAATGTATCAGGCTGAATATGCTAGGTGTAAAGTTAAAATGTTTCCAATTTATTCAGTGTTCCTTTTCGTGTTATTTCCAGCAAGTGGAATGGCTCCGTGAACAAGCTGAAGTACTGAACACATTCGCTGGCAACATCGCATACAGAATGCCCGGCGACACCTACAGTCAGCTGGCACAGATGCAAATACTGATGCATTAAGATTACTTCAATTATGTTCTTAGAGAAAAACTTTGTTTCGATTACGTAATAAATATTTTTTTATTGATAATACTGTGTTTTACTAATACAGGAGTATATATGCAAAGATTCATCAAATTAAGGCCCAAACAATATTAACTAAAGCTAGGTGTGGCATCTGCCAAAATCAGTCTTACACACTACACACTGTAGTAGATTCTTTCTGCAAGCTGCCTTCTAACTTCAATACCAATATACAAATCATTTACATTATCTTCAGGCATCTCAGTCACTTCATTTATGACTGGCATTGGTTCTGGGTCTATATATGGCTGAGGGTCTGGCAAACCAGCTCTTGTGCATAGATTGTGTAACACAGCACAAGCATTTATTATCTTAGCAGCTTGCTGTGGTGTATAGTGCAGTGGCCTTTTATGTAGACACTGCCATCGTCCTTTGAGCTTGGCTATACACCTTTCTATGCAAGTTCTGGTTCTGCCTTGAAAGTGGTTGTACTGAGAGTCTGGTGTGCCTTGAGGGGCATGTAATATAGGTGTCATTAGCCAAGCTCTCTGTGGATATTTGTTGTCAGCTGGAACAAAAAACAGGTTTAAATGGAGAAGTTTTCCTTCACTTAATCAAAAATGTTGTGGAAAAGAGAAGCAAACCTATTAGCCAACTCATTTCTCCCTGTCTGCTTATACTCTCAATAAAAGGCCTGATGTTCATTTTATTCCAAATATATGCACTGCTGGCTGATCCACCAAACCTGCAGCATACAGCTATGATTTTGGAGTCTGCATCACAAATCTGGAAGGGAAAATCGATATTAAATAATCTGGCACGAGCATGGGGTATACATACTCTGTCCACAAAATAGAAACTTACAATTTGGGCATGTATAGAGTATTGTCCTTTTCTATCATAAAAGGCCTCTTCATCATCCCTTGGACAAACTATTTCAACATAAGTACCATACAGACACCCAATGGTTTCTGGAAAATGATATTTCCTGTAAAACCTGTAATAGAAAACAAAAGATGTACCAATAATGAAGAAGTGGTAATAGTAAATTAATAAAATACTTTTTAATGTAACTCCTATGAATGAAATTACCCTTCTTTAATTTGATCTCTCTGCATCACAGAGCTAGGAAATATGATACAGTCATCAAGTACCATATTGAGGCCTTCAACCACAATCTTGATGACTCGGCTCACTGACTTCTGTGATATGTTGATACTGAAGTCTTTGCCTACTGACTTCTGGTGGGAACCACTGGCTAAGAACGATAGAGTGACCAGAACCTGGAATTTAGAACAATATGAAGTTTATATTTAAAATTTTCTGAGCAAGTTTAAAACTTCTTCAATAATTATTCTATCACCTTCAAAGGGAAGGGTATACCATTTGATCTCTGAGTCTTAGGAACAACAGGTTCCAGAATTCTCAGTATGTGATGGAAAACATTTCTGTTTACGCCACAGTTCTTCAACAGATACGAGTCTGGTAAGTTTAAACAGTCAGATAGATCTGTTAAATGCCTTCGAGCTATTCTCTCTTTGTAAGCACTGCCTCGTAACATTTTTAGTTTCAAAAGTGTATTCATTTTTCTGGTTTTAAATTAGTATAATAACACTATTAGTAACTTAAGAATATATATATATAATAGACTACATTTTGGGATATTTATTTTGTACTTGCTAAACAAAGGAAAATAATATTATGAAAAACGTAAATAAACATTCACAGAAACTTTCGTCTTTCCTGCCATAGACATTACTTTCCTCTATGCCATAGGCTAATGATCTTGACAACGAAATTTTTAAACGCTTGTTAAAAAAATGGTGGACACCCGGTTTTTAATCAAAACTTCGCTAATAACATCGAGAATTTCGTCTGAAACACATAATTTGCATCGTGGAACAGGGGAATTATTTGACAGAATGACAGCTGAAATAAAAAACAAACTTGTGTTACGATAATGCGGTATCAACAAATACTTTTATTTTACTTCCTTTGTTTTATTACAAGAAATAATTAGATTTCGTAGTTACAAGAATTTGTTGGAAGTATAATTACTGTTTGGAAGAGTATAGAAGCATAATTTCGCCACTGTTCATATAAGATCGCAACATAATTCAACAATGGAAAGACGGAAAGCTAGCCCGGAGCAACTAAACATGCTATTACATTTCCTCGAGGAAGACAAGGAATTAGCCATTGGAAAGTTTACAGGCCTTGAGGGAAGAATACGTCAGACAAATGCGTGGATAAAAATCACAGAGAAACTTAATGCTAATTCAGGTTTCGGTTCTGGTGCAATTAAAACTCCAGATAAATGGCAACAGGTAGGTAATATTAATACATTTGTAACAAGTCTAATTATAATAATAAATTTAAGCCTCAACCAATACCTGATGAGGCTCTCGTTAGGCAGCTGGATCAAGGGCTTGATTCAGAAAGCTGTACTCTTGGACACTGCTCGTATTGTTAAGAGGTTCCTTTCTCTGGAGCCCTGACCGCCGGTAGCTTGGACCCTGTTCCCCATACCAGTGAGCTACTATTTTTATATTTTTAAATGTAAAAAATTAGATATAAAAATTAATAAACGAAGATAATTTCTTAATAATTATAATATTACCTAAAGTTAGGTATAACATTCAAGATGAGAGTACAGTGATCTGTACCATTTCACACCTGTCTGTATTGAAGTTAATGCATTTTATCATACAGTCCCTGAAATATGTTGAGATAAACAAAAATTTATGATTATTTTACAATACATATTCAGACATGGCGAGATTGGAAATCGAATGTCAAGAAAAAGGCTTTCAAAATTCGAAAAAACAGATTTACACCTGGCTGTAACGCTAACACACAACTAACAGAGGCTGAAGAGAAAATACTTAGAGTTATCTGCACGAATACTTCAGTGTTTGGTCTCTCAGGAGTGCCGGAGACTTCAGTTTTGAACAACACCATGGTAAGACAGTTAATTTGTGTATATTATTATATATATTTCGAACTAATTATTTTATCTTTTAATTGTTTTTTTTTGTTTTTGCTATGGACACTTTTAACGTGAAGTTTTGCTACATCATTCTCACATAATGTACCATCTCAACATGAATGATGTAACCAAGGTTTTTGTAACAAGATTCTGATTTAAAAGAGTGTCCATGGAGTTTCTTGCCCATTCTTCTCCATAGAGATCTACGCCTTGGAATGGGCAACTACAGTACTTTCACAGTTATTATGTCTTGTGACTGGGACTGTAGCTTCATTTTTATTGTTGTACGACCATTCAAAAGTGCCTGTAACTGGCTTATTTGAAATAAATGATTTGATTTGATATAGTTTTGTCTTATAAATATTAAAAAAATATCTCTTATAAAAAAAGGTACTTTACTTTTTTTCCATATTATTTTGTATCCCATGGCTTGGCAAAGGATGTAAATGAATAAACTATTGTACTGAGAATCACCTTCACATGTTCCAGGCACCAGCGCAAAGTACTGGACCCACAGATGATATGTGCAGTGCTGATCCCTCTACAAGCAGTATGGTAATGTTCCCTATTAACTATACGTTTGGGTTTTTCAACTGTATAGTATTAGTTAGGTAATCTAAAACTTATAAACTAATATTAAGATTTCCAAAATGCTGTAATAAATATCATCATCTTAAAGTCATTCAATTGATTCTCATTGTTCCACACATACCAACAGAAAACATATTTAATTCTCATTTCAGCTGGAATCTAAATGTTATGTGGTTTTTGGAGTTTCAGTCTAGAGCACAGGGAAAAGGCTTTTTCCTTAGGCTATATTGTCCTTCTGCTGGGCAATGGCTTCCCCCATCGCCTTCCACTCTTCTCTCCGCATTGAATGAATACAAAAAACAAAAAAAATAGGTCAACTATATATATTGCAGAACTCAGAACTCTCCGCGAGATCGTCAGCAACACCAAGGAGCTGCCGGCCTTTCTCGGGGAGCTGGGGTGGTTGGAGTAATGTTCCCACCCGTACGCAAAATACGCGCTTTAGACGTGGAGTTGCGGAAACCAGCCCGCTATACAATACAATACTATATATTGCAGAAATGGCCTTCAGAGTCCCAGCACTTCTCAGCAGTAGACTTAGAGATGAGTCTTGGTGATGGAGTAGTGACTGACCCTGATGCTGGCATGGGACCCAATGAGGTGTCCTCGGCACCAGTCACAGGAAAACCTTTGTGGAAAAGAGGCAGACCAGTCAGTGAGTGTTTTTATGAATAAATTTCATTTATGCCTATTTTAAACCTAAATAATTATGCAGTTCTTCAAAGTTGAGTAAAGGAAGTGAAGGTTGTCATTGATAAACGTGTTTTTCTTTCTTTCCAGGACTTGTCCATGACAGACTTCTCAACTTAGAGGAAGAAAGAATAAGAATTGAGAAACAAAAGCTTTTAGAGAAGAAAAGGTGTAATAATATAAAACTTAAAATGGAAAAAGACAGGCTTGAGATTGAAAGACAAAGAAATGTCCTGTTAGAGAAGTAAGCTTTGTATTTTTTTGTGTGAATTTAAATCAATGTAAAAAATATCAATATAATGCATAAGGGAAAACATCTATAGGCATATATGAATTTTGAGGTTTTTACTCCTATAGACAACTAACTAGATTTTTTTATTTCAGGCTTTTGGTAGCTGTTGAGGCAGTGGCGCATCGATGATAATAATTCGAACAATCATAATTATATTTTTATACTCTAATAATTAAGGAATGCAATAATAAGTACATAATGAGCCATCATTAAGTGTAGACTAAGCTTGTGATATTAAATATTTTAAATAGTTGATATGTTAGTTTTATTATTCGGCATTATTTTTGCTTTTATTGCTTCGCTTCACATATAACACTTCACACTCACCACTCTCACATAAAAATCCACGACACATACATACATCATAAACACACCCCTACACACATTCACCGCTCCATATTACATAGGTATTAAATTGTTATTTCATAATATATTTTTTTTTCTTTCTTTCTTTTTACTCAAAATATAATCTGTTTACAAAAATAAGTTGGCACAGTCCGCAGTTGTCAAATCCCTATTTTTAAGTAACCTTACAGCTGAACACTGTCTCATATACGTGATACAGGTTATCCTAGTTTAAGAGGCAGGGCTCACAATATCGGTATACATACTTCTGCAGTGTAGTTAGCATCTTTTTAACCAGTGTACACAAATGTATTATTCTTGTGACAATAAACTATTATTATTATTATTACACTAATAAGAAAAAGTCTTATTTACGTAAATGTAAAATAGGACTGGTCGAAAGATGTACCGTGGCCCTGAAACAAAGGGGGTAAGAAGGAACTTGAATGGGATTTAGTCAGTACAAGTCTGAGACTCCCGTTCCGCACTGAGCGGGAGGGGTCATTTGATGATTACTCATCTGTGGAAAAAAAAAAGGTTCGTAGCAAGTGGCGTTCTGTGGTTTCTGCCTACCCCACTGGGGAAAAAGGCATGAGTTTATGAATGAATGTGTGTATTCTAATATTATATTTGAAAACCTATCGAGAATGTCACAGTGTTTTTATGCTAAGAATTAAGCATTTGAACAAAGAAATAGGAATGGAACGTGAAGTGTCATTCTGTCAGCTGTCAAACTGACAATTATTTTAGAAATGCATGTGAAAATAAAAAGCATGTGTTACTGTTTTTGTTGTTAAAAAATTTGTTCTTCTTCGAAGAAGATTAGGTTAAAATTTCCTTTATGGGCCGCTGATTTAAGGGGCGGGCGGGGTGGGGGGGGAGGGGACTACCCCCCTGTACCATCCAAACCCAAAGCAGCGCCATGGTTATGGAGATATTCATGGTTAAAGTTTTTAGGTTAGAATAGCGCTATTGCTAGGTCTCCCCCCCCCAGTTTGACTCTGCCTTATCTCCAGCGCTGTTACTACTGCTGTAGGCAATGTTTCTTCTGCTGCCAGGAGAATTTGGATGATAACCTAACCTCAAAATATATATATTCGCCTATAAAGCGTAGTCGACGTAGCCCCGCTACGCGGGGCTCCTATTTCTGTCTGCAGGGTTTACAGTAACCTAACACGAAGGGGATGTCGGGGTCTTAGTTCGCTCGCTCCGCTCGCTCACTAGACCCCGCCATCCCCTTCGAACCTAACCTGTCCGAGTCGGGGTGCCCCAAGTCCAGAGCTCGCTTCGCTCGCTCTTGCATCCAAATTCTCCTGGTAGCAAAAGTAACATTGCCTATTTTACACACTTACAATCAGTGGGTTATTTACAGATAAAAAACGCTATAAAACAAAATGCCGTCACGTTCCGTTCACAGTGTAAAAAAAAATATCGTTATTTTTGTGGAAAAAAGTAAATGTAATTGCATAATATAGCACGGTTATTAAGAACACTAATTACACACCGTATTAAATTAGTCAATATGTGAAAATAAAATTATATTTAAGTAAAAAATATAACATAAAATTAAATAAAGGCTTTTAAAATACACCTCTACCGTCAACGGAACGTGAAATGTCAACTTTGACATCTACCATGACAATTTATCCAACCTTAAAATTGCAAATGGCGTGATATTTTCCAATTTGTATGGAAACTTAAACAATTATATCTCGTAAACCGTGAATACTCGCGACTTGATGCTTTGTGAAAACCTTTCTATTTATGAGTACTATCTACAAAAAAAAAATGAACATTAGGAAGTTTATAGTTCAGCGGCCCATAATGGAAAGTTTATCCGAAGATTAAATACATTTAATTAACCAACAACGATGGAAAGCAATAATTTGGACCGTGAAATAGTTGGGATACAATTTCCAGGAATAGTAAAAAATGATGACAAAGCAATTGCATGTTTGGGTGGAATTAGAAGCATTTCAAATGTAACTATTTATTTCACTATTTACATGGTTCTATTATTAGCATAGGTTTTCAGTCTAGTTGGTAATTATCTTCACCACATACGAGTTTCTGTATATATCTTTATTTATTTGTCAGGTTTACAGTAATATGTCCAAAAGACGTCTAGGGTTGTCATTCCACCCAGAGAATCCATTCATACGCAAAATATATGGCAATGCTAAAAGAGCGGCCGGCGTACTATTGAAAGTGAGGGTCAAGAAAATAAAAGAAGGCAACCAAATAAAGAGAGAAGTTGTGTCAACGTCTGTGGTTGGGTGTGTTAAAACTATGTTCAGGTTTGAATGTTAGTATCATTTGTAATCAAGTCAAGTATTTTTTTTTATTCCTCACCCCATGAACTATCCCAAACGTGGATAATTCTTAGGGTGAGGCTGAGGCTATGTCTAGCAGTGGTTGACTCTCGGTTGAACTACTAATGATGATAGTGAAGCAGAGGCTTGAACACCATATTTTTTAATTTTTGTAATAATCTCTTGTTTGTTCTAGCAATGTGCGACTTCCAGTACTTGGCTGTGCATAGAGAAGGGTCTAGTGATGGCCCCATTAGTTGTGCTTTGGAAAAAGTTCTTCCTTCAGGGGTAGACCCTATTGAGTTTATGTTGTAAGTTATAAAAACTTCAAAAGGTTGTTTCAACTTAACTTCAATTTTTTTAAGTTTCATAAAGTAAATCTTCTTCTCATGTAATTAATTTATTTTTACAGACAGCCTGCACCACTATTGCTTGTTCCTTCAAGTTTTACAAGATTTGAGAAGCCAATTTGCTATGCTTACACTGATAAAAGATATCCAGATCGGTCATCTCCAGATCGTGGTGAGAGTGTTCACAGCAAAACTAGAATGTTACGAGGTTCACAAGTGTCTCCATATATATTTAATCTGACTGATGACTTGCCAAGTGAACCACATGAAATTTATTTGAAGCAGAAGGAAATAAAATTTGAATTGCACCCTCGGTTGGTTGAAGAGTATGAAGTTATTAGGAAGGTATGTTAATTTTGTTACAAATAATAATAAAACTCATTTTTAATTTTTTAAATTATCTTTTTTTTTTATTATTTTATTTTTTTTATTCCTTTTCCATTTGCAATCGGTCGTCAGACCATAAGCGAATTTGTTCCAGATGATATGGCGTTGTGGTGGAGCAGCCAGTGCTGCGCCTCCCACTTATAGAAGGTGGTTCCTCTTCAGTCTATTTACCACCGCTGTCGGGTTTAAAAGTTCAGTTACTAGTGGATTTGGGTGCATGGTTAGGCGTGCCTTGTGTTGAAATTTGTACCGCTCGATTTCAAAGTTTACGGACGGCATTTGTAGGTAGTCGTGGATTTCTTCATTCCTAGTAAACCAAGGTGCATTTATTATTGCTCTTAGTATGCCATTTTGAACCCTTTGCAGGCAGAGAATGTTGGATTTACTGGCTACGCCCCACAATTGGATACCATATGTCCATATTGGTTTAAGGACCGAATTGTAGATGAGTAGCTTGTTGTCTACAGAGAGTACCGAATTTCTTCCCATGAGCCAATACAGGTTGCGGAACTTATGGTTTATCTCCTCCCTTTTTTGTTTAATGTGATGCTTCCATGTTAGGCGCCTATCTAAATGAAAGCCAAGATATTTAACACAATCTGTGTGTGGTAAGGTATCAGGTCCAAGTCTAACAGGAGGAGTGTTTCCGTGCCTGAGCGTAAAGGTGATATGGTTAGACTTGGATGCACTTGCGCGTATCCGCCACTTGCAGAGCCATTTATGTGTCTCGTCTAGCTGATTTTGGAGTTTATTGCTGGCCATTTCCGGGTTGTCGTCAACTGATAAGTAGGCTATGTCGTCAGCATATGTTGCAACTGTTATGTCGTCTAATGTGGGTAGATCGGATGTAAATATGTTATACAACACTAGACCGAGAACAGAACCCTGTGGTACTCCAGCTTCCACTCCAAACATTAAATTATCTAATTTAAATTATCTAAATTTTCTTTTTTCTAGCTTCTTGAAAAGAGACCAATCTGGTCATTGAACTTGATAAGACATCACACAAAGATCAGGCTAGTTTCTCTAAAGGTCATCATGCCTTGTTTAGCTCTGTACATGAAAACTGGACCCTGGAGGTCAATGTGGGTGAGATATGGGTATGACCCCAGAAAGGACCCTGCTTCCAGAAAATACCAAACTTTGGATTTCAGGCTGAGGCATGCGGGTAAGTCTTAGTGTACAAAAATTTTTGCTGACCAAAAATATTTATTTGATTTGATTGGTGATGTAATCAAAATTTGTTATTTGTTTATTCATTCATATTACTTACTTCTTACAATTTTAAATGTCTTTAAAAAAATAATTTAAAAAAAGTGAGACTTTCGTGATTATTTCTTTTATTTTTCTCCACACATTATTTACATTTTAAAATATTTATATATAAAACGGTAGGCTACTATTTAAAAATCGGAAACAGGGTCCAACCTACTGTTGGTCAGGGCTCAAGAAAAAACTTGATTTGCTTATCTGAAAGTTTGTGAGCATTTCTGTTGTTCATTTGAGTTGTCTTAGTCTGAAAGTATTGATTTGGAAAACAGTCCATAATTCAAATCAGTACTTACCAAAGTAAAAATTCAAAGTGCGTACCACCTCCAGCTATAGCATATTGACATGTCAATAACAGGCAACAGCTCAGCATCACTTGTGTAATTTCCGCTCGTTTCGCCAGCGGGCGTGCGCTCCATGATAATGTCTCGCGAGGACATCACGACGGACCGAGAGCGTAAGCCGAAGAGGAGCGCGGCCGACTCAGCCGCCGCCGCGGGCTCGGAGGAAATCGCCGAAGGAATCGTGTACTTCCGGCCCGGCATGACGCCTACGCAGCGCCACATATTCTATCAGGTAAACAGAAAAATTGTCATTTGACTTACTTACTGACATGGTTTTCTTATATTTATGCAGCTATGTGTGAAGATAACTTCTAGGTAATTTGGATATGGATAATAGAGTTGAGGAAAGAATGATTATATTAAGGGCTTATTATGGTAGCCATACACCCTTAGGCGTACTGACAGTTTTACCTGTATAGGTAAACCTGTCAGGTAAGCTTAAGCTTACAAGTGAGGAAACCTGCACAGGTCAACTGTACGGGTAAACCTCTCAGGTACACCCTAATGTGTAGGTAATTTAGGTATGGAGTTAAGGAATTATAGTAGAACGTAGTGACTTCACTTACCGACGCGGAGTTGGTTTGAGCCGTTCACGTTTCACCACATTTAGTTCGGTGTGGTGTCGATTCGCGTCGTCCGAACCGAAATGAGGTGAATGACGTCTTATTCTCTTTGGGCGTATACACAAAGGAAGCAGGTAACCAGCGCCGACCTACCAGCGCTTATCGGTAATGGTCCGTGCAGGTTACCTCCATAAAGGAAGCGGATAGAAGCAGGGGCTGGCTGTAGCAGGCCAAAATACGCGTTGTTCCCTTGCAAATACAACAACAAATGACGGCCTACCAGCGCTGATCGGAGCAGTTCGGAACTTGTCGGAGACGTTTGGAGCTTGTCGGCGCTGGTTCGCAACAGTATAGAGACTACCTGCGCAGATCAGCACTGACAAGCGCCGTCAGATCGGCGCCGGCAACCTGCTTTGCACGTGTATACGCACGTATATTGTATTGTATATTATAAAAACTCAGTAGTAAGTAAGTAAAACTCTTTCTGACCAGCTCAAGTAGACCGCGTCGATAAATATTGTCGCTCCTTTCAAAATAGAAACCGATATATTAAAATACCTACGAAAATGAGTGGCTGTGAGTTTTTACTCTGTGTTTATGCAAGTTGGCACAGCTTCACTCTAGCAAAAAACTTGTAGCAGTAACTGGAACTACCCTCTTGTCCCCAGTATTGCGACATCGAAATCCCAGAAGTGAAGGAGATCCTAGACCCCGAGCCCCCTCCGGGCTACATGTGCCACCAAAAGCGCGGCTGGCTGCCCCCCAACACGGACGAGATCTGCCGCGACGCCATGTTCCGATACGTTAAAGATACTCTGTTCAACAGTAACAACACTGAGTTGAAATTTGAGGTAAATATAGCAAAGTTGACCTGTAATTTTAAGCCTTTTTTACTTGCGTTTATGTTTGCCATTATCTGCTGGTAGACGTGTCATCATGAAATGCAATTTTTTTTTAAACCTTGCCCCACGATTGGATTTTTTCCTGTATCGTGGGTGCGTTTACAAACATTTAGGCCCCTAGCACACGGCGTATTTTAAACGCGCAGACGACGCGCAGATGACGATGAGATTTGAACGCAACCTTGTAACCTAAGCACATAGGGATATCGTGAAACGCGCGTCTGCTGCGCGTATACGCGCAGATACAGCGATACAGACGCGCTGTAGTCGCTCGTAGCTTCCGCGTTTTTATCAGAAACTCTTCGTCAATTGTGCCTCTCTCACCCCTCCTCTACCCCTCCTCCGACCCCTTGTACACGCTTCAAACGAGTTTCGAACGCGCTTCACACGCAGGTTTGTATCGTGTTTTACGCGCGTTTGATTCTATAAAAACACAAGCATCGGCGGCATCTACGGCGCAGAAAACGCGTGTTCCTGAAACGCACGTCGTCTGTGTGTGCACGTGGGTTTAAAATACGCCGTGTGCTTAGGGCCTTAAACTCACATACACAAAGAGCCAGACCCAGAACAACTATCTGTAGGCCATACAAATATTTGTTCCGTGCGGGAATCGAACCCAAGCCACGCAGCGCAGCAGTCGATCGCTATTTATTTATATAAATTAAACCCTGGATAAACAGATGACCCATTACTTTCAAGCACCAGACTGGTAAGGGTAACCGCGACGTTATTTGAATTAAGTTGCTGGAATTGCTGGATTGTCACTTTGTGGCTATTGTATCGCCGCCATCCTACACGTTGCTGACTTTATCGATATACTTATTATGAACCATATTACATAAAGTAAACCCTGATTACGAATAACCTATTGAATCACGCTATGTTTAATAAATACAACCTACGCGGTCCTTATTACTTGCAGTAGTATTGTGTGGTTTACCGTTTATACTATTAGGTCTAGAACCGATCTATGCATTGCCACCACTTTACTGTGATACGTAAACTTCACGAGTTCAAACTTCAAGTTCTAATCTTTATCAGAATCCTATCTGTACATCTCCATCCTTTGTATAACAAATGTGGTCTATATCTTAGCATAGCATTACCTAATATGTAATTTATTCCTAGATTACGCGAGAATTAGCTACCTATCATTTAATAAATTATCTAAATTGGCTCTCGCAATTGATTAATTGTAATGTACTTAAATAGTCACTACCTACTCGTAGTACCAAACCAATGATAATTAAGACTGATGTTTATATCGCAGGGCAGTGGCAGCGATAGTGATTCCAACTCTGATGAGGATACGGCAAACAATGATTTGGATGATAGCGGTACCAACGATGTGGGTGATACCGCGACTTACGCTATGGGGGATACCGCGACCAACGCGTTGGGTGATGATACCACGGCCAACGCTATGGAATTGGATACCACAACGAATACCATGGATGAAACGTAATACAAAATAAATATTTTGTTAGTTTATATTCTTCTAAGTTTTTTTTCCATCCCTATCCTTGGAAATATAATATGGGTAGTTAGCCAAGTAATACATAAGTAGGTATAGTTGGTTCATATACTCTAGATGTTTCTTATTTAGTTAAATTCTTAGTTCTTATTTAACTTAGAAAGCAACACGACACACACTCAAAAAAGGAAATAAAATCTAGTTCTCCAACCAAGAACAGCCGGCGACGAACTAAAGTGGATGATAAATGTCGATGACTGTACTAAGGCAGCAAACATGCTTTTTTAAATCTTACGATTTTTGCAAAGGACCGGATTACTGGAAACGGGAAAGATTTACGTAATACTAATAATAAGAGTTAATATCTGAATTTTTCAAAAAGAGGCGACAGCTGAGATGGCGAGTAATGGAGAAGTATGGAAGAAGAAGACATGCTACGCCGACCACGAATATATTGGGATAAGAGCAGGAGAATGTTAATGATTTATTTATTTATTCAGAAATACATTCTAAGCTTACAGTTTTTTATCAAAATGCTTAAACGCTAACAACATTATGTTAAATAGCATCTTTTAATCACAATAATTCAGAAAGCAAAAAATACAAATAAAATTTTAAATGATGATGATCAGAATTTTTTGAAACAAAGAACATTGTATTAAAAGATTAGGTGCACTACGATTAGGTACCTATCACCAGCATGCGTAGCATGACCACTGTAGAAACGAGTATTGTCTACGGAAGAATCGACATAATGACAGATAGATAATGACAATGTGTCAGTTTGTCTATTCGTCCGTAGACAAAGCTCGTTTCTACAGTGGTCATGCTACGCATGCTGGCGTTTGTAATATCTTACAAGCTCGACTCATTACACATCAATACTTCGATAGCAGATAGATACTTATTACAATCATTGTTCAGGTTCACAATAATCCGTACGCCTGCACCAACGCCAATATGGAAAGTTCCGGCATAGTAACTTTTATCAACTTCGAGTTCACCCGTTATCTGCGAGCAAGCAATGTGTTCCGATGAGCAATCGTGTTTAATTATAATTTATTTAATTAATATCTAACGATGAGCTAATGTCTGACTGTAGAGGGCAGTAGGTTAGGTTTTTATAGATATCAATATTGTTGTTAAATCAAAGTTCAACTAGAATAGACTTTAGAGCGTTGTGGAAATCTAGACTGGCGATTTATTACTTCATTGTTAATTGTGACATATCGATAGACTTAATGCTGTATTTTTAGAATACTTACTCGTCTTTGTATTAGATAATGATAACTCAGGCTCAGTCAGCAAGCAGGCGGTTCAGCAACAAACCAGGACCTACCATAACGAATTTCTGATGTGCCTATCGAGGATGCATTTACAAACATATAGGTATCTGGCAAACAAACATACCGTAAAAAATATTATCATTGGCGATCGTACCGCGATACGCAGCGCATCCACTGTGCCAAATGCCAAACATGCCCGTGCGGCCGTGCCGCACCACTCGTAGAGCCAAAACGTAAACATAGATATCTCTCTACTTATGTAGGTGCATATAGACCGGTTGGAAGTTCGGAAAGACCGATACGATGTGTGATCTAACCGCATCTTAGGTCCCAACTGCACGACTGCTCATACAGTCGCGCATTAACCCTCTTGGTAGTAAGTGCTCATGTCGCCAACATTATCATCATCATCAGCCTATAATGTTCCCACTGCAGGGACACAGGCTTCCTCTCTATGAGAGGGAGTGGGCTGTAATCCACCACGCGGGCCCAGTGCGGGTTGCTAGATGTCACATGTCTTCGATTTTTTAGTTCTAGGACATGCCGGTTTCCTCACAATGTTTTCCTTCACCGTTTTTGAGAGCAGCGGTTATGAAATAAATTACACAAAGTAATGCGCCTGCCTGGATTCGAACTCACGGCTTACTGCTCGTAAGTCGGGGCTGCCACCATTGGGCCACCGCTGCTCTTATGTCTCCATAGTGCAAAGTAATACCTACTGCCCAGTATTTAATGTTATAGGTAGTGGTTTCCGCACTACGTTCATGATGTGGACCATTGTACCTATGCAATGGAGGCCGTTATTGGAAATTTAAGCGAGCTCACCTCTCTCCTGAAGCAGATCAATTCACCCATCCAGTTAGTGCCCATAACATAACATCATGCCTGTTATCCCCGAAGGGGTAGGCACCCACTTGTTCACCCACATTTCGCCTGTTATGTCTTAAGTCCCATGTAATGGGGGGCGTTGCTATTAGACTCCGAGATTGCTATAGAAAAATTCCTACTGTAAATACCCAAAAACACATTGCTCGACCCTGGAATCGAACCCAGGTCCATATTCAGCAGTCGCGCTTCCAATCACTAGACCGATGACGGCAGTCAGTTAGTGCCCATTCTTATGATAATAAATAATAATACAATAATTACACAGTAACCTTTTAGCTGACACTCGGGTTCGGGAGAAGTGGAAGTAGTGGAGTGAGGCCTTCGTCCAGGAGTGGAACAGAGCAGGCTTGAGAAAAAAAAAAAACTTTTAGCGTGGTAGGTACTTGGCAAAACATATAACATATACATACCAAAATATATAAAGATCTATGAGTAGTATAGAGGTTATAGTAGACCTACATTATTGACCTTGCATTAACGCACACAAACGCTTTGGTATTTCAAATAAAACATTGAATTTTAATTGGTGGCTTGTGATGTTACGCGATTCATATCTAAATATTTTTACAAGTAATCCTAATCCAAAGTGACCTCTATTGCCTTGTTGCTACGTCAGTGATAAGTGATAATATATGTACATACCCTTAGTCAATTTTGAGTTGATAAGTTATCGTAGTTACATTTCCTATCTACCGGATAATGATTTTTATGTCAACCCCCGAAACAATACATTTCTCTTGACGATAATATTAACATTTATGATAAATTACCAAATAATCAGTTTTTCAGTAGATAGCGAAGTGGATAGTACTTTGGTATGAACGTAGGTAGCTACATAATTATCATCATCATCATCATCATTTCAGCCGAAAGACGTCCACTGCTGGACATAGGCCTCTCCCAAGTGTCGCCATATGGACATAAGGGGGGTTTTGCCATAATCGCCACGCTTGGCAGGCGGGTTGGCGATCGCAGTACAGTTGTTACAAAAGCACAGAGAACGCTGCTGCCCATTCTCTGGCAAGTCCCTTAGTCACCTCTTACGACACCCAAGGGAAGATATGGTATGGTGCTATTCTTTACGTCCGACACCATACAGAGCAACATAATTATATCTACTTTGTAATACATAAAGAAAGCAAAATTATATTCTCTTATGAACACTCGCGATCTTTGTGCATTAGTATGACAAAGATGTTTCGGGCTAAGTCCACAAGAATACAGCTATGTATAGAACTTTTGAACGAAACAATTGTCTTTGAGTAGGTACTTATTTTAAAACAAAGATATTTGAGATTCCTTTTACAAGCTGAATAATTTTTATTAAAATAATTTAACAACTATCCAGGTTCGACATAGGGACAAAGAATTGGCTTATGTGCAGAACTACCTGAGCTACACAGATACAAAAGAACATAAAAGTAAGTAGTTAATGACTTAAATGTTAACTCTGATCCGATGAAAATGATACCGTGAGTTAACCTATCAATCAAGAGGGGTTCTTGAAAATATAGGCATTAAGTCCGCCTTTGTAGTACAGTTTGTACTTGTGCATAAAATTTTAATAAATAATTAAAATACGAAGAGGGCTATATGACCCTACATAAATATGAAAGTCATCGTTTTCCGATGCAATTTTTATTGTGTTTATTCATAAGAATCATAAACGCAAATCAGCAGGTCACAGTGAAAAGGAGGAAATACCGTTTTTTTTTAATCATCGTCTATTCTTCTATTAGTCACCTAGCTATACCAATACACACCAGCACCAACGAGAAACCAACAACGCCTAAATATAAATAATAATAATAAATGCTCTGAAATACAGCCTTGTGGAATCGGAAGTGCCGTACTATAGGTATGTACCCGACCCAGTTCTCGAAAATGGCAATATCACACTGTATTCGGATCAATCCATCATCACTGACAGGACTATTGTAGCCAATAAGCCTGATATGGTGGTGGTGGATCGATCAGAGCGGCGCGCAATGATTGTTGACATAACGGTTCCACATGACGAGAACCTCGTGAAAGCCGAGAAAGATAAGCAAATTAAGTATCTTGACTTGGCTCGCGAGGTTGTCGACATGTGGGATGTTGACTCAGCGATCATTGTGCCAATATAAAATATTATATAATATATATAATATAATATTATAAAAGCGAAAGTCACTCTGTTTGTTTGTATGTTTGTTACCTTTTCACGACTAAACAGCTGATCGGATCTTCATGAAATTTGGCAAGAAGATAGATTTAAACCTGGGGAAGGACAAAGGCATCACGCTACGACATTGGTCACTCCTATTGAGGAGCGGAGCAGCAATGAAAAATGTTGCGAAAACTTAAAATATAAACTTGTGGAAGCTGAGTTACCGTACTACAAGTATGTGCCCGACCCAGATCTCGAGAAACACTATGTCATGCATACTGGGATCAGTCTATCATTAAATCATTACTGACAGGACTGTTGTCGCCAATAAGCCTGACATACCTAGTGATGATAGAACGATACGGCCCGTATTGTGAGGTTTCTGAGAGGTTCCTGTCTCTGCAGCCCTAACCACTTCTTTTACCTTTTTTGTTTTTAAGAATTATTTAAACATATTTAAAATAAGATGTAAAATGAATAAAAGAAATAATAATAAATCCATTCAGCCTATAATGTTCCCACTGCTGGGACACAGCAGGAAAAGGGGCACATTTGCAATGAAATTACAATTAAAATAGAGCACAGTTGCTTATTTGCCTGAACTAGGTTGAACCTGAGTTTCAGGCTAGAAGGTGCATAAATACGTACTTAAACTAAATAAATTAAACTTAAGAAAAAATAAAGTACATAAAAAAAATTTCATAAAATAATAATAAAACAGTATGTTTGCAGTTTACTTGCAGACGACAACTACATCTTCTGTCTCTGCATAAGATAGAGGTTGTAAAAATTAATGAAATATCTTTCACAGCTAAAATATTTTAACTTATAAATACTTAGTTTTGTATTTAAAGTATTGTACAGAAATGGGCCTAAAAATGAAAAAAACTTTCTACACAGATATGTTTGGAGGTTGCATAAGAAATGCATATTATATCATTCCGTCTCTTGTTAGTATTGTCAGCATTGTACGTGAGCATGGTGTGCTGTTGTAATTCTAAGTGCATAATGAAAGCTGGCGCACAGTTAAGCACGTTACATGATTATTAGGAGCTGTTGGAAAGAAAAAGGGATGAAAATTTGCGACCTTTAAAATTTCTCTTTGAGCTCTTTCAAAAGGAAGCAAGATAGTCTTTGTCGCCACCCCATGATTGACAAAGGGCAAAATAAACTTGTGTGATTAATTTGCAGAAGTTTTTTTTTTGGTTGCCTACATATTGTCCCACTGCTGAGCAAAGGCCTTTTTCCTTCCATACCTCTCTATCCTGTGCGATCTCTGGCCATGTTAGCCCCGTAAACAGGAGCAGATCGTCACGCCACCTTAGCCGTGGTCGACCTCTACGACGCTGTCGTTCCTCAGGCGTCCAGTGTGTTACCATCTTTGCCCAACTCTCCGGGTGCATCCGTGCTACGTGGCCTGCCCACTCCCACTTCAGCCTGGCTTTATTTCTCCAGCATCAGCTACTTGAGTTATGGACCGCAGGGTGGTGTTTCTAACGCGATCTATTCATCATCATCATCATCATCAGCCTGTACTCGTCCACTGCTGGACATAGGCCTCTCCCATGACACGCCACTGAGCACGATCCTCGGCCACTCTCATCCAGCTCTTGCCAACCGCCTTGCGAAGGTCATCGCTACGTTTACCGATCCGTGGTCTCCACTCAAGAACTCGTCTACCCCAACGGTTATCGGTTCTTCGGGTTATATGGCCGACCCATTGCCACTTCAGCGTGCTAATGCGGTGGGCTATGTCGATAACCTTGGTTCTCTGTCGGATCACCTCGTTACGAACTCGGATCTTTCAGAGAAACCCCGAGCATAGCCCTTTCCATAGCACGTTGAACGACTTTTTGTGGACTAACCCAACCGTGAGTGTCCACGTTTCGGCACAGTACGACTACGATCTATTCGCTTAACACCTATTATGCTGCGGCATTGCTCGTTGGCAATGCCATAACATAACATCTTGAGTTTGGACTTCTTTTTTATTAATTTGCGAATTTTTAACCAGACTTCTAATATGATGCCTAAAAGAGAGTGTGTAGTCTATTATAACCCCGAGGTACCTATTTAATTTTAGAGGTTTTCAGGATAGAATGATAATTGCACATGATGACTGATAGGTTACCACATTGATGGGCACGTATATGAAAGTTAGCAGTGTTAAGTTGAGGCTTGCGCATAGAGAAGTGAATATATTTTATCTTGTCAGCATTTAATGTTAGTAAATTGCTTTGAAGCCAATTAGTCACAGTATTAAAAACCGAGTTGAGCGTTTTTAAACAGTTCGCTACAGTTTTAAGCAATAAATATTAGTGCCGTGTCGTCAGCATATGATATGATTTTGTCGGGCTTGATATTTAGATTACACAAGTCGTTAATATATACCAGGAATAGGGTAGGGCCCAAAATACTCCCCTGGGGAACACCATATCCAGTATTTTTCTACTCATCGCTCCTAAAATTACCAATCCCAACACATTGGTATCGGTCTTCGTAGTAGTCAGCAAGTATTGTCAGCAGCGGCGTTCCCTTTATTCCTACGGCCTCTAATTCGTTTATTAGTACAGAAACAGAGACAGTGTCAAAGGCTTTCGCTAAATCAAGATAGACTGCCAGAACCTGGTTCCCTTGGCCTTTTGAGACATAATCGGTCAGGCTATGCATCAGCTGTGGATAATTTAGCTCTAAAGCCAAATTGCGCAGGTGATAAGAAGTTGCTTTTTTCTGGGTAGTTAACTAGTTCGTTATATATAATTTTCTCAAGGATTTTTGAGACTGAGGGGAGTAATTATAGTAGCCTGTAGTTATTAACTAAGTCCCTGTGTCTATAATTATAGAAAGGGATGACAACTACGTTTTTTAGACAAACAGGAAAAAATCCGTTGGAAAGTCAGATTCGAAATATATGCGTTAAGGGCGGTACCAATACATGCTTAAAGAGTTTAAGGATCTTATTGCTTATATTATCTCTTCCAACTGCACAGTCATCCGAATTATTTCTGGCCTATTCGGGTTCTTATTTTCGTTAGTATCCAGCATAGCAAATAATTTCAGGTACAGTTGTTGTAATGTATTTTTGAAAGATGGTTGGGGGCAATGTTTCGGTCAATCTGTTCAGCAAAAATTTTCCCAACATTAACAAAAAAGTTATTTCCTTCGTTAGCGGCTAGGAGAGGTGAAGGATTAGTAAGCAGTAAACTCGAATTTGATTCACTTTGTTTAGGCATGTAGGTGACGTTTTTGATGTGTTTCCAAATTTGCTTGCTATTGTTACTTGCTTTATTTAATTCATTTTTATCGTAATTATTTTTAAGTTTCTATAAGAGATTGTTGCAGAAATTCCTGTACATTTAATAGGTGTTTAGAATTATAAAATTATCAGGATATTTCTTAGTTCTCCGATGAAGCTTATTTTTAACCGACTTCTAAAAAAGGAGGAGGTTCTCAATTCGGATGTTTGTATTTTTTTTTTTTTATGTTTGTTCGCGCATAACTCTGTCGCTTACCAACCGATTTGAAAAATTCTTTTTTTGTTGGAAAGCGTATACTTTCCAAATGGTCCCATGATAATTTTATCGAAATCAGACAAGCGGTTTTGAAAAAATCAACAAAAATCTAAATATTCTTACTTTTCGTTTACTCTGCATTGCGTTTTTTGTTCGCGTTTAACTCAGTCATGTACGAACCGATTTGGAAAATATTTTTTTTATTCCAAAGCCTATGCTTTCCATTTGCTCCCATAGTCACCAAGTCGGGATCTGATGATGGAACCTTGGCGAAATTGAGGGAACTCTTCAAATTTATATAGGAAAACGTTCAGCGATTTTAGTATTTTCTACAACAAGTAAAGCATTAGTATTCAATAAGAACCATTCTACCATCAGATCTGATGATGAAGCCAAGAGACAGGCACCGTAACTCCATAATAAGACAATGTATATTAGCTGTGTATGGGCTTGTTGGAATTGTAACGGTATGCATTTTCCAGGTGTACCACAGACTTGACTTTCCTTATACAACCTACGTAACATGTAGGTCCTCTGCTTTGACAGTCTGTTTTCGCGATGATCAGGGTTCTTATTCAAAATGCGTTGATCATTTCTTTCCCTAATTTCTTTTAATCGTTGTCCTTTTTCCTTTTTCTCAGTTTCAGTTCGACGCCGTTTTCTCATACGAGAACCGTCTTTACTAGGCCTACCCATATTTTATTATTAGATTTAAAATATGTCACTAAAAATTAACAAATAATTTTTTTTTTTTGCAAAAAAAAACCGATTTCAAAAAACCCTAAACGCACTAAAAAGTTAAAAATAATACTATAACCTACCTATATTAATAAACCTAACCTAACCGACGATTAACCTATAATAAAATTTAATAATTCTTTGGAGTCGGTGCCAAGCAATATACGATACCTCAATGACTATCTACAGACAAAGGCCAGAAAAACAAAACATCTTACAGTTTCTACATATTAATTCATTAATTAATTCAAATATTATTGCTTGGCACCGACTCCAAAGAATAATTAAATTTTATTATAGGTTAATCGTCGGTTAGGTTAGCTTTATTAATATAGGTAGGTTATAGTATTATTTTTAACTTTTTAGTGCGTTTAGGGTTTTTTGAAGTCGGTTTTTTTTTGCAAAAAAAAATTTTTGTGTCTTATACACCGATATATCTAGCTGATAAGATTAGCAGGCTGGGACAAGGAGGGGCATCCGCTCAAGATCAAGACTAAGGACAAGATAGACAATGATATTCACAAAACGTTCAGTTCTATTGTTTCGCCCTTCCTTCAGACGTGCCTAGATGCATGATAAGGGCACGAAGACAATTGTAAGATTGATGATATTCATATGGTATGGGTCACACCAGGAGGAGCTCGTCCTGTTGTTGTTGTGAAGTTGGTTTTGTATCTCAATGGAGGTAAGGTGACGATTTCTCAAGCTGGTCGTCACGATGAATCGATCCTGCCTTTCAGTTGTGACCCGAGATCGTGGCCTTCCTTGGCGACGAACAAAGCCGCCAGTCTCTAGGTACCTCCGATAAACATTTCGGACCGCAGATCGACTAAGTTGAGCACTAACGTTTCTTTGGCTGTGTCCGGCCTGAATAAGTGCCACAGCTGGGGCGGCGACTTCAGGTGAAGTATCCATAGATTATTGATAGAACCGCACCTTAATGTTAAGAATAAGTAATGTTTGTTGCAAAACCAAAGATATCAATCACTTTTTCAAGAATTAAATCCAAGTAAACCAATAAAACCAAGTTTTCTTAGTATTCGATTGTTTGATATCAACAAACAGGCTCCAAATTGTCTTTTGTTTCTTTAAATTCTGTATTCGAAATTCAAAAAAAGACTATTGAATGAAATTGTGAATGTGCCAGGTTCAAAACTGCATAAAAACTTTTTGCTCGACCTAATATAAAATTTTAGCTAGGACCAAGCGAAACTGAAAATACAAGGGGGGCCAATAGATGTGTCCAGAAGTGTATATTTACTTTAAATATCTCCACACTCCGTACTATACAATGCATCTATCAGCAAAATGTTTTGCTGATAGATGCATTGTACAGTACGGAGTGCGTTACATTGAGTGCTACCATAAAAAGGAAAAATATCCAAAAAATAAAAAAGTTTCAAAGCATTTTATGCGTAGAGTTTCGACCTCGACAGGCTTTACGATAAATTAATTGGGGTAAGATAAGGGCAGGAGGTTAAGTTGAGACATTATGAGTATTTCGGTATAATAAGATTTGAATATTGTTACCAAACAGACTTTCTGTCACCGTCCAACTTGAACAAAGACGTTAGGGCAACGCAATCCCTATCGCGACAGTGTGTGTCTTTGTGTAATGTACTCGTGAGTCACGTATAGGGACATTGTTCTTTTCTTATTTATGCAGTACTTCTTTGATCTGTGAACTATGGACTAGTCGTGTAACAGATAAATTACGAACCATAGAACATTTTTTAATTATTCATAGAATTATGTCCATTCGTTCTCAAGTGACTTAGACAGCCCCATGGCGACGCAGTGGCAGTGAGAAGGCCTAATTCGAACCCTGTTATTTAGCTAGGTACAATAAGAAATCAATTAAATTTTAATTCGGCGGTGCGGTTGACCCCTGGCAGAGTAATTATTTTCTGCACTGCGCGGGTTCGATTCCCGCACGGACCATTTCTCCTACAGATTATTCCTATTTCCTGGACGTTTATGTATGTAAGGCCTGTCTGTGAATGCACTCACGATAGAAACATGCAAATTCATAGTTTGGAGCAAACGAGATATATGAAAGTTAAATATATTACAGTGAGAGTGACCCCCCCACACTCTCACCATTTCGACTTCTGAAAGTCGACTAAGGACTTAGTTGACGTATCTTGTCTATAATATTGCTTTACACATGCTAGCAAAACATTGCATGATGTTTTTCAAGCACAGATCCACCGCGTGTAAGTTAGGTATATCTTGTGAGTAATGGTTACCTGCCTGGGTACACATGACTGTGATAATTTGCTTTGTGAAGGAATAGGTAAATCGGACTATCTAATCATTTCTGTTTAACATTGTAACGAATGTCCGTCTGCATGTACCTAGCCATGCACATACGTCTCTACTTATGATTTGTCGCGTTGCATAAGAAGGGGTCATTTCATACACTTTTACTTTGAAAATTGCTTTGTAATCCTTTTTTAATGTTTCGTAACGTTGAGAGAGTAAGTTACTTATATGTAGGTTTATAGTAATGGTCCATTGCTTATCTAATGCCCAAAATGCCGATTGGAAACAACGTTCTCCTGATGCACTGGTACCCTTCACATCTTACATGCCAGGGCCATGGATGGCAGTTCTGCTGGAGTTCCAAGACCATTTGACAGGCGACCATATGATCTGGTGTTATTCTGAGCTGACGAAGTGAAGCGATCTCGGGCTGATGAAGCGATTGTAGTAGGATCCTTTCAGGATAGAAGGTGTAAAAAAACATTGGTGCGGAGTGTGTTCGTTGTCTAAGAACCGAGGTACCAGTAGTGGTATCTGTATGGTGGTAATTGGCATTGGGTTTTCCGTACCTTCATGGACTACTTTAATATAATAGGTGTATGTGCCAAGAACTGTTGCTAAGTGAGTATTGCTTGTGGCTTGTAAGTATTGCACCCCTTGGTAGTTAAAAGAGATTCTATCAGTAAAGAATGTTGGTGTGTAACGCTTGCTCAAAAACAACAATGCAACTGTTTGAGTTCAACAAGGAATTAGACCTGCAACTACATGATTATGGCGGTATATTTTCCAAACTCTTACAATGCAGTGTAAGTAGGGGCGCTAGGCTGCGGCACAAAGTAACCGTGTGCGCTTATCGTGTCTATATATTGGCTGTCGGGCTGCGCGCGCGCACACTCGCTTACGCCTCTCACTGCCGTACGATCGATTTTCCGCCCTTTATTGTGATTTCCACCGGCGCGGGAACCTACGCGAGTGAGGTTAGTGCATTTTCACAATTTAGTTGTTTTACTTATCAGTGAAAAAAATAGAGCAAAGGTTTGCAAGAGTTTGTGTTTAAATTGTGTTGTGCCTGGTTTTGTGCATGTGGATATACGAATGGATTTTATTGTTAGGCCGAAATTATTATCTTTTTTGTATTCAATAATATTGAACTATGTTACAAGTTGTTCTTGAACTATTTAATTGTGTAACGCAAAACTAAGTCAAATGATAAAGAAGAATTTAAGCTAGTTGAGATTAAAATAAAATGGGAGAATAAAAAAAAATCCCTTGCAGAGAAACAAGCAATAATTTATGTAATCAATTAAGTAGTTAGGATCATAATAATTTAAAACGCGCATAAAAATCAACCCTTTGGATGCCGCACTTTTAAATTTATGAATCATTGTTTTGGTTTACGCATTTAACGAAATAAAGGAAAACTAGCACAATTAACACTTAATAAGATTATATTGCTTCGTTAGCTTATTTATTACTTAATAACTTTAATTAGCTTAGACAACATAATATTAAAAAAGCGCACACTTCATCATTTTTGAGCACTACTAGACTAATAGGCAGACAAATATAAATTAATAGTAAATGTAAGCGATTTATGTAGAACAATGATGTACTCGTGTGGAGTTGATTGAACTCAAGATGAATGACAAATATAAAAGTATATAATAAATAGTATATAATCAATTTATATATAATATCAATCATACACAGTTTAAGAGCTCTTCACTCACTATCTATTTATTTTCAAACGCCTTTGTAGTATGTATTGTTTAATTGTGTACACAGTTTCATTAGGTATTGTAAATAGGTGCGTAGTATGTATTGTTGCTAAGGCTTTAAAGATCACGTAATGACGGTCATTACCAAATCTGTCTAACCATCTCTAATGCGCAAATATAGTACTTTTGAATTTCAATATTTACATTTTTAATGTTGATGTTAATTATTCCCACGTATTCTATTTCGCATTTGAATGTCAATTTGTTAGGTATCAAAAATAGTGCGACATACTTTAAAGATTTTCTTTCAAATTTTATGACTTTAACAAAAGCTTCGTCGTTGGCTACAAAACTTAAAGTGAAAGCTTTGATTAAAACAACTTACAGAAAGAGCTGATTACAAAAATAACCAGACGATTATATAAAACTACCCAGTTGCTTAACACCATCAGAAATAATACTTATTAGCAGCTTCGAGACCGGCGGCTCATTTTAGCAATGGCTAGTGGACGATAGATTTGTGCAATCGATCTCCAACGCAATGATGTGTTTTTAAACGTGGAGACGGTGACACGTGCGCCGGCGCAGCGTGGTCGGAATCCACAATAAGTCCTTGCCTTGCGGCCAGTGTCATGTCAACACACTCCACTGCCCGTAACTTAACGATGCTCTTTGACAATAATGAGTGTGAGCGGTTTATCTGATGGATTAAGCCAGCTGATATATATACATATAGTACAAACCTTGACTCTATGTATTTCGTAATTAAACAAACAAATGTTGCATTTTTGTAACAAGAGAAGATGCATGTTATTTCTAGAAATTTTTGTCTCTAAGGATATCCACTAAACAATTGAATTCAGTTTAAACAGGTAGGATACTAGAATAAAAAAATGAAAATCCGTTCTTCATAAATAGGAATTCTAAAGTGACAAAAATATTTTAAATTTAATTAATACATACAAGCAACTGAAGTAATCCTCTTCTTTCCAGATAACAAAATGAGTTCAAACGAGTTCAGACTGGAGCGCAGCGTAGAGCTGTCACCAGAAACAAAAGCCGTCGCTGAGAAGGAGTTACGCGAGACCCCGGAGAGGGTCCGCGAGGCTCTCGAGAGGCTTCGGGAACTGTTGAAGGAGAACAAGGACTTGTATTTCGGCGATGATGATGAGGTGCTCACAATCTTCTTACGGCCTTGCAAGTGGTACCCAGAGAGCGCTCTTGCATTGGTAAGTGTTTTTAATTTTTTTTGGAGTTTAGTTCTAGTTTTTGACTGTGGCAGGCATTGGACTTTACTTGAATTGACTTTTTAAAGGTGCACTAGTTCCCATGAGCCCCGGTGCTAGTGTGGGAAGGGAATACCGGGGTGGTTTTTAGTTAGTTAGAGTCTGACAGACCCTTCCGCCCACCCCAGGGCGGAGGACATCCAAGAGGATTTTCCACCCCGGAACAAACAAAAAAGGCACTTGACTTGGTTATAAAATGGAAGGCTGAAATGCAATTACTTCATGTAGGTATGTTAAGTTATTCACATGTGATTAATGGACCGTATCAACTAGGGCTCCTTTCGCGGACTACATAAAAAGTAGGCTAGTTTTGTAAAATCTGTTCCTTTAGTTTTTTATAAGTCTGTAACAGTTTTCATTAATAAAATGGTTTAATCGAACCTCCATAATATCTTGAACAAACGCACGAGTGTAAGCTAAGCAGGTCATATTGTTACAGCCTACTAAATTTGCGCAACCTCTACATAATGTAGTGATGTTTGGCAACTTCAATTACAAACGGTTAACGACTGATTTCGTTGGACTTGTCCTAGACCCCAGTTATTATACAGTTTATACCAAGCATAATAAACTATGATTATAATCTACTTAAATGTGATGGTGCCTCTCGATGAGGTTGAATCTCCTTGGAATAGTACCTTCAATGTACCTATGCATGTTTGAATTGTTTGTTTTACGGCGAAAACAAAGAGGTACTTTGACGACGCAATCGTTTGCGTTATTTGAAACATTTTGTAGGAATTTAATTATTTAATCTATCCAAATCTCTGTATCAAAAAGACATGTCTATGAAATAATTCGCAACGTAACATTCATAACAGTTGACTCAGTGGTATTGTCATGGTGGCGGAATGGCGGAGGAGGCTTGAGCCCCTACCGCCTCGACACAATCGAGGCGATCCGGCCAGCACTCGACGGCTCGGGAAGAAGCACCGCTCCCTGACGTTTCGGCGACGCAGGTGCTCTCGGGGCACGGCTGGTTCGGGAAGTACCTGTGTCGCATAAGCAGGAAGCCGGACGCTCGCTGCCATCACTGCGTCCATTGTCTGGACGATACGGCGCGGCATACGCTGGCGGAATCTGCCGCGTGGGACGAGCGGCGCCGTGCCCTCGTTACAGAAGTAGGAAGAGACCTGTCGCTGCTGACCGTTGTTCGCACGATGGTCGGCGGCACAGAGTCCTGGGACGCGGTGGTGTCCTTCTGCGACAGGACAGTTTCGCTGTTCCGCGAAGCTGCGGAAAGGGAGAGCGAGATCATGACCTCCTTTCCACGCCGCCGCAGACGCACCGGGCATCGGCAGAGGGCTGACAACGCCCTCTTCCGGCTCCCCTTAACGTCTATGCAACGCGCCGCCGTCTCGGGTCCAGTGTGATGGGGGGCGACAGATGTCCCCGAATCCGTCGACCCCATCAAACTGGACCCGAGACGGCGCTGCGTTGCACAGGGGGAGTACACCTCACTCCCCCCAGGGACGAGGCCCGCACAGTTCAAGCAGGCCAGCATTAGTCCGGGGCAGCGGAAGTCGCATTAGATCCCGCTGCCCCCGACGCAAGAGACCGGTGCGGTTTTAGTCAGTACGAGTCTGACAGACCCCTTTGCTCTCCCCAGGGCGGACGAGGATAACCACATCGTCCAAAAAAAAAGTGGTATTGTGGTACAGTGGTAGGTAGGCTCACTTGAAATAAAAGTGATAACTTTAGTTATTTTATACTCGTAGCCTAATTAATTTCAATTTAAAAAACATTGACATAAAACAAGACCTTTGTCCCTTTGGGCGCACATTAAGGGTCCATTAGTACTAGGCGTCGATATTATATTTGTCATAAGCACAATTAGGGCCGGTATGGAGCTTATTAGAGTAATCAATACTTCATCTCATAAGTAGGCAATATTTCGTACGATTTAGGTATATACCTACTAGTTTAGTCACTTAGAAACTTGAAAGAACTTTGTAAGGTGCCATAACTGGGTTCTTAAACTTGTAGAGCCTCTTTAACTTTCAAACGCGTAGGTAGGCAGTAGGCCTGCAGACAGGTTTTACATAACAATCATTCTGTATTTCTCAATTATTTATATGCCACTATTAGGCCCTTATTTTCTTATCTATAATCTTAATGATTATATTATTCAAAAATATAGGCAATACTGCTGTAATGCGTTTAGTAATAACAATTCGTTTTACCTTGCCAGCACAAAAATAAGGAGGTCCACAGAAAGTTGCACCATCACACTTGAAAACCTCGTTGATTGTAATAAGTGAATAAATTATTGCTTTCATTCAATCAATTTATTAGCATGTAAGTAGGAATACACAGTTTATTCTTACATAAATGTTATACAATAACAATTATAGGTGGATAAACAATTTCTTGAGAAAGTTTACTTGTCATATCTGTTTATTCTTTAGCTTATTAATTATTGTGAAGCCATTGTTGTTAATGAGCAGTAGTAAATTGTAAATGTTTATGACTGTATTCACACGTGTTTGTGAAGAGTTAAACGATTTAGGAGTGACTAAAGTTATGTTTTAACGAATATTTCTCGATGTGAGCTGAAATGCTCTTTGTAGTTTTGTTTCATAGATAACTAAATAGTAAACCGAGTAAAGAAAGAGGTTTGGGTAAAAGTAGGATATTTTTTTTAAGTGAACGGCCAATAATGAAAAATATTTCACTAGTAAGAACACAATAAGACATTTTTATTAATTTTCTTCTATGAACAATTATTATTTTCAAAATGCATCGGAGCCGAGATATACAAGATGATTTTTTTCAAATGGGTGGAACGCCAAATGCGAAACTATGAGGAATAGCGAAAAACACTCAAAGGAGCCTCGAGCCCGATTTTGATAAAAACTAAAACTGCATCATTGGTTTACTTTTTAAATCAATATTCCTGACCAGGAATCGAACCCGTTGATTAAAAAAAAAAAAACACAACCTGTATTATTACACCATTCGATAGTGTCGCTGCTAAGGATTAAATTATGGGACGTAATGACATACGGCAAACGTTAGGAAAGAGTTCATTTTTGATAAAATATGTAGATAACAGTAGCAAACAGCAGTAGTCAACGAACAACACAACTTTGACATCAGATATTTAAGCTCCTATATAATTCTCGGCACTTCACATTCTTTTAGGAGTCATTATTATCATATATTCCACTAAACGTTAGCGACAATTATCTTTGTGGCCGCTGTGAAAAAAAAACATGCCACTGATTCATACAAACTTACCCAAACCCCTTTAATTTGTTTACAACTAAATGTTTAGGTACTCAAATAATTATATTTTATCTCGAAACATAATTAGGCAGACGGTCTGTCATAATAACATAATGAGCTTGTTACGTTCCCATTGGTGTCCCACAATAAGCCTTTCTGTCAAAGGAAGTTGGCTGTCCAAGGAAGTGCCGCTGTTATACTACGTCCACTACCACGGTCTTTTATGGTTTGGCAAATATCGCATGCCTTCAAAGTTTTAGTGATAGATAAGACATGCGAGTTTCTTCGCGATGTTTTCCTTCAACGTTTTGAGAACAATTGCGATCAAATAAATTACACAAAGTAATGTACATATCATAAACATATTAGATATCTATCTAATTCTGAAGAGCAATTTATGATGAGTGAAGAGTACAATTCCACAGTTGTAATGTCATCGAGTTATCTGTCGCTAGTTAGCTGATAGAACAATTTCCTCTGTGTATAAACATAATATAGGAATCTGCCGGTTTGCCGTCGGGAAGGGCGAGATAAGCCACGCGACGCAATGTCAAAGTTCAATGTTTATCACAACAAGATAACTGTTATCAGTGTTATCACCCATCGTTATTTGCCGCTGTATTCTTAAATTGTCGGCATATCTTAAACAATACATTAGAAATATTATTCGTCGAGCAGACGGGGTCACGAAAAAATTGAGGTTAGAATAATACGAATCTAACATTAGAATTAATTTGATTCTGATGTGGTAATTGGTTTTGTAACTTGTACTTGAACACTAAATTGTATGGCTCTTTATCATTTGACCTAGCATATGAAACAGGACTTTACTCAGACTAAAACATACCTACATAAGTCCTTATCACATCCTGAAAAACACTGAAAAATTTACTTTGTTTACGTGACCTTAAATTGCATTATCGTATCATGCATAGCGTTCTTCCGATACATGTTATTGTTTTGATAGCTACCGCGCATTTGTTTTCGCGCAAATATTGTAGAGTGCAGATAAACACTGCCTCCGTTCAATGTCAGCCACTCTATAAATTACACATATTTGCAACTAAACATATTGCACATGTTGTGGAGCCGGATAATCTGACAACTGGAGCTATTAATAAAGATGTTGATATCGATCGAATTCTTCCGTGCAATATCATTGCTAGGATTTCTGACTTTCCACGTATTTTTACCGTAGAAACTACAATACGTTTTAAATTTAGAAGGGATTTTGTTGTGTATCATGAATTCATGATTCAATAAGCAATGAATAATTTATTCGTCAACAGGTCATTGACATTTTTAGATGGCAATCAGTTTCATAACATACCTACATTTTTTTAGAATTGATATAAAAATTGAACTTTAGCGAGTCAACTTTAGCATTTTATTTTTAGTTTCTGTTCTAATATTTCACTTTCGTCAATAAATATGAAATCCGCCTTATGTCTATTTCAAAAGGTTTCAGCAACTTCTAATATTGCTACAACTAATTATGAGTAGCTCCTACTTTACGAAACTGCAGTGAAGTTGTTGAATGTATTTTCTTGATTACGTTATAAACTTATGACACTTACAAGTCAAAGTGCAGTCTTAATATTGCTTATTCCACCATACGATAACACTCTGTCTACATATTCTACTCGTATTTGTTTAACAAACAACTTGCCGGCGTTGCATGTCTCACGCGGAAGATTTGCAATAGACCAGTTATGCAGTGCTGTAAACGCCGGGAAAACAGGCCACAAGGTCTAAGTGCCAGCGGTCGAGCAAGTAGCGGGTATGGCACGTGCGTGGCTTTCCTTTTACAAAAAATTTCGAGCCTGACACGTGTTTGCTTGCTTTTTGGACGTAGGTCACCTTTGATTAGACGGTTTTTTTTTAAATTGTGGGTAATGTAAAGCGTAACACGTATTTTGAGGTTGTGCTCAACGTCTTTATATTAGACAAGACAACACATTTATTTTTGGAAACATGAGTATACATACAAGGCATTCAAGTTTTTCATAAACAAACAAGATCCATCATGTTCGGCCTTTGCGGCATACAAACATACAACAATAAAAAAAATAAAAAAATCAATACAGGTAGGAAAAGTCATTACAATAAACAAAGCTAAAAACATTAAGTATTCAATTGTCACACAAACTAAAAAAAAATATTTATACAATAAATTATAAACTAGAATTAAATTGTCCTATAATCTAATTATAAATTATAAAAAAGCCAGTATTTTTTTTGTTTTATTTTTAATATTTGTTATTTTTCATTAAAAATCTAAAACCTGTAGTATGCTTTCCCAGCTAGATACAATTGTAGCCGCTTTTTTAGAATGTGCTGCTTATTGAATCCTCCTTGATCCCTTAAAACTCTTTAGCCAGGAAGAGACACGAAAACCCCGTTTATTAAAGACTGTAGTTGTGTAGTTGCATGCAATCATCTTGAAACAAAGCGAAGGTAACCCTTGTAAAATTAGATGACATTGAACTATTTCGATTAACAATTAAATATACACGAAGAATAATTAGAATTAGAACAAAGGTAATCAACCGAAATACAGTAGGTGAAGATTGACAAAGACTAGAATTTCAAAACAAAGTTTACCCTTGATGGTGATTACGAAACGTTTATTGTTTATAGGGTGTGATCATGAATTGTGACACAATGTTGGGTTGAGAGTTCACTGATCAATTGATCAGGGCACGACCCGGATGTACAGCCAACAAAACCGTTAGGTATACAGGCAAAAATTCCATCCACTTCTATTAAAATATTCACTAGTATTTCGTCTTTGGTAACATTTGAAACTTAAGATTAGGACACCCTAGCCTTATGTTTTAAATGTTACTAATTAAAATATTAAATAAAATATTGTAATAGTAGTGAATGGACTTTTTTGCCTGCATACCTAACTATTTTGTTGAATGTACATTATGTACAGTCTGCATTAGCTGATAGTAGACTATCGCTAGTTTCAACATGTTTATTTCTATTCATAATGTTGAGTCTAATCAGTGCATGGTAACAATGTAGTGGACTGGACTTTGTACTAGCTACATATTGAAATCTTAGGTCGAAAAATTTCGGCTCTTTCAATGATTGCATTTTTTTTTTGTTGTATTGTTTCAAAATCAAGTTGATTCTGAATAGGGACCGATAGACCTGTAACAGAATTAACAGAATGTCGGGATTTTTTACTATTTTTTTAAATTTTACTTTATTTTTATCGTTTGAATGCAAGTGTACCTAAGCTAGCTAAGAATAAATAAAGCCCCAGACATAAAGTGCGTGCGCCCCACTTTATGTCTGGAGGCTTTATTTATTCTTGTGTTTATTTTTTTAATATTTTACTAGTGGTGTGTGCTAACTAACATGTGACATTAATTTTATGTAATGGATTCTTTGTTTATATCGACTTGAACACTATTGTATAGCATCTGGTTTTTTCTAACCTAACAGACAGATGTGTTGCTGGGGAGTTTGTTCCTCCACTTCTTCTTCCTAGCTTAAACACTAGGAAGTGGCGAAGGGCGGGTGTTTTGGGGGACTGTCTCTTGTTATTTTGACGTTCAAAAAGTGCTGATTATCAGCCTAATTTGAATACTTGACTTTTGATTTTGATTTAAAACTCCTGTTGTTCGTATAAGCAAGAATAACAAGAATTCTTATTATCATCAAGCAAGGACGAATAACTAATTAATGATCCGATAAATTTTATACCTACGTACCTGTTGTGCGCTATAGGACTTCCATGAGTCATGGTTCTGAAAACAATGTTTTCTTCTACATAGTTTTGGTGAAACTGAAAATTTCCGAACGACTAATAATGTTTTGATGGACCATAATAAAAGCATCTGATTGAATTTAGTTCATTAATGCGTAGAATTATTTTAATAACCGTGGTAAAGATTTAAATACAAGGGTAATTAAGCAAATATTTTTGAAACACGATTCCATGATGCACTTTGACGTGGAACGAATGAATCTTACTCAATGTGTTACGTATGCGCAGATGCTTGCATTAATGAGGATTGCATTTAAAACATATGTAGTATAGGTAGGACACTAGTATATCGTAGCTTTAATAAGTGTATTTATTTATCATAGCCGTAATCTTATTTGTTCACGACGCATTAGATATAATTAAATTACTATGTCTACATAATAACATCACTGTTTGTATACTTGTCTAGATATGTTTAGGATCTAGAACAGGATCTATCGGATGGTTAGTAGTTATTCCCCGAAAGTGCATCAAAGTGCGTTAGTCAGAAATATCCGACAAGACTCCCATAATGGATTAACGACTATACATAATGACATCATGCTCCGAAGAGAGTTAGGTAGAGGTGTACCCAATAGTACGCCCACGTTCCGCCAGTTATATTTAATTCCCATTTTATAGGGGGCGAGCCTATTGCCATCAACCGGGCACAAATCCGTTCTCCGTGGCTGCTACTGAGAAATTTCAACGAGGCAGTGGATGAAGGACCCTAGACATTTTATTTAAATTCCTAAGTGTCTGCTTCAACATACTTTTGTAAATATGAAATATGATTTAGAAAATCCGATCAAGAACATGTAGAGTTGCTGAAATAATCTCCTCTATTCTAATTTCAGAGTTATTATTATTTTTATTTACGATACGTATCTTTAAAACGCAACGTTTTGACCTTACATGCGAATAATAACACAAGGTGGATGATAAAGCCTAATTACTAAACTTAACATGCGAGCTATGTATTAGTGAATTGTTCAAAAATATTAATTACCTTTTGCACATATGTAGTGGACATCGGTATCTGTTTTGATAACAGTTGACCGTTGGAATAGCATACAGAGGCGTCATTTCTTGATAATGATCGCCTTGCGGTTCACAGTCACACTCAGATCAATGAGTGTTTTGTATAAAATAAGCGTTTCGAAATTCAAATGTTATGACAGTTTTTGTATAAATAGACCTGTGACGTTTTACAGAGCTTGATTGTTATTTAGATGGAATATTTTCAATATTGGGTAAAGAAAACGGAATTCTATTTTGTCCGTCAGACAGGTAATACAAAAATATTAGACACGTATTTTTTGTTTTATCAAAATATCAAAAAAATACTTAGTTAAAACTCATTAAAGTTGGAGAGTGGGGGCTCACTACGTCACAAGTGGGTATAAAAATTACCTACAAGTGACGTCATGCGCCATTTCAACTCAATATATCTCCGTAATTTTATGACCACGTGAAAAAAGAAAAAATACGTGTCCAATACTTTTCAATAATCTACCCTAAAGACAAAGAAAAAAAATTGTGATCATCCCCTATTGAGCGGTAGTGGGTTCTCTTTCAACAGTTGAAAAACAGGAACTAGATGCTGATATACAGGGTGTAAAGGGGCACAGACGCGAAAACGCTTACCACATAGTCAATACATCATTCTCAAACCGACATAGAAAATTTTCATCGGCAATTTTTAAAAAAATCAGCTGATCCATACATTTTGACCGTGCAGGTATTGCAGTTTTGTAAGAAACCCTTTCAGCTTGTATACTTGTATCTATGTCTTAAAGAAACTACAAGCGTAATTGCATGAATGAAATCGTAAATCGTAGTGAATTGCATAAGGTGTGAAATATAATAATACTAGAGGGATTAGGTAATGCCACACAACGATGGTATGGTGCCCGTACGTGCCAACTATAAGAGTTGCAGCGCTGCAATCAGTTGTTAACCGGTCGATTCTTGGGCAATCAATCTTACCACAACGATTTTGGCGGCCACACACTTATAAGTCAGAAATAAATATAAAGTAGCTTACTAAACGATACATTCTTCTATTAAGCAATGTTTTAAGACTGATTTTTCAAGAAATTGTTGACCGTGATAAACATACGGTTGCACCGCTCAAATTGCAGCAATTTGGGGTGCAAGAATCAAAATTTAAAAGTGCTGAGGCATGCGTGTCTGATACCTATTATCTTAATATCAGCAATTTTCCGTAAGAGAACAATGATTCTACCTACCGTTCGTATAAGTATTGTAATAGCACGTTTGACGCACATACCTGCATGTACCCACTTATTTCACCGCCTAAAACTTGTGAGCGCAATGCCAAGCAGACGTAGATTAATAGACTATTGATTACCTGTAGTTTGTATGAGCCGCGTGTTTAAGCTGTACCATACATCAACTTGTTAAGTGATTTACATATCATGCTACACTTAATACTTACATATTCTGCCTACAAATGCTATAGGCAACCTTCTGTGAATTTTTCTTCACAACAAATAACTCACAGGTCGTTTTCATAATTGAATTGCTATTTTATCGAAACCAACAAGGTAATAACTATTGTTTTGCGAAGATAATGTAAACAACTTGATTATTATTATAACAAGTAGATATTTGTGGTAGAGACTACAGGAATCAAGTTAAATTGACTGTACTATTTTATGATGCTAATTTACTCGCATATATTCACATAAATTTGGTACGAAAGGAGGTGTTTGATGACATGGCGAGTAATAGGTAGGTATAGGTATGGAGGAAAAAGACATGCTGCACTGACCTCAAATAAATTTGGATAAGGAGAATAATGTTCATGATACTTAAATAAATTAGTGCTTTCGAAGAGGCTCTATCCGGCTGCAGTTATGTACATGAATCGGAAAATAAAATTAAAAATGCCACATTTTAAAAGTAGGTCCTAACAATATAAAAAATAGAGTCTAAAAACGTTAACTTCCTTGTTACAGTTTTTGCCAAAATTGTTTTAGGCAGTTAAAATAATTTCAGTTTCGTAATAACCAGTATTAGAGGCACGAGACTGGTTCGTCGATGAGCTAGATCCAGCTGACAGCGGACAGGTGCACCGGCAAATTATACGAACACGTCTAGCCCAGCTCTAATTATATCATTATATATTTTCTCTTTGAAGCTAAAGTTTCTCGCCGGAAAGCACGGGTAACTTATGCATAAATTAAATCAATTAAATGTATGGAAAACTTGCTCCACACTTGATTTTACAGCGGCAGCGGATTGTTTGCGTCCCTCTCGCACTTAAGTGTCGATCTAGATATTAAAGTAAAAGTAACTATTCATGTATTCCTATTTTCACTTCTGTCTGATCCAATTAGTTGTATGTTGTTACCGATACTAATACAATACCGATTTAAAATGTCCTAAAGTTACAAAGTTGCTCTGTATGGTGTTAGACGTAAAGAATAGCCATCCCGCCATTGTAATCATATTGTAATCGTAATTAATTTTTATATTGACAGTGTTATCTTTCTTATTAATCATTAATGTATTTTGTACTTTTGCATGCCTTCTGGTAAATTATGGCTGTTGCTAATTTATGTTTTATGTCACCATTTTTGTACCCATATTTGCAAAATAAATATCTTATCTTATCCCGTATCTTCCCGTGGGTGTCGTAAGAGGCGATTAAGGGATTTGCCAGAGAATGGGCAGCAGCGTTCTCTGTGTTTTTGTAACAACCGTACTGCGATCGCCAACCCGCCTGCCAAGCGTGGCGATTAGGGCAAAACCCCCCAAAATGTCAATGTGGCGACTCTCGGAGGAGGCCTATGTCCAGTAGTGGGCGTCTTTTGGGTTGAAATGATGAATGAAGATGATGAAAGTGACAAAGAGATTAAATCCAAAAAGTGGCCCGTAACTAAAACTGCTCCTGCGTTTGTGTCTTTTCTATTGATCTTACAGAGATTTTTTAAGCTGAAGGTTAGCATATAGGTAACTTAACTATGTCAGTGAAAATTGAGATTGATGGGATGGGAGTCTGTTGTTCTAATAATAGATGTTTTATCGACTATACAATTTTATGTTATAATGCTAACAACATGCCAACATGACACAACGACTTACTGACTAAAGTGACATATTATAATGTACATTAGTGTAATGTGTTTTCATCGTTTGGTACCAAAGGCATTCAAATATTAACGGGCGTTAGACGAAACAACACGAAGAAAATTGTAACTAATCCCATACTTGTTACTACTTAGTAACAAGTCGCTCTGTCTTATGTATGACATACGTCCGCGTGTCAGGTAGCATTCGTGTGTCGAAATTGAAAATGTTCGCGATCAACATTTTTGTACGAAAAAGATTTTTGTACGAAAATATTTTTTGTACGAAAAACATTTTTGTACGAAAAACATTTTTGTACGAAAAACATTTTTGTCCAGAAAATCTTTTTTGTACGAAAAACATTTTTGTACGAAAAACATTCTTGTACGAACAACATTTTTGTACGAAAAACTTTTTTGTACGAAAAACATTTTTGTGCGAAAATATTCCCAATGTCCGCTCTATTAATCTTTTAAATCTCATTGTTTATACGCATTTTCTTAGTAAATAAAATCTGCAATTGTTTTCAGATGCGTCGTACAGCGGAGTTCAAACGCGACAACGCATCATTGCTCGATAACTTAGTGCCTGAGCATGAAAGTGTGGCGTTCCTCGAACATAAGGTCGTGAACGTATTGAAGGGCCGTGACCACAAGGGCAGGAGGGTTCTCATCGTTAATGTTGGAGGTAAGCTGTTTACTTAAATCTATACATATAAATAAAATTTAAGTCTCTGTTCGTAATTTTAAAATGACAGCTTTTACTAAATGCATATCAAAGTACCTATATACGGGACTTAAAAAAAAATGTCTTTCAGTCTGTTTGTTACTGCTGATCTCAGAAACGGCTGGTCTGATTTTGACAGGACTTTTAAAGCAAAACAGACGTGCTTTTTCACCATGTCTGTTTGGTTTAACATTGATTGTTGTTTAATCTTGGCAATTGCAAAAGGGCTGGGAAACCGTTACCATTCATGCAATACTTAAATCAACCTTTGAACTCGATGAGTAATGTTTATACGAGTACTTTACTTTAGTTGCGTCGAGGTCACCACGTTTACCTATGTAATTAAAGGTCCATTTACTCACTTGAACACTAGTTCACTTTTTCAATATTTGGATTCTACGTAGTATCAGTCATTGGTGAATAAGTACGTAGATATCGTCTGTCAAAATAATATCAAATGAATCGTGATTGCTTTTCAGAGTATCATTGTGCCATAACAACAATAGTGATAAACTGTAATGATAAATCTCTTGACTGTACTTTGAGACAATGCATAGACGCTAACAGAACACTTTCTATTTTTGTGCTCGATGATACGATATCTCCGAGATAATATGTTGAGAACAAAAAGGGTAACTCACAACTTTTCAGAATGACGCCATCTTTTCTGGTTTTTCTTTAGTAAATCATGACATCTTTTTTAGATGAGTTGTGGCTATATTAAATAGCAAATCATAACCTAGATATAAGGCTGCGCGCCCACGTCAGACTTTTTGTAGGACAGATAATCGGGCCAATTTTTCCTCTGATTATTTCCTCGATATCTGACCAACTTTTTGTAGAACGTGTGCTTTGCACTATTGCTTGTTCTATTTTTCTCCTACAAAAAATCGGTCACCGATTATCGGACGTGGGCGGGCAGCCTTATGGTGTTTACTCAAGTAGCTGGCTGGTTACTTTCGGTGCCAACTGTGTGACTAGTGGGATTGCTCTAAAGCGACGTTTAAGTAATTCCGTATTCGAAGCGAATGCGCAATAAGCATAAATAGTGACAGTCCGCCAGTGAGCCGCATACAAAACGTTACGAAAACCCATTCTCCACAGCTGATATACAACACAAGAGGCAGCCATGAAATAATTCTCTAATAGCCTTTTGTCCTGAATACACATTTCTTCGGAAAATTAATATAATCTTTTAACAATGTAACTGTAGCCGTTTTTGTTTTGACCCGACGGATCTGTGTCATTGTTTTGCTTTTCCACAACGTTGTTTATAAACACATGAATTTTTCAACAACCCAAAGATCGGCCATTCTTCTCACGTGCGGTGTCCAAATCAAATACATAGTATGATAGTATAGTATTATATATTATTCAATTTTGTATTAGATACTCAGGAATTTCTCATTAGTAGCCACGGACTCTGGATTGTACAATAGGGTCGCCCCTTATTACATGTGCCTTAAACAAAACTGGCAAACTGTGGGCAAGTTACACCTCTGCCTAACCGCTCGGGGATTACAAGGCTTGATGTTATGTTATGTAAACTTAACTAATAATAAATACCAAAGTCTTCAGAAAGCCGCAATCCTGAATATATGCAGGATAGTCAGTTTTTTTTTAAAATGAAAGTGAATTTGTAGTCACTACCACACACACACAACCTCGACTCATCGCACACACTAACACACAACCTCGAGTTACTACACACATACAGTTTAATAGACACAGATACTCATCATCACAAAATTCAATCACATCATCATCTCATCATATAACTTTCCCAGGGTAGTACTTGGCTTCGGCCCGTACTATTCTTTAAATCCGGCAACAAAGCCGAGATACGTTTAAGTATAAAAACAAGTAATAATAAACTAATGAATCATTTTGATCTGTTAGGTTCATGGGACCCGAAGAAAGTGAATGCCGACCAGCTGTTCAGGCTGTTCTACCTGATCCACGAGGCAGCCATGTTGGAGCCCGAGTCACAAGTCAAAGGCACCGTCGTCATCATGGACTTCCACGACATGGGCTGGGCACAGGTCAGTATAGCTGCGATCCTTTATTTATTTTCTTTTGTTTGAGAAAAATACTAAGTACGTAGTGATACTTTTATTAAATTGAACGTAAATTATTTACTGAATTTAAATTTATTTACAAGCGGTTGATTTACTATTATAATACAAGTTTTTTTTTTTGCAATCACAACGCAGTTGCTAATTACAACTGGCCACCGTATCAGAGACTATTGCGTTGAACAAATTAAAACTGTAATTTTCATTTCATTCATTGCCCATCTCTTATCTTTCATCTTTCGCGTTTACGTCAAGCAAGTGCCGACTTCTTCATGACGAAATTACACGTCGTTATTTGTGCCAACTAACTTGTCATGTCGTCATAATAATCATCCAACGATTTATTTGCTAAAACTAGTTTGTGCCATAAAGCCATATTATTACGTAGGTCCTGCTAATGTCGGTGACTCTTGTGGCTATTGTTTTAAAGTTCATTGCGGTTTACACAGGTGTTTTGGCACAGACAGTCCCTTGCTTTTCAGGAAATTACCAATACAAATAATTCTGTAATTCTAGGTCGTTGTATTAATTCTATATGGGTCTGCATACATAATGTGCATTGTTCTTTGTTATTGAAGTGGAAAATGGCAACTTTGACTGCTTCACAAGGAGATAAAAGGTGAAAATTAAATAGGCTTAAACTGAGTGCATTGTTTGAATTGTAAATGAGTGTTGGCAGACATCCAAAAAATGTGCTGATTATCGTATTGATAACGTCATTCTTTATTTATAGGAGTAGTAAATGAATATAATATGTAACATATGTGCATTGAGATAATGGCTATACTCGATATCAGTTTTGGAAGTGGACGGACCACTTTCACTGCGCGTGCGCCGATTTGAATATACATCGGTATCGTAACGAACTGCGCTGTGACTGTGTCACACGGTCATGTTGTGAGATACAGAACCATTTGTTTAGGATTTTCTGGATGATTGATTCAATATTTACGTACTTTACTCGCTTGTACTAGAAGAATAATCTCAAATATTTTGTTAATCCGCACGCGTACCTTCTAGAGCGCCATACCAACGTGCGTGTGAAAATGTATCACAAGTAGTCATTAACTTATTACTGTCTGGATTCTCAGTTATATCTTTCTCCAGCCAAAACAGTGTAAAAAATATATTAAAAAAAAAACCTGTTTAGGTTGGACATTGAACTGAAATGAAAATGTAAATATTATTGTTTCTACAACCGCGAGTCCACGCCAACTGGTCGAGATGGTGAATCATGAAATCCCTAAAACAAAGTGTAGGTACCTAGCTCAAAGTACATTGTGCATGCTTCTGTATGAAATGAACAAAGAAATGTGTAAAGTATGTCTTAGCGTGCCATCGCTCTTTGCATTGTTCACTTATCTTTGTTCCAATGCGTAGTTACGAAATAATATGTGCATTAACACTCCGCATATAAGGCATATTATTATTTACTTGGCTTAACAGAACCTTGGACTTATAAATATTTCATGCGGTTTTATTAACACCATCTCAAAGTCGAGGAATCGGTCAAAGATTTGTTATGATGTTAAACTGTAGTGCGAATTGCAAGATTAAATAAATCGCGGTTTAGCAATAATCTCTCAACTACGTATATTTGAGGTATACTTAAGATCAATTATATTAATAAATATATCGTCAAGTAGGTACTAAAGAAAAACATTACAGTTTTACTACTGCATGACAAATATTGTGCCAACCGGCTCCTAGGGATATTAACAGTCATACATTTATATACGACTTAGTAAAACGACGCGAACCTATATAACAAAGTTATGTGATGTAGTTTATTACAATTGTACATAAGCAAAACGTGTAGATTACGACACGTACTTCGACTGTACTGTGACTCTAATTGTAAACATTGAACAGGATCTGCGTTATCAGTGAACGTTTGTCTTATCAATACTGTACGTAGAGTAATCTGTCATTTGTAAGCAGATTAGCTTTTAATAGTTTTAAAAGATTAAAATAAATTCTTCCGATATTATAATTATATAAAAATTATATGTGTATTATTTAATCAATTAATGTTTGGCGATTGGAGGAATCGCCTGAAACACAGGATAACCTAGTTCAGGCACAAATCATGAGTGAACATGTAACGACGAAAATAAATAATTTATTCAAAATATTTAAGGTGCACACTTATATTTTTTGAATACAATTATTTGTGTGCGTGTGACCCGCGCAACTTCGTTTGCGTCACTCCCAAAAGGAATAAATTTTCCCCGATTTTACAAAATTTTTCATTGACGTTTCGCTTCCTTGATAAATGGGCTATCCAACACTAAAAGATTTCTAACCAGTAGTTCCCCCTCAATTAGCTCATACAAACAAATAAACAAGGTCTTCATCTATATAATATTACTAGCTGTCCCGCAGAACTTCGCCTGCGTCACATTTTCCCCGTTTTCGCAATATTTTTCATTGCTGCCCCGTTCCTATACAGCGTCATCTATAGAATACTTACTCAATCCAGTCAACAGATACCGCCATCTGTTAGAATCGTTTGGAGCTAACAGATAATTGTGACATAATTTGCAATAAAATAATATTGCGACTATAAATTGAGATGTAAGCTATCCTATCTTTCAAGTTGGATCAAACTGCACACGTTGTGCATATTTGATTAAAATCGGTTAAGTAGTTTAGGAGTCCATCCCCGACAAAAAACGTGACACGTAATTTATATATATATAGATTAAGTATAGAGCTATTGTAGATTTTTACTGCACTTGAAAAACCCGAAAAGAAGGTCGTGTTTTTATTAGTTAGTTTTTATTTAATTAACAGTGACAAACAAACGGTCTCGTTCTTCCGGTACTACCTATAAAGTCTACATTCCACGAGGCAAGGAAGTGTGTTTACTAATAAACACAAATAATACCTTTTCTAGTCAGATCACGATCTATCGGAAAGGCCGACGCTGTTAGGTGTCCCGCCTGCTTTATATATTAGGATGATCTGCGAAAATAATGTAAATACTTTGTTTACAAATCACGTAGTCGGTGTCATGATTGTAAGAACATATTGGTATCATTAAAACTCGTGTGAATTGCCACTACCGCGTTCTTTAACACATTAATGCAATTGTTTAGGTTAGTTATGGCGAAATTAAATTGACAGTTAACATTTACTTACGCGAAAAGCTTGTGGCTAAATAATAACAGCCGCTTGGATCAATTTTGGGTCAACGTGGTCGCTCACAATGGGCCCATGGGCTCATCAGAAGGCTTAAAGTCACCCAAAAGGCAATGAAGAGGGCTATGCTCGGAGAGGACATCCGCAAGAGAACCAATGTTACCGAAGTAGCCCGAAGAATTTCCAAGCTTAAGTGGCAGTGGGCAGGGCACATTGCTCTCAGACCGGTTGGTCGATGGGGCCAAAAAATTCTGGAGTGGCGACCGCGAACCGGAAGTTGCGTTGTAAGGCCTCCCACTAGGTGGACCGATGACCTGGTGAAGGTTGCGGGGATCAGCTGGATGCAAGTCGAACGGGTCCGGTAAATGTGTCGCCACTTGGGGTATGCCTATGTCCAGCAGTGGACGTCTTTCGGCTGAAATGATGATGATGATAGATCAATCTTTAGGTTAAGCCGCGCTTAGTAGGCTGGTTTGTGGATAGGTCTGATGGACGGAAAGCACGTTAAGCCGTTGGTCCCGACCGTCACTTGTAGATTTTTGAAAGTCGTTACATGTAGTCCCCGAAAATCTGATAACCAGTCTTCTCAAGGGGTATTTTATTACTCAGTACTATGTGGGTTGTGGAGGTCAGATAGGCAGTCGCTCCATGTAAAATATTTATTCAACTACATCCGGTTAGACTGGAAGCCGACGCTAACATAGTTGGGAAAAGGCTAGGCAGATAATGAGTTAACATTTACGTACGCGAGTGTACATCTGTTATTAATTTTCTAAGTTCAACACACTGTTTGATAAATAGATCGATTAACAATGGCTGAAACTAAAACGTGATATTTTCGAATTCCATGTTATATTTTGCGTAAAGTAACGTTTATGAATGTCACGTGTACTTGCAGCTGATTCTCTCCCAAACAATAGCGTAGTTCATTAAGATAATCAATTGGAGGAAACTAATGCAGATTAACGTGTCATTGTAAGAAAATCTAAAGAAATTAGTCATTGTTGATTTATAGTCATCTTCCACAGGGAAAACGTACTTGCTCAGGGTTTCCTCTCAATGGGCATCACGTCCGAGGCTGTTGATCACTCCGTAGATTGGAACACGGTACTTAAACATCCTTCCATATTTATCTTGATATATTTATGAGCCCTTAGAGACTGTTACTCTGATTTATTAAAACAGAACAACTAGTTACATGTACCTATCGAAAATCAGAGCGGAAATTAGGCAAGCTCAGCAAGTCGTTGATTATAATTTGTGAAACCTATAGTACTACGTCGTGATGTCGTTTAGGACAGCATAAATATTTTAGCTTAACTGAAGATCAATATTTTAGTTAAATATCCTTTGTCCGTGGGAGGAAATGGGGTTTCCTGTACGTTTGTTAAGGACGAAGGTAAATACGAGACGGACGTTGGTAAACAGTTGATGTCGTGGTACCACTTGTTTGCTCCTCACTCCGGAGTATCGACCTTCGTGGTCAGCGCAGCCGCAACTGAGTCGTGATGTATTGAGACGTTGAGACTGCTAGGGATGCAATCCTCTTACTTTATATAACTGCGCTGCGCAACTCGCTTTTCATTGCGTAGACTTACTTATAAATAAATCGTATCTACATGTGTAAAAAGCGTGTATCCAATGACGTATGTTAAAGATTTATTAGTAAAATCCTTTTGATAAATTTTCATTAATACTAGCCAGATGAAGTAACTACATTATTTTATTGGTCTGAAAACTAATTCCTAAAGTATTAAAGATTATCTTAGATCCCCAGGCTTTAAAAATGAATGATAGCAGTGTTTCAAAATGGCGATAACGAGACCATATGTTCAGCACTGATGAATAATTTATTGTCTTATATTATGTCCTTGTACAATTTTGTAGGCTTTTTTAAATTTATTGCCGTTTATCTAGAATATTTCTTACATGTAAGTATTTCCGGGCTTTGTCGACGTGCTGTGGCTCATGTGCTATGATGATTATGAATCAATTTCGATAAATAGTTTTTCCTCCTATTGTCATTGATGATTTGTTACATACGTTTCTATAAATTGAATTGAATTGAATTGTCAGAGCTTGAGTTTCTCCTTTTCTTTACTTCGGTCTGTTTTGAATCAGGATGAATATTGCACCTTGTTGCATTTCACGTTTACATTAGTCATAAATTACAATATTAGTTTACAAACATTGTGCAATTTTATGATACTTAATCCACAACATGACCTCGACCAATGGCTCATCACTCATTAGGGATCATAGAAGGGAATATTATCTCTTTATTAATAAAGAAAAATAACATAAATCATTCATTCAACATCCAGCCGCAACTTGTAAGAGTCAACGAGGAATCAAATTACTAACGAAGACATCTCTAGGATGCGTTGTAATTTATGGATTTGATACAGAGCCATACTGTTGCCTACGAATATGCTTGATCCCATAAATGGGAATACCGTGAGGTAGAGTAACGAAAGATGCATACAGAACGTTTTTGAGAGTTGCGATTGCGTGGATCACTGACCGACGTCACCCAAGACGGAACCGATGGTTGGTCGCACAGTCGCGCTTGCCAAGCCTCGGGCTGTAGGGCATAGGTTATCGACTATATTCGGTCACTCACCCACCAACTTCACCAAATGACGTCTAATCGAGCTGATAAAAATTACTCATAACGATTTATTGTCTGTAGAAGCTCTTGTTATCGTTTCCATGTTGACATAATAAGCTAAAAATATAGAGTCGCTTATCAAACCTCTTCAATATAAAGAACCTCAAGTAAAATCGACTTCTATTCTTAGTAGCAGTAGGTAACTTATCCAACAATATATTATTGGGTATGAAGAAGAGTTTCTTGCGGTTGTGTCGCGGTTATGCAATCGATACCGATGCATGTAGGTCGGATGTCTATCATTCCAAGAAAATTCACACTGTTATGTAAAAGGGAAACATATAAGATGGGACCTTTGAGCGGAAAAGAGATTTGTATAAGTCTCGGTCATCGACGTGGGATGACATTGAAATCTCTCTGCAAAGGGGCTCCATACTAGCATTCTGTTTTGGATGGATCCAGGATACCTTATCTGGCAGATTGTCTACAGCGGCCAACTTGGGCCTGCAATTGGTTAAGTGATTTCCAGATGGGCCACTGCAGTTCGTATCGGGGTTAAAGTGTTCTTCCGGGTTGATGAAGTGTGGAAATATGGGATGTTTGTTTCTCCTCTCTAGACCAGCAGAGTTGTTCGATGTTAGATCTACTTAGTTTAACGTTAACAAGCACTTCTGCATCTTTGTGTCACATACTTATCTCGTATTCTAACTTGTCCACAGACAATGGGTCTAACGCCAGCGTTCTCCAAGCGCCTGCTGACCTTCATCCAGGATGCCATGCCTCTCCGACTGAAGGAGGTGCACTTCGTAAAGCAGCCGATGATCTTCAACGTTGTATGGAATATGTTCAAGCCCTTCATCAGGGAAAAGCTAAAGAACAGAGTAAGTAGCAATCACTAGGCACAATTATACATGAAGATTGCTGAAGATTGACATACAGTGAGGGTTTGGAAGAACATAGCCTGGCTCTTGACGACCTAATGTCGTATTAACGCATGATTTATTTTGGAAGTCTTTTTCCCTTGCGGTTTATGAATATTTTCACGCAAATATAATATAAATAAAATATACACGATTAAAACATACGGAAATGAAAACAAAGACATTTCGAGTTCGTATTAAGCTTAAATCGTCATTTTATCATTTAGCTGTTTAATATTCACGATGGAATTTTGTTGAGTGGTTCCTCAAACCTCAACGAACCCAAGTTGGGTTAGTACACTTGATTGTGCTAATTTGTGCTGTGAATCCTTGTGACATTGAACGGGAAAGGACGCTTATTGCTCCTATATTTTATTTAAATTGCAATTCAGTGTGTGTAATTAAAAATTTGCAAGTAATTCATCATTGTTAATACCAGAAATAAAATTTGCATTCAATTTGTGTGCAGTTGCGTTGCCTTGCATTTGAAACTTGCAATATGGCACTTTAGATTAATTTTGCGTAAACTTATTTGTAACGTAACTTGCAAAATTTTCTTTCCTCGCGACTTGGGTTGCCTAACGCCATCTAGTGTTAGTAAGTGGAAACTTCTCTTCAATCTACTCGTTTGTAGAGTCGGTTGTTTGCAAATATAAAAGACTAATATTCATGAACGGTTGCGTTTTGGAACCGTTGTTTCTAGAATAAGTCCTTATCACGGAGACTGCCTATTGGGGTCCAGCTAAATTATCAACGGTTTGATGCGGTACGCAGCGGTTTGACGAGTGCCTCGTTTGTCTTTTGGTCGCAATCACGACTGCTGAGCATGAGGTCCAGGATTCGATTCCCGGGTCGGGCAAATTGTTATTGGGTTTTTTTCCATCAGAGGAATTTCACAGTAGACAGCCACGGAGTCTGGATTCTTGCCCGGCTGAAGCCATAGCCTCGGTCCATATTACATGGGACTTAAACATAACTGGCGAAATGCTGGTGTACACATCTGCCTAAACTCCACGGAGATTACAGGCACGATGTTAAGTTATAATACAGGTACCGGAGTTGCTAAATCAAAGTTCTCAAACATGCTCTTCCTTCTTCCAGATTTTCTTCCACGGCTCCAAGATGTCGTCTCTCCACAAGCACATGGCGGCGACGCACTTACCGAAGGACTACGGTGGCGAGCTGCCCGCCATCGACTACTCGGGCGCCGAGTGGTACCCCGTCATCAACGAAGTCTTGCCTCACATCAACAACTGGAACACCTACGGCTTCGCCAAGAAAGCGTAGGCAGTACATCTAGCAGTAGATTAGTAAACTTGTGACTGCCATCCGTGGCCAGAAGATTTCAGATTTTTAGTACAACTTATTTATAGCCTTAGGGTTTGAGATGGTCTTATTTTCCTCTTCTAAAATTGTCGCAAAATAATTTTATACTCTTTTTGTTCTCTAATGCATTTCTTCTTCTTAAAAGCATCAATCATTTTAACACGTTTTACACGTTTTAGTTTATCACGTTTGGCAGAGCACACCTGTTTATACTATTCTCAATGTAATTTAGTTTTAGGATTTCTTTAAGACTTAAACAAAGTGAAGTACGAGTTCGAATAGCCGTTGTTCTAAGTTCTGGCTGAGTGTGGTGGTGAGCGGTGAGCGGTGAAGTAAGCGTTAGGTAATGCCATGTGCCCGAGCACCACTAGTATAATACTTGAGCTCTTCCATAATCAGGGTTCTTTGTTATGTAAGTATAGATATTACCAAATTTAGAATTAAAATTAAGAAATTCAAATAAGTCGCGATAGTGGTAGCTTAACTTAGTTCCAAAAATAAAGAGTTTGAGTGAATGATTAACAAATATTATGTGATAAATATTGACAATAATGTAAGGCTGTAATATTAAGGCTATATGTTAATGAACGACACAGGCTAGATAGCTGCGATTGAGGAATCAATCGCCAGTACGTTTCATCTATGCAGGTTTTTAGATAATTTTTATATGACTGTGCAACTACTTGGTGCATGTTGTATTTAGAATAATTGTGTGTATGTGGTACATAAGGAATGTTTATTTCCATGGGGATGTGAGCGGATTTCATGACATGTTTGTAGGAAAACTTTGCATCGTTGGCAGAGTTTTAATTTATTTAGATGTAGGAATGGAATATGTTCCCGTTGATTGTGCACAAATCGCATGTCGATAAGGCTGTGAATGTGATGATGTACGGCGCCAGTTCTGACCATTTAATCACCAAATGTAGCTCAACATTTACTGTAAGTTTCATAATATTTTAAGACTTTTATTGATGAATGATGTAAAAAAACAGTACACTTTATTTTGTAATATATTTAATTTAATTTCCAAGTTACAATTTTCAGGGATATGTAATTTTTGCAAATTATCTGAAGCTGATATTCCGAATAGCATTTCGTCGCATTTATCCATCTGATTGCGAATAATAACTTCCTGGAGAATATTTTAAAGTTCAAATATATAGTGTCTATTATTGTGTGATCCAATGATTACATATCCTTATTTCTTAGATGTAGTAGGGGTGAATGTGCATTCAGCCTCTAAGAAAGTGTTGCTTCTTTAAATTGTATACTTATGAGCATTCAATGAGTTACTAGTAATTAAGTATAAGTAATGTTAAAGCGATTTTTCGGATTGTCTTCGAGAAAAATGTGACATTTGTGCGTATGTCTGTACCATCGACATGGTTTCTCTTGTGATGCCTAATGTGCCTTTAGTAGACGCATTCCAAACATTATTTTTGTATTGTTTTTATAGGTTTGTAATACTTTTATTGTACGAAAGATGATAATACCTGATTTGCTCAATATACATATGTTTGATACGAGATGCATCCGATTCCTTATGCGTTTCGTTTAGGTATGAATAAATAAATTTGTAAAATAATTTCTTGCGTTTTTTTTTCATAGATTTTGTTTTTAGTTGGGTTTTGAAGTCCTTACCTAACACTTACCTACCAACGCCCCATTCATTCAGAAGATGGGACAATGCAATTCAGTTCCAGTTCAGCTATTGCTATTGTGATGAAGAAGTTCGATGGTGCTAGAGGAATCCTCGGAATAAATACAGACTCCCCTCGGGAACAATATCAAAAAGTAATAGATGATTTTCTTGCCCTTCTACGGAAAAACTGTGATACACGTGTCTTATAATTTTAATTGTCTTCAATTAAAATCGCCAATTTTCGAGTCAATCGACCCAGAGAATAAAAAGTTTCGCAGAAAATTCAAGCCCCATTACACCCTCTTAGGGGTGGAATTTCGTAAAGTCCTTTCTTAGTGGAACTTTTCACAAAGAACACACCCTATAAATTTCATGTCTCTAGGACGAGCGGTTTAGGCTGTGCGTTGAGTTTTCAGCATAGATCGGAGTAGGTAGATTGATTTTTGGTACTTGTATCACAAATGTACATAGAAAGAATAACATGGATAAGCCATTTTTCCAGAAAGTAATTCCGGTATTTCCGGATTCAATTAAATATTGTTAATGTTGGTATAGTGATATTATTACTACTCAATTCAAAATTTAAAGGTAGGTATCTATACTAAATTAATTTATTATTTATCTATTGAATAATAAAAACAATCGAATTCCGATGGAAGCATTAATAATTATTTTTATGTTTAGCGTTTTATGGCCACTGCTTTTTATAAATTGTTGCACTTTTTCAATCAAATCAACCAATTCCGGAGGAATGTCCATATTAATATAAACGTTTCGGATCAATGACCCCAATTCAATCTACCTACTCCGATCTATGGTTATCAGTCAGTGAGTCAGGACTTTGAATTTTATACATATGTATTGACATATGTTAAGATACAGTGGTTTGTTGAACCTACTCCATACTGGAGGAATTAAAATTAACGATTTTTTTTATTGAATAGTACGCTACTTTCGCCACATTTTGAGGTCCCTTTGATTGTCTGGAAAAGGTGGATCAACCCCATTCCACATTTTCGCAGTTTTCTTCCAGGCAGCTTCTAGAATGTCCCAGGACCGACATATTTTGTGCCAAACAAGGCCAATACATCAACAAGATGTGTTGCGATCCTCAGCATTGAGGGACCGAGAATAAAGCAACTATACTGTAACTTTTCGAAAGGACAGCGAGTTAAAAGTCGGTTAAGGAGAAATTTGCTACCAAGTTATTGCCAGGCAGACATTATGTTCTGTATTATTATCGGTATAATCACTAGATTACAGCACACTTTGATGTTGATATAAAGCAACTCGTCAACGTCGTCAACGATTGTGTAATGCTTAGAGCTAGAAATAATAAGTATACGTAAGTACGTTGTTGTATACGTAGACAAGGAGTCTACCTGGTAAAGTGTAGGTCCAACGAAAGGCGAGTTTGACTTATGGCGGTCTCACATGCAAAGGTCCAGCGTTGGTCTACCTGCGCAGGTCTAAACTGTGTATTTAAACATTTTTTATCCATCGTGTGATAAGATGTGAAATAAGGGTTGCAACATCTGATAGTCTTCACCTCATACTGATTTAAATTGAGCGGTTCTCTTGGTACTTAACTACATCATTTTGTTGTCAGCTTGTGCAGGCATACTTACTGAAGTCTCTGTAAACCGTAGAGTTTATGGCTTATCCATGTAGACTCTCTAAGGGTGTTACCACACCAATCGATCGATCGTCGATCGATGGTAGAATGGATAATTCGACGTCGATCGATAGTTTCTACTACACCAATCGTTCGATTGTCGATCGAGGACATCGATCGATGGTAGAATGGATTAGTCGATGTCGATCGACAGTTTCTACTACACCATTCGATCGATCAACGTCGACTGCTGTCAATCGATGGCATCAATCGACGATCGATCGATTGACGTGGTAACACCCTAAAAATAACCAAAAACTTGAAAATTGAGGGTTAAGAGCTGAGTTTGCTTTTTCTGAATACCAAGAGCATTCGCAGTAGTGTATTCTGAAAAATAAGCTAAAATGTGTATTGCTACTTGTATGTATGATTTTAAATAATTTAAAATTCTAAGTAAATTGTCTTTAAATCATAATGAAAGGTACGCAGGCATCACAAAGGTATTTAGGATAGAACTACATCGGTAGGTACATACTTTATACACGTGAACTCAATTTCATTTCAGCAGTAGGTAATCGGTTGCGTGTCATGGGTGAATTTGTTATCATGTCATTGCGAACCATGATTAGTTACTTTGCGAAATTGGCGAAAAATTGCTTTCTATTTTCAGTTTTCTCTCGAGATCGTATTTTTATTTCGTTTTTTTTTTGCTGAATTCATTACTTCTGAATTTATACTGCCAGGAGTAGAATACTTGAAGATTACGTAGGTACTTGTGGCGCTTGAATGGCATTGTCAGGAAGGGGTTGTTGGTTTGTTATTGCTAAGTATTTATGAAATATCGTCTCTGACAATCTTACAGTAAGCTGTAAGAGACAGGGTGGCCCACGAAATTATAATTTTCATACGTTTTTTGCAATTTGCCGGTCAGAGTAAGTTTTTATGTTGAAAAAAATATGATACGCGACCGTAACTAATTTGGCTTTACTTAGTTATAATCATTAAAGTCATTAATACTACCCCTTTAAGTTTATTTAACCTCACAGAATGACTTTTTCATGAAATAGTCAATGGGTTGTATTGATGATTTTAATGATAACAATTATGTAAATACGTACGTGTTACGGCCGCGTATCATACTTAATTTTAACGTAAAACCTTACATCAGTGTAAGGTTTTACGTTCAAATCGCAAACAAACGTAAAAAAAACCGGCCAAGTGCGAGTCGGACTCGCGCACGAAGGGTTCCGTACCATTATCTATAAAAAAGGAGCAAAAAAAAAATCACATTTTTGTATGGGGGCCCCCCTTAAATATTTATTTTATTCTGTTTTTAGTATTTGTTGTTATAGCATCAACAGAAATACATAATATGTAGAAATTTCGACTGGCGAACTATCACGGTTCATGAGATACAGCCTGGTGACAGACGGACGGACGGACGGACAGCGAAGTCTCAGTAATAGGGTCCCGTTTGACCCTTTGGGTACGGAACCCTAAAAAATAGAAATTTGCGGGCCACCCTGTCCTGTCCTGTTTCTTTAAAAAATTCGACCTTAAAATAAGATTGCAGGGTTAGTTCTGACTGTAGTCACGCTCATAAAGATCATTCATGACGCACTCTACATAATACCTACAAGTTTTATCCAAAGAGTCTTTTTATCTTACCAAGAATAAATATATGGCGATTTGACATAATACCTACTCTTCAAAATACTACTCAAACCGTCACTATATTTCTGTTTTTATATTGGTTTACGTTTATTAATTACCTTTTTACTTAAGATAACCATTTCAGTAAGAATAGTTGGCATTGTGTCCAACGGACGAGCACCTTTCTGCTTTGGTGCGCATATGCCCTACGTCCCATAAATAAGGCTTCTTATTGTAAGGATTAATAGAACCTTTTACTGCTAGTCCGCGTCGTTCTTCTGCTGGACAAAGGTCAATGTGGACCACTGTTTTGTCTAGCTCCTACCACTATCTTCTACGAGGTCTGCCGCGTCGCCTACTGGCTGTGTCAGAGCTCCACATAGTAACTATTTTGGCCCACAGCTCATTGGGCATACGGCAGACGCAGCCAGGGCAGTCCCCGTATGTACTTACGTAAGTATATTTTTCTGGGTTTTATTTTTCACTTACTAACACACTCCTGTCGTTATTATACTCGTATACATACGACGCGTATCAACAATTATGCCAAAAGATGCGGCAAATATTAGCCTAGGCGCTTAGTCCATTGCAGTGCAGCCCGTAGTACTTCCAATAGTCTTCCAGGATGAGGCTCTGAACTTGGCTTTAGCCACAGCATATCCTATGATAGATATTGGATTACTTTTGCACCTAAACTCGAGTATATGATAATCTCTTTAGATAGTCTCTACAATGAAACACCGAACATGTACATAACAGTACATGATTAAGTAGTAATTGCAAAGGAATTCTAAATAAATACCTACTCTGTTTTAGAATAAGACTGCCTTATATAGAAACGAACAGCTAAGATAGGCTTGAAAAGGATTTGGTCATCTAGGTATCTACTTAATTTATCGAATATGGAGGGGAAACTCTTCTAATCTTATGAGAATTTGTGTTTTAAATACTTTTGTTTCCATATAAACAGCGGGACATAAGTATAAGAGAACATCTTTAATAAATAGAAAATGTAGGAAAAAGTGGAGCAAATAATCTGAGCACAAACATATTTTGTTTAAATATGTTCTAAATGTATAGTGCATTCAGAATAGGCATTTGCTTAGAGCACAAGTGAACGGCGCCGCTACCATGGCGTGGTGGTGGGATACCGTTAAGATGGACTTACAATGGCCTCTCCAATAACCACAATATCGCGGCAGCCGGAGCGCGCACGCTCGTGCTTACCTCTATAAAATATATACAACTTTTAATCACCGATTCAAACGCTTCGGGAACTTAAACCGAACGCTACATCCACAAAGTTCTTTTTGTTTTAGCACTTAGCAGTGATAACTAATTATTTTAATCTCTCGCGCGTATAGAAACTAAAAACTGTGTCGATTGTTCGGCTGACGACATTCTGCTGACGCGCATTATAAGTCAGACTTGGATTATCTGCTAACATCAACAACAGTGCGAAGTCAGCGATCCAAGAAGATTATTCTTCTTTTATTTATAGTGGAAATAAGAACATAAAAATGGAAATACAGTTCGGATCTGATGGCGTCCCGTTTGTGACATGGGGTGGTAACAAGATAATGCTGGAGCTTAACCCGATAGACGACGAAGTGAGTAAGGAAAAAGCTGAGAAAGAATTGAGAGAAACTCCGGAAGTGGTCGAGCAAGCTTTGTTCGAGTTACGACAACTTTTAAAAAGTGAGTTAACAAACTTATTTAATATTTATTTAGTTAGTATGCTGTATTTACATTCAGATAAGTAATTATTTGTGTTAGGAAAGTATGCATTTGTATTCTGTGTCTGTACATATGGTTACCATGTTGATTATTTATTATCAACATGATAATCATATCTCTCGTAAATACCTATCTCTTTGGTAATTAACAACAATAAAAAACATTTTTATAAACTTTTAGGAGCAAATGGTGTATTCATTATGTTTATTCGCTAGATCATATTTCTAATAATTGCCAACAAGTAGGTATTTGTAAATAAATCAAAAGGGTCCTTCACACAGGCGCGACGCGGCGCGGCACGGCTTCTTATCGTTTACTCGATCCTAACGTATTGAAAAGCGACCGAAAAGTGATAGATTAGGATACCTTAAAATTTGGTTGACAGGCTCGGCTGCATACAAAATGTTCTACGAATCTTTTGTTTCTTGTCGCGGTGTGTGTCGCGGCTTGCCGCGCGGCACGCGTACGTGTCGCGCTCTCGAGACAACTCAGAAACGCGTCGCGTCGCGCACTCGAGACAACTCAGAAACGCGTCGCGTCGCGCCTGTGTGAACAGTCGCCCGCGTTTTCATAGAAATTGTTCTACGTAGGTTTAGTAGCAGCGTGCCGCGTAGCGTCGGGACGCGCCTGTCTGCGGGAGCCTTAAGCTTATGTCTTGCATGCTAAAGCAAAGTAGGTATAACAACGTTGGTAAAAGTGATTATCGTCAGTTTTATTAGTTTTACTGTGTGAATCCACTGTTTAATGAATTTTAACATTTCGTATCTCTTTTCCACGATTGGAATTTGGTTGATGAAATAATCTAGGATTGTTGTTAAGTTAAGCAAGATAAACGAACTTTCTTAGGTAGTCAAAATCGTATTCATTGCAAGTAAAGCGAGAGTTGGCATAATATCAAAGTGCACGCACATGTATAAAACGAAAGTTAGTATTAAAATGAGATTTTAATGCTTTCCTTGCTTTCCCTTTCACATCTCGAACAGAAATGTTATAAAACTAAACGTGAACGTACTATGGACGTTATAACACAGTGCAGATAAAAAGTAAGAAAATTGACTAAATCCATCAAAGTTACAAATTCATAATGTGGCTTTATCATGTTGATTTCGTTTCTGTTTTGCATACATATAATAAAAATGAAATAACTTTGCAAAAACCAAATAGTTGATTGTTGCATCGAGCGCAAAATGAGTTATTAAACCACGAGTGTTTGTTGGTGCCCGAGCGCATACGAGGGCACTAAATTAATACAACTGCATTAATTACTCACTTTGGCAAGGTGCATAACCTACTTTTCTTTCAACTACCGTGACAAAATATACCTACTCAAAATAAAAACTCAAGTAAATGAAACAACGTTTAATTCAAACGTGCAGTTAAATTTAAATGTGCAGTTATTAAAAGTGAAATTTGCACTTTTACTTGGAACATTTATTCTATTCTGGAGTTGAATTCATATAGCTATTGCTGTCTATTTCCAATTTTTTTATCTTTTTTTTTGCTAAATAAGAAGAATCAAAGCCATTTGTTTTTTTTTTTAACAAGTCGGTTTTATTCAGTCGATTTTTATTTTCAGCCAGTATCTTTTTGATCTAATGCACACATTTTATATAAAACTTAATGGGAGACATTAATTCTCACAGGTTTAGTTAATTATAAAGTTTAGTTTTATATCTAAATACAAAAGTAAAAACAGTGCAGTAATGAAAAAACCGGCCAAGTGCGAGTCAGGCTCGCGCACGAAGGGTTCCGTACCATTATTTATAAAAACGAGAAAATAAATCACTTTTTTGTATGGGAGCCCCCCTTAAATATTTATTTTATTTTGTTTTTAGTATTTGTTGTTATAGCAGTAACAGAAATACATAATCTGTAGAAATTTCAACGGGCTAACTATCACGGTTCATGAGATACAGCCTGGTGACAGACGGACCGACGGACGGACGGACGGACGGACAACAAAGTCTCAGTAATAGGGTCCCTTTTGACCCTTTGGGTACGGAACCCTAAAACTGTACAATTATGAGATTTCATATAACATTTCTGCACTGTTTTTGGTTCTAAGAAAAAAATACATCGTTTTGTAGTGATTAATGATGATAGTACTACGTAGTTGAAAGAAATATATATTTGCGACAGAAGATTCTTTTTCGATTGTGGTACATTATATTTTTAACACTTCCCTTAGAACATCCAATTATCATATTTTATATAGTTAAAAATAATATTGCAACGTCATAATATAGAATACCTACACTTTTCGTTCTGGTGGTGTAGAGGCCGCAAGCGCCACTTGTGAGCATGAGGTCCTGTTTTCGTCCTTCAGGAATTTCTCAGTAGCAGTCAAGGAGTCTAGATTTGTGCCCGGTTGTTGGTAATAGGCGAAACGTGGGTGTACTATCAGGGAACACCGCTGCTTTACCCTTCAGGGATTACAGGCGTGAGGTTTCATGATGTAATTTCATTATCAAATAGCCTGCACTCCTGCATGTAACTAATATTAGCTTACTATTGTCCATCCTTATGATAGCTGAACCACTAACAATATTTATAATTATTACGGGTAACGCTCTTCCTGTAGGTATACCAGATATCGTCGTTTTCAAGAACTCGACGCTAGTTTACAAAACTTGAAAGTACTTCGAACATTATTTTAAGAACACTAGATTGTAATGAACATTGCAAAACTATGCTCAGTGCAGTTTACGTGCAATTAGCGAATCGTTTGGGTTGAAGGAGCAAGATTTCACTTTGTTGTTAATGATCTCGCATATTTCACAATAGGTACTAAAGTACTATATCATTTTAGAAAATTCTACCTACTTAAATAGTTGTTAGTTCGCAATTTGCAAGAATGTTTTGCAAAATAGAAAAAATAATAATATATTTATAGTCTCTTCGAATTAAGCGTTCTTTTGAGCCTTCTAGTCAGACGTTACCGCCGCCGTTAAGCAGCGCCGCCGTAGAAGTGGCGTAGCATTACCATAGATGCCGCGTAGCACGGGCATAGGAGCAGCGTAGAATGGCCGTAAGAGCCGCGTAGCACCGTCGAATAAACTGCGTAGCATAGCTGCAGAGGAAGCGTAGCACCACTGCATATTTTTCGTAGCACTGCCGTAACAGGTGAATAGCACCTCCGTAGACATCGTACAGTGTAGAGGCGTAATTTCCGTGCAAATGCTAATGTAATAGTTTTGAAATGGCTGCATTTTGTCGAATCAAGCAAAAGGCGGAAGATGAAATAGCTAAGACTGAGGTAATGAACAGCTTTGGTTAACATTTTAAATTAACATGTCGGTTAACTTTGTTTAGATTTTGCAAAAAATAATAAAGGTTAACGACATTGGGTATAATTATCTTAATGATTGCTCAATTTAACAGATACTTTCCGATATTTAATAACCAGTTCGTGCTTGTGTGCAATCATACGGTAGATATTTATATTGATTACACTTATGCTGGACGCTCCGTTCAATATCTTATATGAAATGTAACCAAAGGTTTACAACTGAATAATATCGCCTGATGGATAATTGATGTACCTAGTTTTATGAACCTCTGTCAAATTATGTCTTAGTTTACCGAATTGCCTATTAAATTATGGTTGATGAAGTACATATTTTCAAAATGACATCAATGTTTGACGTCAATATTTAAATAAAAACATAAATGTTTAAGTCTATTTTTAGCATTTGACATTCAAAACTTGTTTAACACAATAGAGAAGGTAGAACCAGTTCAATTAAATGAGCAAGCTCATTCAGAGCAATGACTCCGTACGAACAGCATTGGTTACCTACTTTATTTGTTTTTGTCCGACTTGATCAGGTAATTTCGCAGATATTTTATTAAGGACCAAACATTTCAGTTTAGTTTTATAGCCATTTAATAAAACCTCATCATCATCTTCCTGCCTTTGACCCATGTTACTTGGGGTCAACGCAACACGGTTTTTCTTCCATTCTCCTCTGTCTGTCAACCGTCATGGTATCATTTAATCCTTTTTTTAAGGTTCCGTACCCAAAGTGTCAAAAGGGTATTACTGAGACTAAGGGTGTATTACTGAGACTTTGCTGTCCGTCCGTCCGTCTTTCACCAGGCTGTATCTCATGAATCGTGATAGTTAGCCAGTTGAAATTTCTGCAGATTATGTATTTCTGTTGCCGCTATAACAACAAATATTAAAAACAGAATAAAATAAATATTTAAGGGGGCTCCCATACAAAAAAGTGTTTTTTTTGCTCGTTTTTATAAATAATGGTACGGAGTACTTCGTGCGCGAGTCCGACTTGCACTTGGCCGATTTTCTTTCATATCATGCCTCACACTATCCATCCATCGTTTCCTTGGTCTTCCTCTCCCTCTCCATCCGTCAACTATTAATAAAACCTAGAGCTGTTTAAAAAGCTGCTAAACTAGAATGTGTTAGTGTCCAGTTTTGTGCTGTGCTAATAAATAAAAACATGAGCGAATTCATATTTCAGATATGTGGACTACATCTAAGTGTTGTTGATTACAATATGTAGACCGTACTGTAACTAATTCTAATGTTAATTGATATCTTAGTAGGCATCAGCCGTTTCCTGCGGCCTTGGGCGTCAATTATTTTTATTGTTTCAGCTTCATAAAATAACAAGGTTGATCCAATTCGGAATCTGCACACATATCAAGTTGAGATTTGAGAACAAAAGCAATCTTTAATTACCTATGTTTTTAAGTGTATAAGCCTCGAAGTCGAACGTCTCAATTAAAACACTTAGGGCCTTGTAGCAGGTGTCTGGATACGAATGTTTAGCAATCGGATCAATTGAATGCTGGCCATTCACTTCGTTCACAGAGCTGAGACAACTTTGCTTGCTTAGCGATTCTGAACTCTGTGATATCGAGGGTGCTCGGTAGGATGTTTGAGTATTGGTTAGGTTTACGTCAAACGACATTGTCTCTGTACGTAATCTTTTGGATAGTGAACTCTTGTCATTCGTCTCGTATCATTGACTAAAATTATTACATAATTAATAGGGAAACCAATAACACAAAGATGTGACGGAGTAGTTTGTTCTTTGTTGCAGTCTAAAGCCTCGTATCCACTAGGCAACATTTGGCGCGTGACATGTTGTACAACATGTTGCATAAGATGTTGAAAGTCAAACGTTGCCTGTCCACGCAAGATCCGTCGACGGCAACATGTCGCCAGAGGAACTAGTGTTGATTTCAGTGGCGGTGGTTATAATATTATAGAGAAATATATCAAAAAGAGAAAAACCACGGTAGTGGGTTGGAAATTACTAATTTAATTGAATCAAGTAATAAACGTTGCTTAGTTCTAAGCGTGCACCCTTATGCTCTACTGCATGTTGCACGCCGCCAACATACAAACAACATCCTGCGCGGCATGTTGCGCGCCAGCTGGCAACGTCGCTTGTGCGCTGTTGTGCAACGCTGCCGAACATGTTGAGCGTTACAGTGTTGTGCGTCAATTGTTGCCTAGTGGATACGAGGCTTTAGTGACGCTAAAAAGGGAATGTTCTGAGGTCGTAGCGCGGGCGCGCGATGTGAATGTGATCTTAAAATTTAAATGACTGAGTTCACAATTTTTCATAATTTTAAGATTTATTCTCATAAATGGATGATACTGATTGTGCTTGTTTGCAAATAAATTGACTAAAATGCTATATGATAATTGTATTGTCGATTTAAAAAATCAATGTATTTACATTACCTCTTGCCTCTTACCTAGTTCTGACATGTTTTCTTTTGGATAAACAAATTGAGTATTGTGATACAAGTTATCACGCAATACAGAAAAGGACTGGTTACGTGATTTCTAATTATTGCACGTTACTTCACAGTGGAGTAGGAAAGTTACTTGTAATCATCAGACATGCTTCAGTAACTAGAAATAAAATAACGTTAATCAATAGATCGCACTGTATTTATTAAATAAAGTAGCTCTTGATTTTGTTGTAATTAGTGAGATAAGATTAATTAGCATTTAGGACGTTCAATATAGCCTTATCTTGTTGTTGATAAATGTCTATTAAAAGCAGGTAGCGTATACATATTTAGAATACGTTATCGCAAACTCCATGCTTTCTACAAACCGAAACAGTAAGGGCCCCGCAGACTGCGTATTTTTTTATTTTATTTATTATGGGGCAATAAACAGCTACATTATAAATTTTACAAAAAAGAAATAGGTTAGTAATAACAATATTGCAGCCCACTACATTATCCTCATGTTAACAAAATCAATATTAGGTAAAAAAAAGTGCCACTAGATTAGCGTTAATCTCATGTGCATTAAAAATTAACTATTAAAATACAATACAATTAATTAATTATTAAAACAATATTTTTTTTTCGATAAAAATGTGGGATTGTGCCTTATTAAGTATCACAGATAAGAAGTAAAATTATGAAAAAAATAATTAACAGTACAAAACAATTCATCTCCAAAAATAATTAAAATAGTTGAAAAACATAAATTGAGAATCATCATTTCAGCCCAAAAGACGTCCACTGCTGGACATAGGCCGTCCCCCAAGTGTCGTCACATTGACATTTTGGGGGGTTTTGCCATAATCGCCACGCTTGGCAGGCGGGTTGGCGATCGCAGTACGGTTGTTACAAAAACACGGAGAACGCTGCTTCCCATTCTCTGGCAAGTCCCTTAGTCGCTTCTTACGACACCCACGGGAGGATATGGGATGGTGCTATTCTTTACGTCCGACACCATACAGAACAAATTTGAACAAAATTGAGAATAAAGGACTATTACTTACTTCTTATTGTAATATCCAAATCTACCAGCTAGTCTACTTGCCCTTGAACCGGTTGCTGATTCAGTGGCTTTAAACATCAAACGGGGCAATCGTTTAAAATTACAGTTCCTACAGCTCCTTCCAAAGATTATTTTGTTATGACGTTCAAAGTTCTAGTCGATATTTCAGAAGTTTCAGGACATTTTTAGGCTAACTATTATACGAAAATCTCTTTTTTTTCAGAGGAGCCATCTCTTTACGTCCCCATCGAGAAAGACGACTACCTTCTGAAGTTCCTCAGGCCATGCAAGTTCTATCCTGAAAGTGCTTTCAAAAAGGTATGTATATAAATATTTTCGTGGGTATGTTACCGAAACCCAAACCAGTCAAATCAAATGCCACAACCAGGTTGGCCTAAGCCAAATACCATATACATACATGCATATTTATTATACATATTTATTTGTGACACAGTTTTGGGTATTATATGTAGTTTATACTGTACAAAACACGTGCTAAATGTTTATTTTGTTTATTATGGACAGAATTGCGATGACCGCTATATTTAAATAACATTTTAATACTATTACTTTGTACTTCTTAGTACATTTGCATAGACGGTATTTGTTTGAATAGGTCATGGTAATGTGCCCAGAAATACATAGATGTTTGTTGTTTGTTTGGTGACTTAGGTATACATTTCTACTTTGATCGACCGTATATTTCCATCAAGTATCCATCAACGTGCATGATTATTTACTACTTATATGTAATACTAATGCCCCTGCCTGCATTTGAAGCCATCATGACATGCCAAAACATTTCCATGATAAATATACACATAGGACCGGGAAGATGTAGGTACACACAGATAAACATGAAAATGGACTATAATTTACTATGTGTTTAGATATCATTTTTGTTCTGATTGTAGATACAAGCATACTACAAGTTCAGGCTGTCACACGCGGACTACTGTCGTGATCTGCTACCGTCGGCCATTCGAGCGCCATTCGAGCATTCAATTGTTTCCATATTGGCGCCTCGAGATCAGCACGGACGTCGTATTATTTTAGTTGAATCTGGAGGTTGGTATCAATTACATCTCTTATGTCATACAGGGTGTGAGGGACAGCGACGCCAAAACGCTTACCATGTACTCAGTACATCATTCAGAACCTCAAAGAAATACTTCATCAGTAATTTTGACAAATAATCAGATGTACTTTTTGACCGTGTAGGTTTAGGTACTTTCTTTTGTAGGCAACAGCTGTTTTTATTTATTTAATCCATGTTTTTTTTTACCATCGTGGAAATTTAGAAGCCTGGGAAACCGTCTTCCGTGCTTACTGTCCAAAAATGTGAATTAGAAAATAACAAGTTTGGTTGGATATTGCTGTGATTGCCGTTGATTCGAAATCGTTAAATTAACCCGTCCTAAACAGTCGGATCGAAAATAAACATGTTGACGAAATCGCGGGCACAACCAGAAACCATTTACGTGTATGTGAACCGACCAGTTTTTAAAACACGATTATGGGTACATCAGGCGCCTAAATGTAGAGTTGAATAAGCTAAGCTGAAGTTTGCGGTGTACTCATGATTGCGTCGCTTAGCAAGTTTCATACTTTAGTGTGAGTAATCATAATCTATCTGCTTGTCAACGGTTCAGGTAAAGAGCCAACACAGCACAGTTTCGTTAGGTATTTTAAGAGCGTTTATACCCTACGGCATTTCATACAAACTTTGAAGTCGTTATTTTCTGAAATGAAAGTTATTAAAAAACATATTCGAAATGTCTTTTAAAAATGAAGATAATTGGAAATTTCTGTTTCTATAGATAATTAAAAATCGGTCTAATTTAGCTGTAACATTATTTTTCGAAAATGTTTTTTTAGAAACTTTTTAGACCTATGTATATTGCTTATGCGTAGGAAGTTTCATTAAAATCTGTTCAGTCATTTCGGAAAATAACGACTTGAAAGTTTGTATGAAATGCCGTAGGGTATAAACGCTCTTAATAAACAGGTTGATAGAGTTACTATCAAACAGTAAAAATAATTTAAATTAATTTCAGTAAGTCTGCAAAATTAACGAGATTCTAACAATTATAAGAATATAATATGATGAATTAATACAATCTTATTTGTAATACAAAACTGCATTAAGTCGTCGAGGAGTTGTAAGTGTCAATTATTATGGTGGGTCCGATGTGTGCGCGCATCTTTCTATGGCATTGACCATTCGACAGCAGTATTTTAAATACACCCTGAGAATATTTAATTGTCGTTTAGTCCCATCACTTATCATATGTCATTATTTGTTATTGTTTCTGATAACGATGAAAGAACTATTTGTTACTATGTAATGTTGAGAATTGAATCGATATTTATATACTTGCAGCGTTCGTGATCTGTATGAATTTATCTAGGGCGCGAATGGTATGTGCGAATGACATGACGAATACTTTGTACCTCGATTCTACGTATTGATGAATGCGATGATGTGCGTGAAGTAAGGCTAGAACTATTTATTCTTATTTATTAAGGTGTGTTAAATAGAAACTTGTGAAATCTATTTGTAGTGTAACATTGTTAAGTGATATTTCCTTATTTGTCTAAGCTAGCTTATATGAGAGTGGGCAGTTAATTATTTGGCTCAATGTTAAGTTAATTTTAATAAACGGGTTCCTACTTTGTCACAGTTTTAAATTTTCACGGTTTTTATCTGAACATATAAGTATATATGAAAATTTAACCTACTATCACTTACGAGATATCTTCCGTGATTCGATCGGGAACTCAAAACAATAAATAATCATATAAGATATCCCGTAAGTGATACTATAAGTTCCTACTTTGTCGTTTGAATTTATATTCTAGATTATCTGCACAGCAAACCGTTTATAAAATGCATTAATTTTATTAAAAACTTGCTGCTATTGTTCAAACAATATTACCTAACATCTTAAACTTTAAAGTCTAGAATCTAGAAGTATTTTAACTAATTCCTAGCAAAGATACCTATTCCCTAAATTATAAAATTTTTACTGTTGACCGGCGCTGCTAACTTGCCCGCCGTACGAACAAAACCTCTTTCAGGTCAGTACGTCTTTAAGGATACCTATTTATTTCTTGCAATAATAAGAATCCGATTGGGTTGCAAACATATTAGGCTTAAAATATTTTTTTTTTGAGTAGTAGAATATTCTTTTTTTTTATAATTTTGTTTGTACATTGGAAAAACTTCATTTTATTAATGACGTAAATTAAAGAAATACTGAACTTTGGCTTTTGCTTAATTTGGGGTTATTCGTTTTTACATAACCTCATGATCAAAACAAGTTGACGAGTTTAAACGAATGTTGTAATGCAGACGTGACTGCATATTTAATGTAATCTTGGTATTTTTCCAGAGAGATGGAATCCACAAGAGGTGTCCCTCAAGGATGTGTTCCGAGGCATCCAGGTGGGGCTGGAGGGGGCGATGGCAGAGCCTAGGACACAGATCTGTGGCGTCATCAGCATTCTCGATATGAAGGGCCTCTCCTTCAAACATATCATGCAGTTCACGCCGTCTTACGCTAAGATGGTGCTTGATTGGATACAAGTAAGTTGTGTTCTGTATGGTGTCGGACGTAAAGAATAGCATCATCCCATATCTTCCCGTGGGTGTCGTTCGTGTTTGTAACAACCGTACTGCGATCGCCAACCCGTCTGCCAAGCGTGGCGATTATGGCAAAACCCCTTATGTACACTTGGGGGAGGCCTGTGTCCAGCAGTGAACGTCTTTCGGCTGAAATGATGATGATTATGAAGTTGTAACCAACATTCTAATAAGCAGCTTGTAAATAAATACACGTGTAATTGACAAATAAGTTATCGGAATTCGATCTTGACATATAACCCTTGAAATAGTAGTAGTTTGGGCGTCACTTGTCGTTTCGTGAATTTAGAATTTATATTTGTGTCCGGGCTACTGAGTGAAAAGGTTTTAGTAGATGGCTTTTGCGCAGACGAGACAAAGTTATTTTTTTCTTGAGGGCCTAACGAGTAATGGGCACCTGCATATTTTGTCAATAATCTAAAGTAGTACGATTGTTGGCTATCGACTTTTGATTCTAAAATTATGTTCAAGGAAACTCAGAGGTCACAGTAATTACAATAGTTTCATAGTAGAAAGGAAATTAAACGCTTTGAGTGTTGTAAATTTGTTCAAATTTTAAATCAATACCTTACAATATCTGTTAGTATTTATTAGTCTGCAAAGAAACAATAATGAAATGAATAATTCAGTCAGCGAAAACGATATAGACGTTGATTTTTTTTCACACTCGATAAACGAATCTGATATTTTTGTTACCCAGTTGAACTGAGTTATGTAGTAGCGTTTGATGTTGGCTAATTAATATATTTGTCTAACTGGCCAGGTGGTGTTCAGACGGAAACGCAAAATGATCAATTATTTCTCGCTAAATTTATTAGGTATAAATACTAATATTATGAAGAGGAATGATTTGATTGTTTGTTTGTTTGCATTGAATAGGCTCCGAAACTAGTGGTCCGATTTGAAAAATTCTTTCAGTGTTAGATAGCCCATTTATCGAGAAAGGCTATAGGCTATATATCATTACGCTACGATCAATAGGAGTGGAGTAGCAATGAAAAATGTTGCGAAAACGGGGAAAATGTGACGCAAACGAAGTTGCGCCGGTCAGCTAGTTAGGTATATTGCTGGTCGAACGGAGGCCATTCACCCGTACTCCGATACATTACACAATGAAGGCAACACCTGAAGTGGGCTAGCAGACAACTACCTGTTTGACCAGTTAACCGCATTTCTAGGTCATGTTGCTATAGATTTTGTTTGAGAATTTGGAAAGTAGTTCTGTGGTTCAATTTGGATCAGCTATCTTTTCTCTTACTATTATTTTACAAGTTTGCTGTCAGTACTAGAAACAGGTATTTTATAAATTGCTTCATGAAATTAGTCAGGTACTCAGGTCCTGACATTCTAAAGTTATGTTTGCGGTATCTAGCGTTCTATTACAGTGAAAGTTTGAATGGCCTTTTACCCGGCTGCCGCGAAGGGAGGGTTATGTGTTTGACCTGTATGTATGTCGGTTTCTTTGTTCCCTCGTAACTCCTTAATGGATAAACTGATATCGATAAATTATACTTCGTTAGATTAATTTTTGCTTTTTGTCGGGTTTTTAAAATTACTTTTCTTTACTATAGAGCTAGAGTGGTTCAGTACCCAAAATATGAATCTGGACGAGGCGAAGGGAGAATGTGAACATCGTGGTAGCTGGCGCCCTGTAGTTTCTACTTAGCCCCTGGGAAAAACGCTTGAGTGTATGTTCGTGCACACTGTACTTACAGTACCTACTCAATGCAGAATTTTCACTTAACGATGTGTCAGTGATGTCTACTACGGGGTAAAGTAGTGAAAGCCACTTCTCATACCACAAACAAAATCCAATTCATAATCGGGTCCTCCTTACATTCCAGGAATCCGTACCGATTCGCGTGAAGGCGGTCCACATCATTAACCAGCCGTACATCTTCAACATGCTGTTCGCCATCTTCAAGCCGTTCATGCGGGAGAAGCTGCGCTCGCGCATCCACTTCCACGGCAGCAACATGGCGTCGCTGATGGAGCATGTGGACCCTAAGGCCCTGAGGAAGCGGCATGGCGGCCTGCTACCCGAACCGGAGATCACCGGAGATGTGCTGTGGCAGATGCTCAGGCATTATGAGGAAGAGTATAAGTGTGAGTATCTTGACTGCCTTGTTGGAGGAGCGTGGCGTAATAATAGCCCTTCGGGTCGATCTTTAGGTTAAGCCGTGCTTGCGTAGGCTGGTTTGTGGATGTGTGACCAACCATTACATACCGAGTTTCCTCCATGCCTCGGAAAACACGTTAATCCGTTGGTCCCGGCTGTCATTTGTAGATCTTTGACAGACGTCACAGGTAGTCACAGTCAGGGGCCCGAAAGCCTAAGAACCACCTATCAAGGGGTAGGTACCCCTTGGTAGGTCTAGGTGGTATAGTATCGTATCGGGTTCCCAGTACTAACTGGGTTGTGGAGGTTAGATAGGCAGTCGCTCCATGTAAAATACTGGTATTCAGCTGCATTCAGTCGGACTGTAAGCCGACCTCAGCTTAGTTTGGAAAAGGGTAGGCAGATGATGATGATCTTCACTGCCTTGTTGGTCTAGAAGTTGTAAGTGTGACTGTTGACAGTCTGGCCCAAGGTTCCGTTCTTTGAATGGGCAAAGTATTATTGACGTTTTCTCAAGTTCTTAGGTTAATGCTCGGCCATTGTGACACTTATAACAGTCAGTAACCAGTCTTCCTTCCATATGTTCAGGGAATATTGTCTGCGTATTGTCATCACTGTTGGGTGCGATTCCCAACAGTGATGTCATTTACCTACTTGATGCGTTTGCTAGTTTGTTGTTAGTACTAGTCACGGTTATGTTAGAAAAACTTTGGGTTAGTTCAAATATTGCATGTAGAATTCTGATTAAATATCTTTGTCTACATTGTACATACAACAAGTAGATACTACCTAAACCAAGTTCTGTTTGGTGAATGCAGACGTGTCCTGTATTTTTAGTATTGTTTTATTTGCGATGACTATCATAATAATATCTTAGAACGTGACCAACGTAATTTTGCATTTTGGTGATGACTCAATCGTTTAATCAACGGGTGAAAGGCGACGTCACTTAGCAACTAAAGATGATGAAATAGAAAAGTGGATTTAAAATGTGTGTGTGAAATGTAGATGGGCAGAATTGACTGTGGTATCTTGCTAGAGCAAACTCAGTTTTTACCTTGTATCTGACACGGCTTACTTTAGAGCGTTTACACCTTACGGCATTTCAAACAAATTTTCAAATCCTTATTTTCCGAAAAGACAACCGATTTTAATGAAACTTAATACGCATAAGCAAGATAAGTCTAAAAAGTTATAAAAAGCATTTTCGAAATGGCTTTAAAAAAGGATAGTTGGCAATTTCTGTATATAATGTCTTAAATAGCTGTAACACTATTTTTCGAAAACACTTTTTAGTAACTTTTTATACCTGTTTCCTTTTTCTGCGTATGAAGTTTCATTAAAATCGGTTCAGTCATTACGGAAACTAAGGACTTGAAAGGTTGAATGAAATGTCGTAAGGCGTAAACGCTCTTAATGTTGTCAGCACCTTGCGTTATCTGACCCTTCTGTAGAGAAGAACAGGGAAAGTGGTGTTGGAAGTGGGGGGTCAGGCAATTTAAACACTGGCCAGGAAGCAGATTGAATATTTTTGTCCTTATTTTTCAGTGGCGAACTCCTACGGCTACGTCCAGAATGTGAACAATAATCAATCGATGAAGGCGTAGAACACAATTTGTCGATGCAGTACAAAATGGAACTCAAGCGCTCAAATATTAAAGTACTCAAGAATTATCAATAAATAATTAGGAATGTAATTTTTGCATTTTTAATAATAAGGCATAGTAAGATATTTAGGTAAGTAGTAGGTTTACTCTATGATATTTAATGGATTTAAAGTAAGTGTATAGACAAATAATGAATTAATTAAATCGATTATTTTTGTACCTAAAGATAACATAAAAGTACAACGTGGTGGGTGTTATTAAATAAGAAATCAGTTTTTTAAATGTAAAATTGTTTTATTACTTACTCCATATATTGGTACCTTTTAAACTAACTTAATAAATACAGGGATAATTTAAGTGGTAATATTTATTACCGTTTTTGACATAAAATAAATATAAGTTTACATGTTTATGAAAATAGACAAAAATATTTTTGTTTGTAACTTTGATGTTTACGTAGGTATAGACTATAGGGTAACTGGTAATTAGTGACCGATACCTATAAAGACGTGATTTTTTCTTAAACGCTTTCACCTTTTTTGCAATAACACAACAGTCATATGAGATTCGGGATTGCGAGCCGTGCGGGTGCTCTGCCTAACCACTGTGGTACGGTACGATAGTAATGAGACAGAACGGCGTCGCGCGGCTAACAGCTGGTTATAGGCGCACGCGCGCGCGAATTTCATATGGCTGTTGTGTTATTGTGATAAAAGTAAATGAGTATAAAAATAGTGTTTCTTTGGGAATGTTGTTTGCTATCATGAGTATAATCATGTGTTTAAGTATCGGTTACTAATTTACTAGTCACCCTATTTAGGCAGGTAGGTACATCTCAATATTTCAAATGTAACAAGCTAAACTTGTCTACATTTGAAATATCATCGACGTTAAAATCGCCTTTATATCGAAATAATTATATTATAAATTAATAGTTATTTACTTTTCTACTTACTTATATAATATCATTTATTTTTGTCATGGACTCATAATTTGCCTGCGTTTTTAAAATATACGGCAAAATTTTATTATGCACAGTTTTAGCTTGGCATTATGTATGTATTGCGAAAATATTTGATTCTGTTATGGTCTATTTTTGATTTGGATCAAAAACAAGATTTTTGAATAATTTATAAGCTCATAATATTGTTCTGCTTTGAAGCATAATATCAACAATAATATCATACATTTGAGGAAATCACAGCCTGCTTTATTTAACGAATTGTTCGAATTAAAAAAATATTTTTGTGTACTTATCTCTAAATATATCTTGAATCTTTCAGTTTAGCATAAAAAATGGTACGTATTTCCCAAATTTGCTATAGGAATCATAGCTCAAATATACAACTTTAATAAAAATACAAAATTGAGCTTATTGAACAAGTATTTTCCATAAAAAAAGACATTATAAATAAACTAAAATTGGTCCAACGTATTACAAAATGCACTATAATATCAAACAACAGTCGTATTTTCAAACATCTGTTTTAAACGCCAAATTGAGATTCTCGACTAATTTATTTCTACACCAAACCTAGACATACTCGAAAATGCCAATGGCTAAGGCCTTAAAACTATGGTTTGTACGTATTATAATAATCTAAATATACCTACAGCGTGTATAAAAAAATATGTGGTCATCATTAAGGGTGTGGTGCAGACCATCGAACTGAACAATTTTATCCATTGGGAGCAAAATTGTAATAGCGGAAAAATAATCAGCTGACCCACCCATACACAGGTTTTATACCTATTTAACCCGGATGTATGGGACAGCACCCTTGGATGTGACCACTCATTATTGATACACGCTGTATGTATCATTATCACGATATGCATATTCATTATCACATTGCATAAAATCGTCCACGTCACTCAGTGCGGCCGCAGAATTCACTTCTTCTTGTATCCATATGAGTTGATCGCTGAAACAGAATGCACGATATTAAGTACATAAGATCGGCGTAGTGATTAGATACTATATTTATGAAAGAATATTAATATAATTTTCACGTTGCTGCACGTAACTATTAATGTATGACATGATTGACACGTCAACATATTCATCTTTGGATCGTAGTTTCTGCGTACAAATGACTTATTACGAAGAATCGCACGTAAGCCGACTAGAATTTACAATTCTAATTTTATTATATTTTTATGTTGTTTGTTTGTACTCACCACTGAATTCCTTATCGCACATGAGTAGTAGTTCGAGCCACTGTCCTCCAGTGACACTTGGAATGTTCAGGGTGCCGCCATATTTGTCAGGCAGGCACTTCGGACTGATGTACTCATGCAGCATCTTCTTGTCGCTACCCATGAACACGATGCGGGAACGTAGTTTCTCCTTGAGGAAAGGCTTGAAGAGTTTGAACACCATCTCGAAGATGAATGGCTGGTTGATTATGTACAGTCCTTTGATGCGGAGGGGGATGGCTTCCTGAAACATTGAAATGCAGGTTAAGAAGTTTTGAATCACTTGAATCAACTTTGAGTGAATAGGTTTCTTCTAGGCAAGCATGCTTCACATCAGGGGACTTGCAGCCAAACGCAAGAACATTTGGTACCTATAACAAAAAAACCGTGCGGAAATATTCCATTAAGTAGCCTTAATTTCTCTGAGTGTAGGATCGTTAGTTAAGGTTCTGTACTTTGTGTTCACCATATCAACAGTAAATATGAACGTCTGATCTACTGAAGATTATTTTCACTGGTGACTACAATACTAGGACTGGGCAATGGACTTGTATCTTCGGTACGTTACGGTTCGCTCCCTTCCACAGATAGGTAGCCAGAGTCCTGATTGGATTTACACACCTGTAGCCAATCAACGATTCTGTTGGCGAAGCTAGGAGTGAACTGCAAGACGTGCTGCATGGAGAGGCCGTCCATGTCGAAGATGACGACAGCTCCGCAGATCTGCGTCTCGGGCTCCAGCATGGCTGCCTCCAGGAACAGCACGCAGCCCTTAAAAACCTCGTCCAGGGAACATTTGCTTGGCTTCCATTTTTCTGTAAGAAAGATAGACAAAAATTACTAAGGAAACTAACTAAGCCTACTGTTTGAGGTAGTGGAGCGGTGCGAGCGGGGCGTTGACGTGACGCCTAATACTTTGGAATGGTAGTTTGGGTTAGAAAAAAGAATTGATCGTTATGTAGAAATGAAGGTATCGGCTTGTATCATCACCGGAAACCAGAAAAGGACCAGAGAGCCTTTTGAAATATTGACTCTTACTATGAGTAAATCTAAACTTATTATTATTAATTAATTATTAATCACAATTAATAATATAACAACTAATATTATAAAGAGGAAAGATTTGATTGATTGTTTGTTTGTTTGCATTGAATAGGCTCCGAAACTACTGGTCCGATTTGAGAAATTCTTTCCGAGTTAGATAGCCTATTTATCGAGGAAGGCTATAGGCTATATATTATCACGCTACGACCAATAGGAGAGGAGCAGCAATGAAATTTGTTGCGAAAAAGGGGAAATTGTGACACAACCGAAGTTGCGCCGGACAGCTAGTATTTTATAATAATTAGCCAATAAACTCAAACACCAATACAAAGTAGATGTAAGTACCTAAACGGGGCGTCTACAGTGGAAAATGTTGGCAACCAATTATAGAACCAGTGAATCAAACTTAATTTTCTTTGGGTTTTCCATTGATGCAAGATATCCGGATATTTTAACTAAAACCTATAATTTTCATAGTTTTTGTTCTACGTGTCTGATGGGATATTGAATTGCTTACGTGAATATTACACAAAATGATGATTATGACAATAATACGTGACGTTGTCATGATGATGAGCTAGCAGGTATAGCCAAGTGTGGGTACTGTGTGTGCAACGTATTATTTGTTCATCATTATGTCGGGCACGCTTGCGTGACTATTTGAGTACCCAGAAATTCTAATGCGATTTATCTTACTTATTATCTACACGTATAAAAATTAGGCAAATTTTGCATTCATGATGATGTTAATTAAAGCTGATGATCATGATAGCTGTGGATTATGCTGGCCTACTGAGGTCGATATAACCTAATTTCCGAGTGGATGTCAAGGTGTATTTCTGTGTGGCAATTATTTCTTCTCATAAATTGTAGGGATACTTCTACGTCGACTATATCACTAGCACTCGCCGCGCAGACTGGTCGCGAGTGGTCAGCACTTTCAGCACGTTCAGATTGGACGCGTTGGTCTTTGTTGCACTACGGATCACAATAGTTCAACAACTTACTTCCTAGCTCCAGCACTAGTACTCGCTGACCATACTGGTCGCGAGTGGGTAGCACTGTCAGCACGTTCAGATTGAACGCGTTGGTCCCTGTTACACTACTTACACTACGGATCACTATAGTTCAACAACTTACTTCCTAGCTCCAGCACTAGTACGCGCCGCCCATACTGGTCGCGAGTGGGTAGCACTGTCAGCACGTTCAGATTGAACGCCTTAGTTTTTGTTACACTACGTGTCACAATAGTTCAACAACTTACTTCCTAGCTCCAGCACTAGTACTCGCCGCCCATACTGGTCGCGAGTGAGCAGCACTGTCCGCACGTTCAGATTGAACGCGTTGGTCCCTGTTACACTACGAATCACTATAGTTCAACAACTTACTTCCTAGCTCCAGCACTAGTACTCGCCGCCCATACTGGTCGCGAGTGGGCAACACTGTCAGCACGTTCTGGTTGAACACGTTGGTCTCCTTGCTGGGAATAAGACCATCGTAGTGCTTCGCGTGTTTGAGTTTGAACCCGTAGTAACGTTTAATCTGGAACAGTTGATATCAATAATTTAGGTTAAATTATTCAGTCTTGCGCTTTACATAATTTAGTCACTTAGATCATTTCAAATATTCTGTACCATTATATATTCGCCTATATTCTAATGACTATGTATGTATCGAACGAAACATCTCAAAGAATTGCCATTTAAAATAATTTATTTAGGCCGTACCGTACAGTATTTTAAATATTTCATTACACAATAAGGCTATTAATTCCTGTGTATTTCCATAGGTACATAGAATTATGCATGTAACAAGGTTGTGGTTTATAAACATATTGCCGTTTCGCAATATTACATTTGTATTATATGTGTGAATCATATCAGAATGCATAAGTGCTCATGAAGTATCACTTCAGGAACTATCGGTATACTTAGGCAGCGTCAAGTGTATTACTCAACAATCATCAATGGTTGTGGTTCGAAGTTCACAAGATCATCTATAGCATCTGCATTTGTTAGATTACACAGAATTTCATCAGTCTGTTTTGCATTAATATATCTCAATAAACCCTTCACACCTTTTCCCAGTAGAGGACAGAATTTAAGTGTTTGGGTTCAGTCCCGCGGGATCTGAATACGAACGGCATCTTTTTGGATGTTTTCCGAAGGTCCTTGTTCATCAATGGCATCATTATCAATGGTCTCCGCAGGTCGTTGTATAAGAACAGTTAATATTTGAATGTCTTTGGGTTGATTAATTTCTGAGTATTATGTATAATTTTGACATTTTGTGTGGTGTTACGCGAATGGATAGAATAAGGAATAAGTACATTAGAGGAAGTCTGAAAGTGGCGCCGGTGACTGAAAAGATGCGTGGAAATATGTTGTCGTGGTATGGGCATGTGATGCGGAGGAATGAGTAAAATGTTCAGAGGAAAGTTTTGAGTATTAATGTGGATGGGTATAAGGGTAGAGGAAGACCAAAGAAACGATGGATGGACTGAGTGAAGAATGATATGGCATGAAAGGAGGTATCCCATGAGATGAGAAGTAATAGAGAGGTATGGAAGAAGAAGACGTACTGCGCCGACCCCAAATGAATTGGGATAAGGGCAAGAGAATGATGATGATGATATGTATAATTTTGACAGCTATCGTAATACCTTACACTCGACGAATAGAAGAATACAAGAATTTAATTACATTAATCTTAGAAAGTTGTGGTACGCATTACTTAGTGCAATTGTACGCACTGATGCGAGTATTTGATTTGATGAGTGATTGATTTTTTAAATAAAGTGCAGGTAGCTCATATACGAGGTGTTGTTTTGTATCCTCGTCAAATTCAAGAAGGTAACTATGCTAATGATTCTCGACCCGAATCACTAATAAAATGGGTGGGTAGGTATTTTATTTTTTTTACGGAAATCGGTAATTGTGAACGACCCATGTTTTAAACGCCGCCTTTCTGGTCCTTGCCTTTATGACCCTCGCTTCGCTTACACAAATACAAAAAATCTCAAACCATTATTCGATAATTTCTTTTTCCCAAAACCACGTTATTGGTCTGAAGCACTGACAAATTTAAACAACAACAAAAAAGCAGTGATTTTTAATAATTGACATCACGCCTGTAATTCCCGAAGATTTAAGCAGAGGCGTATTTCGCTAGTCAATTTAAGTCCCACGTAATAGAGGGCAAGCCTATTCCCATCAACCTGGCACAAATCCAATGCCGTGGCTGCTACTGAAAAATTCCTGATGGAAAAACACAACATCATTGTGCCTGACCCGGTAATCGAACCAGGACCTCATGCTCAGCGGTCTAGCGTGCGACCTCTGGAGTCTGGACCAACGAAGCAGTCAGGTAGGTCATAATATCTATACTCTATACTAATAATAAAGCTGAAGAGTTTGTTTCTTTGTTTGAACGCGCTAATCTTACGAACTACTGGTCCGATTTGAAAAATTCTTTCAGTTTTAGATAGCCCATTTATCGAGGAAGGCTATAGGCTATATATCATCATGCTACGACCAAAATAATTGGAGCAGCAATGAAAAATATTGCGAAAACGGGGAAAAATGTGACGCAGACGCAGTGTTATTATAATATAAATGAACGTTGCTTACCAAATCGTGGGCGCTTTCAGGGTAGAACTTGCAGGGTCTCAGGAATCTTATCAGCCAGGCTTCACTATCAGTCGGCACGTGCAAGTCTTTATCCTCTATAACAGAAAACACATGATTTGTTATAAACGCAGCATGTATTCATGAATATGCCTTTAATACCTAAGTCATTGTGTCTTCAAACATTGATGTTTAAACAGACACAACAATGAAAAGATATATTGAAAAAAAAATTACAATTTGACCTTGCTTAACATTTACGTTCAAACAATATTATATTTATAATTTTAGTAAATCTAACTCATTATACAAGGTGTTGTTTTGCATACTCGTATACGACATAAATATTCAATATAAATTACGGTACCTAGTAAATTATTAAAAAACACTGCATTTTTTTGTTGTTTAAATTTGTCAATATTTCAGAATAACCCCCATAGCGTGGTTTAGGGATTATAAAATTATCGAAAAAACGTTTGAGGTTTTTTGTTTGTGTGTAAGCGACGTTATAAGGCAGGGATCAGACGGCCCGTGTTTAAAACACGGGTGGTTCACAGTTACCGATTTCAGTAAATAAATAAAAAAAAGAAAATGACCTACTCATTTTATTATTGATTCGGGTCGAGAATCATTAGCATAGTTACCTCCTAGAATTTGACGAGGTTGCAAAACAACATCTTGTATTATCGTAAGTTCAAACACATGTCTCCATGTATTTCGTAACATACAACAATGCAAATTGAAAAACTAGCATTTGACAATTGATAGACAGTCCTTTAAAAATATGGTCAAATAAATAAAGGTGAGCAGAGTAGAGGAAATTGCATATGTAGGTCTGTACAAACGCCAGCACGTTAAGCTACAACAATCTATCAAATTGTTCAACCTTCATCATAAATGTTATGTTAATGAATGTCAGTGTCCGGTGTCCGCAGTCAGTCCACAATCTTCCATAGGTACTGGTCTGACGGACCCATTGCGGACATACGTGTTGTAATAAAAGTTATATATAAACGATTCAGTTTTAACTCTGAGGGCTAATTAAAGGTTAAAGGTAACGGGAAAAGCATAAATACAATTACAATTACTCAGAACTGTAAGGAAAGGTCATCTTGTGGGAAGTCATACGAAGAAAGGATTTTGGATCATGGCCATGAAAATAAAATTATTTTACTTTATAAGAAAATGTCTTTACGTCATCTGCCTATCCTTTTGCCAAACTATCTTGGGGTCGGCTTCTATCTAACCGGATGCAGCTGAGTACCAGTATTTTACATGAAGCGACTGCCTATCTGACCTCCATAACGCAGTTACTAGGTACATAATACGATACCCCTTGGTAAGACTGGATGTCAGACTTTCGGCTTCTGACTACACGTAACGACTGTCACAAAATCTACAAATGACAGCCGGGACCAACTACATAGGTTTCCGAGGCACGGCACGGAGGAAACTCGGTATGTAATTATGGTCACCCATCCACGGACCAACCTCGGAGATAGATTTTCAACCTTATTGTTAAAGAATACGGTTCAGGGTTGATTGGGAAAATTTGACAGTTTCGGGTAGCTTGACCTGCTGGCGTCTGAACAATGTACATCAATGTCATTTAAATATGTATGTGTAGCTATGTACACATCTCAGGTCCATGACACCATTATTTACATAGGTATTATATTTTTTATTCTATGTACGATATTATTTCCATGGGACATATTGAGATAATTATATTTATTCGAATATCACAAACAAACGTGGGACCTACGTGGTATATTTTGTTTGTAATTATTTACAATACATATTTTCTGGTATTTCCAGATTTGGTCATCAAACATTTAAATATAATTATTAGCATTTTGAGGAGGTTCCTGTCTCTGCAACACTAACCACCGGTAGCTTGGACTCTGCTCCCGACATCAGCGGACCACTAAATTTTTATATTTTTAAATATTTTTATATTTTTAAATATTTTTATATGCTTTCGTGTAAGAAATATATAACAGCCCACGTGCTTCTACACTGATCAGAGGTTGCAACATACAGGGCAAAGTACTTAGGTAACCCAGGTACTCTCCGCGAGATCGTCAGCAACACCAAGGAGCTGCTGGCCTTTCTCGGGGAGCTGGGGTGGTTGGAGTAATGTTCCCACCCGTACGCGAAATACGCGCTTTAGACGTGGAGTTGCGGAAACCACCCCGCTATACAATACAAGAAATATATAAAAATATAAAAAAATGTGTTTACAACATAAGTAAAAATATTCTTAAGACCGTTAAAATTACATAGTATTTATAGACACAAAAACGTAATACTATATAACATGAGATCGATTATTATCCGCTAAGATTGCAGCCTTCAAGCACAGATTAGAAACGCAACTGTTGATGTAGGTAGGCTAGTTGTTAACTTAAACGCTCGGTTTGTAAACTTGACCTTTGTTTTCTAATGAACGAAAACCATTTTCAATTAAATACAAATAAACCTAAAAAAAAAAAAAAAAAAAAAAACAAAAATCATTTATTTGCTTAAATAAGGTACAGAAGGTTCTTAAAGATAAGTATATAGATCTCTTATTTTGCCATTAATTTCGGCGTGCAAATTTTACATAATTATTTATAATATTAATGACAAGTAAATTAACCTTAACGTCCCACGCGTACCGAACTAACCTTAACTTGCAGTAACATCACGCCTGTAATACTTGAAGTGTCTGCCAACGCACAGGGCCAGTATACCCATTTTTCGTCTGTCATATTAATTATGTCTAATCATCTGTTTAATATATGTTTTTAATTAAAGTTATCCGGCCCTCAAGATACAGACGCAGCCTAGTTTGAGGACCACTAAGCTGTTATCTAATTTTGTCAAAATAAAACTTGTTACCAGAGAAGTGACTTATCTAAGATACAAGTATGTGTAATACAGATACAAGATACAAGATATGTATTTCCATCTTGTATCTAAGATACTTTTAAAAAAAGCATTTTGTATCTTGTATTTAAATATATTTTGTTTGGTATCTTCGTATTTTATAAATACTTTTTCTTACAAAATACTTTTAGTAATATGTAAGTAGACATTTATAAAATAAATGCGTACAACTGAACGTGTCATTATTAGTCCAACATCACATTGATAGATGGTGACTATTTCTTTCTTGTAATGTCATAAATATGCAAGCACTGACCTGTAATCTTTACAAGATACATGTCAGTGTAAGCAAGGCAATGAACATCAATGAATATATTTGAATGCGCCCTCCGCGAGATCAAAAAAACTGCAGACCTAAAATTTGCATTAGTAACGTATTACGCGTACGTTTACGCATGGCTGATGTACGGTGTCATACTATGAGGCAACAGCACTGACGCGCCCACGCTATTTACTGTACAAAAAAAAGTTATTCGAATCTTAGTAAATTAATAAAAACATTAATGTCAATTATTTTGTTAAAACAAACTTAAAATCTTTAAAATAAAATCTTTTAAAACAAAAGTATTTTCATCTTAAGAAGTATTTAGAAGATACTTATTTTGTATCTAGTATTTCAGATACTATTCTCAAAAGGATTTTGTATCTGGTATCTGAAATACTTAATTTAAAAGTATCTTGCATTTTGTATTCCAGACACAAAAGTACAGGGTATTTTGTACATCTCTGCTAGTTACTGATGTTAGACTAAGAAAATGGCTAACTATGGTTTAATAAAATTCTTATTCTTATCTAATGTAATTGGAGTAGTCAGAAGCCAAAAGTCTGACATCCGGTCTTACCAAGAGGTATCGTATTACCAAGTTACTGGGTTGTGGAGGTCAGATCGGCAGTTGCTTCATGTAAAATACTGGTACTCAGCTGCATCCGGTTAGACTAGAAGCCGACCCTAAGATAGTTTGGGAAGAGGCAAGGCAGATGATGAGGATGATCATATTGTAATCGGAAGCGAGTATTTTAACATTGTATAACCAAAATATTTACAAACAGTAACCATAGTTTTTTGGCAGTTCTTTTCCATAGGAATTAACCAAAACGAACCGTGCACTTTTTCTTGACGTTAATAAGTGCCCATGTTGCCTTTGTCTCCTTTGTTGACACTTTGCCCAACCTGGAAATCGAACCTAAGATCCCATGAACAACGAGGCAGTTAACGAACTAACAATGAATCAATTAACTTCGGTTGTTTGTAAAAGTAATTTTCGTTGGCCTGTTATGTTTGTTTTGGCACATAGACTCAAACTGCTTTCTCGTGTGTGATATACATAGATCGGAGTAGGGAGATTGAATTGGGGTCATTGATCAGAAATAGTTTAGTACATATTAATATGGACATTCCTCCGGAATTGGTTGATTTGATTGAAATTTAAGTGCTACCCTACCTAACTTTACGTTACCTACCTAACTTTTTATTAATTAATAAAAAGTTGTGGCCATAAAAAGGCTAAAAATATAAAAAAGGGTTTAATGTTGCGATCGGAATTCGATTGTTTTTATTATTCAACAGGTAAATAATAAATTAATTTAGTTTTGATACCTTCCTTTAAATTTTGAATTGAGTAGTAATAACATCACTACCAACATTAACAATATTTAATTGAATCCGGAAATACCGAAATTACTTTCCGGAAAAATGACTTATCCATGTTATTCTTTCTGTGCGCATTTATGATACAAGTACCAAAAATCAATCTACCGGAGATCGGAGTACCGATCACTGGTGATCTAATGAGGTGTAAATAGGCCAAACGTTGTCATTCTGTGAGTGTCGTGACAATCTGATTAGTTCTCAAATGTTTTTACTTAGATCGTGGGTCTAGAATAGAATTTCTATGCGAGTTTATGATTGCTGTCTCGTTGGTCGAGTGGTCACGATCGTGACTCCTTGTAGGTCCTCGACGATTCCCGTGTCAGGCAAATTGTTATTGGGTTTTTCCATCAGATATTTCTCAGTAGCAGCCACGGAGTCTGGAATTCTGGATTTGTGTCTGTTAGGCTCGCCCCCTATTACATGGGACTTAAACGTAATTGGCTAAATGTGGGTGCATGTACTATTCTGTTAGGTACCTACACCTCTGCCTAAGCCTGCGGGGATTACAGGCGTGATGTTTGTTAATTTGTTAGGTAGGTACTTAGGTATTTGATTTTTCTGCGATGTCACAGAAATTTTCCGAGATTTCATAATAGTTTTAGTAACTGCTACATAGGTACTGCCTATTATAAAGGTAAGTTTCAATTACATTACTTTGAATCAGATCTCACGACATTGTCACTAAATTGTTGTTTATTTACCTACTAGGTCCACATTGTTTATGTCGTAGGTACTGCCGCAGTAACATTTACGGAAACTGGGATGGTTATGTCTGTCGATTCGTAGATCCGAAAAGATAATAGAACTGTAAATCGACAGACCAAAAATAACCAATCATCGCTGATTTGCTTTTAAGCATGTCATTACTTTATGACGACCAGCGTTAAGTTTAACAAGAAGTGAGCCATATCTTTTCAAATCTAAATGCTGATAATATGAGCTCAGATAATTCCTCCATATCCTTTTTAGTCACAAAAATGGGCTATAACAAAATATTGTTATCATCATTGGCTTTCAATGCGTAGTCCTATGGCAATAATCATTCATTGTCATCATGTCTCGAAATCGCGATCTATCGGGATATCTATGGTCACCGGTAAACGTCAATCGGTCAATGAACCCAACGGAATAAGTACAAGCGAATGACTCACCATTAAGCAAGTAGATTTGGAGTCACGAATCACGATCATAGATTGGGTTTAGCGCACCCAGGTGGTTACCCAAATTGGCGCGGGAGCAAAGTATCTACTGCACCTAAGCGCAGTTGCACTGGTAGAACAATAAATTGTGTAGATTTGGGCACATTCTGTATTTTTTTTTATTAGTAGGTACCCACATGAATATAATATTGTTTGAAATCTTTAATTAAATCGACATATTCGGTGTTCTAAATGATTTTAAGTATGACAAATCTCCGTACCAAGTACTATGATATAGTGTTTTGAACTGTTATTTAAGGCTTTATTCTACTTGTGCAAAACTCGGAAAGTCTTATTTCAAGGAACCAACATACAATAATGTAATAAAAAAATCACAGCCAATATAAGGTCAAAATAAAAATCCAGGATGGGTCCATGAAAATATCCGAATTTTCTTTCATGGGTGTCATTTTAATGGCTTTTTGTTTGATGATAACGAAAATGAAAATCCAAGATAGCACTAATGAACATTTCTGGATTTTTCTTCATGTGAGTCATTTTAGTTAATTTTTGTATCGTTGATAACGAAAATGATGTGTTCTGGATCTGCAGGGTCCAACCTAATCTTAATCGATTTGGAGCCCCAGGCTGGCCACTGGTATAAATCGTCTGGCCGATTGGGTATCCTTGACCTATTCCAAATTCAATGCAAGCCTTTGCAGGAAATGCTACATCTCCTTTCCAGTCCTCCCTGCACAATTTCTTGCACCATCTAGGGTTTAACGAATCTAACGATAGAACTGTGCATTGTGCACGTGGCTATATACTGTGCGGATAAAATTGACTACATCCAGAAGAAGATTAGGTGTTCTATGAATGCCCTTCGACAAAATGTGTGAAAGATGCAACAACTGTAAACGTGTCTGGTAAAGGTCAGTTGCATTTCTTATCATTGAAATGATTAACAAATTAATTTATCTCAGATCAGTCGGTACTTCGTCGATACGGCTTTATCAATAACAACGAAGACATAGATACGACACGGCCATTGTGTAATGGTAATTTTATTGATTTTGTAATTAATATTAAGCTCAGGTATTTTATTAGTCTAAAGGTAGTTTTTTACTCGTAATCAACGCAAATGTGTTGTTTTTATTGACGCTGTCACCGACGTTGTTATTAAACATATTATTGATTCTAGTGATTCTACATAATTATAAGTTGCCGGATATAGAAACAAATCAATAGTACCTACCTATCTATATACTTATTACGTACGCAGGTAGGTACTAAAAGAAGGTAAACTTTAAGTTGGGTACATACAACATGTCCTTGATAAATGTAGGTACTTTTACAGAAGTTCATTATTAACAACTCAGAAATGTTAATTTAAACAATACTTTTGCATTTGAAGGTTACTATTACTCAAGTTTATTGTTCTATAATTAACTAGGTAGGTAGGTAGGTACATCGCTGGACAAACAAAGGCAGCAATGCGCAAACGCAACATCATTTACATATTTTCGATATTACCAACGCGATACCTAGGTCAGTTCTGGTGATTGTTGTCCTCTGATTTTAGTTAAGGTAACCTTCGATTTATAAGCAAATATCGATCCATTTTATATTTGCGAATGTACCACTTGGTAATATGTATTATACTGAACTCCATTCGTCATAGGAAGGTACCTACACTGATGATCAATCGCCAGAGATGTGCCCTAACAGGCGTACGTTGCAAGATGCGGTTCGTCTTCCTGCCCTTGTCCCATTTTATTTGGGGTCGGCGCAAACACGTCTCTTTCCTCCATTCTCCTCTGTCATTCGTCATGCTATCATTTACTCCTTTTTCCTTCATATAAGTTTTCACTCAATCCATCCATCTTTTCTTTGGTCTTCCTCTCCCTTTCCATCTCCATCCATCCACATTTATATCCATCACTCTTTTAGTCACATGTGTTCCATCCGTTGCAACGTTGCAGGATGGGTTAAGACAGATATTTTAAGAGGGAACGGATTGTGACCACCGGGATGCCTTTAGTTACGTATAAATCTCACCACACTCCCCTGGTCTTATCCCCAAAGACTGTTCGCATAGGATTAAATACCACTGATTAAAAAGGTAAACTGATGATGACGTTCAGATCTAGCTCAAATTCAAACACTGTTTGAATTACGAAAACACTTAAAATTCAAGTAAATTGAACCTCACTTAAATTGAATGTGTGTCATTACTTCATTACCGTGGTCATTAACAATCAATCAATTGCCTTATCCTGCCGTGGTCCAATGCTGAAAATTGTCGAATCCTAAGATGATGTAGGTATTACTTATTCGTCAGCACTGCCTCGTCAAATATTCATTCAATAATTTGCTAGAGAATGAAGCTGAAAGCTAAAGACGGTAAGTCTGTGTCAAGTTTAATCAGATTTACTAAATCAGTGACAGTTACCTTCAAGTAGTCTCCTTAGCTCTTCGACAGCCGGTTTGACGATCTCAGGGGTCTCGCGGAGTTCTTTCCTGGCGATCTCCCTCACCGACTCCCGAGGCTCGTCGAGCTCGAACTGCAGCAGGAAGTCACCCAGCTGCACTCCTGGGATCTTCTCCAGGTCCGTCAGCATGTGCTGTGATACTAGAAAAGAGGAAATACATTTTAAAGTCTTCTTGGATGGTTGGTATACGAAGCTTAAGAGTTGCGGATCTCCCAGTGTTTAAACACGTAGGTAATCAAAATATAACCTTTGCTCTACTGCTGCAAAGTCAATCGTGAATATGAATGAGGAAGAACTTTTATGTACATTTTAAACATTTAACATGAATATATCCTGTTAAAATAAAAATGAAAAACGTGTTAAAACAATTACTGCGAGTATTAGGAAAATCCCGTAATTATCGAAACATAATAAAATCTTTATAATCCAAATCGATCTTCCGAAATGGCGCAAGAACGACTGCATAGATTCTGTTCTTTGCACAAATATTCCATAAAGGCTTCTACAAATGTTAGGCGATATGTTGTTATAAATATATATCATGTGTCAGGTTGTTTAGTTAGCCCATAGATAAGTATTCATTGAATGCTGTAAAGTAATACTGCAAGAACGGCGGAAATTAAATAAGGAAAGGTTAACGAATTCAAAACGAAGGTCCGGTAAAACAAAGATCCCTAAATCTTCTAATTGAACGAATAATCGAAAGCAAATGCACCCACTTAAAAAATTGTTTTATGAGCTAACCAATTTGTGAAGTGTGAAATGCGTCATTGGATCACATGTAGGTACAATGTTAAATCTTAATCTCCTTTGAACCACAACTCAGCTTAATACCTTTATAATTACAGTGGAATATTTGTTAAAAGTAAAAACCTTCCTCAATGATCTAAATATAGTAGTTAAGAGAACAAGTTATACTTATCATCACCAATTGCATAATATTTTTAATAATTATACTATCGGCAGTTTGTAGAATTTTCAAATGTTTTCAATCGAAAATTTTATAAACTCAAAATCGAGATTTTTCTTTTTGTTTATTTTTTGCTAACACAAAGACACGTGAAATGGTGCAACTTTACAATATTTTTGTGCGGATGTTTTGAGGGTCGTTTTAAGTATGAATTTTTATTATGAAACGTTTGCAAAGTGGGCTGGGTACACTACGCTATTTACGAATCACATGTTACGTTTAAACGCTTGGCCTCACCCTACAATAGATTTATAAAAAAATATAACCTTTAGGTGTGTGGTTTGCTTCGTGGGTATTCCTACAGTCGAAATAAAATTAAACTTATTTTACTGTGCAGCTTTAAAGCTTGAGTCTACTAAACTATTTAGTCAATTGTGTTCGGTGGAGAATCTAAGGTTACTATCGATCACGAGTAGAAGAAAAGTTTATAAAATCAGCTTTTCTACCAATCACTGTTCGATCATCATAATCATCTGCCCAACTTTTTCTCCTAAAGGATGGTCGGTCCCTTTCAAGTGTAACTGGATGCAGATAATTACTACATAGTATTTTACATGGACCAATTGCCTTTCAGACCTCCACAACCCAGTTAGTCACAGAATTATTTATTCAGAATAAATTAGAATTAAAAAAAAAATTGAAGTGACTACTATCAATGCAACCCCAATAGGTAGCTCTTGTTTATTTTTACTTTACTGTGCCAGAATGAGGAAATTTATTTAATAACAACCAAACTATCTCTGTTTGTACAATCTTGTTATGAAAATCATAATGGTTTTGATGCAATCATAACTTTACCTATTTTTGGTACCTAATAAGCTATCTGTAAATATCAGTATGGTTTCATGATCAGCTTGAAAATATTAATCGTAAAAGGGTTGCTGAGCCAATTCCAAACTAATTGTGGGTTATTCTAGAAGGATGATGATGTATGATGATTACAATTCGTAAAAAAATAGCCAAGGAAACAATAAATAATAAAGTAACAAGCCAGTATACAAACCAAGTTCATGATGAAGACTACCTTGAAGCCACAAAAATAGCGAATCCCTTGAAGATTCATGCAGATCGTTCGTGGTGCATTTGTGAGCATTGCGTGTTTGTGTTATTAATTTATTAAAAAAATTAATAGGTCCCTAGTTTGTTATTACCTATGTGCAATTAGATCACATGCAGCAATCATATTTCTGCAATATAATTCAGTTGCTTTCAAAGGACTTTTATTGGTAGGTAGGTATACCTGCAGAATACCAAGAGTAAATACATGGTATGGTCCAAAATTATCCGGCTTCAACTATAAAATTAATGATTCATATCCAAACAAAAATAGATTGAAATAATTAAAAGGAGACTATATTTAACAAATATATCACTTTTGTTAACTGTGGGTAACTAGAAAAAACTTCAGTAATTTTGTGGATAGTTTTGTCTAATACGTAGGACGAACACTTTTGAACCTAGATTAGGTTATAAATCCCTGTATAGAAATTGTTATAGGACGACTAGAGAAGGTTAGTTTTTTCGAGCCGTTTTACAGACATTATTGTTTAATTAATTGTATTTATAATACTGCAGATCTACATCAGCACATCACTATTTAAAATGATAGAAAAGAGAAAGATGTGCACATTATTGTCGGGTACATTTTGTATTTGTTTTTATAATGCAACCTTCAAAACTGCTGTCTCAAACATTGTAATGATTTGAAACGGGCCTGGCATACTTTTTCACGTTTCCGAAACCTAATTCTAACATATTAAATGAAGATTGTTTTTTTTTTATATTTTAAGTTATTTTAGAACGAAAATAAATTTATGTTTTACTCACTTTTCCCCATTGTTACAAATTGGTCGATGGTAATTCCACTTATTTCAAACGTTACACAATCCGACATCGCAGTAAGCGCCTAAGCACGAGACTGACTTTTGGCCAATCAGTATTTGTTTATATTGGGCGTTGAGTTTGCCCGCGTACTGTCGGTATTGCTCCACGGGTGTTTGTCACTAACTACGTTTTCGTTTATTGTTCTCATTAGCTTAATATTGACATCCACAATTGGGGGGTAAATGTATTATACGTCAATATCGTCATGCTCGGTCGTGACATCACGGTCGTGTGGTTGGTAGACCGTGCAGGCGTGTAGCTCGAAGTATGGGAGCGAGGCGATCACATCGGTTTGGTTTGTGTTTTGATAACCGGGTTCGAGATCAAATGTTATAAAGAAAAAATATTTATCAAAATTCGCACATGAAACATTCAACTTTAGCAACAAGAAATCCCGTGGTTTCGTAACCGTCATCCATCATAAATGTTTCATGTGCGAATTTTGATATATATTTTTTCTATCTCCTTTTTTTCTTTCTTCTTTCACTGTTCACATAACTACCAACGCGGTATCTAAAAAGTTTTTAAAACATTATCACATTTTAAACTATGATCACATATTAAAGTGAAGACAATACGCGACTTCTACATAGTAGTATGGTTAATAATGATCTAAATCCTATCTCATCCTACAAAAAAACCGGTATTTTTTTATTTTATGTATGGCATCTCGCAGTTCAACCTATGGGGCTGTCATCTACTTAATCGGACTATCCTGTGGGTACCAGCGCATAAAAACTTACAAACTAAGCGACTACACGCTAAGGGCACCCCCTGTGGGGTATGAGCCTCAGCTTAGCGCGTCGCTGGGGGAGGACTGCATGGGGACAGGCTGGATCTGAATGGTATCATTATTTAGGGGCTGATTTAAAACTACTGGCACAGCATCGCGGGCTGGCTCCAGCGAGGGTCGGGGAGGGCATGTACCGGGACGTCGCGACGGACCTCGACGGCGAGGTCGGAATGAGCGGTTTGTGTCTGAATTTTTCAAGAATGCTAGTCTCTTTACTACTCTCCTGGAGGAGGGTGATAGCATCATCGGGAGTGACGAGGGTATGCCTAGGACGGCGTACTGTACTAATGCGCGAGGGTTCGTAACGGGCGGCCGCTGCGATCAGGGGATTACGGTGTTTAATGGCGTTATCCAAGAAACGCTTCGAAAGACGTTTCATAAACTGAAGGTCGGTGGGCAATTTATGGTCTACGTGTAGACGGTCATTACGGACATAAAAAGGGGCTCCCGTAACTCCTGGGACTCTACGTAAGAACCGGTTCTGCAAGGTTTGCATCCTATGGATGTACTTAGGCTTGGTGTGAGCGTACACGACGCAAGCGTACTTCATGATGGGGCGGATTACCGCGGTATAAAGGCGCAACTTGCAATTGAGTGACAACTTGCTTTTTGCCGAAATCATGAAATGAAGCCTACCCATAGCAAAGGCAGCTCGGTCGCGAGTTGCTTTGATGTGCGCCGCGAAAGACAGATGGTTGTCAAGTAAGACTCCTAAGAACTTGGCTTGCTTCTCCCAAGGGATAGGCTTACCGTACATAGTGATCGGGCTGAGCGCGGGTGGCTTATTTTTACGCGGTTTAGAGAAATGAACTGCCTGGCTCTTGTCGGGGTAGGATCAGGTATCCCTATCCGGCCTAATTTATACCATCCGCCAAGTTTTTTTTTTTGTGTTGATGGCGTTAGCTTCGTCCACTAATTACATGGGACTTGAAACAACTAAATATTATGTAGGTACATCTCTGCCTAACCCTTCGGGGATTACAAGCGTGATGTTATGTATATGTATAAATAAGTTACATTAAATAATTCATATAAGAAAACACAAATAAAAACTTCAGAGTTGAAGTATCATAACAGCGCCATCTTTTATCGAGTAGAATAATCACGCCTGACTCGACGAGTACTTTTGAAGTTCGACACTTAAATTAATCTATTGGGCAATAGATGGCGCTAAAAACCTTCTGACTGAAGGTAAAAATTACAGCGATAAGATTCAATATGTTGCCATTTCTGTTCATGTTAAACACACGAAAGTGATGTTTGGGGGCGTTTTGATGGACTGTCTTATAATTTTGAAGTTGTTGATTCTCAGACTAATTTTGAATAAAATATGATATTCAATTGTACAGCTTGGCAAAAAAGAGTGTGGAATAAATGAGGTCGCCAGTATCGCAACTGTGGCAACCCGTAATACTACAACTCAACAGATTTTGATACTTGTTATTTTTAGGGATATGATCCCAATTCCAAGTGGGTAGTTCAGTCCCTCGGACGCTACGCAACACCATAGAAGGCTTCAATGTCCAGTACGAATTTTAGTTCCAACTGTCACTCTTTGTTGCCATGCTGTATTTATAGAATTTCAGTTATAAAACAGTTGTTTTTTTAATAAAAGAAAGTGTTCTGTAGATAACAATATTCCTAATAATATAATCTGAAAGTTACAAACATGGACAAAAGGTACAAAAGAAAATTCGTTTCAGCTAATGTGACCCATTATATTCGGATCATCGGTCTGTGATCCTGATTATTTAGTTCATCGAACAAATCAGACAAGCTTTTTGCACTAATGTTACCTACCAACTTAGATTGTTCAGATTATCAACATTTACTGGATTTGTACTTATTACAAGCTGACCCCCGCAACTTCGAAAAATATTGCAAAAACGGAAAAATTTGACGCAGACGTCACATTTTCCCGTTTTTGCAAAATTTTTCATTTATGCTCCGCTCTTATTAGTCGAAGCGCGACGTGATAGCCCTTCCTCGATAAATGGGCTATCCAACACTAAAATTCATTTCAATTCGAACCAGTAGTTCCCTAGATTAACGCGTTCAACCAAACAAAGAAACTCTTTAGATTTATAGTATTAGTACAGATTGCAAACGATCGTCTTCACATTGCAGCGTGTATAACAAAAATCAACGCAAAGTTTCGTCGAATGACAACTGACGGTCAGATCGATTTTGGACACAGAATACATAAAATAGTACAAGATTCAAGATTCTTTATTTGCAAGTACTTACAATGACTATGAATTCTGTACCATTCAACGAAAAACAATTTTTGCGAAAAGGTACTACTAAAATATTGAAATCGTTAGATATTTTGTTTTGTAACCAGAAGAAAGTGCCTGCCAAGAATACACTACAACTTATAATAAATACACGTGGGACTTTACATAGATCTACGTTCTTTATTTACTATGTAGCGTCGCTTGGCAACTCTTTGCTTAGCGCTAGGCCAAGTCTATTCCTAATACAGGTTCATTGGCGTCATCGGCTTACCTGTTGAGGTAGTCAGTCACCGACTGTTGTGTTTTGCGAAGCTATCTCCTAAACTATTTGGACTGTGATCATTTTATAAATATGATTTAAACAATGTATTACATTTTTAGGGGTATGAGGAATGAAGTTGTAATTAGGACGTCTTGTTAATTAGAAATATTTGGACATTGGATTGATTTGACACGTTTGTTTATAGTTCTCGCCTTGATTAGTAGTATGTGTCAATCTTTCAACTCTTACATTTATAAATATTATAAATTCAAATGTCAATGTCTGTCTGTGAATTTCTACAGTTGTTTAGAAATTAACCGTACCGAATTTAATGATAGCTTGGTGCCAAAAACTGGTGGTAAGGAAAATCACGTCCTGGAAAATTGTTATTTAGTGTGGGCAGAGCCGTGAACGTATCTGGACTATTATGGAAATACCAACGGTTCCAAAGTTTATTATTCCTGATGTGTTTTTTTCTTTCTGAATAAAATGGCCAAAGACTAGATGTTCTAGTTATACATCATTCTGGGTCAGAGAGTCTAGTCTGTGAAAGTGAGGCCTTGGCTTTGCTTTATGCAAATTTTGTGCGAATTAAATAATGACGCTTGGGTTACCTCAGCGTGTTGGCAATGCCGCTAGATGTTGCCGTATGTTAAATAACTTTATTAGAAGCGATATGTCGGAATGGTTGAGGACATTCTTCCCTACTTCAAGGCAAGTCATGTATGGGCAGAGGAGCTATTATGCTTTTGGTGAAGATCTGCAAAATCAGCAGTGAAGGATGTACCAGAGAATAGAGACGATGCATAGTAAACTGTCTGGTTGGTTCGGCTGGATCCGCGGAAATATAGCCAGAACTTACGGTCTTACAGTCGGCATCTGAAGTCGGTTTAACACTTCAATATGTGTAAACCATTGATGAAAATATTGTTTTGTCAATATGGACAAAACAATATTTTTCAGTCCAGTCTGTTAATATTGTCTGTCAGTATTGTCCAGTCTGTTAATATGGACGGTTCTAAAAACAAGACGTCTTAAATTTTGGATATGTATAGCGACTTTCGTTGCTGATCATACAATGCGTTACATGCATTCCTTTTTCGAAACATCCATGGATGACAAACGGGATGACGCCACAACTTTAGGGATAGTTAAAGGCTCGTCACAGCGCATGTTTGGTCAGACGCCAAAGCGATAGGTTAATGCACGAACGTACGTGCTCGCAATACGTAAACAGATACCGTCTCTAATTAAATTAATGGGTCATTGTCTAGTCTAAAAATAATATTTATCACACATCGTTCACAACGGGATGAAAATGCTTAGATGACATCAATTTTCACAGACGCAACGCACGTGTTATGAAATGCAAATGTATGTATTACCTATGCAAAATGGTGAGACATCTAGATAGGGAAGTTAATCACGGTTATTTTTTCTACTGAATAAAAACGGATAAGATTACGGATGTTAGAAAAATTATGAATATGAATCATTACTAGTGGTCGGAATTAGGCAAGTTATTTTTGTACTTGCATCGAAATGTTGATATTAAAATGGATCTTCCCGGGATTTTCGCATTGGAATTTTGCAACTTCGGACATCCGATGTCGGATAGTTTAAATTGTGTAAAAGTAAATAACTTTTTTATTTAATAAAACACGGGATTTTTCTGCTCTTTAAAATTAATCTCGGGATTTGAGGCATATCCACTTTATTCTTTCGCTGTATGAAATCAGTGTAAGTACATAAATAACTCTACCTAATTCCGAACCCTGATCATTACTCAGGCTGGTTGTTACACCAGCAAGTGTGGCATGACCACTGTAGAAACGAGTTTTGTCTACGGAAGAATCGACATAATGACAGACAGACAATGACAATGTGTCAGTTAGTCGATTCTTCCATCGACATAGCCCGTTTCTACGGCGGTCATGATACGCGTGCAGTGCAAGTGGTTCATACGATAGGGCAATCGTCGCAGATTAATAAAATTATCGACCTAATTTCACTGTTTACAATATATAATGTGACAAACAAAGCAGGATGGCAGTTATCTACGTATTTGCGTAGGGTATGAATGGAAGTATGAGCTCTATCCTTATGGTAAAATGTGTCATTATCGAATGGTCTTTGACCGAGGCCTAGTCATGTTTAATTAGTCGCTGGTTAAAATTCTATCATTGTCCCACGTATTGCAACAGATGGCTTCATGAATAATTAAGTCCAGATACTCCGTAACAAATAAATTACTCGATTGTGAAGGCATTTTCTAAATGCTCATCACATGCGTTGAGGAAAACTTTGAAGCCAACAGTCGGCAACATCATTGACCAGTAATCTAAGGACATGAGGACTTCGCCTTCAATTTAAGGACCTATTTATTTGCTTCATTTCGATGTCAAACATTTTTTCTGACGTAGGTACTGGGACAAACAGTTGTTTTGCTCATACTGCAGTTCTTCATTTGATAAATTCTTTAGCCCCTGATCTTGGATATTTCCATTGTAGTATTTTAGCGTACCGTTGAACCAACCTATGGTTAAGGAAAAACTGGGCAGTAAAAAGTAATGGGAATAATACGATGGTGAAGAAATGAAGGACACATCTGAGCTGAGATAGTTATGCAAGAAGCATTTAATGTTGCTTTCTTGCAACCGATTACGGTAACCTATACTTTCAGATTTCTTATGCTCTAAGTTTGAAGGTCTCGGTCGAATACTCGTAATGATACACATTCCGATATTCGAAAGAGTTTTTGCTGTGTGTTTTGTACTATGTGTTTGAACAGAAAAACCTACAAAAAAAATCTAGTCTGCTAAAAATAACATTTTGTGTCCGAATGTGGATTAAAGCATCACTAAAAATTAAAAATTTTAATGGATTGCACGGAAAGAACCAAAATACATTAGTTTATTGGTTTTTAAATAGATTTTAATTCATGAATTTTGGTTCAATGAACTATTAGTTTCGGGTTATTAGCTGTCCCGCGCAACTTCGTCTGCGTCACATTTTCCGTTTTCCCAACATTTTTCATTGCTGGTCCGCTCCTATTGGTTGTAGCGTGATGATATACCTAACCTATAGTCTTCCTCGATAAATGAGCTATCTAACACTGAAAGTATTTTTCAAATCGCAGCAGTAGTTCCTGAGATTAGCGCATTCAAGCAAACAAACAAACTCTTCAACTTTATAAGATTAGTAAAGATTGGATAACCGCATACTGTTGTAAAATGTAAGTATACAATAGTTATACTGTACGTCTATGTAATTAAACAATATTTACCTAAGATCCTGAATGAAACAAGCATTTACCAGATGCTTATTAATGGTTTAAAATTAGGCCCTTCTATAGTTGCGTGGATATAATTTATCATATGAAAGAGTCAAGGCCACCGGTGTGGAATATGTAATAGACCACAAGTACAGCCGGGTTTACCAGACTAGTTTATTATATAAATTTAATAATAATAAATTTTAATAATAATAAATTTTATTTAAAAAGTATTACAAAAAGTGTACATTTAGGCGCAGTAGTATTATTTCTCATACAAGGGTATAATTAGTACTTATAAGTTAGCTATAACTAAAACATATTCAAAAATTGCAAATAATAATAGTTCAATTTAGATGTTTGGTAGCGACCTGCTGTGTCTAATTAAGTTATTATTGTGGACTACTTCATTGGCTTCATTGGTATATTGCTTGCAAGGACTGCTGAGGTCTTTTCTTCGCTAAGTGTTATTGGGTTTTCCATTAGGAATTTTCTAGAGCTACGGAGTATTTGTGCCCAGTTGATGGCAAAAGGGCCCGCCCCCTATTACTTAGGACTTACACATAACTGGCAAAATGTGGGTGTACCTATATTAAGTACACATCTGCCTAAACCTCCAGGGATTACAGGATTTGATGTTGAATTAAGATACTAATATTCATCTGAACTTCATCTTAATATTTTTAATTAGATTTATTTCCTTAAAAACAATAGTAGAGCTGTTATAGAATAGGATCAGCAGGATTTTTCCCACCAAACAACCATAATTATCCATAACTGGCTGTACCTGCCTAACCTACCTACCCTACCCTATCTACCCTACCCTACCTACCTACCCGACCTACCCTACCCTACCTTTCTCACCTTTTAATCCTTCCCTGGACTACGACAAACATTTCAAAACTAAAATCAGCTAAATCGGCCCAGCCGTTCTCGAGTTTTAGCGAGACAAACGAATAACAATATATACATATATATATATATATATAGATAACCGCCATAAATCTTTGCATTTAGGAAAAAAGTACACTAAAGTTCAGGTGTATCTATGCACCAATGCATACTTATTACATGTATTACATTTTTTCTGTAACTATTACTTACTTACTTACGTAATAGTATCTGTTTAATTTTTTTCTGCTTCATTCATCAAACTCAAGGTTGCAAAGTTTCTTATTTACTTTATATTTTTTTATCTCATCTTCTGGCCGTGATTTATTCGCGGGACGTGACTATTGCTTCTTCCTCGACCTAATCTGTTACGAACAGCTGATTGATATTATCTAAGTACATTGTTATTTTTAAGATAGAGTGATAAGGCGAGCATACATCTTCTTAAAGTCACGGAGGTGCATGCGTGTTTTGTAAACTTTTGTAATATTGTTTTATCTTTGGGATTCAGGTATTTTGTTCGAATTTAAGAAGAGATAAGGAATTAAAAGATTTGCTTTTATTACGAGTATCTTTGTATATTTTTTTTCCTCTGAACTTTTTACAATTGCTACATATTGAATTTTGGTTTTGCAATATTGAATGTTTGTTTACAAACATTACTGTGGTAGATTCCAAGTATTTTTAGAACTGAACAAAAACATGTTATGTTATGTTCTGACTTAACTACGGAGCACAGAGAACATAATAATTAATAATTAAGACTTTGGATCTGCCGGTTGTGAATCACTCTAATTAATTATATAAGCATTACAAGCAAAATGTAAAGAATATAAAGTAGGTTGTACAAAGATACTGCTAAAACACTGTTTCGTCAATTAAACTTTCAGCCTCAAATCTTGCTTACAAAATAAAGATGTAGAATGCTGTTTCACACATAAAACTACATGTCGGGCAGGTACAGCAAATGTTCTCCTTTGCCAATAAACTCCTTAAGTTTAGGTTCTTAAGCAAAAGAGAGCTGTTATGTATTACGGTATCGTGCTACACTATATACGGCGGGACCTTTTATGAGTCCATTGACACACGAGGGAGCATACTTCAATCATAAGTCGATATTAAGTCATTTTAATGTCATAATTGTTAATGATTAATGTAATTCCCTTAATTAAGCATTTATTATTTCTATCTATCATGATGTAAATAGTGTCGAGAAGAATGTAGGTACTCATTATGTCTTATTATCCTCTATGTTTAAGATTTTGAGTAAAGATTTATTTATTATATGTGCAATTGTTCTTACAATCGATGGGTGAATTGGCTATTAGCCATAAGAAGGAATGTTAGTAGTTGGTTTAGAATCGAATATCTTTGCAACTTTGCTTAAAAATGCGTATTTCTTATACTTAAAAAACCCTAGGCATCCTGGACCATACAGCACCACTTTTGTGATGTGGACTATTTCAAAAATGAAGTTTTAAATTACTTCAAGTTAATTATGTAAAATTGCTACTTTCATGGCATTCATTGTTCCAACAATTACTTTTTTCTTCTTTCCTTACATTCAAAATAATCTACTATTTCTGGTACTGAGGGTATTTTCTGAAAAAAATCGTGGTTATGATTAGGTGCTGGTTTACGAAACCACCCCAGTTTACAACGCGTTTGTACTTTCAGAGGCTTCTTTACTGAAAAGAGTTAATTGTTTTGGGTCATAAACTTATTTAAACTTTTTGAGCGATTACGTAAGTATTGCAAAATCATGAACTCCCTCAAAACCTAATTTCTTATCGAAGTAGGTTATTTTAAATGAGGGCAAAATAACTATTTGTTGATAAGCAGTATAATTTTTAAATATTTAGCTTTATTTATTTATATTCTTGTTTAACAGGAATAACAAACTAATTATAAGGATAGAAGATCCGAAATTACGTTTCAGTTTCAGGACTTTTGGTTTATAAAGGCTAAACGAAAAAGTTTGAAAAGATAACTACTTCTGTAGATTACCAAGGTACAGACTCAACTCATCAACCTACAACAATCTATCAAATTTCTTTAATCGATTTTCAACTTTTTTGTTAAAGAATAATGTTTAAGGTTGATTGGGAAAATTTGACAGTTTCGGGTAGCTTGAGCTGCTGGTATCCGTACCTTACATGTCCGTTGACATAATCATCAGTGATTGTTTAAATCACGTTTTTTTTTCTGTTGTCTAGAGAATCAGCAACCGCTTCCAAAAGATTGACATAAGTCTTCGGTAGCATATCAATCCAATACATTTTTTTTCGATATCCCACTCTACGACCCCATTTAGAACATGCAGAATTGTAAAGAAAGAAAGAAAGTTGTGTTTATTATTAAAAATAAAAAATAAATAAAAAAAGAAACAGTTTCAAATTAAACAAAATAAATACACAAAAATTCCCATAAAGGCCACAGCTCAGCATAATGCCAGATGGTAACACAAGGTATACCACCTGACGGTGATTTTAATCTGTAGCGTACAAGTGCCATACGGAAGTATCCACTAAAATTCCATCAATAGGCTTGCCACGCTGTTGTCTCTCGATTAGGAGTATATGCCACTATCTAACCAAGCTGGTTATGGAACTTCCTGCAGTCTAACAGCTAAACAATATGGACTGTAGTTTTTATAATTCAGCGAGTTCAAGGAGTTCCACCTCAGTTCTGCAGACATCAGCAGTGTATCGATTGAGTTATTTTCGTTTCACACTCGTGCATGCTTTTGCTTTTTACGTCTGGCTTTAGACATTATTATTTACGTTATTTATAGACATCCATTTGTAAGCTTTACTACTTTGTTTACGTAACGGATTAACTCTAGTTTTATTGATTGGTTTTATTTTGCATACATTTGTAGCGGGAGCATTTTGCATTCTTACTTTGCAATTATTTTTTTCTGCTAAATATTTTCGGGGTTTAAGATATGTGACCTTTTTACTGAAGATGTTTCTTCTCGTGTCATAAAAAAACTTTCATGTTCTAGAAACAATCTCGATGGCGCGTTGCATACACTATGCACTGGGCTCGCGTTGTGGATTATTGTCCACTTCCTGATACTGAAATGAGGCCTCTGTCCCAGCATTGGACATGTTATAAAAGCATCTAAAAGCAACTAATCAGTGGCTTTAGTATCAGTTTAGGTATTACGCTCGTAAATATTTTAATGTATTTCACATTTGTTGCCTGATCAGTTTGTCACACACCTATCATCAGAACACGGCCAATAGCCAATCATAATAGCGATTACAAAATGAGGTCGAATGTGGTCCGCTAGAAATGGCAAGTGATACGAATAGCGACCATAGATTAGCGATCATAACGAAACGATGTTGTCCCCAATAAATGATGTTTTATCTGAAATGTAGGTCGATGCTCGCTGTGGTCACCCATTTTGTCTGTAATTTTTAAATATCGATTCATTGGTCGCGCCACATTTGTTTTGTCTAAAGTAAATACCTATATCACGAAAGCTTCAAAGAGGTACACGACTTAAAGTTGGGTGTAATTTTGTATAGTTTCATCAATAATTAATACCTAAAATTGACTATTTTTCTAGCATAGAAGAAGGCATTTCCTCATCTCTTTCATAATAAGTAGTGACGTGGGTTCGCAATAATTAAGAATTATTGTAAATAGATATAAATGTATTCATGTTTTTAATAATGTGTTTACAGCATATTCTATTAATTTGTGTATTTAATTTCACTATGAATGAAGTAAGGTATCATCATCAACCTGTATATAACTGCTGAGACACAGGCCTCCTCTCTACGAGAGGGAGTGGGCTGTAATCCACCACGCGAGCCCAGAGCGGGTTGGTAGATGTCACATGTCTTCAAATTTTTAGTTCTAGGACATGCCGGTTTCCTCACGATGTTTTCCTTCACCGGGCAGTGGTGATGAAATAAATTACACAGAGTAATGTGCCTGCTTGAGTTCGAACCCACGGCTTACTGCTCGTAAGTCGGGGCTGCCACCACTGTGCCACCACTGCTCTGTCTGTCGTCTGTTGTATCATAATTGCGTGTATTGGGTTTCAGGGTAAACATGCGTATAAGTTTGTTCACCCGACATTTTATAAGCCGGTTAGTAACTAGCTTCAATGGCTTAACCGTGTTGAAAGGGTTTGAGGTCTATGTTAAGGATAGCATTGACATTAAACTGGCTTAATACGTAAGGCTATGTTTGCCGGAACAAATAATTGAAATTATTATAGATGGTTACGGGCTTTCATCAAAGTCACAGGATTTCCAATATACTTATTTTACAAAAAGGCCAACATCGACTTCGTCATTATTTAAAGAAAAAAACACGCGGGTTTTACGTAAAAGAAGTAAGATGCCATTTCAAGATAAAAAAAAATAAAAAAAATTTTGGCACAGCACATTGCCAGTACTTTACATCTGCAGTTTACAATATAAGTAAGAGGGAAAATAACAATGCAGGCCGAATGTCAGCAAAAAATCAACAAGATACCATTTTCGATAAGAAAAAGTAAATTAAAATCATTTAATGGCATTTCAAAGTTTTTGATAGCGAATAGCCAGTAATATAGCTGTAACTACACCATCAAACTGCAAAAAGGTTGGGATTAAATTATATACTTACCTTCACAATAAAATGAAATGAAATTGGCAAAAAGGTCATGATTTATATTAGGTCGGAGTAACCTCTTTATTTTTTAGGAATGATTGTCAAAGTTGTTGAATTATCATAAAAACCAAGGCATATTAATAGTATATTTATAAAAAACGAAAGGTCCAATATCCAATAGAATGAAGTCATGGAAAGGAACTTCAAATATAAATTCAAAGAAACAATATTTAATTTTTAAACAATGACCGATTTCGACGACAAATGTTGTTTTGTTTTCAATAAGCTTTAGGACTTTTGAAGCCAAACTTTCGAAAGTCAAGAATTTGCAGAAACATGCAACGTAGTACCTAAGTACCTAATGGCTAAAAGATTTTGTTTTGTCATAAATAAAATCTTGGACATTTTTGCCAAACATTGATCAAATTGATGTTAAAATAATAATGGACATTTTTGCCAAACATTGATCAAATTGATGTTTGGCAAATATTTCAATCCTTTTTCTTGAGTTTTTTTTTCCTAAAGATGAGGTACCTAGATTGTATCTCTGTGAAACATTAATTTATATTAAATCTAAAACTCATTCAATTATTTGATTCTCGAACATGAAAGAATTCCATTCCAATTCCAAAAAAAACCTAAAATAATTTCTTAACCAACTAAAAAATTGCTTCATTTTATCATGACAACCATATATTTCGAAGAGGCTGTGGCTGAGTTTCTTACGGACCGATGCTTACTATTTTTGGTATTCCGTATCGAGCAGTTCCATATAAAACTACAAATAAATATAGTTCATGGCCCCTGCCTGTTGAGGCCAGCCACGAGTCGAAGGCGAAACTACGGCCGATAAACTATGTAATCTAGTTTATTAAACGCTCTTTGATTTATAGGCAAAACTAATAATTAACGCACATTATTATTTCCTTTATTTATTTCTTTACATATAATTTAGATATTTTTAAATATTTCTGTATAAAATAAAAAAATACATTTAAAATGTTAAAAATAGTAGCCCATCGGTATCGGGAACAGGGTCCGAGCTACTGGTGGTCAGGGCTTTTGAGAGCCTCATAACGATACGCGCCGTGTCCAAAAGTACTGCTTTCTGAATCAAGCCCTTGGATCCAGCTGCCAAGCGAAAGCCTCCTCAGATGTTGGTCGAGGCTTTTGGCTATTAAGCATAAGCGTCACGACTATCGGCTATTGTACACATCCCACATGTCGACAACCTCGCGAGCCAGATATTAGCTTAGTTAGATATTTGAATTGCATATTTATTAGTATCTTCTGCCCGCGGCTTTGCCCGCCTGGAGTTCAGTAATTGCCCACGTGTGTGTCACTCCCGCAAAATAATGTCGAAAATAGTCATTTTCACACCACCTGCTCGACAATGTCAAATTATATGTCATGCAAACCTAACCTAAAGTAAGTCATTTACGACCTGAGGTCTAGCAGGGCATTAATATTGTACTGAATTTCATTATGACCCACTGGTCAGTAATGTGATTTGAATTTGGAACATAAATCGCATACGAATATTTACGATAGGTACCTAGTAGGTAGGTACATATTATACTAATTCCATGCATTCACCATTATAGCCTAAGATCCCGGTATACAACGACCTTCACCGAGCTGGTTAATGGATGAAACTTATTTTATATTAAACTAGCTGTCCTGCGCAACTTCGTCTGCGTCACATTTTCCCCGTTTTCGCCACATTTTTCATCGCTACTCCACTCATATTTGTCGTAAGGTGATGATATATAGCCTTCCTCGATAAATGGACTATCTAACACTAAAATAATTATTCAAATCGGATCAGTAGTTCCTTAGATTAGCGCGTTCAAGCAAACAAACAAACTCTTCTGCTTTATAATATTAGTATAGATTTAATATGTCAATAAATATATTGCATATGGGGTTGCCTAAAAAATTTCAGTCCAGAATATGATTAAATAATAATTAAAAAATAAAATTTATACATTTCTCCGGTTTGGTTAATAAACAAATTCCATACCAATCGAAAGTATAAAGCCCATAAAATATGCAAACGTTAGGTTGCCTTTTTTATTCATTAACCAGACCGGTGCAAGTTACTAGTATCGATTTACCTGTTTATCAGACCTGCCTACCAGAGAGTTGTGACGGAAAAAGAAAAGGCAACCTAACGTTTGCATATTCTATGGGCTTTGTACTTTCGATTGGTATGGAAATTGTCTATTAACCAAAACGGCGTAATATTACTGACTGATTTTTTTTAGCTAACCCATATGCAATATATTTATTGACATATTAAATTTAATATAAAATAAGTTTCATCCATTAACCAGCTCGGTGAAGGTCGTTGTATATCGGGATCCTATACTATTAAGATCTGCACTAAAAAATAAATGGTTCGAAAATCGAACTGGCCACCACGAGATAGAATATAATTAGAAGAAAAATAGAACACATATTAAAAAGAGGCGCGAATACTGAAAATTGCTTTGCTTTGTTCATTGTTATACAACAAATTATTTAAAATATTGCCAATTCTCACAAAACTGTCGAGTGGCGATAGTGATTTGACTCGGTACATTAAATCCGAAGCTATTGGCATTACCAACAATCCGCTCTCCGCTCCCAGAAAAGTCCAAGGAATCGTACACGAAAGCCTACGACGATTTTTACAAGTGGAAAACTACAAAGGGCGTCAAATCGGTATCTGAATCAGTGCTTTTAGTCTACTTCCAGCATTTATCTTGTACAAAGAAGCCAAGTAGCCTATGGTGCATCTATTCGATACTCAGGTCAACAATAAGCATCAAAAATAATATACAAATTAATACATACACCAAATTACTAGCATTTTTAAAAAGGATATCAGAAGGACATCGTCCTAAGAAATCAAAAGTATTCACAGCTCAAAATGTGAAAACGTTTCTAAATGAATCCCCTGACCACTGCTTGCTTGCTACAAAAGTAAGTACCTACCTATTTATTTAATTTTTAGTAACTAAAATAGCTACATAATTACTTACTATATGTAACTATAGGTACTAGCTACCCCGCTCATGAATCGATCGCTTGTGTGCGATGTACTGATGATTGTGATGTTTTGACCCTAAGTTGAATAATAATTATTATTGTAAACCTTCGCAAGTTTTATGTGTTGTTATTAAAAATAATAAACTTTCTGAGATTAGACAGACACACACACGAGTATTTGACATGTGATATAAAAATTAATATATTACGTAAATTACCTTCCTACTTAAATACTAACCTACTTACCTATTTTTGTTACAGGTGGCATTGATTTTAGGAGTGAATGGCGCTTGTCGTGGAAATGAACTCGTAAACATTAAAATCGAAGATATCGAAAAACATCCAGATTTGTTGCTGTTAAATTTACCAGATACAAAATCAAAGAAAGAACCGTCATTCGTAGTCCGTGGAGAATACGTAAGAATTATCGAAAAGTACCAAGCTCTACTATAGCCCCTCTAATATAAACAGTAACAGATTTTTCATAGCTTAGGTATAATAATGGTAAGTGCACCAGGCAAGTCATTGGAAAAAATAAGATCAGCAGCATGCCGAAAGAAATTGCGAAATACCTGAAATTGACAAATGCCGAGGTCTACACGACCAATGCCAGCGACCCCGAAAACCACGAAAACGACACCCATGAAGCCATTGTCGCGCAAAATGTCTGTTCGCGAAAAAGTCCATTCGCTCAATTGTCTTTTCGCGCGGGCCTATATGGCGCAGTCGTGAGATACACAATTAAATCTTTTTTTTTTCTTCTTCTCAAAAACACTAAAATATGTATTTATTTATATCTAACCAGAAACTTTAAAAAAATACCGATTTTCATACACTCGTTCATACCTTATTTTACCCCTATAGGGGTTCAATTTCGAAAAATCCTTCCTTGTTCCTTGTCTACATTAAAAAGGGAACCTGTGTGCAAAATTTTAGCTTTCTAGGCCCAACGGGGTAAGCTGGGCGTTGATGAGTCAGTCAGTCAATCAGGACTCATCTTTTCATTATTAACCGACTTAGATAGGGAAGAAAGTTATCAATTCGGATGTTTATATTTTTTTTTGTATGTTCACCCATTTCTCCGCGAATTGTGGACCGATTTTCAAAAAATTTTTTTTTGTTCGGAAGCCTATACTCCCGAGGTGGTCCCATTGTCACCAAATTAGAATCTGATGATGGGATCCCAGAGAAATCGAGGGTAACCCTCAAATTTTTTAGGCACATTCAATGTTTTACATATACTAACGTAATTCAGTTATTTGTGTCTGGTAATCATCATCTCATGTTGCTGAGCTAATGATGGTAGGTATAAGTTAGGATCTGATGATGGGATCCCTGGGAAATCGAGGGTAACTCTCAAATTTTATAGGCACATACAATGTTTTACATATACTATCTAACGTAATTCAGTTATTTGTGTCTGGTAATCATCATCTCATGTTGCTGAGCTAATGATGGTAGGTATAAGTTAGGATCTGATGATGGGATCCCTGGGAAATCGAGGGTAACTCTCAAATTTTATAGGCACATACAATGTTTTACATATACTATCTAACGTAATTCAGTTATTTGTGTCTGGTAATCATCATCTCATGTTGCTGAGCTAATGATGGTAGGTATAAGTTAGGATCTGATGATGGGATCCCTGGGAAATCGAGGGTAACTCTCAAATTTTATAGGCACATACAATGTTTTACATATACTATCTAACGTAATTCAGTTATTTGTGTCTGGTAATCATCATCTCATGTTGCTGAGCTAATGATGGTAGGTATAAGTTAGGATCTGATGATGGGATCCCTGGGAAATCGAGGGTAACTCTCAAATTTTATAGGCACATACAATGTTTTACATATACTATCTAACGTAATTCAGTTATTTGTGTCTGGTAATCATCATCTCATGTTGCTGAGCTAATGATGGTAGGTATAAGTTAGGATCTGATGATGGGATCCCTGGGAAATCGAGGGTAACTCTCAAATTTTATAGGCACATACAATGTTTTACATATACTATCTAACGTAATTCAGTTATTTGTGTCTGGTAATCATCATCTCATGTTGCTGAGCTAATGATGGTAGGTATAAGTTAGGATCTGATGATGGGATCCCTGGGAAATCGAGGGTAACTCTCAAATTTTATAGGCACATACAATGTTTTACATATACTATCTAACGTAATTCAGTTATTTGTGTCTGGTAATCATCATCTCATGTTGCTGAGCTAATGATGGTAGGTATAAGTTAGGATCTGATGATGGGATCCCTGGGAAATCGAGGGTAACTCTCAAATTTTATAGGCACATACAATGTTTTACATATACTATCTAACGTAATTCAGTTATTTGTGTCTGGTAATCATCATCTCATGTTGCTGAGCTAATGATGGTAGGTATAAGTTAGGATCTGATGATGGGATCCCTGGGAAATCGAGGGTAACTCTCAAATTTTATAGGCACATACAATGTTTTACATATACTATCTAACGTAATTCAGTTATTTGTGTCTGGTAATCATCATCTCATGTTGCTGAGCTAATGATGGTAGGTATAAGTTAGGATCTGATGATGGGATCCCTGGGAAATCGAGGGTAACTCTCAAATTTTATAGGCACATACAATGTTTTACATATACTATCTAACGTAATTCAGTTATTTGTGTCTGGTAATCATCATCTCATGTTGCTGAGCTAATGATGGTAGGTATAAGTTAGGATCTGATGATGGGATCCCTGGGAAATCGAGGGTAACTCTCAAATTTTATAGGCACATACAATGTTTTACATATACTATCTAACGTAATTCAGTTATTTGTGTCTGGTAATCATCATCTCATGTTGCTGAGCTAATGATGGTAGGTATAAGTTAGGATCTGATGATGGGATCCCTGGGAAATCGAGGGTAACTCTCAAATTTTATAGGCACATACAATGTTTTACATATACTATCTAACGTAATTCAGTTATTTGTGTCTGGTAATCATCATCTCATGTTGCTGAGCTAATGATGGTAGGTATAAGTTAGGATCTGATGATGGGATCCCTGGGAAATCGAGGGTAACTCTCAAATTTTATAGGCACATACAATGTTTTACATATACTATCTAACTTAATTCAGTTATTTGTGTCTGGTAATCATCATCTCATGTTGCTGAGCTAATGATGGTAGGTATAAGTTAGGATCTGATGATGGGATCCCTGGGAAATCGAGGGTAACTCTCAAATTTTATAGGCACATACAATGTTTTACATATACTATCTAACGTAATTCAGTTATTTGTGTCTGGTAATCATCATCTCATGTTGCTGAGCTAATGATGGTAGGTATAAGTTAGGATCTGATGATGGGATCCCTGGGAAATCGAGGGTAACTCTCAAATTTTATAGGCACATACAATGTTTTACATATACTATCTAACGTAATTCAGTTATTTGTGTCTGGTAATCATCATCTCATGTTGCTGAGCTAATGATGGTAGGTATAAGTTAGGATCTGATGATAGGATCCCAGGAAAATTAATAGCAACCCTCAATTTTAATGGGAATTGTTTGAAACAATATACTTTCCATGTGATGTGATCAACAAGTACACTGTCATTAGCATCTTATGATGAGATTCTGGAGAAATCGAGGAAAATCCAAATTTTAAAGGCACACATAGGCATTATGCCTGGTAAACATCGTCTCATGTTTCTGAGCTACTGATGAAAGGTATAAGTTGGGATCTAATGATGGGATATACCAGGAGAATCAAGGGAACCCCTCAAATTTTATGGGTAGGTACTTACAATGGTTTTTTTTACCGACTTCCGAAGGAAGAAGGTTATCAATAAGTCTGAAGGTTTTCTGGTATGTCCCCGTTTAAAGTTGATGAAGATCTAATGCTGATCTTCGCAGATATACAATGGAACTCTTTAATAACTGCCTGCAAATCTGTCGTGATTGCTTCAATCGCTTGGATGTTTTATTGTTTACACAATATCATAACATAACATCACGCCTGTATGCTCTGAGGGGTACACAGATGAGTGATAAGTTCCTTTTTATTAGGGATAAGCCTATGACCTGGCTCTGTATGGTGTCGGACGTAAAGAATAGCACCATCCCATATCTTCCCGTGGGTGTTGTAAGAGGCGACTAAGGGGCTTGCCAGAGAATGGGCAGCAGCGTTCTCTGTGCTATTGTAAAAGCCGTACTGCGATCGCCAACCCGCCTGCCAAGCGTGGCGATTATGGCAAAACCCCCCAAACTGTCAATGTGGCGACACTTGGGGGAGGCCTATGTCAAGCAGTGGACGTCTTTCGGCTGAAATGATGATGATGATGAAGCCTATGACCATGACATGTTTTGTAACGCTGTCAAATAAATGCAAGACAAATAAAAAAAAAGAACTTCAAAAACACAACAAAGTGAAAAACAACTTTAGCTTCAGAATCTCAAAAAAAAAAACTAAAACAAAAAAAAAAAAGTCACAGACTTTTGAAGCTTAAGTTGTTTTTCACTTTGTTGTGTTTATATTATAAACATATCATATTTATATTACAGAGCTGGAGTTGGAGTTGGTCATCTAATTTGTTATAAAATATTATCTAATATTAAGAAGTTGGTATATTTTTATTTATTTGTCAAGCCATTAAAAATCCTTTCTGACCCATGGAACACCAAAGTGGTTCACCTAGGTGTTCCACGGTTAACTTTCTGTACCCTTGGTCTCATAGGTTGTTATTTTTTAAACATTTATCTTTATTGACATTATTATGGGATAAATAATTGTTTACATTAATTTCATATGAACATTAATTAATTTATGAAAATAAAACAAAAACGACAAAAACAAATAACCAATCGTAGTAAATAAGTATGCACCTACGTGCCTCACTGTCAAGTAGCAATGGACTCTGAGGTCCTAGTACGAGCGCGCGATGTATTAGAAAATATTAAAAAACTCTTTTACCATGAAAAATTTTATATCTATGGATGATGAGGAGGAGCTCGTGGCTAAATAATAACAGCCACACGGGTCGATCTTTAAGGTTAAGCCGTGCTTGCCGAGGTTGGTCCGTGGATGGGTGACCATAATTACATACCGAGTTTCCTCCGTACCTCGGAAAGCACGTTAAACCGTTGGTCCAGGCTGTCATTTAAAGATCTTTGGCAGTCGTTACGAGTAGTCAGAAGCCAAAAGTCTGACATCCAGTCTTACCAAGGGGTATCGTATTACCCAATTACTGGGTTGTGGAGGACAGATAGGCAGTCGCTTCATGTAAAATACTGGTATTCAGCTGCATCCGGTTAGACTGGAAGCCGACCCCAAAATTGTTTGAACAAAAATTAACTAAAATGATAAGGTAGTTTAGTTGTGTTTACGTTACGTTTCCACCGCGCGCTAGGGTAGGGCCTCGGATCGTATAAAAAAAAACAAAGAAGAAGTCATGAGCACACGCGAGTTGATTTACAAGTTCTAGGTGGGTTCAGTGTTCTATATTAACATTTACGATTCCAAAGTTCGCAAACAGGTGTAACGTAAACGTGCACATTGGCTTGTCCTTAAGACATGTCATAAAATAGGATAACTAAAGTGGTTGCATCATGTTGTGATTGAAAAGCAATTATTGATTTACAAGCCACTTAGCGTTTATTGATAGATATTTAAATCATAATAAGCCTTTAATCTTTTGCTTTAAAGGAGTTGCTGTAAGATGGTAATTTATCAAATAAAGAATTTAGATTAAAAAAGAAATATAGAAGCCACAAACAATAAAGATTCACGATTACTGAGAAAAAACTAAGATTAATTTGTGACTGTGCCTATAAATTATACGCATAGAAAAAGTTGAGGAATTAATCCAGCTCCTACTCTTGTTCCAAATGACACCAAGATGGCCTGTGTTGTTAGCAGTATAAGCGACAGAGTTTTCTAAAGCAGTGACCATGCCAATTAAGTCGATTACTGGTCATACATAGTAATTTGCTTCGGACTCAAAGTGATTGACAAAACCATGTCAACCCCTTGTGGGTTAACTAAAGACGAACTTAATCGACAGTCAATCATACTGGCGAGTGCACTAGATCTATCTAACACCTGCAGTGATTGCACGTTATTGCCTGTATGGCCGTAATTACACCTCGATTGTGTTGAAAATATTTTCCAAACGGTTTTTTATTACTGTAATATGTAGTCGGTTTGACGCAATGCGAAAATCTAAAAAACATTAGTGATGCTGATAATGCACTGTCATGATGCAAGCTCTCTGTTTGTACCCTGACTTCAAAATTACAGGATGCTGTAGATACTGGGTAATACTTTTTTATTGCAGAGCAGACTGAGTGTAACTTGTTTGGTTTGTTGCAGAATAAAAACATGGATGGCATGTTTGGGGTAACGCTCGCTCGAGTGATTTGACAAATAAATATAAAATTGTTCAGACAAGCGATTGTTACTTCGCAAAATATACTTATTGGAGGAGGACATCACGGTTGAGCTACCTTGTTATACTCCGGTAAGGATCTTCCGTTCGAAAAACCTCGTAAAATATTATTAGTCAGGTAGCAACTCAGCTTGAAATATATTCAACAAAAAAACTATTTTTGTTTTACATTTGTTGTTTGCTTCGTTGCCTTTCAGCTCAATTAATATTTCGATCATGAATATTTAGGTATAATTAGCAATCGACCACATCTTAACAGGAAGGTTCTAATGGCAGCTACCCATAAACTGTTGCCGAGGCGATAGCCGTGTCATGGCTGATGCGAGACCTGCAGTTCTACATCCACTGAGGAAAGTAATACGGCTTGTTTTATTTTCTAAATTGTTGGAGGTACAACATGATGTTTTAGATAAGAGATTGACATTACCCTTCGCTATTCCCTGACCTGGATACCTTGGATGCAGTAAGAGGTAGAGTTCCAATGATGAAAATCGCCATGGAATACGTTTCATTTCAAAACGATTTTTGAGTGTCCCACTGATGGGCAAAAGCCTTCCCTTTTTCTTTTAAAACGTCTCTATCCAGTGCAATATTTGCCATGTTCGCCCCGTAAACATGATGAGATCGTCACACCACCTCAAAACGATTGGTCGACATTATTTATTGTACCAACATCAGACTAGGTTTAGTCAGTGTTACTAGAGGCCCGTTTTGTAAACAAAGGCGCATTTAAATGAAGACGTTATATTTGGTACACTTAGAAACGACCTTGCCTTTTGTAGAAGGTTAAAACTCAAAATAAATTTTCGCGCCAAACGGAGTTCCCTTTCCGATGTATTATGGAATTTAACATTTTGGTGCATGTAATGTGGATTTAATTACTTTTTAGATGTGTTTTTTTACGCTTTCTCCTCGTATGGGTTTATATTTTGTATAACAAAGAAAGTGTGAGGTTTGATCAACACACAGCAATTATAAAAGAAGAAGAGTAATGTCTATAAATAGGGTGAGGTTTTGATATTTTTTTAATTAAGATCTACATATGTACATGTCATTCTTGTTACCAGCATCCAAGCCTTTTCCCAACTATGGTGAGATCGGCTTCCAGTCTAAACGAATGCTGCTGAATACCAGTATTTAACATGGATCGACTGCTTAGCTGACCTCCACGACTGGCTTAGTACTGGGTAATACGATACCCCTTGTTAAGACTGGCAGACTTTCGGGTCACTGACTACTTGTAACGACAGTCAAAGATCTACAAATGACAACGGGGCCCAACGGTTTCACATGCCACGGCAGTCCGCCGGATCCACGGACTGGCCTTGGCAAGAGCTGTTTAACCTTGAAGATCAGACAGTGCGGCTGTAAATGTTAGCCACGAGCTCCTTCTATAAGTTATCTGTATGTCAAAAATGGAAACTAAAGGCTATGTCAGCCTTGTTGAAATACGTCGTTGTGGGAATACGATAAGTTTCAAAAGCGATTTGAAGTTGTTTGGCTCCTTACGTTGTTGGTAAGCGTTTGAATATGGCGAACCTGGGTCGTAAGCACCAAATGAATCATTTTCGACAGTACGAAATTATCATAAACAACTTAACCATCTTTTTTTTTTAATACAAAAATGATTGCTCTGCTAACGGTGCATATGGGTGATTTGATATGGAGTCATTCCATATCAAATCACCTATAAACACCGTTACGAATATGCATGCAGAGGGTGAAACAGTCATGCTTCCTCAATTTAATATGCATTAGTTTTTACGTCAGCGGGCGACTGAGTGAGCAGGTGAACATGCTGTCAATGGAATACATTTGTTTATATAGTGGTCAATTACGATCATTTGTACCTACTCTAGTGCTTTAACATTATAATAGTGCTGATAATGCGTAACTTTGTTAACTATGTATGTCTACAATGGTCCACTCAAATCTGTGTAGCTTTTTCTTCCAAAGATCATTTCAGACACTTATCTACGTAGGCCGCATGTGAGTTAGCCTGATTATGCCTGGACCTTAAAAGACACTATGACCTCTGAGTTTGTTTCGACTGTTTCTTCTTAGAGTAAGTAGTCAGGTACGAAACATTGGCATCAAATAGTAAAAAAAAAGAAAGATGACGCGTAAAAGTGTTTGTAAAAACCTATTTGCAAAATAAAAATCATGTATCAATGACTGTTTATTACTTGCTTCCTAAGGTTCTTATTATATGACTCAATGTAATTATATTATGTAGGAATGTATACAGGGCTGTTACTTGTAGATCATTGATAGTCTTTTCAAGTAGTCAGAAGCCGAAAGTCTAACATCCAGTCTTACCTAGGGGTTTCGTTTTACCCCGTTACTGGGTTGTGGAGGTCAGATAGGCAGTCGCATTACTCGCTTTATTTAAAATACTGATATTCAGCAGCATCCGGTTAGATTTGAAGCCGACCCCAACATAGTTTTGGAAAAGGCCAAGCAGGTGATGATGTATACGGAGAGGAACATTTTATAAAACGATTATTTCTGTTTTTTGCAAAATACCACAGATTGAAAAATAGCCTGGGTAATTCCAAATAAACAAAAAGTTGTAAAGTCAAACTTAACTCGTTTGACGACAATTTCTTGTATGAGGTATTTATGTATTTTTATTATTGGCACAATAAGTGTATTTAAAGCCTCCATGAGACCGACTGCGAACTTAAATAGATCGACAGATCTTTAAAGAATTCTTTTTTTTATCTTTTTTTCATTCTCATCTTTTTCTACCTTTTGTAGTAAGCGATGACTTATTGTCGGGCCTATGCTGTCCTCTCATTCTTAGGTACTAACGCTGTAACATCCAAATATTGTAGAACCAAATGATTTTAAAAGAGTAACCATGGAGTTTCTTGCCGGTTCTTCTCCATAGGAAACGACCAACCCGAACCGTGCCTCTTCTGTCGACGTTTTATAAGTGCCCATGTAGGCCTATGTAAAATAGAATATTTTGATTGATTTTGATTTCTATTTAAACTCAGTGTCTTTGTAACGCCAGGGAATAGTACAGTAAACGTAGGTATTGCATCTTATATGATTTAGCACATTCTTGAACTCACCCAAGGTTACTGAAAGCAACTGGCGTGAAACTAAGTTTTTTTTGTCGGTAATGCATGGAAAACTTTATTGGATAAACTATGACTAAGCTGACTGGTAAAGTTTAACGATAATATTACGAGGATATTAAAATACTTGCCTATTATAATTGATGATGAAGATAAGACATTTTCTTGTTCAAAAACTTGTTTAAATTTTCCGGCTGCGTCTGGGTCAGGAATAAAAATAACCAGTTGGACATCAGTATCACGTTTGACAAGACTCAGTTTACCCAAAGAGAATTAAGAATAAGTCAATTTTTAAAATAAAATTGGGTAAACTTTGTTACTGCGGTTCTCAGCTCCGTAACATAACAGATGACCACGTGTATCAATCGGCGCTTTTCAATACTCTTTCGAAGAAATAGAATATATATGTGAATATATATGTGTAATATATATGTGTTGTCATGAATTATACTAATTTGTATAATAAACTGATTTAATTTGCTTTTTGTAGCGCTTTGCTTTCGCAGGTTGAAAGTAGAAGCAAGTGTGTGTTGGCGCTAAACAGTCTATTTTTGCATTTAGAACACATATTATATGTGTAAATAAAAGTAAAAAAAAAAGAAAAATGTTGTTTTAATTAATCTTGATTATTTTTGATATTCTATTTATAAACACAATTTAAATATTCATATTATGCGCCTCTTTGCTGAGATTAGAAACAAATAATTCACCGTCGACTATAGTTCCGCCGACTGCGTAGTTTTAGCATTAATTTACCCCATCTTAATCATCTGCTTTGATGTTTACTAATATTTAACACTCTGGTAATTTGGGTTAATTGTTTGAATAGCCAAATCTGTATTGCAAATCTTTTTGTAATTTTTAGACTTGACCGCGTCAAATTACAGTCGTTTTGTTCATGCAAGTAGTAAGAGTTTTTATTCAAAAGATGCGTTATGCAAGACTGACATGGCCGCGGCCGTGAAAACGTTTTTTTTTGGCATTGTCTTTGAAACTGACTTGTAGATTTGTGGTTATTGTTTCATATCCATTTTAGGACCGTATGATGCCCAATGGCAAGTCTTTTAACATTGGAAATATCGTAAAACATACTTGAATTGTATCCGTAAGTTGCGCCATTTTATCCCACGCTATCTTACGAAATTCGTAAAGGAAAGTTCAAGGAAAATTGATTCGGAGAACTTCGCTACGTGGGCCGAAATTAATTTAATAAATAAATAAAATAATTGAAGATGAAAGTTTCTAGGTAAATTTTTGTATTGAAATATAAATTAAGAAGGCGGTTAAAAATGAGAAAAACAAAGAATAAATTAATGTGTTGTGCTATTTTCTTCAAGCCGTACTTAATTAGTTTTCCTTGTGAAGTCGGATTAACATTAGCAATAATATGGGTGTTTACTTATTCCTTACATAGGCTTACCAAGGGCGAAATTAAGTTATTCAGTACTCGATTAAACCCGGATTCATTCGCCTTGAGACAATAAACCCAAAACCTTCGCGTCAACCACATTGTCCGCATTCATCATCATCATCATTTCAGCCCAAAAGACGTCCACTGCTGGACATAGGCCTCCCACAAGTGTCGCATTGACATTTTGGGGGGTTTTGCCATAATCGCCACGCTTGGCAGGCGGGTTGGCGATCGCAGTACGGTTGTTACAAAAGCACAGATAACGCTGCTGCCCATTCTCTGGCAAATCCCTTAGTCGCCTCTTACGACACCCATGGGAAGATATGGGATGGTGCTATTCTTTACGTCCGACACCATACAGAGCCCGTTGTCCGCATTAAGACATATTTATAGGCCTGTTTGCATATGTATATATTTTCGTAAGATGGTTACATATAAGATTAATCAGTTTCTTGAAACGCGCCGGTTAATGGCGCAAGTCTCAATCGTACGATGACTCTGTTTTGGTAAAGTTGCTACATTGACGTTCACACTTTTATATTTTTGTATGTTTCGTAATTCTGAATTTCGTTGGGGAAACGAATTGTGATTCGTGAATGAACTTTTTGGGGAGATCTTTGTTTGTTCTGCTTTGGTGGAAGCAAGGCCTCTATTAATCCAAACAAAAACTTATACGGACGTTACTGTCATATCAGTAACACACTTCCTGAACCCGACAGATTAAATTGTTTCCGACGCCTTCCTCAATAATATCAATGCTGTCAACTAACAATGAATTGAATTGAACAGCGTGATTCACTACCGCCGACAGTGGAGTCACTGCCATTGGCCCCTCCGATTGTTGTGTTTGTATTACTTACTCAATAATATGATATAAATCAGCTGGAGATGTTTCCCTTTACATTGTTTTGAAGAGGATCGGACATGTGACAATCACTGTCAGCTGTTGTTGTGGTAAGTGCGCCCGGCGAAATGCTTTGTGGTGGAGCAAAACAATCACTAAACTGAATTTTATCAATTTAGTTGACATGTCTTTTGCTTTCGCACAAAAGCTTGCGAAAGGGCAAGCTCATGTTTGTCATTTAATCGCATAAAGATGCGATTAAATGACAAACATGAGTTTGACCCAGTTTGTGTCGCATGAGATCATTTGTCATTGTCCTCAATGAATGCTTACACATAAAGATTTTCAAACACATCGGTAACACAAGACACATAATAAATTAGTTTAACGAAAGACAAAGTACTCACTCTCCGGCGTAACATCCCGAAGTACGATCCTGGCCTCTACTTCAGCCGGCATGGTTACCACAACTTTGAAAGCTTCGCGATCGATTTGTACGTTGACCCTAAAGTTAACACAGGGTCCTTGACACGTTTAAAGAGCTGGTGTTTATATCGCGTGACTGTGACTGACTTAGGAATGGGTTTTATGTCATGTTTTTATTATGGAGTGTGACGGAGTGTGCGGGCGTGGTGAATGCGAGCGTCGTCGCACAAAGCTCGGCGAGGACTGACCGTAGATAGCGGCGCGCGCCTCTATTTTCTCCGCGGTCCTATATCATCGCAGGGCTCCTCCACTCGCTACACGTTGCCTCCGTATTGTTGTAACATTAAGTTGAGCTTGGCGCGCTTGTTATATTTTGCATCATGAAGGAAAGTGTTTGTGGTGAAACTATCTAAGGCAATCCTCGGCTCTTTCATGTGCCGGCCATCGTTAACTGTTTTGTCATATGTTTCACCTCTAGCTTTATTATGCTTGAGATTGATGATCGGAGATGATTCTATTATACTTAGAGAAGCTTCGACGAACCAGAATACGAGAGGACTTTTTAAATGATTTTTTATTTACTTTGTTCTATGTTATGTTTTGTTTTGTGTGATATGTAGTAGGTAGTTTGATTCAGTGGAAGTTGCGAGGCGATTGCTTCCGAGTTTCAAGCACTCAAGAAGTCTAACGTTGAGACGGGCAAACTCCAACAGGTGGAATAACAACAACATAAGGAAGTTAACACACATAGCACACATTGCTCGCACAACAGATGACCGATGGGGCTGAAAAGTTCTGGAATGGCGACCGCGAACCGGGAGACGATGCGTTGGAAGGCCTCCCACTAGGTGGACCGATAACCTGGTGAAGGTTTCGGGGATCCGCTGGATGCGAGTAGCACGGGACCGGTCAATGTGGCGACACTTGGGGGAGGCCTATGTCCAGCAGTGGACGTCTTTCGGCTGAAATGATGATGATGATGATGATGATGATGAAGGAAGTTAAGTTAGGGATTCCTGAAAAATAGGGAAAAGAGATGAAATTACTCTTTAAGAGTTGCAATTTTATTGTATCAGGATTTGTCCATGACCTTTCCTTCGGTTCACTTTCTTCCAATCGTCATATTGTCGTTGTTATTCTTTCCAAGTGTAAGTATAATTAGCGACGCAATGCCAGTTAAAGTTGAAGGTGTCAATTAATGAGCTAACCAGAAGTTGTAACTGCATGTAAGGTTAATAGGTAATTAAGTAATTAAACCATTTCCTGTAGGTACCTCTCGATGAAGTTCCGTGCGCTTCAAAGTAATGGATATAAACAATGATTAGTGCAGTTCTGTGATGACAGCCGCACGAGGTAAGCCGCGCTTGGAAAGGTTGGTCAATGGATGGGTGACGTTCAGCATATTGAGTTTACCACGTGTGTTTTAGCATTTTAAATCGTTGGTCCCGACTGCTATTTGAAGATCTTTCCCAGTCGTTACAGACTATCTGTAACGACGAGTGGCCTTAAAGTCTGACAACCAGTCTTACCACAGGAGTATCGTATTACTCAGTACTAACTGGGTTGTAGACGTCAGATAGGCAGTCGCTCTATTTAAAATACTGGTATTCAAGTGCATTCGTTTAGACTGGAAGCCGCCCCATAGACATAGTTGGGAAAAGGCTATCTAGGCACTGATGATGATCTGATTGAGACTCGAAGATACAATATGTTAATGTAAGGGGTGCAGGGCTGCGGGACTGTCCATAAGAGATACCGCGGCCCTGGAAAACAAAGGGCTAAGAAGGAACATGGATGGGTTTTAGTCAGTACAAGTCTGATACTCCCTTCTGCTCCGCCCAGAGCAGGCATCATTTGATGATTTACCATAAGTAAAAAAAAAAAAAGTGAACTGGTGCTCATTGTAGGGAAGTAAAGTCTTTAAGTGTAGGTACCTACTGGCGCAAAAAAGTAGTCGTAGGCGGTTTTTAAGTTACCTGTACCACATGCAATGTATTTTCTTAAATAAAATGAACATCAAATAATTTAAGACTATCTAATATCTATGAAAATGTAACACTTTATATTTGCTTCAACAATGTATACTATATTACTTTATTATATATATTACTTCGTTGTTGAATCCTTATTCGTTGCATCCTGAAACTATTTTACCCTGCCTCATAGCCTTAGCCACGCATTCTGAAAATGAAACCAAGTAAAAATTTTGAAATAATGTCTTTCGTAATGTAAATCACAGGAAAAATTGTGTGTATGAGTGTACTGTTCTTTATGTGTGTTTAAATAAACAAATAAATAAATGCAACGCTACAGGCGTTGTAGAATTAAAAACTAGTTTTCGTGAAAAAATAAAAGAAGAAGAAGGAGTATGTAGATTGGCCTTCTCTTTAAACAGAACGTTACAGGTAACCTATAGACCGGTTCAAAGTGACTCTCGGCTTCGTTATAAGCTTCTTTTTATTGCCGCTAAAAGTAGATATGCGATGAAGCAGAAGATTGTAAAAATATATTTGCATTGTATAGATTCAATCTAGTATTATATAATTGCATAGCACATGTGTGAGTACTATGTACTGCAAAGCCACCATTTACTGAGTACCTAAATCTTTCATTGACGCGAATATACCCTGGTGGTTGAGTGAATGTCATGCTCACTTAAATGTCACGCTGATGGTGGCGGGTGTGTCGGGTAATTTAGTTCCTTTCAATATGGTTGAGTTGAATGATGGCTGATACATGCGTGATGTTCGTGAACGGGTGCTGTTAGTTGTGACTGGTCATCTCTTAGCTGCCACGGTTTATTTTAATAACTTTGTTTTTGTATTACTGATTTAATCTTTTACTCTGGACGCTCTTAACTTGCCCATATTTCTACATCGTTCCCACATATTTGTAATTTTTAACATGAATGATGTAACCAAGATTTTGTAACATATTTTGATTTAAAAGAGTGTCCATGGAGTTTCTTGCCCATTCTTCTCCATAGAGATCTACGCTTTGGAATGGGTAACTACAGTACTTTCACAAGTTATTATGCCTTGTGACTGGGACTGTAGCTTTAGCTTAGCGTTTTTTTTGTTTTTTGACTTTCAAAAGTGCCTGTAATGGTCTAATTGAAATAAACGCTTTGAGTTTGAGTTTGAAGCAAATCCTTCTTTTAAACCTGTAGATTGTAGATATTACCAAGGCAACTTTGATTCGATGCCAGGTATACCGTATACGTTAGTAGGCGTACGGACAAGTTCAAGTCCTTGGTGTGTATGCTAAGTACAAAAAATCTTGCTCGGAACAAAAATACAAAAAAATGTTTTAGTATCAACATTAATTGGACAAGTTTCTTGAACACGCCTTCGTGGATTCTTAAGTCAGGGGTGACAACCTGGCTGCGGGTTGTTCGAAATAGATACCGTGGCCCTGGAACACAAAGGGCTAAGAAGGAACATGGATGGGTTTTAGTCAGTCAAGTCTGACACTCCCTTCCGCTCCGCCCAGAGCGGGAGAAGTCATTTGATGATTTCACATCCGTAAAAAAAAAAAAAAAATAGGGGTGACAAACTAGATTTTCCATAGGACTATTCAACTACGAGTACACTACACTAAAGTTTACTTTACTTCTTGTATTCTTGACAATCCCATGTCGGGCGTCATCTGTGGGAGTTGTTAGTGTGTGAGCGCTTTCACTGTATTTCATGTTTTCAGAACATATTTAACATGATTTACATATCGAACATTTAACAGTAAGATTATACACGGCATTCTATCACATGCGCCTAGTGTTAATGAATTAGAATCTGAACTAAAATAAACATAGACAAATCATAAAATAAATGAAGGTACAGTACAAATATCTATTTTCGGAACCAACTAATTAGGTCTTTTTTATACTCAATATTCTAAAAACTTAAAATTAAAAGTAACAAGAAGATTGCTAGATTGCTGTGCGCAGTGGCGTAGCTAGTCATAATAGAGCACTGTGTAAAAAAATGGGAGCCTTTTTAAGCCCAAAAAGTTGATTATGAAACAACGATTTGAGCTATTTGGCAAGTTTTCATTGAAAAGCAGTTAGCTCGAAAATTGGAATTTTCTGGTTCGCGATAAATGGAGACTTCATAAAGAGCGAGCTCGAAAAAAATTTTTTCGTGCTCGCTAATTGAAGACTTTATCGAGCGACGAGCTTTTTTGCCAACGGTAAGTTTAATTATCATTAATTAAATTAGTCATTATGAGCCTCATAAAGTCATAACAATAAGATTTTGAGATTATAGGTTATTTTCCTGTAGGTAGGTACAATCATGTAGGGGCCCTCATTTTTTGGGGGGGGGCGCGTATCTTTGATACGGCTGATACGACGTGCGTCAAACTGAGCAGTAGAAAAACAAGTGCACAAAGTTTACATTAGAAAAAAACGCCCTGAGATACAATCTGCTTTTTTTAAGCTTCGCGACTTGACCTTCATTGTTTGCTGCCACTACTTGCAAAATTGGACAGTTAAAAAATTAATTGAATCCTTTTAGTTTTTCAAAGTAAAGACAAAGTAATACTTAACAGGTTAAACCGCGCTTGCCTAGGTCGGTCCGTGGATGGGTGACCATTACATTCAGAGTTTCTTCCGTGTCTCCAAACGTTGGTCCCGGCTGTCATTTGTAGATCTTTGACAGTCGTTATATGTAGTCAGTGGCCCAAAAGTCTGACCACCAGCCTAAGAGGTATCGTAACCGTACCCAGTACTAACTGGGTTGTGGAGATCAAATAGGCAGTTGCTCCCTGTAAAAAACTGGTATTCAGCTGCTGGTACTGCTATCAACTATTTTGGTTGGGAAAAGGCTAGGAAGATGACTTAAAGACGTTTTCTTAAAAAGTAAAATAATATTATTTTCATGGCCATGATTCAAAAACCTTTCTTCATATGACTTCCCACAAGATGACCTTTCCTTACAGTTCTGAGTAATCGTATTTGTATTTATGCTTTTCCCGTTAACTTTAACCTTTAATTAGCCCTCAGAGTAAAAACTGAATCGTTTATAACTTTTATTACTTTAACTTTACTTTACTTTTAACTTTTATTACAACACGTATGTCCGCAAAGGTTCCGTCAGACCAGTACCTACCGGACTACGGACACCGGACACTGACATTCATAACATTGGCTGTCACAATCCGTGGACACGTCTGCAGTTTGACCGTACTGGTATAATGACCGAATATGTACTCAAATAGTTTTATTGTTTTATAAATCTGTGTTAGTCGTAAGTGGTCACCCAAAAAGTGGGAGAATATAGAGGTCCTAGCGCGATCGCGCGTTATAAATATAACGTAAATACGTCGAGTTTTGAATCGACAATACAATTAAGACCAGCCCCCGTATTCACAAACACTTCGATTCGATGTCGATCGACAAGTCGTATGTCTATCTTGTTTTGGCATTACGAAAGCGAGCGAGATAGACATACGACTTTCGGAATCGAAATCGAATCCGAGCGTTTGTGAATACGGGGGCAGGACTGTTATGTTTTTTTTTTTAAATTGTTTGTAACTAGCACAATCCACACCACTTATTAGGGTGATAAGGAAATGCTGTAGGATCACCTACGTGGTACTAAGGCGTATTCTTTACAATATTATGATCCCTGTTTGTAGAACCCAGAGGAGTGTCACCCAAGGTGTAATTTGTAAGCAAAGTTAAAAGAACTTACCTGAAAAAATAAATTCCATATCCAACAAACCCGGTCAGTGGGTCGTCTTATACCATATTTTAAGTGGAATTATGTGCTTAAAAGCACTCGAGGACGCAAAAATACGAATTCCGGGCGAAAGTCTATCGCGCCATATCTTTTTTTTTCATTTAGTGTCATTGATATTGCCACTCGAAAATAACTTAATTCATAAATATTTCACAAATGATTGAATATAATATTTCGCAAGAAAAGATTATTTTTCAATTAAGAATTTGAATATGAAATTAATCCCGTTACGATCTGTACGATCGTTCTAGTTTAGTTATCAACGTGATTTCAGATTTCTATACAGGGTGTAACGGAAACGGTACCTATACCATATAACGGTACATATATCATTGTAGAGGGTGTGCTACAGACCATCATACTGAACATGTTTCTCCATCGGACAAACATCGTAATAGCGAAAAAAATATCAGCTGCCCCATACATTAGGGTCGAATAGGTATTGAAATTTTATATATATATATATCCTTTCCGTTACACCCTGTATACTTTTAATTTTCTTTTACTGGCAATTGCAAGACAAGGACACGATCACAAATATTGAGTCTTGAGATAAATTGTGACAACTAACATTGACATTAAATAACTTCGATATTTTAATTATTTGGACATAGATTGTTTTGACATTTTAATAATTCCTCATTTAGGTCTGACATAATTGGAGCATTAAATAATATTTCATTACTCATACTCTGAAAGTAGGTCTGCAGTAGCCTGAGGAGCGGGATGAAAGTAATACTTTTTTATCCCTAAGGAGAATCGCTTAAAGCTGACAGATGTCAAATTATTTAAAAAAAACCTAGTTCTATTTACACATGTTTATTGAACCATGTTCCAACTTTCTATGCAGCGTCGATGTAAAATTGAAATAGTATTGATTATAGAATATATATTTTTTAAATAACTTTATTATAATTTAGTTCCAACATTTTTTTTTAAATAACATGGAGTTGGGCCATTACCATTTTTTCAATGATGAAAATGAAAAATAATGGCTGAATAGCTGTCTGGCTACAGAAAAAAACAACAAAACAGCAAGGAAAGCGGCAATCCGAAAAAAAAACTAATTTTTTCTTTAGCTAATTCATGTTTTTATTTTTACTTTCCTTGTATTCGCGATGAAAATCACAGTGTTTACCTCGGGTTACAGACTTATTTAGTCCCTCGAACTAGTCGGGACTTAATAAGTTACTTTCACACTTAAGATAACAATGTACTATTTATACCTATGTTAACAAATAAATTATGATTTGATTTGAGTTGATCCACCCTCGTAGCTAGCTCGCTCTGAAGGATTTTTCTAAGGAGTTCGTATTAATTAAAGTAATAAGGACTCTACGCGTTTGACATAATGTTAATTTTTAAACTGTTTTTTGATATTGAAATTTTGTTCGTACTCCTTCCAGTTAGAATATAAGTTCGTTGAGACTACCTACTAAACTTTATCTTGAGTACCGCTATGACATCTGGCGTAAAGTAGCTAAAAGCACATAATATTAAATGAATCTTACGACAGCGACATCTAGTGCCGAGTAGCAACACTATCAAGCCGTCCTGGTAAGTAAATACAGCCTTCATATTGCTGGTGCTCACAGCGTCACAGCACAGCAGCTACGACTCCGCAGTGGTTGTTCTTAAATTGTCCGCTAGGGGCACTGCTGGATGAACTTGTCATTAATTATGGTCATTGAACTCACAAGCTTATCGTTGTGATATAATATTCATAACCTAGTACTATAACTTATTCATATTTACTAGGTGCATTTTATTTAACATGTTTTTTTTTTCTATTTTCCGCAGGTAACCAGGTTTTTTGTATACAGTTATCGGAGTAGGTAGATTGATTTTTGGTACTTGTATCATAAATGCACACAGAAAGAATAACATGGATAAGCCTTTTTTCGGAAAGTAATTCCGGTATTTCCGGATTCAATTAAATATTGTTAATGTTGGTAGTGATATTATTACTATTCAATTCAAAATTTAAAGGAAGGTATCAAAACTAAATTAATTTATTATTTATCTGCTGAATAATAAAAACAATCGAATTTCGATCGAAGCATTAATAATTTTGTATCGCCATAACTTTTTATAAATTGTTGCACTTAAATCAACCGCTTCCGGTGTAATGTCCATATTATACGTTTCGGATCAATGACCTCAATTCAATCTACCTACTCCGATCACAGGTAATTAAAAAGAAAATCAGCTATTTGATACATTCTGACCGTGTAAAAGTGCAATACCTACGTATTGCACTTTTGTAGAAAAAAGCTGTTGTTTTTTAAAATTACCGATGAATAATTTCTATGTTCCTTCACCTTCTATACATCTAAGCCTCCTCTGGATCATCCGGCTGCATAATATTAAAAAAGTACGACTCATGGAAGGAATAGAAAGGATTATTGGAAGGTGATTTGAAGGAAAATGGTCTTCTTTTGTATGAAGATGGATTCGGTAATAAAAATAAAAAATAAAATAAATAAATTGTGTTTTATTTCAGGCAAAATACCCATATGCAACAATTAAAGACAAATATAATAGTGAGAACAGTAAAGAAATCATTTAAGTATCTTTAAAAATCATAAAATTATCAAAATCATTAAAAATAAAACATTAATATCATCAAAATCATTAAAAGCCATCAAAATCTTAAAACATATAAAAACTCATTCATAAAAATAAAATAATCCATAAAAATCATCAATAAATAAATGTCAATAAAATAATTCAAAACAAATCAAAACATCGAGGTATGTATAGGTACCCGTAGTCCTAGAAAATAACATACACTTTTTGTCATTTTTTGTTTCCGCTTAGGTGAACAGAAATCCAGTGCACAAATATAGGGCTTGCTAGATTACACGCGACAACCCTCAAAATACTGTTACTGGAGCGTCTCAAACTTTGCCAAAAGGATGCGACCCTCGACCTCATAATGGCGTAAAAGTCAGGAACCCTCGCTTCTGCAAACATGCTCGAAGCGCTACAGTACCTTAATAAACCTACCTAGTACCTTAGTAATGAAGCTGTGCTGTTGCATACCCTGCATTTCTTATTTCTATACCCGCATTGCTTACCCAGTTTCTTCGTACCTCGTCGTCGTCGTTTACGAGGTTACTTCGTAGCGCCTACGTGGTTACTTTGTAGCCCCTACGTAGCGTCGACATAGCTCCACGCAACGGTTATGCTGTTGATAGATTTGATATGATGTCATAGTCAAAACTACTTTTGACCGGTAAAGGTTTTTTTACAATAACTTACATTTACTTAATAACTCACTATGTTGTTAAGTTCTTTTTGTAACCCTTTGAATAACGTCGTTTTGTAGTAATCTTAAGTAATTAAAACTAAGGCGTTTTCATACAACATATTTTTAATACAGAAAACAATTTTATTTAACTTATTAACGGTTTTGACTGTAACCAGTCAAAAGTGGTCAAATCTACATCTACGCATCTACTACTCAGCCGTTTAAAGATCATCACCTCTTTTCGAGTTGATGAAGGCATATAAACAACTTCCACAGGTCTGGTTATTCGAAATTTGAAATCTTTTCACTTTTCACCATGGGCATTGCCAGGGGTTTTTTTAAATTTATAATAGTCCTTGTTTTCGTTTATTAGCGAGAAGAGGCGCAACACCGAAAAAAGTGGAAGGAATGGGAGGAGGCCTATGCCCAGGAGTGGGACAGTCAAGGCTAAGAAAAAATAACATGAGTTTAAAAAGTATGAAATAAAAATTAAATTAAAATTTAAAAACCCCTACACAAAAAACCTCTAAAACCAAAAATAAATTAATCCAAGTGTCGTATCGTCGGGGGACCGCTAAGTAGACCACTTATCCCTGACGCTACGACGCTTGTGTTGTTAATTTATTTTGGTTTTTATCATATATCATCACATTAGTATTGGTGCAAACTTACTATCGATATTGAACTCTTCAATATTTATGACGTGTTTTTCAATAAGCGATAAATATTTATTCAAAATCATTCTAAGAAATCCTTCTTACATAAGTGTGTACCTACTACATACTTAAATCAACTGTTTGTTTCAAAAATTAGTTATTTCCCCTTCATATTTCTCATTCACATGCCGTGTATAATATACATTTAACTTTACACGACACAGGCAGCCAACATAATAACAAATTTTTCCCATGTAAACAAATTGTCAAGATTTTATCCGTTTCATGTAATTTTGGAGTTACGAGTATTGTTTCTAAACAGATTACCTATTACTCAATCATCAACAACGGTATTTCAATGACTGCTGTTAGTATCTACTTGTTTAGCATTTAAAACACAAAAATAATCATTGTGAGGTTTACGATCTGGGTTTTTTAATGTATGCACAAAACGTTTGTTTAGTAAATATTATACAACATGTAACATAATAAACGCACACCCTCAAACACCCCAATTACAGTATTATATTATAATCATAATACATACTCTGAAATTTTAGTTAAACATGTATAGACATTGATTAGTAAAGACTTTAACTTCCTTAAAATAAGGTTGATGTTTCTTTATTTTATATTAAAAGACGGAATTTGTATTAATAAAAATGAAACTGAACTTTTAAAGTCTTATTGCCTTGAGTTACGGTCCATTTTAGTTGGTTTGACTGTACAGGGGTAGTGTGTAAGTAATTTACGTAGTTTTAAATATTTTGGGATAAAAAATAACCTATATTAAAAATGATAGAAATCGATTCAGTAAACGATTCTGAACAAACAACTTTCAGGATGTGCTTTAATTATGTTACATGTTGTATATCCTAACCAAATTAATATGGACGCTTTATTTTTCGCGTTCATTTTCCTTAACAAGTGGAATCAAGCATAAAAATCAGATGCTTTGAAAATGAAAAGTAGGCAAGTATGTTTATTAAGGTACAGACGCCCGCAGGTACCCGAAACTGTCAAAATTTCCCAATCAATCTTGAACCGTTTTCTTTAACGTTAAAGTTGAAATTTTATTTAAGAAATTTGACAGATTGTTGTAGCTTGATGTGCTGGCTTCTGTACCTACAAGTACCTAGTATACTCGTATCTTAGAAGTCATTGAGTTCATAGAATACATGCATAATATGTATTACATAGATCTAAGGTATCTAATACTAGTGTCTAGTAATGAATATCTGGAAATGGCACAATGAAGCGAACGCAACATTCGTTTGAACTCATTGTTATTATAATTTATAATTAAGTACCTGCAATTAAATCACATCGTTAGGAACACGATGAATAGGACAATTGTACCTAAGTAAGTGAACATAAAGTATTACTCTGCTGCAGGTATCTTACCTATAAACGTTTCATAGATGCATACTACGGTATATTCAAATTCAAATATATTTATTGTTTGCCACAGGTGAAATATAGGTTCTTATAGTTATTACATAGGATCGCTGTAACATACCCATGCGGTGTACAATATTTAATGCTGGTTCTCATCTGTTTAACATTAATCCTTATTCGTCCTAAGTCAACGTCCACCAATTTTCATGCATTAATATAAGTTTCATTTACACAGTCAGCTTTAAACAAATTAAATAATACATTGATTTCATACACATTAAATTATTAATTGATTACCTTCAGATTAAATTATTCATTGGTGTCATACAAATTATATTATTTATTGATGTCATACACATTAAATCAAATTATTCACTGATTTCATACAAATTAAATTATTGATTAATGTCATAGTTCAATTATTCATTGATGTCACATAAATTAATTTATTCATTGAGTCAGTAGCACAGCTTATCTAATTGTGTGGTCACCAGTATTTTTATCATTAAAAAAATCATTGATTGAATAGTATGCTGTACTTATCAAGAATTCCTTCAGTGTTTTTTTAAAACGCCTAATTCATTTTTATGCCGAGCACTTCTCATCATTCATCATCATCATTTCAGCCGAAAGACGTCCACTGCTGGACATAGGCCTCCCCCAAGTGTCGCCACATTGACCGGTCCCGTGCGACTCGCATCCAGCGGATCCCCAAAACCTGAAAGATGTCTTCAAGGTTCTGGACTGGAGAGGGCTAGGCATCAACAACAATGGGGAGTACATCTCTCACCTTCGATTTGCCGACGATATAGTGGTCATGGCTGAGACCATGGAGGACCTCAGTACAATGCTCGATGACCTCAGTAGAGCTTCCGAAAGAGTGGGTCTTAAAATGAACATGGACAAAACCAAGGTCATGTTGAATGCCCATCTAACACCCAGTCCTATCAAGATCGGAGACTCTACTATCGAAGTTGTAGACGATTATGTCTGCCTGGGACAAACGGTCCAGTTGGGTAGGTCTAACTTCGAGAAAGAGGTCAATCGTTGAATCCGACTCGTCTGGGCAGCGTTCGGGAAGCTGCGTGGTATCTTTTCGTCCAACTTACCGCAGTGTCTCAAGACGAAAGTCTATGACCAGTGTGTGTAGCCAGTGATTACATACGGGACCGAAACGTGGCCGCTCACAATGGGCCTCATCAGAAGGCTCAAAGTCACCCATAGGGCAATGGAGAGAGCTATGCTCGGAGTTTCCTTGCGTGATCGAATCAGAAATGAGGACATCCGCAAGAGAACCAAGGTTACCGACGTAGCCCGAAGAATTGTCAAACTTAAGTGGCAGTGGGCAGGGCACATTACTCGCAGAACAGATGGCCGATGGGGCCGAAAAGTTCTGGAATGGCGACCGCGAACCGGGAGACGATGCGTTGGAAGGCCTCCCACTAGGTGGACCAATGACGTGGTGAAGGTTTCGGGGACTTCTCAATGTGTTGTAATTTTTCAGATTTCGTTTTATCATTACTGCTGGTTCATAAATGTAGAGTGAGGGTAGGGTCAAAATGTGTAGTCTTGTAAACTCTGGTCTACATGAATCCGTCTGTTTAAGCCAAGTTATACTTCTAACACATTTTTTTTTGCGCCTTAAAAGCATATTCCCTGTTTGTTGAATTGCCCCAGAAAAGAATACCATATTTTAGTGTAGAACCTACGTATGCATGATAAGCGCCTAATAATGCTCTTTCGTTTACAACTTTTCTTAGCATGTAAAGGGCATATGAAAACTGATTAATTTTTTTGCAAACATGATCAACCTGCATTTTCCAATTTAGTCCTGAGTCTATATGAATGCCGAGAAACTTAGTGTTGTTTACCTCTTTCAACTGTGCGTCTTTATAGTGTATATGTAGTCTTTTTGAATTAGAATTTTTATTTGAGAACGTCATGTAATTTGTTTTTCCAATGTTAATTTTTAGATTGTTTATATTTAAATTTAACCATTTTATAATATCTTCGAGTGATTTGTTTATGTTGGTTTCATAATTTTCTTTATCTTGGTTCGTAAAAATAGCTGTAATATGAATATCATCTGCAAATAGTACCATTTCCTGTTTTATAATTTTCGGTAGATCGTTTATGTAGATGATAAACAAAAGAGGTCCAAGAATACTTCCTTGGGGCAATCCATACAGATGATACAGAATCGTTCTAGCATCTGACATATAGGTTTGTTCTAACTTTGTATAATTTCTTATTCTTGTTATTTGTGTTACTTGAAGTCTATTTGATAAGTACGATTTTATGAGGTTTAGCACATTTGCTCTTACCCCGTATTTTTCTAATTTATTTAGGAGAATTTGATGATCCACGTGATCAAAGGTCTTAGACATGTCCATCAAAATAGCAGTTATATGTTGCTTGCTATCCAGTCCTGTCATTACATTCTTAAAAAAAGTTAAAAAGAGCGCTGCTAGTAGATCTCTCTTTACGAAACCCGAATTGTTCATATGAAAATATGCCATTAGCTTCAAAGTGGTTATATAAGTTATTATACATTACTCTCTCAAATATTTTTGCGAAGACTGGTATTAACGCGATTGGTCTGTAAAATTCCATTTGTCCTTTGTCCATGTCATTTGTCCAAACGGGACCCTATTACTGAGACTTCGCTGTCCGTGCGTCCGTCCGTCCGTCCGTCCGTTCGTCCGTCCATCCGTCCGTCCGTCCGTCCGTCCGTCTGTCACCAGGCTGTATCTCATGAACCGTGATAGTTAGCCAGTTGAAATTTCTACAGATTATGTATTTCTGTTGACGCTATAACAACAAATAATAAAAACAGAAAAAAAATATTTAAAAGGGGCTCACATACAATAAGTTTTTTTTTTTCGTTTTTATAAATAATGGTAACCCTTCGTGCGCGAGTCCGACACGCACTTGGCCGGCTTTTTTTATAATTTGACATCTATCAGTTGAAAGCGATTCTCCCTAGGGATGAAAAATATTACTTTCATCCCGCTCCTCAGGCAACTTCAGACCTACTTTCAGAGTATGAGTAGTGAAAAATAATTTAAATACATCATAAAAAGTATTGTAAGCTATTTCTGGGTCATTACTTGAGTAGTAGTCTGTAAAACTAAGACCCTTAATACATTTGATAATTTTTTTAGTACTTTCTTCACAAAAATTTCGTTTATATTTATACCAGAATTCAATGTTGTAGCTTTTTTTTACGGGACTGGATGATCTGACAAATAATAATAATCTTTATTGGCATTAATTTAAATTGACAAAGAAAGTTCTAGAATAACGAAAGACAGATCCCCAGGCTCTCACCTCGAATTAAATCTAGATTACATACAGTACAATAGCTAATTTGCATACTCAAACAAATAATTTATTGCAGAAGGGAAAAGAGCAGACATATTAAAAAAATACGTAAAAAATAAAATTAAGCTAAGGTATAGTGTTAAGTAAACTGTGAAGTAAAATGTGCCGTGAGGTGTGTGGTGGTGATGTGTGTAAGTGAAGTGTGGGAGCAGAAGTAGGATGATGGTGTAGGCATACGTCTAAAGGGTGATACAGTCATAAACTAGAATATGATTTTTAAATATTGAGGGTACGAGGAGTAACTGCTCTGTAGTGTCATAGTCTAGTTTTTGCAAAACGGGGAAAATGTGACGCAGGTGAAGTTGCGCGGGACAGCTAGTATGTATATAAAAATTAATTCCTTTTTCCCTTGGTCACGCCATAACTTGAGAACTCCATCATCTTTTTTTTAAACTTTTTCTAATACTTTGTAGAAGGGTTTTTAGGCAGGTAGGTAGTAGGTAGCTAAGTTGTATGTAGGTAGGTAGTAGGTAGCTAGGTACTAGGTTGGTAGATAAGTAGTGGGTAGGAACAAGTTCATTGCAACGTATGCTGGTATCAGCTAACTAGATTATAACTAGTCGTCCCGCGCAACTTCGTCTGCGTCACATTTTCCCTGTGTTTGCATCATTTTTCATTGCTGCTCCGCTCCTATTAGTCGTAGCGTGATGATTTATAGCCTTTCTCGATAAATGGGCCATCTAACACTGAAAGAAGGTCCGATACTACTGGTCCGACTTGAAAAGATTTTTTTAAATCGGACCTGAGATTAGCGCGTTCAAGCAAACAAACAAACTCTTGACCTTTATTATATTAAGTATAGATAATAGATATAAAACCAGAATACGGTTTTACAAAAAATCCTAAAATACAAAAAATCTATATCTGCAATATTAGAAAAAATCTGCTGTTTCCTACAATGTGTCCTACAAGTGGGACCGACATACACGGTCAAAATGTATGGAAAGGTGGGGTTATTTTAAATTAACGATGAATAATTTCTAAGTGCGGGGGTTCGAAAAGATGTCCTGAATACGTCGTAACCGTTTGTGAGTCGACGTCCCTTGTATACAGATTATAAATAATGCGTTATGTAATGTTATGTAGGTATGTAATAAGTTGAGTATAGTTTGCAATGACTACGTATGTACCTACTTGTAGGAAAATGGTACACAACCTTTCACCTTTTCCAATGAGTTTTCTGGAAGAAAAAAAACGTGAGCGTGAACTATTTAATATTGAAAGAGCCTGCCTACTGCTGCCGTATACGTGAGAGAAAGGGAAGCCAGACAGAGTGGCGCCGTAACGCGTTACGTTACGAAGCGGTTTACCCTCCCATAAGAAGTTATCTCTTCAAAAAAACTGCAACTTTAACACAGCGATCGGGAAATGTATAAGGAAATATGAATAATTTCTTCTCCTTTGAAATCTTTTACAACTTTGAGTACGAGTTAGCAAACGAACGACATTTTACAATACTTTGTAATATTCCCCCAGATGATGTACCCGTGTGTAAAGGTTATTCAATAAGCATGTTCCAATAAACTTGCACATGCAATATCAAATAAAATGCGTCACGTGCGTTAAGCTACGGCCACATTATCGCAGGAATATTTGTCTCGGGTTGTCTTGTATTCGCGGATATCGGTGAACAACGCAACCGCGGTTGCGTTGTTCACACCGCGTCATATCAAGGTAGGCATTTCTAGTACAACTTGACCCCGATAGTTTCCCGTACAATGAGAGATCCGCATAAACTGGTTTTGTATAGCTAGATTTGTCGTCGTACGTATCTATTATATTTCGGTAATTGTAGCGTTTTCGTGATAGGAGTTTCGAGGTTTCAATATTGGCTCGGTATCATAATGTTGAAGAAACTTCAAAACTTTTCATCGCTCCACTGCATGATATTGTACTATCAATCATTCCCGCCAAAAAATATATGCGCACGTCCGTCACACCCAAAGTCTACGCTTCCACTAAAATACTGAATTGTAGCCGATAATCTGGCCCTAGCATTAGTGTAAAGAACAACTTAAATCAGTAGGCCAAAGAACAAGAGACTAGACTATCGAACGGAACCTTACTGAAGAAAACCATGACTGACAGTGAAAGCCTAAGTTCAGGGTGAAATACACTTTGCTTAATTTGGACATTAAACTTACCTTTAACATTTATCTTCAGACGCACTTTTAGAGCGTGGGCATTGTCACAAAAATACTAAAACAAAACAATGCTTTCTTCTCTTTATTTGTATAGGAGATTAAAATAATTCTATTGTCAGGGTCAGCTTTGTCTAGACCCAGTTTACTTTCATTAATGATTTAGTGAGTTTCAGCAGAACAGCGGAGTTTGACTTTTAAACAAGATTTTATTTTTATTTCGGGAGGACGGTAAAATTTGCTTAGAAATGTTAACTAGGGTTAAAACCCTACCCTACTATTACGTAGAATTAAAATTCTACGTAATAGTAGGGTCCCACACCCGTATTCGAGTTGACACGACATGATCGGCAATTCGGCACAGTCGGCCGGTAAATCAGAATTTGCTGTCCGGCACGTTCACGAAAAAGCCACTCAGTTTAGTTCGAATCATGCCGAGCCGTCCCGAACCGAATATGCTGTAGCGATAGTAGTTGCCGAACGAGATATACGGATCAGCACGAGCCGAATAAAAGCCGAACTTAGGCAGGCGCATTACTTTGTGTAATTTATTTCATCACCGCTGCTCTCAAAAATGGTGAAGGAAAACATCGTGAGGAAACCGGCATGTCCCAGAATTAAAACTTCTAAGACATGATACATCTACCAACCCGCACTGGGCCCGCGTGGTGGATTACAGCCCACTCCCTCTCATAGAGAGGAGGCTTGTGTTCCAGCAGTGGAAACTTTATAGGCTGATGATGATGATAAACTGACGTATCAAAATATGACGACTCGAGCAAGTGCGGGGCACCCCTTCTTAAACTGACCCCGACACACGACATCTTGCAATGTCTAAATAGTTTATTCGGTACCGCACAGCGCAGATTGAATAATAGTCACTTGAACTGCCATAACCGTAAGTGAGGAAACATTACCATCATCGCCATTTCTTATACGTCCATAGAAACTTATTGCTGTTATTATCGCATCTATTTCAAAACAGATGGGTAAAGATGAACTTACCTAAAAGCATATGACACTAAGGGCAAAGGCACCAATCAAATTCAACGCGATCATCACAATTAAACTGAGTTCAAGACCTGTTCAGCGTCAGGTACTTATGTTGCCATCTGGCATTACGCTGAGCTGAGGCCTTTTTGGCATTAATAGTTTTGTTTATTTTGTTTAATGTTAAGATGTTTATGTTTCCTATAATGCCACAATAAACCATACAATAAACACAATTTTCTTTCCTTTTTTCTTTTCTTTCTTTCTGTTAGTGTCAAAATCATTATGGAATAATGACACAGCTTATGAACGCCGTTAGATAACCTGATCATGTTCAGCAAAATCCACTCCAACCAACTCCAATTTATAGTAATAATATGCAGCAAATAATTTGATATACCTATTATCTACTCTTCGTCGCTGGCTAGGTTGTTGACTTTGACAAACTGGTTTCTGAATGAGCATAGGGTTCACAGATTGAGCTCCGGAGCGATGAACGATGTGCAAAGGACTACTCGGCAATGCCCTAGACATTAAGTTAGGGTATATTTTTTGTAAATTCTATCGCTCAAGGTGAAAGCACCAAGACCGGCCGCGTGATTTAATTGTTCTTACGTTTTTTTTGCAATTGGTAGGTCGTGGTGTCGAGTGGTATATGTTGATTTAAATACGATTGCGACTGAGAGTTATAATCATAAAAATCACCAATACATGACTTTTTCATGAAATTGTAATAAACCAAAGAAAATTTAAATGTCGCGAGGTATCCTGGCGTTTCCCCATAAACTTCCAATTGATTTTTATTTACACGCAGAGCAACAAGATATTTAAGGAAAACTGATTTAAATTTACCTGTCATTCATGCCTTTTAGAGATATAGGCAGATCACTGTCATTGTTGCTTAGTAATAAAACGTCTAGGAGGAAAAGTCAATGATTTAACAATTTACGGACTACTGGTAACAACATAATAGCAGTATGTATCCAGTTGGTACCAGGTGGCAAGGTTCGCTCTCTACTTGACCTTCAGACATTTATTGTGAGTGTGAAAAATAAGTAGTCCGAAAAGGACTTATTGATAAAAGTTGCTTCGAGAAAAATTATTGTGCCGCTGTCCTAACTTCTGGGAAAATATTTAATTTATGATTGGTTAAACTGGATCAAATGACAGTGAAATGGGCCGGTTGTTTTTTTGTGTCTGAATCCAGATGTCTGCTGTACTTAGTAGCTGACGCAGTGACTATCCTTTTTAACATTTGCTAAGTGCATTGATGATGTTTGAAATCATACATCGGTGTATTTGTTAAATACTTTGTTTTTGTTTAACTACAGTCATAATCTGTCAGGCTTTGCAGAGAATATAATCGATTTAACCTTTGCGTTCCTAATCATACGAGTATGTTTGTTATGTCTTGGCAAGTAATCATTTTAAGTTGTATTATATTGAATTTTAAATTAATTAAGTGTCGTTGCACTCTTGTATGAACGAAAGCTAATTGCTTTAATAGTGTCTTAGGGGGATCAAGTTTACTGTAGATTGAACTTGTTTATACACAAAGTATTTTGGCTGTCTTAATTTACTTTGTAGTTCTCGCAAATTACTAAAAGGTATCTAGTGGCGGTTTGCACACCTGGCTTTTGATAGATAGGATATTCTATGATACTTGATGCTCTTCCTTTGAATTACAGCCAGAATTCTTCCTTTGAAATTCTTTATGGTTTCTTGACCAGTTTGGTGAGCTGATATTATACCATATTTGTTGCAGAAATAAACAACGAATTATTAAGAGAAAGTTAGGCAAAAAATATCACATGTATGGAAGTTAATACAAGATCCAGGTAAGCTCATCTAGAGACCAAATCAACAAAGGTTAATGAAAATAATTAAGCACTAAAAGTATAACTGGACATTTAAATTAATGAAAAGGCAATTAAACATGAAGACGGTTAATTAAGTGATGAATCGTTTTGAAAGTCGGCAGATGAAAATTTGGTAACACAACCAAACAATTAACTTTGTTTTGTGTGCACTTTTTTTATGAAATTGGGTAACCGCGAAATCTTTTGTGCGCACATGAAAGGTCCTAATTGAAACTGCAATCGAGAGTGCACTTAAATAAGTTATGATAAGATGTAAGATTACCTCACAGTGTTTTAATATCTGATAAATAAATCTCATGAAAGTCGTTGTTCGTCAGAAAACGATCATAAAACTTGATATAACTGATAAATATGGGATAGTATTTCCGAAATCTGGGGTGCACTAAAATAAAAATGGTGTTGTAGTAACAAGACAGATTGCTTCACTGGCACTTACGATGTCAGTTGGTTTCTTAACCTTTTCATTTTTACATGTGAATCGAATTCTTATGCATTCTGCCATTTCTTTTAAAGTTAACAGTTGTTATAGTATTAAAATTTAATTAAATTGCTCGGTTGCAAAATGGCTGACTTTAAGTTTTGCAAATTAATAGTCTTACTGAGCTTAGTTTTGCCATCAAAATTACTATTGCAATATTTGTGCCGTGTACGGAAGTTTGGAAAACTTTGTGCATCGTCAGAGGCTAAGAGCATTTTCTCTACATACGGAAACACATACAACTTTTAACACCTTGTCTAGTTAAACAAGCCAGTGCATTCCCATTTTTTTTTTTTTTTTCAAATTTTTTCAAATCATCAAATGACTTCTCCCGCTCTGGGCGGAGCGGAAGGGAGTGTCAGACTTGACTGACTAAAACCCATCCATGTTCCTTCTTAGCCCTTTGTGTTCCAGGGCCTCGGTATCTCTTTCGAACAACCCGCAGCCCTGGCAGGCATCGGCCCTCTCGGACCCCTTCTGATTTGCTCTTTGAGGCGCGCGTGGAACACAAACGCGCCGTCGGCACGGTCTGTCGTCATAAGATGGACGGACGGTGAGCTAGCCCATTACTCACCGTCCATAGGCCCGCGCCTACGGTGGCCGGGGGCCACTAGTTGCCCCCCGACGCCCGGGGCGCCTCCCGCGGCGGCTGGGACGTGAGGTTCTCTCCCTCTCACGTTCCGCCACCTCCTTTGCTAGCATGACTGCTTCGCAGAAGGAGGCGACGGCTTCCCATTCCCTCTCGCTCCGGACCATGGATTGAACCAGGGCCGGGTGCGAGAGGTCGCCGCCACCAATCGCCGCTACGAGGACACGGCGGTGCTCAGCCCAAGTGGGGCAGAGGGCTCCACGGTGTGCTCCACCGTGTCCTCCGGTCGATCCTCGCAGTGGAAACACCCGGGCGTTTCCTCCCGCCCGATTCGGATCCGTGGGTGCGCCCTTACAAGATGGTGCGGGACAAACTCCGCACCTGGCCCCCCCCCCCGCTGACGCAGAGTCTCCGCCCTGAGGTCGTGGAGGACGTGGTGAGCGCTCTGTTTCCTTCGCGAGGGGAACATCCTCCCCCGCCTATGGCTCCGCTGCTTGCGGTGCCGGAAGCGGACCACACAGAGGACGATGACGACGTTCTGGAGGTGACTGGGGTAGACCTGAGAGTGGCGGTATGCAGGCTTTAGGCCAAAAATACCGCCCCGGGACCCGATGGCTTGCCTGGCAAAGCCTTGGTCCTGCCCTGTGTGCTCTCGGGCCCCGACTGGAAGTGCTCTTAATTGAAGAGAGGCCAGTTCCCGCTTCGTTGGAAGACGGGGAAGCTGGTCCTCATCCGGACGCCGGGGCGCCCTGCGGACTCTCCGTCCGCATACCGGCCCATTGTGTTGCTCGACGAGGTGGGCAAGCTCTTTGAAAGAGTAATTGCAAACCGCCTCGCCGGGCACCTTGTGAGGATGGGGCCGGACCTTGCGGAACACCAATTTGGTTTCCGCAAAGGGCGCGCAAAATAGCTGGCTTAGTTTAACATAGGTACGGAAACTAAGGAGTCGGAATTTAATGTTATTCATTTTGTATTTTGTAATTAAATTATCCCATATTCTTATAAACTGTATAAGTACCAGGCACAAATAGCAAAGGACGACGGTTCAAATAATCGAGGAGTTAACTCCAGGAATTTTCCAACCCACGAAAACGAACACTAATCTCCAGGGATTGACGCGTGTCAGTTTTTGTCAAACAAGATAGATAGATTAGATTCTTTTTATGAGACCATACAAATTTCAATTTACTTTTTTACAAGATACGTCTGTCTGTGTTTCCGAACGCTTACAACCCTAATAATTAGAGTGAACAGGGTTCTTCTGGGTAAGCTCATACCATCGTCGACTTTGTCTCTGTCCTCATCTCTGACCTAGACTAAAATCAAGAGTAAACCCATCGCAAATAAAAAACGATACGTCTCTGAGTCGCTCATTAAAGTCAGTGTGAAGACATTCGGACATCATACGTGTTCTTGATCTACCTTCGAGGTCACCTCCTTCTTGACGCGTTGTCATTGTAATTTGTTTCGTTGTTCTTCAACAGGTAACTTTCCTCACTTACTGATGTTATTGTTGTTGACCTATACTTAGCATTAATGGAAATCTTTTAGTTTGGAACCTTTTATTATGTTTCCCGTTGCGAAATCCAATAAACATGACCTTAATGACACACTTCGCGAAAGAAATCCATTTGCGTATTTGCCAAATTATCATTAAACAGAACGATATAAATTTCAATTAGCTATGTCAAATATCCATGAATTTTTAAATTTTATGCGTTTTGGGTACCTAACATTGCTACAAGCAAACATAACTCTTAAATTGCTTCTTTTGCATTGGGTTTGGGTGATCCGAAAAGTCCAACTGAAGAATTCATAATGAGAAAAAATCTAAGGTTTTTTCTAATTGTAAATATTTATTTCTATTTGCCAGTGACCTCGCCATTTTAAAGAACTTGTAATATTTATTAACTTGAAGGAAAACAACAGCTATACATAAATACAGGGTGTAACGGAAAGGGTATATACATACTTAAGGGTGTGCTACAGACCACCAAACTGAACATGTTTCTCCATCGGACAAACATCGATATAGCGAAAAAAAATCCAGTTGCCCCATACATTGGGTCGAATAGGTATTGAAATTTTGTATGGGGCAGCATATAATTTTTTCGCTATTACGATGTTTGTCTGATGGAGAAACATGTTCAGTTTGATGGTCTGTAGCACACCCTTTAGTATGTATATACCCTTTCCGTTACACCCTGTATATTACCATGTGCCTTAGATTAGCAAAAAATAGGCCCATTTGTATTTTGTAAACCGGTTTTGTTTTCGAAATCGCTGAGGCACGTGTTTAGAATCAAAATTAATGAAGTAGTTTTATTTGACAAATCGTGGTCAAGGTTAGCTTGTTTTAAATATTCCTTATTTTTTAATAAAATTCATAATACATAATATCAAATCAGCTGTTATCGAATACTGGCGGTATATGCCTATGGCATGTATATTAATATTTCTTCATGTATGTGCGTGTGCTGTGTGGAAGTGTTTCATTGATAAAAAGCATTATGCAACTAGGTATTGAGCAATATCCTCTTGTAACTTTAAAACGCAGGTGCATTCAAATTGGTATGTGTATGTGTATGTACCATTCTTTTTATTAACTTTTCCCCTCTCTAGGAATTTATCCAGTATTGTGGGTAGGTTTACAAAAATATAAACTCACACATACACTAATAGCCAGCCCCGGTACGATACAATCTGTCGCCATACAAATATGTTCGTACGAGGAACGAACCCGCGACAGTAGTCAATCGCTCAGCCACTGCTCCAACTCTGCCGTAGACGCGATCAAATAAAGACCCGTTTGTCATGATACTCAAAAGCATAAACATAGTCAGCGTATGATTTTCCCATAGCTGGGACACAGGCCTCCTCTCTAAGAGAACAAATTTGGTACCACACTACCACGCTGGCTCAGTGCAGGTTGGTGGATGTCAAATGTCGTCGAATTTTTGGTTTTAAAACATTCCGGTGTCACCGTTTTGAGAGGAGTGGTGATGAAAAAAAAAAGTATTTGTTCCTTATAAAAAATTATTTGACGATATTTAACCATTACTAGCTTAACCCTTTTCCTATCTAGATTAGGCAAATTGATGATTAGTGCGAAAATTATCGATCGAAAAATCGGCCTTTGGTGATTCCTCTGTTCAAGAAACCCTTTATCTATCTAATAAGACGCCAATAAATGAAAAATTGGTAATAAGTACTTACTAGTTCCTTGAATATTTTACAACTACCAAATAAATCCTAACATAGTTTATTTATAAACCTAGTAACGAAATATAACACCATTTATAAATATTGGTTCACTAACCTCAGGTAGCTATTATGCGCACTAATTCGCAGCTAGAAATAAAATTTCAGGAACGAATTTGCCAAAGGTTTTTGAAGTAGCGAGTTGGCAACATCATGTTTTTAGTGATTATACCGATGCATTGGGGGTTGTTAACCTGTCTGTGCTAGCCTTTTAATCAACAATTTTTGAAAATGAAAAATAATGTCCTGTGCTAATTGTGTGACTACAGGAATTATTCCATTGAATTCTTGTATCATCATCATCATTTCAGCCGAAAGACGTCCACGATCGGTCCCGTGCGACTCGCATCCAGCGGATCCCCGAAACCTTCACCAGGTCATCGGTCCACCTAGTGGGAGACCTTCCAACGCATCGTCTCCCGGTTCGCGGTCGCCATTCCAGAACTTTTGGCCCCATCGGCCATCTGTTCTGCGAGCAATGTGCCCTGCCCACTGCCACTTAAGTTTGGCAATTCTTCGGGCTACGTCGGTAACCTTGGTTCTCTTGCGGATGTCCTCATTTCTGATTTGATCACGCAAGGAAACTCCGAGCATAGGTCTCCATTGCCCTTTGGGTGACTTTGAGCCTTCTGATGAGGCCCATTGTGAGCCCAGTGTGAATTCTTGTATGCAGACTGGGAATGTCATTAACCGGCGGCACCCTGTATGGCACATAACCAACGCGCTTCACAGGTTTTCCGCGTATTTGATTCGCCTAATGCAGCTGTTTTGAAGATTCTTCAATCGATTAATATTTATTACCGCAGCGAATCGTCCAAAAGGTTAAGGATTGCAATTGTGGCATACATAAAGGTCAAAACAACACCGGCCTTGTCCGGGGCAGCAGACAAGTAGCAGTATTATGCCAAAAAAATTAACAATTACTTAGTTTCATAAACGTGAAAATCACTTTAGTTTTGGTTGCATACATTGTAATATTGACGTGGTAATTATTTTCGGCGTCGTCAAACGCCCCACGTGTATGCATAGTTCTGCCGGTGCCAAACGTATGCGGTATAAAGCTTACGCGTGGATTTGTGTGAACGCTTAGTGCGAGCAAAGGACTCTGTTGGAGAGCGCGTTTTGTTTTGTAGACTAGTGTGTCCGGTGGTGTGCGTCTGCGCAGTTCTCGTCGCGCCGCCCCACTGCGCGCGCGCCTCCTTTGGTGCTTTGTTTATTTTAAGGGTGAGTTATTTTTAAATTTCATTATTTTCTTCTTTTAGGATTGTCAAATAAAATTTTGTGTGAACTTTCATTTAACATTTCATTTGATTTTGTGAGTATTCGCCGCTTTCGGCATTATTTTTTTGGGTCTTTGTTTGGCAAGTTAGTATATAAATAGATCAATGTTGTCACATATTGAATTCAAGTACTTACATCGAAATTGTATTAAGCTAACTCAAAAGTCTCTAGGTTTTGTTGAAGTATTTTAACATAAGTTCAGTTTCAGTCTATGATGTGAGCTTTTCTGTCTGAAAGATCATGAAAGCATGTGTTCACAAAATATTAATGGTAGCACACTTAGCCTTAGTACTGGTACATGCATCATAATTAACTTAGGTAAATGGGCTTAGAATCAGTGTAATACCTAGATCATACTTAGTACCTATTGGCACGATAAATAGATCATTTGTATAAGCATTCCTAAGATTCTTATAATTTCCTTAGAGCTTAGCAGGTGCATTATTATTCTCACATAATTTTTTGACAAACGTGAAAGTAGATGTAAAAAACACATCAGATAAGCCTTATCTATTACTTAATTAATCCATTTCTAAATATTATACTTGTGTACTAATTAAACAAAACATTAAACACATTATTATGCGTTGTAGATAATTCGGATAATCGACTTTTGATAAAGATAATGCGAGTTCTTAAATAGAGTCAATTAAAATAAATTTCTGTAGTTGTGCGACAGAATGTCAGAAACAAACAGTGTAACGAAGGTATGTTTTAAACATTTCTTGTCTTTGTAAATCTTAAAAATGTCGAAATTTGTCCTTTCGGTTTTCGAATCTAGGACACACAAACATTTTTTCAGAAAGATACGATCACTAAATGTTCTCGTTGGGCAAAAAAATTTAAAAGACGATATCATGTTATTATGTCACAAGCTTTTACCCGCGGCTTCGCTCGCGTAATTTTACAATATTACAATAACCGTGTCGGACACGTGGCGCCATCTATTGTGATAAGAACGTTATTTTTGTTTTCCTCGGGAACAATACTTTTTTTCGGGATGAAAAGTACCAGGTCAGGTGACAACGTATATGCAAAATTTCAAGAAGATCGGTTCAGTGGTTTAGGCGTAAAGAGGTAACAAACAAACAAATTTACTTTCGCATTTATAACATTAGTTAGGGTTTTTGGCTTTCGATTGATAATTATTATGTCATTTCGATTGATAATAAGAATAACACTTACCTAACAACTTCAATCTCATCATAATTTCAATGCCACGTGAGTCATTAAACGAATGGTCTTTGGTATTATGAGTTTAATAGCCATGAAATTATGCTATGCTAGGCTATTCCATAGTATCTAGTAGTACCTTAATGGGTTATGGCTATTGGCCTTGATATGTATGAGTGTTCTCAGTAATTTATTTAATGACCTTGATAGCCGAAAATCAACAAATACAAATGAGATCTATCTCATTGCATACATGATTATGCTAATTTAAAATGCTTCAAGGTCACACATGCGTAGGGTAACGCACTTTGACCTTGTTTTCTTAGATCATGGTGAAGAAATTGTTAAAAAGCACGTTCTCTTTCTTTCGAAACATTTTGAAAATCATGAGTTGTGTCGTTTCACGATCGGTGCGTCCGCGCCGGAGGCGTAGCGCGCGCGCCGACCTTGGCGACGCGACAGCACAGCGGCTATTCATTCGCACACGTGGGGCTATAGCCCTCCATCCACTGCACTGCCAATGCTGTGGCCATGGATTTCATTTGTTTCTTTTACCATTGTGTTGTGCGTGGAACGTGCATAGCTCGGGTAATATATTTAAGGGAGATCTGTAGACTGAATACTCCTACGACTGACGTATTTTGTTCTTTGCATTATTTATTTATAATCATCAAAAGGTGACGTTAAATTGGGTTTTAGGAGTTCTACCGAGAAATATAAGGTAAAATATGTTGATCTCATACGCGGTACTTCCTGGAACATGAATGAACGTAAATATACGGTTTTCGTAAAGAAAATGCGGAAATATTAATGACCCTTGAACTCGTGGTTGTTGCCCGTTCGTTCAACGACTTTGGAATTTGTGTTACTTCTTAATTTAGTAATTTCCTTTACCCTTCTATTGTTTAAGACTTTCATTTGCCACAAAAATAAAACGTAACTTTGTTTCAAAATCAGTTATTTAGGGATTAAGGGCAAGTTGAGTGATTTTGTGTGACTGGATGAAAGGTTCTGTAAATTCATTGCTTCCGAACAAAATTTCAGTTTTTTGTTACAAACTTCTACATTCTTCTTCGTTTGTCTAGAGGTCGTCAGCTCACATTCGGCCTGGTTTGATTCCCAGGTCAGCAAAACTGTTATTTGGGTTTCAATTAGGTACTGTGGTATTTAGTAGCCACCACGGAGTCTGAATTAATAAAAAAAAATAAAAAAAATTGTCTCGCCCCCTGATACACGGGGTTTAAACATGACTGGCGAAATTTTGGTGTATTGTTGGCTACACCTTTTCCTAACCTTTCAGGGTTATATTCTGTATATGTATGTTTGAGTGACCAGTGAAGTATTAGTTGCTTTGTGTGGGCGACTAGGATGACTCAGAAATTGCACGGCCGGCGTTGTTTAGTAAATAAACACTCGCGGCACACAACGCATTATTATGTAATACATAAACGCCACTCGCGTTCGCATTTCTTTTATCATGGCTTATGAACTAGGAACACTAGTAAGCAGAACATGCTTGTTATACCTATTCAGGTGTTTTACATATTTACTCTGTTGGCCTAATACAGTTTTGTTTTTAAAGATCTTGGTTGCCAAAATACCACACAGAGTATCTAGATTCTGGTTGCATTTCGTAGAATAGCAAAGCATTTAAATAAATCCAATTATTTTTTCGAGGTTCAATTAACTATAATAAAAATTAACCTTGTAGGAGTAATCCATCTACTTACAATATTTCTTGTTTTGATGATTTGATTGGCCTTCATTTTAACTGACGTATTTTACTAATAAAGTGATATAAAATCTTTCTAGGGAAGTTCAGCTTTATTAAGAATATTAAGGTCTTATAAACGAGGTACAACACTACTATATGATCGTTCATGAAATAAAAGTTCTTAGGACAATATTTGACTTTCGTTTTTATTCAGAATACCAATGTATTTGTGCAGTATATGCCTAAATATTTTTAATTTAGTTATTAGTTATTTCAAATGTAATTAATTACATTAGGCATTCGCATTATCCTGTAATCGGGTGACTAGCAGACAGGATAACAACTCAGTGATTCACAAAGTCTGTGCAAACGGTGACCACATAGTATTAAGTACTCATCAATGGACATTTGTAAAGGTTTACACATTGCCTCATGTGGGTGGAGCTAAGTTTTTTGGCCATTTCTGTCTCATTACTATCATTAGGAGATGCCTAATGACTGTTTACTGCATTCAACGGAAACACACTGACTTCGTTCAGAAATAATAAATTGTTCCTGTTTAAACCCTGAGGGATCATAAAATGACAGAAAAATAAGGTAATATCAAGCAGTTATTTAAACAAATTATAAGTTGCTCAGAACTTTTTGTTTTTTGTTTAGTCTAAAATATTATCACAACTGCCTATCTGAGGATTTGCCTGTAAGTACAAGAAAATTATACATACTGTAAGTACGATCCGGTAAGGCAACTTTTTCAATTATCTAAGTTAGCAGTAGTATACTTGATTTATAGTGTACACTCGAGCAATATAATTACTTTATCGTGCTTACCATACCTAGCATTTTTCCAACGTAACGAATATTTAAAATGTTATGTTTTTATTACGAGTTTGGTGAACTATTGCGAATGCACAAAAAAAAACATACGCGAACTTGAAAAAGCAGGTTGTTGCACTTATAAGTCACAAAAACTGCGAAACCGGTCTTATTTGAATATTAACCTTGACCACCAAGTTGGTCGTCGAAAACCAATCAAGTCTTCATCGGTAAACACTCCAAGTAAAGCTAAGGTATTCGTTTTCTGTAATTTTTGTTTTCGGTCGTAAAAACCAATCCAATATCCATACAAATATTATAAATGTGACGGCGCCTTTGCAGAAAGGCTTCATATGATTCACGTTGCAAACTAAACTGTGACCACAGACGAGAGAGAAGCGGTCTACAATTCTCTCTGGCGAAACGTCAAGTCGTTGCGGGTAGCCATAATGCCATATTGACTTGGGCAGTTGTCAAGGAAGGTGGCGCGTGACGAGACGTTGACGGATCGCCGACGTCTGTTTGTTTAATTGAATTAAATCTGGTGCCACATATCATAAGTAATTCCGATGCAGCCGGTAAGAGCCTTTAAATGCGAAAGTCACTCTGTTTGTTTGTTTGTATGTTTGTTTGTTTGTTACCTTTTCACGACTAAACAGCTGATCGGATCTTAATGAAATTTGGCAAGAAAATAGATTTTAACCTGGGAAAGGACATAGGCTATATATCATCACGCTACGACCAATAGGAGCGGAGCAGCAATGAAAAATGTTGCGAAAACGGGGAAAATGTGACGCAGACGAAGTTGCGCGGGGCAGCTAGTTAGTTACCTATAGTTTTCTACCCCAATAACCAGAATTAAACCGCTCTTTGCTCGCAACGTAAGCGTGACACCCCAGACCATCTTTCAAATTAACCTTGGTCAACAAATTTTCGTCAGTCAAGGTTGAGAGGCTGGGTGAAGATATCTCTTATCGATTTAGATCTCAGTTCAGACGTACAATCACCCCTTAAAAGTTTATTTTAGATTAAAAAATCTTAACTCTTCAACTTACATAGACATGAGTGCCAAGCAACATAACTAAGTGATTGGCATTCGATTAAGTAAATATACTAGTAATAGTAATATTTATAATTACACGTCAGTAAGAAACTTGTTATCATATGCACAGATAATATTAAACATTCAATGGATATTAGAGAGAGATTTTAATAATATATCCATATATAATTCAGTTCTGTATAGTGTCGGACGTAAAGAATAGCACCATCCCTTATCTTCCCGTGGGTGTCGTAAGAGGCGACTAAGGGATTTGCCAGAGAATGGGCAGCAGCGTTCTCTGTGCTATTGTAACAACCGTACTGCGATCGCCAACCCGCCTGCCAAGCGTGGCGATTATGGCAAAACCCCCCAAAATGTCAATGTTGCGACACTTGGGGGAGGCCTATGTCCAGCAGTGAACGTCTTTTGGGCTGAAATGATGAATGATGATGATGATACAATTCATATGGGTATATTATTAAAATCCTGTTGGGTAATGGCTACCAACGTAACTTCTAGCTAGCTCTTAACAATTTGCTCTATGAAACATGTTTGAAATAAACTTAGTTTTTGAGTCTAGTTTTGTTTGAATTCCACTGAACTGATACTGATATTTTTAAAAAGCTCTAGAGACCCGAGTCAGTCGGGAACGTTATTAAAGTTATAAAGCTGCACAATAGGTTGGTTGGTTCGTTCTTTTTCTACCAAACCGGTCGCATAATCCACTATCACACCAGGCTTTTCTTCGAAGTAGTTTAGCTGGTGCTAAAAGTGACAGAAGTACATAACTAGTAATGTGTTTTTTTTATAATGAGCATATTATAAAGGAATGTAAATATTTATTTGGCTCTTATTCGTGATACTTTTATGGATGTTTTGCACGCGAATGACGCACAGATGTTTCTCGGTTATATTTATGGTCATTTTCCGTAATGTCAATAATTTCGTATACTATACACATTTTTCACGAAAACTTATTTATTAATAAAAGATCTATTAATTTTCATGCGATTCAAACTAGAAACAAGCCGGAAGTTAACAAAAGGCTAGCCAAATTATCACGTACTTAATTAATTTAAATTAGTTGAAGAAAAACAAAATTAAAGATAACCAACAGAATTTAGAATATAAATATGATTAAAATAATTACGACTCATTAGCATAACATGTAATATATAATAAAAAAAAGTTACATTTTTTAGCGCAAAAAGTAAGCATGCGAAATATATTTTACTAGCTTCTGCCCGCGGCTTCGCCCGCATGGAGTTCGGAAATTGCCTACATATATGTTACCCCGCAAAATAATGTCGAAAATAGTAATTTAAATGTTATGGATTTAAATGTTGTTGGCTGCAGCTTCGCTCGCACGTAAGTGTATGTATGGGATAAACAGTTGTCTTAAATTCTGTGATATTCAAAGTAAGAAGCCAGATAATTAATCCTGGTTAGAAAAAACTATATCTTGGTATTTAACTCCCGGAAATCTATATTAATAATGAATTATCCTACCACCTCTTTGTAAATGACGTTTGCGTTGTTTCCTTGTAGGGTTAAAATACTACTAAGTTACTCGCAGAGCTCATTCCAGAGCATGCAACATAAAACTGCCCATGTGAGAAACATGTTCTCACATCAATGCGAGAAATAGCCTAGGGAAGGATATTGAGACATTGTGTATTTTAAAAAGAGTGTCTATGGAGTTTCTTGCTCATTCTTCTCCATAGAGATCTACGCTTTGGAATGGGCAACTACAGTACTTTCACGGTTATTATGTCTTGTGACTGGGACTGTAGCTTCATTGTTATTAGGGTTCCGTAGCCAAATGGCAAAAAAACGGAACCCTTATAGATTCGTCGTGTCTGTCTGTCTGTCCGTCCGTCCGTATGTCACAGCCACTTTTTTCCGAAATTATAAGAACTATATTGTTGAAATTAGGTAAGTAGATGTATTTTGTGTACACAAACATAGAAAAAAAAAAACAATAAATTTGGGGGTTCCTCATACTTAGAACTAAACCCAAATTATTATTTTTTCATCAAACCCTTACGTGTGGGGTATCTATGAATAGGTCTTTAAAAATGATTTTGAGGTTTCTAACATCATTTTTTTCTAAACCGAATAGTTTGCGCGAGAGCCACTTCCAAAGTAGTAAAATGTGTGTCCCCTCCCTCTAATTTCTAAAGTAAGAGGAGGAAAATTCTGAACATATTTAGAATAGTAGAACGTGAAAAGACTAAAAAAATAAATTAGTTTCAATAAACTGCAGCAGTTACTTTGTTTTTCATATACATACTATGAAAAACAAATTTAGTTTTGCGATTGAGTGGAAGTTTACTAATGAATGACCGTTCAAAATATTGTTATAATATCGTTTGGGGCTATGGAACCCTGTGTGCGAGTAAGACTCGCACTTGGCCGGTTTTTTTTGTTGTTCGACCATTGAAAATTTTGCCATTTGACCCATTTGGCCTATTTGACATAAATGATTTTCATTGGATTTCATTATTTGCACCTAGAAAATGAGGTCAAAATGAACATCCAATATGGCACCGAAGAAAATTCTCCTTTTGTAGTCATTATATCAATTATGGCAATTCAATCAAGAAACACAAAATTAAATAGTAAATTTCAAGCAGATCAGACCATTTTTGTTATACCTACTAATGTTTCCAACCCTTTTCTTCCGTTTGACGTTGAATTTCCCAAAACCAAAACAAAATACGTAATCATTTATAAAGTGACGGATTCCGCATATAAACTTTCAACCCCTATCTAACCCTCTTAGAGGTTAAATTCTCAGAAACGCTAAAATATGTATTTATTTATTTCTAGCTTCTATATGAATTTTCATGCTACTAACTTTAAAAATGACCGATTTCCATACAATCGTTCATCCCCTATTTAAGTACCGTAGGGGTTGAATTTCGAAAAATCCTTCCTTCTTCCTTGTGTACATTATAAAGGGAACCTCTGCGCAAAATTTCAGCTTTCAGCTTTCCAAGGATTTGGGCTGGGCGTTGATGAGTCAGTCAGTCAGGACTCCTCTTTTTATTTATATAGATAGAAGATAGATTACCTTCTGCCCGCGGCTTCAACCGCGTGGAGTTCGGCAATTGTGTGTGTGTGTGTTTCCCAAGTTCCCCCACGTGTGTGATTCCCCCGCAAAATAATGTCGAAAATAGTCATTTAAACAATGGTTGTTGGCCGCGGCTTCGCTCGCGCGTAAGTGCAAGTATAGGATTAATAGTTGTGTAAAAGTCTGTAAATTTCAAACTAAGAAGCCAGAGAATTCATTCTGGTTAGAAAAAAGTATATCGTTGTGTTTTTTTTTATTATTTTATACTGTTAGTGACCTAAATGGCTTGAACCAGAACTAACTTTTAACTTTATACTTGTCTTCCGAGCTACTATGCCGGAGCTCAAATGCCCCGGTTATCCATCCACGCCTTTCGATATAGTTATAAGTGTAAATGAGCTAGCATACAATTTTGTTTAGTTAAAAAATAATCGGAGTAAAAAAAAACCATTTAACTCCCTAAAAACTATTTTAAGAATGAATTTTCCTAGCATCTCTTTGTAAATGTCGTTTGCGGTATTTCCTTTCGGAGAAAGCTACATAAAACAGCCCACGTGAGAAACAGTTCTCGCTTGAATCAATGCCAGCCATAGCCTAGGGGACGATTTTGAGACATTGTGTATTTTAAATTTCCTTGTGCGCCTAGAAAGAGAGGTCAAGCTAAAAACGACACCCATGAAGAAAAAACCAGAAAGTTTTCGTCGGCGCCATCGTGAATTTTCATTTGAACCTTATTTTCATTGCCAGCGACCTAGAAAACCACGAAAACGACAACCATGGGGAAAAAACCGAAAGTTTTCCTCGGCACCATCTTGGGTTTTCTTTTTGACCTTATTTTTATTGTTAGCGACCCCGAAAACACCCGAGACACCCGTGAAGGAAAGAAAGTAAATTTTCTTCGGTGCCGTCTTGTCTTTGCATTTTGACCTCATTTTCGTTATCAGCGACCCCAAAATCCACGATAATGAGACCCATGAAGTAAAACTAAAAAGTTTCCTCGGCGCCAGCATCTTAGATTTTCGCTTTCATTGCCAGCGACATCGCAAAACCACGAACACGACGCCCATGAAGGAAAAACCAAAAGTTTTCGTCGCCGCCATCTTGAGTTTTCATTTTGACCTCATTTTTTGTATCAGCGACCCCGAAAGCCACGAAAACGACATCCGTGAAGGAAAAACCGAAAGTTTTCCTCGGCGCCATCTTAGATTTTAATTTTGACCTCATTTTTATTGTAAGCGACCCCGAAAACCACGAAAAAGACACCTGTGAAGAAAAAAAAGTAAATTTTCTTCGTGGATTTTGATTCCGTCTTGGATTTGCATTTTGACCTCATTCTCGTTATCAGCGACCCCGAAAACCACTAAAACGACACCCATGAAGCCATTGAGTCGCGCCAGTATCCAGTCGCGGGAGTGTCCTTCGCGCAAATGTCTTTCGCACTAATGTCCCAGATCCCCTAGAAGTATGTATATGAAGTTTTAATAGCGTATTTGTCCATACAAACGTGCTAACACAACAATACAAAAATAAAAAAAATCCATCCCTTTTGTTGTCTGAGAGGTGGAATTTACAAAAACGTTGAATTACATGTTTATTAAATCAATCAAGAAACACATTGTGAATTTCAAGCAGATCAGACCATTTTTGTTATACTAATGTTTTCACCTCTTTTCGCCCATTTGGGGTTGAATTTCCAAAAACTACGAAATACATATTACATTTTTTTTACTCATAAACTTTAATATTTAATTTCATACTTCTTACTTCAAAAATGACGGAGTCCACATATAAACTTTCAACCCCTATCTAACCCTCTTAGGGGGTAGATTCTCAAAAACGGTCAAATACGTATTTATTTATTTCTAACCAGAACCTTGTATGTGAATTTTTATGCTTCTAACTTTAAAAAATACCGATTTCCATACAAACTTTCATCCCCTATTTAACTCTCTTAGGGGTTGAATTTCGAAAAATCCTTCCTTATTCCTTGTCTACATTATAAAAGGAACCTCTGTGCAAAATTTCAGCTTTCTAGGTCCAAGGGTTTGGGCTGGGCGTTGATGAGTCAGTCAGTCAGGACTTCTCTTTTTATTTATATATATATAGATTAGCCGAAAAAGAGACTTCGGTGCGCATATCTCATTTACTGTCTGAAGCTGTCTGAGATTGGTATCTAATCGAACTATGGGAGTATCTTACTTTGCTATCATAAGTTCTATGTATGTTGTGTAGGCTACCCATATGTAATCACTTAAATCACTATACTTTAAAGATTCTTGTATGGTAAACAAAATAATGCATCATTTTCGATCCGATAATGCATCAATCAGTATAACAAAGCAATGCAGATTCGGAAACCTTGACGATCGTTCTAGATCACGAAATCCAAGTCAACGAATGCGGAATAATTTGCGATTTTCGGGTTTAATTTTAGGATTATGGTTTTAGATCAGGAAATATCTTAAAATATACTTTTGCATAAAATATATGGATAATTTAACAATTAAATCGTTTAGTTTTCTTGAGGTGAGCAGGATGTAAAAAAACAACTTGTTTAAAACGTCAAAGCCGTGATATTTCTGCCTATATTTGTTTATTAACTGCACAAGAGGAGTTGGATCACGATACGTTATTTTAATATCAAAAGCGTAAATGTGGCTGGTCGAGTATTTGTTATTTCGCAAGTAACCTTAATCGTAGACCTCGATTGAAGAAGGTCCACAGATGAAGAATATCGACTCCTGATATATAAATATTTATCATTATGTTATTTATATAAGATGTTTGAAGGAAGCAAATTTTATTTAATTAATTGATTTAAATCTAACACTAACGATCTAAAGTAGCAGAAGCAGAAAGGGAAGTGGGCTTGGACTTGGTGCTCTTTATTAACAACCAGCGTTTATTAATACCTAAAAAGACCTACCTACCTACATACCTTAAAATGCATTGTTATTTAAGAAAGTTCATTATTTATCTTTCCCTTTATAGTTTTATCTATATTGTGAACACATGGCGATGGCAGGTTTGGCATGAAATGGTAGATTCATATTTATGTTTTGTGTGTTACATATAACATGCACTTGGACAAAGCTTTATTTATGTTATCAGGACCTTGTGCGACTAGGGACTAGATCAACATGGTTACTTTGAGCAACAATTACTTATTAATTTAACGACTACGTAATCTAACATCACGCCTGTAATCCTCGTTGGGTTAAGCAGAGGTGTACCTAATAGTATACTCACTTCGCCAATAATGTTAATGTAAAATAAATATTTAAGGGGCCTTAAATATTGCAGTGGGCTTAAATCTTTCCCTTAAATATTTATTTTATTCTGTTTTTATTATAATGTGTTGTTATAGCATCAACAGAAATACATAGTCTATAGAAATTTCAACTGGCTAACTATCACGGTTCATGAGATGCAGCCTGGTGACAGACAGACGGACGGATGGACGGACAGCGAAGTCTCAGTAATAGGGTCCCGTTTGACCCTTTGGGTACAGAACCCTAAAAAAACTACACCAAGTTATCTGTCAAGTTGCATGCAAAGTAATAAAATCTATTAACACAGCAAGTTATCGATTGCTAATAAAGGAAATACATAACCAGTATCAATAACCAGCTGTTCTGTGCCGGGCCCATGAGAATGAATAACTAGTTTCAAGGTTACTTTTTGTGACTCATAAAATTATAATGCGAAATAGAACAAAGTTTGTAACTTACTTTGAGAAAAAAACTTGTTTTGCGAGTAACGCAATGACGCCGAGTAACGAAGCGTGCCTCGGTATAATTCCTTTTTTAGCCTTTGTGCAGTATGGTGTGTATCTCATTTGCTTTTTCACATACATTTACCACATATTTAATAGATATTCAAGACATCCAAATAAGACTGATAAAGTTTCTAGTAAGCAAAAATACCAAAGAGAAGTGCAACAAGGAGTATAAGTAATTATAGTATAAGTAATTTCCCATTTGTAAAATTATACCCATAGATAAAAAAGTTGATTATTTGTTAGTTGTGGAATATTATTATAGTAATAAATATGAAGTTAATGTTAAAAACAAGTACAACACACGTAGGGTTAGAGAGAACCAACTGATTCAACCACAGATAACAATTTATTATGGTAAGAGAATATCTAAGTATTTTGTACCCAAGTGTTTAACAAAATGGATTTATTAAGAGAAAAAGTAAAAATGAGTAAAGTTTAATTTTTTGTTAAAAGTGATCTCAAGACAAAATAAAATAAAAAAATAAATTACAGGATTGCAACCAGAAATAAATACATCGTATAAGATTTAGCTATAACAGAATATAATAAGTAAGTTGAATATATAAATGATAGATACATAAGGTGGTACATTGTTGTATAAAAGAGCGCCTCTCGCCATCAAACATAAAAGTTTGACGAGTTAAATCTTCGGCCACACCTCTGTAATGTAATTTCTTTAAAATAAATCATTAAAAAATAATATGTGAACAAATTGCTTAATTATTTAAGTAACAAAAACCACAGTAGTTATAGTCAAATTCATTCAATATTTTGACGGAAGTATAATGACTTTATCTCACACATCCATGCTAATTTTACATACTAATTATGCTTGTATATTCGTTTACCCATACCAAACTAATGAGATACATAAACTAGGAATGTAAATCGCCGGTTGTGTGGGTCACGGTTATACGGAACGCGTAGCTATACCTACCTATATTTGGTGAAGTTTATACATTTGTTAAGGTAACAATTATCGTGTGAACAGCCTTCACAGAGGCACGTGTTTTTTTTAATCACGCGATTTCATTCAAACCAAAATACTGTAGAGCATTATAAGCTACCTTTGAGTTTTTCTTTCTTGATTAAAGAAACATTTTTTTTTTTAAATTGTGTTATTTGTCGTACTTTTAATTTATTCAGATTGTAATTAATTGATTACTGCACGACCACACCAGCATATTTGTGACATGTGGATTCTTGAGCTGTTAACCAACATATACAGCTTCATAGAGATGAAGATAAGAATTGATTACTTTGCCCTTGTTGTAGAACATAATCTAACTACATTAACCTTCGAGGATTTACGATAGATATTATGGGTTCCTATCATTATGTTCATGTGCTTGTTACCCGACTGTTTGAAAGCAAGTATCTACAGATTTATGTTTTATCGCTACGTTTTATGGTTAGACATTTTCAGTTAAATTAAACCTCCAACTTTTAGAATCGCGATATCTTAGGAATGGTAACTCTTAAGAAAAAAAGTATATTTAGACTATTTTTGTAGATAATTTTATGATCTACAATTTTGGCTATGCTAAATTTTTGATAAAACTTACTGTTTTCCAGAAAAGAAAACTTTTGACCTCGAATAACTTTTTTAGCAGACATGGGATCGATGGGGACTTTTGGCAATTTATTTCTACTGGTGTACTCAAGGTCTCTACCAAAAAATAGTTATTTGATCACTATTGTATGTCTAATTTGACCGGGCTTTTTAATCTAAATCTAAACTAATATTATAAAGAGGAAAGATTTGATTGTTTGTTTGCATTGAATAGGCTCCGAAACTACTGGTCCGATTTGAAAAATTCTTTCAGTGTTAGATAATAGCTCATTTATCGAGGAAGGCCACAACCAATGGGAGTGGAGCAGCAATGAAAAATGTTGCGAAAACGGGGAAAATGAAGACGCAAACGAAGTTGCGCCGGACAGCTATAGTGATCAATATTTTGTGTTTTAGAGAATCTGGTGGGTTAACAAAATCTACTTTAACCTATATTGATAAGAGGAAAGATAGATTCGTATAAGTAATTCTACATATTATTTATTATAATCTCGTGAATTTCACAATATGATACCAAATGTGATACGAAGCATTGACCTAGATAATCTACGGTAGAAATAATAACAACATATGTACATGTTAGAACAACGCATAATTTTTGTGTTACTACAATATAAATTGGGCAAATTATGTGCCCAGTCTGAAGTAAATGAATTAGGTATTGTTACCTTTTGTAGTATTACTTTCTTCTTCTATCTTCATTTCTTTGCTATAAAGTGTGTTTTATTGCATTAGCCTTTAGCAACTTTTGACTAGTTGACTACGTCGGTATAGTATTCTTGATCACAGAAATTATTTTATTTCACCACTGGGCACCATACTTACAACAAATTGTTAACTTTAATAAGCTGTGGCGCAAAAAGACCTGGTTTCAAAATATTTTAATAAAATTGCTTGGTAACGGAAACCAAAAGTAAAGTAGATTTGTCGAACTCAAAAACGAGTTTTAAATGTAAACAGCTGTATGATCTTGTTACGTAAGAATTAAATGTATGAAAATGGTAACAGACACATTCAACGATAAAATTGAATGAAGGGCATAAATCGATGACCCAGATGTTGCATAATGAACTACTGCGTTCTTTTATTAAGTTTTATCATTTACCATACGTTATGTGTATGTCCTTTGTTGTGCACAAGAGTGGAACTGTGAATGTGTTGAAGAATTGTAGTTTTCAAATTTTTCGTAAAAAATGGTCAGTTCTTTTTTTAAATATTTCGGTAATAAATAAGGCGTTATTTAATTTCTTTCGGCAACATTACCAGCTCACAGCATTGTGGAGGAGTTTTTTGATGCCCTTTTATCTTTTGTTGTTAGTTTAGTTAATTTTGATTATTTTATCATTTTAAATTGCTATGTTGATACTGAATTAAACTTTGTTAAGCTCACAGCCGTTATTAAATCGGATTGTACCTTTTCTAACTAGCTATATCTTAAAATAGAAGTTTCAAATGTCTAAGTAAATTATCTTTTCTGTTTGTTTATTTTTAAATAAACTAGAGGTCCATAAAATATATCGCTTCTATTGTTTTCTGCAAAATAATAAATCTAAAGCGCGTCCATGCAATAATGTAATTTAAATGTTACAAACAAAGAACACAAATCAAATTACCGAAAATGTATTATTTTTGTATCAATTCGTTTCTCAATTAAATTAAGATATGTATGTCTACACTAGTTGGAAGTTGAATACAACTACAACATAAAAATTGCGGTTAGAAATATATACGCATCGTTCCGTTATTTCATGTAAACATTTTGAACAATAAGAATAACCGCAGTACTGAAATGGAAATTTGATTATGAATTGCATTGTTTCAGCGTTGATTGATGTTACATGCACTCACACTTTTTAAAACAATTGAGCCTCGATTTTCTCAGCGAACGCGCCAGTACCTATTATTGGACATATGAAAGTAATTCCCACGTAGAAACAGCGATATAGTGACCAGTTTGTCTACTGGGAGCCTGTTCCTGGCTAGCTAGTACGGCCAGTACAGGTACATTCTGCACTTTCTCTGTAAATACTACCCTCCTATCTTAAACCGATTAAATGCATCGATAGCGCCTTCGTCGTGGCCGCCAATTTTCTTATTAACAACTCTCTTGTAAAACTTACGCTCAATCTTTAGAAGGCGTCACGTTTACGTCTATCATAAAGTAAATCTGTGTAAGTAATCCTTTCGCTTATGTTAATAAATACAATCGCGTTAAGGAAGTCCCCTGTTCAGTAAAAGTGCATTATCGTTACATCATGTTTTATCTTTTTACGTTAAATCTTTATTTCTTTAGTAAATGTTAAAGTATTATTAAAACTGGAAACTGGTTTTAGACTTGAGTGCTGTACTTAAATACATTAAAATTTATAGGTGTTGTTACACAGTCTTAAAATAATAATTGCGTCTAATGACGCTTGTTAGTAAGTTATTGTTAAACGATAAACATATTTGTGTTTATTAAATTTGTAGTTTTAAAATCTACCAAAAGTTAGGACTATAGAGTTTAGTTTAACTTTCTTTTCCAGCTTTATTTATTCTGTTGGACAAATAATTGTGCATCTGCATAGTAAACAGTATCTTAGGTAATAGGAAGGCTGCTGCATTATTTGACGCAATGCACTAAGTAAGCTTTGTGATTCCTTAATATTTCGTAATAGTCGGCTATTACGTATCGTCGATGCTTTTTCTTAGCAATTTCCTTTTGAATGATTGCGATAATGCATTATTACAGCAGAAATCCAGAAATCGTATATAATGATGTTTATTTATCATTTACGATCTTAAGCGAAAACTCATTTAGAAATCTCCTTTTGAAATAGAATAAAGGCAAGTATTAATAGTTTTATTTACAAATCTTTTGTGTTAATAGGTGTATTTACAAATTCTTGAATCTTTGTCAAGTTAACTTGGATCTGAGCGTATATCTTTCTTTTCTATATCTTCTTTATCGGTTTAAATTAATTCATTAAATCATTGAAATGGCATATTAAGTACTTTACATGAATAAAGCCATAAACCTGTACGTCTTAACAATACTATAACTGGTTCAAAGAATAATTTTTCCGTTTTACAGTTTTCTTTGATATCACATCAAAAAGTGTGTTTGCTTTTCATTACAATCGTTTTCATAAGAACACGTACTTTATGAACTCTTCACTTTTGACCTATTACTAGAAATCGTACGTCAACGTAAAAATAAGAACATTAGCTAACCTACATAGTGTCCAACATAAGTAGACCGTACATGAACAATATTTTGTATACCTATGCTCTACCATTTTGCATCGTCGATCGAGATAGATCAAAGGTCCAATTCATAAAAGTCGTATTTTAAAAACGATATGGGTAAGATTAGGGCACGCCAAAATAGTGGCGATAAGTCCTCTATTTGAGGAGTGGCTGGAGAGGCGCCACGGCGCCCTCTCCTTCCGCCTGATGCAAGTCCTCACCGGACATGGCTCTTTCGGGAGGTTATTGCATCCAATCGGGCAGGAGGAAACGTTCGGGTGTCACCACTGCGAGGATCGCCCGGAGGACACGGTGGAGGTCTGCTCCGCTTGGGCTGAGCACCGCCGCGTCCTCGTAGCGGCGATTGGCGGCGGCGACCTCTCGCGTCCGGCCCTAGTTCAATCTATGATCAGGAGCGAAAGGGAATGGGAAGCCGTCGCCTCCTTCTGCGAAGCAGTCATGCTAGCGAAGGAGGTAGTGGAACGAGAGAGCCTCACGTCCCAGCCACCCCGGGAGACGCTCCAGGCGTCGGGGGCCACACAGTAGCCCCCGGCCACCCAGTGGCCCGGCTACCGTAGGCGCTGACCTGTTGACGGCGAGTTTGTGTCCCGCGCCCGCCTCAAGGAAATGTCAGCAAATCGGAAGGGGTCCGAGAGGGCCGATGCCTGCCAGGGCTGCGGGACTGTTCGAAAGAGATGCCGTGGCCCTGAAACACAAAGGGCTAAGAAGGAACATGTATGGGTTTTAGTCAGTTCAAGTCTGATATTCCCTCCCGCTCCGCCCAGAGCGGGAGGGGTCATTAGACGATTTCTAATTGTAAAAAAAAAAACAAATATAGCTAAGACTTGCTTTTAGAGGTCCACAGTCTAACCTAGGAGATAGATCAAAGGATCATATTATTTATCAAAGTTTTATTTTAAAAACAATAGAATCATTATTTACTTATAATTTGCTTAATCTTGCCTACGATTATCATTATCTGCCTAGCCTTTGCCCAACTTTATTGGGGTCAGCTTCAAGTCTTATCGGATGCAGCTGACTATCAGTATTTTACAAGGAGCGACTGCCCACCTCGCCTCCACAACCCAGTTAATCTAATGGAATATAATGACATCACTATAAATGTTTGCTGTAATAATCAGAAAAACTATCTCTACAACATATATATTTTTTAATTTGACATTATCAAAATAAATATTGGCCATCAATCTTGTAATATGAATATGATTTAATATAGTAAAAAACAAACAACTAATTTACATTTCAATGAGCTCAAGGTTGTTCTTGTTTAGCTTAGAGGCTTATCTAACCATTGATAAATTATTTAACACGTGTATGTTAATTTTATTTTGTAACAAAAACCATGAATGGCGTAGATTAAATTTAGATATATAAGGTTTAACATAATAAACGCAAAACCTCTCGCGTGCTGTGGGGTCTCAGATGGATACCGAACAACTATTGTTCTAAGAGTATGGGAGTTTCTACAGAAATCGACGCGATCAGCTGTGTGTGTATGAATTTCCAAAAGGCATAGAACAAAAGTAGTTCAGTTTCATAGTATGAGTCACCACACGAGAGGTCTTGCGTTTATTCTGTAACACCCTGTAGAATCTGTAGATACAATGTATAACATACCAGCAGTTACTTATTTTGATTAAGTTAGGCACTACTAGACTAAAAGGCAGAAACACTTCGACGTGGGTGACCATGCCCTTATAATCTTCCTGGCTGGTCAAACTTTTAACAAGACATCTTTTCTCATGAGCTTTCTCCTTTATTTTTTCTTGTGCCGTGATGAAGAAGATTAGAACTAGAAGAATAGGGCCTACCTAGAATATAAAACTAAATTGTCTGTTTTTTCCTTCAGGCCGAAATGCCGACTCCAGACTACAGCGTGGACTTGGACCTGGGCGAGCCCCCGCCGGAGCTGATAGAGTACGCTCATCAGCACTTGGGAGAGGACCCCAACACTCGCCTCCAAGCAATCTACGAGCTCAGAGAAATGATTTATGGTGAGTTCCTACCGTACCTGAAATCATTGACTTGTGATCAATATATCCTCGAAAATAGAGATATATATATAAACAGTGCCAGAAGGGTAGGCAACCTGCAGAATTAATCGAGAGGAAGACACAGAAAGAGGAAACCTATACCCTGCTGAAGGTCAAACAAAGCTGCCAATTAATGAATAAGGTACAGAGTACCCGGGCGTAAGGGCCGGACTCCAACGATGCGAAGACGAGACTAGAGGAGATATATTGTAAGCCACCAATAGGATTTAGTTTAAACTTCTCGTCTCCGCTTAGCTTTATCGGAAACGGTTGAGCGAAGAGGAGAGGACATGTCTCGTAATTGTCTATTACGAGACATGTCCTCTCCTCTCCGCTCAGGCCAGCATCCGCACTCAGCGGACACGAGAAGAGATGTAAGCGGCTTGCGATGGGCGTTGTGCTCATCTCCGCGCAGTTATGTGGATACACCCTAGCTCTTACGCACCTCCTCTGCTCTCCGATTCGCACATCCTTGCCTCCGGTTTAGTAGCGTCCGGGCCTTGAGATGCCACAGCGAGCCTTAGAAAGAAACTAGGTCATAGGTTAGCCTAGGTTACTAGTTTATTTATTTTCTTAAAACAGTAAGAACTGTGGCAAGAACCAATAGTTGATTCGGAAATCCGCTCAAAGGACGCGAAGCGCTGCCACGCGACGCGGCTAGGCTGATGTTTTTATATTTTATTTTCATTTCCGTACTTTGCATTTAGTTTCCATTTTTTTATTTACATAAAACGCAGTACAAACAACGATATGAAACGCGCCGGCTATTTGAGGAGCATCCGATAACCACGTGCACATAAACATATATGTATAGATAGAGTTTACACAATGTAACCATCTACATTCCCGGTTCCTTTGTTGCGGTCTGTATCAATCAGTGTCACGCACGTGCAGGGTGGTGGTTGCAATGCAATGTTGTGATACTTACACAGTATTGAGTTACATTTTAATAAAGGTATGCATGAATGTATGTAGGTAGGCATTGAAATAGAGTCTACATGTTGGTGACGCGTCAAATGCTGACGCAGATTTGGCTGGGCTGCGTCGCATTGCAAAAATCTTTCTAAATCACTTAATTTTTATTTATTATAGGTTTACCAACAGCTTCTATGTACAACATTATCTTAAAAAAAAACCGGCCAAGTGCGAGTCAGACTCGCGCAAGAAGCGTTCCGTACCATTATTTATAAAAACATTTTTGTATGGGAGCCTCCCTTAAATATTTATTTTATTCTGTTTTCATTTGTTGTTATAGCAGCAACAGAAATACATAATCTGTAGTAATATCAACTGGTTAACTGTCACGGTTCATGAGATACTGGTGACAGACGGACGGACGGACGGACAGCAAAGTCTCAGTAATAGGGTCCCGTTTGACCCTTTGGGTACGGAACCCTAAAAAAAGGTTTTTGCTGTCCTAGACTTACTTAGTCGCCAATTACTGGTCAACCAGCAATTGAAAATCAAACATCATATATTATCATTATCGTACGTTTCGTAGGAACCATCACACATACAAGGTGTAGCGTAATTTAATGGAAATTCTTTTACCTGCGGTCTTCGATCAATAAGGTGGACGTCATGACTGATCAGAAAATGGAAAAGTTGTGTTCGGTAAAAGTGTAATAGTTTAGCTTATATTACGATTTGGAACTCATTTAAAAAAATAGTAGAAACTAATTTGGTAGAACAACTATTAAAGAATAATATTCAAAAGAGGATGTGCTGCATCGCACTATTGGGCTGTGGTCCAACGAGCTTAAAAGTGCGGTCCGCGCACACAGTCAGCCTAATGGACTCTACCCACCACGGACATGTCAATTATCGTACATGTATGTCCCGGGCTTTGGTGTGTAGAGTGCATAAGTCATTCAGCTGCAATACCACAATTCGTACCTAAAATAATAAAACATAATATCAGAAAATAAATAATAATACCAGAGAGGAAAATAAGTAGGTAATAGAGCTAATACTCAGTAGTAGACGATCTATTTATCTTGCACTTGACAAATGGTTTTTGATGTCGCTTGCTATGCACTTCACCAAAGATGAAAATATAAATAAATAAACAAGTCATGAAAACGCTTTTGTTTGACCAAAGTAGTCTGTTTCTCTAATTATTAATGACTCTGATACTATTTGTCTGCGTCAACCCACTGCTGGGAAAAGGCCTCTTCCCATAACTTCTAGTTTTTTTGATCCCGAGTTAATTTGGACCACTGGTTTTGTCCAGCTCGTCCTGCCATCATTTTACAATTCATATTGAATACCTAGGATTTAATTGACTGTGACTGTGTGAAGGATGAAATGGCAAGAAAGGAGGTATCTCATGAGATGACAAGTAAAAGAGCAGTATGAAAGAAGAAGACATGCTGCGCCGACCCCAAATGAATTGGGAGAAGGACAAGAGAATGAGTATTTAATACCCAGGCCAATTAGGCTATTAGAAAAAAACTGCTTTCCACATGTGTCATCAAGATAAGTTATGTATACAGGTTTTATTGAACACGTCGTAATTCATTATTATAATGTTTCGGTATTGCACAACAGACTCAGTTACTGGAACAATAGGGCGTGGGCGAGATGTGATTGACCCTGACATGAATACGAGGAGCTTTGTATGTAGCTTGATAGATGCATATCGTGTGCTGGGTTACCTATCATAAGGACGAAAAACATGTGACCGAATTTCATTTCTCGTTTCGTTTTTTTTACTTCATCGAAGTCACGTCTGCCACTGTATCAGTTGACCCATTATCAATTCGATTTTTTTCGTTACTCCGACGTTTCGATTGATCGAAAAACTTTTTACCGAAGTTACACTTAGACGAAATAACATTTTTGTTCGAAGTACATGCAAGAAGGCAAGCAACATGCAGCAAGAATTGTTTTGGACGTCGCGACGGACCTCGCCGGCGAGGTCGGAAAGACGGCGGTTTGTGTCTGAACTTTTTAAAAGTGCTAGTCTCTTTGCTACTCTCCTGGAGGAGGGTGATAGCATCATCGGGAGTGACGAGGGTATGCCGAGGACGGCGTACTGTACTAATGCGCGAGGGTTCGTAACGGGCGGCCGCTGCGATCAGGAGATTACGGTGTTTAATGGCGTTATCGAAGAAACGCTTTGAAAGACGTTTCATAAACTGAAGGACGGTGGGCATTCTAAGGTCTACGTGTAGACGGTCATTACGGACATAAAAAGGGGCTCCCGTGACTCTACGTAAGAACCGGTTCTGCAAGTTTTGCATCGATGTACTTAGGCTTGGTGTGAGCGTACACGACGCAAGCGTACGTCATAATTGGGCGGATCACCGCGGTATAAAGGCGCAACTTGCACTTGAGTGACAACTTGCTTTTTGCCGAAATCATGAAATGAAGCCTACCCATAGCAAAGGCAGCTCGGTTCCGAGCTGCTTTGATGTGCACAGACAGGTGGTTGTCAAGTAAGACTCCTAAGTACTTGGCTTGCTTCTCCCAAGGGATAGGCTTACATAGGGATAGGCCGTACATAGTGATCGGGCTGATGCGGGGTTTGGCCGGCCCCTTGCGAGGTTATCGTCACAGATGCTCTTGAGCTCGCGGGCCGCCCCGCCCCACCTCTCGACTCCGCGCCTACGCGGGCAGAAAAGACTTTGTGAAGTCGGTTTTGCAGCGATTCGTTTCTGTCACAAAATTTTGTAGTACAACATATTGACTTTATATGACACAATTTTATTTAGTTAATTTTGTTTAGTTTAATTTTATTTTTATTTAGTTTAATATTGAAAATGCTACCAAATAACCGGCTTTAAATGGTGTAAATAGACGTTTAACGAAGCCCAAAGGCACTTTTGCTCCCCGTCATCATTGAGATATTTTTTTTTGTTCTGGGAACTTTCTAGTTACGGAGATTTTTGAGGGCAAAGTTCCAACATTTTTTCTAAATACTAGTTTTGCAAATTTACTTGAAATACCTCCATGACCCGTTTACAATGCATCCACCAGCACAATGTTTTGAGTGCGTTACATTGAGTTTTACCGTAAAACAAGATTTTTCACCCAAAAAACGTTTCCCTGCAATAATTTTTGCGTAGAGTTACTTAGTTTGATTTATGGAATGCTAGGTTGCCGGCTTCGTGAGTGGTCTTTACACCTCGTATATTTTACACCTGGTATATATTACATTTCGTATATTTATTTATTTTATATTTTATTTATTTATACCTCGTTATTGACTAAATATTATTCCGTAAAAGGTTGTTTCGGTGTGGTGAAATTATGGCAAATGGAAAAAGTCCAAAAGAAGCTTCGGCCAATAGCAAAAACTTATTTTGTAAATCGGCGAAAGAGAGCTCGGCTAAATAATACTTATGACCATAGATCGGAGTAGGTAGATTGATTTTTGGTACTTTTATCATAAATTCACACAGAAAGAATAACATGGATGAGCCATTTTTCCGGAAAGTAATTCCGGTATTTCCGGATTCAATTAAATATTGTTAATGTTGGTAGTGATATTATTACTACTCAATTCAAAATTTAAAGGAAGGTATCAAAACTAAATTAATTTGTTGTTTATCTGTTGAATAATAATAAAAACAATCGAATTCCGATCGAAGCATTAATAATTATTTTAGCCTTTTTGTGGCCACAACTTTTTATAAATTGTTGCACTTTATTTCAATCAAACCAACCTATTCCGGAGGAATGTCCATATTAACACGTACATTACGGATCAATGACCCCAATTCAATCTACCAACTCCGATCTATGCTTCACATGATACTTCGATGATCTAAAAATATGTCAAATAATGCATATTGCAAAAAAGACGTCGGTCAATAGCCTTCGGTAAAATGAAATTCGAAAAATGACCGGTTCCTGTTCCTGACATTAGATGGAATGAAAGGAGCTATCGTGATATGTGTAGTAATCCGGTCTAACTCGATGGTAATGATGTTCCGTTTATGCAAATACCGCACTTTTAGAAGGACTCTGAATTGGATATCGCTACAACAATATGTATGTTATTTGCTGCGACAAGCCCGCCACACTATTCCCAAACCACCGCAATTCCTGTGCGCCAAAATCAACAGTGACGACCACCAGAATAGCGCTGAGACAATGAAGCTTTATGAAGTCCTAGAGAAATAATTTAACTAATCATAAAATAATAGCGGTGGAGAAAAACAAAATTTCCACTTCCCTCCATATCAGCAGGAGACAGAACAAAACAAGGTCAATAGGCACAAAGGGACCTTTAAAACTGGAATAAGCCCAGTTACTTGATGTATTCCGAATCATCATAAGAAGATAAGAACCAAGGTTACCGACGTAGCCCGAAGAATTGCCAAACTTAAGTGGCAGTGGGCAGGGCACATTGCTCGCAGAACAGATGGCCGATGGGGCCGAAAAGTTCTGGAATGGCGACCGCGAACCGGGAGACGATGCGTTGGAAGGCCTCCCACTAGGTGGACCGATGACCTGGTGAAGGTTTCGGGTATCCGCTGGATGCGAGTCGCACGGGACCGATCAATGTGGCGACACTTGGGGGAGGCCTATGTCCAGCAGTGGACGTCTTTCGGCTGAAATGATGATGATGATGATAAGAAGATTAACCCAATGTTTATAATGCACACAAATGTAGGCTATTAAAGTTTGGCTGGAACCTGAATAATCAATATAAACTGGGCACACATGAGTCTAAATGAGGTGATTAAGGAACAACACACATTAAATACCAGCTCAGCAGCTTAAATACATCGAGGAGCTCGTGACTAAATAATAACAGCCGCACGGGTCGATCTTTAAGGTTAAGCCGTGCTTGCCTTTGTCCGTGGGTTGGTGACCATAATTACATACCGAGTTTCCTCCGTGCCTCGGAAAGCACGTTAAGTCGTTGGCCCCGGCTGTCATTTGTAGATCTTTGAGAGTCGTTACGAGTAGTCAGAAGCCGAAAGTCTGACATCTAGTCTTACCAAGGGGTATCGTATTACACAGTTATTGGGTTGTGGAGGTCAAATAAGCAGTCGCTTCATGTAAAATACTGGTACTCAGCTGCTTCCGGTTAGACTGGAAGCTGACCCCGAAATGGTTTAGGAAAAGGCTAGGCAGAAAAACAAACCAAATTAAATACCAACAGCTGGTCACCAACACAAGAATCCAGCTCACTGTTTTTCCAGAACACAACGGCATCATTTATATTTCTGCGAGCCAAAAATAACGCGAGCCTACCCCATCTAGTTTGCGGTTGTTTCACTAAATTATTCAGAGGATAAACGTCCTATGTGGACAAAAAGCCGAGGCTTGTGTGTAAGTGCGTTCGAGGTCGCGACTAAAATGATAAAGGCGAATTATTTAGATACATGCGCATAGAAACATCCGACGGGGCGTTGAACTATGTATGATACATTAGACTTAGTAGGTAAAAGGGACAAAGACTAAGCAAAGTACCTATCAATACTAATATTTTTAATATGGAAGTAACTCTATGAGTATGTTTTCAAGAAGATGAAATTTCACGCTGGCATACTCGACAGGGTTAGGACATAAGATATTTTTCACACCACCTGCTCGAAAATGTCAAATTATATGTCAAGCAACCTTAACCTAAAGTGAGTCATTAGTGGCCGGGGGCACAGCCGGTCAATAATGTTGTACTGGATTTCATTATGACCCGCTGGTCAATAATGTGATTTGAATTTGGAATCTCACATGCTCAGCTAAATTGGCAGTATAGTACTAACAAACACCCTTTGGTGCCAGAAAGAGGAAAGCTATTCTCGATACCCTTACTACACGTGGATGATATTCTCGATTTCCTACAAAATCATAACAACTGCTTCTTCATATCGTTGCCATGTTTTCGAAGACAAAAATTATAAGAATAATTAGATAACTACGAACCATTTTTTTTAAAGTAATGGATTCACATTAAAACTGGCATTAAAAATAACAAATACCGTACCGCGCCGTAATACCGTAATAGTAATTGGCTGAAACATTAGTTAATTTATTTTAAGTAAACTGTGCAAAGATTGCTGTGGATTTTGTGATTTAATAAATAAATAATAAAACCGTTCTGTACTACAGTCGATTTATCACATTTTATCAAAAATACTCTATTTTCACGAGCGTCTCCAATGACGTTCTAAATTCAAAATTCATACAGCCAATCATCCAAAACCATTCTACCAGCCCTATAAAAAGCTTAGTTTACACAAACGCCACTTCCATGAGAGTGATATCAATAGACACACACGACAAAACCGTAGAAGAGACTTTTTTTTTTGAAAATCGAATTGATCGTGTCTTGGCTACTTATTGGTAGACGCAATAAAGGCGCGAACTTTTGGCATTTAAACTTTAAATTTATCAACAAAGTATTATAAAATGTCGAGTGATGAAAGTGATTGTACTCCTAAATTCATTACAACCGAAGCTAATAATATTTCCAATGATTTACTGCCGGAAAAGTCAAAGGAAACTTATATAAAAGCCTACGACAATTTCCAAAAATGGAAAAGTACGAAAGGCGTCAAGTCCATTTCGGAACCAGTTCTATTAGTGTATTTTCAGCATTTATCTTGTACTCAGAAGTCAAGTAGCCTATGGTGTACTTATTCAATGCTTAGGTCAACAATAAGCATGAAACACAATATAGACATCAAGACATACGCTAAGCTATTAGCATTTTTAAAGAGGATATCGGAAAGTCACCAATCAAAGAAATCGAAAGTTTTCACACCTTTGAATGTTGAAACTTTAAATTATTAATTTAAAGTGCATATAACTAACTAGTTCTAAATAAGTTATTCTTACTTTTTGTTTATTTAATAAATACTTTGTTTTTCGTACTATGGCTATTATTTTCTCACAGTAGGTGTAAAAAGTAGAGTATCCTCCTCTGGGCTAAAGGTGTCTTTGCCTTGGGCTAGCTTGAATCCCTCGCTGCATTCAGGATTCTTGTATTAACTCCCTCGCTTTGCTCGTGAGTTAAATCCCGAATCCTTCATTGCGCTCGTGATTCAATATGACGCCCGTGACATAAGACACAACTTTAGCCCCTTGGTGCATAATCTACTATTATATCCCGCCAGGCATGTTCCATGGGATAATTTTAGATCTACACGCGGGCAAAGCTACGGGTAACAGCTAGTGGTCAAAATAGCATGGCAACAAAGACGATTCAAAAATTTTAGATAAGTTTTCCCGATACGTAGGATGCCTACGGAACCAATTTCAGCCTTATTGACATGGCGACGCGATATAAAAATGCTATCTATTCAGGAGTCTGGGATAACATTAAAGTCATAACAAAGAGTGAAAGAATCCATATATAGAAATCCAATAAGTAAAATAAACATGGATCGATTCAATATACAATCTTGTATTCAGCAAAATCAGGGAGTTCTTGTAAGTAATCTACTTAGGAACAATTTCAAGTCAGTAATACCCTAATATACGAACATAACATTTATATATTCTCAGGGAACTTTAGGCCATAGCCTATACCGAACGGCAGGCCCGAAGGCACCTAATAAGCCGATTCCTACCGGCTTCCCTTCGGGAACAAGGCACTATACGAAGTGTCTATTGTAGTCAAATAGTAAATTATGTACACATCTGTAGGTATCATCACAGTATAGACATTGAATACATCATAGGATTGAAAACATTACAAAAATGCCAAAATTTTTAATGTCAACAAAGAAAGCAACATGTGGCGCCAGTAAGCCGATGGTCGGGTGTCAGCATTCAGAACTAAATTCGTATGGACGCAGACACGTGAGTTCGTGGCTATCAGCAGCGTTTTGTAGGCACTAGGTAAGCCGAAGTTTATCGAGTTACGACAAAGTTTCTATGTATAGAAAGCTAAATTAGAACCACTTCCCGATCTCTGATTGAACTGAAATTTTGCACACACCTTTGGTTTTAAGAACAATACATTCTTATGACAGACATAACTAAATCCTGCAGCCAGGATTGTCTCCTCACGAGGGAACTCCTCAACGGTTAATAGCACAGATACGAAACTTTGCATACGAGTTCATATTTGATGGATAATCACGATTTGTATCATGAACTCATCCTACCGCCAGGATCGTCTCCTCACAAGGGAACTCCTCAACGTTTAATAGCACAGATACGAAACTTTGCATACGAGTTCATATTTGATGGATAATCACGATTTGTATCATGAACTCATCCTACAACCAGGATCGACTTCTCACGAGGGAACTCTTCAACGGTTAATAGCACAGACACGAAAATTTGTATGCACGTTCATATTTCATGGATTAACATGAATTCTATCATGATCTTATCCTGCAGCCAGGATCGTCTTCTCACGAGGGCACTCCTCAACATTTAATAGCACAGACACGAAACTTTGCAATCGAGTTCAAATTTGATAGATAATCACGATTTGTATCATGAACTCATCCTACCGCCAGGATGGTCTCCTCACGAACAGGCTCCTCAGGGAACTCCTCAACGGTTAATAGCACAGACATGAAAATTTGTATAGATACGCGTTCACTTTTTATAAATAAACATAATTCCTATAGTTACCTCAAGCTTGTCGAGTGAATGGTAAATGCTTTAAAAACTAAACGCGACAAGCTTTTGTGAAAATTATCCATTATCGTTTTCATTTAGATTTATTTTCTTCTTTTCAGTGCATCTTTATAAAAGCTTGTTTCATAAAGGTTTTTAGCTTATATTTTTATTTGTTAATAGTTCCTGTGCATTTAATCGTTACAAAAAAAAGGATCAAGTCGGGTCCTTAGATTTTTTGGTATTTTTATCATGGGTGACATTTTCGAGGTTTTTGGGGTCGCTGATAACGATACTGACGCCAAAATTAAAAATAGCGCCGAAGCGTGACGTATAATTCTGGTATTTTCGTCATGGGTGTCATTTTCCGGGTTTTCGGGTTCGCTGATGACTAAAACGAAAATAAAAAAAATAAATTTTTAAATTCTCATTTTTTTCTTCGGCTTCCCCTTTCAAAATGTTCACCCTTCGCCACTGCCGAACGGACTAACATAAATCTATATATACAGGGTGTAACGGAAAGGGTATATACATACTTAAGGGTGTGCTACAGACTATCAAATTGAACATGTTTCTCCACAAACAAACATCGTAATATCGAAAAAAAACTCTGCTGCCCCATAGAAAATTTCAATACCTATTCAACCAAATGTATGGGGCAGCTGATATTTTTTTCGCTATGACGATGTTGGTCCGATGGAGAAAGATGTTCAGTTTGATGGTCTGTAGTAATACCCTTAAGTATGTATATACCCTTTCCGTTACACCCTGTATAAATAAAAAGAGAAGTCCTGACTGACTGATTGACTGACTCATCAATGCCCAGCCCAAAACCTTGGACATAGAAAGCTGTAATTTTGCACATAGGTGCCTTTTATAATGAAGACAAGGAATAATGAAGGATTTTTTGAAATTCAACCCCTAAGGGAGTTAATTAGGGGAGGAAAGTTTGTATGGAAATCGGTAATTTTTAGAGTTAGAAGCATAAAAAATCACATACAAGGTTCTGGTTAGAAATAAATAAAGACAGAAGTATGAAATTAACTATTGAAGTTTCTGAGTAAAAAATATCTAACATATATTTCGTAGTTTTTGAAAATTCAACCTCAAATGGGCGAAAAGGGGTGGAAACATTAGTATCACAAAAATGGTCTGATCTGCTTGAAATTTACTATGTGTTTCTTGATTGAATTGATAAACATGTAATTCAACGTTTTGGAAATTTCACCCCTCAGACAACAAACGGGGTGGGTACGTTTGTATGTACAAATACGCTATAAAAACTTCATATACATACTACTTCTAGGGTATCTGGGACATTTGTGCGAAAGACAGGGGTCACTAATAACGAAAAAGAGGTCAAAATGCAAATTCAAGACGGCACCGAAGATGATGAGAATAGTTTCATACATGGGCAGTTTTCATTATGAATATAGTTTTCCGGGAGTTTGATTGTTTTGTTTACTCTGAGTTTTTTTTTTTTATTAAATAAAATTGTAAACTCGCTCATTTACACCATTAACTATACCAAAAGGCGTGGAGTGATGACCGGGGCATGAAGACATGTATAAAATAAATTCTGGTTCAACCTATTTAGGGCACTAACAATCTAAAATAAGAAAAACGCCGTTATGTACTTTTTCTAACCAGAATGTACTCTCTTGCTTCTTACTTTGAAATTCACAGACTTTTACACAACTATTTGTCCTATACTTACACTTACGTGCGAGGGATGCCGCGGCCAACGACTATTATCTATACCATTTCAATTACTATTTTCGACATTATTTTGCGGCGGTAACACACACGTGGACAATTGCCGAATTCCACGCGGGCGAAGCCGCGGGCAGAAGCTAGTTATATGATAAAATACAATTAAAAACAACAACATGATAATAAAATTTATAAAAAGAATTTCTCTGTAGCAGCCACGGAGTCTAGATTTGTGCCCGGTTGTATTATAGCGTAGTCTGAAAGCAACTTTATTCGGGGTACAATAACGTTGACGTTGTATTACTGCTGACGGAGGTAAAATAACTTCAGAAGTAATGTAGTACTTCACATATTTATGCAGCATTCGAATAGTTAAATAACTTACGTACTTAGGATTTTACGCTTTAAACTATCGTTGAGACATTTGCATAGTAATAAGATAAACGGTCGCAGGAAACAGCAATTAGATTGAATGTTGAATAAGCCCAAGTAAAGTTTATATTTTGAAGGTTGCGAAATTGTATTCTGTACTTAAGGAAATATAGCAAAAACAATTTGACGAAATGTCCTTAGAAAATATGTATAGGAATAGGTACTCGTAATTGACTGTATCTGGTGTACAACCAGAATCTACTTGAATTTCAGTCTAATCATAATTACTTCGTTTGCATGTATTTGTTTTATTTTTTGTTTTAATGCCTTCGTCTGTTTGTATTTCAGAACGCGGTGAATGCACACCCCATCGCATGGATGACGATTTCTTAATCAAATTCCTGCGCGCGCGCAAATTCATTCCAAAACGAGCACATAGATTGGTAAGCTTATATTTATACATAACATTCTGGTATACTTACGCAAGTTCGTAATTCTTCTTCTCTTCTCTTTTAAAATTTGGTGAAGCCGTTGGTGATGCTGACGGGCCGCCTAATGGATCTTCTGGACGACCGACATTCAAAATGTATTTCGACAGGACAACGTCTGTCGACTGCCTCCCGAGCCTCGCTCGAGCCAGCCCGCGATGCTGTGCCAGTAGTTTTAAATCAGCCCCTAAATAATGATATCATTCAGATCCAGCCTGTCCCCATGCTGTCCTCCCCCAGCGACGCCCTAAGCCGAGGCTCGTACCCGACAGGGGGTGCCCTTAGCGTGTAGTCGCTTAGTTTGTAAGTAGTTTTATGCCTTGGCTGGTGGTCTTACTCTCAAGACACCCACAGGATAGTCCGGTTAAGCAGTCGACCACCTCTTAGGTTAAACTGCGAGATGCCAATCCCAAAAAAAAATGTCGGATCAACTAGTTTGAATATAATTTTAATAATCGTTCATCAATTACCCTTAATTAATTCAAATAAATTACAGGATGACATTGCTAATTATTTCTATGTGGAAGTAAGTACGATATGTACTTTATTGACCGTGTTCACTTTCCATGCTATAAATCTAATTTATGACAGTGCTCCGGGGTCAACCTCTATAAACCTCATCGTTACAAAGGCTGCATTTGATGTAACATTTCAACTTTCTCTTACTTATTAATTAGTTTTATGTACCATCACCAAACTCGGTATCGAAGCACGGTAAGGACTATCCCTGCTTGCAGCGTTAAAACAGTTAAAAACTTTCAACTCCTTGGTCCCTTTTTTTGTATTATTCCGGTTGGTCGATAAACGGTTGTCAATAATCTGGGATAATTAACAGAGCCCGAGTTTTTTTTAAAACAAAACATATTTTAAAAAAGTGTCGCGCTTTTCGGTTAACGTTTTTTTTGTTTAAGTAATATTGCAAACTAACAAACACAAACAATCGCAAAAAGTCGCAAACTATTTGTGCGGACCAATAGAAATAAGGGTGTTAAACAGATGTGTACACGGGATTTTGTTTGAAAAAATGAGCCTATTCCCACTTTTCTGATAGTACTTGTATAGTTATAAGGTATTTATTGATACACATTATTATGTAGGGAATCTAATATTAGAAGTCCAACATAAATGTCGAAATGTTGGTGTAATGTACATTCTATTTACCCTTTCGGAAAACACTGGCATGATGTTTTGCTATTGTTTTCAGTACAAACATTGTGAAACTGTTTATTATTTGACTAAAATATAGGAACAAAAGCAAAAACGACTTCTGAAAATTAAATGGCGAAGTTGCGTAACAGAAATGTCCTCCAATCCCAAAAACCTAACTGTAGTTTTTAAATATTGTACTCTTACATAAATATTTTGTAAGTCTTGATTTCCATGATTTGAATTTGTTAGAGCGCAATTTTTGTTCAATTCATTATTGTTTGATTGAATCAATTAACTGGCACTATAAAAGTATAATACGGGTATTAATTGCTTTATATTTTATTTCGTTGCCAGACGAGTTTTTTTTATTACAGTAGGTAAAATCTATAAGTATAAGAAGTAGAACGTGCATGTTACGAAATTGAACATCATCATCAGGTACGTTTTAAGTAAAGGACCTCCTATAGCCATATATGAAGGGTGATTAATAAGTGTCAGAATGAAATAAACCAATGTAAATGAGATTATTAGGCTAGTAGGTACTACAGCGAAATACATGTGACTAAAAGAGTGATCAAGATAAATATTGATGGAGAAGACCAAAGAGAAGATGGATGGATCATAACTTATATGACTTATAACTTACCGGGGCTGCCTCAATTTTGTGCTGTAGAGCAATTGTAAGAGAAACAATAAAAACTTTTTATTTTATTTGAAGAGAAAGGAGTGAATGTTGCCATGATGTCTGACCGGAGGAATGGAAGAAGAAAACGTGATGCGCCGACCCCAGGTAGACAGTAGTGCAGTGTGTATGATTCGCACGTAATCTTTCTCTGCTGTGTACAGTGAAGGGAATTAAAGAAAATCGATGTTAGATAATAATCAGACGTAAATAGATGTCCAAAGTTCTAGCACCCGTCGTGTTTACTTAGTGTGCTTACCTACGTCTTATCCATTCTAATATTATAAATGCGAAAGTCACTCTGTTTGTTTGTTACTTTTCACGATTAAACGGCTGATCGGATCTTAATGAAATTTGGCAAGAAGATAGATTTCAACCTGGGGAAGGACATAGGGTATATATCATCACGCTACGACCAATAGGAGCGGAGCAGCAACGAAAAATGTTGAGAAAACGGGGAAAATGTGACGCAGAAGTTGCGCAGGACAGCTAGTAGGAATATAAAATTATCTGTATTAAAATATCATTGAGGCAGCTAATAATTTATTTATAATGACAATGACAGTTGCTAAGCATTGTAATGAAGGCTAAACGTATATTATTTGAATATAATAATTATTATTTACATGAAATAATCATAAAACTCTAATTACCTACGTCGTACCTACGTTTTTACGCATTCCGCCAATTATATGTTTTTCTCTTTTTTTGTTGTTTTAATCTATTATAATTAAAAGGCATCTTCCATTAACTGAATAGGAAATAAAGTAAGAAGCAAAAAATAAAACCTAAAAAAAAATATATGTTAATGATGAATTAGTTTTATTATTAAAAATATTTTCTTAACTTATTTTTTTTTCTATTCCAGATTGTTAACTACTATCAATTCAAGGAAGACAATCCAGGATTGTTCGAGAATGTTTTCCCGCTGGATTTGAGAAAAATAGGAGACGCTAACGTGATCGCCGTGCCCCCCTACAGGGACCAAGATGGACGTAGACTATTGTTTTATAGAATTGGTAAGTTTACGTCTAAGCTCTGGATGCTATGCCATCCTTTTTTTTGCGTGGGAAATTCCTAATGGATTTCCTCCGTCTGGGGCAAACGGAGGATTATGTCGGACTCTAACCGACTAAAACCCTCTTTTCTCAGTCATACCATGTGTCGGGGGCCCGGGAGATAAAAGTAAATTTTCGCGCACCCCCGACTGTGTGCTATATCACCCTAAAATCTTGAAGATATTGCACAGATTCTAAGTAACGCATAGGACATTTCCTAGACAACACTATGGTGTTGTATAGAAAAAAAAGGAAAATGGTGTATGCACTCTTTTCCTCATAGATGTAGAATTGGACGACGACGTATTTACTGCAAGGGATTTTAGTTCAATTACTGTCTTTAAGGTATGTAAGGAGTATCACAATTCTTTCACAGTTACTTACCTCTAACATAAACCTTATGACAATGAGAATAAAGGTCACTGTACACATACATTAAAAACATAATTAGTAATTCATTCAACTATATTTTTACAGAGAAGGCATGGCATAATGTTTTGAATGATTATTTTGGCAGTAGGTATGTTACCGTGGGTAGTTTTTATTATAATATATTATGAAGCGATGGGAAAAAATGTTTGAGAAAAATGGTAATAGACAAACCTACCATTATGTGATTTTATGTAACCGTAAAAAAATGTTATCACGTTTTAAAAGATACGTTTCACGTGACGAAACTATAGGCCGAATTTGTAATTATAGCAAACCAAAAAACAAAGGTAGAGTTTTTCTATTCAACGCAACGGTTAGTGTTTAATGTACATACATATAAACATACCTATACACCAGAATAAAATACGTACAAAGCTATTATCTAAAGGTATAATTAATTTTCCGCTAAATGATTTGATCATCATTTTCAGGTTGTTGGAACCCAAAAGCGATTCCCGTGGAAGACTTGTTCAAAGCAACCATCATGGCGCTGGAGCTCGGTCTACTTGAGCAGAGATCGCAAATATTAGGAGGAGTGGCAGTGTTCGACCTGGAAAACATTAGCACCCAGCATGCGTGGCAAATCACACCTTCCGTCGCCTCCAAAATGGTTAAACTTATGGTGGTAAGTGGTCATACTTGTCATGGTTATTGTATGTATATGAGCTGTATGTAACCCTGTCAGGCTTATTGCCTGTATCTTTTGTGGCCTGAAAACGAGTCTGAACAGATTATCAGCATTTAATCCTCTTTACCCCAATATTTTGTTCATTTGACCCATTCAAATAAGACGATAGCACATCCTAAGGTTGACCCAATATTATTAGGTTTTAGCCTATTTACAACCCCATTTACTTACACATTACAGAATGCAAATAAAGATATGAATATGAATACTCAATCCATTCTTCCTAGATTCGAAAGCTTTTCGTCATAATAATGTCAATTTTAAATCACTTCCCATTTCTATTCCAGTCATGTTTCCCGGTGACGACATACGCCATTCACATCATCAACCATTCCTGGTTGTTCGACAAGATCTACAACATCTTCAAGCCTCTACTGAACTCCAACATGAGATCCAGGATCTACTTCCACGGCCACGACAACACCTCCCTGCACAAGCACATAAAACCCGACCACTTGCCAGAACGCTACGGGGGTATCTGGCCAGACTACTCCTACACCATCTGGCTAAACTCGTTGAAGAAGAACTATGAAGTGGCTAAAGAAGTCATCGGCTATGGGTATAATTTCCGCGAGGAAGAAGTGGACCCAGAAGTCGCGAGGCAGTTGAAGGAAAATGGCCTTAAACTGTATTGAAAATTATGTTAGCAAGAAAAAAACTTTCACAGTTATTTTTTTTCCTTGTTAGTGCTTTTAAGATAGTGATAAATAAATCGTAGTCAGATAGTTCGATCTAAGATTCAGGTCATTCGTGTGTGTCGGTACAGCTACAGTTACTTTGTATTTAAAGGAAACTGAAGTTTTCTGCATTACTATTGGTTTTCTCCCAAACAAGTACTTTTACAAAACTTCTAGAACTGAATTTGTTTGTTTCAAAAGAAATGCTATTGCCATGCTAATAATTATCGTAAGCTTGATATTGTGTCAAGTTTGACTAGTAAGTACGACTTTACTTCTTTCATTCCTAAGTTGGACGATTTTTTATATGTATTATTTAGAATTAGTTTTGTCTTGTCGACTTTGAGATTTTGTAGTCATTTAAGTTAATAGTGCCGTTGTTCATTCATAGAATAATACGATAAAAATATTGAATTTATTGAATTGTCTTTGCGCAATTGTTAAAAATCACAACATGAATATCACTTGTTTATAAAGACATTAAAATTCAATTTAAGCTTACAAAAGCTTTTATTCCTGTGAATGAAACGTTATAAAATTATGTATATAGATATGTTATAGTCATTAGTTGTACCTTTAAATAACTTACTCTAAGATTTAATTAAGACAGCTAAAATAAGGCATATCGACAGAATTCGTCAAAAAACCTGTGATAGAACAAAACGCGTGTGAATGCACCCTTATAAGTTTAGATTATATTTTTTTAATATTATATTTGTTTAATAATACAAGTTTAAAACGATTTGAGTTTTTATTTGATTCTCCTTCACTTTAAAATAAACGGATTCTATAGATGGGATTTTGATACTGGTTATTATGAATACAAATTCTATGCTGTACATTGATTACCTAACCCTGATTTTTTCTTCCTATTCGTGTTTTATATTATTAAACTATTAAAAACTAAGTGCGTTTAATCGTAAAACTGTAGGTGAAGATATCTATGACTCAGTGTTAATGCGTATGAAAAAGATAAAATATACCCGGAAACTAAATAGACACTTTTAAACCAATATACGTGATCGTTTACATAATATGTTGAGAAACTCAATGACGCCGGAAAAACAAATATTTAATTTTTATATAAGCAAAGGCACGTGTTCTTTAAATAATAAACAAGAATGTTTTCCAGCCGTGTCCTTACACCTATTTATTTATAATTTATGCAGTTTCACATAATAGGCAAGGTCATTGGCTTGGTACAATTTAAGGCTCAACAACTGCCACACAATTTAGAACCTTATGGCCTTTTGGACAAGGCGGAAGAGACATCGACGCTATAACGGCTACCAGTCTTCCAAGTATTCAGTACATTATTCTGAACTTTTGAAAAAATTATATGTTCCCCACATAGATATTTGTCCTTGATATTTTTTTTAAAACCGGCCAAGTGCGAGTCGGACTCGCGCACGAAGGGTTCCGTACCATTATTTATAAAAAAATCACTTTTTTTATGTGAGCCCCCTAAATATTTATTTTATTCTGTTTAGTATTTGTTGTTATAGCGGCAACAGAAATACATAATCTGTAGAAATTTCAACTGACTAACTATCACGGTTCATGAGATACAGCCTGGTGCCAGACGGACGGACGGACAGCAAAGTCTGAGTAAGAGAAGTTTGATCCTTTGGGTACGGAACCCTAAAAATCAGCTGTTCTATACATTTTGTCCGTGTAAGTATTGCAGTTAGTTTTGTAGGAAACAGCTGTTTTTTTTAATAACCAACGAAAAATCTCTATATGTGGTTTCGGAATTATGTAAACACACAAAAAACACGCGGCAGCCGTTTTGGCATCAGTGCCCCTTCCACGAAATAAATTATATTTTCTATTTATGTCATACGTGACTCTCATAGAAAAAGTGAACTTTATAAGTGCCTACATATATTTTCTTCGATTGACTACTTCAAGACCTTTGCAAACCTACGCTTTAACGCCTCGTAATAAATTGTCTAGAAAATGTTAAAGTCAATCTGTTCAATTTGAAATGTAGTGGAGGCGTTAGTAAGTACCTGCTTATAATGAAGTATAAACAACATGACTTTGATGATAGTTGCTGGCAGCTAATGCTGTTATTAAAGTCTAGTTAAAGTTGTACAATAAAACCTCAAAAGTTATAAAAGAAACGTGAATTATATATATTATCTTAGGAGGTGTCAGACTGCGCCTTAACCAAATTGTAATTTAAATTTGGGTAACTCTTTTGTTCTATGAAGGGTCGGCATTTTCAAATTGTCGTAACAACGTAAAACAGCGAAGCGGATATTTTGTGGGAAAACACAAAACATATCATCATTTCATCCCTGTTATTTGTGTATGACGTATGAATATTTTTATAACGCTAAATTACTTAGATTGACGCATTTTTTATGAATGTAGCAGCATCAATCATGTTTGCTGTCTAGTACGAATGATCAGGGGCATTGACCGGATCCCCTGTGACGTCACAAGACGCGCCCCCAGGCGACAAGAGATGTGGCGTGAGATCTGATGAAGGGCGCGCTATATGGCTTCCGATTGTTTACTATTAGTACTGAATGTCGGCCACTCGAGAGCATTCGAGAAGCTGCCCACGTCTGTAGCTGTCATTGCATGATGACACAAGCGTCATTCTTTAGAAATACTTTGAGGTTTCTAATTTAAGTTTGTCATATTGAATTAAGCTCGTGTGCGTGTGCAAAAGCCTTCGAATTCAAATCAGCAAATTATGTTAACTTGTCACTGTGTAACATATAATAATATATTTTATCATCATCATCATCATTTCAGCCGAAAGACGTCCACTGCTGGACATAGGCCTCCCCCAAGTGTCGCCATATTGACATAAGGGGGGTTTTGCCATAATCGCCACGCTTGGCAGGCGGGTTGGCGATCGCAGTACGGTTGTTACAAAAGCACAGAGAACGCTGCTGCCCATTCTCTGGCAAGTCCCTTAGTCGCCTCTTACGACACCCACGGGAAGATATGGGATGGTGTTATTCTTTACGTCCGACACCATACAGAGCATATTATATATACCTATATATATTTTATGCATGCTGCAGAATGTAGGTGTAATAATAGGTCATTAAATAAACATTAGCACAATCATAGTTTAAGAGCCCATCGCTGTGGAACTAAAGATTATCACCAATTAAGTCAGCAACTTAAATTTGGTGGCTACGAATTGTTTCAGATAATATGGCTGGACAGGAATAAAGAGGTATGGAAGAAGACATTCTGCGCCGATCACAAGTTATGATTAGGACATTCAATTATGATGATAATGAGGTAAAAAGTAAAATGTCCATATCTTTCCAAATAAAATACGATTTATAATAATGTACAAAACAATACAAACAAAGCTACCTTCTAGAATGATCTCGAATCACAATATTTTTTTCTTCTAAAAGATCACCTTTACCTGTTCTTGAATGCTTTACATTGGGAGTTCTTATGTTTTCATTAGATGATTCCTCCGATATCTGTAGTAAGCATGACGAGTGAGGATGCCGTAGACGTGAACATCTGGGAAATTTAAAGTTCGATATGTTTTTAGTTCCAGACTCCTCTATGTTCTGCACAGTGACGTCGGCAGGGCGTCTGGTTTTCCGGAAAGTGTTCCTTAGTCGCGCAAAGAAACCGTGTTTATTGGATTTCGGAAACGGTAGAACTTGATTCATTGATAATGACGGTATTTCTCCTCTTGCAGGACAGTTATTTAATTCTATTTTTGAAATCTTATGCACATTAGTGTTACGATGGGTGATGTCTGGTCTGGTCAAGTTGCAGCAACTTTGCGTGGCGTCTTGCGGTTTGGAGGGTCGGTTGCTCTTCTCCTCCAGACGTTTTCGGAGGAAGTGTACGCTCGCCGTGAAGAACAATTGTTCGTCGTCAGGCTTCGAGAGTGCATCGAGCGGATCCGAGGACGCACTGTCAGGAGCCCTGGGTGTTAAAGAATTTCGCCGTTGCATCCCTTGTCAGTGTAAGTGATCAGTTTTATAGTTGGATACATTTTTATCGATTCATCGGTGAATACTACAACAATATTAATAGCTTATTTTATTTTAAAAATACAAAACAATATTAATTTCCTTAATTTGTGTATTGAATTGACGGTTTGTCAATGTCACCGAAATAATTGCCTTTGGATGTTTTATAAATAAAATTATGAGTACGCAAGGAGATCCGTTTTCGAAATTAGAGGTAGGGTAAAACTATAATACAGGGTGGAATCCCTTCGACACGATAACGATTATCACGTATTCGGTACATAATTCTGAACCACAAACGATAGAAACACAGATTTTTTTTTTCGTTTATTAAGATTTCAAGTCGGAGTGCTTTCCATCCTGTATACTGGTATATCTTGTAGAGTTAAACTACGAAGTAAATATTTACTCCATTGGTAAAACCACGTTGTATACGTATCCGTAGTAGTGTCTAACTACTGTCCGAAACACCACGATGTATGATTTAAAAAAATAAATTTATATCTAAAATAACAAAAAAAAACCGCAAGAGTAGTTAGAGACGTTACAAATTTAGAAAAATAGAATCATCAGTTCCGGTTTTGAAATGCGGAGCTACCGGTTTCCTGATTTTTAAAATAGCCATCTCTTTGATGTAACAGCATTGATTGCCAAAATAACCTTCACCTTGTAACTCAAATATTTCTCCCACCCAGCCTTACTGAGCGTAAAGTAAACTTAGTATTAATATACAACGCTAGACGGACAAGCGATTACGACACTATTACGACTGTATACAAAATTAACATCATCGCAAACACATTTCTAATTCAGTCTAGAATGAATTTATTGCCTCGTTGGTCCTGGGTTCGATTCCCAGGTCGGGCAGTGTTATTGGGTTTATCCATCAGGAATTTTTCAGCCACAGATACTGGATTTGTGCGCGATTGACGGCAATAGGCTCGCCCCCTATTACATGGGACTTAAGCATAACTGGCGAAGTGTGTCTGTAGTATTATACAGGGTGTAACGGAAAGGGTATATACATATTTAAGAGTGTGTTACAGACCAACAAACTGAACATGTTTCTCCATGTGACAAACATCGTAATAGCAAAAAAATTATGCCCCATACAAAATTTCAATACCTATTCGACTCAAATGTAAGGGGCAGCTGATATTTTTTTCGCTATTACGTTGTTTGTCCGATGGAAAAACATGTTCAGTTTGATGGTCTGCAGCACACCCTTAAGTATGTATATACCCTTTCCGTTACACTCTGTATACTCCTCTGCCTTTTCCTTCGGGGATTACAGACGTGATGTTATGTTGTGTCTAGACTGAATTAAAGGTCAGGCTTGTACCTTATCATAACGTCTCGACGGGTATTCTCTGAAATGGTACGCAAGGGTGTGTATTTCTCGGTACACCCACATTTCGACATTAATGTTATCAAGTTCCATGTAATAGGCGGAACTGTTGCCATTCAAATATCAGTCTTATAAAAATTAAAATAAATATTACTGTTTCAAAGGCACGTAGGTTTAATAAGGAGAATTATTAATATGGTGAAATAACTTTCCTGACTTAAATTCACTTACTAATAATACCTTCAATGCGTGACTGGCATAAGACTGAGTTCACAACTAGTCCACGTAACTATAGTGGTAGAAAGGAAAAGAAATGTGAGAGCTCCTCCGCAGTCGTCTATGCTCATCATCATAAAATGCATGACCATACGTCTCAGTTTCCAATATTCCACTCGTGTATAAGAAAATCTTTTGGAGTAGGTGTTCATCTGTTTTCCATGTCTCACAAATATCTGTTGTCTTTAGGCAGCTGCAGTATGGGGAAAGTTATGGCCCAGACTGGCAAAGGATAGAGTCAGCTGGAGCCGTTTGGAGGAGGCTTTCACCGCAGAACTAATCTTATTTTAAGTAGGTACAAAAGCTAACATTACAAACAAATGAATTAGTACACAACACATTCAATATTAGATACAAACTAACGCCAAAGGGATAAAATAAAGCTAAATAAGTCCATACACATTTAGCTTTATTTTATCTCTTTGGCGTGGGTTGACAGTGTGCCTCTTGCTGCAGCTGATTGTCCCTAGGTGCCAACAGTTGAACAACCTCACACTGAACTCTCACAATGTTCAAGGCTCTTACTGAACTTACTTTTTAAAATATTAGTTCATCGATCAAAATATCACGTAAATACTTCGTTTTATCACCATATTTTATAGTAAATTTAATAATTCTGTCATCTCAAAAACGCTTCAAATAAATTTTCAAAAGAAATGATAAATTACCTTACCGCTTAGAGATAAACAATCAGACGTGGTTTTGTTCATTTACTTTTAGTACTTACAGTACGGTGACCCTAACTTTTCAAAATAGCGAAACGACTGGCTATCTACACAATGGAATTGTCCTAAAACGGAAGCTGTGGCAATAAATTCCTTTAGCCGCGAAAGTACTGTAATGAAGTCGGAACTTTCCCGAGATTTAAATAAACACCTTCATTAATACTTTTTACCACTAAACCTTTGTGTTCCAATTAAGTATGCAGACTATTTTTAAATACTGAAACCTTTCTTCACTATCATATTATCTACGAATTTCGAGAACTTGATTTAATCATTGATCCATAAAAGAAAATACTCGAGCCTTATAATAATTTCTTGAGTGTTTTGATCTTAAGAGCGGCCGTTGACCCATTGATTTCAAATGAAAATTCACGTCGAATAAACGCTTCGAGTCAAGATTTACAAAATGTATTAGTCGAACGATTTACAAAGTTTATTATTCGAATCAAATCTGCTTGAATTATTGAAAAACACGAGCGCACAATTAAGATACTTTAGTACCACTGATTGTCCGATTGCTGGTATTGCAGACTGGCTAAATTTAAAGGATCAATGTTCTTGTATCTTAATGTTTCCTGACTAGTTAGTACTTTTAGAACAAAGTGTAAGTATTGAAACTGCATTTTTTTTACATTTCGTATCATTCTGTTTCCCACTGCTGCGTTAAGGCCTCCCCTTTCTCCTTTCAAATCGCTCTGTTTTGTGCAATTTCAGGCCACGTTTGCCTCGCGAACATGATCAGGTCGTCACACCACCTTCGTCGCGGTCGACCTCGACGACGATGTTCACCCTTGCGTGGGCCATGATTGTCACTCACTGGAGGCCTGGACTCTCACTTGACTCTAGGTGCACCTGTACGTGGTGGCCAGCCAATTTATTTTTATCTGCTGCACGATATATTCGGAAACTGAAACTGAATCAAGATTGATAACCACAACAGATTATCAAACATAGGATAGTCAAACTACGTCATGCGAAAATTATATACATATGTATACCTACAGAAACCCCCAGTTAATCCTTTTTAGGGTTCCGTACCCAAAGAGTCAAACGGGACCCTATTACTGAGACTTCGCTGTCCGTCCGTCCGTCCGTCCGTCCGTCTGTCACCAGGCTGTATCTCATGAACCGTGATAGTTAGCCAGTTGAAATTTTCACAGATTATGTATTTCTGTTGATGCTATAACAACAAATACTAAAAACAGAATAAAATAAATATTTAAGGGGGGCTCCCATACAAAAAACTGATTTTTTTTCTCGTTTTTTCTAAATAATGGTACGGAACCCTTCGTGCGCGAGTCCGACTCGCACTTGGCCGGTTTTTAGAACATCGGTAATTTGAACTATAACGATTTCACCACGTTCATAAGGTCACAATAAATTTATGTCGACTCGTGGCCTATTCATGTTACGCAAATGATCCGTTTGCAGGTAATTTACTGAAGAGTCGTCCGATTATGTCCCGTAATAGAATCGTACTACTATTATAAATGCGAGAGTGGATGGATGTTTGTTGATCTTTCACGTAAAAACTACTAAACATATTATAGGAAAATAACAATTATTTTATGTCTTAATACTGCTATAAATGCGAAAGTTTGTGAGGATCAATGGATGTTTTTAACTCTTTCAAGCAAGAGCTTCTGAACAGATTTTTAATGCACCTTTACAGTAGTACTAGCTGTCTCGCACAACTTCGTCTGCGTCACATTTTCCCCGTTTTCGCAACATTTTTCATTGCTGCTCCGCTTCTATCGGTCGTACCGTGATGATATATAGGCCTATAGCCTTCCTCAATAAATGGGCTATCTAACACTGAACTTTTTTTTTTCAAATGAGACCAGTAGTTCCTGAGATTAGCGCGTTCAAGCAAACAAATAAACAAACTCTTCAGCTTTATAATATTGTTATGGTATAGATTGCTTATACATCATAATGAATAAAGATAAACTGTGTAAAAATTAAAATTTGCACGGAGGATGTTGCGGGCGGAAGTTGTTTAAGTTATAGCTTACTTACACGTGCCTTATTAAATTGTATGATTGGTTGAGTTTACGTAAATAAACATGCTATAAAGGAGGAAAAATAATGGAAGAATTATGGTTCTCCATTTCCATTTGGTTCTCTTTCAGGGGCGTAGCTACCGCCGTATCTGCCGTATCAATTATACGGGGCCCCCGGGCCCAGGGGGCCCCGATGTGCGTAAGCAAAAATTTAGTTTTGTAGAAGTTAAAAATGCTAATAAATAGAAGTCGTTTTAATTAATACCCAAAAATACTTAGATGAATCATGCTTTGTTTCAAAATTATATTTATTTTAAAGACTATTGTTTTTTTAGGTGTGATTTAAACATTAAACTTAAAAGAAAAGTTGATTTTAAACTGAATATAATATTTAACAAGTCTTCATAAATCAGATTGTTTGTTTAACCCCATTCTCAGTAAGCCAAAAGTGAACACAACCCAATTTCACAAAAGGATACGTAAACAACGTTATCAGTTAATACAATGAAAACTCAGGAACATCTTGAATTCCCTACATGAGAGCAGTAAGTCTGTGTTAAGCTGTATTAGAAGATACAATGCCCCATGCTCGCGGAAACTGTGTCAAGTAGGGAATTAGGACGTTGACTCCTAAAGCGAGGTGATCATTACAGACCCAGCAGTTAAACCAGGAATTTATTTAAGCACGTACTTTGTTGTAATTAAAACGATCTAGACTGAGTTAATGACCTCAGGGTTCTGTAGATAGCGTGTCTGTTGAACATAAATTATGAATTTCTGAAAGTGAAGAATGGAGAGTGGAGACGCTATATTAGGAACCAAGATGATTTATATTTCATCGTTTAAAGGCATCTTCTGTAACCTGACATACTTTACAGTCATAAATATTTATTTTTCCGATGAGCCTAGCTAGAGACTAGACCCGATCTATATAATCTAGGGTTCAGTAGCTATTCTTCTTTTGGTTTCGAAAAACTTCAAATAAGTTGCTGTATTTTTATTTACTTTTTGAATAACCTCGTGTCATTGACCTTATTAAGGAATTTTTCCTTAATTTATTACAGGTTTAATGTACCTTGGTTTTATAACTTTTTTATTTTCATCATTTAATTAAGTGAATAAAGTTAATGTCTGTTTATTTATGTACACGCTCGGGGTGGCGCTAAATCTGACAATGTGGACTGAAGCGCCCGACAATGGCTGTCAGTACAGAATCGCATGAAAATACATCATCGAATCCTCATATTGTGGGGCTTTCCATACTCTTTGTGTTAATCCTGGGGGAAATATACTCTTTGTGTCCAGCAGAGTTACGAACCTTCGTCACGCGCGTAATTGAAGTGCGAAACAAAAATATGCGCAGTCGAGCACAAAAGGCTATTTCATAATAGAATAATGTTCGAAAAGTTGAGTATAAATTATACGGAGGTGTCAGAAGTAATGAGAGAAAACAGGCTCTTCAGCGAGCTGCGAGTTCGTCGTCCCGCGGCGCTACGGACTTTGACCTCAAGAGCCTGCATCCAGTTTGTTGTTGAACGGGAACTGACGCTCTCTTGTGGAAAATTAACTTTCCTTCTCGCGATTTTCAGCCTCTTTTCGAGCTCTCATACGTGGAATTTTTGTAGAGGTAAATGGTGGTAAGGGTCAACACCTTGGAAAATAAACCATTATCGGAAATGTCAAACCCATGTTTTTGTATTTATTAAGTATTTCTTTGCGGTTCGACAGCATTGTTTTTGTTTAGGATTTTGGAACAGTTCATAACCTTACATTTGTACAAAATAAACATAACTGACCCCTGAATCCCAAAATAATACGCTCATATTTCGCCAGTTATGTTTATGTCCAGTGTAATGAGGGGCGAGCCTATTGCCATCAACCGGGCATAAATCCAGGCTACGTGGCTGCTACTAAATTCTTGATAGAAAAACCCAATCATATCTGACCCGGGAATCGAAGCCAGGACTTCATGGTACAAAATAAAGAATCTCATAAATTCTATCCAAATCTGCACGTGACCAATCAATTCACAGAGAAAATACCGCAACAAAACGTAGGTATATAAATAATTATAAGCATGATTTGATAACATTTATAAATATGATATAAATATGAGAATAAAGTCAGAAATTCTCAAACATGAAACGGTAGAAGGTATTTCCATTTAAATGGGATTTTTTCATCCTTCCGGGTTAATATACGATGTACCCACTTCTTACGAGAGAAAAGACTTTTGAGAATAAATTCAACGGCACATATTTCAAAGAGAGCCTCTTTCATTGAGACACCGTACATTTCACAGAGAAAGCCACTTCTCAATGTAATCAAGTTTTTCATTGAGAAATATGAAAGCGTCTAAGAAATACACTTTTATTCAAATATGAAATGAATAAATCAAATTGTATTTTATAGCCAAGGGTATTGGCCGAGCCAATATATCAATTTATAAGGATTATTAGGTGCTATCTCAGAATTTGAACTTGGTTCAAAGAAATTTAATATTGTACTATTTCAAGATGCGTTGCTATGGTGCTAAGTTAAGTTTTACTATTAAGCTAAACAAGAGGTAGTCAAGAAGAGAAAAGTCAATAACCTTATAAATCAAAAGCGAATTAGAATAAGAACACCTATTACAATTTATGGTCTTTACTTATTAACCCTCGATCCTGAATAATATTGACGAGTCAAAATGAGCTCAAGTACTTACATTGTTATAGTTTAATCCATAAAATTTTACGGCCTGTATTAGCTCGTCTTATCTTAAAACATATTTTGGAGTGAGGTGTTTTGATTTGTCAGTAACGGCCTCGGTGTATGTATTTGTGCCCGGGTAATGACAATAGTCTCGCCCCCTATTACATAGGACATAAACATAATTGGCGAAATGTGGGTGTATTATAACATACATCTCTGCCTAATCCTTCGGAGATTACAGCCTTGATGTTATTTTTTTGGAGTCGTGCGCGAGAGGTGAAGGTACTCTAAGTAAATACAAACACAATAGAAGGTGAAAATGACCTATTTTTCATGTTTTACATGCGCATATACTGTACAGGGTTGTTTACCCAATCCATATTTATTTGCTGCGTAAATACTATAATAATACTTCTACGCGTTATGGTGACGAAAGGCTTGCCTGCTACGCCGTAGGGTGCTACGGCGTAGCGTTAATGGGTCAAGTGACATTGAAAGGCTTAGGAGCTTCTTTTTAAGGTTGACCTTATTTTCGGTAGGTATCTTACCTTAAACATATACTTTATGTTGGGGTCACTGAATGTTAATACAACTTCTGTATTAATACTGTGTTTTTTTCTTCGAAATAAAAGTTGAAGATCTCAGACAGATCTACAAAAGTCGGCAAAAAAGATATTTAGCTTAAAACGAATTCTAATTGCAATTGCTGACGGAGGGCTCCGTAGTATTACGGTAAGTGTAAAATGCAAAACTCTTCGGGCATTCATAGTTTCTGAATCGAAACGACTTTGTATTAAACGTAATTAACCTGCAACAAACAGATAAACAAACAAATTCTCGTGTAATCAGCAAACATAAATATTATTCATTTATCAAAAGGTGAATAACCCCGCATTTCTTCCTGGAGGAAACCTTCGACAGTTCCATCCATAATAATGACATAAGTGGTCACGCATGGAGTCCCTTACGAGCTAGCCAATCAACAGTTCCGTAACAAAAATAAGTAAACACCAAGTTTTATCATCATATATACGTAATGAAATATTGGGCGAAGGAAGTCGTTGACCTAACAGTGAATGGCAATATTCAAATATTTAGAAACAAATAATAAAAAATATTGGGAAAAACAACTGGCGTTTTGCTCAAATATTTTATAGAACCTGAATACGCTTTTATTAAATACCTACCACCGTATATTTTTCAATGAACGTTGTATGATACACTCCCTACATTTACATGCCTCTTTGAGTTGTAACGTGGCTCAAAAGAATTATTTAAGAAATTGCTGTTATTTGATCTGTAAATATATTTTCTGATCTGGGACCTAAAATGGATCAGACTGAGATACTGGGGGTTAATGACATTTCTTCAAAGTTCGAGTGGATCGGTTTCTTCTAGGCAAGCGTGTTCCATCCTAGGCCGCATCTTCGCTTTACATCAGGTGAATCACGGCCAAACGCAAGTATTATTAGTTTACAGAAATTTATGAAACAGTTTATCTCAAACTTGATGACAAAATAATGAATAGAAATGGTATTTTGAAATGAATGACACTTATGTACAGATAGCGTCAGTGTGTCCTAACCCCTCAACTTTTAAAATGTTACATTGCTACAACATCGAATTCGTTTTCGAATAATTTAAAGAATACTTTAAAAAAAGAACTCAATGTTTCGACCCGGATTCGAACTATTGCTTCACCGAGGTGTGTCTTACGAATTAGTCAGCAAGCCCTTAAAATGCGATGAAATTGGTATCTACTATCGTCCGAGACACTTTATCTTTAGGTTTCTGTCTAATCGATAGATGTTAAAATTTTAGAGTATCGATTAATTTTACTTGTTTACGTTTTCTTTATAAAATTATTATGGACGTAGGTATGTATGTAGAGATTCCCTATACATTTCCATAATTACCTCTTTGAGTTATAATGTAGCTCAAAAGAATTATTTATAAAATTGCTGTGAATTATGTTGATTTGACAATAAATCAGATTAATAATAAGATCAGATTTTCAGAGACTAGGGGTATATTGGCATTTATTTGGTGAAAAAAAAGTTATCTCAAGTTAGCTGGTAAATAGAAAATACGATTCTCATTAATAACAAAACAGTGAATGAAAATTGTCTTGGAGTCAATAACACCAATAATTAGAAGGTTTCTCCTGAGGTTTGGTGTTATGATCAGTTGCTTAGCTAGTTTGTTTGTACCAATGCATAATAACATCCAACTCAGCTCAATACACCTACATTTATTTGTTTCAAAGAATTTTTTGTTTATTTTGTTTACTCGTGTATTCCATACAATTACAGGCAATTTTTTTTTAATGAAAAATTTAATTTTTCAATAGGGAAACCTGAAATAAATGGTATTTCAAGTATCCCCATAGAAAAATTACACGTTACACGTGCGAAAATAAAATCACGATTACAAAAAAAAAAACACTCTAAAATGAAGATAAAAATCTCTAAAATAATAATAAATACAGTTAACAAATCATAAAACAAATCATAAAACAAAGCCAATAAAATCAAAATTAAATGTCACATAAAAACATTACTGGAAATTTCATTATTTACAGAATTACAAATTACATAAATAAAATTTCGATATAAATATACAATTAAAATAAATTAATTAATAAAAACTCAGCAAATATGTTTAATGGGTACATGCCCTGGCTACATGCCTACTGCAACATTTCCTTATAAAAGGGCAGTCCAATCGTCCGGCGATCATCTCTAGAACGGCGGCGGCAGGTTTTTAGTCCTGAAATATTAGTCCAGGAAAATTAGGGGTTTCACCTCAGAATGTAAGATAGTCAGATATAAACTTGTATAAACCTTTTTTTATACCCTATAAAACTTGTCTCAAAACCTACTTATCGTAGGGTGTCCACGACTACAGATATTCCAGCATCAAACGTCAAAAAAAAACGATTTTTTACACATTTATTGCAAATATCTCGTTTCCTATGGGTTTTAAGCTATTTGGATTTTATAAATACTGTAGAGGGTTAAATTCTCTACAACTTTTGTTCAACGATTTTTTTATATCTTGAACCATTTTCGAGATAGAGGGCAGAGCGCGCGCAGTGTTTAAAGCTGCCCCACGGCTCCCACCACTCTGTTGCCCCACTGCTCCCACTACTGGGCATCCAGTGTTGGTGTTATGATCAATTAGGGACCTTGCGCACTACGCGGCCACGACCACCACTTTTGTTGGAAACCAGGGGGAAAGTTTGGTAGAACAACCAGGCGGGCGTCCGATCAGTTATAACATAGCATCATTTATTTTTGACTACACTACTAAATGTATAATTATATATATAAAAAAGTAAATACGAAACTCGTTGTTGTAGCTTTGTTTTGATGTGGCTGCCGGTCATGCGACAGGTCGTGGTCGTGGCTGTATAGTGCACGAGATTCCTCTGTTTGTTTGTATTGTTGCATAACATACAACTCGCCGCCATTAGCAGTTCTACTAATTATCAAGTCGGATTATATTGAGCTATGTATTAATCATTATGTAAAACATTTGATATCGTTAGGCGAAACTTTGATATCGTTATGTGTCAGATATTACTTGTTAGATCACTGAAAAGGATAATCCAAGGAAAACGCACTCGAAGTCGCAAACACGACTTCGAGTGCGTTTCCCTTATACAGGTCATCAGATTCTTTCACTCTTTCTGATGACACTTCTCTCTTTTTCTATATTTTTGTGGAATCTTAGGTTATTCTGAGTACGACTTTTTAGAATTCTTCTAATAAAAAGGTAAACAAAAACAGGATGACTCAGTGAATCAGCTGCTGACTCAAAATTGTCACATGGGAAAGTTCGAAGTGTTACCAAAACAAAATAAATAGACGACGAAGATTAAGATATTTTGACTGAATAATTTCCAAGATATGTGGGATAGCAACAACGTCAACTTTGCGCAGATGTGCCGCCATAAAACAACTAACGAGAAATCTTCTGATACTATAATTAGAAAGCTTTAATTATATCGGGTTAATAATAACTGAACCGAAACTTTTCCTAACGGCTGTTTGTTTGTATTTTAAACGTTCCACGTCAGTGGTCCACGTTGCCGTCATCGTCTCGTCAAAATATTTTCAGTTCCTTGAAATTTAATAGTGTCGCGGTATAATTAAACAAGTCTTATTATCCGATTGTTGAAAGGCAATAAATAAGACTCGCTGGACGTTGACTGGTATCGGTAATAATGTGTATAATGTATAATTATTATGAGCCGGTTGAAAGGAAAACAAAGCGTTAAGTCTCGCGAATTCGCTTGTTTTACCATTGTTTTAGGTGATTGTTCTGTTTTGTGTTTACGTCCCACTGTTTATTGTGTTCACTTTAAAAAGCAATTGTTACGTTTTCTATATTTTGGGTGTGAGATGGTTCATGAAACGATTCAAATATAAACTCCATTGTTTCAATAAATCTGACGGTGACATCGTTTCTCATCATTGCACAGAAGACAATGAAATAAGTTCATGCAATTTTCAATTACCTATCTTTTTTTTTTATGACGGAGTTTCATGTCGAGATGTCGTGTTCAAAGTCTAAAATTGGTCATGCTCAAGCAGTCAAGTGCTGCATGGCGACTCCTGGCAGACGTTGCAGCTTTATATCAAAACCCTAAAATAGCTGAATTGGCATTGAAATTCGGAAACTGCCGAGAAATAATATTTGCACACCTAACTAGTATTTGTTTTAGGCATTCGATATTACTTTGATTATTTATTTTATCTCGCCTTAGGCAATTAATTCTGGCAATAAAATATAGTTATCATTGATGTCGAGAAAAAATAAAATTTGCGGGAGTAAGTGCACGAAAATATTATTAGCTTTGAGTTTTAAGACATCGTAAACTGCTTAGATGGCGCCAGACATATCATTTGACGTCTTCATGATCAGCAAGTGGCTGACACTCTTCAGACACGTCACATCCGGCTGTAAGAGTACCTCAACACCTCGGCTTTCAGCTGCATTAAAAAGTTAGCAGAATTCGGATAAAAATCATAACAAAATGCAACATCTTCGCAACCACATTTGTTTTTATTGCAAACCAAAGAGTGTGTTATGATTTCTCCTCAATCGATACCTTGGATCATAATACGAACCAGATACAGAATAAAAAGAAGTATTTGAAATTTGTAGCCAAAACAAGTTTTCATCAAACGATCAAAGAGTCTTTAAGAAGAAAAAATCATCGATGGTAATAACATGAAAATGTTATTGTTTATACTTTTAAACTGTATCTAAAATGTGAAAGGCAAATAAACTCTGGCGAGAAAACTGATTGAAAAATTTGTCGGCTTTTCTATTTTTTACCAAATTCCATTGACAAAGTTACCTATTTTAATTTAACCTTTAGCTTGGACCTTATCGTAGTTCAAAGAGACCTATCGAATTATTACCACCACAAAAGGTTGACCACAAACAATGATTCAATAGCAAAAGTACATAATATCGCCTATTATGTAGCCCTATTATTACATCTATAAAAGGCATTATTGTATTACTATAATACCCAAGTTTTAAGTTTCAACGGCTTTAAATACCTACTTAAGAATACTTCTAGGTAAATTAACCCCTTATAAACTAGGTATCTATTACGAAATAAAAAACCTTAACAACTCTTATCACAAAAGTAACCTGAATAAAAAAATTCTATTCTATTTGCACAATATTGAGTTACCTGAGCCAATGCAATATACTCTCAAAAAAAAATCATCTGATCTCTCCAAAAAAACATTATTTATACGGGTATGAATATACATTTCAAGCGGCTTCTCCATAAATGCTATCGTAATTCCATTCTCTCGTCGGGTATAACATTACCTGTGTCTAAGCCGCTTATCAAATTCGACTTAATCCATCAGATTATTCCAGTAGGTACGCGACCATAAACTAACGACACTAATTAAAATTCAATCAGAGTTAGTGAGATAAACAGATCGACACGAGGACGTTGACCTCTCGAACTTTCCGTCTGTAAATCTTTCACCCGAGTAGTACGTCCCAGCACTTCCCACTGTGTGCCAACTGTGGAGTCGGTGGACGGTCAAGGGGTTTTTACGTGAAAATACGAGTACCTACAACCCACGTATTTCAGATTACTCTACAATCGATTTTGACAGGACATCGGCCTACAAAAATCGCGCGAAACGTGAGCAGAAAACCAATTAAAACAAATTGTCTTCACCTTTGATTTTTAATTTCAAAATAAATGGCCACCAAGTATTTTTCCAAGCCTTGTGTGTTTATGAAGCGAGTTTCGTCTCATGATTTCAAAGGCAATATAAAATTTATCGTGTTTACTTAACAAATATGCACTTTTATCATCTGCTGGACTGAAATAAAAGTTTTAAATAATCAAGGTAAGTGCCTTCCAGCCTTCTGCGCTGACCTAGAGATGTCGAAGCATGTGTGATTAGTTTGGAACTGATATAATACACATTAGAGATTATCTAAAGAGGTAACCAGATCGTCTTAAAATGGTAATCATAAACACTTCCTGGCGCCGACCCTGGATCATGATCGGAATGATGACTCGAGTACTAATGATGAGGTCAATGATACATTACTCGGTTTAGATACGATAAGTAATTGAGCGACGATGTTTAAATGGCTATTTTAGTCTGACCCATACGTATTGGGATGTTTATATTCTCTTCAGCTAATTGGTTACTGTAAAAGTTTTAGGCAAATGCGGGTACAGTTTGATAACTACAATATTATACAGTCAGATAAAGACATCGACCGCCTGGTTGATCAATTGGTCTTAACTTCTGAACATGAAGTCGTGGGTTCGATTCCAGGGTCGGACAAATTGTTATAGGGCTTTTCCATCAGGAATTCCTCAGTAGAAGCCACGGTGTCTAAATTTTGTGCCCGGTTGATAGCAATAGGCTCGCCCCTTATTACATGGGACTTAAACATAACGGGCGAAATGTGGGTGTACTATTAGGTACACCTCTGCTTAACCCTTCGGGGATTACAGGCGTGATGTTATTTTCTAAACTAATATTATAAAGAAGAAAGATTTCATTGTTTGTTTGTTTGCATTGAATAGGCTCCGAAACTACTGGTCCGATTTGAAAAATTCTTTCAGTGTTATATAGCCTATTTATCGAGGAAGGCTATAGGCTATATATCATCATGCTACGACCAATAGGAGTGGAGCAGCAATGAAAAATGTTTCGAAAACGGGGAAAATGTGATGCAAACGAAGTTGCGCCGGACAGCTAGTATGTTATAAAGACATGATTGAAATACATTTCGCCAGCAGTAAGCACCCTTGTAACAAGCCTCGTGCCGCGGTACGTGCTCGTGGCGGCCGAGGGCGGATGACAGCGAGGGCGGGCAGCCGTTTCTTTTTACAACAATCTTTTTAACCTTTTCTGGCTCTGTTGCAATCATAATAAAACAAACAAAATTTTCCTGCTATACAAAGGGTTCGTTCATAAGCTTACAAGAGTGCTTTGCAAATGGTGTCTGCATCTGACATTGGTTATCTGACAATGGTTTTATCGAATTTAAAAGTCTGTTGTTTACGTTAAACGTGCTGAGGGTTAGCATATTCGTAGCTTGTACATAAATGCTTGCAACTCACTTATCTATTTGCCTCCGTTTGCAATATCTACCTCACTTTCTTTTGTAATATACAAGATGTAAGGGAAACGTCGGTTATTAAAAAAAACAGCTGTTTCCTACATAACTCCAATACCTACACGGTCAAAATGTATGAGACAGCTGTTTTTTTTTTAAATAATTGATTCTTTAGACTGTAGCAGGTAGGATCTCTTTTCCGATATGGAGGTCCTTTATTAAGAGGGTAATTTGGTCTTATTTTAATTTTTATCCTATTTTAATTCGTATTTTGTTTTTAATTTTGGTTTTAGCTTTGTTTTTAATTTTAATGTTAATTTATTTTAATTTTTGATATGTTAATTCATGTTATTCTTAATTTTGATACTGTTTCTAATATTAATTTATTTTTAATTTCCGGTGTGTGGTCTCAAAGTTATTTTTTTTTTACTACGTATCAAGTTATCTGAAATAAATGAATTTAATTTAATTCATTATTTCTCGTTTTTGCGTCGGTGTCGGGATTCCACCCTGTATATGACTCGAGTAACCATAATTATTTAGTCTCAGCAAAATATAAAATAGCGAAGTCTGCTCAAAGAAAAATGAGTTTGCAAATTGCTGTAATGTTCTACAGACAAGTTACTACAAGCAACATGTAGTTCTCAGTGTTAGTAGAATTCTTGTCGGCAATAAGTGGTGTAATCAGCTGTTACCATCGCCCTGTTACTTCTGTTACCCAACGGAGCGAAGGATCTCGGGCAGCCTGTCGCTTTCCTAATGAAATCAGGCGAAGTCACATGATTTCATGTTCACGTAATAATGGAAGCGAGCTACAGTTACACTGTGTTATTACGTTTGTTCTCTTTGCAAATTATACAAAAGTACCTTTTTTGGTACTGGTCGTCCCAGTACTAAAAGTACGTTTCTACTGTTAGTTGAACTTCTAAAATATTCTTATTTTAATCGGGTTTAAAATTACTTAACACTGGGTATAATTGGTGTAATCGTCCGGTACCTAACCCTAAGTTTTAAAGTAAACAACTTTTAAGTTCTAGTTGGTAATCACTCTGGAAATCAAATACCGAGCCCCAAGATACAGACTAACTGTCTAGTTTGGGGCTCACTAGCAAAAAACTAACTAGTGACTGACTAACCCACTAGCATGTTAACTAGTTTTAAGTAATATTTTAAGCTACTTATAAAATCTCTTGTGCTCTTGTGCTTATGTATTACCTGGATAATAATCAATTTTCTATTTCTTTCTTTTCTAATTATCACACTTAGAAAATAGAAAAACGTCTTCAAGTATTAAGATTTTAACAAAAGTATGAATGCAACGAAGGCCCTGAACTAATGCACACTATGCTGAGCAATCCTATATTTATTTCACACAGTTTAAATAAACAAAGGATTCCAAATTCAAACCCAAACACTACATGTCTATGCCAAATATTTTGAAAATAAATTGACGTATAGATTTTGAGCGGATGTTAGTAGACATAAGTAAACAGTACGGAATGTTGACCGATTTTCCGCGAAGTGCACATTTAAGTGAACATTCATGATTCTGACAAAGCATTCATTCGGTGGGTACTACGGCCATTCATGACCGAAAATAACGTAGAACCAGGGACGCACCATATAAGGCTATACAAGGTGTAAATAGACCTTTCACGAAACCGGTAGCCAAGCATTCTATTGTAGCGTTGTGAGGTTCTCAACTGAAATTAGTCGAGTGATTCTAAAATGTCACTATTAGTAAGTAACTAGGGACCTCACTAAAAACGCGGTACAACTCTAGTTTTTGACAGGACGCTATGGCTCGAGCATTTCTTTTCCGCTGGCTTAGCTGAAGGAAGTTATTCTCTGACCTCAAGATTCTGTGAGCCCCGGTTTTAGGGGCTCTTCGCTCAGGCTGAGTGCTTTACCCTTGCCTACGCAACACGTGCTACCTAAGCGCGCTACTAAGCACGCTATCTACTGCTGCACCCTTGCCTGCTCCTGCACGCTGCCTACGCTCGCTACCTGAGCAAGCTACCCACTGCTGTGCCAGTGCGCTGCCAGGTCTTGGCCTGTCCACCTGCGGCCTACCGCCACGCGAGCCGGTACCTGCGCAGTCTACCCTGCGCAGCCCTGGCCGCTACAGTTCCGGAGATCTACTGCTGAGCCTGAACTGACAGGCCCCCCACGTCTGCACGTGCTGCCGAGGGACGGTACCCTTCTTGTATACCTAAGTGTTAGTGAACGGACAGAACTCTGTGACAGCTTACCCGCGACCTATCTTAGACTTAATATATGTATCAACTAGTCCGGCTGTTTTACTAAACAATACCCTACCTACTTGTCAGCGGCCTACGCATCCTACCCTGCGTAGTCCTAACCGTTACACTATCCATGAAACTAAGTAACCCTATGCAAAAATTATTGCTGGGAAACGACTTTTCTTTTTGGGGTGAAAAATCACGTTTGACGGAAAAACTCAACGTAACGCACTCAAAACATTGCGTTGATGGATGCAATAACTAGTAAACAGGTCATGGAGGCATTTTAAGTAAAGTTGTAACCTTAAAAACTAGTATTTTTTCTAAAAACGTTTGAAAAAGTTGAACTTGTACTTTCAATCTCCGTAACTAGGTTTCCAGGTATGGTCCAGAACAAAAAAATATCGCAATGACGGGGGGAACAAGTGCCCTTCGACTTCGTTAAGGGTTGATTTACATCCTTTATAACCTTAGTCTTTGTTTACCCTAAACGTTCAAAGGGGTCATTGTAACCATCATTGCAATCAGTCTCGGACGAATCCTGAAATCTATTTATATGAACACAAATGTATAGGACTACTATTTTTTTCCTGATTTCGGGGTTGTATATCCAGCAGTAATTGTTGTTTATAATGATGAGTATAATGACCCGTTTAGCGGTTTAGGATAAACAAAAACAAAGCTTGTATATGCAGGAGGTCGCGTTAAAACAATATGGTACATAATGGTTAAAGGTTAGAGTGCAGATTCAGCTTGAAGATTGCAATGTTGATTGTTGATATCGAGTTTCTACTGTTTCTTGGTAAACACGTCATTAAGCGCTGCCCTGGCTGTCAAGGAAATGTAAAAACAATGTCAGGCCTTGGACAATGTCTGATAGACAAATAAACTGTGGTATAGTCTAGCAAACAAGGAACGAACTTTCATATTCAATTGAAATGATTCATCATCATCATCATTTCAGCCCAAAAGACGTCCACTGCTGGACATAGGCCTCCCACAAGTGTCACATTGACATTTTGGGGGGTTTTGCCATAATCGCCACGCTTGGCAGGCGGGTTGGCGATCGCAGTACGGTTGTTACAAAAGCACATAGAACGCTGCTGCCCATTCTCTGGCAAGTCCCTTAGTCGCCTCTTACGACACCCACGGGAAGATATGGGATGGTGCTATTCTTTACGTCCGACACCATACAGAGCAATTGAAATGATTGCGAGGAGGTAAATAGAAATAATACTGCAACCTGGAAGAAATACTTCTTGAAACTTTGTACACAGTTACGTTATTATGATTGAATTAATGAATTATATTTTGGAAATAAAAAGATCCATAGAGAGTACTAAATATTACTAATTACTGCTATTGAAGTCACAGGAGAAATGGGACGATACCCTTATCCGAAATTTTGCCTGTCTTGTTCTTCACTATGGGAGACACAATGGTCTGGCGGACACCTGCAAACTATACCAGGGCATCAAGTCTGCTATTACAATAGTGTCAGAATGGCCTATCATTGATTTCATTATTGTTGATTTTGACAAGTTTGGTGATCTAATAATTATAATGAAGTCATTATGACTTCACAATGGTCAACAACTGACACTCCATTGAAAGAAATGGCATAGAATTTGACAGAGCAATGACAGATCAATAATAATTTAGCAGATTACGAACTTTTAGCAAAATGTCAATGGGATTGATTGTCTGTTGGAATGACGATGAAAAATAGCGGACTTGAGGCCCTGGCTTCGCGATAACCGTCCCTTACATGGTCATTCCATATAAAGACACTCTTGCCCCGTCCCGGACCCGGCCCCCTCGTTTGTTACATTAGACTGCCTAGCCGCCCCACAAAGTACATATTTTTGTTTTAAAAAACAAAATTTTCAAAACACTCGGCTTAGCGCGTTTTGAAAATCCAGCAGCGCTCTTACTAAGGGATTCATTTAAATTCCGTCAAGTGTTAAGAAGATGCCCGATAAATAAGTCCAGTAATAAATAAATTAAACTTTATAATTTAAATTGCAGATACCTAACTGCTTGTATAGTAAACGCAAGCTCGTTTAATTTCTGAGTCCTGCGAAGTAATTGACCGAGCTTTCTTAAGGCTTCGATAAACGATAACCCATAGTAATAGAGTGTTCTCGCTTGCAGAGCTAACTTCGAAGTGTTTACTTGTTCTTGTGCCACGTAACTTTTAGTTCTTTGAAAAAAGAAGCCATACTTCAGGCTGATGAAAGAATGTACCAAGTTTCAAGTATTTTTTTTTACGTTTGTTTTGCAATCATTTCGGTTGCTTGAAATTGCGAAATTGTTTATTTCAAATATAGGTTATCAAGGTTATTATTATATAAATTATATATTATAAAATTTTTGACTTTTACAAGAAGACTCTATTCATTTAATTCTTTCACAGCCCATTGTGTGTTAAAATAAAATAAACAAACAATAGTTTTTAGGGTCAGATATAATAATTGTTATTAGAAATTAAGACTAAGATGTTTGAATACGATGGTTTAGTAACCTTTCAATAAAATTGATACAGTATTTTTGAAGCACCTCTTGGCAAACTTTGCTGGAGGTATTTGAACGCAGCGTAGTTCAGTCAAATCACACATTTTGAGGTTAACAAAGTTCAACGACTTATCGTCACCCATCTTAGAAAGGCGTAGAACAATAATAATACCTCAATACAACTGTGTATTGTTATTTTATATTGTATTGTAACAAAACAATGTATTTAATAAAATACAAACCTTAATAGTTACAACACTATTTCATAGTGGTAATTGACCTGGTTCATAGTTATTAGTTACAATATTTTATTCCTATTCAACGAATTTGTACCAAATAAATAAATAGTCGCAGCGCGTGTAACTTTAATATGACTGTACCATATCGATATACTACCATAATAAATTAACAATAACACAAACCCACGTGGAAATATCACAGTAATTTATTTACTTTTCATGAATAAGGAGAAATTAGGGCAACATGGGATTGAGGATAATGGGGAAAATTACAGATAACAGAGCATTACATTTTTAAGAAAACATTCATTCAGAATGTTATGAAACTCGTGTATAACATTTTCTTGAATACCTCTGCACACGTGTTTTGCTACGAATCGTAACGAATGTAGAGTATTAAAACTTATACCTATTTTACATCATACACTCATTTATTTACGCAAACGGGTGCAGACGTAGTAAAGCAGAAAAATGTTCTCATTTCAGTCCGCAATAATTTGTTGCTAATGTAAAGCACATTTAAATACGCACATCCTCTAGTTATTAACCTAATGTATCCCAGTCTACGTACGTAGAACGTAGTCGCCTAGACGTCTGTGTTTAAGATTTTTACAACATTAATCTTTGTGTTGTCAATGCTACGTTAACGCTATTTTCAAACGAAGGTGATCTCTCCCTCAAACCTGCTTTCCGCTAGTTTTAATGGCGACATTCATACATTACTAAATACTCGCGTCAAGGTCGATTTTCGCGTAACATAATCAATTTTACAGTTACACAAGGCCCAAGGGCAATATTGTTTATTCTACGATTCTTCCGCTTGCCGGAAGAAAGCTGCCGGTGGAACTTGTAGGTTAACCTCTATTGCAATATTTCTGTTTCAAAACATGTTGTGATCGCCACTGTGTGCTTTGTAAATCCCCTTCAATAAAAGTCATTAACATCGAGACAGTAAACAAAACATGTTTTTTAACCAAATATACTTTTTTCAAAAGCTTTTGAAGTAATATAACTTCAAAAGCATTTGTCGACTCCAAACAATCACTGTTAATTTGCTTGTACATCACAAGTAGATTTCTATGACAGATTTGTGTTTTCTATTTTCATATGGAAATGTAATCAAAACAAAGGACACAAAAAGCTCGTCTCTGTACTTACGAGGAACCTCACGTACCCAGACAACCCAAAAGTTAAACAGAGCGGAAACCAAGAATGGAATAAAGCACGAATATGTAGACACAGCGAAGGCTGCGGTAAATACAATTATGTGCTCCAGGTAGCATTGCTTCACTTTAGAACAATGTTCTTCATGTTTAATCAGCTGAGCTTCCTCATTATCAGTATCGTCGCGGAAGCTCTCAAGTATACTATCGATTTACGCAATGACGTGCATCCGACGGAAATTATGGCGGAGTTATTGACTCTTATATCAATCTAATAAAAACATAAATCCTTCTGCAGCTTTGTGATTTCACCTGCCACGGTAAGTTCTGTTTGTTTGGCTTTGCCGATGACGTTAGATTTTTTTAGTTTTATTAGGTTCATAATATAATTAGCCGCCTCTGTACGATGCTATAACATTTTATCAGTTGATAATGCTGTTAAAAATACTACACGTGGACAGCTTGTGATAAGGGTGTGAGACACTCAGACATAGGATAACACTGATAGTGCTCCAGTGTAAGCCGGGATTTAACCACGACACTAATCCGTCATTGTTTTGTTAATAAATGAACTGCGCAAACTACTCTCTGCAATATGATGCACTCAACAACAAAACAATAACAAACTCAAACTGCTCATTGAGTTTTAATAAAAAGGCTATTAAGAATCACTGAACGGTTCGTCGATGAAAACAGCTTGCATATAAAACAAACAATACTACAGTTAATGAAAACAAATAAGAAGATTTTGATTACGGTTTGAACAGAAAATCTGCTGCACGAGCAACAGGGCCATTGCGTAATAATCCAGCAATCATGATGAAGTAGTTGCAAGGTATAAACAATTAGTTTTACTGTCAGTCACAGTCAAAGCTGCGACTAAGGCTTTTCGACTGAAACCCCTGCAAACGAACTGAAAGGGATGCCAGACACTCGTAATAGACCACGTGCCGAGATTGTGGAAGCTCATGGAAAACCCGCTCGGTAAAGCCACTTACCAACTAAATTCTCTGCCAATATTTTCCAAGCTGGAAACGATCCAGTTCTCAAAATTTTTAATTCATTGTAAACGCTATTGAAGTTTATTGCCAAAATATGATTGTAGTTATGATAAACAAACAGCATTTTCTCTTAATTGTAAATGATTTATATGACTATCTTGTTTATTCGGCACAGCTGATATTCGAGAATCGAACTTTGAAGTCATGAATTCTGCAAATAAATAATGCGTTGTTCCGCGTTGTTCTGTATTTACGTACTTGTACTTTGTTTCAGTTTAACCATAAAATTGATACCGAAAAACAATAGACATTCGTATTCAAACGAAATATTTGGTGTAGGAGGAGTTATAACTTCCAGTGGTATTAGAATGTTTGGACGTCCTTGCAACTTCGCATAAAGACATATTCTCACACGTCTTCTGACAGCTAAGCTTTTTTTGAAACTGGGAAATAACTGTTTTACTCGTTATTTGTAAACTGGATGCAGCTGTCGCATGTTGACGGTATCAAATAGCCTGCCAGATAGTGTCTGTAAAAGTTTCCATGCCCGTGAAGAGACGGCCTAACAATACGTTTCCCTGTGCTGATGTGTTCCGGCAGCTGAATAGGAACGCCGCGTTCCTCCACAAGGCCGTCAGCGACTAAATACAGGTGCTGCATATATGCATACCGTAAACTATGCCTGAAAGACCGTAATTAATCAGTTTGAAATATCCGTATAATATAAGATTATTAATGAGCGAATTAAACAGTTTCTTCATTTAATGCAAGTCTTTAAATATTTGGCATCTTTCAGCATCGGCTTGCTGCTAAAATTACTAAATATTTAGCTCTGCTAATGGTTCTCATTAATAGTTGAAGATTGAGATTACTTATAACTTTGATAATGATTTTCATGCCCCTTTGATTCGTATTGTGATTCACGTTTTATCTTCAGAAATAACTTAGGCCTGATTAATTGGTGCTTGAGCTTATTTATGGATTTTCCCAAATATACAGGGTGTAACGAAAGGGTATAAACATACTTAAGGGTGTGGTACAGACCAACAAACTGAACATGTTTCTCCATCGGACAAACATCGGCATGACAGCCTGTTGGTGAGGTGTCTAGTCACCTGTACAATGTCTATGTTTTCGATTAAGTACTAACATAGGTTAAGAATATTTATGAGAAGAGGTGTTCAGGGAACGGAAATAACACTGATTAAAGTTAATAACAGTTTATTCAGTACACGTTCACAAATATAAAACAGTAAGTTCGGAATTCTTATTCGCGGACAATGGTTAAATAAGCGCGAGTCACGTATGCGTGCTTTGCGCGTAGGCAGCGGACTAGCGGCACTGCGCGCATCAGCCACACGCCGTCTAGGGCCGTGCGGGAAAGGGACAGCGACAACCCTACTCGGCGTATCGTATAGGCACGCGACCGCGAGACGCTCTTATTGGTCTAATGGGTATTTGGGTTGCTACATATTGTTAATAACCCAATGGATCTTTGTTATCTGATTAAATAAATGAATAAATAAAATAAATAAATAACGAAAAAAATATCGGCTGCCCCATACATTTGGGTCGAATAGGTATTGAAATTTTGTTTCATCATCATCATCATCAGCCTATAATGTTCCCACTGCTGGGACGAAGGTCTCTATAAGGGGGAGTGGGCTGTAATCTACCACGCGGGCCCAGTGCGGGTTGGTAGATGTCACATGTCTTCGAATTTTTAGTTCTAGGACATACCGGTTTCCTCACGATGTTTTTCTTCACCGTTTTTGAGGGCAGCGGTGTTGAAATAAATTACACAAAGTAATGCGCCTGCCTTGGTTCGAACCCACACCATACTGCTCTTAAGTAGGAGCTACCAAGTTTATTTTGCATTCTTATTTTGCTACAGCTACCTTATTGGTAACATATTTTCATATATTTTTCTGACTAATTGTATGTACTTTAACTTGAACTTTACGTTCAACCAATAACTTATATGTATGCGTGGTGTTATTAAACTGTTAATCTAGGTAGGTTTAGTAAAAGTAATTAATGACTTCAAAATTGAAACAAATATGCAGACGACAGTCTCATCGTGAACAAAAGCTTAATTAGTTCACGAGGTTCATTTGTTCATTGAACTGTTGTCTTATCATTATCTTCTCTCACGTTTCTCTGTTTAGATATTGCAATCGGTCCCACGTGCTCATCTAGCAGAGATTCGGTCTCCATTGTGTAGCTTAAGCAGAATTAAATTGGAGTCGCCGTACAACTGACACCACGTGACGAGTTACAGAACGGCGCATGAAAGCAATCAACGTGCGATGGAAAAACATTCTCATTTTGTCAGAAAAGTTTGGGCTGACTTGTACATTTGGTTATAAAGTAATGCCAATCATTAAAATTACTATAATAACTCGCTCATCAATCAGCGTAACTTTTTATCTTTATTGTTTTATTCATGACTACAAAAATTTGATAATGCAATTTATAGTAGACTGGAAAAACCAAACTGCCTGAAATTTCATGCAGTTTGGTTTTTCCAGTCTGTTATTTCATTATCCTCGTGTGGACTACCTCGTCGGGGATTACAGGCGTGATGTTTATATGTATTCTAATCTAATATACTAATATATTTACTAATACTAATAATAAAGCTGAAGAGTTTGTCTGTTTGTTTGCTTGAACGCGCTAATCTCAGGTCAACTACTGGTCCGATTTAACCACTATGCCCGACAAGATTTTGACACATGACACATCAGCTGAATCGGCGGGGTGATGCGAATTGTCATGAATTTCACGAAATTTTCATCAACTTTCAGCGTTCGATTTTATTGTGAAAAATATGTCACGGGATCTGTTACATACAATAAATTTGAGGTTAATATCTTCAGTATCGGGTTGAGGTCGGTAAAACGGAGTCAGTCTATTGCCAAATATGCGTAAAATACATATTACTACACCCTTCCAAAAAGTAGGTACCTTATATGCGCTGGAAATAATGTACATAGGCATGCTTATCGTTTGCTAAAACAATACGGAAGGGCAAAATAAAAACAGTAACATTCTATCTGCATTCTTATTTTTGCCATTATTGACACACAATTACTTAAAATAACCCAATCAAAGTCTAGTCAAAGTCAACAAATATTACTGAAAACTATATTGTAACATAACACTTCTTAGTGCTGACCGAAAACCCGGGTTTCTTATTTACGATTAATTAGTTGCATTCAGCCTAATCGATAATCTCAATTAAATCGAGTTTGAAAAAAAAAGAGTTGAGACTGAATAAAAACTCATAAGTATATTTTAAATAATTATTTAATTTTGAAATTGGTCATAATAACCTTCTTTTTTAATTTTTTTTTATTTTTTATTATTTATTATTCAAAAACACTTTTACAATTATTTTACAAATCGTAAACATACCACACAAACCATCGTGGGTTTAACAGTGGTATGCCAGACACGGCAACTCGGTGCCACAACATCATTATCATTACTTACATACTCAGTATAGGAAAAGTATAGATACTAAATAGACACTTTCTAGATTGTACCACAATCCAGAAAGTATCTCTTTAGCACCTTCGAGCAATTTTTAACATTTATTTTATTACAGATTTCTAATAAATTCATTAAGTAATTATTGAACGTTGACTTCATGGGAAGGAGATTTATTACTAAGTAATAAGAACTACAGAAGGCAGTAATCCAAAAAAAAACAAGTCAACATTTTAATGATTAGGCTTAATTCCCGCCGATTTTTTTCGATTTCAAAATTTAAATAAAGAATGCGCTCGCAATTCTCATTATTTAAAATAAGTATTTAAATTTTACTAGATAACATTTTAAGAATTTTATTGTGTAATATCTAAAGGTTGGTTAAAGAATGCCCAGGATCTTGGAAGGCATAGTAAATAATTATTATGATCTAACAAGATAAATTATATTTATTCTTCCAAGATTGTGTATCGTACATATGATGTTATTGTTATGTTACAGCTAGTCAGTGGCGCGAAAGTATGACAGTCAGTCTTACCAAGGGGTATCGCACTACCCGATACTAACTGGTTTGAGGAGGTCAGATAGGCAGTCGCAGGTCGCTCCATTTAAAATACGGTTATGCAGCTGTATCCGGGTAGACTGGAAGCCGACCCCAAGGAACATTAGTTTATTGTTTCAAAGCGGTTCACTGTCCAGTCTAAAAAGGTTTTTGAAGTGATAACTTTTTATGGGAGGGTAAAGCTCTTCGTAACGTAACGCGTTACGGCACCACTCTGTGTCTTAGATTAGTTTAAGTTATCACTTCTGTCGAGCGTCCCGGAGACGCACACGTTTTTTTTAAATCTGCCATTTTTAGGTTATCCATCAAAGGCCGAGGGCCGAGTCACTTGAATGAAGCCATGAACAGCAATAGATATGAACCAGAACCATCAAGAGTCTACAAAATAATACGAGTAAGACTCTTACTCGAGAGTCTTACCGTATACTTTGGATAGTTTTGTTTAAAATGGTTTCTTTTGCATTTCTGGGGTAGCTATCCCTAAACCTAGCCTATCTAAGTAGGTGTAAAAAATATTGTTGATTAAAAGTATTGGACGGTGAAGGCAAAAGATAAACTAAATTGGTAAGACATGGGCAGGCCTTTACCCGCAGTGGGACAGAACAGGCTGATAAATAAAGTAAAGAGTAAATACCCATTAACCAACCCAACCTCCTAACCATAATCAAACTACATAATTCTTTTTTTACTATTCCTAACGAAATCCTGTGCATTGTACCAATCTTCAGATAGTTCAAAACAAAATTCACAATAATTTGAATGCCTACAATATAAATTGAAACAGCGAACGAATTCCAAATTTAAATTTTGAGATGGATGAAAAAATTGGCGCGAATTTAGTCATAATATCAGTCCGTGCTGTTTATTGTTGGGTCGGAATGTACGAAAAACAATTAAGATTACCATTATAAAAGCCTAAAAAACATTATAATAAATATTTACTTTATTTTACGCTTAAAATAAATTTATTTTAATTTTCATCAATCGATTTCTTAAATTTCTCAATTTAATTACTCGAGTTGATCGAAGATTACAAAAAAATAATCGATTGGAATAATCGCTTTCACACATCACAATAATTAAAAAAAAAAAATGGTCGTCTATTTCAAAATGCAAATTGAGCAGTGGTAATGAATATTATGTGTTATTGGTCCCGTATTAGTAAATAACGCTAAGATCTGGGCATTTTCATGCGGTTTATAATATTTGGAATGATATTTGTCATGTTTGTTACCGAATCTATACGCGTGTGTCTGTTATATGTGAAAAATAAAAATGTAAACACGCACGATTGGCGCGAAATTTCAACTTTAGATTTCAAAATTCATCATTACCACTGCTTATTTAAATTGAACTATGGATGAATTAGCCGCATAATTAAATGACGAGTTGATTATTGTCCATATAGTGGAGCTCGAATGTTCGAAAACCACATTTTTTATGATTTTTAGCCTCGACCAGCACAGCCGTCAAAATGGCGATGACCGTATTTATGCAATTGAATTTTTTATAGGTAAATTAAGATGCTTGTGCGCTATTTACCGAAGTTTTAATAGCATTGATATATGAAATATTTATCCAACTTTCTTAATTAACGCACACTCATAGTATTTGATAATCAGAAAATTCAATATTTGCATAAATTATGAGGACGACGAATGACTTAATTGCTAGCCCCTTTCGGGGCCGATACCAACCCGGCGGAGGTTTGTTCGTCGAGCCCCTTTGGGGGCCCGTACCGAACTATATGGTTAAAAATTATTTCAGTGTTAGATAGCCCATTTATCGAGGAAGGCTATAGGCTATATATCATTACGCTACGACCAATAGGAGCGGAACAGCAATGAAAAATGCTGCGAAAACGGGGAAAATGTGACGCAGACGAAGTTGCGCGGGACAGCTAGTTTCACCATAAAATGTTTTCTCAATTTCATCAACTCACGTTTCATCATACATTGGTTGATTGCGTAACCCTATGTTATGACTGAGCAATGTTTATATCTGGTCCTCCCATATCGAATTCACTATTTTTCAGAAGTGTTAGAAAGTTTAATAAATAGGATTTCTTCTTTACTTCCGACACGACTAGGAAGTAATGTGAAAAATAAATAAACGATTAAAATCCTTCGCTTCTCCGATAACTAAGACGTGGATTAATTTTCGCTCTGTTTTAATTTCAAGGCGGCCATGTTCGTGAAAACTAGCCTCGCGATAAAATAACATCTTTGCAATCCATCTTCAAATTCTCGCGTCGAAAGGAATAACATTGAGAATTGATGCGTCGTGTGTCTAATTTCAATGTTATTTAATTAGGTTCGGTTGATACATCAAAACAATGTATAAAGACAGTAGAATTTCTGGAATTATGAATGAATATGAGCGTAGAGCCGCGGACAAGGTCCCTACTTGATGGATCGAGGCCGCTCCTCCGCGATAAATGAACATTATAAACAAGAATTATAGTTCGTTAAACGCGACATAATAATATGTTAACACTACATCAAACGGCCCGTTGTTCTGTCTCACAAATGACTAATTGAGTATTGAACCTTACAACTATTTTTTATGTGACTTGTATATGGCTGAGCCCTTCATAACTCCATCGTCTGCAGCCAGCTATAGCTGTTCCAGAAACCTCGTTGAATGAGTGGTGGTCTATAAATATAAAAAATTTTTTTTATTAGCCATGAAGTTGATTTCAATTGAGATGGTAGTGATTTACAGGTGTTTATTTTCACAATGTTTAATATTTATAACAAATTCGATGCTTATTCTTAATTGGATGAACCCATAGTTTAAAAATCTTCAGCGTGTCGTAAAAACGTTGGTGTTTGAATAAATCTTTGTAAAAAAAAAAAAAATTAAAGCTTTCCCGTAAATGAAAACGAAAGCTCAAAGTAATCCCCAATGCACCGACCAGTAAATATTGTTCCAAAACAACCAGTGATTTACCTTTGTTGAACGAATCCCCGAGTTGTTGGCTACTTGTTCTTTCCACGTAGGAACGCTATGTGACTTGTGCATATTTTAAATGCTTATAATATTTCCCTAGTACTTTTAAAGAGAGTAAGTACCTACCTTGAAGTGCGACAGTTTCGCATTGACACACATTTAGTTCATTTACCTTTTCACTTTTTATTAGTCGCGTAGCAGATTACATTTGATGTTTTGACTAACACCTTGATGACTCATTTTTCCATGTCAACAGATCGCTTTCCTACTGCCGTATTGTAAAAACACTAATATATGGCCGAATTATGTCACAAGCTGACATATTTCGAACATAGATTGAAATAAATCACGTAAAAGGTGTTATTATGAATGTGATTTATGATCATCATTATTTTAGGCGGAGTTATAACGCCAATTAACCCGTTGTTGCTAGGGCGACAACACAAGCGACTATTGGTAAACGGCTCGTTAAACATATTGTGTAACACAGCGGCTGAACGTGGCCGGGTGCTACGGCGGCTCGTGAATTTATCGCATCGTAAACACGTAGTCTGTGACCATCCACAACGTGAAGTAGTGCAACACAATACTTGAATGAAGCCAATGAAATCACAGATCAAAGACTAAGCCCGCAGTACCGACATGTCTTAATCATCAAAGTATTTATAAGTTTAACTAATGAAATGGTTTACTGATCCATTAATGCTCATTTATTTTGCATTTAGAAATGTGCAGACTGAGGGAATGAGCCATCGCGATAAAATCATTTCACTTCCTGTTAATGTTTTTGTTTACTGAGATATGACTTATATAAATTGTTCGCAGAATGACTGTGTACAGTTCCCCATTTTTCGGAATGGGAATCTCGTTCAGTTTATTTCTGATCAAAAGTAAACATTTATTTATAGGAGCTATAAATAGCGAGCTCTGTATTTGTATCTTGGTATTAATCCTTATCAAAATAAATTACTTCATATTCAAGACTGTTTCAATACCTTTATAGAACTTTTTGAATTATTCAATTCTGACATTCCATTCGAAAGATATCAGGAGTTTAAAAGTAGTAGAAAAAACTTGCGTGGTCGCCGCTCACTCTGCTCAGCTGGCTAGGCATCACCTAATACGATGTAGGCGTCACTGGAGTACGGGCCGTTCGGGAGGGGAATATTCAAACTTTGTTTATAATTTTTTTTTTAGTTCATCATCATTCATCATTTCATCTAAACTAATATTATAAAGAGGAAAGATTTGATTGTTTGTTTGTTTGCATTGAATAGGCTCCGAAACTACTGAACCGATTTGAAAAATTCTTTCACTGTTGGGAAAAAATAATATCTGTGGTGTGAAATTCTGTATGGTGTCCATACAGAATTTCACACCACAGAGAATTTTTTTGGTTCTGTATGGTGTCGGACGTAAAGAATAGCACCATTCCATATCTTCCCGTGGGTGTCGTAAGAGGCGACTAAGTGACTTGCCAGAGAATGGGCAGCAGCGTTCTGTGGGCTTTTGTAACAACTGTACTGTGATCGCCAACCCGCCTGCCAAGCGTGGCGATTATGTCAAAACCCCCCTTATGTCAATGGCGACACTTGGGGGAGGTCTATGTCCTGCAGTGGATGTCTTTTGGCTGAAATGATGAATGATGATGAACTAAAAAAAATAATTATAAACAAAGTTTGAATATTCCCCTCCCGTACGGCCCGTACCCTAGTGACGCCTACATCGTATTAGGTGATGCCTAGCCAGCTGAGCAGGGTGAGCTGTGCTAATGATGTGTTCTGCAAAGTCGTAATACATTATTTTATTCTATCATCAATAGTTTTCGCAGCGCACGCGATGTAAAGAATATTTTAGGTAATTTTTAAACACCTTGGGTTACATAATTGCAGTTTTAGTAAGGATCCCTAATTTTTTTGAAAATATAATATAGCCTATGTCACCCGCGGATAGTGTAGCTTCCCAACAGTGAAACAATTTTTCAAATCGGTTCAGTAGTTTCGGAGCCTATTCAATGCAAACAAACAAACAAACTATCAAATCTTTCCTCTTTATAATATTATTAGTTTAGATGAAATGATGAATGATGATGAACTAAAAAAAAAAATTATAAACAAAGTTTGAATATTCCCCTCCCGTACGACCCGTACCCTAGTGACGCCTACATCGTATTAGGTGATGCCTAGCCAGCTGAGCAGGGTGAGCGGCGACCACGCAACTTTTTTCTACTACTTACATTTTTAAACTCCTGATATCTTTCGAATGGAATGTCAGAATTGAATAATTCAAAAAGTTATATAAAGGTATTGAAACAGTCTTGAATATGAAGTAATTTATTTTGATAAGGATTAATACCAAGATACAAATACAGAGCCTTTTCTAACGGCGGCATTAAAATATATTTTTTTAAATAAAAGAACACTTATTGTGCCATAAATATAATAGTTAGACATATGCTGTCGCGAGACTTTTTGTAAATAATGATGTGTTCTGCAAAGTCGTAATACATTATTTTATTCTATCATCAATAGTTTTCGCAGCGCACGCGATGTAAAGAATATTTTAGGTAATTTTTAAACACCTTGGGTTACATAATTGCGTTTTAGTAAGGATCCCTAATTTTTTTGAAAATATAATATAGCCTATGTCACCCGCGGATAGTGTAGCTTCCCAACAGTGAAAGAATTTTTCAAATCGGTTCAGTAGTTTCGGAGCCTATTCAATGCAAACAAACAAACAAACAAACAATCAAATCTTTCCTCTTTATAATATTATTATTTCCTTTATTCATTTTGACATCTTACTTATTACATTTTTAAATATTTCTTAAAAAAACAAAGAAAAAAAAAACATTTAAAAATATAAAAAATAGGTATTTCCGCCGGTGTCAGGAGCAGGGTCCAAGCTACCGGTGGTTAGGGCTGCAGAGACAGGAACCTCCTCACAATGCGGGCCGTATCGAGGAGTACTGCCTTCTGAATCTGGCTCTTGATCCAACTGCCAAGTGAGAGCTTCGACAGATGTTCGTCGAGGCTCTTGGCCATAAGGCCATTGGCCGTTACGACAATCGGCACAATGATAGCCGAGTCCACATTCCACATATCGACAACCTCGTGAGCCAAGTCGAGATATTTTATCAGTTTCTCTTTCTCAGCTTTCACGAGGTTTTCGTCATGCGGGATGGTAACATCGACTATCATTACGCGGCGCGCTGATCGGTCTATCACCACTATGTCAGGCTTATTGGCAACAATAGTCCTGTCAGTAATGATAGGCCGATCCCAGTACAGCGTGACATGGTCTTTCTCGAGAACTGGGTCGGGCACATACTTGTAGTACGGTACCTCAGATTCCACAAGTTCATATTTCAAGGCAAGTTGCTGGTGAATAATCCTGGCTACTTGGTTGTGCCTGTGCAAGTACTCGCCGTTAGCCAGACGAGAACAACCAGAAATAATATGTCTGATGGACTCACCCGGACGATGGCATGCCCGACACACGTCCACCGTCCCGTCCTTCATAATATGTTTCCGGTAGTTGTTCGTCAGCATAACTTCGTCCATAATCGCACAGACAAAACCCTCAGTTTCCCCAAAGAGGTCGCTGAATCGTAGCCAGGACACGGACGCTAGAAAATCTACGTCGGGCCCATGAAGAGCCTGGTAGAAGCGACCGTGAAGCACCTTGCCTTGCCATACTTCCTTGCGGTCATCGGTAGTAAGTACGACAGGTTTGCGCCAGTTCTCTTTAGCCATGGACAGCGGGGTGAGTCCCTTGTCCACTGCGACCACATCTCGGTGCATACCCACCTCGGTTTTCAAAAAATATTCTCTGAGGCTGCACACCTCGCGGTTGTGGAGGGTCTTCGCGTTTAAAAAGCCTCGACCCCCGCACTTCCGCGGGATGTACAGTCTCATCACCGATGATCGTGGGTGATGCATCCGGTTTGCGGTCAGCAATGTACGAACTCTCCTATCCAGGGCGTCCAGTTCGGTCTGAGTCCATTTGAGTATGCCGAAAGAGTACATTAAAACCGGCATGACCCAACCGTTGAAGGCGCGCACCTTGTTCCCGCCCGAAAGAAGGCTATTTAGTACCTTCTTCAGGCGACCAAAGAAGCGCTCCCTCAACGATTGCTTCATGTCAGCTACATTAATGCCTAACGCTTCCGACATACCCAAATACTTATAACTTTCGGATGAGGAGAGAGATCTGAGGTGTATGGAATCCGAGAGTTGGATTCCCTCGGATTCCATAATCTCTCCTCGCTTTACATACATGACTGCACATTTGTCCACACCAAATTCCATTCTGATGGCGCTACTAAAAGTTTCAGTTACTTTTAGTAGCTTCATCAGATGCAATTTGTTAGGGGCAAAGAGTTTCAGATCATCCATGTAAAGAAGGTGAGATATGACCTGACCACCTCTCCTCAACCGGTAGCCTAGACCTGAATCCTCCAGCAATGTGCTTAGAGGATTCAGGGCCAGACAGAACCAAAGAGGACTCAAACTGTCGCCCTGAAATATTCCCCGTTTAATCCATACAGGCTCATCGTTCCCCTGGATCTGTCGACATCCTGGATATCGAAGGACCGTCCTCCATTGCCCCATACACGACGCAAGAAAGGTGCGTAGAGTTGCATCAATCTTGTACAACTCCAGCACCCTCATGAGCCATGTATGTGGCACAGAGTCGTAGGCCTTCTTGTAATCTATCCAACATGTCGACAGATCCTTGCGGGATCGACGAACCTGTTGGCTAATGGCCATGTCGATGAGGAGTAGCTCCTTAGTACCACGGGACCCGTTCCTACATCCATTCTGAGAGGCCGACATAATAGAATTACTGTCAATGTGTTTGTTAATTTTCTCTCTCAAAATGGATGTAAGAAGTTTATAGACCGTCGATAAACACGTGATCGGTCTATAATTCTTGGGTTCCGCAGGACTACCTGACTTATGAAGCAGGTGGGTAACACCCGTTGTAAGAAACTCTGGTAGCGACCCAGACTCTAAGCATGATTGGAATTGAGATGCCAGGCGAGTGTGTGAACTACTTAGCCATTTGAGCCAGAAGTTGTGCAGTCCGTCCGGTCCCGGAGATTTCCAGTTCGGTAACGGACGAACTGCTCTGGCAACATCTAACGGTGTTATTAAAATTTCTTCCATTTCTGGGATGGATTCACACACTCGCTCGACATCTCGCATCCAGTCAGCCTCCGTATGACAGACAGGCATCGACCACATGCTGCGCCAGAATGAACTCGTGGCAGCATCATCTGGGCGGCACACGTCCGTCACACTTTGTTCGGGTCGCTCCCAAGTTCTGTATACCCACCTCTCATCACTCTGGAACATGCGATTCTGCGAGTACCGATCAACACGCTTCTTATACCGCCGAATACGGTTCGCCCATGCATAAACTTTCTGCTTCAGGAAGTCGATGCGCTCTGTGACTTGGGACATGTATTCTTGAGGGCTGATTCCTGTCCCCAAGAATGCCCGCCTCACAAAGCGCATCACACGTGGGCGTGTATTGCCCTCCCTGAAGCAGTATAGTTTGCCAATGAGTACCCTGGCCTCGTCGATACGGCACTCGATCCTGCGTTGCCAGGCTGGTACGGCTGGTTTTGGTCGAGTAGCTACGTCAAAATTTGGAAATTTGACGTTAGCTAAACGACAAGCCGCTACAGCCCCACAATACAGTATCGAGTGCGTATCAACGAGGTCCTCGCTACTCTCAAAAATATTCTTGAGTTGCGAGTCCAAGGCACACACCAGCGCCCTATTTTTCTTATGCATGGGTAACCGCGGTAATCGGGGCCTAAGTTGGGCAGGAGTGGATCGATACTCGTGAAGCGCATCTTCCAAAGCGCTCCTCAAACGTTCGTTGCACTGGCTACTTACCGTGGCAACCCTATCATCCTCTTCTACAGCATCGAGATTGGACCGCGGTGGTATTGCGTCAATATTTGACGCTTGCACCGCGGTTTGCGCCGGAGTCAAGTCGATGTGGTTGCTCGGTACCTCTGAGCGCAGCCTATCAAGCGCGGCGTCGTCCAACATGTGATTGCGTTGGATGACTCGCACCTGATCCGACAGTCGTTGGGCCGAGACGTTGACGGTTGGTTCAAGAGTCTGAAAAAGAGACAGCATCCTAACACGGTACGCAGTGAGGTTAGTTCCCCCCTCTGTAGACCCGTAATATGCGCGCATGACATTCTCGTTTATAGACTGAGTCCATCTCATGCGCTGCACACAACCACCGGCAGCGGGGACCCGGCTCGGGGCCGGTTGGCCCCTAGGTCCTAAGCTTGATGGTGGCCGGCCTCGCCCCGGCCGACGTACAGGTGTTGGCGACGTCGGCGGGGAGAAATATTCGTCGCTGGAGCTCGACGCGACTGCCGCTGCCGGTGACACAGGTGATCCGGGGTCCGGCGGCGGCGAGGCGGAGCTCAGCGACGACTCCGGGGGTGGAAGACGTGCGCGTTGTGACGCAGCTCTCGTTATCATTTTCTGATCCGTTTTAATTCATCCATAATTTTCTTGTATGTCTATGACATCTGTCATTTGTCTGCTCTAGTTTTGATCTTTGATCCATGTTTCAATAAATAATATATGTAGGTTTTTAAATAATTTTCTGATTAGTGATGGAACTGGTAAATACCTTCTATAAAAACAGCTGCAGAATGGTAGCAAAAAAAATTAATATTTGAAAAAGATTTATGGAGAATTTACGAATGACACCTGACAGCTAGAGTTGCCACTATTATTATTATATATATTATATTATATATTATAAGTTTAGATCAAAAGTAAACATTTATTTATAGGAGCTATAAATAGCGAGCTTATTCTTACTCTCATAAGACTGACAGTTAGTTACGTCCGGCATCGAGAAAGAGTCAGAACAGTAAACATAATGAGAGCACTCATCAAGGTGACTTCAGGTTTATGCTTCAGTATCAAGTTACGAGCCTTCAACAACAACATTTTTGTTTGATTTATGTTCATCATCATCATTTCAGCCCAAAAGACGTCCACTGCTGGATATAGGCCTCCCTCAAGTGTCACCAAATTGACATTTTTGGGGGTTTTGCCATAATCACCACGCTTGGCAGGCGGGTTGGCGATCAAAGTACGGTTGTTACAAAAGCACAGAGAACGCTGCTGCCCATTCTCTGGTAAGTCCCTTAGTCGCCTCTTACGACACCCACGGGAAGATATGGGATGGTGCTATTCTTTACGTTCGACACTATACAGAGCCACATTAGCTGATTTATGTTCACAATCAACTAATTTCAATTTTCAAGTCTCTACGGCACATTTTGTTAAGAATCTGCCGCCTCACACCAACTTTTAACAGAACCCCTAATGATAAAGTAAACAAATTCCTTCTCATTCTGCTAATGTCTAATCTACTATTCATAATGTCAGTCTGTAACCTCATTTTGTTTAATTTGATTACATAACACCCGCAGAGTGAACATTTTATGAATGGAATCTGGTGAAGCATTTGTTTTATTTAAATATACATATTTTCTTATATTTTATAAAGACCTACATTTCGTTTAGATTATTTTCTCTAACGTGTCGGTTAACAGTTATGTAGAACAACTGAAGTCTTTGAGAATACTGCAGTCTTGCGAATACAAGAATTAGGTCGACTGTGTTTTAAAAGTGTGTCCTATTTACAAATTATGTAATTTCAGACATTATGTGTGTTAAAAAGTGTTTACATTGGGCGACTAATGTTTGAATTTTCTAACATGACTCATATTTTGTGGGAAAATTACTGCAATTTCTATGTAGCCTTTCGTCGTTGAAGTTTACTCCACGTAAGTCAAAAATAGCAACTTTACAGGAGAGTGATAATTGCATAATTATACCTATGTTCTGGTACCCATTTTATAATTCGTGTCCACTTCAAATTAATTGGCTGATTCTGCTGATCATTGACTGAAACAAAGCGTCTTCCGATTCATTGAAGCTGATGATTGCCTGAAACAACGCGTTTTTCGATGCAAGCGGCATCATAAATCAAAATGTCAAAACCCGCAAAAATTGACAGAACTCCAACGACGCTTTGTCCTTCCTATAGAATATTCATCTGAAGATAGCACCTAATATCCTGGACACTGTTAGAGTAACTACTCTCAAAACAATAGTTATAATGAATGATAGCCAAGGGTTGTTGTACGGAGCCCTCCTGTAACATTATCAGCCAGGATTAGTTACCCAGGTGTCATTGAACTGAAGAGTTAACTGACTTCCGAAACTTTAATAGTAAACAACCATTACTTTAGTAACATTGATTAAGATCAACAGTTCCGGATTTAATTAAACATAAATCGGAGTATCGGAAGTGTATATAAAGTGCTTACAATATCGTTTTACAAGTAATAATAGCATCCCACGAAGTTTGACTTTGAGGCGTGACGTATTGCGTAAACGGAAACAAATTTTATTTAGATTTTTTATAAAAATAGTCGTAAGTAGATTGATTTGTAAACTTTAGTAAAGTTTCAGCCCTCAATTTTTTTTCAGCTCGGGGCTCATTGTTTAATTGGCTTTTCCCATGGGCAACGTGCTAATTAACTAATTTTCAACACAACAGCCTTAATATTTTGGTAGGTACGCGTAATACCAAAAAATGACAAACTTGGACTGGACTGTCCCATTGCTGTAACAAGTAGGTACAGCTGTTAAATGTATGTTATTGTGTTTATTAACATTGGTCACTATAAAATGTCTAAATTGAAAACCATTTAGCCAGTTCATTATGACCAATCTCCAAGAAAAGCGCCAATGTAATCCCACGACAAGATAATCAAACGTAAACAATTAAAATTAAAAATAGTGAAACGTAAATCAATAAAATTTTCTTCGCTCATATCTGTGGAGATACGTTCAGGCTAAGAGACCTTAGAACGGACATTAGGAAGTTCATAAAAAATTTCAAATGTTTATTTTGAACAACGGCTATTTAGATTTAGTGCTCTCTTAAAGCAACAATGACCATGGGAGATATTTGTGAGACCGATAAACGCCATGCATTCCGTCGGAAGGACGCTTTATATTAGAGCCTCCTACTCCGGGATTAATGGCTGCTATTTGATCTGTGTTGCTTTGTTAAATTTTTTCATAACGCGTGTAGCGTGCCGCCCTACGCGGAAGCGTAGTAAAAGGGTCAGTCAGGCTATTTCGACACTGCAAACCACTCATAACAGTCCCATTTGAGTGTTGTTACGGCTGGAAGTGCTCAAACAATCATGATATAGCAGTGTAAATCGATTTTCAGTTTTCATTGTCTTCGTGTTTTAAATAACTTTGAAACTTGGGCAATTTTAAATAAACATAGTACAAATGACATCGCCATATTGCCCAGTAAAACATAATTTGTAATAATATTTATCTTGCAAAACCATGTCTACGTATCGTCTGGCCAGTTGGTCTTTTCTGAGAATTGTCCCAACATAAATTCGATGTAAAGTTAAAATATAATATATCTGTTGCTTAGGAAACCGATGATAACATTATTATTAACATTTTATGAATATGTTTGCAACAAAGTGTATATGTAGGATCAAAGTTCTGATTCACTAACCTTTATTTAGAAAGTCCTTCTAAGCACTTTTCTTAATGCTAACAATTTACTAAAGTATGGTTTTGACGGGGGCTTCTTAATGAAGATTAATTGACAAATTCCATTAATTTATTCTTTAAAAAAATCACTCTATTGATATCTCGAGGCCCAAAAAAGTAATAGGTTTAGACTTGAAAGTTTTTTGCCAGTAATATTTTTTCTTATCATTGCAGATAAGAACAGTCTATCATACCACTGTGCTGTGATCATGTCTCATGGTAGGTAGGTGAAGGATCTACTTGGATTAACGATGAACATAAAATATAAAGATACATGGTGAAAGGGAGGCAATAAAAGGAATTTAATATCTACGATACGAACGTTTTATTGAGTAACGTACTAAATGGCACATAAATATAAAGTGTGCACTCTTCCAGTATTTTGACCCAGGTCAAATTTTAAACGTTACTGAATTTGACCTATATAAAAGTGCTTTAGTTTGTCGTAATAGGAAGATACTAACAAACTATCAAGATTCGAATTTAAAAAAAAATTCAGGAAGAATACCACTGCATGCAAATATTGTTCTACATCATTAGATGCGTAGTCAGTGGCCCGAAAGTCTTACCAAGGAGTATCAAATTACCCAGTAATAACTGGGTTGTGGAGGTCAGAGAGGCAATCGTTCCATGTAAAATACTGGTATTCAGCTGCCTTCAGTTAGACTGGAAGCCGACCTCAACATAGTTGGGAAAAGATTAGGCAGATAATGATGATAATCACTTGAGGCGTAACATTTAAATTATTTGTACTTCCGCTTTAGGATATACGAGGACGATAGATAACAGATACATAGGTAAACCCAATAGATAACATTCTGCTTATAAAGTGTAGGTACATATATCACAAACATTTCCAGAAGCAGTAAGTCTGTGTGGTATTCTCGATGATCGAAGTGCTCACAAAAGACCCGAAATAGACGTCGATAGTGGACAGGCCGACACGCCCTCGTTCTTCAATACCGTACCAAAGGTCGCCAGTCCAGACGGTTACGTAAAAACCAAATTATACACTTTCTGGATCAACATTTTTATCGAGTTACCGTGTTACGATTTGCGTAATTCCAGATAAACAAAGTTATGATCAAAACTCAGTTTATCTTGCAACCACATAAATCGTAGTCATCATACATTATTACACTTTTTTGAAAACTTCCTCATCCAACACAACATTAACATACATACTTTTCTTTACTATTCTTCCGCAAATACATAAATCTTTATTTCGGTTAACCATCGCGCTGGAGTCATAAAAGCATACATTACTACTAATGTTACTTACCTAATGTTCCCATGAGGATTCCTAGTGTAATGCGTTTTGTAATACGAGAATCTGCTTGAAAAACAATAACCCAAATTAACCCGGAAACATCATGTCTGATTGTGCAACGCCACGACGAATGTTTCGACATCCGGGCGCTGAATGAACGCCGCCCGCCCAACGTGGCCGCCTGTTGCCAAACAACGCCACGCGGTGTCGCACGAGCCGCCCAACGCCGACGGCCGGCCTGTCGGTACACCATGCAATGCTATGTGATATAAAACCATGCTGACTCAGAGACTTATATACCTACTCTCAATACCAACGCTTTAGTTAATCATACATAGAATACATTGCAACACCTTAACTGCGCAAATGCTACTATTCTCGTTTTCTTCTGCAACGAGTGGCATTTGCAGAGCTATATGTTGGAAAGCTGTCAATACAATGCAATCGACTCGTGCCTGATTATGCAACGAAAGGAAAGTTATCTGCAACATAAATATCCAACGTTTGGTTTTACGTGGATTTCACGGCACGCTCTCCCTCGTAATACAGGATGTGAATCTGTTCGAATCCAATCGCTTTGCTATTAATAGGTTAGCTGTTGAATTTTAATTGATATAAAACTGTACAGCTACACTATCTAAGTAGTAACATGAATTTAATGTTATTATTCTTGTGTCAACTCCGTATGATATAACATTGAATTTGCAGAACAATGCATGAAAAACAAAAGACGGTTCACCAACACGGGTTGGTAATTATGATGCTTAGCACTGAATCTCCGCTACATGGTTATTCTCTCTAAACTCGCAATTCTTTGTACACGAGTAGGTACCTATAAAACATCAGTCACCACCAATAAAACAAGAAAATGAAAGAAAGTTATAAAAATGCTGTAAAACTGCAAGACAACAATATTTCCGTCGTGGCGCCAAAATATTGTTCATGCGTTTCACATTTGTTGGATTAATTTATGACAGCAAATATGCGTTATTATATTAATCAGCTGTTTTATAAAGGGGCTCAGACAATAAGATTGAGTTCTAACATTGTTTAACTTCTGTGAATCATTTGTTGGTGAAAATAACTACGGTCAATATGTCAAGTTAATTTCGGAAATTACTTTTAAAAATAACATTCTGAAACGGGTAAAGAAGTGGAAGTTTTTTAAAGAATTTTTATGCTCGGAGTGTATCTTTTAATGGTGTTAAAGTATATCTATCAAGAGGGCATTGATAAGTGTTGTAAATGTCTGCGCCGGCGCCGGCTGCGCGCGCGCCGCCACTGATACTTCATAGTGAGGCTACCGACTATGGAGGCAGCTTTATTCACAACATCCATAAAATTTATAAAGAACTTTATTTTGTTTGTAATTTTCATACACACGGTATACAGTGTGACACATAGGCATTTTTTAACGTTTCATGCGCATCATAATTAGAAAAACTGAAAGAAAATGTTTGTCGGCTATCGTCATTTCATTTCATGGAAAGAATAACATGTTCGACATTTTATTGTTTTTTCGTACGTTCAACAAACAAACGGAAGTTTAATGAAATCTACACCTACATTACTACCGCTTTGACCGTCACAGTTTTTCTTTGAACGTCAATGCTGAAAAATGAAAACAATTATTAGTCAATGAATAATTTTAACTTCTGGGAAGAATGGCGATGACATGTGTAGGATACAGGTTGTAAAATGATAATTTGACGGCGGGTTCCACAATATGCGAGCTGCGTACGCGCATAGTTGGCGCGGAGCCAGCTGCACTCGCCGGATGCCGGTAGCCTTATAGAATTCGAAACCGGCGCGTCGCTCGCGCACCTCTCCGGACTAGCTACCGCCGCGTACCGGCTGCCCAAGTGCCCATGCGCAACACCATCGCAGACATCTACCACGGCTCACATCAAAATATTGAAAAGTTGATTGCGTATACAAAACTTTTTTTTTTTGAGTTACATTTAATGCATCTTTACATAATTTGGATGCTGAGCCATTTGTCAAGCATTTTAGTTGTTTTTTTTTGTTCTAACAAAATACATCGTAAATTACGATATCAGAAGCTTTTATGAGTAGATGTTAACATTTTCATTCTTTTCATCTGCTCTTCCAGCATAAGCTACGTACTTATTTCGATGTTTCAGTTTTTTTTTTACAGATTTTATTGAAATTCTTTACATGTTTACAGTTTTATGTAAGTTTTATATTAAAATATTGAATTATTTTTAAGAAAGTTTAGGTAAATGACCATGTAATAATAGGTCAGGTGCAGCTGTGTTCGTTGAAATATTTTGTTTCATTTACTGACTCATTTGCGTGTAGTTTTGCGGCCACATATTGTTTCGGACTGTTTTACGTTATAAAGGTACACACTTGTTTATAGATATAACGTACTTCATTCAAAAACATCCTTTAGTCACCAATTCATTGTCCATCCATTTCTAAGAATTGACATGATTGAAATTAGTAGTAATCAGATGACATCATACATACCACTTACATTATTTATGGAAATCCGACGAAATTTTAAAATAGTGAGCACTAAACGTAGATCAGTCAAGTATTCATGAAACATGACATGATTACAAATACCGGTCGAATCAATTCACCAATTTAAACCGCACTTTGTGAAAATGCGGCGCAAATTTTAAATTGGCTAGAACGTATTTACTCGTGCAGTGAAAATGTGTCATTCGCGGACGGATGTCCACTACTCTCTGCCAGAGCGCCGACAGCCGTATCTGGCACTGCAGCATGCTTTATTATGAAGAGAAACATGCTCGAATTATAACTGCAATATATCTTTCAGTCATGTGCATATGAACCTTGCAGGCCAAGGTTTAGTACACTGATGGACGAACGAGGTTGTTCCCACTGAAAGTGCAATTGATTGATTGATTTACACATTCTGAAGAATGCCACAGTACTTGCTTTGTGACAGATATTAATAAGTAGAAGTGGCTAACCCTGAAATGTACAGGATGTGCAACTTTGTTTCTCCTTAGTTTAGTCTTATTTCCTTTAAATGCTTCGTAGTGTTAGTCAGAGTATCAATTTTCGAAAACACCTAATTTTAACAGTCGTTTATCCAAGGTTGGTAGTTGTTGCATTCTTATAAAACGGTGTGCAAATAAGCTCAAGGAAGTTGGTTTTTTACGAACCATTTCAATAAAAAGGTGAATAAAAACTGTGAAGATTTTAGATGTCAATGACACTACGAGATGTTGTGGAACTTTTTAATGCTGTTTGGCCGGCAGAGGCCGAAGAGTGGTGAAACCCATCTGTTGGTGTTGGCTTACAGATAATTAGCGCGGAGAGCGACAGCTGCCGGTAACCGTCCTCTCAAGACCACTTGACAATGCCGTCCAGTTCGGGATCCAGCGGAAAAACGTTAATGACTCATTAGTTACTACATCATTACCTGTATTCTTTAGAATATTCGGTAAAGGTCAACAACGTAAATAACAAAAACTCAAGCCTAAAACGGGAGCTAGTCGACCTTCATAAGGAATACCTAAATGTGGTCACTGAACGGGATCAACTAAGGGTGGTCACGGATGGGTTCAACACCTGTAGCAACTTATATGAGGAGGCTTTGTGTAAAATTAGGGACCTAGAGGATGAATTAATTCATGCTAATGTTAAACTTTCAAATTTAAAAAAGGAAAAGGCTCATTCCCAGGCTGTAGAAACTGACCATTTGTACAATGAATTAGTAAATTCAAATAACCCTCATTCCATTGTTACAATAGACCTAACAGAGGACTCCTTATTGAAATCAAATTACCACCATAAAGTTAGTAATAACAAAATTAAGAAGTATGCAAAATTAAATAAAATTATTAAAAAAATCAATAAATACAAGAAACAACAAAAACACTATTCCAAAAATATTCAATTAAGGAAAGAACGTGTTTCTCTTGTTAATAAATTAAATAACTATCAGATTAAATTGGAAGATAGTATCAATATTTATGAAATAGACACTCAGCGCTTAGAATCAGAAATACAGACTTTAAATAGGTCACTAAAATCTTTATTTGTTAAATATGAAAGCTCTAAAAATCAAATTAAAGAGCATATTCTTGCTACAAATGAGTTGGTAGACAAAGTGGACTTGCTAACTCTCAGCAACGCTCAGTGTATCTGTCAGAGGGAATCCAGTCTTGATGCCCTCCAGCCTGATGCAACGGAGGACCCGTCCCTAGCTGTGAGTGCTCAGGCCTATATCAACAGCCAAGATACAATACCTGACATGATACATCATGATTCACATGTAGCACAGCCTGAGATTGGTCGTTTTGTACTTCCTAACAGTCATGAGTTATGTCATTCAGTAATGTTCTCTGATAGTATAGGTAGAGGGCTAGGTAAATTAATAAGTAACAACCTGAGTTATGCCACTCAAAATTATTGTATGCCAGGGGCATCCTACAAACAGATTATGGCATCAGTCACAAAAACTGTTTTAAACCCAAATGCCACTATCACCATATTTGTTGGTAATAGTTATAATGTTAAAAAACAAGACATCACTGACTGTGTAGCAGAGTTGTTAGAGTTAAATTGCAGTAAAATTATATTGTGTGCTTTTCCCTATTTTGAAAAATTATGTAGTCATGAGAACAATTATATACACATGCTTAATGACCATGTACATTTCTTGGTTAGTCATTATTGTGGAAAACTTATGTTTTTAGACATCAATAATTCGGTTGATAAACTTAGGTCGACGCGGGATACAGTGTATCTCCCTGTCAGATTTAGACATGAAATAGCTAGGCTATTAAGTTTTAATATTCACTCTGACATAACTAGTATGTCGATGTTTAGTTCTATAATTAACACTGCCACTATTAGTAATTTTACTAATATTGATTTTTACAATTGTTGTTCTGAGGAGGATCCATGTGTCACCGTGGAAAATTCTCAGTTAGATTATAAGTTTAGTGATAGGATTTTGCAGACTGGTGATGGCACGGGTGTCTCCGGGCTCACTCCAGATACTAACATTAATATTAATTTAAACTAGGAAGTGAGACAACAGAAGGTACGATTAACTGTATAGTGAAACCTAACAACATCAAGGTATCTTCTTGCACTCCATTAATTAAATATGACAAAGGGCCTCAGCAGAATACCTTGAAATTATTCCACCAAAATATTCAAGGTATTTCTTCAAAATTATTAGAAATTGAATTGTTTTTAGAAAAGACTAGGTTAGATGTTATTTGTTTTACTGAACATTGGCTTAAGGATTACCAAATGCTCATTAATTATGAGAACTATTCGGTGGGTAGTTGTTTTAACCGTAAATCTATGCTGCGTGGAGGTTCCCTAATATTAATCAAAAATTGTTTTAAATTTAAGCAACGTAATGACATAGTAGGTCTCTCGGTGGAACATTGCGTCGAACTGTCCTGTGTTGAGCTAGATAAGCATGTAATTGTGTGTGTGTACAGACCCCCAAACTATCAAAACTTTTCTTTATTTGAATCAATAATGGAAGATGTCCTGGCAAAACTTGCAGCTAGTAATAAATCTGCAATTATCAGTGGTGATTTCAATATCAATATTTTGGAAGAAAATTCGAATAGCAGCAGGTTATTAAATCTTTTTAAGTCATTTGATTTAGCCAACATTTTTAGAGAACCTACTAGAGTCACTCCATCGTCTGCTACTTGTATTGATAATGTTTTCTGCAATTGTGATTACTTAGATAAAGCCATAATAAGTTGTCTGCCTTCGGATCATAGTGGCCAAACGGTAACTTTTAGTTGTAACACACCAGTGCAAAAAGTTCAGATTAAATTTAGACCTATAACAACTAGCAAATTAAATAGATATAATAATTCCCTACAGAACAAGTTAAGTATTATGGGCCACCATTTGGACGTTAGTAATGTAAATCAGTTTTACGATCAATTCTTTTCAATAGTTCACACTGAATTCAATAAAACTTTTGAAAAGAAGATGAAAAGCATTTGCCCTAAATTTATATTTAGTGATTGGGCAACTACAGGAATAAGAAAAAGTAGGGAAAGACTATTTGAGCTGTATGGCCTTAAGCCTTTCATTAACACGGAAACTTTTAACAAATATGTTGCTAATTATTCAAAAATATTTCGAAATACTTGCAAGTTTGCTAAAGCATTGTACATTAGCAACAAGATCAAAAACGCAGAAAATAAAATAAAGACAGTTTGGAAAGTCATAAATAATGAGACTAACAGGAAAAAAATAGTTAACACTACCTATACATTAGATACAAAATATGGTCCTAAAAACTCTGATCAGGAAGTAGCTCAAGAATTTGTAAATTTCTTTACCGATATACCGTTTAAAACTACTGAGGCTCTAAATTCCTCACCTGAAGTCTCACTTGCTTTATTAAAGGCGAACGTGTCTGGCTGCTCGGCTGAATTTAAATTTAAACACATAAACCCTATGACAGTTATTAAAGCTTTCCGGCAAATAAAAATCAAACAGACCGAAGATCTATGGGGAATGTCTATCAAAGTTTGTACATCCATAGTTGAGACGATAGCACCTTACTTAGCTTTAATTTTTAATTTGTGTGTGGACCAAGGAGTTTTCCCTGATTTAATGAAATACAGTAAAGTCATCCCTCTTTTCAAATCCGGAGACAGTAAAGATACTAATAATTATAGACCTGTATCCGTGTTGCCAGTTTTTAGCAAGGTGTTTGAAAAGGTAATGCTTAATCAAATGCTCAATCATTTTAACACCAACAAAATTTTGCACGATCAACAGTATGGTTTCACCAAGGGACGTTGTACGACTGACGCCGGTGTAACCTTATTCAAGCACATATTTACAGCGTGGGAAGAGTCCCAAGACGCCATAGGAATATTTTGTGACCTCTCGAAAGCATTTGATTGTGTAAATCACGACACATTACTTTTGAAACTTGAGCATTACGGACTAGGTAAACTTGCACTTAGTTTGGTAAAATCTTATTTGAGTGAAAGGCAACAGCAAGTTCAAATAAATGGTGTTAATTCACAGGGTTTAAAAGTAAAAATGGGGGTTCCGCAAGGGTCTATATTAGGTCCTTTCCTCTTTCTAGTATATATTAACGATCTACCCTATTTATTAAAAAATCAACCTCAAAATATGGTGTTATTTGCTGATGATACTTCCTTAATTTTTAAGATAAATAGACGGGCCCAAAATCTAGATAACGTTAACAATGCCCTACTTCAGGTCCATAATTGGTTCACAGCAAACAATTTAGTATTAAATGAAAAAAAAACTAAATGCATAAGATTTTCATTACCAAATGTTAAAAGTAGTGATTGTAATATAATATTGAATAATGAGAAACTAGAATTTGTCGATAATACAGTGTTCCTGGGGATTACGCTTGATTCAAGGCTGCAGTGGGGTTCTCATTTAACATCTCTTGCGGGGCGGCTAAGTTCAGCAGCATATGCTGTTAGAAAAATCCGTCAATATACCGATGTAGATACCGCGAGATTGGTCTATTTTAGTTACTTTCACAGTATAATGTCTTACGGCATTTTGTTATGGGGACGGGCTGCAGACATCGAGTCTATTTTTATTCTGCAAAAAAGAGCCATCAGAGCCATATATAATCTCCGTAGGCGCGATTCTCTAAGGGAACTGTTTAAGGACATTAACATCATGACGGTACATTGTCAATACATTTATGAAAACATAATGTACGTAAGAAAAAATCTGCATCTTTTTGGTAAAAGAGGTGACAGACATAATTACAGTACTAGAAATAGGGACCAATTAGTTCAGCCAGGCTTCAGACTCGCTAAAGTAGACTCATCTTTCATGGGGTACTGTTTAAGATGCTATAATAAAATTCCACAAAGTATTCTTGAACTGAGTGAGATGAAATTTAAAACATGCATTAAACGCACACTATGTAAGCAAGCTTATTACAAATTGGACGATTATATCGCTGATAATAATGCTTGGCTCAATGCCGGTCCTGCTCCACAAGGACAGGGGCGCATGAATTGATAGCATTAAATAGTATTGTTGGAGCTGCTGAAGATTGTATAAACTAACTTTGCATTGTATAAATTCAATTAATTTAGTATTGTATAGTCGCACAGCCCATATTGTGTGAGCACTATGTACTAGAAAGCTATCATTTACTGGAAACCTACGTCTTTTATTGACTTCAATGTGCCCTGGCGGTTAAGAGTATGTCATGCTCACTTAAATGTCACGCTGATGGTGGCGCGTGTGTCGGGTCATTTAGTTCCCTTCAAAATGGTTGAGTTGAATGATGGCTGATCCATGCGTGATGTTCGTGAACGGGCGCTGTCAGTTGTGCCTGGTCATCTCTTAGTTGCCTCGGCTTATTTCGAACTATTTATTTTATTTTTGAATTGTCTTTTTTTTGTTTTTACTGTGGACACTTTTAACGTGCACGTCTTGCTACATCGTTCTCACATAATTTACCATCTCAACATGAATGATGTAACCAAGATTTTTGTAACAAGCTATTAATTTAAAAGAGTGTCCATGGAGTTTCTTGCCCATTCTTCTCCATAGAGATCTACGCTTTGGAATGGGCAACTACAGTACTTTCACAGTTATTATGTCTAGTGACTGGGACTGTAGCTTAATATGTTATTGTTGTTTGACTATTCAAAAGTGCCTGTAACTGGCCTACTTGAAATAAATGATTTTGATTTGATTTGATTTGATTTGATTTGAAAGCATACATAATGCTGATTTATTTTCGTACCCACTACGAGCTTTTGGCATTAGGAAGTTTTCCATCCCTCAAACAAAGATTGAGTCGGAATCGAGTAACCATAAACATGCAAAAACGTTAGTGCAACATAGATTATGACACAATTCCTACCTACCAACGAATCAGAATCCAAATTACAACCATACATCAAATCCGAGCTGATCGATCTTGAGCGCCTGGCCTCAGACATTCCGACCCGTGTACGTATCCTTATCCCGACTCCAAATTCCCTAAATAAATGTACACTGACGTGTAAATCCCTTATTGTTTACAAATAGTATGTGTGTAGTACACGTTATCACGGGCCGTGTCGCTCGGCCTTCCTCGAGGCCGCGCCTGACCTGGATTTCGCCACGCGGCGCCCGCGCATGACTCATTGTTTTGGTGCGCCTGCGCCGGTACCACCTCGCGTATTGTGTTACGCTTCACTATTATACGACTCGTAGTTTAGGGTTATGCTATAAAAATAGAGCACGGAAAGAATTTTGTTTTATACGATCGATAAAATAAATGAGAATATTGAACAGCTTTGATTTGTTATGCACGAAGATATAATATTCAATTTTTGTTACCGGTTTCTAGGTTAGCACAAACATTCGTTATTCATTGTTATTTCAAAATTATACAAGCACATTATGTCTGCACATTGATTTTATATGTTACGGGAAAAATTGCGGGAGATCTACTTCAGGAGGTTTATTGGTTCAATAGGTTCAATAGCTAACGGAACAACATCAACTAAATTAAGTTTTTAATTAGCTGATGTATGTGAATAAAATAAAATAATCTTGGCAGACAGACAGCAGAAGTTACCTTCTAATCAATGGCGGAACAGTTAAATACTAACCTGCTCATGGATAAGATACTCAAAGAAACCTCCCTGAATTCAATAAGGCCCTAGTAGCATGACACGAAGAGGAGGGTGTTGACCTCACGTGGGAAAACGATGTCATAACGAAAAGTTTTCCAACAATCCCGTATTCTAAATCGTACTCACGTTTAGCTGACAACTTACTACTAAGGAGTTCGTATACTCCAGCCCGCAGGGCATTACCCAGCACAGTTCACTAACTTGGGCATAGATGACAAACCTTTGACGGTAATGATAAGATAAAGCGGGATAAAAAAGTTTGATTAAAGTGATCATAAACTCGCTTCAAGTTTTTCACAAGATTCGCAAATAATAGATTAAGATAAAAATTCTTTTAAGAAGAAAAAGTCTGACCCAGAAAAGTGTCGCCGACTTTTAATAACAGTAGGTACTTTCCAACAATATTTTGCCAAATGTTAGCAATTTGTATCACAGGGGATTTATGTCTTAAAAGATTAAGAAATTCTTCCAGCTCATATATTTATTTCTATGAACAAATGGAACTGTTAAACGTTTTGGATTTGTGGAATATTACTAGTGTAAATTAGCTTGTTTTTCAATTCATCTCGAGTCATTACGAATAAAGAAACCTATTTAGTCATGCATTTCAATCAGTCAACAATGCATTCGGATGATTCAGCATTCATGTCTGGAAAACATGCTTTTAATGGTTAGATCGCCGTTTTTACTGTGTTTATTTATGTGTACTCCTGATCTATCAATCATTCAGATAGCAAATAACAAAATAACGAACGATTCAACGAACTTTTGCCCGCTTTCTCCGCTAAGCTTTTACCCCATAACTGAGTAAAGGTATACCACCGCGCCATACATATAGATAATTCATTCAGTGATCTATCAAATTGTAATAAAACAGCCGCCAAGCCTAGCTACATTAAAATAGATTTCATTCCTGACTTTTTCTTCTAGTGATCTTAAGAAAATAAAGCAGATGTCACAATAATTAATTTCAGATCAGTGACTAGTGCATGTACCTGCAATTCTGCGTCCATATGACCACATAAGTTTTCGTGGACGAAATTCTTTCAATGCATCAGAGGAAATATGATGGCCTCTAAATAAAACAAATAGGTAATTTATTCCTACGCAAAAGTAACCAAAACAATTCACGTGCACGTCCAAAGTATTTTTACGATCGTTCACGAGCTCATACAAATGGGGTGTGAAACTACAGAATTACCGTGTTTGCACACGAAAGTGACAACATTAGCTGATTTAGCTTAATCGATGGCAATAATTGTATAAGCTTTATGTATGCATAACTGTGGGCACTGGTCTAAATGAATAAATTACACAATTATTGGGATTATTGTAGCACGACCACATAGGCTAATGCTGTCGCTGGACGATGCAGTAGGCCGTTCGCTCTGTTTCTGGCTCTAGCAAACGGCAGTTCTTCTGAGCGACAGAAAAGGGGAGGGGCATGGAAAAGTGCGGCTCGTGAGAGTGGCTACTGCGAACTTTGGTCTATGATTGCAAACGACCTCTGACTTTCACGCTTCGTGGGTAAATACCAATATAAAATAACACCAACGTTGTATACTTAGTTCACAATAAACATTTTGACTTTGACCTTGACTTTAACTTTAAACTGAAATGTCTTACATACATACATAACATCACGCCTCTAATCCCTGAAGCGTTAGGCAAAGGTGTACTTATGTATACCCGGGTCACTAATGTTTCACCAAAACTCCTTTTACAATTTTTTTGTTTACAACCATATACTATTTATTTCACAAACAACTTTACTTATTCCTTAAATGTTTTATTTTATTATCAGTCACTTTACTTACATTAATTTGGCAAATGCAAATGTTAGTAAAATCTCTTTACAAATGTTTCACATGATAATTAATCACTTATACATTTTTCATTTATTATTTTGATGCATTTGTCAAAATCACGTTTAACCTAGATATATATCATTTTATAATAAATCTTCTAAACCAGTTACAAAGTGATCTTTAGGGTACGTATTAAAGTATCTAAGATTAAAAGTTTTACATACCTGTGTCCGTACCATGACGCTTAAAACATTATCGTTCCATTCCTATTCCAGAGTGGGAAAGAGATGGAGCTAGACGACCTGTATAGCTCCGTCTCTTTTTCACTCTGGAATAGGAATGGAACAATAATGTTTTAAGACGTCATGGTACAGACGCTGATGGCTGACATACCTAATGGTTTAAAATATCTATGGTTATAATGTCAAAGTTCAAAATGCCTCCGATAACATGGTGCTGCTGGTTGATTACATGGCGGGGAAGCACTGTACATTTTGTGACGGCGTGTTTGGTTAGGCGTAATATCGGGCGAGCCTATTGCCAACAATCGTGCACAAATCCAGACTCCGTGGCTGTACTGAGAAATTCACGATGGAAAAACCCAATAGCACGTTGCTAGACCCGGGAATCGAACCCAGGACCCCACAGCTCAGCAGTCACGCTTGTGACCACCAGACCAACCTGGCAGTCTTACAAATGTCATGCCAAAATTGGTAAGAAGGTAGTATTTTTCCGGACCCTGTTCTAAGAATTCCATTATTGCTTTAATCATTTCCTCATTGGCTCAATATTATCCTTTGATTTGCAGAGGGTTATTAATCCTGCTTATCCAGAACTTCTACTATTAAATAGGTAATAAGGGAAAGGAAAAATATTTTGTAATATTACTACACGTGCCGTGATTCCACGTGCAAGACTACCTTTGATTCTAGAATTAATTCATATTGCCTGTGCATTCGAGGAGCTTCTCCGTATAAGAAATTTCCTAGACTCATGAACTTTTAAATTGGAAAACGGAGCTTGCTGAATCATCCATATCGTCAGCATGTTACGCCCTCAGGAGCCTTAGAGATGAATTGAACATAAAAAGTTTAAGGCTGTTATTGTGCATATTAGTGTATATTATGCGCTGTTCGATTCAAAGATAAGGTATAGTATCGTGCTCTGGGGAAATAGTTACTAATAAAACTGGCAGAGAGCGTTCATCTAACAGAAACGAGCCATAAGGACAATAGTCAGAATTGCACAACGTGTCTCATGCAGAGATTACTTAAAAAAATTGGGTATATTGACAGTAGGTACCTAGCCTATATGTATTGGTCCTCTTAAGTAATTTTGCCAAGTAGCTACATGAGTTCGAATCTCAAGAAGAACGTGAGATTAGAGAGAGCACACGTAGAAAAATTTGTAAGCATTTGTCTACTATATTAAATTTCGGTGTAAGTTAAATTTAGGTTTATATGTATAGCACCTAAATTTAATATAGTAGAACATTTCTAGAAGTACCGAGCTATAGAGATATTTAATAAGTTGCCTTCTGAGCTAAAGTTGCCAACCACTAAAAAAAAATTAAGTATTTTTATTTGGAACGAATGTCACACACAATAATAAATGAATAATAAATGAATGAATCATTTGAATTATACAATAATTTAGAATCTTTCGACATTTTTAAAACTATTTGACATTATACTTAAAATGTTTGATATTATTTTTAAAACGTTTACACTATACCTGAATTTTACTTGGAATGACAATTCATAATTTATAGTTCTGTATCTGAAGTAAATTGCACGTGTGTATATACAATACAATGTAAATTGTAATATGAATAAATGAAATGAAATGACTTAGCTTGTGCAACCTTAAAAGGTTTATTCATAGTACAGAACTGATCTTTGAGTTAAGCTCATCTTTCTGCATAAATTTATTATATTGCTGTAAGTGTAATATTCTGCTTGGTGTACATTACAGACTTGAACTTTTGAGAATTAACACCAATTAAACTAGATTTCCTCGTCGGTCTAGTCGCCATCGCGAATGCTGACCGGGTCATGCAATTTATTATTGGGTTTTTCGATTAGAAATTTGTCAGTAGCAGTCACGGAGTCTGGATTTTTAGTCGGTTGATGGCAATAGCCTCGCCTCCTATTACATGGGGCTTAAACATAACTGGAATAATGTGGGTGCATCTACTAATAGATACGCAACAGCCTAACCTTACAAGGCTAACAGGCTTGATGATACGTTATGTTAGTATTAACAGGTTGTAATGAGTAGTTGTTCTAATTGTTTAGTGATAATAAGTCAGGTTGGCCAACAGTCGGTTCATTTTAAAGTTAAAGCTCGTGAACACTTACTTAAGAAGCTGGCAGAATCATCTCATAATTAAATTGTTGTTGGTTTGTCTCTCTCTTGACTTTTTGTTTATATGTATGTATTTATCGTTATATTATATTTGTAATTTTTGTTTTCATACCATTTGTTATGCTGCACCTACTATTTTTTCTCTCTGCATCACCCTAAGGTAGACTGGTAGAAAATGCCCAAGGCATTAAGTCCGCCTTTTGTACAGTGTTTTTTATACTTGTGCATAAAGTTTTAATAAATAAATAAAGGTCCGGTAAATAGCTTTGTTAGTGATCTGTCATCACGCGGCGCTAACCAGCACGTACTTCTGCGACGACCTCTTAACTTCTAATTTTCATACCGTTTGTCATTTCGTTGAACTATTCCCGGGAAGTTTATGACCAAAGGAAACGCGTTGATTGGCTGTCTGTACGGACGTGACTGCGGCGGGCCATTACACCATCGTAAAACAATGCTCTAATATCAATGATACAACTCGTAAATGATCGCATACAATTATTATAGACGTAAAATTTGTTTGTTTGGCACGCGGTAAACCATAAATTCTTTCTTTATTTGCCAATATATTACTCTTTCTGATGGGTATCTTTCTGATGGGTTCTGATGGGTATGACGACAAGAGGGCAGATATTTATTGGATTTCATTTTCACAATTTATTTTAACCACGTGTATCATAATCATGCTAGGTTAGCAACATATATAGAACATTTAATATGTTCAAGAGTGAGAATATTTTAATAAATAGGTGAACTATTATAGGCAAAATCGGTTGCTAGGCAACCGCCTACTTAGTCCCGTCGTTAAATTTTTGCTCTTTCAGCTCTCCTTCATCTAACATGGCATGGTTCGATGATGATCAATAATACTCGTACAACTCGTATTTCATTCATTCTGTGAAAATAATATTATATTTAATATCATTTGACGCCGTCGCACACGTAAGCGTAAAAAGCTTTTCATTCATTAAACATTTCGTGAATGTGTTCTACAAAAGACGTCCTTAACGACCTTAGTATTTGCTCAAGGTAAACTTAAACATCTCTTTACAAAATACAAGCGTTAGTCTCCAAGTTGTTAAGGACAAAAATACACTCACAGTACCCAAGCGAAGAATAGTTACCTAAATAAAATAGTCGCCAAGGAGATCGTGCCAATTAACTGGTTACATCACCGGAGTACTTTATATTCCTTTAAGTATGTGTGTTTGTAGTGCACACGGATTTATTTAGGCTATTCATATAGAATAAATACGCGGGTATTTAAATAATCATTAAATGGATCACACTGCATTCCTTAAATTCCACGTGAGGAGATATTAATACGGTCCTGAAAGCCGACGTTGATTAATTCGTATGAAAATATACGTAGGATAGTTTGATTTTCATAAAGTATGACTAATTTAATGACATCCTGATTTAGGATCTGTCTGGCCTTCATATAGAAGTTCAACCCTAAAGTGTAGGTAGAGAAGTCTTTTGTTCCAATCCACCACCATACCACCATATAAATCCTTGCGTTTTGTATTAATCTTTTAGGTACAGTTATACATAACTAGCTGTCCGGCGCAACTTCGTTTGCGTCACATTTTCCCCGTTTTCGCAACATTTTTCCTTGCTGCTCCCCTCCTATTGGTTGTGATGATATATAGCCTATAGCCTTCCTCGATAAATGGGCTATATACCACTGAAAGAATTTTTCAAATCGGACCATTCGTTTCGGAGCCTATTCAATGCAAACAAACAAACAATCAAATCTTTCCTCTTTATAATATTAGTTTAGATGAATTTCAACGTCACAACGTAGCCGCTAAATTTGGAACAATATCTAATTTTAGCCAATTCTTTTTATTTCCTTAAATAAAATCTATTGTTTACAATACGTCTCAAACCTCCACTTACTTCCCACTTCCTTTCCTTACGACAAAAGGGAAGCTTATTTACTGAATGCTCTTTATTAGGATGTCTTTCACGGAGGTGAATGAACATCGGGAATGAAATTTTCCGCCACGCGTGCCTGTTTTAAGTTAACGAAACTACTCGTCAGTAGCCACAATGTTTACTTTTTAAACTTTACACTTTATGTCGTAATAAATGACATGAACACGTGTCGCAGTTCAGGAGTACAAAGGAAACTTTTTAACAGTGGTGTAGTTCGTTTGAAAGTTTACAGTGACGAGCTCGGGATTTACTGAGAATTCGTCAGTACATTGTTTACAAACGGCAGCTTAACTTTACAGATAGGATTTGAACATTTATTTGTCTGCATTTCAAAGTATGTTTAAAACCATTTTCTAGAATAAAAATGCAGTGCTACTACTGTTCCAACAAAAGCATTTTCCCGTATACAATTCTGAAATTCAGGCACTCAGACTGAAAAAAGAAACATAAGTATATTAATTTACTAATAGCATTCTGAAGTCTGTTTATGTATTTAAATGGCAAGCTTATCCTTTAATTAATCGCAGTAAACAATCTAAATGGCAAAGTAAGGAAAAATACTATGAAAATTGCTATGCAAATCATTTGGCTTACTCGTGCGGCATGAGACAATACCAGCTGTCACTAGAAGTGAAAGAAATAGCACTGTGTGTTTAAAAGTACGAATCGCGTAGGCGTTAGGTAACCTTTGAAACTAAGGTAGCAAAACAATCAGACTTAGATCATTGAAGTTAGATTAAGGAGACTGAATCTAACTGTAATGAAACTTCTTCAAAGAAGGTTCTCGAAATAAAATAATACATGGAGGAATAACGAGTTCTGAAAGTGTGTTAGCAACAAAAAATCTCTTAGTAACTTTACTTTATCTAATATTTTCACACTAACTACTAACAGTTCCAAAAAAGGTAGTTGACTAAACCTTTAGTAAAGATGTCCTACACGGGACAGTTGCGAGAGGCCGTCTGCAGGAATACAAAGGAAGTAGGGCGAAGCTGATCCTACAGGTGGGGTGCTTGACCTGCAAGTGACGAGCCGCGGCATTCCATGAGGCGCCCAACAAATTAAGACGAACAGATTAAGTTGTCGTGTGACACGGAGTATACGAAAGTGGAGTGCTTACCTACTCATTTTCTAGAAACAACTTATTGGTAATGTTTGGATCGATACAAAGGATAAATCTTACAATAAAGTAAGATGAACTCTGTTAGAATAATCTATCAGAATTCATCGTTAACTGAAAAAAATAGCTTTCTGTCATTCAGAGTTTACAAGGTATCCGAGGATAACTCTCTGTATAGAAAAGATAATGTTAAATAAGATTAAGGTGAATAAAATTTATTAATATAAATTATATTATTTCATGCCATTGAGACATAAAGTTTTCTTTTTTATGAGGTGTCTTTTTGTAAAGGCCAGTTTGAGTTTGCCTTTTACTTATTCCGTAACCGCCTACTTACTCAGTACATACGTCAAAAATGCCTTTGCCTTACACGCTGTTTATTCTGTTTCCTTTCTACTCCATGGCACGTTAGAATCCGGCAAACCACCGGAGGAACGACCCGCGGACGCCGTACGACGCGGCGCGGCGCCGCCGCTTGTCGCGTGTTCGTCGCTCGAACGTATTTCAGCGCATCTCTCGCTGTAATAAACGATTTTCTTTATTTGTAAGCTATAAAATTGAATTAATGTGACGAATTTTTCCTCCATAATGTGCTTTCCTAACATAAACACTCTTAATACGCACACATTTTTAGGGTTCCGTAACCGAATGGCAAAAAACGGAACCCTTATACATTCGTCATGTCTGTCTGTCTGTCTGTCTGTCTGTCCGTCCGTCCGTATGTCACAGCCACTTTTTTCCGAAACTATAAGAACTATACTGTTGAAACTTGGTAAGTAGATGTATTCTTTGAACCGCATTAAGATTTTCACACAAAAATAGAAAAAGAAACATAAATTTTGGGGTTCCCCATACATAGAACAGAAAACCAAAAAAAAATTTTTAATCATACCCATACGTGTGGGGTATCTATGGATAGGTCTTCAAAAATGATACTCCGGTTTCTGAAATCATTTTTTTCTAAACTGAATAGTTTGCGCTAGAGCCACTTCCAAAGTGGTAAAATGTGTGCCCCCCCCCCCCCTCTAATTTCTAAAGTAAGAGTAGGAAAATTCTGAAAATATTTAGGATTGTAGAACGTAAAAAAAACTATCTACAAAAATTGGTTTCAATAAAATATGATTTTTAGTTTTTGAGATATGGGACTTTTCCATCAAACTGCAGAAGTAACTTTGTTTTTCATAAACATACTATCAAAAACGAATTTAGTTTTGCGGTTGAGTGGAAGTTTTCTAACTAATACTACTAACTAATGAATGACAGTTCAAAATATTGTTATTATATTGTTTGGGGCTATGGAACCCTGTGTGCGAGTAAGACTCGCACTTGGCCGGTTTTATTTTCATGAAGTGAAAATGAAGTAAAACAGAATGTGAGAGACAACTATTTCATTTCAAGTCGTAAACCTCAAATAAAAGTTATTGTTTCCAAATACGCAAAAGAAACCGCACAGTTTAGGTAGAATCGTCTGAAGAATGAATACTATTTCAGTGTTATCAGTCAATTTTTTTAGGGTTCCGTACCCAAAGGGTAAAACGGAACCCTATTAATGAGACTTCGCTGTCCGTCCGTCCGTCCGTCCGTCCGTCCGTCCGTCTGTCACCAGGCTGTATCTCATGAACCGTGATAGTTAGCTAGTTTCATTTTCACAGATTATGTATTTCTGTTGATGCTATAACAACAAATACTAAAAACAGAATACAACAAAGTGGATTTTTAGCTCGTTTTTTATAAATTATGGTACGGATCCCGTCGTGCACGAGTCCGACTCGCAAGTGGCCGGTTTTTATTTATAATGCGTTAGAATCATTTAAAGTTACACCCACTCGATACAATTTGAGACGAACAGTTTGGTATATAATTCCATAAAAAATGTAACATGAAACATTTGCAACCGATCAACAGTCATTTTGCAGTATAAAATCTAGATGTTAACCAATTAACTGACTATACCTACGAATCATTGTACCTAAATCTCAAAATAAAGTACTTACCTATCACTTGTTAAGAATTCAAACATCATTTCTAAGTAACAGCTAATCTCATTAAAATAGCTCGCTGACAAACTACTCACAAGTAGGTATTTGTAAGCAGTGTTAATGTCATTGAAATGTAAATACAGATACCTGGAAAAGTAATAATTCATAACGACGCATATGTCGCAGTGATTCAGACATTCGGTTCAAAACCGTGGGCGACGAATAATCCAATTTATTTTTACAACTTGACTTGTGATTCAATAAAAAGGCCAATATTAGCAACTTTACACGTTTCTTCTTGTTACACTTTTTATTTTAAAACATATTTTCATAAATTTTAAGCTCTTTTTGTTCAAGAAAAATCCTTACACTTCTTAAATTACGGACGTATACAAAGTTCTTTAATGCTTGTTTGACAATGTGACGCCAAATGTAGGAACATGTTCACATACGTCAAGTCTCAATTTACAAACTGAAACAAAATCCAGAAGCTGGAGGAAAAAGTACATTTGACATAAATTGCGGTTTATCAACATAAACAAGAGCTTTCGACTCGCAATATCGACGTATTATGTTGTTGCAAACAAGATCATTATCAGGCGGCACTATATCAAAGTATATTATTGCTTAGGGATAAGACCTTATCACTTTATTGTCAGCTGTTGTTTTACATTAAATCTAAACTGACCACAACAAACTGCCTAGCAAGACTATGTCGATTTAATTTTAGCCCTTAACGAGCACGAGAAATACCATTAGCAGTGTACGGTCAGCAACGGAAGTCGCTATACATATCCAAAATTATAAGACGTCTTAGTTTTAGAACGATCCATATAACAGACTGGAGTAAGAGAAATGACAATATTTTCATCAATGGTTACACAGATTCGCCAAACAATTTTACATCAGATCATACTTATCAGCACAAAACTTGGAATAATATTGATAAAGTGTTAACCGACTAACCGTACCAAACCGAAGCAAGCCATTCTTTGATGGCACATACTTGAAGAGATTCTTGTAATAGAAACACGAACATTTATTTCGTAAGAAATAGTCAACTTTGGAATTGACCCTAAAATGCGACATGGACTGTGCAAAGGAGGAAGGCGAGACTGCATGTATTTTGGGACTCGCTCTTAGAGGTAGCATTCATTATGGCAACATATACATAGTTGTAAAACTACTAAAGACTAACAGAAAAGTAAATGGAAAGTAAGACGGAAAACTTGTGAGAAAAGAGATATACGTCTATATACAAGATAACCTAAAAATCTTACGATTAAGGTTTTTAACTGCGTAATTAAGATGAATCAAAATATAAGGCTATTTAAAAATGATTAGGTAGCAGTTCCGACGTTACGTGTTTTGCTTCTCGTCCTAAGACCGTTTACGCCTTACGACATTTGTATTCATACAAATTTTCAAGTCCTTATTTTCCGAAATGACGGAACCGATTTTGATGAAACTTCATACGCATTAGCAGGATAGATAGGTCTAAAAAGTTAAAAAAATATATTTTCTCAACAATATCTCATAAAATTGTAGTTATAATTATTTTATATTTACACTTGAACGGAGCTTCGTTATTTTTAGATTCTTTGGGTCCAGTTACGATGGTCTCCAACTCATCTTGTATTATAAGTTCTGCTCATATCGCAAGCGCTTCTATAAAAATCTTTGAGCTAAAATACCGATGTATTAGAGTAGTTTTCACAAATTGTGATACAAATAGACAAACTTTAGCGTCCCATCACAATAGTCCAATACTATTAGTCCATTAGCAAATCCTAAGATCTTCAAGTCGGTCGTATTAGCAATAAATATATTTTGGCTAAATGTGTAAATAAACCTATTCGAATTGCTTACACTTATACAGGGTGTAGCGGAAATTGTATACAGGCTGACTTTGAATAAATGCGACAAAAAGAAATGGGAGCTTCAGTTACAGTAACATAGTAATTCTAAACTGTTTTTTTTACAATCTAAATCGTTAAAAAAAATTACGTGATTATCGTTTTAAAATGGTCCATTGATGTTATTATCTTTATTTAAGTACGAATTATCGGTATTCCAGCAAATAAATTAATATGCAAAATAAATAAGAAAAATTAAAGTATCAAAAATATCTCGTCCGACTCATCGCAGTGCACAATAATCGTTGTGGAGTACTCATGTTATTAAACGTTGCCGTTCATAGCGGTCATTTACCTAATTTTGCCTATTTTCTAGTGTAAGTATCGCGCGACGTTGCCAAACCTCGCATAAGCGCCAGCGCCGACATCCCTTCCCGGTGACCGCCCCGCCGCGCACCCTTCCTTCGTTCATTAGTCGTCCTAAAACGTTTGTAGGTCACGGTCGCGCGCGCATTCCGCAAATCCTACTTTACGTATTGCGAATAATTTGTATTGTTGTCTTGTGCTTGTCATAACAATGAGCTCCGGCTCATTATTTCAGTGAAGTGCGGGCTTATCTCCGAAGTGAATACGGTGATAGGTGGATAGGTTGCGGCGGACCCGTAGCATGGCCGGCACGGTCACCTGACCTAACACCGTTAGACTTTTATTTGTGGGGAGAAATAAAAAGACTCGTTTACGAACGCGAGTCCGAAACTTTAGACGAGCTAAAAAACAAAATCAGGAGTGCATTAGAAACTGTAAAATCACAAACTTTAGTATTAATAAAACTTAAGGACAATTTGCGGCGCCGTGCTCAATTGTGTTTACAAAACGGAGGTGGATACAACAATTATTAAAATACACGTAAGTGTACTGATTTGATTTATTGTAAATACCTAATAATTATTGTAAATACTGTGATTCCAACTTTTTAAATACGCCAATAATACAATAATTGATTTGTTGTTGTAACAAACATTATTCATGTTATAACTCTTACTAAAACATTGTTTTACTATTTACTTTTATTGTATTTTTGACCGTCCTAAGCCGACAAAAGTATGAAGGGAAATTTGGTCTCACAAAATTTTTATTAATCGTGCGCGCGGGAAAGAGATGCGCGGGCGGCCGGGCGGACGGGGGCGGCGCGATTCATTCATACCGAGCTGCGAGAATGTACCTAAATCGTGCCCACTACACGAAAACGGTAGAACGCGAAATTCTTTGATACTTTAATTATTTTAACGTTTTTCGTAACAATGTTAGATTATTTTTTAATTTTACATTTGATATGTTCAAATTTTTTTTGACAACACGTATTATTGAATATTTAAATTTGTCGCATCTATTCAATTTCACCCTGTATACATACTTAAGGGTGTGCTACAGACCATCAAACTGAACATGTTTCTCCATCGGACAAACATCGTAATAGCGAAAAAATTATATGCTACCCCATACAAAATTTTAATACCTAATCGACCCAATGTATGGGGCAAATGATATTTTTTTCGCTATACGATGTTAGTCCGATGGAGAAACATGTTCAGTTTGATGGTCTCTATAGCACTCCCTTAAGTATGTGTATACCCTTTCCGTTACACCCTGTATATTATCACGCCTTTAATCCCCGAAGGGTTAGGCACAGGTAACTGTATGTGTACGTCATAGTACACCCAGCCGATTGCCATCAACAAGGCTCAAATCCAGACTTCGTGACTGCTTCTGAGAAATTCCCGATGGAAAAACCCAATATCACTTTTCCAGACTCGGGAATCGAACCCAGGGGTTCAGCAGAAGCGCTTGCGGCCACTAGACCAACGATTCGAATCGAATCCAACCAACGAATCGAAATGTGTACTAAACAGTAAAAGGCTACTTTTCGGCTGCTACGGTAACGTGTGCTAAATAATTGTGGACAGTTTATCTATTTATTTTTCTAGTCTTTCAGCTTAGCGACTACTAATTGTAAACGTTTACGACATACACATGCATGGGGAATATACCTATGGCCGTATATCACGACATCAACATGACGGTAGTCACAATAACTACAAATAGACTGTCCTTGAACAGAAGTGCTGCGATTTAAAGGGAATAGCAAAATATTCTAACTATGTTGTGACGTGTATGAGGAAATCATGACGCGCGGGATACTGTTTATCTATATTCTGCATCTGGTAATATCATATTGATTAGCTATGGCTTACCAACTAAGTATAGCGTGCTCAACAAACAGTCTAAAAGCGTTAGCGATTGATAACCATGCAGCATATACCTACAACACAACAAGCAGTAGGTCCTATTGGGGCAGGTTATATTTTTAATACAACGACAAAGGAAATGGAGATGATACCACGTTGCCTGACACTAGAAATTTATTGTACTGTATCGTGGGTGCGTTTGCAAACATTTAAACTCACATTTACAAACAGTCAGACTGGAACAACTATCTGTAGGCCATACAAGTATTTGTTCCGTGTGGGGATCGAACGCACGACATGCAAGTAAACTGTGACGGCAAGGTACATATATCAAAAAGAGTTTGATGGATTGATGAGTTACGCCTACGTTAGCTCATCAATGGTTTTCAGAGTTTCAGAAGTGACCACGTATTATTAGGAAAATCCGGTGCAGCTCTGCAACTAACATTGACTGACTAATCTTTTCATTACATCTGCTGTGAGAAATTCTAACAAAGATCGTCCCGAAACGACAAGAATTTCGTTACATTATAAGTACTCTGAAAGTGAAGACAAATTACGATGAACATACGGACGGATGTCATATAAAAGTAGAAAACCATTTCGTGTAAGTGCTATCTGTGACCTACATACTAAACTTTAAGTGAAGCTACATCGCTGCTTACGCACGAACGAGTTCGTTCGCGAACATTTTCCGAGTACATCGGCGAATACCTTCTGCCTTATACGTATAAAAACTTTGTCTTAACAAGATCATAACTTTCTAACTATTTATACATATTCTATCAAGTTATCTGCGATGTTTTATAATGGTTGCTTAGGAAGTATACATAGCTCAGGGAATATTAAAAATAGACGGAAGCAACTCGAAATGCCAATAAGCTTTTTATTGTGGTCGTGTAAGGCTGCATTTACACTATGCCTCGACAAGGACCCATAATATTTAGACAGTGTTAATAGGCTTGCAACTAGTTTATATATAGGTATTTTTTTCATTTTACAAATATCTTTATTAACCATAAAAACAATAACAAAATGCACTAACCCGAAGCTACATTAAGACATTAAAATTAAGTCATTTTATTATGCTAGCAATAAGCCTTTCAAAGCTTATATGAGATAGTTTCAAATGGAAAACATATATCGCTAGTGAACGTGCCTCCGGATCAATTTTCGTGAAAAACTGTTTTATCAAGTTTGTTCATCGTCTTCTGCTATCCTTTTCCCAAGTACGTTGGGGTCGGCTTCTAGTCTAACCGGATGCAGCTGGATACTAGTATTTAACATGGAGCGACTGCCTATCTGACATCCACAACCCAGTTAGTACTGGGTAAAACGATATCCCTCAGTAAGACTGGTTGTCAGACTTTCGGGTCACTGACTACCTGTACCGACTGTCAAAGATCTACAAATGACAGCCGGGACCAAAGGCTTCAAATGCTTTCCGAGGCAGGGAGGAAACTCAGTATGTAATGGGTGGTCACCAATCCTCCAAAAAGTTTGATATTAACTTAAATTCCATAAACATTTCATCACATACGAGTAATTATCAACTAATCACACTAATAAAAAAGGCGAAAGGTGAAACTTTCCGAGTGAGTGTGTGAGTGCGTTTGTCACTTCTTCACGCCTCAATGGCTGAACGGATTTCGATGAAAATTAGTATGTAGATAGTTTATACCCCGGATTAAAACATAGGTTTTTTATACCGGTCTGCGCGGGTGAAACCCCGGGGCGCAGCTAGTAAGATTATAATTGGTACACACAAGCTTTTGGCAGTCGCCACGGATCATATGGCGATCGTAAATGAATTCTTGCAAATGACTAAATATTAATCAGATGATTTATGTTCTACGCATGCCGCGTGTTTTAATGACTTTGTTGGAAACAACATAAAATAGGTGAACATGTCCTCTGTGCCTTCTTAAATGTATTATAGGTTAGGCAGATATATACAGTCTGCAAAGGAGATAAGTAACCAAGTTCTCATACTACTAGGATGAGAAGTTGGTTACTTATCTGCATCCTTTGCAGACTGTACCTCCCTTATAGCAGTGTGTATGTTTAAATCTCATGTGATTGGGGATGAGCCTATTGCCATTAACCGGGCACAACTCCAGACTTCTTGACTGCTACTGAGAAATTCCTGATGAAAAAATAATACTTATCCTGCTCTGGGAATCGACCACGAGACCTCATGCTCACTGGCGACGCTTGCGAAAATTAGCTGGCTCTATTATTTCATCACTTTTTATGCAAGTGTCAAAAGATCAATTATCTCCTAAACTTTTTAACGTTGGCGTTGTCAGATTGATTGATCTACACTAATCTACATCTACACTAATATTATAAAGAGGAAAGATTTGATTGTTTGTTTGTTTGCATTGAATAGGCTCCGAAACTACTGGTCCGATTTGAAAAATTCTTTCAGTGTTAGATAGCCCATTTATCGAGGAAGGCTATAGGCTATATATCATCACGCTGCGACCAATAGGAGTGGAGCAGCGATGAAAAATGTTGCGAAAACGGGGAAAATGTGACACAAACAGATTTGCGCCGGACAGATAGTTAACAATAAATCCACTTAAAAGCTAGAATTAAATTAAGCGCCATCAGTGGTGTAAACGCACCTTAATTTTGTTATCAGTATCGAACAGAGATAAGATACGAACTGTTCATAACATCGATGGCTATTTACAATAGTAATATAAATTACTACAGACATAAGTAACACAAGAGAGACTGATATTATATCCAAAGGGTTACAATAACCGGCTTGTAACCCAAGCTACGGGTAACTGATATAATATCCCAATATTCCAGTTTTTGGTCTAGTTTTTCCATCCATTCATCATATAATTTTATTTCTTTTCTTTAGATCTAACATAGCCTGTGACAAATAGGTTGGACCCTATCTAGGCTGTCTCGGCTGAATAAGGACGCTTCATGATATGTAATTTCAACTATCATGCCTATAATCTACAAATACTTGGCAGCTGTCGTACAGTTAATATCATAAGTAGGTTAGTCATTTTTGCGCGAGCTTTAGTTATTCTCATTGAATAGCGCAAAAGGAACAGATAACATGTTGATTGAGTCTTTGAGTCTTTGAACCGACTGCGTGCTCAAGGTGCTGCCAATTTGGCAAGACGGGGTATAATTGACCCATCTCGGACACAAAGCAAGTGTGGAGCCCACACACAGGACACACCTTCTCTTCTGCTCGTCGCACACCACTAATTGCACCCTCCAGGACTTGAACGAGGCAAACGACGGGCTATCCAGGTTGCTACGTACTGGTCAGACAAAATATGAGTCATCCATTAGAGAAGAAGTGTAATAATATTTTATGATTTAAAATTATTCATGCCATTCATTCATAAATTATTACAAAGTCAAAGGTGTTCATTCATAATTCGTATTCACAAAATTCAACATTTCGCCAACTCTCAATAACGAACAGAAAGCTCTGCTCCAAAAGCAGACCAGCGACGTTTAAAATAATGTTACATTAGAACTCGACACCATCTTAGTCGCTGACAACTGACACGAACTCATTAACTATATGAATACATCGTGACAGTCGCCAACACTTCGTAAATTAACAGAACGAACGAACTGTACCTAAATACACCGTAAAAAGAAATCTCATCTAGGTAAACTAAAATGTGTCATTAAACACAAAAAATGAACTGTCAGAGTTTTTCATCAACTTCTATAAATAATATTGGAACCAGGATGAGAACCGAAGGGCGAAATATTAAAATAACTTCCTTCATCCTGCAAGTGGGACAAAGACATTGTATGTACTCGTTAAGGACGATGTTTACATTGATATTATGTACAAAACGGATGGTAAATTGTAATGGTTAAAATGATTCAAGGAGCCACTTTTTATTTCCTCTCTGACTGTACCGCGTGATCTCTATTGTATGTAATAATTATTTGATTCACGAGGTTTTATTAAATAATCATAATTACTTTTATTTGTATCACTTACATTGCTTCCACCTTGATTTATTCATCAACATCTGCCTAGACAAATAGCTGGGACGGACTAGGACTGGACGACGAGTCCAGTACAACCAGATACAGCTGAATATCAGTATTTTACATGGAGGAACTGCCTATCTGACCTCCACAACCCAGTTAGTACCAACTAGATTTATTATTAGAAAAAAAATAGATAGTCCTAGTGTTGTGAAACTGAAGGGGTACACCACACCTAATTCGTGATTATCCTAAGCCAGAATTTAAGAAGAAGAAAATATAAATTCAATATTCCCTAATGGCCTCTCATTTGGTTAATTGCCATTAGATACTGTAAATATGTCGAGCCATCCAAAGACACAAATGGTGTGCTTCAAGAAATATAACTCCTTAAATGCGTTTACATTAAATTTTCCATCTACACGGGTAAGCACTAGGGAGGTGTACTACTCGTGTAGATGTTAGAAGATGAAACGTTTGCCTGCATGAGTATTAAGAAATAAATTCATTCATCATCATCATTATTATTTCAGCCCAAAAGACGTCCACTGTTGGACATAGGCCTCCCCCAAGTGTCGCCACTTTGACATTTTGGGGGGTTTTGCCATTCGCCACGCTTGGCAGGCGGGTTGGCGATCGCAGTACGGTTGTTACAAAAGCACAGAGAACGCTGCTGCCCATTCTCTGGCAAATCCTTTAATCAGCTCTTACGACACCCACGGGAATATATGGGATGGTGCTATTCTTTACGTTCGACACCATACAGAGCCGTCCGACACCATACAGAGCCATTCGGAAAAATATAACTAAAAATTTAAAAAAAACTAAAAATAAATTAATCCAAGCGTCGTTGCGTCGGGAGTCCGCTTTGTTTTGTGCTTGTGCTAAGCGGTCTACGTAACGTTCACCCGACGCAACGACACTGGGATTAATTTATTTTTTTTGAGGTTTTTTGTATCGAGGGTTTTTAAATTTATTTTTTTATTTCATGATTCCTAAACTTATTTTTTTTGTCTTGACTCGCCCTGGGCACTCCTGGGCATAGACCTCACCCATTCCTTCCACTTTTCTCGGTGTTGCGCCTCTTCTCGCCAATTTACGAAAACTGTGAAAATTATAACTAAAAAAATCCTGATCCTTTAGGGGGAGCGGGGGGTGCAGCCACCCCCCTTGGAGATGCCCATGGTGACAAATGACAAGATTTCAAACGAATCGATCAGACCTGTGGAAGTTGTTTATATCCCTCCATCAACTAGAAAAGAGGTGATGATCTTCAAACGACTGCGTAGATTTTCTTGAAACATAGCTAAGAACACTCTCGATTAACACACCTTTACGACGAAACGAAACCAGCTTTATCAAAATCAGGTCATCCATTCAGGAGGTATGATGCCACAGACAGACACACAAATACACACGTCAAACATATATCACCCCTCTTATTTGGTCGGGGGTTAAAAATAGTTGGTTGCGAAAAACACCGATCATTTAGTAGTAGAAGCATTTTAGGTTCAAGCCCGTTACGTCATTTACAAAAGTGGGACAAAGATTTATTTTGGACAAATAAATTTTGTGGGTGAAAACAAAGATAGAACAAAGTCAATTATGGTAATATTGGTTCTATAAATAAAGTATTGGAGTGTCGGGCCGTTACCCAGCGCCCACTTGACGCCCGTGACTTTGCATACAATGACACCGCCGCCGTTAGGTAACCAGGCTCTTCAGAACGAGCACCGTCTATTTCGGGCCATCATTGTATTTTAAAACAATTTAATTGTAATTGTGGAGTATCCTAGCCTCTTACTTAACTGAAGTCAATGATCGAGGATATTGATAAAACCGAGCTTCGAGGGTCATTCCTTGGTTTAGAGTCGGATCCTAAACAATCGAGAGCAATTAATGGAAACAACTTAAGGTATTCATCTTTTGCCTACAAATTATAGATTCGTTCGCAATACTAGTATTCGCTAGCAATATTACTAAGCAAGGGTTATTGAGTAATTGCTTTAAAACATTCTCACTAGTAAAGTGGAGTGATCAGTACACATGATTTACATACTACAAATAGATCTAAAATAATAATAAAAATATGGTACGAGTATCAAAATACAAAAATAATTATTTTCACTTTTTGACGCCCTGTTACTGTAATTATAATTACAGTCTGTCTATAAAGTCATGAAAAAAATTGAGGGCGCTGCGGTCGTGCACCTAGCAACCCTGTATAGTGTGACTAAATTGATTTTGATACTAGCACATTATTTTGTACTAGAAGCAAACTTGATTTTAATGATAACATAATTTTTACTCGTAGACGCTTTTTTATACTGGTTAAGTCGTAAAATCCGTAGATCTTATTTAAAAAACTACAGAAACCAAAGATGAGACCTTCATTAGTTTGCTTATACGATCAGATAGCATAAATAGTATAGTAATATATGAGATAGCACAAATCGATGGTCTCTGTCGTTCATGAGAAAATAAAATAAAAATGTTCATACATATTTTTTAACCCTTTTTTTATTAATGAAAAATATCCCGTAACATAATAATTAATTACTTTCATCATCTGATTCCAAATATTCTTGTTGTTATTTTGACACTTCTTGTAAGAAAACCCAATCGATTTCAAAATGTTACGCAGGACTTCCAGGCTACATTCAAAATCCAGATCTGTTTTGGCAACTACCTGAAGTTGCGTTAAAGTTGGTTCCTCTTTCTTCACCGAGTAAAAGAATTGAATCTTTTGTCGAAGAGCACATAATTATGTTGAAGTCACCCATTTCTTTCTTAGGACGGCCTCATCTGTGTTTGCCAGGGGTTTCGAATTTGCCATCGTTTTTATAGCCTTCATCTACAATACGCTTTACTGTACTCTCAGATTTTCCTGAAAGAAAGTTTTAAATATTTAATAATTGTACTAGCAGAAAATAGATACTATTTTAAATTTCAGACATGATATAACTTATTCAGATTTAAAATCAGCAGTAAATTTGATCTTCAAAAAGTATCAAAAATTTTCGTCGCACTACAATATGGCCTACATAAATTTGCAATCTAACCTAAAAATGCGCAATGTAAACAATCCTTATTTTAGTCTTAAAATCGTATATTTAGTATATTTGTAACTTCTGGTAGATAAAAAACAAACAGTAACACGATTACATACCTGTCATAGCTGCTGTTCGAGCATAAACTTCATCCAAATTTGATAAAATTTGTCCAGCTTGGTGTTTTATACAAACATCGCTGATACACTTTAAAAATTATTTCCTGAGCTCCACTCCGATTGGTTTTCTTCATATTTAACACGTTTCTTCTAGGTTTAATCCACTTAGATTTGAAAAGCAATAAAAATGCAATAAATAACGAGTTACAAAACAAGTCGATGACAGCCGATGACATTTGATGTACTTTGATTTAGTGTTGCCCTACTTTTAAAATATGTTAGTTCCTCAAACATTAATTTCATGACTTTATAGACAGACTGTATACAACTGTGTTTATGTAATTACAAGGCGTCAAAAATTCGTTCACATCGCTGTCAACAAGAAAAGTGCCAAGAAGGCTGGCAGCATTGCCACGTTGGATAGTTATGCTGATTCATTCATCATCATCATCATCATTTCAGCCGTAAAACGTCCACTGCTGGACATAGGCCTCCCCCAAGTTTCGCCACATTGAAATAACACGAGGGGTTTTGCCATAATCGCCACGCTTGGCAGGCGGGTTGGCGATCGCAGTACGGTTGTCACAAAAGTACAGAGAACGCTGCTGCCCATTCTCAGGCAAGTCCCTTAGTCGCCTCTTACGACACCCAAGGGAAGATATGGGATGGTGCTATTCTTTACCATGATTCAACAGCCAAAAAAAAGGCCAGCCTTCTTGGGCAAGTAAAGAGTCGACCAACCGCTTGGCGATATCCCGAAATACTAGGTGGGCAGTTGGGCCCCATGGCCCTAATGTTTCAACCCTAAACGGATCAAACACATAAGTGGAGATGAGTTTTTTGCCCAGTTGATGGTAGTACTAGACTCGCTCCGTACTAGATGCTGTCCAGGTACAACCTCTGTCTAGCCCTTTGGGGAGTGGGTATGAGTGAGATGTTAAATAATACTTTATCGTTTCAAACCGCAATCAAGCTTTTGCGAAGCTTTGTCATCAGAGGCGCTAAACATAATTCTCTAAATATTAAATCTTGCTAATCTCATTAATTTCAGCCAATTCAATTGAGAGTCGATATTTCAAATGACAACTCACTGATAGACGAAAGCTTGGGTTATTCCATGGACAATGTCAAAATGTTATTGAACCCAATTGGACGGTATAATTGACTCATCAAATTATACCGAGAGTTATCCCTAATTAACAGAGTTGGTCTTTTAAACTTTAAACGTGGTAAAAAGCAAATTGAGACGTACAAATAAATGAAGTAATAACGAACGGCGCCAGATTTTTTTCAGAGTATGCTTGTATCTGGTTTACCAGACAAATAATTGATTGGTTTTTAGGGTTCCGTTGCCTTGTAGGGTACGTTGAGCTTTTGAAATTGGGGGCTTTTTCATGAAACTGCAGCAATAACTTTGTTTTTTACTAACATACTATGAAAAACTAATTTTGTTTTGCTGTCGAGAGTATATTAACTAAGACTACCAGTAGTGCGGCTTAGTAGTGTGGAAGAGAAGGCGGGGAATTAACGTTTGTGTGCTTGCACGACCCGCACTTGCCCGGTTTTTAACTTGATAAAATCAATCAATAGCAAGAAAATTAACAGGCTTTGTGCTAAATTACGTATTGTCAGGGGAACATAACACTACATTCTGGAACGATGATTCTTTCCTGAATCTGGATCTAAAGCTGATCTGTTTTAATGAAATCTAGTTTAAAACCGAGACTCAACATTGTGCTCACGACTGTAACTGTTCTAGAATACCTTTTTATCTCCGAAAACATACAAACCATGCGAATTCTGAATGACTGATCGACAGCGCTGATTGGCTATACATATGTATCCTCGATCGATCGGTTCAGTCAACGGAAGTTTACCACAAATGTCAGTCGTGCCAAGTCAATAAAGCCGGGTAACTATCATCTGCGTGCAATTATCTCGTGTTTAGACAGCCGCTGATCAACCTACACCATGACATTTAGCAGCTCATTAAATGTCACATTTAGGAATTCAATAATTATTTATTTTATGAACTTTCTAACAAAAATACAAGCGTATTAGTTGAGTCCCTGTAATTTTGATACTTGTACATATTTTATTAGTATATTAGATGTATTTGTAGTTTGTAAATGTATATATGTATTATAAATAATCTTAATTGTATTAGAAGAAAGCAGTAGAAAGACTTGTTTTTATAATTATTAAGATAAAAAACATAATTACGTCCATCTCAGTGCTATCTAATTTATCTGCGGGCTAACGCAATTGCTTGCGCGACGTTGAAGCGCGAAATCAGGAAACACAAGTAAATAAACAATTAATACATCTCTGCAAACTCGTCGGGGGACAAATTTAGACTCCGTGACTGCTGTAGAGACGAATGGAAAAACCCAATAGCACTCTGCTCGACCTGGGAATAGAACCCGGGACTTAATGCTCAGCAGTCGCGTTTGTGACCAATACACCAACGAGGTAATAAGGTAAGGTCATAAATACAAACTTTAAAGGCCTTACACAACATAACAACAGATTAAAGGCCTTTACTATCTAATCTGAATTGCTAATGAATATATACATAACCTTATCAAATATGACTGCACCTGTAACGGATCTGGCGCTAATCGCTGTAGGCGTTCGATTGTTATTTTATATCCCAAGTTGTCTCATTATGTAGTAGACAGGCTGGGGCCTGACATCACCTAATCTTAGTGTGCGCAAGAGATGACGCTAGACGTCCTGTATAGCTCTATCTCTTTTCCACATTGAACAAAAATAATTGTATATAATGGTGGTACAGACTCTGGTTTCTAATACTTTGTTACTTCTACACTTTGACCTGTGAACTTAGCTCTTATGAAAGAGCAAGTAAAGTTCAGATTCGTTGCATAATGAGACTCGTAACTTCTCGCTACGCGGATTTTATTTATCTCTCCAGATGAAAACCTTTCGAGGAAAAAGCTGGTCAGTGGGTTAGTTCATTAGAGGTGTTTTTCTACTTTATTTGACAGCGTAAAGGCCGTATTACTTGTCTTTCGATGTCGTTGTTATGCAGAGTTTTAAAGGTCAATTCTAAGCATTAATATACATAATAACTATCTGGTGCTCGCGACTTCGTTGGCGTAGAAATTAGTTGGTGTATTTAGGTGAAAAATGAATAAAAAGATTGCCTATGCCTTCGCAAGGATATAATCTATCTCTTTTCCAAAACTCATTACGATCTGATAAGCCGTTTAGTTGTGAAGAGGTAACAAACAAACAGAGTTTTCGCATTTATAATATTTAGTAAAGGTTATTTATTAAAAGGGCAACGAGAAAATAAAAGAATGAAAAGACACGCGTTATATATTCTATCTTGGGATTTTCATTTCTATTAAAACCACTGTTTGGTACGAAATAATACTGTCATATAAGATTACGCTTTTTATCCCGGATTGCTTAGGCAGAGATGCATATACCTATAGCAAACCCACCGCGTCAATTTTGGTTTACATGAGAGGCTAAGTCTCACCAAGGCAATCGACCATCCACCTAGCATAAATCTAGACACAGGGCTAAAGATACATGCTGCGGGTTGTTCGAAAGAGATACCGTGCCCCTGGAACGCAAAGGGCTAAGAAGGAACATGGATGGGTTTTAGTCAGTCAAGTCTGACACTCCCTTCCGCTCCGCCCAGAGCGGAAGAAGTCATTTGATGATTTCCCATCCGAAAAAAAAAAAAAAAAAAAAAAAAGGGCTAAAGATACATTCCTGATTGATGAACTCAATAACGCTTTGCCCGACCTGGAAATCGAATCCAAGACCTTTATGCTCAACAGTAGTTTTTGCGACCGCTTTACCAACGTGGCAGCCACCGAATAATACTGAAGTGAAATTGTGTCACGTCTCCGTACAAGGAGGACATATATCTTCATTGTCTATGCCTGGCATGTCATATCGGCCCACGCTCCTTGTATTTCATTTCGGGTCCCACCCATTACATTTCCCATAGACATAAATATGGCAGCTATTTCTCACAATGTAACCTTTGAAACGGAGCCTCTGATTAAATTATATAATATATTTTTATTTGAGCAGGTAAAATAAAACTCTGCTAATAAAAATGGAGTTTTATTTATAAAAGGCCGGTTCACAAAAACTGTAAGCAAAGTTAATTCTGATTCGTATAATCATAAAGTTTATCTTTGGTAAAAGGGAACCTGTGAAACGTACAATATCTTTCTAGGTTAAGTGATATTACCGGAGGAAATAGGTTTGAACTTTCATATTACCACTCGATTTCGCAATTTCTACAATTTTATTCGTGTTTCTGAGTTTGCTGATGTAGGTTTACGGTTCAAGGGAGATCTAGGTCCTGAAAATTACATAATTCGGATGTTATGGCTTTAGGTGAGTTTATCCTCAGCCGACTGTTTAAAATCTCTACTTACAAAGTCTTATCTAAAGCCAATCATGATGACCATACCAAATATAACTCTTAATATCATCAATACGCTTATCCCTCTCATAGAGAGGAGGCCTGTGTCCCCGCAGTGGGAACATTTTAGGCTGATGATGATGATATCATCACGAAACTATGATTTGCAATCATCTTAGATCTACTGATTCATGATGTTATTTTTTTTTTTTGTGTATGGCATCTCGCAGTTCAGCCTCTGAGGCTGGCTACTGCTTAACCGGTCAAACCTGTGGATGCCTAGAATTTAAGGCCTCCCAGATTTACTCATAAACTTATACATGACATAAAAAAATGTAATCAAAATAAACGGACATTCGCGACGCAAAAACTCACGAAGAAAATACTGGTTTATTCCATAGCAGATCACTTTCCGTAAATTCCGATAAATATCAATATTCTGCGCAAAAACACAGTAATTGATAAACAAGCTTTATTATTTGAGATTTGACGGGAGCTTGTTTCTTTAACAATAAATAAGCGAATCTAGATATCCGGGATACGATGACGTTAATTGCCCGGGGGACACACACAATTTGTTGCCGATCGGAACCGTGTCAAACTAAGCCGAGATTGCGTGTAGGTAAACTATGTTACGGCTACACTATCGAGGCTAGCGAGCGATCCTTACTGCAAATTTATATGTTACCGAACTAAATTGCTTCCAATATTGACCTTCTTCGACTTTATTGCTTCATAGAAAGTAGGAAATCTTGTTAACGTAAGTGAGTCTAATAAGAATGAATTTGGGAACATCACAGTTTTGTGAACTATAGGTATGAAATGAGGCTGCTACCTAATTATGTTTTCACAACATTCTTAATTCAAGAATTAAATTTTCTCCGCCTTACGATATAAAGTAAAACGTGAAGAAAATATTAAAATCTTGTAGACACTGACTTCGTACCCAATCTGCTGCGAACTACGGAGGCTCTACAGCTACGCGCTACGACACGTAGGCACTAACATATTGTGCTACAAGATTGCATCTCCTCTTTAGGGTCCGTTCACAAAGACCGGCTCGGAGAGGAGAGCAGATTTTTCATCACGATTAAAACAGAGTTTTGAATCATTGTAGTTAGGTTTATTTTTACATGTCACTTCTTTCATTACAAGAATGCTCAAGAGCAAACGTAACGCGCTTAGTGTGAAATAATAAGAGGATCTGACCGGCTCCGATTGCGTCCTCTCTCGCTCCGCGAACCGAATGCGATGACAACCGCCAAGTTATAGCCGCCCAGTTCCAAGCGTATAACTCGCGCCGGTCTGTATGAAAAGAAAAGAGCCAGCCGATGCTCTCCGAGCCGGTCTGTGTGTACAGACCCTTATTATTTTCAAATAGAAAAATATTATATGTATTTGAATTTGAAAATTTTACACAAAATATGTAAACTTACCCAATGCCTATGCAATCGCAAATGCGGAGTACGAGGTCCTGGGTTTGATTCCCGTATCGGGCAAAGTGTTATTGGGTTTTTCCACAGGAATTTCTCAGTAGCAGCCACGGAGTCTGGACTTGTGTCGGGTTGATGGCAATAAGCTCACCCCCTATTACATGGCGCTTAAAATATAACTGGCAAATGTGGGTGTACTATTAGGTACAACTCTGCCTAACCCTTCGAAGATTCCAAGCGAGGTGTTATGTAAACCACTTTTTTCAGTTTTCAAGCTTGTGGTAAAACAAACGTCGATACAAAACCTCGATTTCACTGGAATTACAAACTGCATTGTTGGAGCTTCAAAAGCGTTGTCGGTGAAACAGGATAGTTCGCAACACAATACAACGGTTTCCTCGAATAGCCGATGTATTCCCCACAGTTCATATTAATGAAATAAAAGATGCTTCTACCGTAATTGGATTTTCATTGGAAAGCTTTTTTTCTAGGTATTTCGTTGGAAATCTAGATAATAAAATACCAAAACGGGGGCAATGTTTTTTTTCTGTTTCTTCCAGTAAATACGTATTCATATTAAATAATTCTTATGGTTGCATGTTTCTATAAATTCTAATGAATTAAATACGTTGACATCCATATGTTAGACTAGGTCATTATGTGGGTTGACCATGGGTTTCGTGCAATGAAAACACACATTACACACGGTACACTGCTTTTATCGAACTGACAAATAACTTAAAATTACAATTTAGCACAATAACACACCATGAATCTGGTACAGTTCTGGGACGTCTTCTAAGTCCTGAATGACTGAGACCCTCGCTCAAGCCAGCCCGCGACGCTGTGCCATTAGTTTTAAATCAGCCCCTAAATAATGATATCATTCAGAGCCCTGTCCCCATGCTGTCCTCCGCCAGCGATGCCCCAAGCAGAGGCTCGTACCCCACAAGGGGTGCCCTTAGCGTGTAGTCGCTTAGTTTGTAAGTAGTTGTATGCCCTGGCTGGAGGCTTTACACTCAAGGCACCCATAGGATAGTCCGGTTAAGCAAACGACTACCTCCTAGGTTAAACTGCGAGATTTTATACATTATTTTGCGGGGGTAACACACACGTGGGCAATTACCGACCTCCACGCGGGCGAAACCGCGGGCAAAAGCTAGTTTATGAATAATCACATTGCAGTACAACTAAACATCATGCATTTCAGGACATACAATTGAGCGGGCGTCAGATTATGGCACTAATTCCTAAAATCGTATCGTAATCGTTCATGTAGGCTTCTGTCCACCCCCGAGTTTCGCCTACGACTACGTACCGACACAACTATACAACAAAAATATAATCTTGTACACTTTTCAGATCATATTGCAATAACAAAAAAGTGCTATTTATACTTAATAAATGATCCTTCATTTCTGGCAGGGCGTGGGAGCCGAAAATTAAAATTTATAACGGATGAAAATGTATTCTTTTAATTATTCAGATAAATCCCTGTCCCGAAGAGAACCAAACAGCAATAAGTGTTCAGCTTAGTGCTAGTAAAGGTAGCGGAACAGAAATACGCCGAGCAACTGCCACTCAACCCACGCGCATCACTTGTCTACTGAAAAATAGGCGCTCATAACCTGTGCAGATGACAAGCTCCCAAGGATGCCAGTACCTGAACAATACAGATGGAGATAAATGCTACAGCAACATCTGTTTGTGTACTCTGTGAAAAGAAATGTGTTATCGTCAAAGAAAATGTTAAGGACGGAGAACAAAAAAATGTTTACTGGTTCGTATTTATTACTATTCCTATTGGAAGCTCTTCTTTCTCCCCTTTTTTTTTCTTCGTGTTTCTCCGTATATAGAAAATGTGACAGGAAAACATGATACAATAGTTCTACGGAAACATGTTATTGTTTTAGAACACTTCAGTTTTCCCATAATATTTGAATATTTATTACATAAATTCCGGTTAATCTCCGTACAGTTGTTATTAGACGTAAACACGAGGTGGCGACGGCGGCAAAGCGCCGCGCGCCGGCTTTGCTACTCACGATATTTCCCGGAACCGGCGCGTTATCGCTCTCCGCACTTGACTCACAAGTTCACAATTACTGATCTTGAAATGTTTTCATGAACATCGTTGTCTCATTTCAAAGAATCTTACAAGAACTCTTGCCATATTAGCGAACTACCCAACTACCCACAGACCGCGGTGACGCTTTATCATAGTTTATTTATACGCCTACGATATAAAGAACTTTGCGTTGAGTTTCGTGTTTATTCTTAAATCAAAATCTAAAATACGTGCTCAAATTGAGATAAAAAACTAATGTTATGAGTATTTTTTTACAGAAAAAAAGCTATCCAATGCTGAATGCGTATTCGAGTGAACTACCTATTCTATTAGAATATATAAATAACTCGAACAGAAATCAATAAGTAAATAAATACCGCAATGCAGTTCGTTGTTTACAACAGGTACATAAAGATAGGTGGCTAGGGGAAAGAGTAGCTTTTGAACGCACGTGTTGCGTTACAAAGTCATTACATTTTGAATTCGTCCAAAATATTGACAGTCTACGTAGGACGATGGTAAGTAAACCCACATATCTTTGCGGTACCAAACTAACATTAGATAGTTCCCCACAAACGTGTTCCCTTGGTTATGTTCATGCTTCATAATATTACGTGATTTGATTGGCAATGCAGCCTTTACGTAAGTAATGTTGAGATACCTACGGCTAGTAGGTATTTTCATATCGTTAGACGAAACGTAACAACCTTAAATAATAGTACTGCTTAGTCATGGTTCGTGACGGGTAGCTACAGTCATAGTTAATATCAAAAGAATGTGTTTACTAACATGGATCGTTCAACACCACATAGTGCGGTGTTAACGCACTGGATAATTCAATGAGCAAGGTACAATCATTTCTTCTTGAGAGTACAACGCACTATGATTCGAACTCCGATCAATATTTTTTTAACTATATTTTACGTCCAACAAGCTCTAAAATGTCAATAGTCCCAGCCTTTGTATGAACGACGATAAGTATATTCAAATGAGTATGTTTTCACGTCATATATCAAGATTACTTCTAAATCTGGGATTAAAATCTTAAAGCGTTTAAGCAGAGCTTTTTGAAAGGAAACAACATTTGTATAGCGGAGTTTTTAACTAAAGCTTTCATCATCAATCAGATACTGTAGTTTACAGAACTATTATACAGTTTTTTATTGAACGTAATTTCATTCATGAAAGCGTTTGAAGGTCTTCCTATCATAATTTTCGTAGGAAGAGGATAGTTTTGCGTGATTCGCGAATGTTTTGTAGGCATGCTTGAATAAAGTTCTGATTATTAAACGTTGTTCAAACAAACGGATGCGTCGATCGTCTCATGCGGTCACGTTGGATGGACACGTCACGTCTTGGGGCAGCCGGTGACATTGCGACTATTATTATATTTAGAAATAATCACATCCCAATTAGTGGCTCTTTAGGAAAGCGGCTAATTTCTCCGGATGCGCATGAGTATTCGACATTTTAATAAATGACGTACATCACTTGTGATTTGAGTTTTGGGGCAAATTAATTGGTCTTTATTCACGTCGTTCACTGGCATTAGCTTTTTGTTTAACGGAACTAATGAGTAAATAGCGCAAAGGCCTTATAACTCAAAGGAAACTAAAAATATAATAATGTTAAGACTTTGTATTGTAGATAAAGACAAAGTAAATAAAAAATAAACAAGGACTTTGAAAGAAGCTTATTGATGAAAACAAATCGCGAACAGGAAAATCCAAATTGTTATTGTATGAAATATTCCTCATATCAACAACAACTTCACTTAAAATCAATCTGCTGGAAATAAAGCACTAAAACATGTGTGTGTGTGTGCATTCGTGGATACGTTCGCAATACTAACAAATACTAGTGACTGACATTTTTAGAGCAACATATTCTTAATTAAATCAATTATTGAAGTTTTACTTGTTATTTTATATTAAACTAAAAAACATACATAACATCACGCCTGTAATCCCCGAAGGGTAGGTAGAGGTGTACCTAATTGTACACCCACATTTCGCTAGTTATGTTTAAGTCCCATGTAATAGGGGGCGAGCCTGTTGCCATTCACGGGGCACAAATCCAGACGCCGTGGTTGCTACTGCGAAATTCCTGATGGAAAACCCAATAACACTTTGCCCGACCCGGGAATTGAACCTAGGACTTCAAGTTCAGCAGTCACACTTGCGAGTGTAGACCAACGAGTCAGTTCAATAACAATAAGTCTATCTATATATATAAACATCAATGCCACTTTTCGTTGTAATTTTAGAACGGCTGCACTGGGCCGATTTGGCTGATTTTGGTTTTGAAATGTGAGAAAGGTAGGGTAAGGTAGGGTAGGGTAGGTAGGGTAGGTGGGGTAGGTAGGTAGGGAAGGGTAGGCAGGTAGGAAAAGTGCATTGCATTAACTTTTGACAGAACGAAGTCTGTCCAGGCAGCTAGTTTGTTATTAAAAGGCTTTCTCTATCTGAAAAGCTGCAGTAACTAGCCTGGAAACATACATTGATTGTTATCGTTCAACTTAAAGATCTTTAACCGAGGTCTTTATACTAATACAACAAAAGATCTAACGTCGACCGCTACAAGATATAGAGGACAATAGTACCTACGCTTAGAAATCCTTCACTACAATATTAATAACGGAGGAACAATAAGCTACAGGTGACCTCATATTCCTGTCAGTTTCAGTAGCTTTCTTATTGTCTGAGGCCATTATTCCGGTGTATTGCCTTAGACCGATATCCCGAAGTTATTTACAACGAGCATCTCACTTTTGACGAAAACTTAAAACAATACGAATAATACGTTTAATAACACAGTCATCGCACTCCTTGTGGGTCACAGAGGGTGCGTGGGTTCACTAAAGAATCTGAACAAGACTTACGTCCTAGATCCTATCGTAATCCTCCTTTAGTAATAAAAAAGTTTTGTGGTCCGCCGGATTATGTAAGGCCAGCAATATCCACTTGTATCGTAATACTTCGATCGCCAAACGGTCTATGATGCGTAGAAACCACTCTTATTGTTTGTTGCCGCAGTCTATGAACCATCTAATGTTTACTCGCCTACATTCAAAATCAAACGTAATATTTAAACTGAGCCTATATCGCATATTTTGTTCAGCGAAAGTTTTACATGAGTCATCGATACTTGACAAGAAGATAAATGTTCCAATAACAATAAAAAGTGGCTCGGAAATCCAATGTGTTGTTGCTGAGTATCCTTGAACTGGTTCCATTTTACATGCGAAAGACTTTTGATAGCGATCTAACTACTTTTTTTTAAATAATTCGGCGTGAAACGATTTGTAAATGTTTGTTAATTGTGTCGTCCGACAAGTGAGATTTTAGTAGACCATTTGTCTTTGAAACAAAATCTACGAAAACTGCGCAGAAATAATTTGTTGAAATACGAAAAATGAAAGAGCTGCTGTTAAGACTGAAAGTTCGTAATGAATTGTGTTTTATTGTTACAATTATCGTCCTAATAAATAGAGTTGTTGCGATAATTCAGTTCTTTTGTTTTACTTTATAGGTTGGCGTTTTTATACACTCGTAAACTGTTTTATATTTATTGTTAGCATTAACATGGTTACTTGCAAAATCCGTCGTTTACTATCGCGAACATTCATAAATTATATTGCAATAAATTGTTTCTAGCATTAACAACATAGAGCAAGAAAATCTAGTTTTCTCCTTTTCAGTTTATTGCCTATGTTTCTGGTTGTACGTGAAAACATAAAAGGCAGGATGTTAGTGTCCTTACTAATCCAAATAAATATCTAATTATAATTAGAAACAGCTCCATCCTACTCCAATTAACACATTAATAAGACCAAAGCACCCGTATATGGCTTTGAACACATTCAGGATATGAGTAAGGAGCCGTTAAGCCGTCAGATTAAAAGAATTTGGTCAAGTGTCACAGATGCAGGCGAGGAGATCAACGCTCTCATTGTGTCGGCATAAGGCAGTGACAGAGAAAATTAGGCTCTGAATTCCACCGATATTTTTGCATGTACGCAGAGCGCGGAGGGCGGGCGGCGTTGCTAGCTACCTACGTATATATAGGATGGCACGGTGCGCGCCGCCCAGTCGCTCGTCGATGCTCTACCGTGCTCTACGTCGCTTTCAACTTCAGTGACTAAAGCATTACTTGAACATAAAACAATTTCTTTTGCTATTCCTTGGACTCAGAGGACAGTGAATTTATAAACGTTAAGTGTTGTGTATAGACTGGTTGCTATTTCGTTCACTGTGTGGTGTTTACCGGCAATTCAGCCGACCTGTAGCTGTTGGTCCCGGGACGCTAGTGCTTTGAATCAGGTGAGCTTTCATTCAGCTGTTGTCTCCTTCACAGTACTGTCATTGTAGTCTTAATGCATGTCGTTTATTTACTAAGAATCCATTGATTTTCTGTGAGAATAGACTATTGTTTTTCGTTTCATTCCAGTGATTGTGTGTGACTGTAAACATTTTAGATAAATTCATCCGATGGAATAATTGTAATATTGATTAGATTTTGTCTAGACAAATCATTGCATCATAGTTTTCATGCTTGAATTGCACTTTTGATTGTTGTAACAACATTAAGATGTTAGTTTCATCCCAGAATGTAAACTGCTTCAATCGTTTTGCACATATTTGGTAGATTTCATTCGTTCATTACCACTTAAGCTTTCGAGTGAGCTTATCATTTTCATCATGCGTGTAAATTGATTATGCGAATCGTTAACATGTGTTGTACGCAAATATTTGAGCGTTAAATGGAAATGATAAGCCTTATGACATTCATTTTTAATATTGCATTACGTAGTATAGTACAACTAATTTTACTATGTGCTGATTATTACGATTCATATTCAAAAGGGGATTGCCAGTTTTGAACATGATGAGTTTCTAGAAATTGTCGGAATTGCCATAATGTGTGTACTAACAGCTACGTCTTCTAAGTATGATAATAATGGTAAATTAATAAGATGCAGGTATTGGTAATTTGGTTCCCTGTCTTTTGCATTATCATCTGAGTGATATGGGTCTGGGTCATTATTGGGTCGATCTCTCGTCAAGGGCGCATACAATAATATTACTGCATCTATTGGTAGAGCAAACGAAGTTTTTTTTTTTTTTAACTTTTCACTTTAGGGATTTTTCCTGTATCGTGGGTGCACATACACAAACAGCCAGACCCGGAACAACTATATGTAGGCCAAACAAATATTTGTTCTGTGCAGGGATCAAACCCGCGACACGCAGCGCAGCAGTCGATCGCTCAGCCAATGCGTAAACCGTGTCGTCAAAATAGCTCTTCTAGTCGAAATAATTAGATATAATTTTTATAATTGAAGTTACCGAATGATCAATTCATTATTATTAGTGTCTGCCTCGTTGGTCTAGTGGTCGTAAGCGCGACTGCTGAGCTTGAGGTCTTGGGATCGATTCCCGGGTCGGGTAAAGTGTTATTGGTGTTCCCTTCAGAAATTTCTCGATTTATGCCCGGTTGATGGCAATAGTCTCGTCCCCTATTATATGGGACTCAAACACAACTGGCGAAATGAGGGGGTACTAATACAGACACCTCTGCCTAACCCTTCGGATATAGCAGGCGTGATATTATAATTAGTAATTGAAATTATATATGAAATTATAGGTTCTCTCCAAACTGGATATTAATCAATTCAATTGATACCGGCATCATATTTCAGCGAAACGTAGTTTATAGAACCAAAGAGCTTTCAGAATTTCATGGAAACCAATCATTTACCTGCACGGTGAAAGAGCTATAGGACGCATATAGATTTCTGCTGCAGTTCAAATTATCGGAAAATTATCGGGTGAAGGGCAAAATATTGAATTTCACGGTTAACATAGGTACTTGTTTTATGTACCTATGTACATAACTACATACATTATTAAATTGTTCTCTGGTAGAATCGTTGCAAAGAGTGGCGTGTATTTAATGAAATACTCTTTATACAATGATAAAAGATAACTGGGACTCCGAAAATTTTAAATGTTATTATAATTTATTACAGACCGTCAATAACAGTTAAAACCTTCTTTAAATCGACTCCTCTAAGAATACTACCTTAAATAGTACTTATTTTTAATGCTAAGATGAGAAGAAAACTTAGCACATCACACTTGCACAACTTAGATTCATAAAGAAAAAGTATAATAAGTCAGACAGGCAGTTTTCCTTGACAATAACATCATACCTATATTACATTGTATGAATGCCTTTCAGTAAAAAGGACCCCGGCTCCGTTCAATTCATTCGATTGCTAAAGCTTCATGAATGGATAACAAATACATACTAGTATCTATTGTGAACATCGCAACTACTTAACTATATTTTCGTATCATCAAATCTCACATTATTGGGACTAGAAAGGAAAGTATCAATTCACACCAAGGAACATTGTATTTTTAGGCTGGATACTGAAAAGATGTAAAGGAACAAAATAATTACTTGAAAACATTCCACACCTGGTAACAAAACTCGCGTACGTTAATATATAGGATTACCCGGTCAAAACCGTGTAATTAAATTCATCTTAATTAACAAACTCGTAGCCTTCCGTTGCCGAGTGTCCTGTGAATTTTTCCGAGACCAGTAATTGGCTCGTCATAACAGAACCTTGAAAAAGAGCCGAAAAGCCAATTAAACATATAACGTCCCAACCGGTTGCCATCCAATTTAGAACGGGAACCATCCGTTCTCATTGTGTTTTAAGCCGGACTAAATACACATGTCCACTTGAAATAATTGGATGGAGTAATTTCCCCAAATATTTTGTTTCACATGTAATTAAGATTAAATACAGCTGACATCCCATTTCCTTAGGTCAAAGTCTCCTTAATCAAGACTGGAGACTGAACACTTCCGGCTGAATCTGATCAATTCCGTACTTGACATTGCCAAATATTCCAAACGTTGTGATGCTCGCTCATATAATTATAGTTCATCTTTACGTAGGCATACGCGAACATAAATATTTTGCATGTCCAACTAACGTCAGCGCTCACTATCGCTCATTCTCACGTGAATGAGAAGTTTACCATTACCACGTCTCGTGGAAAGCTTCTGATATAACGTGGAAAATTATGAATCAAAGCAGATCTGACTCTTTGAGCAGTCCACACGTGGCTGAGTTTAAATTCAAATGAATTTACTAGTCTCTTTTGAAAAGGAGATTTACGTAGACATTTATCTGATTAGAAAATTCTCCTCGTACATCGTTAACACAATGTTGCAACGATAATGCCCAAACTGTTGGTGTACTTGACCCAATAATATTTTGTTCAATGTATACGGTAACAGCTGTAACGATCAACGAAACTGTTATTGTTAAACACAGAAAAGTTCAATGTTAACCGAAAAAGTTTATTTATTCAAACGCGGTACCGTAAAAATGAAAACAGATGAATTGGAAATAACGCAACACGATTTTCAAAAACTTTGAACTTGACCCAGTTTTCGTTTTAACAATACTACTTTTAACCCAGTTATGAAAGTTGCACAACGTTTGGCGACTTGCATTTGTTACCGTCAAACTGAATTGGGCTAATGAGGAGATTCGAGTATCGCTTGATAATTTTTGTAATGTCGTCCTTCGCCTACATAGGTAGCTAGCGATCGCGCCGCATACCTCGTATGTCTTCGGAAGCCATGCAGCTTCAAAATAAAGTAATGGACGATTCAGTCTTTAAATAATTCAGTAATATAGCTTGTGGAATTTTACAATGAATCCGGTACGATTTGATCACGCCTTCCTCCACCTATTCAGAAGCACGTAGCAACAGACGTGTTTATTTATAATAAAATATACAGTGTTCGTTGGAAGGTTCGTTGAGTTAAAGTGGGATTAATATTTTTCCACAACACATGGAATAAATACACTATTAGAACACGGATAATATTGTTCCATCTGCAAAATTTCACTAGAATACAACTGACTCTTTTAAAAGCTTACTGAATTAAATCACTTACATTGGTCATAAAGGATCATTTGTTACAGCATCTTCACTCTTTCAACACAAGTAAAATATAGGTAGATACATATCACATAATGCTTTTAAAACATCATTATCAATGATTTGTTGCTTTCAGTAAATGATGAACGCGTAAAAGGTTTTAATTTTACGTTGATTGATTTGTAACACGTGTTGGAAATAATGGAAGCACTTTCAGTAAAGCAATTCTCGTAAATTAATACAGTTCGTTAATCATAAAGTATTGGAAAGCAGGCGTTTAGTAACACTGACCATACTGGCGAATAATCAGAAAATGTAATAGCATCCTTATTGTTTTCAAGATAAGGTTCAGATTAATAGATTAAATATCTAGTGTACAAGATTTGGCAGAGTGCGCACCAGGTATGGCCGGGCAAGTTAGGAGCAACATTGAAACTTTCCAAGCGACGGACTGGTGGAACGCTTCACTCGTACATCTCTTAGTACTGGTGCAGAAGAATTACGGCGCAATTGCACTCTGCAGGGTTTTAATAAGTTTATAAAAATAAATAGTTTCACATTCTCAATAATCCGCCCACTCTATGCTCTTAAAGAGCACTGGCTTCGTCCATTCCAGAAAGGTCAAGTATCATGTGTTAAGACGTTTCTAGAAAACCATCGTTTAACAATAACCGTATTTTGTTTAAAATATTGAAAATATCAGGATTTAGTATATCATAAAGCTAGAAAATCTACGTTCTAATAAATAAACAGCTGCATACACCCAAAAATATTTACTAAATATTTCACTCTTATATAAATAATAATATTGCTATATTCGATATCATAATGCTGTAGATTACTTACTCATGCAGGACGGAGTTGGTATTTTAAACAACGAAGGGAAATTTCCTGCGTTATTTTCAATTCTGTATTGCAGCTCTGTAAATTTTACTTTCGAGGAGACTTGTTGACTATCGCACTGCGCCCATACATAATACATGAGAGTGAAACTAGTTCTGTGTTGATCCAACACGTGTAGCGCAGCTATTAATTGTAACTTCAGCACTATTCGACCCACGTGTAACCTTTATTTGGTACAAAAAAGAGTTTGTTATCGGATGTTGCGAGCGCGAACTAAAGCAGCTCGTTTTAAGCCCAACTTAAAACTTGCCTAAAGCAAAACTTTACAATTCATTCAACAGAAAAGTTCAAGTAAGCTATTTAATATAAACGAAAAAGCAACCACTCAGAACTTATATCGATAATACGGTCTCTTTGAACAGATCGCAGTTTTCAATATCAACATTCTATGAGCTTATAACTTGAAGAAAACTATGTCAGCGATACCTTAAGGTTTCAAGCCAGGTAAGCGTGCCAAGAAGCTAGATGACCCGGGTCATCGGAGCGGGTCAAGAGAGGGTCACCGAGATCCTGAGGCCGTGCTCGTTACCGGGCATGAACACGCTACCTTATTACACGAGATAAAATGGGACCTAAGATAAATAATTTAAGTTTAATTTGGTATCGAAGTCAATTCACAAGAAATGAAAAAGTTCTTCAAACATTTAAGGATAATAACGACTCATAAAAAATAGCAAATCTTATTTACATTTTCTTGTATCACACCTTCTGTTGACTGTCGATCAAAGTCGTTTTGATTTTTTGCACGTTTTTACAGTTCAATGATCGTCCTTAAATGACTTGTTTGTGACGGTCTCTGATTGCCAATAGAATTTAACTTCGAAAAACCGAAATCACAATATTGCTAAATATAAAACAATACATCAGCAGGTAGGTTGGGGCACACGTGTAAGAGAGAAATCGATCTGTTTATTTCAATAGCAAAAACAATTGGTTCGTATTCCAGCTGCGTCTTCACTCGGCTATTTTTAATTATTCGAATAGAATTTTATTCAGGAATTTGACCTACCTTTCAGTGAAAATGACGACGAGCTGGCGTTTTATTGCAAATAAGCGGCATGAGCTTTTTCGTTTTATAAACATGCTGTTAAGATTACAAAATTCAAAATCTCTAGAACCTGGGTCCTGGATTAACCTTGTCCTGGGTGAACCTGGCTATAAAAGGATCATAAATGTACACACATTGTAGAATTACTTAGTTAAATCCTAAAGCATTAATGGATGCTCGTTTTAGAGAGCTATCAAACCGAAATAATCCACGTCGAAGCTACGACATAGAAGTCAACGGCCTCATTAAAAGACAAACACAATTGCAGACCTAAACACTGAATACGATCCGTAACTGTCGAATCCCTGAGGCACCAAATAATTGATTGTAAGCCACCATCACATTTACTTTTCCAATCGCTTAATAGGTACAGACTTCTCACAGGCACCTACGTGCTACGCCGTAGCATATCTGTGCTACAGCGTAGTCATTTTGATGAAAGATTTAAAGGTTTATATTACAGTAACAAATAATGTTTTCTTTGTTTATTACCTTGTAATTTTGTTTTCATAGCATCTACCATATTGTATGTTTTCATATTCATATTATGCTGTATATTCCTCGCACGTGAGGACATAAAATTATTAGGATAAATACGTTTCAATGGCAACAATCATAAACATAGCAATTGTTCTAATTATTTTATTTATATGACCTACGCAATATTTCTAGCTAACATTGTAAATGTAACAACATTACAAAATAGTTACAAAAACGTACCGAACGTAACGTACTCATTTCTCACGGAAATGATGTTATCTCACCGAAAATATTCCTCTCCTATTTCAAGAACTTGGTCATGAAAATATATTAGCGTAAAGAAAATATTTTTTTATGAAAAATGGGACTTTTCGACATTATCTCATTTGATGGTAGGCTAGATAACCAGCCCAGACGGAGCAGACGTACCCAAAATGTAATCGTTATGACTCAACGAGATCTTACGAATCTGCTCTACATTACAAACTTTGGCTGAAGTTTCCACCTATATACCTGCGCCTATAAATAAAGCACTTTCATCTCGATTTGAATTTATCTAATTATCATTCCCTAAAGTACCTTGGTACTCAGCACTTGGTACTTGCCCAGAACGAGAACAATGAATAAATTATTTGAGTCATGAACTGGTATTTGAGCTGAAACCCGTTTACTAGGTTTATTATCGAGTTGTTTGTTCTTGTTGCCTGATATACCACGAAGTGGCCAATCAAATCGTAAAATTAAATGCCCAGCTTTGTGGCAGTAACAACAGCTCTTTACTTTTATGTACAAAAATTAGGTCTGTTTGCAGTAAACACATTACTGAACTAGAATGTGAACACATAACTTTTGTTACAATTCCACCGTGAAATAATAAACTAAACCAACTGTTTAAGATAATACGTAACGTACTCAAGTGCGCAACAAATTTCACCTGTGAAGCTTCGTCCTTCTGTGGTTGGCGAACGTGAGTCTCTCGGCAGCCAAGGACTCGACCTTCGTGTAAATAACAATTGCTTGCCAATTTCTTGTTTCGCTGCGAAGTTATTTATCATGGTCGACATCAGTGTCAACAGCTGTAGGGGACAGCCTTCTAACAGGGAAATTAATAGCCGTAATCCTCGTGATCTGGCGATTTGCTCCCAAGGTCATGTCCTTTGGTCAGGTCCCGCGGGTAGCGCGACCTTGTATTGATACCGGTACATGCACCATTTGGCGGTGAAGGCCGCAGGGCCGTACGTCATCTCAAGGACTCTTATAAATGTGTTACGTAACGTCGCTGTAGTGCTTGATCAAGTTGCAGGGGCTTTTATGAGTATGATTTATGACTTTGCGAAATCTATAGGTCGGGCCTTACTATAAACATTATTAAAGGCAGATAAAGCTTCATTGCAATGGAAAGAACTTAACTTTGTTATCTTTTCGTTCTGACAGGTTTGAAACCACTGTATTAGATTAACTTAAACTATTATTAAGTCTTGCAATGACTTAGGAGCGTGATATTTGAAAGACTTAGCGTTACTTCCCACACATTTGGCTGTAAGCCTGCAGGGTACAGAATGAGAACGTGGGCGGAGCACCCACTAGAACCACTTTCTAAATTGATTGTCTATGTTTTCATAGTGTGAAATTCGTGTATTCGCTATTTATACCTTACTCATCAACACCGGTGGGAGTTATCGGCAATGGCTGTCTGTGGATTGCGGTTTCAGTAGTATATTTGCGCTATTGAAAATTGGATCTGAAGCAGAAGATTATACAACATCCATGCTCAGCATAGACCTTGCAGAATATCTACAAAATTTCTCAGAGTTTACTTCTAAAGCTGGTAATAATGGAAACATTTCCAAACACCAATATCTCTAGGCAAGCGTGCTCCTACCTTAGGCCGTATCATCGTTTCACATCAGGCGACTTGCGGCCAAACGCAAGTATAAAGGGTGTAAAACACCTCTTAACGAAGCCGAAAGGCACTGGTTCTCCATGTCATTGCGATCATTTTTTTGTTCCACACCATACCTGGGAACCTTCTAGTTACGGAGATATTAGGGGTCAAAGTCCCAACTTTTTGACATTTTTTTTTTTTAAATACTAGGTTTTAATGTAAGATTTTTACTTTAAACACCTCCACGACCTCCGTACTATTCAATCCATCCATCAGCACAATGTTTTGAGTTCGTTACGAGTACATTGAGTTCTACCACAAAACATGATTTTACACCCCCCAAAAAGAGTCGTATCCCAGCAATAATTTTTGCGTAAAGTTACTTAGTTTCATGTACAGAATGCTTGGTTGACGGCTTCGTGATGAGGTGATTAACACCCCGTATTTAGTTTAAAAAAACTCCATACTCTTTTCGATAAAAGTCACGAAATAAAATGGCAATAAATATAACATTCAAAAACAATATTGGAGACCTTCTCAGTGGGCGTGAACAAAGTCAGGCAGCTGATATCAACTTTCCATACTGTTCGATAGTAAACAACGACACCAAACACTCGCCCACGGAAAGCGGTTTTTGATAAAACTCATAACTTTCTGCGTAAAAATACATTGAGCTTATTGCAGAAGCTTATCATCATGACAACAACTTCACGTGACTAGCAACCAGCCTAATTTATATTATTTCGAAATTCTCACGTATTATCGCAGCTTAAAATTAACGCGGTATTGCCAATAAACTGGACATATTTTCTACCACCTTAGAAACAGAACGAATGCCAGGTAGATATTATGTTTTCATTGCGCACTTTGGTATCTTTTATTTTTTTGAAATCCTATTTACGTAGTAGGTAATGTATATTCTTTATGATCATTAGTAAAATTATTTTTACTTTATGGAACAAAATTACAATAAATATGATTGAGTTTCCATATTTAAAACTCTTGCAATGTCCCGCATCCCAATTATTTTTATATAATAACTACCTACAGAAATTATTTATAAAACACGGAAAGTTAATTTAAAACTGGATATTTCTTTTGGCACCACGGCGCGACTGAACGATATTATTTGGCGCCAAACGTAAATAAAAATGGCGACGTGTCGCCGCTGATACATTAATCTGGGTGAGGTATCAAAAATGTAAAATGCTACGTTCTTCAAACGTGTGGGCCTATGTTGTTTTCTCACGTCGGGATGCGTTTTCTTTTGATATTACATTTTATTTATGTATTTCCTTTAATAAAACAATATTAAAAATACAAATGCATCATTCAAGAAATCCGAAACCTACGAGTTCAATATTATTATGACATGTTGAGTGGGTACACGATGACAATGCTTACTGTGATCTTCAGTTTATCAGCACAAGCTCAGAAATGCATTATTTTTATGTTCAGTATGTTGCATATCTTCCCGTGGGTGTCGTAAGAGGTGACTAAGGGATTTGCCAGAGAATGGGCAGCAGCGTTCTCTGTGCTTTTGTGACAACCGTACTGCGACCGCCAACCCGCCTGCCAAGCGTGGCGATTATGGCAAACCCCCCCCTTGGGGGAGGCCTATGTCCAGCAGTGGACGTCTTTCGGCTGAAATGAAATGATATTGCAGAAATGTATGGTATTATAAGGTTGAAAATTATGAATAAAAAGGCTTTATGAATCCAATACAGTTGTTATTGTACCAATTTTAAATATTACATTATTTTTACATTAAAATTGTGTCACAAGTTTAACAGTTTTGTTTTTATGTAATAAAATAAAGTTATATAAGCTCGAGCAAAATGGCATTGTAAACAATCGTAAGCCTTAACGTGGTCGGGTGGCGGCAGGCGTCACAAACATTACATCAAGTGCATGTTGATGGTATTATAAACTTTATTCAATGAAGTATGCTACGTCACTGCGCGTTGTTTACGATACCTACGACCATAGACACCGCTGACGTTGCTAACACCTGCTTATTGCTCATCTACTCTAGACATCCATGTGTTACATTTTAACGCGTGTGTAAAAATTACACGCTACTTCCAAAATTCTAAAAGCAGTCCAACCCAAAATAAACTCTTAAACGAATAATGCAGTTCTTGCCAAAATGAAAATAAGAATATTTTAAAGAGCTCCCATGTTTATAATTCGATCTAAAAATAATAATCAACAAAGAACCCGTATCAAAAGATGTGCCCGATGAATTTATGTAACCAATAGACGAATGTTTTTGTTATCAATTCCGAATTGTTGTCAACATAGTGGTGCGTTTCAGTTGACATCGGATTGTTTTCTAGGGTTATTCAACCAGCCGGTGGGCAGCTGCTGACGCATAGCGGCGAACCCAATCTATAAATATTTCAGAACATATCTACATGTCGAACTAATGGCGTTTTTGTACGCAGTTCCATTTTGTCCTTCCCGAGTTCAAATAAACAACAGGGTTGTTTTGCAATCACACTGCTAGGACCCAACCAAAAGGTTGTACTTTTTCTCAAGGTCAACAAATAAAACGTAGAATTCGCAATTTGTGTTCTGCGTTTTATTTACCGATCTTTCTTTTGTTTGCCGGTCAGCCGCAATCTTTGGCAGATATTATAATTCAGAGTTGTGTAACAAAGCTGTTGAAAACAATGTTTCCTGTCATTTTTCAAATGTCAGTGACCATCTGTTTAATTGACGGCAGAGATGAGTCAAAGGAATTCTTTAGTAAATCTTGCATGAAATCTAATCTAATCTTAAATAAGTGTTTGCTGACGTGCTCTAGTCTGTGGTCATTAGTTGTCGGACGTCATAGAGCGGCGCGGTACGAAGCGTCCGTATGAATGAAACTGAAGCACGCCAACTACCCGCCACGTGATCTTATCTCACCGTGTTTAAGCACTGGAACTGTCATAAATGATCATTAACACCAATTTTGAAGGAAAAAGGTTTTCTCGAGGGAGAACGTTGGAACAGGGTTGTGGTTGGAAAGAGAAGAAGTATCAACTTTTTTCTTTTGTTTTTGTTTTCAACTTTTTTTAAAACTCCCTGGACTCGTGTATCTATCATGCTTGAAATTGTTTGTTGCAAACTGTTTTTATTAAATATGTCTTTGTATTGTTTCAGATAAGTCGCAGATCGCCAAGTATGAAGGACGAGCGTGCCAGTATGCCGCGCGTCCGCATAGCCGTCATTGGCAGCTCTCGAGTTGGCAAGTCCGGTAAGCAAATATAACATCCAGCGAAACATCTTTATGCTATGTAACATTTTAATAGAGAGTATAAAAACTTTTTTGGGACAGGAAAATAATTTGACAAAAAAATGTTTCGGAAAATTCCGTATCATCTGATTTAACTCTAGTGACCCAGATGTTCGAGAGTGCCTGTCATCATTTGATGGATTTCGTATTCCGCGAGATCATAATTCCGATATTTTCCGCTTACTTGGGTGAAACTTAATTCTTTACTTTTCCATTTTCAATTTAAAACAATTTTTCAGAAACGTAATACTCTTTCAAAATTCCCCTTAGAATGGAGAAAAATGTTGAAATAAAAACAACTGACATAAATGAATTGACAGGTACTTACTTTTTGTTTAAAAAACAACAGTTTATTTATTTTATTTATTTAACCCCATTTCGACGTTGCACATCGAAGCTTTTGACACTTCTACGTATAGTAAAGTACTAAGATTAAACAATAAACAGAACTTCAATTACAGTTCCCTTGACCGAATATGTTCAGGTCTCCGACCTAGATGACGTTACATAAGCCGAGCTGGGCAACAGCCCGCTGACCTATTCTCATTGGTGATGTAACACTAACATGTTGTACTAATACATCAATGTGTTACTGAATACATTTGCAGCCACTCAAACGCAGTAGCAAGAAACTGCGACTGAATGTCTGATTCTCCAAACATTTGCATACTACCAAATGGCAGAAACAGTTGTAAAATCTCTCGAAGTCAAAGAAATACTAGATGGTTTCGTTGGAAAGTTATATTCAATTCATTTATTTATATCAGACATATCGATCCATAGTTTTGTTGGTAGGTACACTTAAAAGATAATGTTAGTAGGTTATCAAATAATCATTGACAAATACACACCACACATTACTATACAATATATTAAATAAAATTTAAAACTAATGATGTAGCTCAATATTTTTTTTTAAGTCAAATATTTTTTTTTAATGTGCACAAACATTAAAAAAAGTTAAATATAGTAATCAGTATTAAATGAATTTGAGATCTGGATAACAAATATTGAAATATTAAAATCACAATATAGAATTCATATCATCATCATCATCATTTTAGCTGAAAGACGTCCACTGGATATAGGCTTCCCCCAACTTTTGCCACATTGACATAGCATGGGGGGTTTTGCCATAATCGCCACGCTTGGCAGGCGGGTTGGCGATCGCAGTACGGTTATCACAAAAGCACAGAGAACGCTGCTGCCCATTCTCTGGCAAGTCCCTTAGTCGCCTCGTACGACACCCACGGGAAGATATGGGATGGCGCTATGACAACAGAATTACAAAGAACATTACATTACATTTACATAATTCATATAGTGACTTAATATTAAAAAAAAAAACGAATAAGTATTTTTACGAGTAAAATAATTCACAATTTCATTTCTTTGTTACAGCTCTCATCGTCCGCTACCTAACCAGGCGATACATCGGCGAGTATCACTCAAACACAGGTTAGTTCCATTCCCCATTTATCACAAGATAGCACTGCGTAGGTTGTATTGTATCCTCCAGATTGCTCATCTTACGCTTTGGTTTCAGATCTCCTGTACAAACAAACGGTGCCAATCAACGGCACTCCGGTGGACCTAGAAGTTATTGATGTATCCGGATCCAATTCAGATGAATTCCCAGCTGACCAGGTAAATAAATACTTATCTTATTCACATGTTATATTTGTTTTCAAAGTCTGGGTCTCATTAAATCTTCAGGGCTAACTATGTACCTTACAAACATCATAAAAATATTTTTAAATCATGCGCACAATGTTCTTAAGAATATTTACTATATTTATTGACCCTCTGCTGCTATGACTTACATAATTTTATGGTTATGATCATAACACGAACCATCGTAAACTTTAACCTTCGCTTTGTCGAAAGCACAGTATACTCAGTTTCAAAAGTACCCTAAAATAACGCGTGCAATATGGTTTAACCAGTAGCTGGCTAGTATATGAATAGGTTAATACCCCGGGACCTTGCCCATTGCCCACTAATCTTCACCTTCACAGAATTAAAGTATAACCTAAACAACCGGCTGGCCTTTAGTTTCTAAACAATAATAAGTACACAAATCAGTGAGATTAAGGATGTCGAGTATTTCGTAAGAAGGCCACATTTTTGTAGCTATTTTAACTGAATTCCTGTATACTGTTTTATTACCAGCACTCCAGATTTACCCAGGATAATATTCGAGGTTCTTCGGTATATTTTGAATTGTATGAGAATCTACTTTGCTGTAAAAGCTTGTAATTTCGGGGAAGCGTGATGGATTCCCCTAAATTACAAGCTTTTACAGCAAAGTAGACTCTCAACCACTCCTAACTCCAGTGTCTACATAATTTAAATATTAAACGACGGCAAAGTAAACACTTCACGGTAATTTAACACCACAATAACGTGAAAATTAAACATTGTCGTGTTAACTACCCACAGTACACCAAAGCATATATCCAGCGGTAGATACCCTTCCGGAAACACGTGCGACTACCGGTAGTCTGAAGCCGCTTTATGTTCCGACAAATGGGTTAATGTCTCAAATAATGCTAGTAGTGGCATGGAACCGCTCCAGGAGCTGCTCCGGTGACCTGCACTGAACATTATGACTCATCATGTTTACATATTACACATATTAATAGCAACACCATCAGCAGGCGAAAGAGGTGATTGTCAGTTTAACATTTTTAGAACTCGAACGACGACCGAACTAATCTGGAACTGCTTCTGAATTTTACACAAATATTGTTCTAGACATCCTTAAAATAGCTATTTTAGGATTTTGTTGAAAAGACCCAGCTTTATAAAAGTAAGCAAAGCATCTTGCAAATTGTAAAAATAGGTTTTGACTGTGGGTAGAGCGTGAATGGACGAGATTTGGACAATATTGTAGGAGGATTTGGCTTGATAACTATCACAGATATAAGGGTATATCTATCACGGATAATAACTATCACAGAAAATATTATAAGGGTTCTTGTGCAAATGACAAAATAACATAAGTATGAGAGGAGAGTAAAACATTTACAACTGTGTTGTACGTGCAAAAGTGGGTAAAGCAATAAACGTTGACCTTGTAACAAGCCTTGCCTTTACATTTCAGTTAAAACTTTTCTTTTACGTTTAAGGTACTGACATAACAAAAAACTTAGCAAATTGAAACCATAAATTTCTGCTCTGACAGATTAATTCAATTAAAAATACTGAAAGATAACTTTTGAATTGACTACCGCTTCACTTTGATTCTACGGTGAGACTTTCCATTTTCTGAACGTAGATAGGTGGGTTTATTAATTCTTGACGTCAAATCAATTTCCTGTTTAGTGATCTCACAGTTTCGTCCGATATAAACAATTTTCTGTGGGTATGTCGACAACAATGAGCGTCCATAGCCAACACGACGTGGGTCGTGTCCCGGCATCGTGGCGCTGACGCGTGGGAGCGCCCGTGAATCGCTGCAAGGCTAATTTTAAGCCGGAATGTTGGCTCTGAAAGTCTGAAGACGCATTAATTAAACACATTCTTCTTTGTCTAGTCTCCTTTACGCAAAGGTTTAAGCTTATATCAATTTGTTTGATGAAGACTTAAAAAACGCTTTGCCAAAATAAACAGCTTTGTTCCTCAAACTTTACGCCAAAAATGATTTTATGCCCACCTTTTTTTAACCTTCTCATGACGTACTTTCACGGTTACGAGACGGAAACTATAAATCATTACAACTTAAAAGGCTGTCGACTATTATTTTGAAATGAGCTAAAAATGTGACAACTCGAACTCACACACAAGCGCTAAAATATGAGAGATATAATTAGCTATAAAACGTTAATAACGGTCGCAGATGTGACCCATTAAGATCTTCCATAACGATTGGCTTTAAATTATATCGATTTATTGCACCTCTTTTGAATCTTTACGAATTTAACGTAGTAGCTATGTGACATACATAGATGCTTTCACACACCACTTTCACATACCGACTTCCGGCATCTAACATTTGCTATTATCATGTCAGACTAATTTAGACAGCGTGTTGGCACTTTTTAATGTTGTTGTTGTTCCTTGTTCTAGATTCAATGGGCCGACGCCTGTCTGCTGGTGTACTCGGTGACAGATCGCAGCAGCTTCGAGTACGCCACTGAAGTGCTGAATGCGCTGAAGCGCGCTCCGAACGGCGGCAGCCCGGCGCACGGGCCGGCCGGCTCCTCGGCGCCGATGCCGCTCGCACTGCTCGGCAACAAAACAGACCTAGACCACTTGAGACAGGTCAGTACCTCATAAATTACAACCCAATTCGATAACGTTTCCACAAGCTTTCAACCTAGTATATTACAGCTCGTAGATTCTCATAATTCTTACGCGATTACTTACACATGTGAATTTACTTGTGTATAAACTGTCTCAATAATTCAGACGGCAAACGTGTTGGGTCGCAGAACTAAAATATGAGGTGAAAAGTACGCACTTTTTCTGTTGATTTCGTCCGAGCGCGACGTCTCGTTTACAGTCACGTTCGTACTTCGTCTGCGACACGAGTCAGTGAAATTAGCGTTTAAAAGTGCGCTTTAATGAGCATATTTATATCTACAACTCGCTTGAAGCAAGACATAAGCTAACAAATTGAGAACTTACGAGAGTGCATGTGTACCGAAAAAACTTCTTTATTTAAGTTTCTATATTTGAAACGAAGTTGTCGTAAATCTCTCTGTTTATTGTATGTAAACACGGAATAATAGAAAAGCTCAAGTAACAGCGATCACAAAGCGTGAATACGAATCTCTTACTCCTTCCTACGTAATATCTTCAGTTATTTCTAGATTATTTGTCGAGATCGTCCTTCACCTTTCAACAAGACGTCAGCTGATATGTAGGATCACTGTCACAAGTACATAACAACGCATACATTAATAATAGACTGGATGATTGACACGTTTCCTTTATCTTTGCTTAGAAGATCTGGTTTTAGACTGCTACTGTGACAAAGATAGAATACAGTTTCAGGGGCAAATAATAAGTCCAAACAATGTTTCTACCATAACATTGAATTTCTTCATTGCGAGTTTCCACTTTGACATTATCACAAAGTAGAACTAGTTATTCTCCTCAACGTCACTTTAACAGCCTATGTTATAAAGTTTCGACGTTGTCGTCTTTAGAACAAAGACGCGAGACAGTCTTGTCTATCACTATTGAATCTTTTGAGCTCGCACGCTATGGAAATAAACATACATACATATATGTACAGGTGACATAAGAGAATGCTTTTGTACTGTATACACGTAGACACCCGGTTGGAAACAGTAGGTAAAGCAGAAACTTGTACTAAAGAACATTTATGTAATTTAGAGGCACTAAGGACTGAAGTCGATATTAATTAACCATAAGAATTTATTACTATCTTCTGTTAACGTAGGTGGCGTAGGCTCCTGTCATACTTACAAAACATCCTCACATTTCCCTGAATTAGTCAGTAGTTCCGCTTTTACATAAGGAAATGTTCCCTTCAAACATATAAATAAAACGTTTAGCGTAGAGTTCCCTAGTGACAGACCAAGAGACAAAGTAGGTAAACGAGATAATTATATTTTCCTCGAACGAAAGCCGATAGATACTTAAATAAAAGTACTCAATTAAGTACAGAACCTGACCTTGTTTCATTTTGTTAACAGAATTTACGCAATCTAAACAGCTTTGTAAAGTTTACTTTGTATTAATTAATCAGTAACAACATCCCCGATATTATCCGATGTTCCGATTTTGTCGTTAGGCGCCTTAACATCGATCAGATAAAAATAACTTTCGGTGACGTAATCTCACCTAGATATTTAGGGCTTGGAGTTGCTTTCGCCATAAATTGGGAGGAGAAGGTTGGATGCCTAGTCCCCTTTATCACCATGACCTAATATACCTACTATAACCTGTGACGTAGGTAGTTATGAGTTATGTTTCTTTTCACTTTAATCAATTATATTTTGTTTGTCTGCAGGTTTCCACCACAGAGGGCCTGGCCATCAGTGCCGCCCACGGAGCCTCCTTCAGCGAGTTCAGTGTCGCCGACAACTCGGGCAACCTCTACCGCTGCGTGGACCGCCTACTGGCCGAAGTGCGCACACCACAGCGCACGCGCAAGTTCTCCGTCACGAAGATGCTCGGCTCCCTAATAGGTAAACATCATTTCCTGTTTGACCTACGAGCACTCGTATATTTCCATGATTACGGTCAGACTCGTCTAGTAACGCCTCTTATTATTCGCTATTCAAATCAACAATTCTAAATCGTAGCAATAGAATATACAAATCTGATGCCAACAATGAAATAATTACTTATTCTGTGTTGTGCTGAGTATTCCTACAAATACAATACAACAATATTTATAGATTTAAAAACTCCTGCGATAGTTGAAACTGTTGCAGGAGCTAGTATCCTCCTCTCTCATGCCGAAAAAAAAGAAACAAACTGAAACTTTTATTAAAACTAAATACATTTTTTTTTCTCTAGAGTGACTTAATCACACGTGTTTGTTCATGTGTGCGTGAGTGTATGTATGTGTACTAATGTTTTACTTTTTCTTGTTCCAGGCGGGAGTGGCAATAGCCAGACCATGCGAAGCGGTTCGATGGTGGCGTGCCCGCGCGTGCCCGCGCCTTCGCGCCCTGCGCTGGCCGCCGCGGGTCCCTGACCGGCGAGCGCGCCCGCGCACCGCGCGCGCTGATGCCTTGCCGGCGCCGGCGCAGTCTGGCTCGCCTGCCTGCCCGTGCCCGCTCGCTTCGCACCGATCTCGCCTCTTACCATCATATGAACACTGAACAGTGACTGACGTGCGTGATGCTGCGACCTTACCCTGCTGATCTTGTGTGGAGCTCATGGACTTATCTCACAAAAGAACAGAAACACTAGTCAATATTATTATAATGTGCATGTTACGAGTGCACATTGTGAGCTTTTATAAAAATGTATGCTTGAACAGCATTGTGTCAAAACATCAAGTGAATCAGTTTTATGAATTTTGATGTTGAAGGGAGTTTGACAATAATTGCTAGAATATTGAAGATCACGATGAAGTGTTTTACTCAGGTATCGACGTGCCAAAGATCCGCTAATATTTACTGATTGGTGAAATAATTACTTACCTACATAAAACTAGGAATTATGAATATTAATTAACTCAGTAATTGAATACTCACTTGCATAATTAATAGTAAAATCAAGATATCCGTACTTTGTCTGTTGTATGTTGATGTTTATGAAATTTCTATAGAAATATAAATTACACTCAAATTATGTGTATGATGTAATATTAATGTGTTAAGTGCATGCGTACCTTCCAGAATATTCACATCTTTACATAAGGTGGCAGACTATCGCTATCTGTATACTATGTGTACCTTCCTACGCGTATGTATATCAGTTTCATATCTACGGCCTAAAATTTTCTACTTTTTCACAGTATTATTAAAATAAGTCTTGAAGTGAAAGCTAAGAACTTACACTTTTTATAACTCCTATTTTACCACGTCCTAAATAGTTTTCTGGAAAGCCTAAACATATTTTGAAATTGAAATTTTATTTTTGTTTGAATATATTGTGTAGTTTAACTTAAGGCCTATGGCGTGGTGAACTGAGGATATATGTATGATATCACATTTTTAAATTTTGATAATTGTTGTAAAAGAGTGTACCTACAGTCTTTATAAACTTCTATTGTTACTACAGATTTTACCAAAAATTTTGAATGTTTAGCATTGTTGTACACAGTATTGCTATAAAACTATTATTTGTAATAAATCTATAGTCAACTTCTAGTCATAGAATAAGGGCTGTGAAAAGACATTTTGAATGTTTGGAGGAGTGATATAAGGGACGGTCTGAAACAATGTAAATGTATTTTACAAGACAAATATCTACGTGTATTCTGTCAAATGGAATGTAGTAATAAATAAATAAGATGGATAGTATGATTAAACTTGTAAATAATATGAAGCAAAGATTTGGGGGTGTGATATTGTAGTAGATTACGAGAAGCCGCCGCACTCCGATTAATATAACTAGCAAAATTAAGACTATGAACGCTTAAAGATATATCATACATTATGATATAAAAATGTAAATTAGAAATTGTATAGTATTGTTATAAAGTAAATTATTCAAAATTTTCGTGCGGCGGGGAAGTTGTAACGTGAATGCCTTACCTTGATTTGCAAAACTATTACTAAGGCAGAGAGTGTACTAGTCAGTTGTGAGTCGCGTAGAGCCTGCTATGGGTGCTACGAACGCTACGGCTACGAAACCTTCGCTACGCCAGATTACCACCTTTTGATCCTAACTGCCTAGTACGTTCCCAGTCTTATTGTTGACTATTCCATTTATTAGGTATATTGAAGAGAGCAGAATTGAAGAATGTAAATAAAAATGTATTGTACATTGTTAAGGGGACTCAAATGTCGGAACTGATTGGAATAAGATGTAAATAATTTTAATTGATTAGCTTTAATAATATTAAACGTTTATAATAATTATTTCATGTTTGATTTTTTCCCCCATTGTGTCAATTTAAAGATTGGCACACATTACTTTTCTCATACGGGTTCGACCTGTATGATGCAAGTGACCGTCACATTTCCTACGAATGCGGTGGACAAACAAAAAATAAACACATAACTTTTAGCACTAGTCACAGTAAATTCCACGGTTTGTTAATGAATATCACACGCTAAAAGAAAAACCATAAATAACCAAGAATACACGTGTCGGACACTCCGCACTAGAACGTGGGTACTAAATGGCACGCAAACATTTAGAACATCCTCGAAAACCCGAATTTATAAATCAAAACACAATCAAGGTCGAAGAGCTACTTAAAGTGACCTATAATTACAATTTAAAATAACTATTGGTAACACAAATCAAAGCTACAGTGAATTAACGAGAGCATTGATTGATACCTAAAATAAACCATTAGGTGTTTATGAAAATAAAGAGGAATTGCTTGTAAACCACAAATGTAGGTAAGCATAATAACATTTCTTGGGCAGTACGAGTTTTCCATGACTCAAAAGAAAAGAGCGGTCCATTATACTTTGAAACAGTTTTATTACTGAAATATTTCTATGAATAATGAGACATTCTGGCCCAATAACTACCAGTTATAAAAACAAACACTTATGTATCTAGTTCTATATAAAATTATTACAAACATAATAGAGGTTGATCGTCATAACTCATAGAAAATTATCTACACAACTTCTTAATTTATACTTCCTCTATAGACAAACTGACAGGGAAATACCGTTACCTCACATACATATATATTATAATCTAAAAGGATTATAAATCCACTACAAAATGATGGATGCGAATGTTTTTATCTCCCGTTTGGTCGTATTTAGTTAACCCAGTTGCCGATACGCCATATAAATTATCTTTGCGGAGAATTAAGGCGCGGACATAAGAGAAAGGAAAATAAACAATAGAACAAAAGAAAGATAAACGATTTGAGAAGATGTAGTTTTATACATCGATAGCAATATATAAAAATATCAGATGTAGTTTTATACATCAATAGCAACATATAATAATACTTTTATGGCTTGGTAGAGTTGATTTATAATCTTGAGTTATTCAAGCTTAGAATAACAAAGAAGGGGCTTATTCTGTGTGTCGCTGGCACGATAGTTTTTTTTTTGCTTGGCCTTTACTTTACTACTTCCATACCGTCGTCGCCAGCGCAGTGGCCACTTTGAATAGGTACGTCATTTGGGTAACAAACGACAGGATAGGGGGTGGAACAAAGTTTACCACTCAGCTCCTAGGTTTGATAAAGTTGACCAATGCTTGAAACTCGTTTAACGGCATTGCCTTCAACATCTCATAAAAACGCTGTAAAGATTTATGTTGATAAAATGTATGTTTCTCAAGACTAGAATTAATTATAGTTTTACTAAATAAACTGAAAAATATTAAAATGCTTTAGTATATAAGTCTAACTCAATATTGTCTTATTTTTAAATATGTTTGGCAAATAATTTTAAATGAAAAAAGTGTTGAGTTATTGCTGGTAGCAGAACAAATAGAAATTATGCTTACATCGATTAGTGTCATCGCGTAGTATTTAGAACACTCTTTTTAGTATGAGTGCCAAAAGATGAAAAATTTCTTCAGGTTTGATTTATTACTAGCAATGGGTATCAAAACTATATTAGTTTTGTGTGCGCAGCTTTAGGATACAGTCGGACGGGGATTAACGATCAGCAGTCAATGAACCCTGTTCCGTTTAAGGCTACCGTTCCAGTTGGTGCATTACCTGGATATCATGTATGCATGTGTGATGTGCGCTTTTCCGGAGTACATAAATATTACTATACAACTTGCCCAGTGTTTTGTTTTCTTTGGATTGATCTGTTTTTTTTTTCTGACTGACTGTAGGTATATCGTTCTTGTTCTTGGAGCACGTCTCTCTTTATCAAAAATTTGTATATTGACTTTTTGCATTGCTCGACTTATTGGCAATCCAATTGCATTAATCATAGAGAGTAGAGAAATAAAGTGAACAATATAATGCTCATCTTTTAAAATAACCGCAATTTTGTTAAAAATGTATGTGAAAGGATTTTAACTATGCACTGAACTTTAGTGCATCATAGTTAGTATTAATAATAGTTTCAATTATCAGCTGACATGCATTAATAATCGAATTTTCGTTGCCGGCCGGTCGCACACGCGCCGCCGAAATAAATCACAATCGCATCTCAGAACAATGCTCGCTCCTCGCTCCGGCGAGATGAGAGGGGTGCGCACCCCTGCGAGCTGCGTGCCGCGATCGATCGTGGACCACACTCCAGTCCGCCACTACACGACACATTGTCTGTCAAAGCGGCTCCAACTCCAAACGTCCCTGACACCGTCCCGCAACTAAATATTGAAATCAGTGTTTTTAATTAGTGTTATGTGTTAATTTTTATTTTTTAAATAATGGAGGGGCGGAGGTCTTGGGATGGCGTGCCTCTTGGCGAGTCTCACTCTCCACCACAGTCAGTTCCAGGCCGCAGGACGCCGCTGGGGGCCGTGGGGCTGGGTGGGTTCTACATGCAGGGTGGCCAGCCTCCGCCACCTCCTCAGCACTGCTACCCGGCTGATGAGAACCAGCCGGAACCAGGGACCAGCTACGGACAAAGGTTAGTTTTTTCGCCCAAATTCTAATAAGATCATGTCATTTCGTTGCACTTTGTTAACGTCAGTCTCTTCTTTGAATTGGATTCATACTTATTGCAAGGTTTCCGCTGCAATCCGGCTTTTTAATCGGCCCGAATTTCTGTTTGTAAGCAAAAGCAGATGTTTTTTCGCGCATGCGTCTCGACACCGTGACAGTAGGAAGACAGCTAAAAAAAAAAGTTGCGTTTGTATGAATTTGATTTTTAAAATGAATGTAAAAACCTTATAATAATATCTAATCATTATCGTTAGATAATATATGCAAAATGGGTACACCAGAAATACAGATGAGAAAATCTGTGTGTGCCATGTGAAAAATGTCTAGATTCTAGATCCATAATATTAACATGATAATCCTGACCGTTGCGAGTGGTTAATATCGATATACGCTTACCTTTCATACTGAGTTTTTAGAAGTCTTATCAATAGTTAATTAAACGCATCTTCAGAAAGGTATGTTTTATCACTACTCCCCGGTTAAAAGAGTAATCGAATCAGAATTGTTGGGGCAGACTTTGTTATCGTGTTACACTAAAATAGGCCTTAACCGGTTTGAATTCGGTTGCTAATTAAGTTATTAAAACCATAGCCTATACGGAAAAACTTTCACCTGGTCTTTGATTATGAATTGTAACTTGAGAATTTGACAATCTTTACTTTACCATTACCTAAAGCGGTTTTTTCGTTTGAAATTCAAATTAACTTTCGTGAAAAGGAAAGAAATTTTGATTTACGCGGGTTAGATTAAAGGACTCCTAATGTTAAAACGCCGCCCAACGCGTCCTAATGTTATAAGTAGTTTTTTTTTCACATTTTGTATTAAATGAACTATCTGAAGATGTTTCATCAATTGTATCAGAGTCCTCTTCTTTTATTTCCTGTTAATCATTGCTATCTGTTTCAAGATTCACCGTCAGTTCCACAGAAACATAGTTTCATTTCACAGTAGACTCAAGTAATGTAGCATACAGAAATAAAAAGTAGAGCTTTTTATTTCTTTACAAGTTCTCAACTTCAAATCCTAATTTCAAAAACTAGATTTTGGACTCGAAGTTGTTCTTACTTAAAAGTTTTACACATTCGTGACGGTTTATTTGAATAACGGACCGTACGTGAATTCTGAAACCGCACATATGGCATAAATACAAAAATAATCTATAAGTAATGCATATCGTGTTACTATCACAAAAGCACACATGTTCACAATAATAATCAGGAGAACACCAGCACTAGGGCAGCATCTGTGCACAAAACTGTGCTATAGTGTGCTGTAGTGCACAATGGTGATCTATTGTTCAAACACCCTCCCTTGCGACAAGTATTTTGCTCCCGTTGACCGCGATTATGTTTGCTATAGACGCTTTAAAGGGTAGATTTAGCCGAGGATGAGGTGATAAGTAGCTGTGCCCGCTGCAATCATTTTTTAATTGATTTACTTAATCGCCACTACTTATAAATAACATTATAGTGATATAAGTGACATATTAATATAATATTTTTGAAGAAGTGTTTAAAAACATGTTGTTTGGATAAATGGGTCTTGGGGTTGAAAATACAAGTAAACTAAGAGATTTTTTTTTCATTACTTTCAACAAGCATTGTTTAAGATTCGCACCCCCGCATTCAAGATCCAAAGCCAACAGAGTGTTACCAATCACATTAAATTCTGATCCAGTATTTGAGAACATTTCAAAGCTTATTATATTTAGCGTAGTTTAAACAAATTCAAAATAAACGGGCGAATACCTCATAAATTCAATCACAAAGGAACGGATACCATGAAGGTACACATTTCATCGGCATGTACCGATTGTTTGCCACTGCAGATATTGCAAATGCATTAATAAGTATTATTAATGCATTATTATTATTATTGTACTTATATAACATGCACAAACTTTATGTATCATTAACCCGAAATAGAAAGCGTATATTTAGTTACTACTGGTTCTAACACTATTCGCTGTTAATATATGGTGATATATCAAAGGAAATGAGTCTACATGCTATCCAGATCTCTCGTCTGGCTGTTTGTGTATGTGACTTTAAATGTATGTAAACGCACCCACGATACAGGAGAAAGTCGTAGTGACGGGCAACGTTTTAAAAAAAAAATTATCCCATAACGGCGTGTGATTTCTATGATATCACTAATGAAATAGCCAATCAACGTCTACAGCTTATCTTAGAGCTGGTCGGTTCAAGATTTCAATTAGGATAATTATGGTTTAGTTAATTTTTGGTACGTCTAAACATTCTAAGCACCACAGGGTATCAAGTACGCATTCGCATTAGTATTCCGTGGGCAAAGCTCCCGAGGTTCCCGTGTCACCCCTCTTCCCCTCGTTAGCGTCCGATATACTCGTACAAGCCCATTCATCGCGCACAAAGAGTATTTGCCACTTGTTCCGCTCTGCCTCACCGCCAACCCTAATCGAATCCTAACTAAGGGGACGCTGCGCTGTGCGCAACTGTACTTCCCGATTCCATTGCCTGTCAGCAATACTTCATAATTCGACTGCTTCTGAATACTATACGAGTCATCGGTTTACAATAGTTTCTTGAAATAGATTCTGTCATAAATAAACCAGAAATAAGTGTAAAGCTCTTACCGTCAATCATAAAATGATATGAATAGTGTTCTAATTTTAACACTTCTGTTAGTATGTATATTTATTGTTCACAAGGTATCTGAAAATAACTGAAACGTGACGAAAAATCTTCTTGCGATTACGTTTTATGAATGTTTTCAATGACCTCGCAATAGTGTCGTTGCATAATATTGTATAAATACATGCTTCCCAGTTGTCATGATGTTAACGAGTTAAATTTATAATTTCGTAAATATTTTTTTTGATAATATTTGTAATCCACAGTTGGCTCTAAAACTCAAACTAAATATTATTTTAAATGCAATGTAGTACTTAAAAATATTTAGGACACTTTTAGAGTCTTAAATTAACTGCAGATAATTTATAAATTACAGATCTATGAACGAGTCAAAATCAAAACAGAAAATGCGTCAAGGCAAGAACGTACGACTCAACATAAACGCAAGAGAACGACGCCGCATGCACGATCTTGTAAGATACCATCAATTACTTTAATTTTGTTACACTTTAAAATTTATAAAACAGGAAAAAATATCATAAAATAATTCAAGAAAGCTACGAAAAGCCTCCGATTTGCATATCCAAAACTTACTTGAGTAAACATCTATAACTGATTTGAGTTGCCCTTAACATTGTAAGCCACATATCTGGCATATCTCAAGCGTTATTCCTACACAATAGGGATGTCTATTTATAGGATAACAGTAATTGTGCAACAGAATTTCTAGGAAAATGTTCATTTGTAGTTTGTACTAAGCCGTTACACAACTTGCTGTGTTTTTCCAGAATGATGCGTTGGACGAGTTGCGTGGAGTGATACCATATGCTCACTCCCCTTCAGTCCGCAAGCTATCCAAGATCGCCACATTGCTACTCGCCAAGAACTACATCCTCATGCAGGCCAGTGCGCTGGAGGAGCTCAGGAGGTATCACGTGCCAGTTATCATATCTTTGTCAACATGCTTTCATTCATGCGGATCCCCAAACTATTTTAGTTTTCGTATATAAATAAACAAACAAGGCTATTAATATTATTTCTGAGGAAAATAAAGATAGTTTCTCCTTCATCTGCGCTTTGAACCCGAGTTCAAATATTTTATTTGATCGTGTTCCAAAATTGTAAAAATATAATCCTTACAACATAACTGAGTCCACTAATTGCGTGGAGCAGAGAGCAAACAAAATAGATTTTCTATCTGCGGATGTGTGACGACCATTAAAAACCTTTTTATTGTTTTCAGATTGGTAGCATACCTTCAAAGTACAGCAACCGCCGCTGGAATCGTCCCACCTCCAGGCTTCGACTTGACCGGGTTCCCTGCTGCTGCGAAGCTGCTCGCAGGTCCCCTCCTTGGCCCGCCCCCACCCCCTGACCCACCATCTTGAGAATCAACCGTCAAACTAGAAACCCTAAACGACTAGGGTCCCTAGAATTAAAGACAGTCCATACGATACAGACTGATACACAGCTGACATCAGAACATCTTGAGATAAGTCCAAAAATCGCTGTATCGTGTGGACTGCGCGCTACGTTTTTATCTACGAGTAATTAATTTAAATAAGAAATTAAACAACTCTTCATAAATTATTCATTTATAAGTTTTATGAATAGATCTCAAATTAGTTTGTAAGGAGTGTAAATAATTCGACATTTGCCTAAAATCAGTATTATTATTCGTAATTTATATTTATATGAAGCGACTTTCTCGTCGTAGGCACGCGATGTTTTATTATAGAAGAATCTCCTTGACTTGTCACTATGTACTTGTAGGAATGCCATACCATAATAAGGATAATGACTGGGTAGAGAAAACGAAATTCTATTATCACCGTCAATATTAGACGCGTATTTTTTGTTTTATCAAATAAACAAAAAATACTAAGGTTAAACGCATTCCAGAGAGTCGGCTCACTACGTCACAACTCGGTATAAAATTCAACCGTGACGTCTTGCGCCTTTTCAACTCAATATATCTCCGTAATTTTTGATTACGTGAAAAAGAAAATTACTTGTCCAATACTTTTTAATAATCTACCTGAAAGACAAAGAAAACAAATTGACACCATCCCTTTTTCGCGTAGACATTGATGATTCTTAGTCCTACCTATAGAGGATAAAATTGCCCAAAATGAGCGAGAAACTCTATCCATTTAAATTAGGATTAACGTAAAAAGATAAGTCAATCATAGTCTTTAGTTACAATGTTTTAACAATTATCATACTTTGAAATATTATAGAAAATATTTGTTGTTTTGGAAATCCCAAAAAGAACAGTGGGAATACCCCTTCAGAGATTATTATACGAACGTAATTGTAATAATTTATTTAGACACGGGAAGTGGCTAGACGTTTTTCACGTTTCACACGACGAGTGCGAATATAATTTATTAGGGAAGATAATCTTATCCTACGTCTAAATGTTTTTTGAGGAATGTTCAGTTCATTTCTCTTCTATGCGCGAATATAACTGTTTAACTTATGTTTGGCATCAAATAATCTTATTTAATAATCAATATTAGTAGGTAAGCATCCGTATTTAGATGAAATAAACCGGTTTTTTGTACTGGTTACCGTACGTTTTGTTTTCTGGCTTTGTTATTGGCATAGAATAAATTAAAACATTATCTATATTTCCCATTAGTTGAATGTCTAAGTGTGAGAAAAAGCCATTGGTAGAATTTGTAAATTCTACTTTTTTTGCAAGCTTTTATTTTTTCGATAACTGCTTTTGTTGAAAGTTAGCAGAAATTGGGTAAGCAACAAAGTAACAAAATACGGAAAATTATTTCCTTATTCATAAAATGTGGGTTACTAATTAAGTATTTAGAATTATTGATATGGAGTAGGTAAACTGAATGATCTTGTGTTATATTAGATTGTATGAACTTTTCAATATGGTTTTTAAACATATATTTGTTTCATAACAGTTCTAAGATTTTTCATCGCATAGGTATTTAAACTGTCAATCGATATTATGTAGGATAATCATTTTGTATTTAGGATCTAAATTACTTTTAAATATATTTAAAGCTGTAGTTTTTAGAAACTTTCTCTGTGAGTAATCCAGAGAACAATGTGAAACATGTGCCAAAAATATGAAGTAGATTTGTATTATATACTTAGGAAAATATTATATTATTTACAAAATAGGAATTTAAATTGTCATGTTTAGTATCGATTTTAAGTAGATATAAGAACATTGGTGTTTTATAAACTTCTTCGTGACATTTTAGAACTAGTTATTTTTAATAATAATATATATTATTTAGTATCGAGACAAAGTAAACCATTATTAGAGTAGTGTATAGTATGTGTGATTTAAATCGTGTGATTTTCTATTATTTATAGCCATAATGTAAAATAATTCTAATATCTTAATGTACTCGTATGGTCCGTATATTTTATAGGTGACTATAGCGACTCACCCCTGCTTCGCACGGCACCATCCTTCGGGTTCAAAACTATCCTATCTTCAATAAATTTCATTCAGAAATCGGTTAGGTGGTTTCGGAGATTAGCGTGTCCGAACACAGTGAATCGTGATTTTTATATATTAAGATTAACAGAGATTGGAATAGGTAGATAAAAACCCAGAATGAGTTTAGTTTCGAAATTAGGCTGTTTAAACAGAGGGAGGCATGTCCACAAGTTACTTACTTCCTTAAAGTTTAGGTAAATGTACTCTAATTATTCCTATCTGTGGTAATTAAATATGTTTAGCTTACCATTATCAAGTCATTGCTCTTTTCATTAAATATTATTAAGCTCACTATCCATCGATATTTTAAGAATATTCCTATTTATCCGTAATTACTATTAATAGTATAATCCTTCCTTAAAACTGTTAAGAAATTTAATTTAATGCAATTTGTCACAGGAAAACCTTGTGAAGGTTTGTGTAGCGCTCAAGAAATTGTACAATGTAATCGTTAATGGCAAATGAATCTTTAAGTATATGTAATGAACTTATGACAAATGCAGAAAAAAAACGATCTTAAATCTGTTATCACAGATTACAAGCAAGATTTCTGAGATAGTCTCTCAATAGCTCAAACTCAAAGTCATAGCATTTATTCCAATTAGACCCTCAAAGGCACTTCTGAAGGTCAAAAACAAAAGGATGAAGCTAAAGTCCCAGTCACAGGGCATAATAATTTATGAAAATACTGTAGTTACTCATTCCGAAGCGTAGATATCTATAGACAAGAATGGGCAAGAAAATCCATGAACACTTTTTTTATAAATCAAAATATTTTTACAAGATCTTGCTATACATTCGTCCAAGTAATCTATTCCTAAGTTGATTGCTGAGTGCCCAAAAAGAAGATCTCGAATACCTCGGGAACCGGGCATAAGATCCGGCCCGGCACATGAGGAGGCTCATACTACACCATGGTTCAACAATTATAAGTCGAACATAAGCTACATTATAAATAACCCAATTATAACTTATGTTAAGTGAAATGTGATTGTTATTAGCAATATTTTTCTTTATATGTGAGTGGTAAAGTGTCATGCATTGAATATAATGAATTGTACTCTCATTTACGATTTTCTGAAGTATTGCTCTAGTCTGTAACCTATGGTGAATAAATAATACTTGTAACTAGAATAGACTGTTATTATTTTTGAAAGAAATCCTTAAACGTACAGTAGTATAACTTATACTGCTTTCTAAGTTTATCTTGGACATTGGTGAAGGAAACATATATGTACAAACATCAACATCACGCCTGTTCTACCCGAACGTTTAGGCAGAGCTGTACCCAATAGTGGTTCTGTATGGTGTCGGACGTAAAGAATAGCACCATCCCATATCTTCCCGTGGGTGTCGTAAGAGGCGACAAAGAGACTTGCCAGAGAATGGTCAGCAGCGTTCTCTATGCTTTTGTAACAACCGTACTGCGATCGCCAACCCGCCTGCCAAACGTGGCGATTATGGCAATACCCCCCAAAATGGCAATTTGGCGACACTTGGGGGAGCCCTATGCCCAGCAGTGGACGTCTTTTGGGCTGAAATGATGATGATGATGGGCACATCCAGACTCCGACGCTGCTACTGAAAAATTACGAATGGAAAACCCATCATACCGTAACAACAAAATAACGCTTTGCCCGACCTGGAAATCGAAACCAGTATTTAATGCTCAACAGTCGCGCTTACGACCACTAGGCATATGAGGCAGTCATGAAGTAGTGAGTTGTGAAGGAAAAACATCCAGTGAAAACCTGATAAGGTGGTTATATTGTCAGGAACTTGGTAGTGTTGGCGGTTGCCATCATTACCAAGTCAATACTTTGCTTAAGCCTTCTCTTTCTCGCGGGCCTGTGGACGTTGAGTAATGGGCTAGCTCACCGTACGTCCGTCTTATGACGATAGGCCGTGTCGAAGGCGTATTCGTGTTCCACGCGCGCCTCAAGGAGATGTCGGCAAATCTGAAGGGGTCTGAGAGGGCTATGCCTGCCACGGCTGCAGGACTGTTCGAAAGAGATACCGTGGCCCTGGAAGACTAACAAACAAACTCTTCAGCTTTACTATTATTTTATATTTTGTTAGTATTAGTATAGATTGGGAGCTCCCGATATCCCGTAAGTGACAGTGGTAGTTTAGTTATAAATCGTGAAAAAGTGTATAAATAAATTATGTGGACATGGCTACCCCGCTCACATGCCCGCGCGCAATCGGAAGTTTTTGCCGCGCAAGACCCCCGCGCCACTTCCCATTTAAAGCTTATTTTCTCGTAAACTACTGCAGCTACACGAAAACAAAAAATACGTGTGTATAGCTGAAAATATACAGAATCTAATTACGTTAAAACTAATTACGACAACTAGATATAAGTATTTCAAAAAAAAATAAAACTTGAGAAAGCCAAGAATGAAAGTTTTTCCAATTAGAATTGTAATTCGTATCAATAAAACCTATGTATAATTAAACTAGACTATATAAGCTTTGTTTTAATACCCATTTGTCCTTACTTTAGCACTTTATTAATAGCCAAATTAACCAAACCAAACAACCCCTGCTCTGATCAATTCTATACCTATTGATTTTGTCGTGTTTTCGTAAAAAAATCACTAAGATTTCGTTTTTTTTCACTGTTTTATATTGCGGAGACACTAATAATTACTTAATTGAACCAATTTTCATAACACCAGCACTTTATCGTATACACGATTAAAAGAAAAGGTATCGGGGTGGTGTTTGGAACCGTTCCGTGGCATGTAATGAATTGTAGAGTTAGTTACACAATTTGCTTTATTATATGAGAGGCTGTTTTAGTCGTTTATTTTGTTTGTGCCACACAGTGGCGTCAACCGGTACTAGCTTCTACAAGAGTTCACAACAAACCCAATGTAAGAAAGTGAGCAAGCAGTCGTTCTCTCAACCAAAAAGTTCATAGACTCTCCAACAGATGGCGCCAACGTCACGAATTAACAAAATTAATTGCAACATTACCTACTTCACGCAAAACATTACACCATACCCAATCAGTTTTAAATCTTGCAATATTTTATGTAATAGTATGCAAAAATATCATATTTAAAAGTGTTAGCATAGCAACACTGTATTGATGAGTGCGCGTTCTCATTTGCTTTACGAAAGCTAATGGCTCCGGCACAATGGCCGCCGTTGGCCTCGTTACAACGTGCATGGATGGATTACTTAGTATTTTGATTGACCTCTTATAAACAGATGGAGCGATGGACGTTGATATGCGAATACACTGGCCTCCGTGTACAAGAGTTAAGTATACTTATGTAGCAAGAAGCCAGTGGTCATATATCTACTTATTTATGTTAAGGTTTATATAGGGTGTATGTATATCGTTATCAAATCAAATCATCTTTATTTGTGAACACAGGTAAATAAAGGTCTTATTCATACATTTTAGTTGAACACAACACACACACACACACATACATACATTTTGGTTGTTGTTTTTGTTGTTGTTGTTTTGTTTTGTTGTTTTGAGTTGGTATCTGAAGGTACCTTCGTCTATCTATATCATCCGTCTATATCACACCGTGCAGTGTGGGTAGGTATATGTACCATCCTGTTGAGACCCACATAACATAAATACATATAATATGTATTATGTACTAGTAGCTATACCAACTTAGTATTAAGAGCGTTTATACCCTACGGCATTTCATACAAACTTTCAAGTCGTTATTTTCCGAAATGACTGAACAGATTTTAATGAAACTTCCTACGCATAAGCAGTATACATAGGTCTAAAAAGTTACTAAAAACATTTTCGAAAAATAATGTTACAGCTAATTTAGACCGATTTTTAATTTTCTATAGAAACAGAAATTTCCAATTATCTTCATTTTTAAAAGACATTTTGAAAATGTTTTTTAGTAACTTTTTAGACCTATGTATACTGCTTATGCGTAGGAAGTTTCATTGAAATCTGTTCGGTCATTTCGGAAAATAACGACTTGAAAGTTTGTATGAAATGCCGTAGGGTATAAACGCTCTTAAGCAAGACAAGAACTAAAAATACTAAAAGAACTAAGAATACTACATCAAAGTATTAAGTATATTTTGCTAATTTAGTCACGTTGATATATTGGTCAGGGCGGTACAATGACCCTGATTAAATAAAGAGCATTATTTTCCTTGATGAGTCGGTTATTGATCGAGGTTTAGAAACATACTTCTGAAAAAAAAAATGTTTATCTCTTCACATGGTTCCGATGATGATAGTGGTGAATGACCAGATGCATGAGCGTGGAAGAAGCGAAAAGAGTGTGTTCCTAACGAGTTTCTGACTACCCCTTGGGAAAACGGCTTGAGTTTATGCATGTTTGTATGTGGTTCCGGAATAAATCTACATCCGTCAAGGGTTTCGGCCCCAACGAGGGTTTAAAGGAACTTACACAAATCTTAATACCTGCTGGCCTGCCATGACGCCCTAAAGCAGTATTGTTTTGCTCTTATTCCAGTGTGGGAAAGAGACGGAGCTATAAAGGACGTCTAGCGCTAGTGTTTTAAGACGTCATGGTAGGCCACCCTAAATATTTAGTACCTGAGCAACCGAACTCTGCTCGGCTGAAAATAGAAAAAAGGATTTTTCCCATATATATGAGTCGTAGCTAGATCAATTTTTTCCGCGTAAACATCTGTATACAACTTTCAACGCAATGGTTAGAGCCGTTTTCGAGAACGTGATTATAAATATATACAAATATTGCGCATTTTTAGGGTACAGAAGGTCCGTGCACATATGTACAGTCGGCATCAGAAGTCGGTTAACACCTATCAATATTACACGCAGTTTTGTGCTGATCAGTATGATCAGCTGGCCTACCATGACGCCCTAAACCAGTATTGTTTTACTCTTAATCCAGTGTGGAAAATAGACGGAGCTATACAGGATGTCTAGCGCCATCTCTTTTCCACACTGGTAAAGGAGTAAAACAATAATGTTTTAAGACGTCACGGTAGGTCACCTGGTCAAAATATCTAGTACCTGGGCAACCGAACTCTGCTCGGGTTGAAATAGAGAAAAAGAATTTTCCCAGAATTGAGACCTAGCTAGATCGATTTTTCCCGCGTAAACATCTGTATTCAAACTTTCAACGCAATCGTAAGAGCCGTTTTCGAGAACGTGATTACAAATACATATTTACAATTACTAGCTGCTGCCCGCGACTTCGTTCGCGTGGAAATTTTGATGGGTTTTAGGGGTATGAAAAACAGATGTTGGCCGATTCTCAGACCTACCCGATATGCACACGAAATTTCATACAAATCGGTTGAGCCGTTTCGGAGGAATTTGGTAACAAACACCGCGACACGAGAATTTTTTATATTAGAAAGAAGATTGCTCATTTAATAGAGTATACGATATAGAAGGTCCGTGCACATATGTACCTACGTATATACATATTGTATATACGTAGGTACATATGGTAGGTAGATAGTAGGTACATATGTACCTACTTATAGAATGGCAGTAAATGTTTTCAATGATTCATAATAAAAGCCGCTGAGCTTTTTAGATTTATATTCATAGAACTACTTTCTTTTAGAAAGATAATGTAGAAAAGAAGGTCCATAGATTTAAAAAAAAACTTTGGCATGTAGTGAGAGAAAATGTCTGCAAAGTTAAAATTTCGTAAAATAATACGAGGTGGGCAGAGATGTCCTTAATTGTACACCCACATTTCGCCTTTAGGGGGCGAACCTATTGGTATCAACCGGGCACAAATCCAGACTTCGTAGCTGCTACGGAGAAATTCCTCATGGTAAAACGAATAACCATTCGCCCGACCTGAAAATCGAACCCTGGACTTCATGCTCAGCAGATTAGAAAAAATCACTTCTTTTTTCTCGTAAAGACTCCCTTTTAATTTAACTTTATTTATTCCTATAGTGGTCATAGTGATTATACACTCTCTGAAACTTTCAAGTTTTTACCTATTACGATTCAAAGGCTATAAGCCTTGTGACAGACGGGCGAACGGACCGTCAGCTAATACGGTCTTGATGACACCCTTTGGGCACGGATCCCTAAAATCCCGAACTTACCAGGTTCACTTTAATAATGGGGTACTTACGTAAATACGTGGTAGGTACCTACTTTTTGTTTCAAACGCACAAAGTTTCTTTTTGTGTTTTGTGTGTTTGTAGTTGTGTACACCTACTTAAGTAATTCTCTTTTCCTAGTGTGCGTGACTTGATACTCGTACCCTTATAATGACATGCTCAACTTTGACCTTTACATAAATTGTCTGGAAATGTAATACTCGAAAGTGTCAAATTGTGTTGGTCGCTGTAAATCTCTGTTGCTGTATCTGTTTTTGAATGGTGTATAATATGGTACCTTTACTCTTACAGAAACAAACAATAATGTCTTGCAAAGAAGTATTAATTTATTATAGCGATAAGTTAGACATTAGGACGACTTAGCTATTTAGCCTATGACATAGCTACGTCAGATGTTCCACTGAAAAGAATTTTAGCAGTGTCTTTTAGTCTGCTTTTATTAATTATTTTTCGAATCAGGGAAGGTGCAGGCAATTTTCTTACGTGGCCAATTTTATTGTCGCTTACAGAGGACGAGAAAAGAGTATTTTTTTTAATGAAAAACTCTCTTCTCCAGGGTCTGACCTAAACATATGGTAGTATGATCTACCCAATGTAAGTGTTGACTACAATTTAACATCTTAAGGAAATCTTGACAGGAGCTTACTGTTACCAGACCATAGTGATGGTTGTACCTACCTAATGTATTAAAGAATTGAGAAGACAAAGAAAGCCTTTGATTTCAATCTACACCTCATGCGCTCAGAACCCAAAATAGTCTCATGGTGATTCCCGCTGGCTGCTGGTGGTAAGAGACGGATCTTACAATTGGCCTACAATAATTAAATTATTTTAAACTCTCCTATATATTAATTCATAAAACAAAACCTCATAAAATTAGATATCACAAGCCACGTGCGTAAGCAAAGACAATTATAGTTATCCATTATCACTATTTATTTTCAACAAAAACAGTTATTATCAAGCAACGCAAAACATTCTAAGTTATCAATCAATAAACCTCGTAACTACAACTGCGTACAGCAAAATCACTTAATGCAAGAATACAATATCAGTGTTTCACACAAAGCATATTTTATGATAATAGTGCCTTGTTTCTCTATCTCTGTACCTATATTAGTGATAACTGTGACAATCAGTGTTGTAAACATTGGCAAAGAACTTGAAAAAGGATCGATAACAATTCGCAATCAATTTGAAATAATTAGTTGTTCACCAAAGTATTACGGCGAAAAGCAACACAAAGCAAGATCCCATTGGATATTGGCATAACTACTTCTCAGCATTTTCTGAATTTATATAGTACTAGCTGTCCCGCGCAACTTCGTCTGCATCACATTTTCCCCGTTTTCGCAACATTTTTCATTGCTGCTCCGCTCCTATTGGTCGTAGCGTGATGATATATAGCCTATGTCCTTCCCCAGGTTGAAATCTATCTTCCTGCCAAATTTCATTAAGATCCGATCGGCCGTTTAGTCGTGAAAAGGTAACAAACAAACAAACAGAGTGACTTTGGCATTTATAATATTAAGTATGGTTATGGATTTACCTATCTCCTCGACTATACGCGTTAAAACCCAAAATGATTCTCTAAAACCTGAAAACGTAGTATTATGTATAATATCCCCAAGGCCACCCACATTTCCTGAAAATGCCTGAAATAGGAAGCATTTTTGTGTAACGAGTTCAAAAGTTGAATCAACTTAGCATATTATATGACAGCGCTGACAATAGCTTTCCCTGGTGACTTATTATCGTATCCAATGAATCCCAAGAGGTGCATAACCACATAATACATTTTAGATTCATTTACATGATGCGTGGTTCTTTTGTCTATGGATGGATTGTGTGAGAAATGATGAAAGATAAAGGAGTAAATGATAGCTTGATGGATGACAAAGGAGAATGGAAGAAAAAAAAGTGTTGCGCCGACGCCAAGTAACATGGGACAAGGGTAGGAAGATGTGGTTCTTGTGCTTCGTTCGGTTGGACGACATTGTCAGGAGAGCGCCATTTTGTGTTTTTTGTGGAAAAACAAGATGGCGCCATTAGTTCTGATTAAGGCCACGCTTCAGAAGATTCAAGTACAGCAGCACCTACTTCATTCAACACCTTGTATAGATTAGATACGCCCGCGCCATTAAGGCAGAAATACGAACAACTTTTGTTTCCATTGAGTGAAAATTTTGTTTGACCAAAGTTATCTCTTTATCATGGAGATAAAGAACAGTTTGATAGCGGGCAATTCAATAAGTCGACGAATGTTGTCAGAATTTGTGCTAAAACCAAAATGGTACTGCAAAGCCAGAAGCACTAATTTGTCATCTGAACTATGTTGATATCGGCTTCCAGTCTAACATGATGCAGAACAATATTATTATCCTGCATGGAGTGACTGCCCTATTATTTCCAAATACGGAAACACCTACTCCCAAACTTGTACGAAAAGCCTCCACGAAATTAATTAACCCTAAGTAGGTCCCCATGGCTGCAGCTCTGAATGGTACCAAAAGGATTGAATAGCATACTAAAGCCTCGGTACATGAATATAGGTAACTTGAAATAGCAATCTGTTTTCGCGGAAGTCTGCAGGCACATACAAACATACATATAGGGAGGTATATCACACCCTGTTTGCGTACGAAACGAAGGGGTCGACTGCGTTGCGATGCGGCGCACCCCCTAATCTCCGCCGTGATTGAAATTTGACAATCATACTCGTGATTTATGCGTAATTTTCTTTTGGGTTTGCAGAATCTAAAAAATAGGTAAATTCGTGTTACACCGTAATGATAAGTCGTCAACTTTCTGAATGTATGACGTAAAGGTTGTGGATTTTCAACATGCACTATAATGTAACTAATTTGTCTATTATGACACCACTATACCTATTGTACTTTTTTAATTTTAAGTTATGTTCGAATGGTATTTGCTTAGTTTAAGGGATGAATTTAAAATTACTTGACGCTTGTATTTTTAACATCCTCCGTTTTATATTATATTTGTACGCCATTTAGGCAAAACATGACTGTGGCATAATTTGATTTATAATAACATCTTGCATGTTTTGGAGAAATAAAAATTATTTCATTGAATCTTATCTTGGTATATAAGATTTTAAACTGACAAGGACTTATCACTATCATTAACACTAAAACGGGATTTTTACTAGTTTACTTTTCATTTTGAGTTCACGATATTTTGGCGCTGTTGCAAGCACCATGATCACGGAAAAACGGGAACTCAAATCAAATATCAAACATGATAAGTAGTCCCGGTTTTAGTGTTATTTTAACTATAGTAATTCAATTCTTACAACCTACCAAGCCGCAAATACCTTCCAAGTCGAAAATTTTGATGCATTGCATAATATTATCATGAGGGGGTTGTGGCTTAATAATAACAGCCGCACGGGCCGATTATTTAAGGTGAAGCCGTGCTTGCCGCAGTTGGTCCGTGGATGGGTGACCATAATTACATACCGAGTTACCTCCGTGCCACGGAAATCACGAGCCGTTGGTCCCGGCTGTCATTTGTAGATCTTTGACAGTCGTTACGAGTAGTCAGAAGCCAAAAGTCTGATATCCAGTCTTACCGAGGGGTATCGTATTACCCAGTTACTAGGTTGTGGAGGTCAGATAGGCAATCGCTTCATCTAAAATACTGGTACTCTTCTGCATCCGGTTAGACTGGAAGCCGACCCCAAGATAGTTTGAGAAAAGGCTTGGTAAATGATATATATGATATCATAGTTATATTGCGGTTTGGCTTGCTGGCTTGTAAGACTCAGCTACAAATAACTTCACCAGACTTATGATGGTACGATCAGACAAATTGCGCAGCACGGCTCTGGACACCCGACTCTGACGGATAATTTACTGAAGTATCTGTCAACGTATCCGTCCATCCAGTCTGTCTGAACCTATGTGTCAGTCTAGTCTAGAGTTATGTTCAACTTATTTATAAGGTCTTTCATATTTGGATGATGATGATAATTAAAATGAAGTCAGCCCAAAATTTGGCAATATTTTGATTAAGTTGGCTGAAACATTTTAAGTTGTCATCTGTCCTATTTAGTACAGATGACAACCTAAAATGGAAAACCATAAGCATTTAGCTTATGGTTTTCCCTAAATTATGTTAAACTAAAAAAAGGGAATTACATTGAGGCTTTGTTTTATTCCCTTAATGGCGATATCTGATCCTTCTCCACATACACTTTGTCAATTAAGGGTTGGTCAACTCACGGTAAATTAAGAAAATAATTTCAGAAGAAAGCAATTTATTAGCGTTTGCAAAGTAAAAATAACGCTGTTAGGGCGTGGTTGCAATAGCTCCCTCGTCTTATAAGCGTGACAAAGCCGATAAGGTAAGTTGTTTAGGTACGCGTGTATTTTCCTAAAGGTTAAATAGAAGTGTGCCTGTAGTATACCCTCAAGTTATGTTTAGTCCCTTCTAGCAGGAGCAGGAACCAAACGGGAACGAATCCTTAAAAAAATATTGATGGAAAAACCGTTTGCAACTCTGAAAATGAATTAATTAATTAATTTAATTCTTAGCGGCAGCGGTGGCCCAGTGGTGGCAGCCCCGACTTACGAGCAGTAAGCCGTGGGTTCTAACCCAGGCAGGCGCATGACTTTGTGTAATTTATTTCATCACCGCTGCCCTCAAAAACGGTGAAGGAAAACATCGTGAGGAAACCGGCATGTCCTAGAACTAAAAATTCGAAGACATGTGACATCTACCAAACTGCACTGGACCCGCATTGTAGATTACAGCCCACTCCCTCTCATAGAGAGGAGGCCTGTGTCCCAGTGTTAGCAGTAGGAACGTTATAGGCTGATGGTGATGATTTAATTCTTTATTTGAATTAAAAATTAACAGATGATAAGAGCTATGTCACACAAGAGGAGTTCGTAACGATCGAAGCAAGTTTTCTGTATTTTCTAGCAAGGAGGGATCACTATTCAACAGATAAAATTCATGTTTCTAAAACACGAAAATGTAAAAATGACGTATTTCTGTAGTACAACAGAGTCTTTCGCATAATTACTACAATTATTATTGAAGCATATTAATAGAAGTCATGTGAGTCAGCCGCTATGGAATGCTGGCGTACGCTTGCTGCTCAAACTGACGTGTCTGGGCATGCGAAGAGCTCGGAAACAATAGAGGAAGCGACTCAAATAATTAAATATGTACCTGTTCATACATTTTTGACACAATATTTAGCCAAAAACGTTTTCATTTTAGCGGAGAATGTAAAGTTAATAAATAAGTATGTAGAGTCAGAATTATTTTAAGGGTAATTCTGATGAGAAGTCATAACTATGAAACCTACAAATTCTTCTTCTTCTGAAATCGGTTACTCAGTTTTGTCCGAGCAGTACCTACAGATCTGTCGTTTGCCTAATTCAAGTCCAATTAGTTGTGTAATTAGTTGTGCAATTAGTTGTGCACACTGCACGACGGGTAGGAGAGAAGGTGCTGGGGCTCCACACTTGCATTGTGTCCGAGATGGGTCGATTAGACCCTATCTAGCCAAATTGGATCGGCTACGGCCAGCTTGATCTCGCAGTTGGTTCAAAGATATCCATAACGGCCACTGCAGTTCGTGACCAGGGGTAGATCAAACTGTCACAATGAAAAGTCTAGTAGTCAAAATATATTGTTTTAACTATGTATAAACCAAATCTAGGCAAGTGCGTTCAGAACTTCTGATTGCAAGCGACCCCATTCGCACATAGACAGCATACAATTTATATTGTAAAACTCTATGCTTACATTTAAAAGTCAATATATAATATCGCCTGATTACACTTGATAATTATCACCATAACAAACTTGGTATTAAATCATGTACTACGATAACGCATGCCTTCGTCATAAGGTACCATAACATATGGCACTGGGAGCATATGGCGAGAATCACCGCTTTGGCATTTCAGAAATTGATGCATATACGTTATACAACATGATCCATGTGTGAAGCTGTTTCTTTCCACTCCTTACTCTCATGCCCGGCTGTCATTTGTAGATCTTTGACAGTCGTTACGTGTAGTCAGAAACTAAAAGTCTGACATCCAGTTTTACCAAGGGGTATCGTATTACCCAGTTACTGGGTTGTGGAGGTCAGATAGGCAGTCGCTTCATGTAAAATACTGGTACTCAGCTGCATCCGGTTTGACTGGAAGCCGACCCCAAGATAGTTTGGGAAAAGGCTAGGCAGATGATGACTCTCATGCCCAAATCGTGGCTAAATAATTGCAGACGTACTGCTGGTTCGATCAGTGCTTATAAGCTTACCAAGGTCGCTCCGTGGATGGGTGACCTATTAACCATTCATTACATATCGAGACTTGTCCGCATCGCAGAAAGCACATTAAGCCTTTGTGGCTCCCGGCTGTCGTTTGTAGATCTTTGACAGTCGTTACCGGTAGACAGTCGCCCGAAAGTCGGACAACGACTGTTACCCAAAAACTGGATTGCGGAGGTCAGATAGGCATCCGTTCCATAAGACATACTGGTATTCAGCTGCATCCTGTTGGACTGGAGGCCGACCCCCACATTGTTCGGAAAAGGATAGGCTGATGATGTATATGCCCATTGCCCAATCTACCATATGCATAGAGGTCTGGCCCATAGAATTTTAGAAAGTAACGAATATGTAGAAAAGGCCTGGTTTTAAACAAAAATCCATTACCATGTAGAGGTAAGTCGTCCATCATAGTTTAAAAGCTTCGCCCCAGATTCCAGTTTTGTGCCATAAATGTCAGTAGGTACAATATCAAGCCATGTGTTTACTGAACTGACTGATTAGTGTTGATATGAACCAAATCTAAAATCTTCATTGAAGTTAGGCCTGTTTGTTGGCACCTACTTTTATTTGCATTCCAATTTTTTTTGTTTTGTTTTCTCGGGTTCTTATTCTGACTTAACCCGATCTTCAGTTTACCCAATCATTGGCTCCTTATATGGTACTAAATACCTGACATGATTAAGGTTTAATTTAATTAACTGCCTCCTTGTCCCAGTGGTCGCAAGCGTGACTGATGAGCATGAGGTTCTGGGTTCGATTCCCAAGTCGGGCAAAGTGCTTTTGATTTTTTTCCATGAGGAGTTTCTTAGTAGCTGCCACGTAGCCCGGTGGCGTATTGCCAAACTGTATTTTACCACAGACACGGGTTGCTCTGTGCTCGCAGGTAGTTTGCTTTAATGAATGAAGAACATAGTAAGTACATACTGGCAAAGACAATGTCTGTGTTGAAAGACATTTTGCGTAAGAGTTAATACTCTTACGCAACATGTCTTTAAAAAAAAATTATGTCATGTGTGTGTGTTTCAATGCTTTTAAATGTCTTTTTTTTGTCTTTGTTTTTTTCGTAAATGTTTTTTTTTTGTCTTTCTTTGTTTTTGTGCGCTCTAATGAGCGCAATACATACGAGTACAGACACCCACAATGTCATTTTAATGTGAAACTAAAACCAAAACTTGTACATTATACTATCCTATTAAAGCAAACTCCAAACCACAGCTCCAAACTAAGGCGTTGTCGAGCGTTGGCTCCTATTTCTGTCTGCTGTCTGATGTCGGGGTCTTAGTTCGCTCGCTCCGCTCGCTCACTAGACCCCGCCATCCCCTTCGAACCTAACCTGTCCGAGTCGGGGTGCCCAGTGTCCCGAGCTCGCTTCGCTCGCTCTTACATCCTAAGTTCTCCTTAATGTGTTTTACTACACTGCCAAATCCTTTGCTCTGCACTCGTACGTAGTTTGCTTTGAAAATGACGAGCATAATGTACAATAATACAGAGAATGTCTGTGTTAAAATACATTTGGCTCTTTAGTGTAACGAGCACTAAGCGGTCCAGCACAGACTATGGATGTCTGTGGTAACATACAGTTTGGCATTACGCAGCCCGGTGGCTTTAGACTCGACCCGTACATGGGCCTTAAAACATAACTGGCGAAATGTGGGTGGTGTGCCCTCCCCGATCCTCGCTCAAGCCAGCCGGCATTGCTGTGCCAGTAGTTTTAAATCAGCCCCTAAATAACGATAACATTCAGTACCAGCCTGTCGCCATGCTGTCCTCCCCCAGCGACGCCCTGAGCCGAGGCTCATACCCCACAGAGGGTGCCCTTAACGTGTAGTCGCTTAGTTTGTAAGTAGGTTCTTAGCTTAGGCTTACACTCAAGGCACTCACAGTGTAGTCGGGTTAAGCAGACGACAACCTCCTAGGTTGAACAGCGAGAAGCCATAGACAAAAAAAAATTTGGGTGGTGTGTGTGTGTATTAGGTACACCGCTTCCTAACCCTTACGGGTTTACCATGTATTTATATAAAGTTTGAATTCACCTGCACCTTAAAAGAGCTAGCAAAATATGAGCTTCTCTTACTACTACATCTATCTACCCGCCCCATCGAGAAATACAGTCATGGTATTATATTAGGTAATCTGCCAGGAACGCTAACAACACATATCTAGGTACCTATTTACATACGTTCCACATAGGAACTATCGATGTACAGTATGTATCACAGAAGTTGGTAACTGGATCATTCTAAATTAATTGAAGCCCACGTTGCCTAGTCGGCGCGGTAGCTCGCAGCAAGCTCGCTCCGTAATGATGTATCGATTGATGTTTTTCTGTAAACATATCACATGTACCTACCTATCTGTTTAATTTATAGAACATGACCATGGCAACCATGGTATGTCTATCAGCGTAATATGACATCATGATGTCTATGTGACTTCGGGATTTAGGATAAATGATTTAACGGCAGAAGCTACTTATGTGGTGCTTTTTGCTGAATAGGTTAGTTTTCATTATATAAACTTTTTGATCAGGTATGGAGTTTCTTCGGAGAGCTCATAGAATGTACTTGAAGAGACTGCTTTAAATTAATAAAAATATCTACATGTAATTGATTTATGTACACACAAAATATTTAACAGGACATTACGTTGGGATAGAAGAGCACAAGTAGAAGAAGACACAGTGTGAAGAAACGACCAAACAGGAAAATTTTAATAAGAACTTAAAACAAAAAAAAACCGGCCAAATGCGAGTCGGACTCCCGCACAAAGGGTTCCGTACCATTATTTATAAAAACGAACAAAAAAATCACTTTTTTGTATGGGAAAATTAAATATTTATTTTATTCTGTTTTTAGTATTTGTTGTTATAGCATCAACAGAAATACATAATCTGTAGAAATTTCAACTGGCTAACTATCACGGTTCATGAGATACAGCCTGGTGACAGACGGACGGACGGACGGACAGCGAAGTCTCAGTAATAGGGTCCCGTTTGACCCTTTGGGTACGGAACCCTAAAAATGTATATCTGTTTACCATAAACATTATGTATAGAATAGAATAGAATAGAATAAAACTTTATTGTACACCAAAAATGAAAAATAACGGGCTTACAAAACTGCTAATCTTATGGTTACAACGGCGGTCTTATCGCTGATAGCGATATCTTCCAGACAACTTTTGGATGGACATTATGGAATATAAATAAAAAAGGGGGTAGTCACTGGTGTACTTATTACACAAAAATGTTAAATAACAAAAGTTAAGTTATCACTTCATATATGTACATATACATGTATAATATAAATATAATACATAAATAAATATATATATAGATATTTGTGTTTTTAATATTATATGGCAAAAATAAAACTAGAAAGGTGACAAATACATTAGTATTTGACAATTAATAAACATACATAAATATGTATGTTTATTAATTGTCAAATACTACATTATAGTTTAGATACAGGAAAATACTTCAGTGCTTCTTGTAAAAGGAGAGAGAGGTTGTGAAAGGAAGTGGAGTGGATGTGAAGAGGAATAGCGTTCACGTAAATTACTAACTACCCACCTTATAGTAATGTATCGAATACATATAAAACAAAACAAGGAAAATCAGAAGAAAGTATTGATCCATCCTGCGGCACTACCTACTTATTCCAAAGTATTCCACAAAGTTCACAGGGCCGATTAGAGACCCTTCTAAAAAACTACTTTATACAGTTCCCAAGACATTCACAATTACAATATAAATCAGCCTTGTATTGTTATACACGGAGAACGGAATAAACACAGTGTAGGGCGTGGCTGTACTTTAAAAGCATGGTTGTAGCGACCATCGTGGGAGAAAAGGGAACGCCAGACTGCCAGACGGGGTAGGACGAACGAAGTACCCCTAGGTAGGTACTGGCGTTCCGTAGCTTTGCAAAAATACGGAAAGATAAAACTCGACTTGTTAACTTCGATCAATAATAGTCTTGTTAAGCTTTTATTCCAGACCATTTTGGACCCTAATAACGACTGACTATACCTCGTTGGAGAGAAACCAATTAAACAGTTTTTTGTAGCAGACGGTGATTTTTTTAATATTTTGCATATTACAACAGCATTAAGAGCAGCAGTGGCCCAATGGTGGCAGCCCCGACTTAATAGCAGTAAGTCGTAGGTTCGAACCCAGAAAGGCGCATTACTTTGTGTAATTTATTTTATCACCGCTGCTCTCAAAACGGTGAAGGAAAACATCGTGAGGAAACCGGCATGTCATTGAACTAAAATTCGAAGACATGTGACATCTACCAACCCGCACTGGGCCTGCGTGGTGGATTAAAGCCCACTCCCTCTTATAGAGAGGAGGCCTGTGTCCCAGCAGTGGGAACATTATAGGCTGATGATGATGATGATGACGACATTACGACAAAACTGCTTGGATTTCACAACAAACAGTTTTAGACATTAAAACAGTTGTACTAAAAAAAAATTGATGAGAAACGAGAAAACCAAAAATGATCATCCATGTCGAATGACGTATGTACTTTTATGGAACATGAAAATAATAAAGGACCTAAAACAGTACCTTATGAGGAACCATGCTCTACAGAGTACTGAAAATAATCAACATTTTATAAGTAGGACCAATATCCGCATCATCAATCCGGCATTTAACACCTACACAATACCAGTCAGTCAGATGTTCGTCTTCCCACCCACAGACAAATCAAACTGACGGCATAATCACTGACTTTGTAGAATACGCCTATAGATACGAAAAAGATACAAACTCCAAATAGCAGAACATGTTCAATACTGTACCCACTAGAGTTGCCTTGACCGATAGAGAGAGACACTAGACGTAGACTATTACTAGAGCGAACCAGTCTGTGACAGGCATGGCTAGATCACATGACTAATAAAATTGAGCCTAATAATCAACACTATCACTGGAGCGTTACAGTTTTGGAACCTACTAAAGGAACTGTGTATAGCTCTGTTCGAACTAAATTATGTGTATTTTCACTTTTTAAAACATTAGTATTGAGCTAAACTAGTATCCACTCCAGCATGTCTCCCTGGCAACGAAATCCTACTGCTGGTGTTCATATGGAAACCATTTCATAAAAAAATACTGGTAGGAACTTGAATGCAATAGCGAATGGTAGGTTATAAAGTAGATCTATTAACGCCCAATAAACCTTGACACGCGATAAAGAAGGGAACTAAGTGAGAAAGTACGATTTTTTTGTCATGTCGTTTCTTTTTGTCTATGTAAGCAGTGCTATCACGCAGCCAAATGCAAATGCAAATGATAAGTGCACAGTCCGGTAAGTTTTCGATTCGGTATTGCATTATCTTATGGTTAAGATGGAGGCGCCAGGATGGCCTGCTAAATTTATAGTGTCAGACAGTACGGTCGCGAATCATATTTTAATCAACATACAACCTAATACTGACCAGCAAATAGAATATAATATAGCGAATCCTTCATTATACCCATGTGACTCACTGTTTACCGACGCATGTAAACATTCTAGGTGGGTACCTACTGCGTCTTCTGTTTTAGCGTTTATCTTTATACAAGTCCGTGCTAGGCTCGTCGTGATAACCGAACAACTCTTCTATCACGAACACGCATATTCAAGAGATTTCTTCTTTTTATTCAACACGCAGATATTTTAGAAACTTCTTACTGTTTCTTGAAAAACAAGTGAAAATTATACTGACTCCATTTTCAGAAAAGCAATTTTCTGAGCGACGGTGTTGATGGCTGATTGACCTCATTTTAAGGGGTCACGTCCACCTATGTCGTTCAGGATAAGTATCATTGCCTTGGACCTTACATGCACGTACAAAAACGTAGATTTTCCGGAACCTTTCGATACGGAACACATATCGCCTGAAGGCAAAATTGGGAATGGTGGCACCTACCTACCCATTTAATTTGGCTGGACGGCCTACACACATGACATACGTACATATATACGTACATTACACCCACGTTCATTCTACTGATCGTCTGTAATCATTGCTACGAGAAACAGTCATAGGTTCGCATATATTCCAACGAATTATACGTTAGTATACATTACAGTATGCATTAGTATTACAAACACCAAAACTTTAAAACTTATATTGAAGAAAAATGTAGCTTTAATATTCGAAATCATTAGCAATTTTGCCAGTTCTAGCCTTGAGATCTGCAAATACCAGTCGAAAGCTGTCGCTTTTACACAAGGCCACTCCTAGCCTTGTGTCCCCACACTTTTGGGAACATTTAGTCATTACACAATAAAGACAGCACTGGTCTGGTTACGTCTTTGCTTTAAATAACGCAATTTGAAATCTAGTTTTGGTGAAATAATCAGACAACATAGACATCTACTAAATGGTCGCTACAATTCGTGGTGATCGTCAGAGATGTATAAGAGATGTAACTTTGTCATGACCATCATGCTCGGCAGTACCTATTGATAAGGAAACAAGTGGACGCAGCTATAGGTACTGCTGCCTTGTCCCTTTCTACATCATCTGACAGACCGACGCACGGCCAGAAGGTGGGTTAATCTTTACTGAGAATTTCACAAAACATCACAATGGATTTTGCTTTTTTGCACGTGCACTATACTGTAAATCTCCTCAAGTTTTTTTTACTTTGTAAAATATTTCTTTTGCGTCCAAAAAATAATCAATAAGTGTCATTAAGATTAGATCCAAACTTATGATTTATGCATAAACATTGTGAAGTATCTAATTAATGCCGTGATTATATCACAAACTCTATTCCATATCCCAAGAAAAAACAGGTGAATTTTCATTAGGTTTCAAGAAAAACATAAAAACGAACCGATGATGCAAGGCAGTCGCATACCGAACATGTGCTAGAAAATATAGTCGGGTTGAAACACACCGGGAAGCAATTGCACCCCTAACGCTGATGAATACAAGCGGGCTCGAGGCAGCTAGCGGTGTGCTACGAAATTTAATCTACCCCAGTCTGCCACCCGGCGCCCCCACACCCTTCTCCGCAGCACTAAGCACCTAGGTACCTATGTACACTCTACACATACCTATGCATACCAACAAATAATTTATTCATACTAACGCGCGTCTTTGATAGGTATACACTCGCGTAATGACTGTAATACAGCTGGAGTTTGTTTTTGACGTTACCATGTGAACGATACGTACCACATGGTTAGTCTAGTAGTGCCTAGGTACGGCGCGATACGGCGGCGGGTTCCAACGTAGTCTACGTACTAGCTAGTATAAGCCACACAAGGACCCGCGACCGGCGGCGTAGCCAACCGTTAGAAATGAGATAAAAAACTGGTTACACACAATATGAACAAAAAGTAGCTCGATTGTTGTCGAGCTGGTCTGCCTCTGTGAATTAAACTGTTGTTATAATGTACATACAAGAGTATGTTTGTTACCTGAGAATCTCGAGATCGGGTTCACAAAAAAAAAAGAGAGCTAAAAGGTTTTTTCTTTTTGCCTTAAGGTGGAAGCGACAGAGTGGCCCGCGAAATTTAAATTTTCTTACATTTTGCCGGTCAGTGTCAGGTTTTATGTTAAATAAAATATGATACGGGGCCGTAAAACGTACGTATTTACATACTTAATTGTAGTTATTAAAATCATCAATAAACCCTTTTTAAGTTCATTTAATCCCAATGAAACACTATTTCATGAAAACGTCATTCTATATGGTTAAATGATAAATAAATGAACTTAAAGGTATTGTATTGATGACTTTAATGATTATAACTCAGTAAAGCCATATAGAGCAGCGGTGGTCCAATGGTGGCAGCCCCGACTTACGAGCAGTAAGCCGTGGGGTTGAACCCAGGCAGGCGCATTACTTTGTGGAATTTATTTCATCACCGCTGCCCTCAAAAACGGTGAAGGAAAACGTCCTGAGGAAACCGGCATGACCTAGAACTAAAAAATCGAAAACATGTGACTTCTACCAAAACCGCACTGGGCCCGCGTGGTAGATTACATCCCACTCCCTCTCATAGAGAGGAGGCCTGTATCCTTGCAGTGGGAACATTACAGGCTGATGATGATGAAAGCCATATTAGTTACGGCCGTATTTACTATGGTATTCGGTACGTATCGTATTTTATTCAACATAAAAACTGTCATTGACCGGCAAATTGCAAAAAACGTATGAAAATATGAATTTCGAGGGCCACCCTGTCGCTTCCACCTTAACAAAAATATCAACTATATATTTTGCATATTTGCCTTGAAACATTTCCTTGTTCTACTGCTAATGTCAATTCGTAATGAATTTGCGCCTAAATAATTATGAATATCCATTTATAAATAATTACCTGGAATTTCCGCTATCAGGTTCAACATTTCAAAGTATCGTATCGTAGAGCCCATACTATTACTAAGTTACAATATATCAACTATCTGTAGCGAATTCTAAAATAATAAGAAAAGCAAAATTAATCAACGAAAATCTTTCCAAAAGATAAATAATAAATCATGAGAAAATAAGGTAAATAGGCAACATTTTTTATCAGTTTTTACATTGGACAGTAAACTCTATCGCAACTATCTTCTGTCCTTGATAACGGTGATACAACATCGTTTACTGTTGTTGATGTTATAAAAACCAAACTTTTAATCCACATCGTGCTTTCCACCGTATGCTATGTAAATTACAGGGCGGAACGAGAGCGCACTATAGTGGCGTCTCTGTCGCTCTCCACGAAAGCCTCCTGAAAATATCTATTGATTATCGTATACGTGCGGGTTGGTACGTATAGTCTGCCACCTCGCCCTGTATTATGTCGACTGCCGTCGAGTGCCAATTTATTTGAAGAATGCTCGTAGTGAAGCGAGCAAGCAGTACCGCTGTGGCGCTGCAGTGACGCGACCAGATCACACGTCATGCCGTCATGCCCACCTACGTACACCTGCTGAGTGCTCGCCTGCTCGGGTAAACACACTGCCAATGTGTATACTACGGCAGATTTTATAAATAGTACCCCCGGACGATTAACTACAGTCCCCGTACTGAAGTATCCAGCGACGTATATTTATGACTAGAACGCAACTACGCATCGCGTGGTTGTTTGTTTCAATTAAAAGATTCGTTGTCATGTAGCGTATAGTTTGATGTATTGAAGCTGCAAGAGTAGGTACATGGTATCCTCAGCTAGCTGACTTACATAGGTGCATAGCCATGATGACATGACGCAGACACGGTGTACGCTCGCTTATGTCGACTCGAGACCTGTCGGGCTCGCGCTCGCCTGAGAGCAAAAGGTTGTGAACTTGTGTTGCCACATTTTGTACTCCCGCGATTTAGGGGACTTTATAATACTTTTCATTACTCATACTCTGAAAGTAGGTCTGAACTTGCCTGAGGAGCGGGGTGAAAGTAATACTTTTCATCCCTAGGGAGAATCGCTTTCAACTGACAAATGTCAAAATATAAAAAAGCTAGTTCTATTTTCACATTTTTATTGAACCATGTTCAAACTTTCTATACAGCCACGATTTAAAATTGAGATAACTTAAAGTTAAGTTTTGATTAAAGAATATATATTTTTTAAATAACTTTATTATAATTTAGTTTCAACAATTTCTTTAAAATAACATAGTGTAGGGCAAAATATTTACCATTTTTTCAATGATGAAAATGAAAAATAATGGCTGAATAGCTGGCTGGCCACAGAAAAAAAAAAGGTGGGAAAGCGGCATTCCGAAATAAAATGTACTCATTTTTTCTTCAGCTAATTCATGTTTTTATTTTTAATTTCCTTGTATTCGTAATGAAAAGCACAGTTTTTACCTCGGGTTAAAGACTTATTTAGTCCCTCGAACTATTGGCCCGTCTCGGGACTAAATAAGTTGCTTTCACCCCTTTTTTTTTTTTTCGGATGGGAAATCATCAAATGACTTCTTCCGCTCTGGGCGGAGCGGAAGGGAGTGTCAGACTTGACTGACTAAAACCCATCCATGTTCCTTCTTAGCCCTTTGCGTTCCAGGGGCACGGTATCTCTTTCGAACAACCCGCAGCCCTGGCAGGCATCGGCCCTCTCGGACCCCTTCCGATTTGCTGACATCTCCTTGAGGCGCGCGTGGAACACGAACGCGCCGTCGGCACGGTCTGTCGTCATAAGACGGACGGACGGTGAGCTAGCCCATTACTCACCGTCCACAGGCCCGCGCCTACGGTGGCCGGGGGCCACTGGTTGCCCCCCGACGCCCGGGGCGTCTCCCGCGGCGGCTGGGACGTGAGGTTCTCTCCCTCTCACGTTCCGCCACCTCCTTCGCTAGCATGACTGCTTCGCAGAAGGAGGCGACGGCTTCCCATTCCCTCTCGCTCCGGACCATGGATTGAACCAGGGCCGGACGCGAGAGGTCGCCGCCGCCAATCGCCGCTACGAGGACACGGCGGTGCTCAGCCCAAGCGGGGCATAGCTCCACAGTGTGCTCCACCGTGTCCTCCGGCCGATCCTCGCAGTGGTGACACCCGGGCGTTTCCTCCCGCCCGATTCGGTGCAGGAACCTCCCGAAACAACCGTGTCCGGTGAGGACCTGCGTCAGGCGGAAGGTGAGGGCGCCGTGGCGCCTCTCTAGCCACTCCTCAAAGAGGGGACTTATCGCCACTATTGTGGCGTGCCCTGCACGGGGTTGCGACAGTCGCTCTCTCCATGTCGCCATGAGAAGTTGCTTTCACCCCTGGGGTAACAATGTACTATTAACTCACTTCCAAACAGTAATTTAAATCCCAACAATCCCAATCACAATTTACCAACAGGATGATGAGTTGATGGCAGAGTAGAGTACTTAAACGAAATCGAATGTCTAACCACCAATCTTACCAAAGGAGATCTTACCAAAATATCGTATAAGTCAGTAAAACTATGTAGACAACGGAGTTCATATTATTATGCAAATGCAATGCTTTGGAAAATACTGGTATTCAGCTGTATTCGTTAATATTTGAAGCCGACAAAGATAAACAGATGATGAGTCCAAACAAAAAACTTGGAATATAAAATAAATGATGATTATAACAACATTAAAATACTGAAAAAATGTGTCTGACTTTAAACTACAGCTTGAAACTTTCCATTATAATAAGCAAAAGGGCTGGTGAAGAAAACCGTTGAGCACGTAGTGAATTTGAGGCTATAATAAATTTAATTATTGTAAGATCTAAGGTATCGTATTTATTTAGTCATAAATGTAAATGTTCGACATTCGACATCGACTTTCAAACAAGCCCTGTGATCTGTTTCCAAACAAATCACACGGCTAGTTTGAATTAATCTACCATTTTTTGGAGACCTCAGACTCCTTAATTTTTATACTTTCTCAAATTCGACCATTGCAAATGATGTCCCCAGCCCGATTCTTAAAACTTAGTGTGTAATATACAACGTATCGCCGATGCTGTACAACAAGGGACACTGATAGTTCAGAAAATAGACTTCAGACCTTCCCCATTGTCCGAACGACGACCAATCTATGCAAATCAGTATAAGCGGATCTATCACATACCATGTTATACTGGAAATGTCTAACTTGCTGCTTGATATGTCGCTGTGTTTACAATAACTGTTTCCATACATAATGATTTTAGTTTAGTTACTCATGTAAAAAAACGCTCTACAGAATGGGAGTACCTAAGGTTTTTGCGCACATCTAGCGGAAGTCTCTTCTAGGTATATGGTAAAACCCATTTTTTCCTCTCTCTTTTATTTAATGCATAATTTTAGATAAGCAAAGCTGTAGCTCCAAAAGCAACTATGAGTGTGTATACACACACTCATAGTTGCAACCAAGTATTAATATGAAACATTACTAAATGATACGCCGCAAAAATGTAATAATAACAAAATGGGAATGTAATAATCACCACGTTGGTATCATTGCATTCACAAGAAACGGAACGCGCTTGCGCGAGCTCGGCGGGTGTACGCGGCGAGGAGGGTCGCAAGGCCGGGGCGCGGCGAGCGGGGAGGGGCAACGTCACGTCGAACAACGCAGCCCATACCCTACCAATTTCAGAAGGCCTCGTGGTATACGTCGCGCGCATTTGCCAACTGACTATTCCATTGTGCTGGGTTAAAACTTGCCTGCGTCGCCCGAGTCGTCCAACGCGATTACGCGAGGTGGGAACTGTGAGATCAGTAGTAAAAGTGGCCTCTCTGTGACTCTGTGCTTGTGTAGTGATGATTTTACGTTATATACTTTGTGCATAAATAAACTATTGTGAAGTTTGAACTACTTAAAAGTGAATAGACTAAATACTGGCTTGAAATAAGAATAAAATTTATAAGACTGAAACGCAAAGAACGTCGCTGTCAAAATAAGGCGGAAAATAAATAAATAGGGTTAAAACACAACGGCGCGCTGCAAGACGTGATATAAAGAGAACCTTATTAAGAGGTGCATTAGAGTGACTTTTGTGTGGCAGAACGAGTCGATGACCGAATTGCTGAAATAAATTATTATGCTTACTGATGTTTCGTTGACCAGAGTGAACAACCGGTGATTGTGTGTCTGTGTGATCATCATGGAGCAGGGGATTCGTTGGCGAGCTCGAGCGTACCGGTGGAGTTAGTCGAGGCCACAGCTTTTAAAATAGGTACCGGTTTTGAATTATCATTTTGTTTGATTTATAATACTGCTCGGTTCAGACGGGTACAGGTGGCTTGCACTCCTCTATCGCAACGATTACTGCTAACGTATTTACAGTCATGAGCGAAGATAGCAACAACGAATTTAGTCATTGTTAATAATCGGCTACATACTGTTCCACATATTTGTAATACTGACTTGCTATTCATACCAATAGCAACCCAATCAACACCATGAAACTGTTTAGAAGTTGAGCTTTCTTTAAACTGTTGACAACGATACATATGTTAAAGGTTTTTTCTTTTGTTACAGATAATTATATTAATCATGGAGAATGCAATATTAGAATTAGGCGTACAGCCACAAGACCAGCTCGATAAGGACGTAACTGATTGTGATAAAACCCCAGTTGGAGACCGTAGGGAGGAAGAATGTTTCCTTGTGATTAAAGACGAAAAAACTAGTGACAGTGATGCTCACAGTGAAGATCTTAGCTCTAATGATGAACAAAGTAATGTAATCAGTAGTAGTAACTCTCAGTTTTATGAGAGCAGTGACAGTAAAATAAACTATGCGGTAAAAATAGATGACAATGATACTCTAAGTGACATAGACGATATCAAAACGGACAGTGCTTCAGCTGACAGTGAAGACTCTGCTCTTGGTAGTCTTCCACCGGATAGTGCTCTCAATGATAGGGAAGAAGAAGCTCAAGATAGGTCTGAGGGCAGCGACTCAGGTCTAGGATCAGAAGTTATCGAAGATGTAAAAATACCAAGCTTCAACCTTGCTCTTCCATGCACAAGTAGCCTAAAAAGTGACAAGTCATCTGATGAATTGGATCATGATAAGGATAACTCCAGCAATAGTAGTATTGAGAACAATGTAGATAATGGCCATAATTCCATAGCACAAGTTAAGCCCCTCAGAAGTAGTCTTAAGAGAAAATGTAGTGACGATAACAAAAATGAGCCGCAAACTAAAAAGCGGAAAGAAGGTATCAAATTCGATAATGTTACTGTATTTTACTTTCCTAGAGCCCAAGGATTTTCATGTGTTCCATCACAAGGAGGTTCAACGTTAGGAATGGAATGGGAACATACTCATATACAAAACTTTACTTTAGCCGAGCATGCCTTAGAGCAAAGAAGATTACATAGGCAAATATTGCAGCAGCTGAAGAGTGAGCGTCATACTTTACAAGGCGTGTCACTCTCCTCTAGTGAAGACAGTGACACTGAAGAAGAAGCGAGTGACATATCTGAATCTGAGCTAGATTTAGATAGCTATTTCTTTTTGCAACCTGTTCCAACCAGGCAAAGAAGAGCTCTGTTACGTGCAGCCGGCGTGAGGAAGATAGAGGGTTATGAAAAAGATGAATGCAGAGACATAAGAACATCGCGCGAATTTTGCGGTTGCGCTTGTAAAGGAACGTGTAACCCGGAAACTTGTTCGTGCAGCCTAGCCGGGATAAAATGCCAAGTTGATCGACTGAACTTTCCCTGTGGATGCACTAGAGATGGGTGCACCAACACGTCAGGCAGAATAGAATTCAACCCTGTCAGAGTGAGGACGCATTTCATTCAGACCATTATGAGAATAGGTCTTGAAAAGAAAAATGAAGAAAATCAGGAAGCTGCTAAGAGACAATGGCTCGAGGCGCACAATAATTCCACATCATGCTCATCCAACTCGTCATACGAAAGAGAGCGTTGCCTTAGTCATGAAGATGGAATGTTACGTGATGTTAGCCTTACTCCAAGAGTGGAAGTTGAATCTTGTGTCAATACAGGAAGTTTTAACAATGTTCATTGTGATATGAATAATTCTACATCACAGAATAGTGACATGTCATACGGCTATAGAAACGAGGTTACTAGTAATGTTAATAACAGTGGCATCATGCACTTTGAAAATACAAACAATCATAACAGCCACAATGATCTTTACACATCCAGCATACTTCAAGGGAAGGGCCCACCTTACGCCACAGCGACAGCTATGGGTTTTGATACTATGTCAAATAACATGCAACGGTTTCCTTGCGATCTAAACTACGCTTACGAGCAGCAAACGGAACACCATTTCAAAGGCCTGCAAAGCTTCTCCGCCACCAGTTTTGAGGAGTTTGCCCACACCTCCCAGATGACCATGTTTAGTCATTATGGACACGTATATGTACCAGACTACTTGCATAAATCTACTACACATGTACACGACCACAGTTCGCTACAATATCATAGTGTACAACATAATCACTATGGTATGTACAAAAACAGTTCTGATTGTGTAAATAATGACAACAAAAGTGATACTCATTATACTACTTTGATGACATTGCCATATCAACCTAGTAATAAGATGCAAACTGTAGAAAATGATGAGAATTGGTTCAGTCACAATACGCTGCTGAACCTAGATCACTCAGACCAGACCACGCAGGACGCGTCGGACTCGCAGTCTCAACCCGCGGGAACAGCAACAGAAAGCAATAATGCTGAGACTATGGAAAATTTCGGTGAACTTATTAAAAAAACTATGGTAGAGTCTGTTACTGTGTAGATGAATTACTTGTTGTATTTTAATCGTCTTAATTATCATGTTATGAAATTTTTAATTATATTAATTGGTAAATTCAAAGACTTGCTTTATTGGAAATCCTTTGAACTGCTAGGGTCGTTGTTTATCTCCGTAAACAAATAGCTATATTCACAGTAATCAGTAAACTGTGATAGCTAAACGAAACGCGTATCACAGTTGAATAATATAATGTTATTATATCCGCTTCTAACATATAAACACTTGACTTCGAGAAAAATAGAGAAACGAATAATATTTTCTAAAAGAAATAAAAATATTGCTATTTTTTCTGTCTCGCCGAGAATAGGACAATTGCATAAATATCGTCGTAAGTATATTCGACTACGTTATTGCTCTATTATCATCATCTCCCTAACATTTGCCCATGTTAGGGTCGGCTTCCAGTCTTACCGGATGAAGCTGAATAACAGTATTTTACATGGAGCGACTGCCTATCTGACCTCCACAACCCAGTTAGTACTGGTTAATACGGTACCCCTGGTAAGACTGGTTGTCAGACTTTCGGGTCACTAAGTACCTGTGACGGCTATCAAAGATCTACAATTGACAGCCGGGACGGGGCCTAATGCGTCCGGGGCACGGAGGATACTCGGTATGTAAAGGGTGGTCACCCATCCACGGACCAACCTAGGCAAACACGGCTTAACCTGAGGATAGACCCGAGCGGCTCTTGCTCTATCACCCAACGTTAAATGTCACTGTTGCACATCTGGACTCGCATCACGAAGGCTGGTGCGAGGTGGCGCAGGAGAAGACTACCTGGAAGTACATGGGGTCGAGGCCTTTGCCAAGCAGTGCGATGTACCTAATGGTTATTAAAAAAAAATGTCTATTGTTATGTACCATGATGAAGCTGACGTCACTATAAAAAAGGAGTACCGTACCATTTCATATATGTTATGTAGACACTCACATAATCTATGACTAGTGGACAGACGCCCTAATTTTATTGGCTCGATTAAGATCATAATAGGATACTTACACTGTAGTAAAACTGTCTTGAAAAAAAAAACAGTAGGATTAAAACACTCCCGATTTGAAGCCCTAAAAAATAGGCGTGTTTTCCGCAAAGGCTAGGCAGAGCTTTATTGACCTAGATACTCTCGATGCGTAGGTACTTCATCATGCGATAGCAGCAAGTGTGTTTCTGTTTTCCTAGCTCGCCCCTGTTACATGGAAGTTAAACTTATGTTTAACTTCCATGTAACAGGGGCGAGAAATGCTCCTCCTCTGCCTAACGCTTCGGCAAAAACAGGTGTAATGTTATGAACACTCACTGCTTAGAAACCTGTAGAACACTAAGTATCTATGGAGATACTTCTCTATCATCTAGCTAGGATGTTTAATCAAGAGATGATTTATTATTTATTTATTTACTCCGAACATACAAATATCCTTACAGGTTAAACCCAATGCGATATTGTAGCACACTTAAAATTTTAATAATTCAACTGTTATTGACATAGCAAATTCTAATGGTAGCTGTTCTTGTAAATTCACCCAAAGTGCAACAGAATATGTCTAAGTCCTCAGCAATGAGGTTGAGAGTGCGGAGCGCGCTCGTGAGCGGGGCCTCGCGCAGCAAGTTAGTTCGCGGTTCCACTAGCAACCGCGGCTGACGACGACGACCCACATACCCGTCTGGTACAACTAGCTCCACCCTTCGCAATATATCCGCATTGTGTATCTTCCCTCTAATTACCTTAAAAATATAAGTCACTAGTGCGAGTTGACTACTGACCCTTAGTTCGTTATATCCGACCATTCCCAAGATAAGTAGAGTTGGATAAATCAATGGATAAATCCCGTATTCCCTCATATATTTGTACCTAATAAATTTATTTTGTACTCGCTCCAACATGAGACTATACTTAGTTTCATGTGTAGCCCAGATAACTGCATTACATTCTAGTTGGCTTCTTACTAAAGCACGATGATGATGCGATCTTAGACCTAGTCAAAACACTATTCAAGAATCTTTTCTATATTAAACAATTTAATGTAGTTAATAGCGATCTATAACAAAGAAAGAAACGATGGATGGACTGTGTGAAAAATGATATGGCAAGAAAGGAGGTATCTCATGAGATGACAAGTAATAGAGAGGTATGGAAGAAGAAGACGTACTGCGCCGACCCCAAATGAATTGGGATAAGGGCAAGAGAATGATGAATAGCGATCTATAACAAGATTTACTTGAATTTGACACCGTTGTTCTCGTGAACGCAAGCGCAACTGCTAAGCGTTCAAATCCTCGGTCGGGCAAAGTGGTTTTGGGTTTTTCCATTAGGCAGTTCTTGCCGCGGACTACCTGTAGGTAGGTGTGTACCAACTTTGTGGACAACTTACCATCATCTAGTGATTTTTGGTATTTGTACCTGGGTGCAGGCTCGTAAGCCTCCTCCGGGCGTCCCTTCAAGTCACTTGACATGGAACATATAACTTGCATCTTCATATTTAGAGAGAGCCTAAACAAGCCTAACAAACAACTGCACGTTGGGTCCTGGATTCCCAGGTCGGGTAGTATCATTTATTTTTAAGAATTTCTTAGTAGCAGTCCGGAGTGTGAATTGATCTTCACAACATCTATTTACATGGGAATTAAATCAAACTGGCCAAATCTAGATGTTCTTAACAACTCTGCCGATCTCTTCGGGAAAAAAGAAGTATCAATTTAATGTTATATGTGCACATTGGCCTACCCACCATATTTTGTTTTTTTTTTGCAGTTAATGCTTCAGGGCCAAGTGGATCTAGTCTACTTAAAACCGGTTACGTCGCTCATCTCTAAACTAAACTCTCGTTCGAGTATTCTGTAACAACCCAGGACAAAGTGCTTACTTATATAAAGGTGATAGGTATCAACGCTGGATCGCAAAACAAAATTCTGGACCCTTATACACTTGCGCAAGTATCAAGTATCCGACCTTAGGGCATAAAGCCTACTATAACATAAGTAGTCAATTATTGTCATTTACGGGTTATACAAAAAACTTTTCAAATCACGCTTAATACCGCAAACTCGTTCATAAAAAAACCTTCAATATGCGAATAATAAAATTCGTCCCACTAATTATCATAATCCGTACTTCCGTCACTTCAGCTTGGCCATCACGAAATAAATCCTTGCCATATTATATTTGCTAAATTTTGTTATATGACGGCCTACTCCTCCCGGTGAACCGTTCAGAAGATAGTGAACGGTTTCGAGGTCAACTACTTTTATTTTTCCTACTCTGTTATCGTTATTAAACGTATGCAACATTCTGCTACACAAACCTACCCATTATTCGGTTACATTTCGTTGTATAGTCAGCTCTGCTAACACCTTGTTGACAAGCTTATCTATTCACCAAGGCATAAGATGCTCTTGAATTCATTTTGACAACGCCAGCGAAGAAGAAGACTAAATAAGCTCTTTCCGAGTGCAAACTCCAAAACGTATTTAAATCCTCGCCAAATTAAGCCTACCTAATTAACATTGCTTGTTTCTTAAGGGTTACTTGTTTACTTATCGTTACGCCTAAGCGTTTTCAAATCGTAATTAAATACTAAGAGAACATTTTATTGCTAGCGTATTAAATATCCAAGAATAAATCGGTTACAAAAATACAAGACCGTGCCAAAAAAGAAAGCTTTAAAAAATTCGTTCCACCCATACTTTATTTTGCATATTTGCATGCATACGAGTGGACTGCCATCGTCCTTGACTTCTAACTTGAAGGTAATGATTATAAAAGCTAAGTTTATACGGGTACCTATATGGAATGGCTCTGTATACGTACGTACGGAGGGACGTAAAGTATAACGTTCGATGTAGACACCGCCCTTTCATTCTGGGGCGGTCGGGCGCCAGGCGCGACGCGCGCCCGTTATTGCTTAGCAACGGAAGTCAAGGCAATAAATGTGCACTTTTTTTGCGAACAAGCCAACTGTAACATGGTATAGGTAAGCTTTAGGTGGCCTATTAAGATTATTTCATAAAAGGAACCTAATATATACATTAGAACGATTAACAAACTAATAAATTAAATAACGAAAATACCAATAAATTATAAAAGGGCGTCAAAAGATTAAACTATTATGTTTACTAAAACGATAAATCTTTATTGAACATTTTCTAATTTCTGTCTTTTATTTATAACACACTTAAATCTTTATTTTTTACGTATTGTTCGAATATCACATTGTTTAGTTTAGTATATTTATCTGTCATGATTCTTATTAATACTGAAGGCGAGCGTAATACATAGCCGTCAGGAAGTTTTCGTGACTTCCCAGATCTTGATAATTTTGTCTTCACTGGCAGTGATCAGTGTTTTTGAGATCTCGTCGAAATAGACGTTGTTGATAGAGTCTGAAACAAAACACATTCGAGAATGAAAACAAATTGCAACGGCAAGACAGATTTCGCTGATGAGTTACAAAACTATAACTATACTAGGATAAGGTAAGGTACAACTAGAAAACTTGCGATTTAAACTGAAAATTAACATTCTTCTAAAAAAAGATGCAAAATAGGTGATTCAATCAAATCAATCAAAAATCATTTATTTCAAGTAGGCCAGTTACAAGCACTTTTGAATAGTCGAACAACAATAAAAATGAAGCTACAGTCCCAGTCACAAGACATAATAACTGAAAGTACTGTAGTTGCCCATTCTAAAGCCTACGCTTTGAGAGATCTACATCTCTATGGGGAAAAATGGGCAAGAAACTCCATGGACACCCTTTTAAATCAGAATCTTGTTACAAAATCCTTGGTTACATCATTCATGTTGTTGGTACATTATTTGAGAACGATATAGCATAGCAACGCGCACGTTAAAAGTGTCCACTGTGCAGTAAAAACAAAAAAAAAAAACAAATTAAAAAAAATGTTCGAAAATAAGCCGTGGCAACTAAGAGATGACCAGGCACAAATGATAGCATCCGTTCACGAACATGACGCATGGATCAGCCATCATTCAACTCAACCATTTTGAAGGGAACTAAATGACCCGACACACGCGCCACCATCAGCGTGACATTTGAGTGAGCATGACATTTCCTTTAAGAACTCCTTCATCATCATTCTCCTGCCCTTACCCCAATTTTTTTTTTCGTCGGCGCAGCATGTATTCTGCTGCCATAGTTGTCAATTCTATATTACTTGTCATCTCACCAGTTTCCTTTCTAGCCATGTCATCCTTCACACAGTAATCTATCGATCATTCGTCATTCTTTGATCTTCCTCTATCCTTATAGCCATAAACATTCATAATCAGAACTCGTTTTATAAGTTATTCTCTTATGTCTAAAGGGGAATGAGAGAGTCGCAGATTGTTCCTGTGACCGTGACCCGTGACCCGTATGATCATCTGTAAAGATGCTTCAATCAACGGCAACATTTGGAGAAAGCTTTTGAAGAAGTTGGGATTTTGGAACTACTCTCTGACATCTGAACTCTATTAAGTCTTGCTAGTGTAAATACATAATAAAACACACGGAATACTTAACAAAAAATGTATCATTCTCCTGCCATCACATCTCATCTTCTGTCATCTCATCGGACACCTCCTTTCTTGCCATATCATCCTTCACAAAGTCCATCTATCGTTTTTAGGGTTCCGTACCAAAAGGGTCAAATGGGACTCTATTACTGAGACTTCGCTGCCCGTCCGTCCGTCTGTCACCGCTGTATCTTGAACCGTGATAGTAGCCAGTTGAAATTTCTACAGATTATGTATTTCTGTTGCCTCTAGAACCAAAAATACTACAAACAGAATAAAATAAATAATTAAGGGGGCTCCCACACAAAAAACTGTTCTTTTTTCTCGTTTTTATAAATAATGGTACGGAGCCCTATGTGCGCGAGTCTGACTCGCACTTGGCCGGTTTTTTTGGTCTTCCTCTACTGTTATGTACAACTTAACAAAAATGTATTTAAACAAAATTCCAAGCGTCGTTCTTTATTTTCATTTCATTCGTCTGTCATTTTAAAACTAATGAATTATTCATTCGGTTAAATTCAAGTAAACATATTATTTCAATACAGATACTTCACTATCTTTTCTGTTTTGTAATATTTTTAGCAGCATACGCTCTACACGCTACTATTTTAATTGTTTTTCAGCGACACGTGTATTCTCTAACTCTATACATACGCGAACGATTTCGCGATACTGCTAATATCGATTTTTAAAGCTAGATTTACACAGTAAGATTTCTTTGTATAAAATTAAGATTTTGCTCGAATTATTATACAATAGTTGGCCAACTGGCCTAGTAACACGACGCATAGACTTTTAAAGAGTCTTGATGAGAATTCTAAAGTAAATAGTCTTCGCATCTATTGATTGGTACCCTACAACTATCAAATAATTATTAGTCGGGTCAATTTAAACCAAAAAAAAACCGGCCAAGTGTGAGTCGGACTCGCGCACTGAGGGTTGCGTACAAAAATGGTTAAAAATATTTTTATTATATGATGTAACAAAAAAAATGGTTTTTGCAATTTTTCCTTTATGTGTTATATAAGACGTTGCTTCGTACCAAATTTCAAGATTCTGACTTCACGGGAAGAACTCTGTAGGTTTTGATTCCGTTGAGAGTGTCGAAAAGGCGATGGCTAAATGACTGCCCCAAGCATGTCTAAGAATCTCACAATAACTCGTAATATTTAAAAAATCATTCATGAATTGTTTAGTGTTCAATAATTTCCTAGAACTTTCGTAAACTGTAAAACATAAAAAAGTATATTAATTGCTTTTTTGATTAAACATGACAAGGTCAAGGGGAAATAACACTACAGCAAGCTAGGGAGGGGTCGTATCACTTTTCCAGAATGTCAAATGAAACTACATAAATATCGATTTTTGACAAAAGGTATCAAAACTATTTATTTTCCGAAACTAAGGCGTTCAATTCGGTGTCCTTTAGTTGCTTGTTATTATGTTTTCACAGGGTTTTTAAAATCTTATTCGACTTTACTCAATTCCACTTTGTTCTAATCAAAATCAAACAAATAAAACTAACTGAAAGCTTCGGACTGTGTTTCTTCGTTTAATCTTACTACCTATTTTGTGTCGAAAAATATAAACAGAGTGGTCATTAAAAACTAATTCTTATTTTTTCTTTCAACCTATTCGATTATTCACGTACGTCAGAACCGCGGGTGTATTTTTCAGATCTGCCTAAATTTATTGCAGTTATTTGGTACCTTCTGTGTACCTTTGCGTACCTCTCTTGAAATTCTGTGTACCTACACCCGTACAAAGATATTTTAAAAATTAGGTACACCCGCCATCCTGATGTCAGAACCGCGGGTGTACTGCTAACCAATACATGTTGCTGTGTACACTCTATAAGTAGATTTGGTACCTCTTGTGTACCTGCAGAAACAAGTATTAAATAAACAAAATACTGTCAGGTTGCTGCGAAAAATATTAAAAAAAAAACTTTCTATGACGTTTTCTGATGAAGCTAGTGTCTTTTTGCGGAGAGGACTTAGTTTTTATCGAAAATGGAACATTAAATGCACATAGGTACATAATGGAAGCCCTAATTCCATATGCACAACCCGCATTGACTGCACTTGGGGAAGATTCCATTTTCATGGATGACAATGATCACCCGCACCGTTCTGGCGACGTGATGGAAGTGTACATGCAAGAAGTTGGGATCCGTCGTTTAGATTGGCCAGCTTGAAGTCCTGACCTCAATCCAATTGAGCATGTCTGTGATGTTCTAAAGAGACGGGTAAGATCAGTACAACCTGCTCCACAAAACATCAGGGAGCTAAAAAGAGTCATTGCAGAAGAGTGGGAACGTATTCCATAAAACGTTATTAAAAACATCGTGGAAAACATGCCCAAAAGTATTCAAGTTGTGATTTTGGCAAGAGGAGGTCACACTTGTTATTAGGTTTTTTTACATTTGCAATTAAAAATAGTTAAAAAATCTTCTTTCCTTATTGGCGACCACTTTTTATTGTTTGGCCGTGTACATCGGTTTTAATGAATTCATCGAATTCAACAACAACAAAAATTGAGAAAACTCACTTCACGCGTATAAATTTACACGATTATAAGTATACAGAGTACGTCAAACAATTAAATTTCATTTTAATTAACTCAAAACGACCGGCGACCTTAGAACGCAAATTTCCTTAGGTCCCCGTTTTTTTTTTGCAAAAGAGTGTATTTCGGTCTTGGAACTGAATGGAAATAATTTTATATTTTATTATCATCAGGATACTGAAACAGGCAACAAGGAAATATAATGACTGCGTCCTTGCACCAGAGTAATACAAATGCCACAAAAAAAAATTGTTTTGACTGCCTCGGTGGTTCAGTGGTCGTAATACGACTGCTGCGCACGATGTTGTGGGTTTTATGGACATAGAACAACAATTTGCAGATCACACAAAGTATTGTCCTGAGTCTGTGTATAATTTGTGTCCGTTAATTTCATATTTTGATTCCCGGTATGATTTTTGATTTCCCGGCACACAATCAAACTCACACTAATATTATAAATGCGAAAGGTTGTGAACCGTGGGGCGCAGCTAGTATTGAATAAATGTTATGCGGAGGTTCTGGATTCGGTATTTCTGGCATTTTCTGGTATGGCTACAATACATGCTTAACGTGGAGGTTCTGGGTTCGATTACTGAAGATTGTTATTTATATTTTTTTGACGTCGTTACTATTTCATAGTATAGTAAGAACGTCAAAGAAAGAAAATTGTTTTTTTTTTAATATTTTTCGCAGCAACCTGACATTATTTTGTTTATTTAATACTTGTTTCTGCAGGTACACAAGAGGTACCAAATCTACTTATAGAGTGTACACAGCAACATGTATTGGTTAGCAGTACACCCGCGGTTCTGACATCAGGATGGCGGGTGTACGTAGTTTTTAAAATATCTTTGTACGGGTGTAGGTACACAGATTTTCAAGAGAGGTACGTAAAGGAACACAGAAGGTACCAAATAACTGCAATAAATTTAGGCAGATCTGAAAAATACACCCGCGGTTCTGACGTACGTGATTATTCTAATGATTCTGTAACACTTGAAGTTCAATCCCTTCTCTATGAAACATCTCTATGCTAGTTTATTATCTATGGTCAGATGTCATGTCATACAACAGCAACAGACAACAGACGCCGCAACGCTTTTTCGTTTTCTTCTTCGTTGTGCTATTTTTTGTTATTTTCATCGACGCTTGTTTATTGGACTTATTGTGTGTGTTCGCCTATCCACTGACCTCTCGCTACTCGACACGGACTTGAAAAGAAATCATCATGCGATACATAAACTGTGGACTGTTGCTGTCATGTTATGACAGTAATCTGGTATCTGGGGTGGATGAGACACCAGAATACATTATCAGCCCCGGCTTCATTTTTAGATAATGTTCTTGTAAGAATCACAGAAAAAAAAAACAAATAATAAATAAATAAATCGTATTTTTGTTGTTTTATTTTAATATCTTTTATGTCATTGGTTACTCGGTGCCTAAACTAGATAACGTAGTTTAGGCAGGATTTATCAATCACCATATAGGTACCTACTTACTAAACTAAGTCCCCCTGGCGCATTTGTCTGTCAGCCTGTCTGCCTACGGATGTATCAACAAACAGATTTTTATGGGGTTGTCACTAGTAGGTAGATTGGTTCTTTAGTAAGGTTTAGGCACACTGACAGGTTATGGCATATAATGAGTTGAAATAAAGACAGTTTTCACAGACAATTTATAAATAAGTGGTTGAAATGATGAAAGTATTTGAAAATAGCGATTAATATTAGCAAACTGACCTAAACAACTAGAGTTTTGTATTTGAGATAGATAAAGAATACTGCTAGGTACTACTACTACCTACAGTAATAAATATACACGCGGGCGGAAGATATTTTTGCGCAGGTTCTAGAAAGCCCGTAATTACCTCTTTGTAGATATATACTCAAGTACCACCATGTGAAATCGGCTTGTGTCGCTCTCAAACTTACTTAAAAAACTCGCTAGTTAGTCCGGGGCTTTTAGATTTGAACCCTGCATTAAATATAAACAGCGATTTTTTTCTTGAATCGTGTACTTGACCTTAGCTCTTCATATAATAAAAAAAAATTAAACATTTTCCGAGACCGGATCAAGCTGAAAAAGACGAAAACGCGTTTTTGTGAATAAAAACATGGGAAAAAAAGTTAACAGGACAAATTTAGTTACTTTAGGTAAAGAATTGGTGACAGTAATATATTTTTTCAGAATTAAACATTTTCGTCCACGGAAATTACGGTAAAAAAACATTTACGAAATTTTTGGATTGTACTTAAGGCAAAAATATAAACAGCGGTTTTTTTACATAAAATAACTTAAATTTATTAATATATTACACCGCCAATAAACAAAATTAAACAAATTGTACTACCGGAAGTTATTATTACCAGTTTTTTTACAATAGCTGTTGAGGCAAAAAGGTAACAGGGTTTAATTTAGTTTAACTTTCATCTAAAGGCTATTTCTAACCTATTTACACGAAAATTAAACACTTTAAAGCAAATCGTGAAAAAAAAATCAATTAATGTTTACGTAAAATACGTCTGCAAGCTTTATCCTTGTATTTGGCGCAGAACTTTCATAGAAATTTGATCTTTCCGTAATAGAAATAAGGTGTACAATCGCGTAACTCAATAAAACACCGACTCAAACAAAAACACAGTCATACGCACACAATGAACGCAGCGCTTATCTTGTTTATGCACACTAGCACACGCCGTACGCCGCACGCTGCTTAGCGCTGACACCGTGCATCGTAATTTAATTTTTACTTTGACAATATTAATTATCGCTCTAATTTGTTTAATTTTGGGGGATTAAGGTTTGGATTTATATATTTCTCATTATTAAATGAATTTAAATCCTGTTACATTTTTGCAGTAAGTAGTATTTAAGATTTTTTGATTTTCTTGATTTTCTGTGAAGTCCGGAGCAGAATTTGTTTAATTTTCATAATAATAGTTAGACATGGTGATATAAATCATTTTAGCACTATTTTTGTCCTGTTAATATTTTTGCTTTAAGAGTCCCTAACAATTTCGTCGCACTTCTAGTTTAGGTTATTACGGAGCAATGTGTGCGTGCGAGCGTTCGAAATATCACTGACGATCGTAGTGTGCGTTGTCGCATCCAGTGCAGCGGGAGTAAACAATCTTGATCCGTAACCGTGTTACAAGTAAATAAATTTGCGTTTATGTTGATATTTTTTAATGATAAATACATCGTCTAAATTAAATTAAAATAAGCTATTTTAGAGGATACGAAAGCAAATAATAATATAGTTTATAAAATATGTATGAACGGTTGATTCAAAAGTATGTTCGATTTATTTTATGTGGGTTTTTTTTTGTATGTTTAAGTGTGTGTGACAAGTTAATGCCCACTTATTTCATTTTGAATTGGACAATGGGTTTACCTTATCAAAAATTAAATTATCCTACGTGTTTATCTCATTAAAGGTGGAAAAAAAAACAAGATAGTTATTAGTGTCTTTATTATAAAAAGGAAAGATAGGGATACATTTTAACGTCCTTTTCAACTTTAATACGAGGTGTTTCGAATGTCCATAGACCGTGCTTTTCTGGAATCCACACAAAGAACAACTTAATACAAATTTAGATGAAAAACCATGTCGCTTTTCTTCAATTGTTTTGAGATAGCTCATCAGACCTCCAAATTTTACAGAGTGTTGGGCTATCTCTGTGAACTGGTAAAAAAGGAACTGGTAGTCAATTATTATTCTTCCTTCAATTCTTAATAGCGTAGCTGGAGCAGTCTGAAAAAATATTATTTGAATGTTATCCAATTGAAAAAATACCCGAAGTCATAAACAGCCGGCTTCCTTTTGTTATTATTACAAAGTTGGTCATTAGTCTATCCATACAAATATTCAAAGTTATTAATAACTTTGAATGTTTGTGTGAATAGACTCCTAATTACAATGTTCTAAATACCATAAAGATAACCTATTTAGAACACTAGGCACCACTAGTGTGTTTAGGGATTCAATACGAGAGTAATAATAACAAAAGGAAGCCGGCTCTTTTTGACTTCAGGTGTCTTTCCTAGATATTTAGGCACCTCAGATCCTTGGTAACAAAAATAAGATATACAAAAATAATTGCGTACTTTTTCCGACTCCAACACTAAATCTTCTAAAGAATCGTCGAGAGTTTCGACAATAGTTGAGGCAGGCGTTTCTTGGATTAAATCCATGTCCTGAAATAATATGAATGGGTTTGAAAATTTAATTTAAAAAATTGTCAGATTGTTGTTTGTTGATATGCTGTATCTTAAAAATTATCACGTCGTTTCGCTACATCCATTACTGTAGCCACGCATAGTCTTACTTACCTGCATAAAAACATCATTTGACTGCATGGGAGCGCCATGGAATCCGATTCAACCCTGAATCGGAGGACGAGTATAGGGCGGTCCAGAGATACCTCACGGACCTGGAGAGGACGGAGGGCCTTAGTTGGTTCTCCTACTCACTACGTAGCCGGCGTAGCCTCAAAGTCTCCATCAGGGGGTTGCCGGCAGACACGGACCCGACCGATATCGAAGAGGAGCTGAGGCAACTGGGACGTGAGCCGGAGTACGTTCGCAATATCAAAGCGCGCGGCGGACGACCCGGCTGCTTGTTTTATGTTGTCCTCAGGAGGCAGCCCGATTTCCACAGAATTTACGACACCACCGTACTCATGAACATGCGGGGTGTACGTATCGAGGCTTGGCGGAGCAAGAAAGGGCCCGCCCAGTGTCACAGGTGCCAGCAATTTAGACACAGCTCGCACATGTGCCACCGCCCGCTCGCATGCGTGCGTTGCGGTGAAAACCACGCCGCCCGAGACTGCCCACGCCCACGGACCGAGACAGCCACCTGCGTGAACTGTGCAGGTGACCATCCGGCGTCCAGCAGCGGGTGCCCCGTATTCCGGAAGCCGCGCGGGGGCAAGAATAGAAGGGGGAAAAAACCCCAGCCACCCGCGCAGCAACAAAGGCAAGATCCTGGCCCTGTAACGGCGCAGGTGACAGCTCAGGCGCCCATAACCACGGCCACCACCATCACCTCCGTGAAACCCACCGACACCGCAACCGGCGCCGGCAAGAAGAAGGGGAAGCGGGCGGGGAAACCCGCCCCACCCACAGACAGATCGGCTAGCTCTGAGAGCGTTGCAGACGGGGGCCAACATCCTCAGCGGTAGGATGCGCCAACAAAGTCACCTCTGGCCAGGACTGCACTCGCTGGGCCTCCTCCGGGCAACCGGAGGTCTCACCTGGCGGTGACAGACCGCCGAGGTGGCGTGAAGACAGCGGCGCTCGGTACGGTAAAGTTTCACCGTACCGCGCTGCGCCCAGCGCCGCTGGCGCCTCCTACCGGACAAAATGACAACCACAAATTGCGAGTCGCGCCTTTTACACGCGCTCGCTACTTCCCACGCCTACATGGCAACATGATGAGGCGCCCGTTGTTACGGGCGCATTTTGATTCCGCGGGGAAAGGGCTTGCCCATATCCCGCCCGCCGCGCCCCTCTGCGGGGGCGTAGCGACTGCTCGACAGGTTGGGAGCGCCATGGCTTGACAAATCTCTTTTACGCCTGAAAAAAGAATCTCATATAGCTAAGATATATTATATGACCTCATTTACTAGTGATTGAACATGTTTGTTAAAGACGTACTTCAGCGTTTATGTTTATTTAGTAAGTAACTATGTTACTGGACTCCCTGGTGACTTGTTCTCATTTTCGTACTATATTCTTATATATATAAATATATATATTTCTGCTTATTTAATTCTCTACAAATATAATTATTTTTTTTTAGATTATATGGAAATAAAAGTAACCAATAACAATCCTTTCTGACCCGTGGAACACCAAAGTGGTTCACCTAGGTGTTCCACGGTTAACTTTCTGTACCCTTGGTTCACCTAATGAGTGAACCTGATGAAAACAATTTACCTAAGAATTGCACATGCCTTTCGAGTTCTTTCAAGTCTTTGCTTTTTTACTTTTAATTTATCCAATATAATAAGGTAACTTTTTCGACCCTTTTCTAAAAAATAATCCCTTTTTACTACTAGTACAATACACTAATATCTATGAAAAAGATTAACAAATCAAAAAATAACATCACTAAGCATAACTTTAAAAATATACTCACATATCAAAACTGGTTAGACGTACTACAAAATCACGCGCGAGTAGCAAGTATTTTACGTCGGGAGCAGTAGTCACAGCGACATAGGTCCATCGTCGAATAGCCCTCGGGCGCGACTGAATGCAACGAGCTAGCGCATCGGTTTATAAGGCATTTTTTAAACATTATTTTAGAATTCAGAAAGTAGTAAAAAAAATATTAAAAAAATGGATTGGTTAGATAAATACCTTAAGTTTTATAATATTTTATAATTTTCGACAAATTCTTACGAGAAGACGACGGTTTTTCACGTTATTTTATTGGGTTTTTCAGTGTGAACCACATTTTTTTAAAGGTACTTATTCAATTAATTTAAAAATAAAAAATCGTTGACTTACTAATATACTATATGCCCAGTATGTACAATTTTTTTCAGACAATAATTCATTACCAGTTGGGCAAAAATGTGATTCGAAAACCTGGTGTTTCGTGCTAACGTAAAAACGTATGTTAGATTTTTAATTTTCCTAATTTATGACGAGTTGTTATCAAAATTCTAATTCGTTCACTTACTAGATATATGGGCGGTGTATAACTGAGCTTTAAAAAAAACACCAGATATCTTATGGTTATTCAGCAATTTGCGCTGAAAAAAGTGGTATTTTCGGTTTTTAGACTGCAAAATTGATAGGGACTCTTAAGTACGAAGTCAAATTATAAGATTTTTTTTAAAAAACGAGTGTTCCTTGGACGAAAATGTTTAATTTTCTGACCTACTTGTAGTACTCAATCTCTTCTACAAATACTCCAAATAAACATACCTGTTTATATTTTTTTCCACCAAGTTATATACATATTAGACGTTTTCTTAAAAAAAACATATACGCGGTGGTGAACTTTTTGCGGGATACAGCTTAATATACTCTCCTGTCCATACCCTACACATTCAATGAAAAAAATCGCTGTTTTTAATTAATGCAAAGTTAGCCTAATTTTCGGCGTAAATTCCCCGGACTAAGTTAAAAATATCGTAAATCATTACAGAAATACCCAAACGCCTAGGTGAAAGTTCATAGCAATATGTCATTTGTTAACAGTTTTTATACCTATTGATGTAGGAGTTCCGCGAATATATTTTCAGGATTGTAAAGATATGAGAAGTTCCTGAAACTTTTTTCATATGAAATACTAATTTTCACCTATTTAGCTTTACATATTGCAAGGTTCCATATTTATACGTTGCTGGGGCAGTCGTCCATACTTTCATTTAGCCATCTCCTTTGCGGAAATTTGCGGCATAAACGGCTGTATCTTTTGATTGCGTTGTAGTATTTTGATTTTTTTACAGCTCCAAGGAACAGTAGACCTGAGTATTTGATAAAAAATTCGAAAATAGGGGACAACAAAGTGATCCTATAAGGGTTCCGTTTTATCCTTTTGAGGGACGAAACCCTAAAAATTAGAGTGAAGGTGCATAAAATCCCAACAAGCTCAAAATCAGTAAAAATGTTCAAAACATTAACAATTTTAAGTTCCCCATCATTCTAGGAAAAAAAGTGTTTAGACATATGTAGATATTATCTGATCTAAAATTTTTCTCTGAACTAATTTTATGATAAAACGTTTTGCTGAAAATCGCGAAATACTCATTTTTTTACCTTTGACCACGAGTATTTTTTTTAACTTAATTTTTTTATTTATAATTATATTTTGAACAATTTTACTGATTTTCAGCTAGTTGGGATTTTATGCACCTTCGAATGTCTAGATTGACCGGACTATGTCTTCCTATAAACCATTTGTTATAAGTTCCGAGAAAACTAGTAGAACTTTTTTTTCGATTACGGCTTTCGTACACCCTAAACATTATATCAATGACACAAAAGGAATGTTTAAGTCTATCAGGGTCTTTAAGAGATCGATCAATGTCAAATGTCTCTCTATAAACAAATCAAAGTGATTACTTGAGTAAAAGTAATTATTGCTATAATTATTAATTTCTAAATCTATAATAACTTAATTACTAAACATAAAACAATTAAAACTAATTATTTAAGACTAGCTGCCCGGACAGACTTCGTTCTGTCAAAAGTTAATGCAATCCACTTTTCCTACGTAACTACCCTACCCTACCTACCTACCGTATCTACCCTACTCTACCTACCTACTTACCCTACCCTACCCTACCTACCAGCCCTGCCATAATTTTCTCACATTTTAAACCTTCCCTGGACTACGACAAACATTTCAAAACCAAAGTCAGCCAAATCGGCCCAGCCGTTCTCGAGTTATAAAATTACAACGAAAAGTGGCAATGATTTTTATATATATAGATATAGAAGATAAAACTGCAGATTAGTGTCTGAGATGCTCATCCAAGATGGCATTCTTCATACACAATTCGCTTATTTAGCGTAGTTACTGCGACATCCAAGTACCCATCCGCTACGCAACGCCTGCACGATAGCTCAGCGAAGTCTTTCGCGTTTGTTAGCAACTAAGCAATCACAAGGAGTCTGCTTTAGATACCGTTTATACTATCAAAGTTTGTTAATTTTTATCTTTAGACGATTCGTATTTCCGTGCCTGGGTGCTGAACCAGGGTCTAACCATCACTTACGATCGCGCTTATGATCGTCAAAAAGAATCTATTGCAAGTGACAATGCGGTTCAAAATCCCTTACCTCCTGTGTCGTGCCGGCGATCGTTCAGTTCGTGTGTTCATGTTACAGTTTTTTTTATAACTTGCCAATTTCAGGCAAATGGTCCATTATTGTTTTGATACTAACGTCGAAAGCTGCTGCTAACTCACCCGTACAATGAGTATCGTCAGCTCCCACTCTCGCCTTTAATTTGGGGATCATTAATTAAAATTTCCAGATTAGAAGCCTTCATTTGTAGTGTTTACTCCGTAGAGGTACATCGGAACTCGTATTCCATAATAACTCGTATTTTTAACGTGTCCGTACTGAAAATTCAAATGTAGTGACAAAACTCACTCATCATCTGCCTAGCCTTTTCCCAACTATGTTGGGGTCAGCTTCCAGTGCCAACCGGATGCAGCTGAATACCAGTATTTTACATGGAGCGATGCCTATCTAACCTCCACAACCCAGTTAGTACTGGATAAAACGATACCCCTTGATAAGACTGGTTGTCAGACTTTCGGGCCACTGACTACCAAAGACTGTCAAAGATATACAAATGACAGCCGGGAACAAAGGCTTAACGTGCTTTCCGAGGCACGGAGGAAACTCTGTACGTAATTATGGATTCACGGACCAACCTAGGCAAGCACGGCATAACCTGAAGATTGATCTGGGGGGCTGATATTATTTAGCCACGAGCTCCTCACTAATCAATTAAAACTAGCTGAATTAAAAATAAAAGTCTGCGTATTTAGAATTCATTGCGAGCCATACATATGTAAATTACATTTTAAATTACTTACCAGTATTGTAGAACGACAACTTCATAAGTAAAAATACCTATTATACAGGGTTATTGATAAAACATCAACAACCAAAATGTAGGGAACATCAGATATTTTTTTCTCGATTTTGGGTTTGGTCTCATAGTAAAAGTTGTTCATAATGATGAGTAGAATGACCTCTTAAGAGGTTGTTGGTATTTTTCCAATAACCCTATATATATCTAAAATTATCAGAGACAAATTACTTTCTGGAAAGTGTGCTTGATTTATTATGATCAATAGAGAATATGCAACTAAGTCAAAACCTTTTTATATTTTAAAATGTGAATTTTACTGGACCATAGAAATTATTTGGTACACTTACACTAAACATGTGAGGCTTTCAAGTTGCGCTTCTGTTACAAGTCTCGAATTGCTATCTAGCACAGTTCCTAAGTTACACAAGGCTTCTTCGGTTCTAAATCACGAGACAGCACGCTTTCTTAGCCATTTACCTCCGGGTACAGTATTATACCGACTGATTAAGATTATGCTACCCGGCCAGCATAATTTTTCTGTAAAGTCAGGAAAATTAATTTATAAGTAAACCAAACTGACGGAGTATACGCCGTGTTAGAAATTTTATGCAATTTTCAAATAATTAATTAAGATTTGAATTTACCCATAATGTAAGTTGATCGCCATTTAATGGTAATTAATTAATTTCCTTGGCTTTAAATACTTACTTTTCAATTTCTAACTTCATCAGCGTCAATGTTGTCACCTTTGATATTAGAACTTCTTGCCATTTATTATAAGTAAACAATAGGACACTAACAAGTTTGCCAGACCCGACAGTCGCCCACTCATTTTGAACTTCGTACTACTTACTGTGAGTTCAACGAACTTTAAAACCGCACGTGGTGATTAATTCGATCAAACTACGAACACCAGAGACTAATAGACAATGTACTGAAGTATCTGCCAGAGTCCAGTGTCCGCAGCTGATCCGTATCTTCTCCTTAACTGTTTCAACAAGCCTTTAAGATGAGGACAAACCTGGACTACAGACAACGAATTTTGACAGATAATATTCTCCTGCCCAATTTATTTACGGTCGGCGCAGCATGTCTTCTTCCATACTTCTCTATTAATCGTCATCTCATCAGACACCTCTTTTCTTGCCATAACATCCTTCACAAATCCATCCATCGTTTCTTTGGTATTCTTTTACTCTTATACTCATGTTCATTCATACTTGAAACTTTCCTCACGAATTTTGACAGATAATGTACTGAAAATCTGGCGTCCGGTGCCTGCAGCCGATGCGCAACCTCATCGGCCCTTTAGGCGGCCGTAGGTTACTCACAAGTATTAGGGTGGGTACACATACCATTATGAGCTGTGAGCACACTGGTCTGCGTTACGGCGAGCATGTTCCACTGCAGCAGTGAGCCTTCACCGCAGCCGAGCCACAGCACCGTGGAGCCGTCCCAGCATAGTGACGTCACCGCCTCCGGCAAATGCTTCTGGTACACCTGAGTATGACAAAAAACATATGTAAGAACTAAGAAGTAGCTATACATACTTAAATTGGAAAGTCTAAGGACAGTGACAACTGCTTCCAACGCAGTTCGAATCTACAACTACTTGCAGGATGCAACGGGATTGACACGTTAAGCTTTTCGGTTAAGGTTCTTGGTAGCATGCCACTTTATCTAGACCCTCTGGCAGAGGAAATGGTATCATTTTTGTAAGGTTTCTAAAATCTGATACTTAACTTCTGAATGAATCCTAAACACAACATAATTTTGATGATAACTTGCATTTATCGATCAGAAATGTAAGATGGCGCTTCGATCCCTGAGCATTCTTGACCCTATATAAATGTCTCACAGCAAGCGTGAGACGAAATAGGGATGTCATTCTTAATAGTGGACCCCTCACCAAATAACGTAGGGTGCATTATTATTACAGAAATAAAACTAATTATACAGCGTGTACCAGAAAGGTGTGATCATATTTCAGGGTGTGATTCAGACCATCAAATTGAACAACTTTTTCCATGGGACAAACATCGAAATCGGAGAAAAACTGTCGTATATGTTTGGGTCGAGTAGGTATTGAAGTTTGGGTCGAGTAGGTATTGAAGTCTGGTCGAGTAGTATTGAAGGTGACCCCAAATGAATTGAGATAAGGGCAAGAGAATGATAGGTATTGAAAGTTTGGTACGGGGCAGCTGATTCTTTTTCATGATTTTGATGATTGTCCCATGAAGAAAGCTGTTCAGTTTGATGGCCTGAATCACACCCCGAAATATGAACATACCTTCCTGGTATACGCTGTATAGTGTAACAAACTTGCTTATTCCTTGATGATGAATAGAAAAGAAGCCAATTTGTACATTAAAAAAGTTAAAAAAGGGAAAATTAATATACCTATTAATGATGAGATGCGAATACAATTAATTATTAAAAACCTGCTTATCATGAGGATGACTCTTGAGGCTTGACTCTTGAGGATTAGTGCTTGTTGCGTAATGCTTAGTTGCGCGTTTGATTGGCTGTCGGCCGGTTTCTGAATGATCCTTGGCGCCGATCGAGCTTCACGAGTGTGATATCAGGCATTTCTGATGACCTGAGTATCCGAATGCGTCATGCGAGACGTGTGTACACGATCCCTCAAACTAGGACGTGTTTGCTTGTGGGTGGACTTAGAGCAGATCCACCCTGAGTACTACTTCACTGTGTAGAAACGGACTCCCCATTTTGACTCTGAAGGACTGACCCTTCCACTCTGATCGATACTTCAATCTCCTCTTTCAACTCTTTACTTGAATCTCCTCTTTCAACTCTCCAATTAAATCTCCTCTTTCAACTCTCTACTTCAATCTGATCTGGCATCCGTCAGAAATGCCCTTTTATACCCTGATCCTTGTGTTTTCGAATTTATTTCTTCATGGATTCAAATTTGTTGCGCTCGTCAAAACGCAACCAGCCAGTATTATAACTTAGAATATCTTTACACAGCAAATATTCGTCATTATTTATAAAATACAACAATTGAACTCACGTATTGGTGATAATCAGTTTAGTAATATAAAATCTAAATGAAACCTTCATAGAGAATTTGGCTGGTAACAATTAAAATTAAAAGTAAATGACAGCTGACAAGTTTGATGTAAAAAATATCGCAACAAGAAAATATTTATAAAAATTTAAACGATTGGTAAAATGCTAATGTAAAACCAATAAAAGTATGAATATGGATGATAAGTGTGAGTATAAAGTGTCTGTAGTAAGCCAATACTATAATAGGCAGTATAAATACCATTACAAACAAACACCTTTTGTATTTTTTTTTATTATCTTTAGGCAAGTGAGATAGTGGACCACTATCTCATAGTGGACCACTATCTCACTTGATGGTTAGCGATGATGTGGTCGACGGTGAAGCACGCTTGTCTAGAAGAAACCTATTCACTCACTACACACACTCTTGACTTAAAGACCCCTAGATTGTAGCTATCAGGAAACACAGACTCCGGCAGGGAATTCTCCTTAGCGGTACGCCTAATAAAACTATTCCCAAAACGCTTAGGGCGTATAGGTGGGATGTCTACCATGATTATATAAGAATAACACTCGATTAATATACCTGTTTTTTTTATAGTATTTATAATACCGTGATCTTGAAACCCAACTCATACAAAAACCCAGCTTCCGTATTCCTCAGTACGCTAAAAAGTATTAAAATAAAGAAAAGAAAATAGAAAACTAATTAAAACTCGGGTAACGACTTCACGCAGAAATATTAAGAACGAAGAATGCACACTCATTGTTTTCTTAAGGCAAGATAAGAAAGGTGAAGTAAAAGGAAAATGTGGAAAACAGATTTATCATAAAACATTTGCCCGTAAAAGTAAGACGCGCCAAGGGAAAATTCCTCTCATAGATAGTGATTTTTTTTATATTTGTTGCGGGACAAACCCCAACCAAACTTTGCATCGATCGACCTGGGACCCGGGTATTGTGCCCAGCACTCGCAAGTTTACTAAAAGAATTTCAGCATTCCTACTAGCATTCCTGGTTCATCATCGACAGTGGCAGGCTTTCCACAAATTCCAAATTCCGCTTATGCCAACAACAGTGAACCGCACGACAATGGTAATAGTTAAACCACGAAAGCGTCTTTATTTCGTAGCAGTAAGGGGTATTCGTAATACAATTGTATAAAAACAAAAAGAAAAGTGGGGTGTGTGAACGTGGACGAAGCAAAAGGAGTAAGGCTCTTAGCAGATGGCATTCTGTGTAATCTGCCTACAAGCTAAACTTACCGAATCCAACACGCTAAGGTCAGTGACCCTCATGTCTCCATCGTTGCACGCGGTGACGACCCTGTCGCCAGCCAGTACGAAGCACACGCCGCTGACTGACGAGGAGTGCACACTGATCTTGTTCACCAGACGCCTGGAGGTGTAGTCCCAGATGAACACCTCGCCATCCCCCGTGCCTGCTATCACGTCGATCTCGTGACGGCGCCGCCTGACCAGAAACCAGAAAACGGTGTAAGGTCCTGTTTCCACCTCAACGGTCAATTTCAAATTTATTGAAAACCACGTGTCTCCCGTCTCCTCGGCGTTTCGTCAAATTTTGTGCTGTTCCTCTTTGCTCATGCAGCTCGTAACCGCTTTGGTTGAAACCGTAAAGAGGTTACTTACATATTATTATACTATTGGCACATGCATATAATATGACAAACTTGCGGAGCATCTCAAGGTAAAGTGATATGGGTTCTTGCTGATATCATAGAAATAAGAGCGGGGGGGTACAGGAAAACGTCGTGAAGAAACCGGCGATAACCCAGAACCACCAATTAGATGTGTGTGACATCCAGCAAACCAAACTGGGCCTGCGTTGTGGATAATTACCCAGTCTCTTTCACAACCTCTAACGACCTCTTTCTTTAGGACCTCTGACGAATCACGGCTTATTGGTGTTCTATTCTATATCGCCTATCGAACCGACCTCCTAGCCTACCGCTACTTCTAACCTATACCTATCTATCTATCTATGAACCTATTGAGCCTACTTGTGAATCTGGTAATGGGCAACCCCCAAACCCAACAATGCTGTTCTTTCCAATATTTATACAGTATCAACTCAAAAGCTAGTACGACGACTTTCTATTTTCGTCTGCCAATGTTGATGCGACTACGTAACATTGCGATTATGCATATAATATCAATATGTATGTACCTAGGTGGTGTATTACTGACCTAGACAACATTATTTGGCAGACCGTTTATCACATACACTAGGTAAATAAAACTAACTTCTATATTTATGTAGGTACAAATGCAATGTGCTTGAACTGAAGCTGATTGTAAAACTAATTTTCTCATATGAAAAGTGATGTGTGAGAGTTTGGTGACCTCCATATGACACGATATTGTTGTTTTTGAAGTGAAAACTTCTTTAGCGGCGTTGAGCACTTTTTCTGTAATGGGTATAAAATCTTAAACTCGCGTCAGGTCACGTGTCCTGATCGAAAATTCGTAAGACGAATTGACATTAGGTTGCGAAGGAATTTGAACTTTCTGACATCTATCATTGAGTTTGGTTTTCCAAAACTGGATAATTATCTTATGCACAAACAAAACCTTCGATTTCTCCAAAGAGGTAAAATTCGTAAAACGTATCGTAATATTTCTGTGTTAAATTTGTTATGTAATGTAAGTTGTCATGTTTGTGTATGATAGCGCAATAAATGAATATTGTATTTTACCACATAAATGATAGAACTAGATAATTAAAGCAATTCGTTCAAAATTATTTCCTAACCATATCCAAAAATGCACAACGTTACTATTCAAGTTTTCACTTCTGGCGGCACTCCCGGAGTGCAACCCGTTTTTTTTTTATATCGTATTGTGTTCCATGTACACGGGGACGGAAACCTCATTAGGTAGCCAGAAAAGGAATAGGTAACGGTAATTAATATGTTAGGTGAGTGACAATGTTTCAACACACTTATCAACACACTTATTTACATAGGAAACACATTGTAATATTATGCTTTACGACCAGTTTACGACAACAGGCCATGTATATCACGCTTTACTTCGTAGTTAAGCTACAGCTTACCTATATGTAAGGCTGGTTATTTTCCCGTCGTGGTCGAACTCCGCCTTGAGCCCGCGCAGGGCCTGCCCGGTCCTTCCAACATTGCCCCACACTCGAACCACGCCGTCCCAACCGCCCGATATTAACAAACGTTCTAGAATACACACCAAACAGTTAATTATAAAGAATTTAAAAACACCAAGCAATCTCAAGACATTATTAGCATATTAGTAGGTCATTTCATTGTCAGTCCTTATAAAAACAACGTCCAAACGCCACGAAAAACAAACCTTTTTCGAGCCACATCAAACAGCTGACGGAATCATCATGCGCGCGAAAACTTTCCACTACTCTGCCGTACTCTACGTCATACAAATATCTGCAAGTTAGTATTAAAGTTTAGTACGAAAAGCATTTCATACAACAGTCATATGAGGTTTATTGTGACAAAATAAATTACATTTCATTGTCCCAGGAACCAACTGCCACCGTATTCTCATCAACCATCACACACGAACTTAAAGGAGTAGAACTAAGGATAACGCTCCTTATTTGCTTCTTTAGAGCAGTATCATATACTTTGAGAGTGCCATCCTTTCCCACAGATATGACCCTGTTGCCTTGTCGAATAGCACAGGTCACAGCCTCTTTGTGTAGTAGTAATTCATCAATACATTCCATTTTGTAGGAAACATAGGCATCTAAATGAGACAGTGGTTTAGCAATGCGAGGTGTTATTTTTCTAACGTGCGGTTTTGTGAAGAGCTGTTTTGGCACTTGTCCAAATTCCATTATTTGCACTTCTAGTGCGTGCCTGTCGTTCATGTCGTAAATACGGTCGAGATTCACCGCGCCTTCGTAGCACACGTGGTGGAACACTGCAATCAAAATGTTAACAAGCTTTATTTTTAAATTCTTAATGCAAAATAGCCACCAGCACACTGTGCCAGTAATCGAAGAAGCCAAGAGTATAATTTATATCGTATTGACGCGTGACGCATCTATTTTTGTTTTGCTGTGTAAACATCAATCTCTACAACAATTTTACAGTATATATTTTTAGAAACCAATAAAGCAAATCCGCCGGCTGATTCATAGCGATTGTATCCGTATAGGCGTTTACTATGGAAGCTAAAACAATACCAATCGATAAGTAGATAGCGAGGCTTGATTAACGTAATCATGGTTCTTTTTATCTTTATATTTGATCTTCCTAGGTTTTACCTGTCACCACATTTTTTAGGATTGCGCTGAAGATATGCTATGAGTCTATGACTCATCGTGAGCTTACAGCTGATGACACGCTTACGCAATCGAATTATAAATCACCCTCGACAGTATTTTAAACAAAGTCAGAAATGAATGCTTTATTTATGTGGATAATCTATGATCCAACCTTCACCAACGTAACTTTTAAAGCATGACAGGTGAAACCTACAAGGTCGTTTTTTATTACGCGCAAATGATCTAATAAAACAAACCATTGTTAGCCTTAACGGCCTCTTCGCCTCTTTGCCTGTATCCAAATATGAGATCGATCCATAAATGCAAATGTCTGGTCACGTAATCTGATTCCAGGGCTTCCCTTAGTTTGACAACGAAGTCTTCGGGCGAGGTGGCCCATGGAGGCAGCGCCACATTGTTTACTTTACTCCCATCATGACGCTCACCAAAATTGATTTCATACTGGTTGAGCAAAAAGTCGCCTTTGCCTTCTGTGTCGTAAAATTCGGGAACTAATTCCTGAAATTTGAAAACTGAAAATGAACCAATGTAAAAGGATATTGATGAAAGATGAATCAAATTCGAAAAGTCTGCTCGACGTAGTGTAGAAATTAATCATCAAATTATTAATTTTCAATATGGAACTGCCATTTACCTTAAAATCCGACATATTCCGCAGGCAATTATTATAGACATCTTTGACCGAGTTGAACATTCTATCTGGATGATCGAATCTACCGTTTTGTAAACACAGCATATATTTAGGATATTTCCGGACCTGAAAATTTAGATCGTAATTACGAGTTATTTCACAATGTAGTGGTTAGTTAGCATGACGATGGTACCAGATAAGTAATCATTTTTAATAACATTCATTGGATAATACTATTTTAATTAAATGTTTCATTTTATGTAAGTGATTACTAAACTCTTTGGAGTAATGCTGTTGACCATAAAATCTATTGTAAGGCAGTTTAAGCTCCAGTGACTAAACCTATTAATTTGTACAATAGATTTGTTCTATGGACACAACATCAATTATTTATTTAACAAGAACTGCACGGAACTTCAATGCAATTTAGATTTGATGGCAAATAAAATAGTAACTACACACTTACCAAATAAAATAATACGAGACCAGGTGCAGAATAATGCGAACCATATAAAAATTTGGGTTCAGTCATTTCATGGTATCTTTCTTTGAGTTTATCCAATCGGTCAGGGTTTAGAGCTCCCATTGGTTTTCCTAGGTCTCTGAATGTGTCAGGGTTTGTTAAATCTAAAGTTTCTGATGTGTAGTCTGCCACTACCCAAGGAAATACAGGATACTGGGTGAGATCATTTTTGCTCCTATCAGCAAGACTGGAAATGTAATTGTTATATGGTAATTTTTAGTTAGCATAAAGCTGAAGTGTTTGTTTGTTTGGTTGAACACGCTAATCTCGGGAACTACTGGTTTGAATTGAATAAATCTTTTAGTGTTGAATAGCCCATTTATCGAGGAAGGCTACAACCAAAAGGAGCGTAGCATCAACGAGAAATGTTGCAAAAAGAGAAAATGTGATGCAGATAAAGTCTATAAAGTAACTGCCGCAGTCTTGGATACATACCAATTTAAATACATCAAATAGTCATAATTAGATACAATTCCGTTTTGCCACTGCAGTGTCATCTCCTCAGTGTGCACTTTCTCCAGTTGAACATTTGGGGACTCTTCCAAGATCTTGTATATTCTGTCTCTATCTCTTTGTGACTGGAAGGTCACATATATGTGTGGGACAGAACTCTCCTCTGCACTGTATATTTCTAGACCCTAGACACAAAAATCGTTATTTACAATACATTTAATTTAGAAGCTGAATCATTAAATAAGCAATCTGATTGAACTGAAAAAAAAAAAATATTATCCTTTGTTTGTACAAAGACAAAAGTCAATACAGAATACCATGTCTACCATGCACAAAGTCATTCAATGCTACAATAATTTACAATCTACTGCAAATAAATAAATACGTAAAACACAGATACATACAACTTGCCTTAATAAAAATCTTCTTTTGTACATCCTCCGCAAATGGCCCAGTTTTAACTTAAGAATGGGGCTCTGAAAATAATAACACAAACCATTTATATTGTAATCATCCGTCTAACTGTAGTTTCATAAAACAATGGAATATGAAAATCTTGAAATATACGCACATAACTATTGTTAAGCAAACACTCATGTTGATAGTGATATCTGTAAGTCAACAGTGCAGAAAACATGTGTCGCCAAGGTTTACTTTATACCTCTTTCACACTAGCATAGTAAAAATATTAATACTACATTTTACATAGAAGCAACTACAAAATTTCATTTCCTGCTTAACATAATTAGTGGTTCATTATTTTAAGCAAATTTTTCCTTATTTACACATTTTATCACTCGTTTAAAAACAATAACTGGAAGTTGTTTCAATAAATATTAAAATCCATTGAACAACAACTGATTATTCTATTTACTCTTTGTAATTTTAATTCATCTTTGTTAATGTTTATTACAATTTAAATGATGATTTAATTAATTAAAATACCTACTCCTTCAACATTACTGAATGGCTGAAAATATATGGTAGTTGGTGTCAGTGCCAGCTTGCCCTGATGCCTCACGAGTGGAGATATCTTCTCAGCCTGCAGCTCACACACTATCTGTTCTGTGAAGTCATCCATCATCACTGGATCAAACTCCATCCTCATGTATCTTGAGTGGAGGATCGTAGCTATCATGCTATTGTGTTCTGGAGCATGCAGAGTAGAAGCTCTTTGCAACTGCTGCATTTGACACAAGCATTCATCAGCTGAGGCAAAGTCAAAGAAGATATAAAAGTCTCTATCTTCATAAATAAATTTGTAAGGTGCCAATATGTTTTCTTGTAGCATTTCAGCATACATCTTCATTCTTACTTTAATGACATTTTTGTTTTCATCAACATGGTCAACAATTAATATATCAGCACAATCCTTGAACTGCATCTTTATGAGAGGGTGGACCCACTCTCTGGGCTCAAACACCAGGGACTTGGAACATAGTTTCAACCGTCCTTGTATAGCATTTTCTTTTTTTAACTCTGTATCATTTAGAGTACACGAGTAGTCTTCAAAATAAATTTCTCCTGGTTCAAGTAGCAACATCGAAAATCTATAACAAGCAAAGTTTAATGACTGACAATTTTAAAGAATCATGAACTGGAAAGCACATATTGAAAAGATTAATAAAAAAGAATATCCAGTGCTTGCTACGCATTGTCAGTTCTGGCTGAAACTACAAATACAAGTGTTACTAGAAATGCTTATTTTGGAAATGTGTACCCACTGTTAACTTATGGTGTCATATTTTGGGGAAACTCGACAAACATACAATCCACTTTCATTCTCCAGAAGAAATGTCTTAAGACAATATATAACATGTATAGTACCGAATCATTAAGTGATGTCTTCAAAACGGAGGGTTTCCTTACACTGACTGGTATTTATATACTTGAATTATGTTTATTTGTTAAAAACAATATGCAATATTTTAATTTAAAATCAAATTCTAAACGGAACATTCGGAAACAATATAAATATGACATTAATTTACCGGTTATTAACAATATGATGTATTATAAAAGTACCTATGTTACTGCTATTCGTGTGTACAATCAGTTACCATCAGCAATTAAACAATTATATGGAAATATGTTTAAAAATAAATTGAAAAAAATGTTAATTGATAATGTATTTTATAATCTGCATGAGTTTTTTGATAAAAAATAATGTTTGTAAGCCCCTAATTTGTTAAAATACTATTGCATATCCGACTTGGGTAGACTGTTGAAACCAAAAATGTATAAGAACTTAATGTACACAGTTATGCAATAAATATATCTTTATCTTAATGAAATTTTGACCCAAATCCTTGCGTATGTTATTAACCCACAAAGTGTAAAATAAGTACAACAGTTTTAAATGACCCCATTTTCATAATTTGCTGTGTATTCAGCAAATAGTGAATACGATACAAGAATTGCGGCTATTTTGACCAATTGAAATAAGTGCCTTTCATTCATAATAATGATGTGTTTGAAATTTAAAAAGAGTTTGCCCTACAAAAATATCTATAACACTGCATCGCATTGACCGTTACAAAATTGCACAATGCCGAGTGAGTCATTTCGTTCAGGAGATACTTCAGTAAACCATTGAAACAAATGTACATGGATAGAAATTTCAGATTCAAATCTTACCTTGACTTGTCCATTTTAAATAACGATTTTATTGAAAATATTCACTTGCACATAAGTTAGGATGATAATATCTTTCTTCACTTAATTTTATATTACTAATATCCTTGCGGTACAAATAAGCAGACTAAACTTTCACCTTCTTGTTTATTGTTTGCCGCTTTGTTTGATTCCAGATGTTGAAATGTAAGTACCACCAATGTCAAATTCGCCTGTTTGACATTGACAATTTGACAATGACAGTATGGTTTCTAATAGTTGGTGTACTTACTGTAGTTTTTGTCTTTGTTCAACTACATTTAAAGCCGCGTACACATGTTTGTCACTTTCAACAAAAGTAGAGATGAAAAATAATTATTACAAGCGCCTCTTTGCGTGTTTTTTTTTGTCAATTTGTCGGTTTTTATAGACACACATCAAAGGAAAGGACATGGCCAGATTCTGCCCTTCGAATCAATTCAAAATGTACAGAAAAATACTGAATGTCCGATTTGATGCGATGACGATCTTTATTGCTCGAAGTGCCAATAAATGTGAAAACCAGACTACAATTCAACTTACAAATTAAACCATACAGAATGATTAAAAAATTCAAAAAAGAACACCTTAATTCCATTGTTTTGAGTTTTCACTTCTGCCAGCAGTCCTGAACTTCTGCCTCTGTTTTTTACTTAAAAGCAATATTGTAGAAACACGGACGTTCAAAGATATTGCTTATACAATGTGTTGTTTTGCATCCTCGTCAAATTTCAGGACGTTGTCATAAAACACATAAATAATCAATTTAAAGTTCGGTACCGGTCTATAATTAATAAGCGTTGCTTTTTTTTATTGTTGAAATTTAACAGTATTTCAGAATAAAACCCTTGATTCAAAACACTTAAAACAGAATCACCCAAGTACGCACACAGCGACAATGCAGCTGCTCTGTGTGCGTGAGAGTCGACAGTCGACGTCTTACCTACGAAATGCAACAGTGTTGCGACCGTGCGATGACCTACGGCGACCGGTACCTAGCAATTTTACCTAATTTTATTTCGAAAATCACCTACATTATTGTCATAAATTTCGCTTGATACTAAACTAATTTTTAAGCATCATTGGAATACGGAAATCTTACTAACGACGACAATACTAGTGTGCCAAAGAAAAGTTCACTGACCTGTACTTACCTAAGTTCGGTAGTTATCAGATGATTAATAAAATGTTAGTTTTGCTTTATTGCTATCTACACTAACACTCTGAACATTGTACGTAGGTAAATTCAGCCTAAAGTTTTCGTAATGATTTTGTTTGAATTTGTGGATTGAATTTATTGGTGCTTAGTACCTTAGTTGGTGTAGGTACCGATTTACTAAATCTAAAAATGTTTTTTACTCTTGTTGGAATTGGAAAGATGTGCTAGCTAAGTAGGTATGTAGAAATACTTTCGACTGTTAGGTATTATTGGCGTAGTTAAAAATTTGAAATCAACTTATTTACACTAATAAAATTGATTAAGCTAACAACGTATTTACAAAATGATAGTCTAGTACAAATAAATAAATTACCTACTTAAGTTACCCGGAGGTATGTTCAAAGTTGCCACCACCACATTCTTGGCACAGTCGACAACGACGTAGCTGGTTTTCCTTCAGCTTACGTAGCACTATCACATTCCTTTTTAAAGTGTCGAAGGCACTAATTATCTTTTCACGTAATTCTGTAACACTTGCCACTTTTTCCGAGTAAACTAACCTTTTAACGTCTCCCCACAAATAAAAGTCTAGAGACGTCAGGTCCGGAGAACGGGCCAGGCCACAGGTCCTCCGCGACCCATCCAATGGTCACCAAACCTTTCGGTTAAGTACCTACTCGCGTACATGCCGACCATATTGAGAGGAAACACCGTACTGCTCCACGTAGGCTGTCTCCACTGATGGCATACGTGCGGACCATCTCTACCAACTCGACGTTTGAGTAATTGTCCGTCATCTTACACTTTGCACCTACGTCTCAACGATGTACCTAGGAGCGGAATTCGCAACGCGTATGCACGCGTCGGCGACAAATTCACACTATTTGGTTCCGGGACGGCGGCGGCGGGGGTGGATAGGCGCGCGAGCGACAGAGTGCGCCCGCGCACCCCGCCGTGCGTGGTAGGGAATAGGTACCTATGAAATTATCGTATCTTCGTTGCGTTTGCGTTGTGTATGTATTGTTAGCGTTTCTTTGTGTGCGTTTAAGCGCGGTAACAGACGGGCCGCGTTTTAATACGGCTGGTTCACACTTACGGATTTCCGTAAATAAGAAAAAAAATATAAAAAAACACCTACCCATTTTATTGTTGATTTGGGTCGAGAATCATTAGCATAATTACCTCCTTGAATTTGACGAGAATGCAAAACAACACATTGTATATCTGCTCCTGTTGACTATTATTCTTTAATATTACATTTTTGATCTGTGGTGCTTTATTCTTTTTTTGACATCCGTTCAAGAGGTGACATTGCAATTTGATTTGGCGCCAGTTTTCAATTTGTTTTCTTCAATTTTAGTTTGTTTCTTGTGTTGTGTGTGACTAGTTCAATATGCAAGAAGATAGGAATGCAATATTTCAAATGCGTTTTCCTCAAAAATTGTGGTATTTATTAAATTTACGAACTGATGCTATTCTTTGGGGCGGTACTGGAAGAACAATTTTGTTGAATTATCGCATCCTTCATAATTACTTGCAGTGTGATCACTCAATCTTTAAAACTACAAATATATCAAGCTTTGTTAGGCAGCTCAACTTATATGGGTTCAGAAAAGTTACTTCCCATTTGCAAGATCCTCTGTGTAATTCTAGTAACCCATACATGCACGAATATGTTCACGACTTCTTTCAATACGGTAAACCGGAGTTACTAAATAAAATAACGCGGAAAGCTCTAGCTATGAAAAGAAATTTTAAACCTAAGGTATGTCAAGTATCCTACCAAAAGGAATTTTTAGCATGTCTATGAATTAATTAATTCTAATAAATTAAAAACATATTTGTTTGTAGAATTTGTACAGCAATGTTGAACAGCTGCTGTACTTGTCACCCCTACAAAAGGCACGCCGAGCTCTGCGCATGGCCCTGAAGAAAGCTGCTCAAGACTTATTTGTACAAAATTCACCAAAGGACTTTTGTGATCTTAAGTTTGAATGTGAAGGTATGTATTTAAATATGTGCAAACTTGCAAAGACAGTTTCTATTTCATTTGACTACATTCTTTATAAATATTATGCACCGGCTTGTTTTCTTTGGAAGACTTTACTTTTACTACTGTTTTTAGATTCACAAGATGACTACTGCGAAGATGAAGAAAATATTGAATTTGATTGGCTGATACCCAATGATGCAGAAAAAATCCTTCCTGACACAGGTTTCTTGTCCTTACTCTGTTACTACCTTTTTGTGTCCACTCCTTACATCCTTGTGACCCTTCCCTTTCCACAGCTAATGCCCCAGCTCCTCAGAATGAACCCATACCAGAGGAACCTATTCCATACAGGTAAATAATGGTGCTCTATATTATAAATTTATAAGAGGAATGATATTCATTGCCTTATTATTAGTGGTAGTTTCACTAGCATCTTTGGATACCAAAAAGTATACGTATCTATATATATATATAAATTACGTGTCACATTGTTTGTCGGGGATGGACTCCTAAACTACTTAACCAATTTTAATCAAATTTGCACACCGAGTGCAGTTTGATCCAACTTGAAAGATAGGATAGCTTACATCTCAATTAGTCGCAATATTATTTTATTGCAAATTAAGTCACAATTATCTGTTGACTGGATTGAGTAAGTATTCAATACATGGCGCTGTATGGAAGCGGAGCAACAATGAAAAATATTGCGAAAACGAGGAAAATGTGACGCAGACGAAGTTGCGCACGACAGCTATTGTTTCTATAAGTCCTATTAAGTCTGCGGATCCAAATTCATTCAGTCATTTATAGTGTACTTATAGTGTAGTAGAATAGTAGTAAGATCTTTTATATTGTCAGTGTCTGTTACAGAGATACTTCTCAAGAAACCTTGATGAATTTTACTGAAGAAGCATGTCAACAGAGTAATGATAACTTCCCATCTCAATTTCTGAGCATGCCTGACCTTGATCCAGAACCTCAGGAAGGAAACTCGGGTGTTGAGTTATTGGCAGAGTTTAATATTGACCAAGACACAGATCAGGGAATAGCAAGAAAGATTGGGGATGGTCAAGAAATTGACCATAATTCTTTGAATTGTGTCTTACCCTCAATAAGTCATGACCAGATTGATGATGTCTCTATGGCTGAGGTTAGTACTTTTTAAAAGTCTTGAGCAGCTTTCTTCAGGGCCATGCGCAGAGCTCGGCGGCGTGCCTTTTGTAGGGGTGACAAGTACAGCTGTTCAACATTGCTGTACAGATTCTACAAACAAATGTTGTTAATTAATTAGAATTATTTATTTCTAAAGGCGCATCCACGCTAGCCCGGTGGCACGTGCATCTTTTACCTGCGGCACGCGCAGCTTTTGGTTGCCGGCGGCACACGGTGGGCTGAAAATCGGCTTTCATAGACTTAGGGATTTCAATTTGCAAGTGCTTGTTTTTATGTCGGATATCGCTTCTATTAGTCATTACTATGTACAAAAATGACACCCGAGTTAATTCTGCCCAAAAACGAAGGAAATATAATTTTTTTACGAAAAATTTGTATGAAGCTAGTATGAAAAATCGAATTATCTCCTAAACGGCATGTTTAACGGTAATATCCTTGGAGGTGGTCATAGTGCTAATTATTCATGATTTTTTGGTTGGCGATCGGACGAAAAATTTAATGCTGTTTTTTTTTTAAAAATCGTTAAAATATTTTTATTTGTTTTTACATGTAAAACGATCCCTTTTAGTGTCCAAGTTAAAAAGTTCGATATGTTATTAACCCAAATATTAAGAACACACGAATCAAGAAAAAAGAAATAAAAAAATTGCTGTTTTTGACACATTTATATTAATTTAAATAAAAAAAGATTATCAAATTATTATTAAAGTAACATATTAAGTTATATTATATACAAAATAATTTAATTTAAGGAATTAATACTACGCATTTGTAAAATAAATAAAAAATATCATTAAATATTACAAAAAAAACCAAACACACTCAAATACAAATTTACAAATATGTACATAAATATTTTTTTTACAAATTTTCCTTATCACTGTCGTTGTCAGACTCCAATTCTGAGTCAGCATCCAGATTGGATATATCCAAAAACTCGAACTCAGTTTCCTGAAATTGAATTAAGTCGAGAGTTTCAGCAAAAATGCTCTGCTTTTTCTTGGCATCTAACTTAGGCCTTTGTGCACTTAGCAAAGGATCCGAAGAAACAACAAGCATATTTAAAATGTCTTGATTAGAATCCTGCCTACTTCTTTTCCGCGAATGATGTTCACGAAACCTCCTAAAATCTTTGTTTCGAGACTCTGAGGCTTCTTCCGAGAGAGTCCCAATCGGCACAGTATTATTTTTCTCGATTATGTCAGCCCCATGGATTAATAACTTATGAACGGTTGACGACATGTAGTACCAGTCGTATAATAATACGTACTTTTCTGCTGTTTTGCGAGCATAATCTCTAAATTTTATTATATCGACCTGCTCTCCAGATGTAATTGCTTGTAAAATTACAGCAAATCTTTTGATGAGGTCTTCATCCAAACCGGTTATAGCTGCGGTTTTATTAGGAAACTCAAAGAATTTTCTTGCAGTATTCCCGTCATTGGTGGTTCCCGAGCCTTGTTTTACTATATCAATCAACAGATTGAGCTCATCTTTGAATTTATTTTGAATTATTTTCTTCCTTGTCTGTAGCATTTCTTTGTGCTCATCACTTCTCGCTGCCCACCGTTTGAAGTCGAGCCTGTATGCAATGTGTAACAGACATTCCATACAATTTATACGGGCGTGTAGGGATGACAAGCCAAACTCATACAGGTCCGAACACACAATTTTTGATGTTACAGCATCTAAGCGGTTCATTTCTGTAGGCTTTGCTAAGCACAGGTAGCACGATGCATTTGATCTAGTTTCAGAAAGGTAAGTGCAGACTTTAGCGTCGATCATCATTAGTTGATGAGTCACCTTATTATTATTATTGCACTCTGTGGGGATAAGGGCCTCAATTTCTTCATCAATTTGTTTTTTCAGCTCAAGGACAACTGCTTCACTCTCCTTTACAAAAGTAAACTGAACTGGACGACAATACAAAACTGAGCATGGTTTTGGGTTCGTCCATAAAATGTTGTCTCCATCTATGAGTTTTAGTGGCACCAAGGAGGTCATGAAAATACTCGAGTCATCTTCCTCACCCTCAATGTTCTGCTTGTATCGGCTTTGGTTAGAAGCACCATCAAATCCCCACTTGGATATCAGCTTCAACTGCTTGTTATGCTCTTCGTTAGAAAGGCTTTGAAGGATTCTTGTAACCGTGATATCAAGTAAAGCTTGAAGTGTAATCCTAGCCGATGAATCAGTAACTGTCACTGATTGCTTCGGAGGGTAGCAATCAAGCTTAGTTTTTTGCACTTTATAGTAAGATGGATAAAAATCCTTAGCACCTTCCCGAATGGCAGCCTCACGCAAAAGTTTTAAAACTCATTTTGTGTTGATAATTATCTAGCTCAAACATAGTTGTCTACGTGTGGGTGTACTATAAACCTCTGCCAACTCCTACGAAAATATAGGAGTGATGCTATTTTATGTTATGTGTAGTTAAAAGTCCGTGTTCTTCAACATAAACACCAAAAGGAATCGTTTCATACGTAAAAACAAATAAAAATATTTTGACGATTTTTAAAAAAAAAACAGCATTAAATTTTTCGTCCGAACGCCAACCAAAAAATCATGAATAATTAGCACTATGACCACCTCCAAGGATATTACCGTTAAACATGCCGTTTAGGAGATAATTCGATTTTTCATACTAGCTTCATACAAATTTTTCGTAAAAAAATTATATTTCCTTCGTTTTTGGGCAGAATTAACTCGGGTGTCATTTTTGTACATAGTAATGACTAATAGAAGCGATATCCGACATAAAAACAAGCACTTGCAAATTGAAATCCCTAAGTCTATGAAAGCCGATTTTCAGCCCACTGTGCGGCAGTTTGCTTGCGGCATCGATACGGAGTGGTAGTGTTGTTCCAACTGCATCTGTATGCGGTCAGAAAGCCGGCGGCATGTGTGGATATGCCTTTAGACATGCTAAAAATTCCTCTTTACTTACCTTTTACCTCAAGAACTTCATCTTGTTTATTTCAGAAGAATAATGAGAATTCAGATCATTACCATGGGGAGTGGGACCAAATGTTCAATGATATTATGATAAACAGAGGACCTATTCAAGAGTGTGGATCTGATTTGAAAGAACTTTACTCTCAAATATCTAAAACTATAGATTTACTCAACTCTTAATATAAATTAGAAAATAAAATAAGTCATTAATTTCCTTAAAAACATGTATTAGTTATAGAAAAGTTTTAACACAGTACTAAGTTTTTACTTCTTCTGCTTTTTCTTCTCTGCTTCTTCCTCTTTCTCCTTCTCGATGACTGACACATATGTGCTAATTGTGTCAGAATCAAGCATCTGCATGGGTTGACCACGTCTCATAACCGCTATCTCCAGGTTCTTCTGCCCAGACTGAACCACTTCCAGGAGAGCACGAATAGCAAGCTAGAAGAAAATATTATGTTCAAAACATAGCCATCTTGATAGGGTTTTGTGGCCATCCTTAAAATACGAGGTGTAAGGTCCCATAGTAGTGGGCTGCAGAACTGTTCGAAAGAGATGTCGCGGCCCTGGAACACAAAGGGCTAAGAAGGAACATGAATGGATTTTAGTCAGTACAAGTCTGACACTCCTTTCCGCTCCGCCCAGAGCGGGAGAGGTCATTTGATGATTTCCCACCAGTCAAAAAAAAAGTTCCTGTAGTAGTTGGCACCTCACACTTGCAGTTTAAGTTAGAAGTGGCAGTAAGACATGGGTGAGTTGACGTAAAGGCACAGACTTGTACACTAAGTTTATTTAATGTACTGATATAGAGATGAAAGGACTCAAGACTTCTAAGAACTCAACTCGGCTATGACGGTTTGCAAATCGACTGAGTCCTTAAAACCCGAACCCTAACCCTTTTAAGATTGCTCTTAATACTCGTTGTTTTAAAAACAACTCAACTCCTATTTCTAAATGACTCAGTGCAACAAAAAGGGTCTAACCGTTTTGAAAACTACTCCGGTTGTGCGAGTCGCCAGTCGTGAGACGCGCGCGTAAGTACACATCAACAACATGCTACAGTGTTAGGGGCTGAAATTATTTACATTACTATGGTTGTTTTATTGACTAGAGTCTTTTCTAATGAATCAAGCTGTTCCACATTAGTAACTAGGCTCAACACATATTTTTGGAGTTGTGTCTTCAAAATCGAGGCTAGGCTTAACTATAGAGGTTTAAAAGCCTCAAGTCCTTTTATCACATCAATCACAACTAAGTTAGAATATGTTTAAAGCTAATCTGTGGTGTTCACATAAGTATTTTGATGACTACATTAAAATTATATGAAACATTTTTATAAATACAATTGAGTTTTCTCTATCTTATGAAGGTTACTGCATTTGTAGCCTAACAATGTGTACATAAACCGTACATGTGGAGCATGTGAATGTGACTTTCTTTATAACAGAACAGGTCTAGGCATATCATCACAAAATATGCTAATGTGACCTAAGGAGGAAGCAGTGAAGATTCCTGGTTACTTGTTAAGATTTGTTCCATCTACATTTTGAAACAAACCTACAATTTTTCCATCAACATTTTGTCTGCAAACCTAAGTAACAAACGCTAGTGCACTGTAGACCAACACCATAATTATTTTGCATTACACAATGTTAAAATTGCAGAGTCATAGGCATAGCGAAGATAGATATTATAAAAATATACAGTTAAATAATTACCTTAACAGCACCATTTTCTGTTGCAACTTCATCAGCAGTATAGTTCTTCTCTAAGAATTCTCTGACAGTCTTGGCTGATCTGCCTGTTGCATTAGCTTTCCATTCATAGTAAATTCCCGATGGCTCAGTTTGGAACAAATGAGGGAAACCATCATAATCAAAACCTCCAATCAGACAAGAAATGCCAAAAGGTCGTCGTCCATTACTCTGAGTGTACTTCTGTTTAAGTCCTGCTATGTATCTGGTGATGTATTCCAAAGTTACAGGGTCCTCAACAGTCAGCTTATGCGACTGACACTCAATTTGAGCCCTATTAATGAGAATTCTAGCATCTGCCGTCAATCCGGCAAATGCCATAACGACATGGTCATCGAGGAGGCAGATCTTTCGCACAGTTCTTTCTTCTTGCAACTTCGCAACTGATTTCTTTTCAACTCCTAATACGACTACGTCAGCACCTCTTACACCGACCTATAATACGAAAATGCATTGTTTTATCCTAAATATAGGTACTATGATCGGCAATTTACTTGTATCTAACCAATAATTATTACATACCGCGGTCGATCCTTTGCGAACGGCCTCCTGTGCATATTCCACTTGTAGTAAATGACCATCGGGTGAAAATACTGTAATAGCTCTATCGTATCTTGCAGACATTTTCTTATTTTGTTAAAATACAAATATTTCACGAATCACTCTTTGAAGTTGATGAAACTATTCATTCGCCGCAAACCATATAGTGACGTGACACTTATGCCTTTCCGGCCAGTGTCAAAACTATCGATAGAGTTTTCACGTCAGACTCTGAAATCTGTACGAGGGATTATATCGTGCTATTTAAATATTAGTTATACTTTTATATTTCGACAAAAAGGTGATTAATTATACCATAAATTACTGTCCTCAGCATTATCATGAAATTGAAAGATGACTTTCTGTCCATGGGCGTTTTTTCAGATAGTTATTATAATAGCAATCTAAAAGGTAGGCTTAATATTTCTTTCTGTCGTTATTTTTGGCGCATTTATCCATGTATTCCGACCAAAACTTAAATCAGTGAGTTACGTGATCCCAAAAGCTGGAAGCGTGAAAGTGTAGACTTATATTCATTATTTGTTCCCACGTAGGAATACAACGTGCCATATGCACAAGGCGCAAAAAAAATGATCTACTTCACACAGGAAAAGAATTTCGAATATTTTAAATTAGTATCGACAAAAAAAAATACATCACTGTATTCACGATGACAACGGTGTTTCGATATAATATTCGTTCAGAAATCCTTGATTACAGAACAAAAAACAAAAAAAAAAGCTGTACTCACTACAGGCTCACGGAGGTTGCTTCTCAGTTTTGTCTATATTTTTTTTGTAATTAAGTACCAAATTGGTAGTACCTCTATAATTCTCGTTGCTGCCTTCAATTAATTTTGATTAATAGGTCAATCTGAATATTGATGGCATGTTTTGGCGTGGGGTGTCTTTTGTAAAATGTTTTATGAGTGAATGTTACCCATTAAAAAAAAACTCAATGAAAAATGTCAAGTTTTTGAAATCTCAAGAAACTTAAGCAATATGGCGACGGCTACGAGTGACTTTGAGCCGTGGCTAACTGAAAAGTTGAGATCGCTTAAAACTGACGAAGGAGTATTTGGATCGTACATATCAGGTATTTTAGAAACCGACGATAGTGTGGATGAGAAAAAAGACGCTCTAGAAGGGATACTATCTGAGATAGTCGTAAGTATCAACACGCTGAACTGGTTCTGGAGGATTAGTGATTTAGTTTGTTTATTCTCTAATTTCGCTAATTATTATTGCTTTTTAATAGGAAAAGGACATTTCTACTCACATAGATGAAATTATAGAGAAGTGGGAACAATGTCGGGTACAGGAGGAATCTCCAAAGCCTGTTACGGACGTAGATGTTCGCCTAGCCAAATTGTTAGAATCTCAAGCTCCAGCCGCAACGACACGACGGGAATATACCGATGAAGAAAAAAAGATTCGTGAAGCAATATTGTCACAGTATAGTCAGCTCTCTGATAATGAGGTATGAGATAATGTAGCTATCATACACTTTTGTACACTTTTGTCCATGAGAGGTTATGACAACTGTCATACCATGCTATTTTTTTGATTCAATTGTGCTAACTATGTCAATATGGTGTGTTATAGGAAGACGTTGTACAAGAAGAGGAGGCTGTCAGTCCAGATCTAGTAAAGAACACTAATGCAGCAGATGTGCATGCTGCAGCGCGAGAGCGCCGTGAACAAGCCCGACTTGATGCCCAGAAAAAGAAGGAAAAAGATAAAGAAGATAGGTAAATATCTTCAATCAATTTATCGCCTGTTAAACTGTGCTGGGTAAAGGTCATAGACCATTTCAGCCGATGTTGGTGATTCAGTACAAATCATAATTTTCTCCTTTTCTCTTTCTTCTTGATATAGGAGAAATTCCTAGTGTGGGGCAACATATAAAAAAAGAATTTTTTCCTTTTAAAACTAATGTAGAGTCTGTGCTGCTGGCTGTGTGTGAACTACTTATTGTTGGGCCTACGATGTCCTCCCATACTATAGTACTAAAGCTGTAACAGAAATATTGTAAAACCAAATTATTTAAAAGAGTAACCATGCAGTTTCTTGCCGGTTCTTCTCCATAGGAAACCACCAACCAGAACCAAGCACCCTTTTTTTTGATGACGTTTTATAAGTGCCCTGTAAGCCTATTTAAAATAAAAATATTTTGATTTTGTGAAGCTTAATGATGCTTAACAATGTATTTTAAAATGACTGTGTTTAATTAATGTCTTAAAATTTCAGGGAAAAACAAAAGCAGCTGAAGGAGGAGAAAAAAGAAAAACGTAAGACACAAAAAGGTGAAAGAAAAAGGTAGCAATCTTAATTATGGATGAACATGCTTGGCTGTTCGACATTGCTTTGTGAATATGATATTAAAATCCTGTTAATATTGCTCAATATTGCACAAATGCAAGCTGGACATTCATATACCCATGTGTCTTAGTATATTTAATCCTTTTATATGAAGCAATAATATCAGTTTTGTTTAGATTAATGAAAATGGTCATACGCAACAGCTACTATTAATTGTTTCGTATTATTATTCTGCATGAATGCAATGTTATTCATATAACTACCATACAAAATCAGATTAAAACCTATACAAAGGGCCAAAACGAAAGTTGAAAAAAGAGTAATCTTCATCACCATAATTCTCTTTTCTATTAATATGTTAACAGATAAATTGTTAATTTATTTATAAATGAGCATTTTGACACTGTTGATCTACATGTTAATTCAAGTTTCCTCTATTGTTAATTGTTGTGAAATCTGTAAAGTTTTATTAAGTAACTTCTTAATTGGAGGTGGTGATCATGAGTATACCTAGAAAAAAGGAAATAAAAGCATTATAGAGCTTTCCAGTTCCAAAATTGTTACGTGGTACACAAGGAGACATATCAGCCTATACATTTCCAGTATAATAAGGCTATGCTTTGTAAAGATTTCCCGATTTTACAATAAGGAGTCTGCATAAATTGGTTGTGTATAGCTTGATTGGTCATCATGCATACTGAAGACAAAAAATAGATACTTTATTTTAAAAATCTATTTCTGAGGTAATTGTTGGTGCTTTATTTGTTCCTGTGTATGTAACTTCCATTATGTGATAGATATTAGATAGCTAATAATTAACTGCTGTTGTATTGACCATCTAAACACTTTTTGGTAAACAAGTAGAATTTATCTTCAAAAATGAAGTAAGTCCCAATGTCTCCATTATATTTTTTTAATAAATTTTTGTGTGAAAATGGGGAAAAAGTAATTAAGATAGGTAATCATTTTTTGCATTTATAATTTCTTACAATCACTATCATAAAAAACGTTTGTGTAGAGTAAAATATCCTGTTATTGGGAAGATGTTTAATAAAACAAAAACATTGCCTTCATACAGTAAGTGCTGTAACTACAGTATTTGATACCTCTGTATTGGAATAGTGAATGTGTACAGTAAAAGATGAAAATGTATAATACATTGTTGTGATGTCCCTATTACTTCTACTGCATTACCTCTTGTGGTTTCTTTATTCTTGTATTATTATATCAAATAACACCATATTTTCATATTTCACTGTACACAATTTTATTATGCTTTTAGTCATTATTATAGTTGTTATTTATTATGATGCAATACATGTGTAATATTTCAATAAAATCACATGTGTATGTCAAAATATTGTTTTATTTAAGTAACATAACAAGGCAATAATAATAATTATATGCTTTAATATTAGCATGCAACTTTTTCAAAAAGTACTTCAATGCTGCACAAATGAAATATCACTACAAAACAATAGGAGTACCTTTTTGGTGTTATATTAAAATCAAATACATATTTAAATGTTTAGCAAAGGCTACAGAACAGGTAAATGATTCTTTCTACATCACAATAAATGTAAAGTAATAAAAAATCCGAATATATGCATGCATTAAATCTCATACTTAAATATAAATAAAGGAATAGTAATAGTAGGCCTCTTGGAAGAGTTTTGTATGAAACGTGGCCTGCCAACTTCCGCCATCTTAGTATTTCTTCAAAGTTGCGGCCACTATTATATATTACACTAAGGCGTTAATATTGATACCAGCTATCAATTAATACAGGTTTCGTACGTAGCTAATGAAATAAAAGTTGTATTGAAGATGCTGTTTGTAAACAGATTTTGACTTCGATAGCTCATATTCTGTAACGTGACGCTTTAGAGGATTTTGTCTCATACAAAATTAGTTTGTATTGATACTAGCTATCTATTAATATAGATCATATGCATGGCCAAATGTTTGGAAAAAAAATGGGGGATGTTGAGAGGCCATAATTCAAACCCCTTTAGAACCATAATAAATCGGGGATTCATAATTTTCTACTGCAACTGAATTGAGTACTCTCAAAAACAATGAGATCTAATTCAATAAAATATGAATGTAAAATTACTGTAAATAAAACAAAGCAACCTACATCTATTTATAATGCACTATTTGCAAATTGCAATACTTGCTGACTAGCATGAGTCATTTAAGATTACATGATGTCATTGCATGTCACTGGCCTATCACAGATAGCAACAATTAATTATTGGTCATAATATCAATTTTAATATTATTTACTGTTCAGTTACAACAAAGTTGTGAGCACCACCAGCATAGATTTGTGCAATTTTTTGATTCTTGTCTATTTCCAAAGGCACTAAAGTAGGCTGTACAATTTCGTTTCCTAAATCTATTCCTGTATTGAAATGCTCATTCCACCCCCACGCCCAGAGAGTGTTATCTGTTGCTAAACAAATAGTGTGCTCTGAACCTAATGCAACATCTTGTACTTGTCTGCCATCTGAAAAAAATACAATACTTTTTATAATGCAATAGCACTCCAACCTGAGCAGATAAGCATTTTGTTTCCAGTCTAATTTCAAGTGATCATAACATTCCATTTTATGACCAAAGCCCAAAGGTCATCCCTGTTTATAATTTACAGAGTGGAAGGGACATTGATGCTGAAACAAATAAATTTGTCGCTGGATTTTAAAACTGCAATACCTGCACAGTCAATGTATGGAACAGGTGTTTTTTTAAATTATTTATGACAAATTTCAGAGGTTGTTCAGAATGATGTCCTGGTAACAGTTTTTGCATTGGTGTCCTTTCCACCTTGTTCAAATTATTCCCTGGTTATGTCATAAATATTTTTCAAACATAGAAAATAAGTGGCAAGGATTTTTATTTATCTTGAGGTTTTATGGTTTTTTATCAGTAACGGAATAAGGTTTACCAACCTGGCAGCTTGATATGTGTAAATGTTCCTGGCATAACTGTTTTTTCAGTTCCCAACTGTCCCCAATTATTTCTGCCCCAAGCTAAGAGAGTTCCATCCTCTAACCACAACAAAACATTTGTCCATCCACTCAATAACTTTTTTACTTCTTTTTTTACACCTATGTCTATTTTATTTGGTTTATACACTTTTTTATATTTTTCAGAACAAAGCAGCAACTGGCCATGCCTGTTATCACCCCATACATATAAGGCTCTCTCCTCAGAGCACCATGCTACGCAGTGGTTCTGTCCACAAGCTATATGAGATATTTTACCAACACCCTGAACCTTCTGAAACCTATCAGAGGACAAAACTTCATCCCCCAATCCGAGTTGACCATGTCTTCCACAACCTGTAGTCCACACTTCACCTTTTGAATTGACTATTGCTGTGTGTCTTAGACCCATAGATACTAGAATAGCATGCACTGGTAGTCTCATTGGCTTCATAACATCTGAGAAATATTCTTTTGGTGTAGTTGGGATTCCCAATTGGCCATACATATTGGAACCCCACACAATGATTGTTTGGTCATCTGTTACTCCACAACTGAAATCCCATCCACATACTATATTTGTAAAAGTAACACCACTCAAACGCCATGTTCTTTCAATATTATGTACTTCTGTGTCCCTTGCTAGTTGGAGCTTTGTATTCCAACCACAAGAATAAAGCTTGCCTTCGTTATCTATCAGGAGAGTATGGCCACCTCCACATGCAATTTGTTTTATTTTGCTATCATACAAATGTACTTCAACATTGCTAGGCTTTTCTACTTGTTCACTTGCAGTGCCCACTCCTAACTGTCCATGCGAATTAGCTCCCTGTAAGTAAAATCCACGATATTTCACAATTCATGATATGACAAATAACAACAAATAAATACAGAAGTCAATAAAAGTTTTAAGTTATATTTTGTACTACAGTATTTACCCAAGTCCATACTGCCATATTATTTAAATTGAGTCGATCTACATAAATCTTGATTAATTCCTAAAAATCTCGTAAATTATATTATTTATTTTTTTGTTAATATTGTCAATGTCAATAGCATAGCATATGCTAGTGACTGTCAGTCTGTCACGTCACACTCACACAGTCTAGTTATTATTCTATGCTATGCACACAGTACAGCCACAGAATACTAATAGCCACAGTACACACCTCTGTCTATATTGAGACACAGCGGTGGGGTGTGGAAATTATAACTCGAAGATGATGGTGGGCAGACTCGCACTAAAATTGTCCGGCAGGCAGTTTTGCCACATACCGGTCACGGCCACACAACGATCACTGTGGTCAAGATAAGCCATCACCACAGTGATGGTCAGTCTTTTAACGATAGGGGGAGTCTATTGGTAAAAGAAAATGAGGGGTCAACGAATTGAATTTATCGCTCTTTCAACCATCTCTCAACATTACAGCGCAGCAGCACCACCAAGTCATATCATAAAAGTATGATCTACTCGTTGTCTATGATTTCACTACTCACTCATAGACTGCACGCACTACTGTTGACTTGACATGACATTGACAGTTGCGAGCACAGAGTAATTTTTATTATATATGTTGCGAGCTTGCAATGTAAATAAAGATCACGAATATAAAATTATATTTGAAAATAATTAGATACTGTGGAATAATAAATCAGAAGCTTTTCTAAATTTGGTACTCCTTAACATGGTAGGTTAAATAAACTTCTACCTGAGTTTTATTCAAGTAAATATGTACTTATTACGCGCTCTGTATGGTGTCGGACGTAAAGAATAGCACCATCCCATATCTTCCCGTGGGTGTCGTAAGAGGCGACTACGGGACTTGCCAGAGAATGGGCAGCAGCGTTCTCTGTGCTTTGTAACTACCGTACTGCGATTGCCAACCCCCCTGCCAAGCGTGGCGATTATGGTAAAACCCCCCCCCTTCTTGGGGGAGGCCTATGCCCAGCAGTGGACGTATTTTGGCTGAAATGATGAAATATGTACTTTTATTTTGTTAGAAATTCATTGTTCATAGATTGAAATTATATTTTCCTAAGGTAAGGAGGCAATGGATTCATCTAAAAGACATGCAACTGCAGCTCAAGTGACAGCATTGATGGATTTCATGCAAGAACATTCCGATGTCGCCAAGGGACTCCTGTATTCTGGGCTTGAAAGAGAAACCTTGGAGGCTCAATGGCTAGACCTTACAACAACACTTAACTCAATGGGAGGAGCTGTTAAATCTGTCGATAAATGGAAGCAGGTACATAAACAAGTATTAGTATTATAGGAAATAGAGATACAAGTAGAGCTAAATTGTAAATTTATTTGTTAAAGATTACTGGTTCATCGTAAAGCAAAAGATGAATGATATACATCACTTCCTGTAACCAGGGAGTCCCTGGAACCACTGCCAAACACTAGGGGTTACAGGCTTGATGTTATGTTAAATTGATAAGCAGTAAAAAGCACAAGACAATAAAAGTAGTAAATTGTTGTTTTCAGACTTGGCGTGATCTCAAATCAAATACAAAGAAAAGGGCTTTAAAACAGCAGCAATCACTATGTGACACAAGTGGCGGATTGAGTTCTGAAGGCAGTGGAGACACCTCACAGAATATGGATGGTGAAAACTATGTTCCATCAAATAAAAGATTTGGTAACTATTTCCATTCTGTAGGACTATTATCAGTTTTTTATTGGTTACATTTAAGAGAGTGAGGTTTTCGAATTACACAGTCTAATTCCTCCATCCCCATTCTATCATCCGACGAGCAGACATACAGCGAAGTGTCATCACTATACATGGTTGAAGTTCCATGCACCCAACAAAGTGCTTTGCCACCACATTTATTGTGCGAACCGCCAGTCTCTGGAATTCACAGCCTGCTTCCCTGTTTCCTGATCATTATAATAATTATAATGGTTTCTTCCTGGCAAGCATGCTCCCTAGGCTGCATTATTGCTTCACATCAAGTGAGTTGTAGCCAAACGCAAGCTTATTCAGTGTAAAAAAATATATATTTTACAAAGTATGCAGCAAACTCTTACTCAAACAATGAATTACTCTGAAATATGTAAATATCTGATTAAAGCTATTTACTTTGATGGACATAAATCTTTTTAATCAATCAATGTGTGTCTTATTTCAGCATCATTTGATGAAGAAATTATTAAAATAGAAAGAGACAAGTTAGACTTTGAAAAAGAGTATAAGATACAGAAAATTGAGGTATTATCCAGGTAATAAATGACTTTTCATAAAATATATAAGGTAAACATAAATTTTGATTTAAATCTATATGTATTTTATCATTTGGTTTGTTTCAGAATAGCATCAGCTTTAGAAGAACTAGCTAAGAAACAATAAGGACTTATAAGTTAATTGAATAAGATGTTTCATTGATAAAACTGTCTTCATTGAGTTTGGTTTTCTTTAAATGTTTTTGGAGTTACATTATTGGTACATATTTTTATGAATCCATAAATAAACATAGGTAAAGACCATGAAAACAAAACAAAATTTTGTGATACTAGTACTGCATGTATTTTAACAAATAGCGATCTTTTTTTTTTTTTTTTATATATCGTCGGCTTATTGCAAGAACTCACTAATGGCAAAAAATCATTAAGTACAGTTATTATAACAGTTATACTCGTCTCGATTAGCTCTCTAAAGGGCAAAAACTCATTTATTTCTAGCATTTCAAATTTGGCCGTTATGACCTAGACGTAAAGTCGATAATTACCATTTTGGATTATCTGGTTCTTAGAAACTCGATAAAGTACTATAATAGTTTTTAGTAAATAAAAATAAAAACAAAACGGCACTTTTTTGTAATATAAATATCATTAAAGTAACATAATAACTTTTTAAGATACGCGTTACGCACATCGCTTTTGAACAGCATTTGGTTAAAATTCATTAAGTGCACATAATTACTTCTTTAAATCTATGATTTATGACAAATAAAACATTATACAATTTTAACGACTTCTGTTATAACGAGTGACTGTCATTGTTTACAGTTTTAGTTCAGTTAAAATTACTTATCGTATCTTGGCGATTATTTGTTTTTCGAGGTTTAAGCAATCTATTTATTTTTGTACAAATTAAATGCAGTTAACTACTTTTGATAGGCTCCGGTTTCACTCTTTTTGACTTTTAATGAATTTGTCGTCGGCTGATTGCAAGAATTTATTAAGTGACATAAATAAAACTTGTCGGTTAGGTTTTGGTACCAGTGATGCAGCTCCGGGGGTATTATTTTTTCTGAGCACATTTTTGAGAAATCTTTTTGCTTCGCTTTGGTTATAGGAAACTTTTTGTTGCAAGCTGTTTTTAATGCATAAGCGGAATAACCGGCGGAGTGTCAGACTTGTACCTACACACTAAAACCCATCCATTTTCCTTCTTAGCCCTTTGTGTTCCAGGGCCACGGTATCTCTTTCGAACAGTCTCGCAGCCCTGCCAGGCATCGGCCCTCTTGGACCCCTTCCGGTTTGCTAACATCTCTTTGTGGCGCGCGTGGAACACGAACGCGCCGTCGACACGGCCTGTCGTCATAAGACGGACGGACGGTGAGCTTGCTCATTACTCACCGTCCACAGGCACGCGCCCGGGACGTCTCCCGCGGTGGCTGAGACGTGAGGCTCTCTCCATCTCACGTTCCGCCACCTCCTTCACTAGCATGACAGCTTCGCAGAAGGAGGCGACGGCTTCCCATTCCCTATCGCTCCGGGCCATGGATTGAACCAAGGCCAGACGCGAGAGGTCGCCGCCGCCAATTGCCACTACGAGGACACGGTGGTGGTCAGATCAGGCGGAGCAGAGCTCCACGGTGTGCTCCACCGTGTCCTCGGGCCAGTCCTCGTAGTGGTGACACACGGCCGTTTCCTTCCGCCCGATTTGGTGTAGGAACCTCGCGAAACAACCCTGTCCGATGAGGACCTGCGTCAGGCGGAAGGTGAGGGCGCCATGGCGCCTCTCCAGCCACTCCTCAAAGAGGGGACTTATCACCACTACTGTGGTGTCGCTCTCTCTATGTCGCCATGAGATCCCGCCGGAGGCCTGTCCGCTGAGCGGCAATTTGCCGTGGCAGCGAAGTTTACCCCCGGCGTAGTAATATGTGCAGGCACGCGAGGACTAACACCTCCAGATCCCAGTGCAGCAATCCGGCCAAGAGGCTCGCCGCTTCGCCGGAGATCGTGCGGTACCTCTAGACTAGCCTTACGCCTACCACCTTCTGTGGCAAGTTCAGGTAATGGGCGGCTCGCCGCCTCAAAGAACACGCCCACACCGGTGCCCCGTAAAGGGCCATGGACCGCACGACCGCCGCGTAGAGCCTCCGGCAGGAGGTGTTTGGACCCCTCAGGTTGGGCAAGAGCCGCTTGAACGCAGCCCCGGTCCGTTATAGTTTGGGGGCCAAACTACCGCCCTCCTACCGTCAGTATGGATTGGCGCATTCCAAGGCCCATGAAAGCACATGGCCTCGGACTTGCGCAATGCCACCTCGAGACCCAGTTGCCGGATTCTCTCCACGACTATCGCAACCCCGCGTGTCATAAGTTCGGCCGCTGCCTCGTTCGGCCTCCCTTGTGGCAGCACCAGCGTGTCGTCAGCGTAGCAAACTACGGTTTTCGCTTTTACAGATTTATAGTTTGGGTGGCTGTTTCAGTTGCTCCCATTTGACAAATCCAGTTCTTTATAGTTTGACCTATGGTCATATCGATATTGAACGATGTTGGGCTTCTTTTTTTCAAACCTAAAACTTTTAACTTTTAGCCACTGTAGGTACTCTTTCTCCATCAGGCCCAAGAGATCTATTCAACCTCAAATTAGTTTTTAGATATTTTAGATCTATCTATTTCATTTATTGAGTTAAGTGCCATGGTTACTTTTATTTTTACTGATTTATATGCCGAAGTGATTTTTTTGAGTTCTAGATTGTTGACGTTTTAAGAATTTGTTATGAAGGTAAAGAAGACTGTTACGTTAACTTTTAGGACTGATTAATACCAGTTGGTTCCTTTGAGAAACTAGTCTAGTGTTAGTACTTAGCCTTATTAAAGAAATGTATAATTCACACTTAGTGTAAACTTTCAATGATAAGAAGTCACTAACTTGGTTTTTAAGCTTTAAAAAAAAATATCCCTCTTTATTTTTAACTGCTTATGTTTGATGTTATTAACAAATATATTTAACTTTCTAGTGGTGTTTATTTTTTTTGTAAACATCTAAAATATAAGATTTTATAGGACATCCAATGAAATCAAAAGTAATTAATTGATTTCTCAAAGTTTTGTTTATGTCAGTTAATGAGTTCTTGCAATGATATTTGAAATCTGCAATCAGCTTCGGCTACAAGCAGATGTGTTGTAGGATGTGGCAGTTTGAGTGTGTTCTCCAGTGAGGTCATCTCCTCATCAGTAGACCATAGTAGTGGATTATATGGTCAATATGTCTTTCCGCTTCAGCAGTTTATTGTAGCTTCTCGTTGTTAGCTTAACCGCTAGTATGTTGGGGTGTCTTTCCAGCTTCCCTTTGTATGTCTCAGTAGTGTTATGAATCTCTTCCTTCACCGTGCTCATCCCCAGATGATGGTGTATTTCTGCGTTGGTGATGTACCATGGGACATTGCATAGGGTTCTGAGGATCATGTTCTGCATTCGCTGTATTGTTATGATATTGGAGTCACAAGCGCTGCCCCAGAGTTGTATACCATACATCCAGACTGGTTTAAGGACACTCTTGTATATGAGTAGTTTGTTGTCTACACTTAATTTGCTGTTTCGACCCAGTATCCAGGAGAGGCGAGTGTATTGAAGTTTGAGTTCTTGTCTCTTAGTTTTTATATGGTGTCTCCATGTAAGGCGTCGGTCTAGGTGTAGTCCAAGGTATCGTACACTGTCTTGATGAGGTAGTGAATTGTTTCCCAGGTGCACAGGAGGGCAATTTCCTTGTCTCAGTGTGAATGTAATTTGTACGGATTTTGATGCGCTAGCCTTTATTCTCCATTTTTGGAGCCAATTGGTAATATTGTTAAGGCTTGTTTGTAGTTTTTGAGTTGCGACCACAGGGTTCTTGTCGCTTGCTAAAATTGCCGTGTCGTCTGCGAATGTGGCTGTAATGACACTCTCCTCTTCTGGTAGGTCAGACGTATATATAGTATACAGTACAGGTCCCAGGACTGATCCTTGTGGCACGCCAGCATCTATTTGGTGGAATTGGGAAGTGGAGTCTGCTTCTCTCACCTGAAAGAGTCTATCTGCCAGGTATGATTTCAGCAGTAGATAGTAACTGTGAGGGAGGCTATTCTTGATTTTGCAGAGTAGTCCTTTATGCCAGACCTTGTCAAAAGCCTGTTGTATGTCAAGAAAGACTGAAGAGCAATACTCTTTCTCCTCTAAAGTCTTTCTTATTACTCCACTGTGGAATGGTGTTGCCTGAAGCCAAACTAGTGATTAGGGATGACATTATTTTTCTGGAGTAGGGGTCGGTGTAGTAACAGTTTCTCAAATACCTTAGACAAGATCGGCAGTAGGCTGATAGGTCTGTAAGAGGTTACTTCATTCGCCGGTTTTCCTGTTTTGTGGACCATCAAGATCTGTGAGATTTTCCAAAGTCTGGGAAAATATTGGACTCTTAGCATGCTGTTGAAGAGTGTTGTAATAAATACTATGGCTTTTCGTGGCAGTTGCACTAGTACTTCTTTAGTGATGAGGTCAAATCCTGGTGCTTTTTTATCTTTCAGCTCTTTGTTAATTGTCCTCCAGACCTCTCGTACAGTTATTGGAGCTGGTGGCGGCGACATTTGCAAGTCCTGGTTAATAATGTCATCCACTTCCTCGAACTCTGGATCACTTGCCTCATTTGGGCAGAACACGTTGGCTAGGTGTTGCGCAAATGTATCTGCTTTATCTTGAGGGGTGCGCGCCCATCCGTCGTCGGTTTTTAGAGGAGGTATGGCTACTTGTGGTCTGTTATAGTTTTTTGTAAACTTCCATAGCGAATAGTTAGTAGACGCACTGGCTGTAAGTGATTCCAGTTGATATTCCAGGGTGTCATTGTGCCATCTGTGAAGCATATCTTATAGTTCTGCAGCCGCTTTTTCGAAATTGGTTTTATCGATCTGCAGCCGACTGTCATGCCAAACCCGTCTCAGCCTTCGTTTTTCCAGAACAGCTCTTTTGACTTCCATGGGATAGTTGTAGTGTCTCATGCGGGAGTCTATAGCAGGAGTGTTGAGCCAGCAGGCTTCTTGGATCAAGGTCGTTATATACTTTGTTGCATTCTCAATATCTGTTTCATTTTTAAGAGGTATTCTTAGTTGGATCTTTCCTTCAATAAATTCCTGGAATGATGCCCAGTCAGTATTTCTGTTATATAATTTGTCTGGACCCGTGGACTCTACTAACATTGTGCTGACTGTTAATATCACTGGAGTGTGGTCTGAAGAGCCATCATAGCAAGATTCAGTTTTTATATAATGCTTACAGAAACCTTTCATGATGAAGAAGTCTAGCAAATCCGGATTTTTTTTTGGATCTGATGGCCAATAAGTTGGTTCACAGGAGAAACTAATCATCAGATTATTAGTGTCTAAGCTAGCTTTTAATTGGCGTCCTCTGGTTGTTGTCAATCTGGAGCCCCATTGTTCATTCTTGGCATTCCAGTCCCCGCCTGCAATGAACCGATGACCAAGCGTGGCAATAAACTCTGAAAACATACTTGCGCTGATTTTGTGTTTAGGTGGGCAGTACACTGCAGTAATGTTGAAGTTGCCGCTCTTGTCCTGTACAGCGACGGTGGTAGCTTGGATGTGATCAGTTTTAAATTGCGGCATTTGATGATGTTTGATTGCCTTCTTGATGATCACAGCTGAGCCAGCATGGCCTGTTCCGTCTGGGTGATTTGTTACATAACATAAGTGGTCTGGGAAAGTTATCAAAGATGTGCCAGTGAAGTGGGTCTCAGATATAAGTAGGATGTCTAGCTTATGTTGGGCAAGTAGCAGTTCTACTTCTTGTTTTTTTGGGGTTAGCCCATTTATGCTCCAGGTACCTATTCGTAGTGCAGTCATTTTGTTAGTTTGTCAACTAGTTTGGCTATAAGACTCATAAGAGTGCTCATTTGTTGAAAGATGATGTCAACTTTTTCAGTATGTTTAATTAATATTTCTTCTAGTTTCTGAGTTACTAGGCCTGAGTAGTGAGGGTTGGAGTCATTATGATGAATGAGGTTGTTGGCTGGTATTTGTTTTAAGGTCTCGGCATAAGATAACATCTGTCCTCGTTTTGGTGATTCTGCGTTTTGGGTATATCTGTTATACTGGGTCTGGGTGCTGGTGAGTGTTTCTTGCTTTTCAACGTTCGCATGGCTTGGGTTCTTTTTTGTTTTTCTTAATAGTATTTCTTTATAGACCTCGCATCCCTTATAGTTAGCAGGGTGGGGTCCATTACATAAGGCACACAATGCAGGGGTGTTGCGGTCACGTTTTGGGCAGTCTGACGTCTTATGGGATTGCCCACATTTGACACATCGGTAGGGGCGCATACAATAATTCTTTGTGTGGCCATACTGTTGGCACCGTTGGCATTGGACTATAGTTTTCCTTTTTTTTCGGTTCTTCTATGGTAACTGATCGGTGATATATATATTTGAGGTCTTTGATAGCCTTATTGTTGGGACCAGTAGCAAGATTAACGAAAAAAGTTGAAGTAGGTTTCTTTTCAGGGCCATATCTGGCATTAATTATCTCGCCTGTGACTATGTTCCCTGTTTCCTCTATGTCCTCTTTAATTATGTGTAGGGGTGTTGATGGGTGCAGATTCTTAATAACAATCCTGAAACATGTAGTGTCTTTTCTGTTAAATGTGTGACCTATTAGGCCCTTTTCTCTTACTATGGATATTACCTTCTTATAGACCTCTATGTTGGTAGAGCTAATCCTTAGTTGTGTTTTATTAACTATTTTATACGTAAACTGATCTTTGTCTACTACAGTTTCCAGGAGTTCAGTAAGTTTATTGAGTTCCTCAACTCCATAAAGGACAATTGGCGGTGGTCTAGGTTCAGTTGGCTTATCGGTATCATCTGTCAGATCAATTGGTAGTCCAGTAAAGCTGTTTGATGTTATTGTTGTTTCAATATGGGGACTGGTTGAGATTTTCCTTTTTTTGTTTCTTTCGACAGGTACTCTCTGCCACGATGGGGGACATGGTACGTTACTAGAGGTGGAAAATGTAATGTCTTTATTCGAGGTTGTAGAGTCTTTATTTGTCGTCTCTCTTTCTGGGTTTTGCATCTGCCTAGATCCTGCTGATGCAGATCTTGGCCTTGTGAGGAACAAGCCAGGGTGAAACGCTTGCTGCACAAATACTTTGCTACCAGTATTTGCACCTTCCTTCTTTCTTCCCAATGTTGGCGAAATTATGCCCCCCCCCGAGATACAGTGGGGCTGCCCGAGTTGGACTCGGGGAGGGATTCTCCGGTAGTACCGGTACCCTCCTGGGGTAGTTTGTTTTTTAAATCCGCTTCCATTTTTCTAAAGAGCCTATCCAGTGGCTTCGTGGTCATGCTTTTAGGGAGTATTTGGGTCCCCAAGGCTTATGATAGCCTCTTCCACACAGTTTTCTGCCTGGGTGAGTGATTGTACCGCCACTGACTCGGTCGCCATTGCCTCGTTCGTTGTCTAGCAGGGAGCACCGCGGAAGCCATTTGGCTAAGCCGCCGCCATGCGGCGCGTGCAGGTGAGGTTGACAATTGGGACGGTTCAGATGTTATATACCGTTCTCCCCATGCTCCCCCAAATATAATATAAATAAAAATAGCGATCTGGCAATCCATAAAATAGCGATCTAGCAATCTTGGACGAAAATGCGTTAACGGAGTTACAACGTGGTATGTAGTCAACAGTAATATGCCCGTTTTTATAGACACCAAGCGCCACCTTTAATGAATCTATGCTAATAATAATACTATAACGAACGAGAGAGGGCGATTTTTGTGAGTTCGAGTCATAGAGTGTATAACCACTTGTTATATAGTCTTTGGTTTGAGTTTAATCCTTATCAAAATAAATGTTAGTCATCTCAAGCATTTAATTAAAGACCAAAATTGCCTTTGTTTTATTTCATTATGTCTTTCATTCATTGATCATATTTTTTTTTTATATTTTTACATACCTAATCCTTAACAAAATAAAAAAAACATTCAAAAATATAATAAAAACAGGATTCCGCCGGTGTCGGGAGCAAGGTCCAAGCTACCGGTGGGTTAGGGCTGCAGAGACAGGAACCTCCTCACAATGCGGGCCGTGTCGAGAAGTACTGCCTTCTGAATCAGGCCTACCCGATATATTACTTTCCTCTATGATCAGGCCCTTGATCCAACCGCCAAGCGAAAGCTTTGACAGATGTTCGTCGAGACTTTTAGCCATCAGGCCATTGGCCGTAACGACAATCGCGCACAACGATAGCCGAATTCATATTCCACATGCTGACAATCTCGTGTGCCAAGTCGAGGTATTTTATTTGTTTCTCTTTCTCAGTCTTCACGAGGTTCTCGTCATGCGGGATGGTAACATCGACTATCATAAAGCGGCGCGCTGATCGGTCTACCACCACCATGTCAGGCTTACTGGCGACAATAGTCCTGTCACTAATGATAGACTGATCCCATACAGCGTGACATGGTCTTTCTCGAGAACTGGGTCGGGCACATTATTATTATTAGCCAGTTGTGTCCCACTGCAGGGAAAAGGCCTCCCTTCCCATTTAACTATTATTTAAATGAATATCTTAGAAGTTATCGCAAAAAAAAAACATTTACGCGACAAACATTATTACGGTGATGGTTAGCGGTGCAATGGCGGGGCAGTCAACGCGGGACGAGCTCAGTTATGCATCCACCAGATTTAAGTTCTACGACTCTTGCCGGCTGTGGCCAAGGCCATGGTCGACAGCGGCGGGACCGGGAAGAAGACGCCCTCGCTGACGCAATTCGTCGCAGGAGGACAGGGCGGCGGAGGAGGAGCCATGGCGACCTGATGCCGCCCTAGGAGGTGCCAGCGGGCGATAGATCGGAGAGTATCGCTGTCGCATTGGACGGCCCTCGCGAGCGGTGGCGATGTCTCAGGTGAGCCCGGACATCGCCAAAAGAGTTAGTGTCCGGAGACGGGCTTCGCTGGATGGGTTGCGGACGTCATGCGTAGCAGTTCTCGTGGCCCATCCACCAAGGCAACAGTAGGCTCACGGTGGTGTTTTTTAGTGGATGCAAGCCCCACATAACCAAACCGTCTCTCCGGACGGCGCGGTATGCGTTAGGCATTTTTCACCACATAATAATGTAAAAAGGGTGCTAGTGTCTAAATATTATTTCACTGTGTTCAACTTTCGGCGCTGCCAAATCCAACCGCCTTTATTTAAGCAGACGTTAATAAAGTATCGAACAGTGTCGACGAAACAGGGCATTCATCTGACAAGAAAAATACAAAACTACCTATAACCCCTATACCTTGTCGTCACGAAACATCTCGAAGGCTTTTGATAGGGTCTGGCATGAAAGCCTTATTGGTAAGCTTCCTTCATTCGGTCTGCCCGGTGGTCTGTGTGATTGGATTGCAGACTTCCTGAGAGATCGGTCCATTCGAGTGGTTATCGATGGCTGCTCGTCAGACCAACTGCATATTAATGCCGGGGTCCCTCAGGGGCCCGTACTCTCAGCAACATTATTCTTGCTGCACATTAACGATCTGCTAAGACCCGGCACCTTTGGGTATGCAGACGACAGCACTGTTGCTGAGAGATACTTGTCTAACGCACGGGCTACCGGGCCTCAGATCCGGTCTCTCCGTGAGGCCCTGGTGGAGCGTTTGAACCTGTCCTTGCAGGCAGTCTCCGAATGAGGCGAGGCCAATCTGGTCAGTTTTAATGCTGCTAAAACCCAGGCGTGTCTTTTTTCCGCGAAAAAGAGCCAATTTCACCCGGCTCCAACTTTCCGAGATGTAACCGTGCCAATTGCAGACCATCTTGAGCTTCTGGGCGTTACTTTGACATCAACCCTCAATTTTGGCTCATATATTGAGGCAAAAGCGCAACAGGCTGCCAAAAAGTTGGGGGTCTTTGCAAAGGTGAGAAGGTACTTCACGCCAGAACAGCTGCTCAACTTGTATCAAGCGCAGGTTCGATCATGCATGGAGTACTGTTCTCATCTCTGGGACGGATCTGCCAAATACCAGCTTGATGCACTTGAGTCGATTGAAAAGCGTGCCAAGAGGCTCATTGGCAATGAGGCACTGGTCAAGTCTAAGCTCCAGAGCCTTGAACATCGTCGCCGAGTTGCCAGCTTATCGGTTTTTTATCGGTTACATTTCGGGGAGTGTGCGATGGAATTGCATGATCTGATTCCGCCTAGCCCGTTTCATCATCGGACTACCAGACGTACGGCGATGCGCCATCGGTACTTGGTGGACATCCCACACATACGCACTAAGCGTTTTGGGAATACTTTTATAATGCGTACCGCTAAGGAGTGGAATTCCCTGCCGGAGTCTGTGTTTCCCGATAGCTACAATCTAGAGGTCTTTAAGTCAAGAGTGAATAGGTTTCTTCTAGGCAAGCGTGCTTCACCGTCGACCACATCATCGCTTACCATCAGGTGAGATAGTGGTCAAGCGCAGGCCTATAGATAAAAAAAAAAAAAAAACTTTTTCGCGAACACCCATGCGTAATAGATTTGTTTCAATTTGGGCACCTCAAGACCTCATCCATCGGCTCCATTCTATTCCATCTGCAACGCTAGTAAGTAGAAACGCTATAGGTACCACCTATCCGAATGTCGGTATTCTGCTTCTTCTTCATCGTTATGATTCCAATGGAGGAGGTATTGACCTCCTTAGACAATGGAGAAAAAAAAACTAATTTTGTTACATCCAAAAGAAAATCTTTAATATCTCATGTGCCTTAATTTCGTCGGCAAGGTTTAGAATGAACTTTGACTGATCGTTTTTATCTAGTAAGGCTGAGTACCTACATACGGTACAGACCAGTGTGGTTTTATGTAGCGCCGCCGCTGGCGCCGACCTAAGAAGCGGTGGCGAGACGACCTAGATGCGTACCGCGAAGGCTGGTACGAGGCTGCGCGAGAAAAGAGTTCGTGGAAGAAAGTGAAGGACGCCTTTGGCCAGCAGTGGGACAGTAGGTATAGTAAAAAAAAAGTACGTATTTGTCTATGTCTCGGTCTATTTTTGCGTGTAAATATATGTTCAAATGTATCGTAAGCTGACGTTGTGATTAATCACGTCTCATCCGCATCTGTTGAGTTGCGAACTTTCTGGTTGTTTGTGTGCCGAGCCGACCCTTACTTGAGAAAGTTTGTTCCGTTTATAACTCGTTGAAATAAACGATGAGTACCTAAGTATGTATTATTAGACTTGCTTGTAACCCCGCGTTTACATCCTCTTACAACCCCCCAATTTGAAGGAGTTTTATTAAAAACAATGATATAGTATTTTGTTTCGTTTTTATTAAATCGTGTGTTTTTGTTGGTTTGCGTTTGGCAGCAACTCGCCTGATACTAAACTTTTACTGCAAAATATAGTGCAGGATTAGGGCTTAGAAGGAACATGGATGGGTTTTAGTCAGTACAAGTCTGACACTCCCTTCCGCTCCGCCCAGAACGGGAGGGGTCATTTGATGAACTCCCATCCGTCAGAAGAAAAGAAAAAACCCCTAAAAACCAAAAATAAATTAATCCAAGCGTCGGGGCTGTGGTCGGGGGTCCGCTTTGCTTTGTGCTTGTGCTAAGCGGTCTACTTAGCGGTCCCCCGACGCTACGACGCTTCGATTAATTTATTTTTGGTTTCTAGAGGTTTTTTCGATCGGTTTTTTTTTTTAATTTAATTTTTATTACATGCTTTTAAAACTTGCCTTGACAGTCCCACTCCTGGGCATAGGTCTCCTCCCATTCCTTCCACTTTTTTCGGTGTTGCGCCTCTTCTCGCTAATCGGTAATTAGCGAGAAGAGGCGAAACAAGGAAAGTTATAAATTTTACAAAATCCTGACCCTTTAGGGGGAGAAGGGGTGTGCAGACACGCCCCCCCGGCGATGCCCATGGTGACAAGTGACAAGATTTCAAATTTCGAATCGACCAGACCCGTAGAAGTTGTTTAGATCCCTTCATTAACTAGGAAAGAGCTGATGACCTTAAAACAGCTGAGCAGATTTTCTCGAAACATAGCTAAGAACACTCGATTCAAACAGTTTTCAAACGTAACCAATTTTATCAAAATCGGTCCATCCGTTTAGGAGCTACGATGCCACAGACAGACACACAGATACACACGTCAAACTTATAACACCCCTCTTTTTTGGTCGGGGTTTAAAAAAGGCTAGCCCGAGATCTATAATCGGAACATAGTAGGTACCTAGCATTTAGGTACTTTGTCTATGCGTTATTCTCGCCGCCGCCGTAGCTCAACAACTGTCAATCAAACTGCCAGTGTAAAATAGAGACGGGCTCGACTTTATCGATTCGGCCTGAGACCTTAAACCCTTTTGCTGCGGGAAAACACACCTGTTGTGTTTTTGCTACCGGAACGCCAGTGCGGCGATTAAGCAAGGCGCACCTATGTGTTTTTGAAAATTCCGAGACGGCAGTGCGACAAAATATATACTTACATAATTTGGTTTGAAATCGATACCTATATTGAAAATTATTAACCCGTAAATATTACAAACTTCTCATATTATAATACTTACCTACATATAAACGAATATCGGCGTCAGTGGGTTTACACAGACATACCTATCTAATGAGAACATGAACTGCGAAAATAGATTAAAATTATTAAAACACATCAGTTGCATAAATCCGCACAACCGTAGCGACAAAAAAAAAACCAGCGTATGTGTTTGCCAGCACTCGTAGCTCGAAACACGCCTAGCGCGTGATCCCGCACTCGCGTTCAGGGCCATCTTTTCCAATGGGCACTCTGGGCACTTGCTCAGGGCCACATGATCTAAGGGGCCCCCAAGTTCCTGCTGTCAAAAGAAGCTTAACTTATCCCAGATCACCGACAGTACCGAAGGATACTAAAATTATCGAGCTCGCTCGCTAAAAAGGTTGTTTTTTAGAGGCGGACAACTTTAAATTGAAAGAAAACACAGAAAAAAGTTTATTGTAACATTGATATAATATTTTTTTTTCATTAATGTTTATTTGAACTTATGTAAGGAAAGTTTATTTTAACAATCATGCGAAAAATATTATTGATATGTTTGTGCATTATTCTCATTTTGACCTATGGATCCGAGACCACATGTTTGCCATAATAATGCCAAGCCAATCATGCCATTGAGGCACGAAACATTAATAATCATGTCTCTGTACTGAACGTCAGTCAGTGGTGAGCATCATTGACCATAACGTTGTAACCATCATCATTTTTGAACCTTCGACGAAATTAGAAACAATAAAATCGAGCCAATATTTAACGAATTATTGCCTAAATACGGCCGGGATTTCCACAAATTGGCATGTTTGCGCCACGGTGACCTCATGACTAAAACCATATTCATACATTCATCGCATAAAGTTATCCGTAAAAAAAGCCAATTTCATGGACATCAAAATATTTTTCTGTGTTTTATGTTGTTTTATTACAGCTTGGCAAAAAAGAGTCTGACGCGGTGACAGTTGGAACTAAAATTGGTACTGGACATTGAAGCCTTCCATGGTGTTTGCGTAGCGTCCGAGGGACTGAACCACCCACTTGGAATTGAGATCATATCCCTAAAAATAACAAGTATCAAAATCTGTTGAGTTGTAGGTATTGGCATTAATAAGTGAACGATTAAGCGTTTTAACAACTATAAATAGCTGTTACTCAGATATTTCATGACATTTATATGCATGGTTATTTTTTTTTATTCCCTATTCCTCTGGATTTGACGGGTTAAAAAAAGAACCTTCTAGATCTGCTATTTCTTTTTTTAAATTGCCACACACTGAGCCCTAATTATGAACATTTTGTACCCAATAGCTGAAAAAAGAATTTGAATTTGAATTAGTACCTATTAAAATAAATTTTGTATATTTATAATGCATTAAAACATGATAAGTATTAATAAAGGCTTTTATTAATTTGTATAATATAAATCAGTCTTAGCAAAACAAAAAATATTTTTTAAGCCGTTTTGCCTACAATAATCTAGTCTTAGGTATTCACGAGATCAAGTAATAAAAAACCGTTAGTATATCTACTGTTAACTTTTGGATTGAAGAACCACAAAATGAACAAATAAAATGTGAACATATTCCTTAGTTCAAATTTTGGGCATGCATCCTAAAGCTGAACAATGCATGCTTTGATACTAAAAGAAATCCTTAAAACTAATAAATAACCCTAAAATCATGTGTTCAACTTTTGGTAAATAGGCTCGTCTTAAGTTGTTATTGTCAAAATTGGTATGAAACTGCAAGAAAAAATGTTGCCCTAAGCGGGAATAAATATTGCACACATGTAAGTAGAAAGTAAGAAGTATTTTATATTTTTTCGGTCGATCGTTCATCTATTGGGGGTCGTTCAACTTTTGGTGCCACTACCCTATTACGAGTTGCCACAGTTGCGATACTGGCGACCTTATTTATTCCACACTCTTTTTTGCCAAGCTGTATTTCTCTATGAACTGTCAACAGAAAACCTAACCTAACCGAGGCAGGGCGCAAAAAAATTCGAGCTCGCTTCGCTCGCTCTTGTATCCTTAATGGCCCCATTATTCTCAAGTGCCCAGGGCCCCCAATTGGTTAAAGACGGCCATACCGTACTGCTCGCGGTACGTTTAATTTTCACACATCTGGCGTGTCTTGCCGCACTGCCGCCGTCGCGCTACGACAATCCGTTTCGACAGTGCGAAAAAACACAACATGTGTGTTTGCCGGCCGCACTGTGGGCTCGTGCGGCGATTGTTCGGTCGCAGCCAAGGTGTTCAAAACAAAATAAACTACTTCCTTACAATTAACTGTACAATTTAGGTACATCTTCTACCCTTTCGCAGAATAGGTACAGGCATGGAGCGAGCTGCAACAGTTAAGGAAAGATAGCCACCAGTTCCACTAAGTAAGTATTGTGCACCGCACCTACTAATCAGATAGGTAACTAAGTTTCGTCATCAATCGTAAATATATCAACACGCAGTCATTTTTACCAAACTGAAACTGCACTAGCATTGATCATTCCAGATAGATCCATGTGTTCTACTAAGTAGGTAGCTAGTGCCTACAGATTTTTGATGATATGTCCTAAAATGTTCTTACCGACTCTTTGTTCTACTTACTTTTAAAAATCAATAAAGTAGGTAGATTGTTAATGAAGATATCAATAAACTTGGCTCGGCCAACGTCAGCCGTTTTGCACAAGAGTCGTTAAGTTCAGTAACTTACCAACTAATTGCCAATTACGGGCACTCGATGCAACGTGGCTCAGCAGATAATATTTTTCTTCCCAGTAATAAAATGAGCAAATCGGATCTGGAATCAACGATCTCTGTTATTTATGTTTTTCTTCTGTGCCTTTCTCGCGACTTTGCCAGCGTGGTGGTCAGAAATTATTCTACGGAAAAGTACTGCCCAGATAAAAACCTCATTACTTTAGAGAGAAAAATTCAAGAACATTCTGCTGGGATCGAACCCAGGACTTCAAACTCACTGGAAGCGCTTGACGAACAATTACGAGGTAGTCGAATTTCCTGTGAGATTTGTGATAATCATACACTTTCTGTTTGGTTAATACTCTTAAGAGCGTTTATACCCTACGGAATTTCATACTAACTTTCAAGTTGTTATTTTCCGAAATGACTGAACAGATTTTAATGAAACTTTCTACGCATAAGCAGTATACATAGGTCCAAAAAGTTACTAAAAACATTTTGGAAAAAATATTTTACAGCTAAATTAGACCGATTTTTAATTATCTATAGAAACAGAAATTTCCATTTATCTTCATTTCTAAAAGACATTTCTAAAATGTTTTTTAGTAACTTTTTAGACCTATGTATACTGCTTATGCGTAGGAAGTTTCATTAAAATCTGTTCAGTCATTCCGGAAAATAACGACTTGAAAGTTTGTATGAAATGTCATAGGGTATAAACGCTCTTAATAGCAACGAAAACTAATTTGCCCACAGTTACTGGAACGCCTAATTAGCACTAGTCCAATTTCATGCAATTAGTACTTATACCTATGTCTTAACCGCATGGCAGGTTGCAACTAGCGCAAATCACATGCTCAGCCAGACAATGTCATTGATGTGGTGGCCTAAGCATGGGCATGTAGGTACAATGAACTATGCATAGTGCGGGAACGTCGTATTTTGAACCTAGGTGGTTTGGAATATGAGCTTGAGGACTGTGGTTTAACTATATGCTTGAAAATGTTAACTTCTGTTCAGGAATTTCAACATTTTTGCGCCAGGAATGTGAGATAAGTTTTTAGTACTTGTCGTGTAGATACCGTGGTTGTGCTTTCATTTGGACATAAAGATAAATGTAAACACGAGCAGTTAGGAATTTAAGTAGGGGTACCAAACTACCAACATCAAAACGCACATAAAAGTAGTAAGTAGTGACCCAACCAACATAAAGGCAGGTAAGCTTTCTAGGTTAGCCAACTTTTATGATCTATCAACGCATTTTGAATAAGAACCCTGATCATCGCGAAAATAGACTGTCAAAGCAGAGGACCTACATTTTACGTAGGTTGAATTAGGAAAGTCAAGTCTGTGGTACACCTGGAAAATGCATACCGCTACAATTACAACAAGCCCAAACACAGCTAAGATACATTGCCTTATTATGGAGTTCCGGTGCCTGTCTCTTGGCTTCATCATCATATCTGATGGTTCACTTGTCGTAGAAAATACCAAAATCGCTGTACGTTTTCCTATAAAATTTGAAGAGTTCCCTCGATTTCGCCAAGATTCCATCATCATATCCCGACTTGGTGACTATGGGACCATTATGGAAAGCATAGGCTTTAGAGTAAAAAAATAATTTTCCACATCGGTTCGTAAATGACTGAGTTATGCGCGAACAAAAAACGCAATGCAGAGGAAACGAAAAGTTAGAAATATTTAGATTTTCGTTGATTTTTTCAAAAACCACTTGTCTGATTTCAATAAAATTTTCATGGGATCATTTGGGAAGTATACGCTTTCCAACAAAAAAATAATTTTTCAAATCGGTTGGCAAGCGACGGAGTCATACGCGAACAAACATAAAAAAAAAAATACAAACATCCGAATTGAGAACCTCCTACTTTTTTAGAAGTCGGTTAAAAAATAGGTGGAGGCTTGATTTGCAACGTACACAGGTATCCATACCGTAGCCCGTAGGTATCCCATTTTCACTCACAGGTAGAGGTTTAAAATATCCAATATGTTTGACACCCAGAATTGAACTTTACACATTTAAAAACTTTCGGAGGAAAAGTTTGGTTTGTTATGTGATTCTGTTTATTCTTTTAAAGATAGAAGTTGGTATGGGTTGCGACCTCGTAAGGCACTTTGTGATACTTTTAGTTGAACTTTAAGCCAATAATACGCACTGCTTGTTCAAACCTGGCCTGTTTTATATGTGCTGTAAAAATAATGTTACACGATTACACGTGTTTGGAATAAACACAGCGTGGGACTTACATTAGAAAACTTAGATTTAGTGAAAAAAATATTATAAAATGAGCACGATGTGTGCCATCATAGTACAAAATTCTAACTAAAAACGGAAATTTAGTGATGTGACATTAAAAATAAAATAAATAGTTACTTTATGGTGGAAGTCACATCACCAAATAAGTTAAGTTCAGTTAATGTCAGTGACAGAAAAATACTGTTTCTTGTAGCTCATTTTCTAACTCATTTGTTACAGTAAAATAATGGTTTTGGTATAAAATAAAGCCGAATCCATTAGTAAAGTGTATATTCAACATTAGTCGTAGATACCTACCTATTTGTGATAGATATTGATGTTCTGTCGTTTTTTAATATAATATTGGAATCGAACAACACCCAATCACTTATCCATAAGATACAAACTTTGTTATCTCTAGTCGGAAAATGAACTTAATTACTAACTAACCTATATCCCTAGATATTTGAATTATCTTTGAAGCGAGCCCTGGAGCGCTCTATTTAGTTACTTAGCTAGTGTCCGTAACGTTTCGTTGAATTTCCTGTAACATGGCTGAAAATGTAATACTGTCGCGTCGGTCGTTAGGCCTCCGGTCATCCCGAGTCATGGCGTTATGGACCGACACACGCTTATTTAATCAGTGGAGGACCGTATGGTACGATACTGGATGCATTTTTCATTGCACGTACCCACGCTGCAGTGAACAAATTGTTAATAAAATCGTGTCCTCCGCTTTTATTAGATTGATGATAAAATTGGATGTTTTTCGTTGTGAGCCTTTCGCTACACGACACGATAACAGTATTAAAAGTAGAGCTACGTTATATAAAGAACAGATCAAATTAAAGCAAAATCAGTATATTTACATAAGTATACCTATACCTAGCACCTAGGTACCGATTTCGTTAGCCTTTGGATAATTTTTCATAAAAATGATTACGGTTCAGATGGACTGTAGCTAATCTGATGTGTGGGAATACTAATGAGGGATGCTGGTTGGACGTAGTTGGTCTTAGTCCTCAAGCTCGTCAGTTCTGTGGTTCGTTTGGTCTCTCAGATTATCCCTTATGTGGATAATTTGTACGCACAGTGTTTGGCGAAGGATTGCGGTCCCTCTCCGCCATTAATTAACATAACCACGACTCCTTCTAAATTTGAATATATTGACAGCCTCTGGCGGGATTAAGGAGACCCCTTATTACTCTTTCAACGGAGTTTTGTTAAGTCAGTGCGAACCTAAAAGGTCGCGTTGGGTTACATAATGCTGAGCAACATTTTATTAGGTACCTAAGTTTTTAATCAGAAGTATTCGTTTTCAACGTTTCATTTGAATTTATTTTATCGGAATTTCCCTGCTCGTTTCGGACTAGACTGGTGCCCTTAGTTGTGTACGTAATTTTCCAGTCTCTCGTACACGACAAGCTTTAAAGACGATGTTTTAAAAGATATTTACAAAAAACCCTGCTATGAAATAACCATATTACCAAGAAGCAGGTGAAGAGTGTTGGAAGGATATGGGGGAGGCTTTTGCCCAGCCACGGGACATACAAGGCAACTAAAAGAAATGCTTTAAAAATAAAGGATAACTAAAGCACATTATTACATAAAACCTACAGGTAGTAAAACGCTATAGGCAACAGCTTCTCACCTCGATGGCGCACAGTTCTGTGCCCAATAACCCGCATGATTGGGTTCAGGCACACGTGGCTCGCTCCGCCGCAGCTCCGACTCACAACCTATCCTTGAGCCTTTTAACCAGACCCAATTTAATATTCATTATCACCTTGAAAATTAGCATTTAATCTAGCAAGTTTATTAAATGTAAACAAATGGTGGGTTTTATCAAAATTCAGTACCTAAGGGTAATAAGACCGGGCCTCATATTCAGCAGTCGCACTTAAACCAATGAAGACCCATAAACAAAAGAACTCCAAATTATTTTTTTCGACTCTTTGGTTTTCGTAAACGAAACAAATAACGATAGCGTCATGAATATGGTTAGCCAAGGTAGCAGTGACTTTCTTGAACAGACAATAGGAAATTCTCTGCCGATTATGATGGAACAGATAATTATTATGCAGCCATATCTAATAAACTGTTGCAGGAGCTGACAAGATATAGAGATAGATATGGTGGACTTCTTCATCATAAAATGCTTGAGATGACTAACATTTATTTTGATAAGGATTAATACTATGTCGGTTAAAACACTGTCGCAATTATAGCATTATTGACCTAACAAAAGCATAAAAGTAATAATTATGCTGTCGTGGACTTTTTCTATAATTTTCACTTTCAACTATTCGAGATGCAATACTTTTTCGACTTTATCTTATTTATATTAATAAACATGATATAAATAGCCTATGACCATCCTGAATAACGTACCTACCTTTTAAAAGGAGAAATAATTTTTCAAATTGGTGCCGTAGTTCCGCACATACTTACACTCAAACCAAAGACTATGTAACAAGTGATTATACACTCCTATGACTCAAACTCAAAAAAATCGCCCTCTGTCTTTATAGTAATAATTTATTTTATTTTATTTTATGCTATTCGGGAAACTTACAGCTAATAAAAACAACGTTCATAAACGATACGGATTTGAAGGCCATTTACAAGTTTCCGCAGTTAAAGGCAGTAACAACAACAAAAGAAAAAGGTAGGTACAAAATAACTACTAAAACAAGTACGAGAGACAACAAACTAGAAACTAAAAATATAAATTAGTATATTATTAGTCATTAGTATATTATTTGTTCTGTGTGGTGTCGGACGTAAAGAATAGCACCATCCCATGTCTTCCCGTGGGTGTCGTAAGAGGCGACTAAGGGACTTAGCAGAGAATGGGCAGCAGCGTTCTCTGTGCTTTTGTAACAACCGTACTGCGATCGCCAACCCGCCTGCCAAGCGTGGCGATTATGGCAAAACCCCCCCTTCTTGGGGGGAGGCCTATGTCCAGCAGTGGACGTCTTTCGGCTGTAATGATGATGATGATGATGATATTATTAGTATAGTGCCGCTTGGTGTCTGTAAAAATGGGCATAATGCTGTTGACTACAACATACCACGTTGTAACTCCGTTTACGCATTTTCGTCGAAGATTGCTAGATCGCATAGCGCCATCTCATCATTGTCCTGCCCTTATGCCAATTTATTTGGGGTCGGCCCAGCATATCTTCTTCTTTCATACTTCTCTATTAATTTTCATTTCATCAGACGCCTCCATTCTTGCCATATCATCCTTACATATTATTCCATGCCATATAGTCAATCCATCATTTCTTTGGCCTTCCTTAGACTAATTTCCTACTCTTAGACTAACCTAGGTATCTATCTAGGGTTTAAGAGAAAACACTAAAATCCCGCTCACCTTCAGATAGGAATAACACGCAGGACCTCAAAAAGCCGTGGCAGAGCAAAGAGGGTCTTTGTAACATCAATGAGGCGACAATATTCATTGTTATTTTTATTTGCTCAGGTAAGTGCCCACTCAATCGGCTACAGGGCTCGGGTGGTCGCAATTTATCGTTGGCAAGCCGCGGGAACAATTATGACATGAAAGGATGTGTAAACATCGGAAATTATTATGTAGCTTTTGCCAGATTTCCTCAATATTTTCTGTGTTTCTTGGGACAGAATAAATGAGTTCTTTTTCATACGTGGGTGTTATAAGTGTATAGTAAATGGAGCAGTTTAGTAACATATGTTGTTGGACGTTTGTTAGGTAGATTTTAGCACCAGGGTAATTTTGACTTTAACGGAAGTTCTTAGAGTTGGCTTTACATTGAGGACTGGCTGTAAAGTTCCTCGTCTTCTATAGAAAAAGGAAACATTCTCCGAAAATACTAGTGTTGTGTCTGATGGTCTACCACCCGACGGTTGTTGTATGGCTTTTGTAGAATATATCCTAATCTCGCGAACAACTCTGCTTTCGCGATGTAGGCTTTACATGACGTCTGGTACGATACGGCTGTATGTGGCGTCGAAGATACCACCACAGGCAATCCCACTATCCTATCCCACTTATATAATATTATATATGCAAAAGTTTGTGACGATGGATGGATGGTGGTCTGGAAGGTATCGCAATCAACAGGTTTTGGTGTACAATAAAGTTTCATTCTATTCGAATCTTTCACGCAAAAACTATCAAATGGATCTGGATGGATATTTGGCACCGGAATTGTTAATAGTCTGGAATACCACATTTTTTGTGCTGTATCATGATATTAATCCTTTGGATACTTTTTATCCCGGTAGTATGATCCGACCGAACAAAAGGCGGGCGAAGCCGTGGGCTTTAACTAGTACCTCTATAAAGCCTCTATGAAGTTCCATTAGACTCAAACATGGCAAAAGCTTCGACAAAGACCACCCATACTCTCATGACATGACGTGTCGAGACTATCTGTCAAAACATATACAGCGATACTCCTGTCGTTATTTTACCGACTTCCATAAAATTGTGTCGTATATCTTGTTCAGGTTCGTAGATATATAATATGTAGCGTGTATTTGTTACCATTGGCATTTTACACACACGTCGTAAAAGTCAGATGAAAACCGCGAAGTGCCCCATTTTGGCTATCATTCGTTTTATACCCTTTATAAGCGAATACGTAAAACACGCTCCTGGTTATTTATTGACTACCAATGAAATAGGTGATACGGATACCGTATATGTACAAAGTTTGTATAAGTAGATGAAAGTTTAATTTATTTTCAGTGGAGCGAAGTAATCGCCGATTTAGACCTGATGTAACTTCGTAGACAATAGACATCTAACCAAGGCTGTGGAAAAAAGCTTGGTTCAACATCACATGTGTTTTACAATCCAAGTGTTTATATTCTTGTCATCATCCTTTTCCCAACTATGTTGGGGTCGGTCTTCATTCAACCCCCGCAAATCTCAAGATCAAATATTAAAATTTATAACTTTCCTTGTTTTCGTTAATTAGCGAGAAGAGGCGTAACACCGAGAAAAGTGGGAAGGAGGAAATGGAGGAGACCTATGCCCAGGAGTGGGACAGTCAAGACTAAGAAAAAATAATTTATGTTTAAAAATAATGAAATCAAAATTAATGGAGCAAATGCCTATCTGATCCACAACCCTGTTTGAACTTTTTAATATTGTACTCCTTGGTAAGACTGATTGTCAGACTTTCGGGTCACGGACTAACTGTAATTACCTAAGTGTTTCTATTCGTGTAGTAGGTTATTATTAGTAGGTACTTAATTCGTCGTAATCGTAAATCTAATGAGACGCAACGGTCTCGTTGATACTTTCTATCTTCTCATAAATATATTTATCAAAATGACCTAGAAAAGTATTGCCCCATAAGCTTACTTTTCTTCTATGCTTACATAGCCATATTTTCCTTTCAAAAAGTAACACTTATATCCCATTCGAACACAAGGTACAAAGGAGGTCGCACAAAAGTTGCCTCGTTAGGGCTGTGCGTTTGTGAAGTGATGTCACTGCCTGGTAAAAACGATGTCAAATAGTCGGTGTCGTACAAAGAAAGGTAACACTCCGTCTCAATGGTCGTTACTAAATATTTCAACGGGCCGCACTGCGCACCGCCTTAAATAAAACATTCCTGCCGACTGAACTGAATTTTTCACGCGCTCTGGTGGTCCCGTACCCTTAGAGACTGACTTCGCATGCCCAACTAGTGCTAGTCAGGTATTTGGATAATTTATCACTCGTAAATCGCGCTACAGTATTTCGCAGTGATTTTATGAGTCTCATTTTGCTTCTTATTGTGCATATTGCTAGCTTAGGAGTTTTGGTAGCGTATAGTAATAAATTATTATTTCAAGAGTAGACCGCTGTATTTTTGTTAAATATAAACGGATTAACTAAAGCTTTATTTTTGAATCTGCATCCTTATTACTATGCTGTAGGTACATCTGAAAAACATTGGAGTAAGTACCTAACTTTATGCTTGTCCATGTTAGCTGAAATAAAATTCGGGGGCACCATAAAATATATATCTACCTACACATATCTCCATCAAGTAAATAGATAGTATCCTCGAGAATTCCCGCTGTGTTGTGCCGCAGGGATTTCCTAAAAAGGTGATTTGCATTATTTTTCACCAAGTTAAAATAAAGAGTCCTATCTACGTAAAATGTAAATTTGGGGCTCTCCTGAATGTAAAGTTCACGGTTGATTTTATTTTCATGGAGCGAACGCGGCTTGAATTTTAAAATCATAATGGGCCCAAATGAAATTTCATTATATTTTTCGAGTTTAGGCGCGGATTACAGCCAGATATGAAATATTCTGGTAGGATTTTCATAATTAACAGTATAACAGTGTACTTAAATGGCATAAATTCGTCTATCACCAAGACTGCTTCAAACGGATTCATTTTTAACAAAAAACATTGTTTCCTTATTTCTGAATAATAGTCCGGGGCTTTTAGATTTGAACCCTGCATTAAATATAAACAGCGATTTTTTTCTTGAATCGTGTACTTGACCTTATTTCTTCAAACAATAAAAAAAAATTTAACATTTTCCGAGACCGGATCAAGCTGAAAAAGACGAAAACGCGTTTTTGTGAATAAAAACATGGGAAAAAAAGTTAACAGGACAAATTTAGTTACTTTAGGTAAAGAATTGGTGACAGTAATATATTTTTTCAGAATTAAACATTTTCGTCCACGGAAATTACGGTAAAAAAACATTTACGAAATTTTTGGATTGTACTTAAGGCAAAAATATAAACAGCGGTTTTTTTACATAAAATAACTTAAATTAATATATTACACCGCTATTAAACAAAATTAAACAAATTGTACTACCGGAAGTTATTATTACTAGTTTTTTTAAAATAGCGGTTGAGGCAAAAAGGTAACAGGGTTTAATTTAGTTTAACTTTCATCTAAAGGCTATTTCTAACCTATTTACACAAAAATTAAACACTTTAAAGCAAATCGTGAAAAAAATCAATTAATGTTTACGTAAAATACGTCTGCAAGCTTTATTCTTGTATTTGGCGCAGCGCTTTCATAGGAATTTGATCTTTCCGAAATAGAAATAAAGTGTACAATCGCGTAACTCAATGAAACACCGACTCTCAAACAACAACACAGTCTTCGCACACAATGAACGCAGCGCTTACATTGTTTACGCACACTAGCACACGCCGTACACCGCACGCTGCTTAACGCTGACACCGTGCATCGTAATTTAATTTTTACTTTGACAATATTAATTAACGCTCTAATCTGTTTAATTTTGGGGGATTAAGGTTTGGATTTATATATTTCTCATTATTAAATGAATTTAAATCCTGTTACATTTTTGCCGTAAGTAGTATTAAAGATTTTTTGTTTTTCTTGATTTTCTGTGAAGTCCGGGGCAGAATTTGTTTAATTTTCATAATAATAGTTAGACATGGTGATATAAACCATTTTAGCACTATTTTTGTCCTGTTAATATTTTTGCCTTAAGTACGAAGTCAAATTATAAGATTAAAAAAAAAAAAAACGAATGTTCCGTGGACGAAAATGTTCAATTTTCTGACCTACTTGTAGTACTCAATCTGTTCTACAAATACTCCAAATAAACATACCTGTTTATATTTTTTTCCACCAAGTTAAATACATATTAGACGTTTTCTAAAAAAAAACATACACGCGGAGGTGAACTTTCCGCGGGATACAGCTTAATATACTCTCCTGTCCATACCCTACACATTCAATGAAAAAAATCGCTGTTTTTAATTAATGCAAAGTTAGCCTAATATTCGGCGTAAATTTTCCGGACTATAAAGTGATGTTTGTATGTTTATGTGGAAATAAATCCACTTTTCTTTCTTCTTATAAACATTTTAGAGAGAGACAAGATCCCAGTCGGTCGCTAAGTATTTAAGCATTTTCTCAGAATCCGGTTTTTATTCCAAATAAGAAAAAAACACCATCAAAGCTGAGGAAAATATGTGGAATTAAAATACCGACCACACAAAAAATATAAGCTCTCAAGACTTCAGTTTTTGTTCAAGTTCCAAGGAATGATTAAGTATCCCGTCTCAGCGAAATTATTTTGTCTTCAATAACATTTTTATTATTTATGAAGCGGCCAGTCTCCTTTGACTTGTTTTAATATCTTTGAACAGCCGGACTTTGAGCTCCGATCTAATTAAACATTTTCCAGACTTTTTCAAAGGCTACTAAATGTTTCATGGCTTCAGACGTCTTATTCAATTGAATTTTTCACAGAACGAACGGAATCTCATATTGAATATTATTTTTAGTGCTTCTGCATTTTTGATGAATGTAATTTTTTTTTATAAATCTTTGCCTCACACTAGGATTTTCTGCAGTATCGTGGATGCGTTTACAAACATTGAAATTCACATACAAAATAAGCAACAGACCCTGAACAACTATCTGTAGGCCATACAAATATTTGTTCCGTGCGGAGATCGAACCCGCGACAGGCAGCGCAGCACTCAATCGCTCAACCACTGCGCCAATCGTGCCGTCAATTTTAATGCCACTGTGACACTTATTAAATTGAGTGGTTACATTTGAGACACAGACTATGATTAATTAAATATTCCTTCAGAGCGTTATTAGCGGTTGGCATATACTTATGTCCCTATAATATAGTACCTACTACTTCCTGTATTATTTTGAAACAGAGTCACGTGTTTACATGAAAATATTGTAGACATTATTATCTATTCAGCCTCGGAAACGAAAAGAGGTTGTAGATGGATTTTCAAAAAATATGATAGAGGGAACTGCATATTTTTAATTATACGTAGAAGTGGGCATTCTGAATTGTGGTACATTAATATTTTAGTAGGTAATTGGGGACATAACTGTACGACCAGAAGTATTTTGCCAAGTCCATTATCATAACATAATTACGCCCAAACGTCCGCTACTAAACACTGGCCTCCTAATGCTCGCATAAACAACGAACGGTCGTAGGGGATATTGCTATAATTTAAATATCGAATCGGCAATCGAATAAGTAAGGTGTCTAAATAGTTCTTATTTCAAATGCTATTGCTAATGAACTGGTATTGCCGTACCAAACGCTCTATTTTCTTCTAGTATCAACGACCATGCAAATTAAAATCCAATTTTAAAAATGGCTGGAAATAAAACGAGCATAAACACGTCTCGCGGCACAAGGTTCTACGGTAAACGTTAGTTTTTCACCGTTAACATTCTACATTTTCACAGCGTTCGCTCGGTGAGTCGGTGCTCACAAATCCAGGAAAACGCTTCGTTGCGTTCAACTTGTTTCACCACCCAACTGAAGGTGCTGACTCTGGAAATATGGTTAAGAATACGAATGTACGTTTATGGTATGAATGAACTCCAACGCAGACGTTGCCCTGAAGTTCTTGCTGAAATTTGTGAAATGAATATTAGTACTTTTTTGGTATTTTGCAGCAAAAGTCGACATGGTAAATGAAAAAGGGATTTTATATTTTGTTTTTATTTCTCAATCTCAGACTGTCCAACCATTGAATTTCTGTAACTATTTAAGTTGTTTCCAGAAGAGATGACACATTGCTGCTTGTCGCTTGGAAGACGGACGTTTTCAATGAGCACTAAACTGAGATTAAATACTGTTTACTTAACTGAAGCTCTACCTTGAGACTTTTTAGTCCTTTATTTAATATTATTTAAAGTGTAGTGGAGATACTCTGTAGTATACAATATTATAACTTATTGCAGCCAGAACTTGATTCAGTAGTTGTCTATCAGTTTCTCTATGGTTTTGTACTAAGGTTTCAGTATTATATCATGTTTCTACTATGTATAATTACAGAAATGATTGCATTTATCATTATTATGTAAAATTCTATTTAAAAATTAGATTACTTTTTATTCGTTTCTGTGTTATTTATCCAAATAAAAAATTCATGCGGTGTAAAGATCAAGTTGAAGTGAGACCAATTTATTTCCAAATAAATAGATATTATGGAATAATATGATTTAGTATAAATCAATTTCTACGTCGTCTTAGAAGGCAGTAAGTTGAAAGAAGCTCCATTTCAGTAGGTTCTCTTGAATGTAAGAGGATCTCGAGTGCCAATATGTTTGTGTGAGAAGGTGTGAGGAGAGCGCCAACCCTAATAAACTACACAGAGGCTATACACACACACATAACACATTTAGAACATTAATTTAGGTGGTACTTCATAATCATTCCGTTTTAATAATATCGAATATTTTTGAAGTGCCTGTTTCGTTTTTATTTTTTAGGTTTTTACCAACCAATTCATCTTTTTTTTATTTTATGCGTTACAGAATAATTTACAAACTACATTATACATATGTACAGACAGCGTCAGTAAGTGCTAACCCCTCAACACTCCGGCCGAGGAGGCCGGGGGAGGTTACTGCTTAATGGAGCTGTGTGAACCTATGCAGACTTAAAAAAATAATACCTACAATATTTTGTACATACTTATTTCAAGCGGAGAAAAGAATAACAGGGGGCCATCAAATTCTTATAAACACATGATCTATTTCGAACTATAATATTTACTTATCAATTCTGTGTGTTGTGTTTGTCTGTGCGGCGGGCATTACCCATTTTCAGTGAGACTTTGTCAGCATAATATGGCCTAAATCAAGATAGACTCATCATGGACTAACTTTTAATAGAGTTTCTAGAAGATCTAGTTTAAAACGAGATACTAAATCAACAGTTTATAATACTTACTTAGATACAAATACAGTTGGCAACTTTGGGTTTGTTTCTTGCGAAAGAGAATATTAGTGGGTAGAAGTATCTCATTGTCTCGTTTAAATATTTTAAATAATTTATCTCTAAATCAAAGTCTGTTCTTTAGCGTGTTTTTGAGTGGTATAATACGTTAATTTGCGTTGTTGGCAAATGCGAGTCGGACTCAAACATACCTACACACAGGGTTCCCTAGCACCAACCAAAATAATAAAAACTAAATTTGTGACATAGTTACGGATGGACAGACAGACAGACATGAAGAATCTATAAGGGTTCAGTTTGTGCCATTCGGCTACGGAATTCTAAAAACAAACAAAAATTCCGATGGCAGGAAAATACAGGTTATTTGCAAGATGAATCCATAATGGCATAGTAATTCCAAATAAAGACAAATTGAAGACATTTATGACCTCAGTACCTAGATTTCAGATAGCAAATTAATCAGCCAGGGGTAGTCTCGAGGGCTTTAAAGATAGGGAAAATGTTATAAATCGTGGTAAGTAATAATTCGAAACGCCCTTTACGCATGGTTGAGTAAAGGTAATTGAATTACCGTAATTTTGTAGGTACATCAAATTTGTAACAATGGAAACTACTCGGATTATTTCAAAAGTATTTGAAGTCAAACCGAAAAAGAAATCGTATATCTCGAAAGTTTTATTATACACAAGCACACAGGGTGATTGGTAATTTGGTGCGTTTCTTGAAATGGATAACCTATTTCTACAGACATTTCGCAGATATAAGTCTCCGCTGTCCGGCGCAACTTCGTTTGCACCACATTTTCCCCGTTTTCGCAACATTTTTTATTGCTGCTCCACACCTATTGGTCGTAGCGTGATGATATACAGCCTATAGCGTTCCTCGATAAATGGGCTATCTAACACTGAAAGAATTTTTCAAATCGGACCAGTAGTTTCGGAGCCTATTCAATGCAAACAAACAAACAAACAATCAAATCTTTCCTCTTTATAATATTAGTTTAGATACACACATACATATACAGGGTGTAACGGAAAGGGTATATACATACTAAAGGGTGTGCTACAGACCATCAAACTGAACATTTTTCTCCATCGGACAAACATCGTAATAGCGAAAAAAATATCTGCTGCTCCATACAAAATTTCAAATACCTATACCTATTCGACCCAAATGAATGGATGGGGCAGCTGATATTTTTATCCATAAATTCACGCCTTTTTCCCATGGGTATAAGCAGAACCCATACTCCTACTCCGTCCTCGTTCATACATACACGCATACACACACGCCTTGCGAGTACGTACTACGAACCTGATCTTTCTGTAGAACCTCACCAATAAGGTCAGTGTATGTCCTTCTAGGGCGTCTATGTAGCTTTAAAACTAATCATCATCATCATTTCAGACACGTCAACAACACGTCCACTGCTGGACATAGGCCTCCCCCAAGTGTCGCCACATTGACATTTTGAGGAGTTTGGCCAGTCGCCACGCTTGGCAGGCGGGTTGGCGATCGCAGTACGGTTGTTACAAAAGCACAGAGAACGCTGCTGCCCATTTTCTGGCAAGTCCCTTAGTCGCCTCTTACGACACCCACGGGAATTTAAGGGATGGTGCTTTTCTTTACGTCCGACACCATACTGAGCAGATTAAAACTAATATCTCAATCAAATCAAAATAAGTACCTACAGCATGTCCAATTTGTTTTCCAAACCAGCGTCAATAAATCACAATCAGGCCAAGAGATTTCACAAACATCAGACCGGCTATCAATTTTTTATTCTTTTTACATTAACGGTAACAATGTATAGCTAGTTAACGGTCGTGATGTTAATTGGATTTTATTGTAATTTCTTATCAAAGCAACGCGTCGCCTCGTGAACATTAGACGCTGATTTTCAGCCTGAAACGAAACGTATTTAATTAATCTAAGTTTTATTTATGCTTCTGACGCGTAAAATGACGCGTTTGTATTTGGTCCATTTTATTATGAGTCTGTTAGTTCTAGAAAATTTTGCCCGTGAGCTAGATTTCCGATTTGAGGCTCTCCGAGAAACATGTAAGTTTGTTTTCATTACTCATACTCTGAAAGTAGGTCTGAAGTAGCCTTAGGAGTGGGATGAAAGTAATACTTTTCATCCCTAGGGAGAATCGCTTTCAACTGACATATGTCAAATTATTTAAAAAAAAACTAGTTCTAATTACACGTGTTTATTGAACCATGTTCCAATATTCTATGCAGCCACGGTGTAGTATTGATTAAAGAATATATATTTTTAAATACCTTTATTATAATTTAGTTTCAACAATTTCTTTAAAATAACATAGAGTTGGGCAAGAGACGAAAATGAAAAATAATGGCTGAATAGCTGGCTGGCCACAGAAAAAAAAAACAAAACAGGCGGGAAAGCGGCAATCCGAAATAAAATTTATAATTTTTTTCTTTAGCTAATTCATGTTTTTATTTTTACTTTCCTTGTATTCGTAATAAAAAGCACAGTGTTTACCTCGGGTTAAAGACTTATTTAGTCCCTCGAACTATTAGCGCCCTCACTTCGTTCAGGCGCCAAACCCCGTCTCGGCACTAAGTAAGTTACTTAAACCCCTAGGGTAACAATGTACTATTTAATAATTTTCTTGAGTGATAAAATATAAACAGAGAAGACGTGCTGCGCAGACCCTGAATTGGTTGGGATGAAGAAAGTTTAGTAAATCAAAATGAAAATTCGTATTTCTGGTCATACCAGCACGATGTTTGCGAGTACACACACCTGACTTTTCTGTAGAATACAACCCATAAGATCAGTGTGATCAATGTGTGTTGTACACTTACTTCGCAATAAACGTTTTGACTTTGTGTCCTTCTAGCTAAGGCGTCCCCCAGGGCGTCTGAATTGTAAATACTATAAATAGTATCGCCTTTCACTCATCCTCTCAATATGACCAATATCACAAACCTTCTAAGACTATACCTTTGCAATTTAGTCACTACATCTTCTTGTTCCCATTTTTCCTTGATCGTTCCAATATTTCTTTTATATGACTTGCAAAACTTATTCACTTTACAAGGCCAGTTAGAAATTATTTTCTTTCACAAAGTTTAGACGTAAGAAAGTAGAATTACACCTACAAAGTTTACGAGTGAAGGTTATATCACAAATCTGAACTGAAGCCGAAGTTTCCCTCTGACGCTAAATAAACGTGGACTTCGTTCGATTTTTCAAAAGTAACGGGACTTTTGGCATAGTTATAGATTGTACTTGCCCGCCCCTAGTCCATTTTTCATTTATTTCAGCCCGGATTCATGTTCTGTATAACGGTATTCGGTTTCGGACTGAACTTTGGCTATATTTTAAGCGAAGCAGTTTGGCAGAGTGCGCCGTTTTTAGCAGAAGATGGCCCAAGGGTGCGCTTAGTAATTTGCACGGAGTGAAATAAAAATCTAAGCAGCTCGAAAAATACTTCCGTATAAACCCCCAGGTGGCCTACCATGACGTCTTAAAACATTATTGTTTTACTCCTTTTGCAGTGTGGGAAAGCGATGGCGCTAGACATCCTGTATAGCTCCGTCTCTTTCCCACGCTGGAATAAGAGTAAAACAATACTGCTTTAAGACGTCATAGTAGGCCAGCAGGTCCCATCATAGAATACAATGTGATACCTGTACATGGTAAGGTCCAAAAGTTTCTGGCCTACACGTACTAGATCTTTATGCCACTAATTTACTAAAGTTTTCTCTAACCCACAGTAAAAAAGTAAAGTAACTAATTAATAGAGTCTCTCTTTATTTCAATCCATTTTTGTTTGGATTATCCTTAATTTTATAGGAAGCCGGAAACTTTTGGACTTTACTGAATATAACTAGTGTTTTTCTGTCAGTTAAAAACACACCATTTAGGCGCCATTCGAATGGGCACTAACTGTCGAAGTAGTAAAGTGCTAAGGCTAGTACAGCCCGTACAATACCGACCCATTTGCGCGGTTGACACAGTTTGCGCTGAAAACATCTCGGAGCTGATGCTCGGCAGTCGGTACTCTTACATGTGTTATGAAAAACTGGCAAGAGTAGTAACGGCACGTTACAAATATTCACGGGAAATAAATTAAAAAAAACCGTTGCGTTGTTGCTTGGCCGGTAATACATAAACTATACATAAGCTAAATATTATTTGTGTGTTTAGCTTAATCATATCTTTTAATTTTATGTGCAATAAGGAATAAGAATACCTAAGGAATAATAAAAAAAAACGTTCGTAGCATAATACGACTAAGTTCCTAAATATTTACTTAGGTACCTTGTACAATATGTTCCCATCGACAATTTTCACAAAAACGTTTATTATTGTGTTTGTTAGAATTCTTGGAAATCTCGGTGAACGGATTTGTACTTAAGTAGATTATATTTACCTGGAATTCGGTACAAAGAGAGCATGTATTCTAGACTAGCACACAACCACCCCTTCACCCGAGAAATAATACTTTTTGTAGCACGGGCAGAGATTTACAATATTGAATTATGTTTTAAGACTTTTTAATAAGTGCTCCATCACCAGGTCAATTTTATCAGAGGAGGTGAAATAAAGTACTACTCAAACTGAGACGGACCCCGCGCGTGGCGGTACTGTGCCCAACGATTGTTTTTATTATTGGGAAGCCACGCGACAATCCGCACGTTTTCAAACACCTTCACATCTACATGTTAGTTGACACAATCGGTGTGAACGAATTTCGTCTCTCGTCCCGAGTGGCATACCCCTCAGTTTGACCAGAGCTTTATTCCCACGGAGCTGAACCAGATCCCTTTTTCAAATCACTCCACAAACATGGGTTCCGCTATGACATAACATCACGCAGTTTATCCCCGGAGGGTTAGGCAGAGGAGTATCTAGTAGACGCACAATTAAGTACACTTACATTTCGTCAGTTATGTTTAAGTCCCATGTAAAAAAGGCGAGCCTATTGCCATCAACCAGGCACAGTTCCAGACTCCGTGGCTGCTATTGACAAAATTCCTGATGGAAAAACCCAATAACATTTTGCCCTACCCGGGAATCGAACCCAGCTCCTCTCGAGGTTCAGCAGTCGCGATAGAGATCGCTAGACCAACGATGCAGTCCGCTAATATGATATATCCTTAGTAAACTTGACTTGACTAAATCACGTTGACACTTCGGAAAAAGTAGATTTTCCTTGTTTCCGAACGCTTACAACCCTAATCTCTTCCAAGTTATAGTGAACAGGCTTCTTCTGGGCAAGCTCGTATAGACGTGCTAACAGCGTCAGTATGTGCTAACCCCTCTACAGTCCGGTTGAGTACGCCTGGGGGTAACTACTTAATGACGCTGTCTGTACCATCGTTGACTTTGTCTCTGTTAACTCTGACCTAGACTTAGAGTCAAGAGCAAAAGCCATCGCAAATAATAAAAAAAAAACTCAGATTAGTTTGTGATGTTTTAATAACAACTATTTAACATCAAGAGCTTATTTTATCTGTTAAGCTTGTTTTCTGACCGTACACAAAAGCTAGAGTAGGTATTAATGTTGCTTATTATAAAACGCTAATTTGCTTATCCACGGAGTGGAATCACATTAAGGCACTGCAAACACCAAAGGGAATAGTAATTCTTTTATATTCTCGTTAGCGTGTTCACGTTAATTCTTGTTTTTGATTGTTCTTTTGTGAGGACATAATGATATTATGTTATAATTAATGTCCCTCGTCGCTCCCCATACTGAGAAGGACAGAAATTTGAGACCGTATTTTTTTTTTGTGTTATCTGACAAGTACACACGGCGAGCATGCTACGTTATTTCCAGCATAACATGGCCTTGCTTTGTAAATATTCCCAATGCAATGAGCGATCCGATTATACTGGTTTAATGGCTTGACTTGCTGCACCCGGCTGCATGCGTTGTAATGCACTTTTTGCTACCTACCTACCTACTTATCTACCTACCTACCTACCCTACCCTACATTTCTCACCTTTTAAACCTTCCCTGGACTACGACCAACATTTCAAAACCAAAATCAGCTAAATCGGGCCAGCCGTTCTCGTGTTTTAGCGAGACAAACGAACAGCAATTGATTTTTACATATAGAAGATTGGTCGTCGTACGTTCCTAAACCTTCTCATTTCTGATATAAAATCTTTTCCCCAACAGCTCGAAACGCTCCATTGGCTCAACCCAGAGCATACAAGATCGGTGCACTGCGGCAATTCATGGAAGACAAGATTTTGCACCGAAAACTGGGTTTGTAGACCCTCGGGAACACCAACCTCACTTGAGTGCATTGTCGGTGCCTTAGTAGAAGTAGCCGGAAAGAGAAACCAAACCCATTGTGAGTATGGTGTTCCCGAATCGTAATATAATAATTAATGTAATTTTTATGCCTTTTGCGCTTGTTAGTCACTCTTCTACGATCTTGATTGATTGTAACCTATTTATTTATTACATTTACTAAAATATAACTCATATCATTACCCACACGACACTAAAAATAACACAGTTCATATTAACAGGGACTACCCAAGGGAGCAAATAGGGGTTGCAAATTTAGACTACAACCCTAAACCACACCACTAGAAACGAGATTATTACCATGTTTGCTATTTATTTTGACTAAGAATAGAGTAGGTATTCAAAAAATATAACCTTTTAACAGCTCTCGATTAAGGTTGTGTTTGTAGTTGCATAGGTACGGTCAGCAACGAAAGTCGCTATACATATCCAGAGTTATAAGACGTCTTAGTTTTAGAACGATCCATATGAACGGACTGGAGTAAAAGACATAACAATATTTTATCAATAGTTACACAAATTCGCAAATTTAATCATGACACACACTAGACAGACTTACTCATCAGACTTACTTACTTAACTTTATTCATCAGATCACACTGGTCGGCTCAAAACTTGGTGTAATATTGATAACTGTTAACCGACTTCTGATGGCGACTGTACAAGTATAAGCTGGCATTGCATTAACATATTAAACACGGGCCAATGATACTCGATATCCAGCTTACCACAACTGACTAACGTAATTCTAATCGTGTATAAGTTCCACTTTACAAACAGCTAACAGTTATTTCATCCAAGGGACTAAATATATCCGCGTTAAATCGCATTAATACGCAAATGGAATCGAGTCCGCTTGGGATAATGTTGGCGACATCGGGCCAATCCGATTGGTTAGCGAACCGACCATCCAGCTAAACGAATTTGGTTCTAATTAGCATTCTGCCAATGTCGTCAGAAATGTTTGAAAAAATCCAACCGGTATCGAACTCTATTTGAATCCGAAATCCTTGATTGCATAAAAAGGAAAAAATCTTTGAAAATCAGTCCGCCGTTGAATTTGAACTGATTCGCCATTGTTATTTATTTATTTCATTTATTTATTTATTTATGTACACACAAAACACTTAAAAGAACAATACATTAAGATACAAGAGCACAAAGGTACTGCTTATTTCAAAAGAAATTTCTTCCAGCAGACCTGCGAATGGAAAGTTGGATTAGAAATGTAAAAATTGAATTGCTGTTTGTTGAATTGTTGAATTGAATTGTTATTTTGAATTGTTGTTTGATTTTTGGACAAGAAAGGCGAGTACAAAGGCATATACATAATTGAAAATTCGATTCAGTTATTGCCAAACTCGGATAACAAAAACTGTTTGTTGGGTTAGCTGCTACGGCGTAGCAAGCGACATGATTTGCTACGATTACTACGCTGACGATGTAGATGATCACATTCTCTTATTCTCTATTCTATTCACTTATTCAGACATCGAATAATTATTAATTAGATGAATGGTGATTAGATGAAGTATATTTAAAGAGGAGAACGTGACCGTGGATGGGTGACCAGCCATTACATACCGAGTTTCCTCAGATTCCTCCGCTCGTTTATGTAGTCAGTCAGTGGAGGCATTGACATGAAATTATGATAACCTGTCTTACCAAAGAGTATCGTATTACCCAGTACAAACTGGGTTGTGGAAGTCAGATAGGCATTCACTCTCATGTAAAATACTGGTTTTCAGTAGGATCTGGTAAGACTGGAATCCGACTCCAACGGGGAAAAGGCAGGCAGATGATGACGGCATGACGTAGTATAATTTTTGAAAACATGGTCTTAACCTTATTTTGTTTTAGTTTCAGTGCCGATTATCTCCCTCTGTAGGTCCGGCGGTCTCTGCATCAGCAGCGGTGGCTGTCCGATGAGCCGGGTGTTGGGTGACGACATGAACTGTATGATGGAGCACAATAACTACGTGTGCTGTAAGGTGGACCGGAAAAAAATGCCAATCGATGTGTTTGGCGATTATTCATAATCTAATTGTATCATATGTCTTTTTTACTTATTTTTTGTAATATCTGTCAATAAATAAATGTAATAATTCTCTTCGACAAGTTTTTGATGCCGTATCTCTTTCACGTCAAGCGAGATCAATGTCTATTGAATATAATATGAGGGATTCAGGTGCCTCCTACAAAACGTGGCTTAGAGCGCTTCCATAGTTCGTGTCTATCAGACCGTATGAATAAGACAATATGCGCGGCTCCGTTTAAGTGGAAATCGAGGTAGCTGCTCCTCCGGGACTGCTTCGGAGATATCTACTGAATATGTTTTTGTATAGGTACTACGGCAACCTTCAGCATGCTCTGGTTTTGTTATACATAACTAAATTGAAATTCTTATCTTCAGATCGAAACAAGATTTCTGAGATAGCAAAACACACGTTGAACAATACTGAAATTTTCATGAAACTGTTCTCCCTTGTAAAATACATCTTAGTTTGTAAGTCTTACACAAACTTGTTCCGTGGCGGAACGTCGGTAAATGTTTAACTCGATGCTTAACGACATAATCTGACGTCGCACTGTTATCCAAACCTAACTAATGAAGTTTAGTTAGGCTGGCTCGTGCGATCCAATCTCCCGCCCGGCCTAATGCTGTACCATAAATAATTGTACATACTGGATGTGTTCAGGATGGGAAACGCAAAAACGCCCAAGCCGAAAAGGTACGTACGAGTTATTTTCAAAACGGTATTTGGAAGTTATTTGTTTAAATGTTTTCCGACTGGGTTTTGTTTTCTGGGTTGATATTAGTTTTACCATTCTCTTACTTCTCACATTATAGTCGTCAATAGTTACAATTTATCGTCTGCCTGTTGAGACATGGTTGGATATAAGGGCACGCGTCCCTGGAGACACGTAGAACAAAGTACAATCAGCTTCGATTGTTTGTGTGTTTTGTAAAGGCCCAATGAAACAAAATCAAGAAACTACAGTTAGGTAATTTTATTTAGGTTGTATCAGTTACAAATTTTGTTCACGTATAATAAAAAACCGATTGGATCCCGATTGGTCCCTTCACCAAACGCTTTCACGGATGAAATTGAATTCTCGCCGCTACTTCAAAACTTTTTACGGTTTAAATTCATTTTATAAAGTTATAATACAAAAGTCAGTATGCTCGAGAAAGATGAAAAATTGTATTGTGTCTCCAGCTGGGGCGGTGTCGTTTCTAGTTAGGATGAGTGTTGGGTTTAATTCAGCTCGCTCGGATATTGCAATTTCCATCCAGCTCACGCGCTCTGCGTCTCCCTTCCATTTCGTTTCATATTGCGCTGCAGTAACAACATTTGACGTTTATGAATCAAATTTCGCAGGTACCACAATCTGATTATCAAACTAGTGCTTTGTAGATTTACAGCAGAACGCGGTGGAATTAGGTACAATCTGACGTCACTACTCGCTGTTTCCGAAAAATTATTAATGGGAATTCACATACATACTCAGAAGATGGAAACTGTTTGGTCCACTAGTTCAAACAACACCAGTATTTGTTTAGGTCCTGTACAACATAGGTTTTCATACAATAGGTATGGACGTTCCGTTCCGTCCACAAAAGATTTTCCTCAACAACAGGCTACCGCCGACCCTTTTAATGAAAAAAAATTAGACGCTTTGTAATATTTTTAATTTTATTCACAATCCGTGTATTGTTCTGTGAGGCGAGGGTCGGCCGGAGGGCACACCGCTGTTATAATATTCAGCCTCCATACCACAATGTTTTATTTAGCCATCTCGGCGGCTTCAATATTCATCACTGTACTCCGAGCCCTCTTAGCTCCTGAATAAAATACTCTAGGCATCTCCACGTCTACATTTAGGCTTTTGGTTAATTTTTAATATGGAGGGCAATGGTTATAAACGTACCGGAGTATAATAACTCCTCTTTTTATAAAAAAAACGCCTGATCAAATAAATAAGATAGAAATAGGGTACTCTAGACTGCTAAATAGAATTTTAAGAAAACACCGTCTTTAAAAAAGATTCACAACCAGCTCTGAAAAATTGCGTTAACCCGGAAAGTAGCGCGACATTTTAAAAGATAAAAATATTTAAGCAAATAGCGCCCATTAAGAGACAGTAAGCACAAAACTTATGAGAACAAGATTCAGTCGGCGAGCAAAATGGATATTTGTTGAGTCCGAAAGCCGTTGAACGTTCGCCGAGGAGCCGTGGAGCCGAGGACGACTGAGCGCGGGACGTGACTGTACTTTTTAAGTTATGCCTCTTTTACATCTCCATCCTTTAATATTAAATGTATTTGAGTAAAACGGCTTATTTCTTTAATTTTCTTTTAAACTTCTCTCTTCAAACTTGATAGGCACGCAGTGAAATAAATTCAATTAGGATGATGAACCTTTTTAAAAGCATTTAACTTGTTTTGTAATTCCTTCAGTCTAATTATTGGATGCTATACTTTTGCTGCGCAATCGGCGCTGTGGTCGGATGCGGATGTGGATGCGACCTAGTCACAAATATCTAGAGGTTTTATTTTGGGTATGAAGAGTTGAAATTACAGAGTGAGATAAAGTTCAAGAAGATATTTCCGTAATAACACAGCTTCCGTAAAGCTCCGTGACCTGTTACATTTATTTCATATTCCGCACGGCTCCCTCCTGATTACATTACGTTCGCGGTAAATCACTTGAGGTAATGTCTGCAGCTGACGTAGGTTACCTCGCAAAATGTTGGGAACGAGCCCCAACTTGTTCCCACAATTCCTTCAGGACTCCGCTAAACGCTATTGGTATCAAAGTGTCAGTTCAACCGAGCAACCGCAAGCCCCTTAGCGTCGGAGAAGTTAGTGTCGGCCCGACTTGTATTCTACCCCTGTCTACGTGGCTAGTTGATTACTATTCCACTTCGATGCCGGCTGCACGTTCTATCTCTTAATTTGATAAGATACTTCGCAGTGAGCGCACAATGTACAGCGTTTAACGATTTCGGTTGTTTGAGTCGGCGCGGCCGTGTGCTGAGGGCTTTACCGCAAACACTGGCTGACGTAGCGAAGATGTGGCTACACGAATTGACACCAACCCGTCGTTAACAAGATGGGATGAACTTCATAGTTATTAATATAAGATTTATGCCTGAAGTTTGCAACCACAAGTCGCTTTGAAGGATAGAGAGGTGTGAGGGTTTCTAGCGTAGGTCCTCATCGCAATGAACACATGAACACGTAAAAATACCAACAAACAGACTAATTAAATGGATTTACTTTACTTATTAACTAATTCGCCCCTACTACATGGGATTTAAAAGTAACGGGCGAAATGTGGCCTACCAACTATTAGGTACGCCTCTGCCTAATCCTCCTGAGGTTACAGGAGTGTTATGTGTATGAAAAATAATACAACTGCGTCCGAATATACACTTTATGTAATACTTTTTAAAATATATTATGCTTATTCTCAAATAAAGCTTTAATATAAACGAGTTTGAAGTTGAACTCGTATAGTATCGTTTGTAATAGCTCTGTGAGTTCTGTGATTAAACATACTATCGTACTTTGACCATGCCAACCCAGCGTCCACATAAAAAAACAGCGATATGAGCCTACAACAATACACAATACATACACCCGTCGGGCTTAGGCATCCAACACAAAGAAAAAAAGTGGTCAAAGGTGAAAAGAATTTGGAATAAGCGGCACCTATAGGTACAGATCAAAGAGCATGATCACAAAGAGATCGAAGGACACGCGGCTTTGCTCGGAGGCTTTCAATCGAAAACTTCTGAAGAACGTAGAATTGCCCTGATCGACGCTTCTCGGATACCAATCACGGATCGGTCCCGATTCCGTCGCAGATAATATTGGTTAAATCGCTCTCTTTGACTCAAAGGACGTTTGATGTGAGAACACTAATTAGTTACATCTATTTTATAGGTTTTTTTTTGCTATGGAAACCCGGTACTTGTTTAATTTCGTCGAATACAGAAGTTAAATAACAACCGTTAGTAATTATTACAAACATCAAATGGAAATTACGACACAATTTCAGCCCGTGAACGTACATTGATGAACACATTCGGTTGACAAATGGATTGGTGGTCGCTGTTTGTTTGTTTTTATTTAACGCGTGAATACATCGCTCATGAAATGATTTTCCCTTTTCAACTGTTCCTAGCTTAGAAGTAAAGTACTTTGGTCAACATTTAATTACCAACTGTTTCTGCAAACAATGTCATCAGTGGGTGACACAGCAGCTTTTGTTAGGTCGTCACGTTGGTAGAAAGTTTGGCAGCGGTCGACGGCGACGGTCGAACGACGGGGCCACATCAATCAAATTTTGACATTCGATTTTTTCCGTCCGCCCCTGCCTCCGGGATGATGTAGGGATAACTTTTTGAAGTATTGTCACTTTTATTATACGAACGCCGAGCTTATGTTCTGACAGGACTCAGGGCAAAATTGTGGCAAAGTAATGTAACTTTCAGAAGAAGAATTCAATAGATTTTGTTGTTATAGCAATATCTTGTTTATTCGTGTTCAATTAAGTTGGGAAATTCGCTGTTATTTTCCGTGCCTTTATCTCTTAGAAAAACTAGTAAGCAATTCGAGTATCATTATAACATGTTCAAGTGTACATTTGGTTTCACATTCTAAGTAGGTATTCACACACCGAACTGCTGAAAACTTACTGAAAAAAAAATATGCCCGAATCCTCGCTATTACAAGATCAAGGGTTTCATTATCAGTAATGCGAGCATACCTAATTCAGTATTAAATAAAATGATAGCCGAGGTAATCAACAAACGGGCGGGCCTGTAATCCGGGCCGTCCTGGGCACGCCCGTAAATCACGGGCGCGCGACGCAATTTATCGCTTTGGCCCCACATTCGTACACGCACACGAATCACTTTTTATTGCGTCATAGATACCAGTATTCACGCATCTATATATATAAAAATGAAACCCGTTTTCCTTGGTCACGGCATCACGCGTGAATGGCTGGACCGATTTCACTAATTCTTTTTTTGTTGTATTTGTTATTATTAGGAGAAGGTTCTTACGGAAAAAAATATTAAGAAAATCTTTCAGAAATATTGAAAAATATACATTTCATTTTGCATATTTAAAAAAACGCGCGTAACGAATGTCAATGTCATTCACAGCCATAGACTATATTGAAAGAGCATTGTTTGTTCGGAAACGTGGTTACTTAATTAAATCTACTATATAAAAATAAGTCGGGTTTTCCTTCCTGACGCTATAACTCCAGAATGCACGAACCGATTTCCACGGTTTTGCATTCGTTGGAAAGGTCTCGGGGTCCGTGAGGTTTATAGCATAGCAAATTAAAAGGTAGGGTAGGGTAGGTACGTAGGTAGGGTAGGTAGGTAGGTAGGGTAGGTAGGTAGGTAGGGTAGGTAGGTAGGTAGGTAGGGTAGGTAGGGTAGGGTAGGTAGGTAGGGTAGGTAGGGTATGTAGGTAGGTAGGTAGGATATGGTAGGTAGGTAGGGTAGGGTAGGTAGGTAGGTAGGTAGGTAGGTAGGTAGGTAGGTAGGTAGGTAGGTAGGTAGGTAGGTAGGTAGGTAGGTAGGGTAGGGTAGGGTAGGGTAGGCAGGTAGGGTAGGGTAGGTAGGTAGGTAGGTAGGGTATGGTAGTTAGGTAGGTAGGTAGGTAGGTAGGTAGGGTAGAGTAGGGTAGGGTATGGTAGGTAGGTAGATATGGTTGGTAAAAAGTGCATTGCAACGCATGCCGGGGACAGCTAGTAGTGAATATAATTTACTATCCCTGGAACAAGACATTCCGCGAAACCAATATAATATTAGTTCTCGTTCCAGATTTTCTGGAAGATTAATTTTCGGAAGGTTGACATTGAATAATTAAGACAAGAATACATTTCTGATTATGCCGGAATCCAACATAAAATACATAAATTATAAACTTAAAAAAATACAACTTAATAAATTTCATCCGTTTTGGTGTTGAGAAAAAAAAAGATTAAAAGAAAAAATATAATAGCATTTCGTAATGTATATTTTTTTATGACAAACGACCTGTTATCTAAGGATAAAAGCGTTGTAAATATTTGGAAATGGAACGACATTCTTTAATCTCTGGCATTTTTGGGAAATAAATAATTGCCTACAGGTAATTGTACACCTGTACTGAAAAAGTACTTTGTTAAGAAAAAAATACATTAAAAAAGTCTTTGTACAAACAAGATAAGCTTCTTATAGTAACCATAGAAATAACCAGCATTCACCGAATAAAATTAAACTCTGCTGTTAAGGGATTAAAAGCTGAATTCGTTTTCAATAAAAAATAAGTAACACTCTTGTGCTACTATCGCTTTAGGTTTTATTTTAATAGCGGTGGACCTGAAAAAGGATTTATTCATGCATATCTCGAAAAATCATTAAGGTGAGCCACCTTAATGATTTTTTTTTTACACTCTCGCCGATACATTCCGAGGCAGGGCGAATGCGAGACCTTACATCTAAGCCCCGAAATTATTCGATTGGCTCGAACCTCTCGTACTCGTCCTGTCTCGCAGTGTCTCGACGAGAGTGTACATCCACCTTTACATTATACTGATAGTAATAATTTGCGGTCCAATAAAATATCGGAAGTCACCATCTTACAGGACAGGTACTGATCCCGTATTTTATATTTGTGCGATGGACCGCAAGCCATATCCCCGAGGTCCGCAGTAAGCATAAACAAACATTCAAACCTGGATTTACGAGCACAGACACCTCAGGGAGTTGTCCTGGCGTCAGCATCCGGCTTTCCAACTACGGAACTGCTCAACATTTACACAAACTGGATGACGTTTCACCGTCCGAACCGGAACAGAATGAAAAATAAACCTATCAAAAAGTTTGACGATGAATAAAGGGGAGAGCGGGCCACTCTGAACAAATTTCTCGCGTTCCGTCAGCTATATTTTTTAAGGGAAAAGTTAACGCGGCGGCCATTTTTCTCCATAATTCCGAGGGAACTACAATACCTACGTTTGTTGCTAGAAACTTTTGAAATTGTAATTAGCGCACTCTCGTTACTGAGTTTTCTCTATTGTGTGTATTGTACTAGGTTGAAGAGGAAATACGAGAACAAAAAACGCTTGTTTCAAGGGAGAAATGTCCATTTTACAATAGATTTGTTTCTTCTGGAGAGCTCTACTGTTAAATAAAACAATGAGTATAATGGGCTGTGGCAAGCTTATTTATTTCGAATGTTTTAATATTATTTCACAATTTACTTACCGCCGAAGAAATATATCCGCGTTAAAGTTGGTACTTAACTTGAGATCATTTATGTGCGAGAATATTGTCGCCCCTTGATATAAAATCGAAGATACTTGGTGTCCGTAATAATTCTTTTACTACGATTTTATGGGTTGGTTAGGTAATAATTTATGCCTCGGTCCCTTCTGTGGTCGCAGATCAGCGTGGGAGAGGAAGATAAACATACAGGGTGACACCTGCGCGACACCTGCGTACTTATGTAGGAAATGGGTAGACGTACGCAGTGATTTATTTGCGCATTAACTTGTAAACGGTTTTTAACCACAACTAACATTTCCACCACTTTTTACTAAATCAAAATATAATGCGCTAACCTACATTCATTTAAAAAGTAGTTCACTTTAGCAGTAAACATGTTATCAAATTGCAGGCAAAATTAAACTCATCAGGCACCACGGGGGTAAACACGCGAGCGGGTATAGTCAGTAAGTGAAACTCGGCCAGCATCTACACAAGTAACAGGTAACTTTATATGGAAACTTCTTGTTGGTAGCGTGTTGTTCTAGTTTTTGTGCTAACGATACATATATGTGTGTTGACACTGCATTATAAATGTGGAAACGCTAAGTTCCCTGTACAACTTTGAAAATAGAATTCAATTCGTGTATGCTGTAATTTATTTTCAGTGCAGGCAACACGGAACGTAGTTATTTGAGACAGAGAATTGTGAGAATTAGTAATAAATAATGTGAATTCGGAAATGTTTACGAATAATTTTACTAAATCAAATTGTAGTTTTCGATTGCCACGCGTAATGTTAAATAAAAACACGAAAAAGAATAACTACTACGAACGATAGGTACATTTCACATTATTAAAAACTCTTATGAATTTCGTGCTCAATTCTAACCAACTTGCTCTTTTTGCAGTGACCGGCTTACACGTCACATCTAAAAAGCTAAAAAGGCATGTATTCGAACAACGCGGGTTTGATCAAGCCCAGGCGAGTCGGCTTCATCCGGAATTTCGTAATTGCCCACACAGGCGGAACAAAAAATTGGACCAGCACAAATGCACGGAACGGGTTCAACGAAAAATATTATAGTCTACATCATCCTACACGACCCTCGTTACGAAAATATATACTTTTCTTCCTTTCTCTATATTAAGAATATTAAAATGAGGAAACGAGACGAGCACGGGGGCGTGTGTAGCTTGCGAATATTCATGAGGTGAATATAACGGTGAAAGTTTCCACAGTGGAAATATTTAGAAATCTTTGATTAGCTGCCTCTTGAACACAATATAATATAAAATAATGCCTGTAAACCCCGTAGGATTAGGCAGAAGTATACCTACCCATACAACACCCACATTTCGCCAGTTATGTTAAAGGCCTATGAAATAGGGGGCGAGCCTACTGCTTTCAACCAGGCACAAACCTGACTCCGTCGCTGCTACTCAAAAATTTCGGTGATCTCCAATTATATGTATCGAAATGCCTATTGTTATTGAAATAAACGTTTTTTTTTTTTTAAAATCGCTTTAGTCATTTCGAAAAATAAGGACTTGAATGTTTGTATGAAATGTCGTAAGGCGTAAACGCTCTAAAACATTTAACGTAAAAATATTTTTGTGGTTCACGTTCTGTTTAATTGTTGAACAAACTCTTTCTACCAACTTTTATTTTACAGAATAATAAACTTTACAAGCAAATTGTAACGTTGTAAGGGGAAAACTCTGAAGTGTTCCGTGGAAGTGCAAGGAATAACAAAGACTTGCAAATGGTTGCAATAACAGTAGCGCTACGTAAAGAAATCGCGTCTCTTTTGTTTACTGCCCACTCTTCAATTTAATTAGAATTTAGAAACTACAAGAGTTAATTGAACCTTAATTAATGACCATTATGACTGGTTAACAAGAATCTAGGTTAAAAAAACCTTTTCTACGACATAATTTAAATTATATAATAAATTAAATAGAGAGGAAGCAAGATATGGAGACTACATCTTTTCAAAGTTGGGATTACTCTTTCAACAGGATGGGATAAAAAAAAAGGTTTATTGCAGAAACGTCAACAACGTTTATAATAAATCTACCATAGGCTATTTTTTTTTTTAGAATGTTTCCCCACGCTAGGTGCGTTTACAAACATTTAAACTAACATACACAAATAGAGTCCTCCTTTTAAGTAAAATATATACCTGTGCTAGAAGGCCCCGTACAAGCTTTCCTAATAGTGTAAGTATAAATATTTAGTAAATTGAAAAGTGATTGGGTATCTTGGCCAATGTGTCAAGAGGGATAATAACTCTATCAGAGTGCCAATATTACTTAGTTAGAGCGGATTTCACAACAATGAAACTAAACGCGATCAGCATACCACAATCGCATCTAGAGCTGTCAATGTCATAATTGCTATAGAATATTGACACTAACCGTTCTTTAACGTAGTTAAAATGTCCTGATCATTTAATTGGTGGAATCTGTTGTTTTGTTTTGTTTACATAATTATCAATTCGGAACTATCACTTGCACAGATTTGCTGTAATAAAAAAAAAATTAAAATTCATATCGCATGCCATCAGTTTGTCCTTATTATTTTTGTCACGAAAACCGGTTTAATATCATTGTTTTGTAATGTTTCTCGCCTTTGTTATTCTTATACGTACGTAAACAATATTGCCCTAGATTATATGCCGCACATAGCAATAATTTGTCTACAGATCTTGTTATTTAAAACTCACTCATTAGCTGTTATTAGTACTCATAACCATGTACTCGAATGTAACTCAACTTTATACCGCTACCCACTACAGACGGACTCAGTGTTTTTAAGAATTGTTATTTTTTGTTGTGTACTCCTTTTTTACCTAATCACACGCAATGATTAGTAACAATGATTTATCATTCTTTTATCAGAACTGTAGAGGGATCCGCACTAAATTGCACACGCTTTACACCAACATTCTTTCCTTGTCGTTTGACGTGATCATACTAACTGAGACATGGCTAACACCTAATATAATAGACAAAGAATTCATTGATGACCGCTACTTAGTTTTTAGAGACGATCGTGACCGAGTTGCTACAAACAAGCGCGAGGGAGGGGGGGTTCTGATAGCCGTGCTGCGCGAGCTTCGGCCTTTAAGGATACTAACGTGTCCCTCTACCATTGGCATCGAGCACGTTGTGGTCAAAGTGCCGGCGTCGCGCTACAACACTTACCACGTGATTAGCGCTGCCTATATACCACCACGCACACAGGATGATGTTTACTTGTCACATCTGTCCACATTAGAAAATATACTTACGGCTCCCTGTACTGAATCATTTTATATAGCCGGTGACTACAATCTTCCCGAAATTGATTGGTCAGCCAGTACTAGTCACGTGAGTACTCAGTCACAGAATAATGTAGGTCGATCTTTATTGGATTTAATGGCTATTACGAACGCTTCTCAATACAACACGTTTACAAATAACTTGGGTCGTGTTTTAGACTTATTCATCAGCAATACTGACTGTCAGATACAATCCGACATTTTACTGCTGCCGCCTGACAATCACCACCCTCCATTTTCTGTTTTAACCTCCCTAGAGACACCTTTCACGCCCATGAAGCGTCATTCAAAAATAAAATACAATTTCTTCAAAGCTAATTACCAAGAAATTAATGTAGAACTAAATAAGTTGAACTGGGACGAACTATTGCTTAACCTCTCCAGTGAACAGGCCGTAGATGCTTTTTATGATTATATATATGGAATCATCAGACTGCATGTTCCACTATCACGTCAAAAATCAACTACCTTTCCCGTTTGGTTTAGCGCTTCCCTAATCAAAATTTTCAGAAGTAAAGAACGCGCGTGGATAAGATGGAAAAAATTGCGTAACTTATCTGATTATGAAAAGTTCTCTATTCAGCGTAAACGTTTCAAACTACTTTGTGCACAGTGTTACAATAATTACATGCAAACTGTTGAGGAAAGCATACCTAGTAATGTCAAGCACTTCTGGGCGTACATCTCTAACCGGAAGAAAGGTTCTGGAATCCCAGCCAACATGCAGTACAAAAATGACTCATCTAACTGCCCTGCTGAAATATTATGTTCATTATTTTCTGCCTTCTTCAACTCTGTATACGAGCCCTCAAATTTTGACCCTAACACCTGGACACCCCCAGATGCCCTTCATGAGAACTCTGTATGCATTCCGGACATTTACCTCGAAATTGGTGTCATACTTAAGGCGCTTACCACATTAGACATAACCAAGGGAGCTGGTCCGGATGGCCTGCCCCCTTCTTTCTTTAAGAATACTGCACAAACCATCTGCGTCCCGTTGCACATAATATTTAATAAATGTCTCAGGGAAGGGACTTTCCCTGGTGTTTGGAAGAGGGCTCTCATCACGCCCATTCACAAAAGCGGTGACAAAGGTAACGTCGAGAACTATCGGCCCATATCTATCTTGTCCACCTTGTCTAAGCTTTTTGAGGGTTTAGTGCACAGCCACTTATTTCCGCAGTTAAATCACCTTATTATACCCGAGCAACACGGCTTCGTTAAATCCAAATCCACTACCACAAACTTAATCGTTTTCACACAATTTTTGTTTGAAAGGATGGACTTGCGCACGCAGGTTGATGCTGTATACACTGATTTTCAGAAAGCTTTTGACAAGGTGGACCATAAATTGCTTCTCGATAAAATCGCTTTCAACGGCATAAGAGGCAATTTACTCCGATGGTTTACTTCATATATATGTCACAGGACACAAAAGGTTGTTATCAATGGATTCGAGTCTGATTATGTAGTCGTTGAATCAGGTGTGCCCCAAGGATCTGTGTTAGGCCCATTGCTCTTTATCCTGTTTATAAATGACATAAAATCTTGCATAGTCAACTCGGAATTCCTAATGTACGCCGATGACATTAAAATCTATAAGGCTTGTGCGAACTCCCAGGATTGTTTGCTACTACAAGAGGACTTATGCAGACTCTCACAATACTGTCTGGTCAATAAACTTCATCTTAGTCTTCCAAAATGTCACTTCATTTCTTTCACAAAGAACAAAAATACTATTAACTTCCCATACACCTTGAACGACAGACAATTGATAAAAACTGAGTGCACACGTGATCTTGGTGTACTACTTGATTGCAAATTACATTTAGACACCCATATCGACAAAATAATTAATAAAGCCTTTCAGATGTATGGTTTTGTCATGCGGTCTTGTAAAGACTTCAAAAAACCTTCTACTTTTCTCTTCTTATATAAAACACTTGTCCGTTCACAGTTGGAATACGCGGTACCCATCTGGTGCCCGTATTATGATAAATATAAGCAAGCAATAGAAATGGTTCAGAAAAAATTTCTTCGTGCCATGCACTACAGGTGCTTCCGTACAAGGATTCCCTATACAGATTTGTTAAAGCATTATGAAGTATTGAGCTTGGATTCCAGACGTTCATTGATCATGGTTGTGATGCTGTACGGCATATGCAATAACAAATTTAATTGTACTGAGCTGTCGAATAGATTGTGTTACGTAGTACCAAGAACTGTTGTTCGGCGGGAGGTGCGCGCACCTAGACTATTCTACACTGCGCGATGTAGAACGAAGGCTGGGGTGCGAGCTCCTCTCCGCCGACTTCTAGAAACATATAACTCACAGTTTATTGATTTTGATATTTTCGCGCTGTCGCAATTTAAATTAAAAAGAATGGTCTCAGAATTTCTTGCAAGTCAGCCATAAGACGGATGCCCTTGTCATCCGCTTCCTACGCTTCGTGTATAGTGTTTTTCTTCATTTTTTTTTTTCTTTTCTCTTCATTTAACATGCGTTCGTTTTCATACTCCGATGTCATTTCGTGGACAATAGTGTGGGTTATACGTTTTTTCGACTAAAATATCACTACTTTTTGTAAATGTTATAATGTATAACCGTTTTTTGTCCCAAATAAATAAAATAAAAAATAAAATAAAATCTGTTATTACTTTGCTGCGTAAGCAAAAACTAAGTCTGCCTCTGCTTAGCCTTTTCCCAAACTATCTTGGGGTCGGCTTCCAGTCTAACCGGATGCAGCTGAGTACCAGTATTTTACTTGAAGCGACTGCCTATCTGACTCCGATACCCCTTGGTAAAACTGGATGTCAGACTTTTAGCTTCTGACTACTCGTAACGACTGTCAAAGATCTACAAATGACAGCCGGGACCAACGGCTTAACGTGCTTTCCGAGACACGGAGGAAACTCGATATGTAATTATGGTCACCCATCCACAGACCAACCTCGGCAAGCACGGCTTAACCTTAAAGATCGACCTGGGCGGCTGTTATTATTTAGCCACAACCTCCTCAAGCAAAAACTAAGTATTGTATGAATAAGCCAAAACATAAATAAGCGCATACCTAGAGGTATTTGTTTATAGGTTTGTATGTAGGGGGTAATCTTCGAAACTGCTGATCCGATTCTGAAAATGTTCACTAACGGGAAACTACATTATTCCCGAGTGTCATAGGCAACATTTAAAACGGTTTAATTTTCGAAGAAAACGAGAGGGAAGCCGCGAGCGAAACCTAGTCCTGAATTAAACACCTTCAATTGCCACTCGCGGCAAGCTGTAAATAATTCTGGCTTATAACTCCCATATCTGTAACAATGGACGGCTCCATCCGTTTGCGCTATGCCTGGTAAATAAGTAAATACACAAAACTGAACGTTTATATCTCTTTGATTAATTACTGCAGGAACTGGGGACGTAAAATGTGCAAATGAGGTGGAGTCAGGGCCAGGTGGCCTACGAGTACTATGACATCTTAAAACATTGTTTTACTCCTTTTCCAGAGTGGGAAAGAGATGGCGCTAGACATCCTTTATAGCTCCGTCTCTTTCCCACACTGGAATAAGAGTAAAACAATACCGCTTTAAGACGTCGTGGTAGGGCAGTTGTTCCTAAAAAAAATACATGTTATTATTTCAGTAGTAACCTGTAAAAGTCCGTTGCTGAGTTGCGAGGAATGAAGTATTATCTCTACTATTAGCAGGTTACTGACAGAAAATATACTATTATATGAGAGAAAATAATACTTGTTTAGATCACTCACAATCCTTAATTTTGTGTATTCTTAGAAGCATCAAAATTTATGTCATACACTGTTAAAACAAACATGATTAGGTAAGCTTGATCATAATTAGTTTATTTATAAAAAAAAAACTGTAATATTTTAAAATTAAATCTAGCATAATCTAAAAACATATTTTATTAATTTGCAGCAAGCAAAGGCTCTTTTTCCTCTTTTCACGTTGCCCCTGGACGGGATACAGGTCTTTTAGGCAGTAATTTTATTAGGCTAACATGAAAAATTCAAACCAACTTTTCCGAGTTAAAACACGCTAGCAATGTTTTCACTGGTACACTAATGAATAGCCTTTTTCTTTTACATTACCCACCCCTTTTTGTGAGAGTGGTGTAGGTATTAAAAAATTCGCTCTCAGAATTTTGTGAAAAATTGAGAATGGCCAACTGAACAATAGAAGCATGAATGAAAAACGACTCACTGAAAAATGAATTCCAGAAATATCGATTTGATAATTAGGCACATGCTGAATCTATAAGCGGATTATGAATTGAAAGTCATCCTAAAATACATAAGTAATAGCATCACAATGTGTTGAAATATGTACTAAGAATTTGTGATATAATCAGAAACTCTATGACCTTCGACAGTTCAAGTTTTGCCCATGTTTGCCAAAGATTACCATAAATAAAAAAGCAAATGTCCTACAAAACGTTTCCTTACCAAAAAGGGTTTCTGAAAAACATGCCTCTGCATTTCGTAAGAAAATAATAAGGGAAAATTCCGGTATACTCGTACAAACATATTTGACCATAAACTTTCATCGGATCGGCCAACATTGATAGAGCCCGGATATTGGGAACAAAATAAACTTTGCTCAGTATTTAGTCACATAGTTTCGTACATGTAGTCCGTATATCATGGTCGTTTCCTCGGTGATATAGTAATGGCAGAAAAACAAAAAGTATCCGCCATTTGTCATCGTTAGGAAGTTATCACCTACCGCCCGTTAGTGTACTTAGCTACACTGCTCTGATTAGAGGGATAAGTCTGCAAGACCATCATTTTTCAAACTGATGGATGACTTTTAATTTTTCAGTTTTTAACAGATATGATTGTTGTTTATCTGATCCATATCTAACCTAAACAATATTCACATTTAATTTTCTATTACTTTAGATTTTCGGTATCCATTGGATACAGTTATTAGAAGTTTTATCCTAATTTAGGTATCACAATCAAACATAAATTGCATAGAATTATAAGTCAATTAGAGCAAATTTCATGGATTATAGAACCACTATACTGTATTTTATTTAAATTTAAAGTCTCTTAAAAATCACCCTTTACCACTTGTATGCGTCGAACACGGCTTTCAATTTGATTTTGCAATAATATAGGCAAACATTAATTAATGCTTATTTAAATGGTTTCTCCATTATTTTAATCATGTTAATTACAGTTTTATGTTTACTTTTCATTTAAATATTGCTCCAACTTCATAAGTAACCGTATTAAATTAATGTCCCACCAATCCATTGTTTTGTAAGTATCACCAGAATTCGCATTTTCATAAATTTAATGTTAAATGTTGGAGTAGGCACGTTTTGGTATTAATACTCGTTTTAATATTTAAAAAGCCAATTACGAAATGGATTGGTTCCATTTTAAACATCTGGGTGCAACCGTTCTTTTATTTTTTTTATATAAAACTGCAAAAATAAGAGGAAGCGATCTGCAAACGATGAGTTTTTATTTAAAAAATGATAAAATTGGATGGGAAAATGAAAACTGTAAAGCGTATTCGTAATCAAATAACTATGTTCGATGATTATTTTATAAACAGAACCAAGGCTTAAAGCTTGTAGTCGGCGTGTGAATCGGTGAACATTCTTTACACAACCTCTGCCCCTGCGTGCCTCGGAGAGCACATAATTATGTAGGCATGCTTAGTATCGTATATAAAACAGCATAATCAGTCTGTAACGTACTGCTGGGACGCAGGCCACGTCGTGGCCCCGAGGTGGGTTCGTAAAAGAGTTTGGATTATATCATTACCGTAATAGAGTGCAGAGATGATGTCTCGAATCAAAATAACTGATGTGAGACACATCAGTCTGAACTAAATTTCGACTTTTACCGTAAATAATGATTTAGTATCTAATGGCAAAACACTCAAGACTTAGTCTGACGTAATTTAAAAGCACTTAACTGCACTTAATTGCCCCATAATATGCAAACTTTCTACAAGTTTGCATATTATGGGGCAATCAATATGGAAATAGCTCTGTCCGTCGGACCAATCGCAAGTTTTATTAGCTCAAACTTATTCGCTGGTCGAATTATTTCAGGCTTCAGCCGTCGTTTCAGCGTGTTAATGAAGTGTATTTTATACAATAAAGACTGCAAAAAGGCAAAATGTAAATCAGCAATATATTGATGGATGTTCGGCTAAATAAAGCCTCAAAGTGTATAGTTAGCGATGGTTCATACAGAAACAGATTTCTGAATTAAATCTTAAGCTTCGTCAGTTTGAATAAACAAGCGTAAGACACTTAAAAACTGCTTAAATAAATTTTTTTTTTTAACGTAGCTGTGTTTGGACAGCGTCGGGGTTCCCGGCAGCCCGCCCCTCGTGAAAAACACGGCATACTTAACTTGTTTCCTCTAAGTTGACATAAAGTTAAAGTTGTCCAGGATAGTAAAGAGTGTCCCCACCTAAGTTTGCCTTTCATTTCCAGATTAGCAAAGAATGTTTCTGCATCGTTTGCAAGGGCGGTTCCAGACTTCGTGTTTGGGGGTCACATAGTTGGATCGAGTCAGAAAAGGCTCCCTTATTGGATGACATTAAAGGAGTCGACTAACTACATTGTACTTTTCTAAAGTACTGCAATAGCGTTCCGGGCCCATCGGCAGACCGAAAATATTATTATAAGCGACTAGAATGCCATCGTGCGCCTTCGTGTGCATCGAGTAAGTTTCACGAATTTATATTACGAGTACTTTATAACTTTGTCTTGCTTGCATATTCCTGTTTTGTCGCTTTTACTTGCAAAATCGTGTATTCTGGTACACGAAGTTTTTTATAAATTATTCAATGAGAAAAATACAGAATTTTCAAATAAAACGCTGGCCTTTTTAATAGTGTGCGGCTTGTTGGGCTTCACGGAATGATTACAGAAAAGTGTAGCTCTCCAATTTTATTGCATTCACGGAAGAAAATTTTAATTTAAAACTCCGCGCTCTAGTAATTTACACAGTAAACAAGCAAGATAAACAAAATATTACTTTGAACGATAGTTTCACGTTTAACGGTTTTATTTTTACGAAAAAAAAACCTTTCTTAAATGGATCGCTTACATAAAATATTTATGACAGAACAATGAGAGCAATTTCGTTTTAAGTGGTTTCAGATAGACACATTCTCTTGAAATGAATGAGCCTTAAAGAAGAAAATCTAAAGGTGAACCGTTACGAGTGTGTAAGATAAATGATTATAGGCTTATACGAAACCGACGTAGCCCTAATAAGGTTTAATAAGGAACAATAGTCGGGGCTATACATCAAGCGGTGGAGAACGTAGGCGGAGACAGGGTAATGAGCAAACTTAGTGTGATTAGGAACATCATTGTACTGCTGCGCTTCGCAATTATTGTAACAGACTTACTGGAAACCTCTAACGATTTTGCGGCGCTCATTTAGTTTATCATTTTGCTTCTATTATCCTTTGTACCGTAGATAAGGACTGTCGCCTGTCGGATTAAATTGTGCGTGGTAATGTTTTAGTATTCTATTTAACGCTTTGTTGTTTTAAAGCATACCTATAAATATATTTTTTTATATTACGGTTTACTAAGTCATAGCTTTAATTGACACTAATCAATGTGAACTTCATAAGCGTTTACGCCTTACGACATTTCATACAAACTTTCAAGTCCTTCATCATTTCAGCCGAAAGACGTCCACTGCTGGACATAGGCCTCCCCCAAGAAGGGGGGGTATTGCCATAATCACCACGCTTGGCAGGCGGGTTGGCGATCTCAGTACGGTTGTTACAAAAGTACAGAGAACGCTGCTGCCCATTCTCTGCTAAGTCCCTTAGTCGCCTCTTACGACACCCACGGGAAGTCATGGGATGGTGCTATTCTTTACGTCCGACACCATACAGGACTACGTCCGACACCATACAGGACCAAGTCCTTATTTTCCGAAATTACTGAACCGAAACTTCATACTCATAAGCATAACTTTTTAGACCTTTGTATCCTTCAAAGGTCTAAAATGTTACCAAAAAAAATAATCGAAAAATAGTGTTAAAGCTAAATTAGATCGATTATAAATTATCTATAAAAACATAAATTATTATTTTTTAAAGACATTTCGATAATGTTTTTTAGTACCTTTTTAGACCTATGTATCCTCCTTTAAAATCGGTTCAGTCATTTAGGAAAATAAGGACTTGAAAGTTTGTATGAAATGCCGTAAGGTGTAAACGCTCTAAATCAGTTAATGATTGGGCACAGGCTTCCTCTCTGTGAATGCAATTAGTGTTTAATTAATTACTGTATAGATATTATCTAGTGTACATAATTATAGTGATTGAGTAGTGACATAAACTTAGGTGGCTATGAACAATTTAGGAACATAGGTGTTATCGAAGAGAAGTCAGAGAAGAGTCCAGATTCAAGATAAATGAGTCTTCTTGATGATCCACTCAAAGTTTACAACCCAAACAAAACAAAATCGTTGGGGTCAGCTTTTGGTCTAACAAGATGCAGCTGAATAATAGTATTTTACATGATTGCCTATCCGACCTCCACCGATCAGTAACTGAGTCACGTACACCCTTTAGTAAGACTGGTGGTCAGACTTTTGGGTTTCACATATTTGTTTGGGTTATTTGATGGTGGGTAACCTACGGTCAAATAACCCGAAGAGTTGTCTCCTGTGGTCTCTAGATACAGTGCGACCCCATCATCATTATCCTGTCTTTATCCCAATTTATTTGAGGTCGGCGCAGCATGTTTTCTTCTTCCATACTTCTCTATTACTTGTCATCTATTCAGATACCTCCTTTCTTGCCATACCATCCTTGATACAGTCCATCCATCGTTTCTTTGGTCTTCCTCTACTTTTATACTCATCCACATTCATAAACACTGATACAGAGCGACCTTAGCTTAATACAAATTAATCTAATCGAAGTACATTTTTGAATGAAAGCATAAAAGGTTAATTACAATAGCAGTAAATACTAATCCGTATACAATGTCAATTCAATATCGTTTCCACTCGAATTACACGATATTAGGCTCGCGTGGGCACCTCAATCAGCATCAGGTAATCCCATTCGGTGTATTTTGTTGTATATGCGATATGTAGCGGTTTTACCGTACTGATTAATTAAAATGGAACCCATTGGCTGGTTCGCACGGATATTATGCCGTGATAAAACTAGGTATAGCTGGGCTATTAAGGTTAATGTGGATTTAGGAGAATTACTTAATCATTTTGACGAGCGAAGGTTGTTTCATGGAAAAAATATCATCTCATATGCCGAATCTTTTCCCAACTCTAATGAGGTTGTAGTTCCAGTGTAAACGGATACAGCTGAATACATGTATTTCACATGGAGCGACTGCCTATCTGACGTCCACAACCCAGTTAGATATCCTTTGGTGTCTTATCCTCTGGTTATCAGGCTCTTGGGCCACTAACTACCTGTAACGACTGTCAAAGATTTACACATGACAGCCAACGGCTTAACGAAAAAAAAAAAGCCATGAAAAAAAATTGCTATGAAATATCGAATAATTATTTGGAGCAACAGGCTATCGACTAGTAGGCACTTATTGTCGAAGTATTTTTGGATAGACCGGTTAACCTATATTTTTTTATTTCTAATTGACTTTCTTTCCTTTCCTAATGATGTTAGGGTCGGCTTTCGGTCTAACTGAATACCGCTAATGCCAGTATTTTACATGGTTTTTTTTTTACTTCCTTACTTCAGACTACATACTCGGAAACCCTGACAATAACCCAAACGAACATGGTACTACTATCAGCAGCAGCTTAATTCCAATGCATTTTGTTATTATGTCCGATATGTAGCGATTTTACCGAACTGATTAATTAAAATGGAACCCATTGGCTGGTTCGCACGGATATTATGCCGTAATAAAACTAGGTGTAGCTGGGCTATTAAGGGTAATGTGGATTTAGGAGAATTACTTAATCATTTTGACGAGCGACGGTAGTCTAATGGAAAAAAATATCATGATAATCTTCCTGCTTTTGTCCCTTTCTACTTGGGGTCAGCGCAACACGTTTTCTTCTTCCATTGTCCCATATAACACGTTACGACATCATTTACTCCTTTCTCTTTCGTATCATTCCTCACACAATCCATTCATCGTTTCTTTGGCCTTCCTCTCCGTCTGCATCCATCAATATTCATATCCATCATTATTTTAGTCTGGTGTGTTTCATCTCTCCTCATAACATGTCCATTCCAAGAAAAACGACTATACACGACGATGGAAAAAATATGCATTATGGAATAATTCCTGGGAGCAACAGGCTATTGACTAGTGAGCAGTTTTTGTCGATGTTCGATAGTCCGGTGTACCTTTACCTACATTTTTATTTCTGATCGTCTTTCCTTTCCTATGTTAGGATCGGCTTTCGGACTAACTGAAAACAGATGAATACCAGTATGGTACATGTTTTTTTTGGCTACCGTGCTTCAGACTACTCGTACGGCTGCCAATAAAACCAAAATAACATGTGCTAAAAACTCTGTATTTTGAGTGAAGGTCTACGACCACAAGCTTACACCATTAAATAACCTCATGCTCAACAGTTACTCTTGCGAACCACAAGACCAACGAGGGAGTCCGGAATTTTATAAGGTTAATTACAATAGAAGAACCAGATCAATACTAATAATATATCATTTCCTCTGAAATTACACGATAAAAGGTACGCGTGGGTAATAATAAAGCAGCAGCTCAATCCCATTAGATGCGTTTTGTTATTATGTGTGAAATGAATCGCTTTTACGAAACGATAGATGGACTGTGTGAAGGCAGGTAGCAAGAAAGAAGGTATCTGATGAGATGACTAGTATTACAGAAGTATGGATGAAGAAAACATGCTGCTCCGACCCCAAATAAATTGGGATAAGGGCAGGAGAATGATGATGATGTATCGCTTTTTCCGTACCGATTCATTAACATGGACCCCAATGGGCTGGTTCGCACGGATATCATGCCGTAATAAAACTAGGTGTAGTTGGGCTATTAAGGGTAATGTGGATTTAGGAAAATTACTTAATCATGTCGACTAGCGAAGGTTGTAGGAAAAAATGATGCAATGTCGTAATAATTGTTTGAAGCAACAGGATTTCGACTAGTGGGCAGTTTTAGTCGATGTAGTTTTTCGATAGTCTGATGCACCTATATGTTTTATTTCTGAATTACTGACCCAGCAATTACTGTACATTTATGTGACATAAATACACAGACGGCAAGGTTTGCGCAGTGGCTGAGCGATTGACTGCTGCGCTGCTTGTCGCGGGTTCGATTCCCGCACGGAACAAATATTTGTATGGCTTACAGTAAGTTGTTCCAGGACTGGCCGTTTGTGTATGTGAGTTTAAATGTTTGTAAACGCACCCACGATACCGGAAAACAGATATAGAGGTTCCTACAACACGATGGAGGTTCCAAGTGCGAGGCAAATTAAAAAAAAATGTTCATCTAAGTAGCCTAGAGACAAAATACCACCCGAAAATATTATTGGTATTCAGAGAAAAATCACGTTATTTTGTGATATTCAAATAGTGTTATTTCCAGTACCAAGTCATGTTATTTCCGAAGGGTTGGTGACGCAATGGACGCTCCAGCGATGACCGCGTTCTGTCTGCTGACGAGCATCCTAGGGCCGGTGAACCGCGTCCTATCACACGCTCCGATAGTTTTCATGCCCGGCCTACACTTGTTACGCTGGAACCACCGTTTTCATAGACCTAGGTGGCCTGTCCGTACAATTAAATAGTCGTAGCGGCTAGCAAACATACCTTTACTGCGTAATGTGTGTGTCTGAAACTACGACTTTGGGTAAGCAAGCTAGTATCTGTGTTATTCGCTTATTTTGAGATATCATTGCCAGCAGCACATTTCAATTTTGTAGGTATTCACTCAGATTACATTAGCTTCTGAAAATTGGATCATTAGATTGTTCACACAACTGTCAACCATGTGGTTAATCTTCGCACGCACGCACGCACCCCGAAATAACAGTAGACACGAAAGCTATGCTCGGCTGCGTCTGAAACACATTCATATAAAATGCATGTCTCTTGTCCCAGAGCGGGGCGCCTCGAGTCATGTGACGTCACTAACACGACATCGCGTGTTGCTTTTTGTTACCCCCATTATGCTAACCTTCTGGATGATTCTGACACCCTTGACAGGAGGTAAACGATGCGCAACCTGTACGACACGAAAAAAACAGAAAGCATCGTACATTGACGGTTTTATGAAACACTATTGCGTGACATGCACTCCAAAAAGCAATGTGTATTGTGTAATTCGTAGAACTAAATTACAGAATGTAGGTTAATGAGAATAATTTTCTTGTTATTTACAAATGCACACGGCGCGCGGCGCAGCGCTGGCATGTTGTCGCAGCCCTAATTTTTGGCTGGAAAATTAACGAGCTTTCAACACTAGTTAATCCTCACTGAAAAACAGCAAGGATAGTTAGATAAGTAAAACAGCGAGGGTCGTGGGTTCAACGCAAATCTGTTTAAATTCCGCTCCTACTCAAATAAATCCTGTTTAAATAACCGTAAATCTGTCCGTGTGTGAATCCTTTTAATCCGTTTGATGTGGATCGCACCACGATCGAATTTCATTTATTCCGTTTTTTAAGTTATTGTTGGGTTTTATTACGGGGACAATTATACCGAATAGCATTCTGATTGAAATAATAAAACTTTTACTACTGTCCATTTAGGATACACTTATACTTTTTCCGAGCAACGTGGGCGTCGAAACGTGTTCGGTTTATTAAAGCTGAATGTTTGGATTCTAACTTCGTAGACTGTATTGTGTGATTCTCGGAATTAGAAAGAAAATATTGATCGATGTTAACGTAATAATGTAAGTATAATAACGCGTTCAATAACAGTAAATTGAATAGGTTAACAATAACAGTAGATTCTTTCCTTTTTTTGAAAGTCAAGAACCTGCTTCACACCCAATTAAATAATTATTGTTGAAACGTTTTCATACATACAAACTAATTTCAAGGAAACTTTCCGAGATACAAACCTACAATCAAAACTAAAACAACTCGAGAGTACCCTGATCTATGTAAAAGCCAAAGAGAGATATATTGTGAGAAGGAAACTTTGAAAATTCCATTAAATGTAAGAACAACAATCGTTTACGGGTAAATGAGGCGTTTGAAACAAATCGTTAGCACGCAGTAGGTATAACAACGATAAACAGTAAAATGGCCTCTGGATATGATTTGAAACGAGACACTGAAGAAAATATAATACTTACTTTCTGTTACTGATAAAATGGAGTTTGCGTATTGTTGTCTGTGTCCAATCGGAAGAGACGTCTGGTAGAAGTTGTAGTTAGTTACTACTGAAATTCAAAGCGTCGTTAAAACTTCTGTAATGGGCACCAACATTTGAAATTGTAACAGTTCAAGAGGTAACCAGAACTTTAATCTTCATTGGTTTTGTTGTTCTATTGGATATCTTGAAGTTTGGCTATCTATGTAATTTATGCGTACTTAGCGTTTAAGTCTCTTCAGTAACTTTTTAGACTTATGTATACTGCTTATGCGTAGGAAGTTTCATTAAAATCTGTTCAGTCACTACGGAAAATAACGACTTGAAAGTTTGTATGAAATGCCGTAGGGCATAAACGCTCTTAATTAATATTTTTTATTTTTATTTTATTTAATATTTTCATCATTAATGTATTTATGTACCTTTGCCTAAATTACTCGCACTTCTAGTCTCTAGGTCGGGGAACACTAATAAATAATCAACAATTTAAACGTCTTCATGAAATTAATAGTCACATTGAACTCCAATTAAACAGAAATATTGGGTTTCGAAGTGGGTCCCCAATTATAGAGCTCCGTAATAGAGGTGCCCCAGACTCCCTGGTACTGAGAAATTCCTGATGGAAAAACCGAAACTGAACTAGCTCGACCCGAGAATCGGTCTCAGGACCTCATGGTCAGCAGTCGTGATTGCGAACACTCGACCAATTAATTTAAACTTGTTTATTGTTAGGTTAAATTTTTACCTTTTAACTGCACTGATATTAATTATAATGTTTTACTTTCGTTTCTCATAACATTATGTCTTCTAGCCAATGAAGACCTATTTGTTCTTATTAAGAACTAGCTGTGCCTGCGACTTCGTCCGCGTGGAATGAAAAAGTATTGTTGCAATTACTTTTTTATAATAATTTTAGAATGTTTTTAAAATAGATATGGCCTAAGCCTAATAATGGCCTTACTCCTTATTACATCAGCTATCTGCCAGTGAAAGTCCCGTTAAAATCGGTCCAGCCGTTCCAGAAATTAGCCGGAACAAACAGACAGACAAAAGTACCGTATATACTTCATATGCATGTAGTAAAAAGCGGTTATTTTAATATTACAAACAGACACTTTAATTTTATTTATTTGAAGTATGTAGTATGTATAGATGTATAGATTAACGTGGTATATATAAACACATAAAGAAGAACAGTGACATACATGGAGGGTTAATTCCCTCCTGGCCATTACCTCTAGACTATGTCCTTAATTCCTTTTATTTATTTACCACCAAACAGGACCGTAGTTACTTTACGAAAATTATTTCTATTATCGCCAGTGAATTAGCGCCAGGAAGAAAAATAACTGAAAACAAATTAAAACTTTTTGTGACCAACATCGCTCTCGAATTTTATTTGATGAAAGTTATAAAACAATATCTATCAAACAAAATGTATCGGAAAAATCTGCCTTGTTGGTTGCACCTCGCTTACAAACTTGTTAGGCACAGGTCACACCGTTGGCGGTTAGCGAAGGTAATAGAGCTAGCAATTAAAATTGGATATACTTATTAAATTTAAACATCGCTCCACACTAGGAATTTCTCCGGTATCGTAGGTGCGTTTACAAACATTTAAACTCACATATACAAACAACCATACCCTGAACAACTACATATAGGCCATAGAAACATTAATACCGTGCGGGGATCGAACCCGCGACACGCAGCGTAATGAAAGGCAGATTCATCATATTTATGAAAGCCCACAAAATCCTCGCTAGATTTACCTGTGTAAGTCGTTTTGGGTGTGTCGGGCAAATTGTCATTGGGTTTTCCATCAGGAATTTCTCAGTAGCAGCCACGGAGTCTGGATTTGTGCTGGCTGATTGGTCCTCATGGCTGGCCCCCTATTATATGGCACTAAGACATAACTGGTGAAATGTAGGTGTTGGTTGAGGCCCTATACGATGAAATGACAATCAACATTTCTAAACATCCCGTTGTTAGTTTTTTCCTTTTTTGATATCTGAAAGTGGGCTTAGTGTAGTTTCATGTAGAAAAAATAGTGCCTCCATCTTGCCACCCATGCTATCGTATAGTTTTTGCGCTGAATATACTTTGCTGAAAACCCTTTCCGTACTAAAACGAGTTGATTGAAACAGTGGTCGCTGACAGTGTGAGTTGTCAGCGATCAACAACTCTTCTACAAGCAACTCTTCTGCAAGTTTCATACATACACATATATACATACATACACTTTTTTCCCATGGAAGTAGGCAGAAACCACAGAAGGCCACCTACTACGATCCTTACATACTCCTTTTGCTTTGTCCACGTCCATACAAGTGTAGTTCGTTTGTCCTCGTAAGTTTCGTGGGAAAGTAAAATAATAAATAGTCGTTGGCTTAGTCGCTTCCTCGTCCGCAGCGGTGGGACATGAGCCTTAGCAAGAGGGTAACTTTCAGATAAGGTTTTGTGGAGTTTCTAACTTTCTTACGGTTTAAGGCTTACCCTTTGGGCGCTGCACGAACTAAAAGATTGTATTGTCTTTATTAAGTTTGAATACTACTAAATGCTAATGTTTCACTAAACTAGATAGTAAGAAATAGGTTTAAGAGCGTTTACGCCTTACGACAATTCATACAAACTTTCAAGTTCTAATTTTCTAAAATGACTGAACCGATTTTAATGAAACTTCATACGCTTAAGCAGGATACATCGGTATAAAAACTAACAAATACAATTTTCGAAAAATAGTGTTACAGCTAAATTAGACCGATTCTAAATTATCTCTAGAAACAGAAATTTTCATTTATCTTTTTTTAACCGACTTCAAAAAAGGAGGAGGTTCTCAATTCGACGGTATGTTTTTTTTTTGTGTGTTTGTTACGCGATTACTCCGCCAATAGTGGACCGATTTTCAAATTTTTTTTTTTTATAAGACATTTTGAAAACGTTTTTAGTAACTTTTTAGACCTATGTATCCTGCTTATGCGTATTAGATTTCATTAAAATCGGTTCAGTCATTTCGGAAAATAAGGACTTGAAAGTTTGTATGTTTTTTTTATTATCTATAGGCCCGCGCTTGACCACTATCTCACCTGATGGTAAGCGATGATGTGGTCGACGGTGAAGCACGCTTGCCTAGAAGAAACCTATTCACTCTTGACTTAAAGACCCCTAGATTGTAGTTATCGGGAAACACAGACTCCGGCAGGGAATTCCACTCCTTAGCGGTACGCATTATAAAAGTATTCCCAAAACGCTTAGTGCGTATGTGTGGGATGTCCACCAAGTACCGATGGCGCATCGCCGAAATGCAGTAAGGTGTAAACGCTCCTAAGTATTTAATGTTATTCGAGTACCTAGAGATACGAGTATACTTAGCTCACGTTATGCTTTTATTTTCTGAGAGTAATCTACGTATAACTATAATGAACGGATTATTATATAAACGCAAACGTAATATTCTATGAAGCTTTATGTACCAACTTATTATCTTGAATTCATAACCGAACACGACTTTCTGAAAGTTTCATGTAACAACAGTTCCCTACATTACATATAAAAGTTTACCATTGTCAGAAATTTTACGAAAAAAAAAGTTATCTGATAACACGTGTATATTTTTATTTACTATTAGGTATGTTACTTATTCCGAACTTTCGATCCGACAGTATTTTGTTGAACAACAAAGCCAACTGCCGCCGATACTCGGCTTTCAATCGGTTTGAGCCAATTAGCAACTATGTTCATCACATCTATCATCGCTGAATCATGTTCGGGATGTCTCGGCACAACTAGAGTGAGGCCGAGCAGCTTTTAGCCTAAAATTCTTCTAAATTTTATTCAATTTTGCCAGTAGTCTGTGCCATGCATATCTGTAGCTCCAACATGAAATTCACAGACTACATAATTATGTTTCAAATTGCAACAACATTTTAATGACACTTTTTCACGAAACGGTCTCCACTATGTGTGGGTGTGCTAAATAGGTTAATGAGTTCATGAAGTCATCCGAGCTATTATAAATAGGCCCGTATACCTACCGACAGCGTGTCTCAATTACTTTGAATAGGAGTGTTTCACCGTAGATCATCCTACGGCGCTTTTAATTCTAATGATTGGAAACGGATTCAAACTGTTCATCTAAGTGAAATATCGATTCTACGAAGAGGCCTTTTTAGTTCAGTGAAATGAACCGAATTTATAGACGACAACTAAGCCCCATTGGCTGTGTGTAGTTGTCAATTAACCGTATTATACTCCCAGAATAAGCCGTCCTTGCCAAGGACTGTCTGTGGATGGGTTACATACCGAGTTTCCGCCGTGCCTCGGAAGCCGTTGGTCTCGGCTGTCATTTGTAGATCTTTGACAATCGTTACAGGTAGTCAGTGGCCCAAAAGTCTGACAACCAGCCAAGGGGTATCGTATCATCTAATATTAACTGGGTTGTGGAGGTCAGATACGCAGTCGCTCCATGTAAAATACAGGTATTCAGCTGCATCCGGTAAGACTGGAAGCCGACCCCAATAAAGTTGGGAATGGCTAGGCTGATGATGATGATGACTCCCACAATAATTGTACAATATCTATTAATAGGACATTAATAGTGACGAAATATTCAGTAAGTTTAATAAATATTTTATAAACAAAGGTGAGTACTACATTTATTTCGATAAAAAAGTATACATAACTAACTTTACTTGTCTCTAACAGATCCCAACAATCCCTATAATACGCTGAATTGTGTAGTATTGAAACTTTTACTTAAAGTTTTAGGTATCTTCAACAAGTACTGATACTTACCGAGGATTTCGGATCCCCGTATCGGATACGACCGTGCAAGATCTAAATGCTCTTACATTATACAGGGCAACGCTCCGTCGCTCTCATTCTTTTTACCTACACTTAATAGAGGTTGACGACATATAATAACCCCCCTGAGTCAGCGACTTTCCGCTGTGATGTGCGAAAGTGTTCGTCATCGGAAAAATTGCGAGCGGGAAGTATTGCTGACGCGAGCTGCGCAGTGATGAATTGAACACGTCCCGCCATCCCGCTGTCCCGCAGTCCCGCTGCCTCAGCCGCTTGCTACACCGCTGGCTTCACTGTTCAATTGTCGAGGAAAGCTAGAAACTTAACGATCAAGGGCTTTGTAAAATCGTGTACTTCACACGTTCCCGTTTAGCTCGCGGGTGCAGGGAGTAGCTTCATTTGAACACGTTTTATTACAATGAGTCGCATTTGGCGGAGTATGGGAACGATGGAATTTGATTTAGTTCGCTTCTTGTCGAGTTCTTCAAAGACCCTTTTCCCTTGAGTATTGAGAAAGGTAAATTAATTATTTGATGTTTACGCGTCCTGTCATCCGTCGAAAAGAAAACACAAAGACGAAAAAAAAATGGAACGTCAATGATATGTCATTATTTTTATCTTCCATCGCGAACACAGCTCAACAGAAATAATGAGTTGTCGTCAAACGCAACACGATAAGATCTAGTGGCACACCGCAGATATTAGAGAAAACGAGATTGTACCGTGGCGAGGAAAATTCGAGACAAAAATTGGGGAAAAGCAGAATCTCGAGGCAATTATCTGTGTCTACAGCGGTAATTACTAGCGACCCGAGGTTACAGCCAGATAACCGACGGAGGAATAATACCTTATTTTATACTTATACTGCTTGTACGTAAGCCGAGGGTGCGCCCTGGCGTAATTAGTTGTCATTGGTGGGCTAATGTGTTATCTGACAAAAGTTAATGTAGGTAACGCTGGTAGTAATGTTAATTTATGCTGGTGTCTGTGATGGCAGCGGCTGAGGGTTAGGTTGGCGAACAATTTACGTGATCTTGGTCCGGTAGGTAAACAATAAACAATATTTGTTTTCAACGAATAAGTACATATAAACTTGTAAACTCATTTTACAAAAAATTTTTAACCTTGAATTGGATTTATTAAGAGGCAAGATACGAAACATGTACAACTTGGCTTAAACTAGAAAGATTCCTGTGATATAAGCACCAGTTGCTTTCGTCACCACCGTGTTCGAGCAGCCATTTTACAAATTGTGGTGCGGTGCAAGGTAAGTATTGCAATTTTCATTTATCAATGGTAAATCTCCGAGTGGTGGAGGTGTCTGCTGTTGGTTGAAAATGATTCGCGTAAACTTGGCTAGCAGGTATCAGTTCAACTAGTATAATTTCACCCCATTTTACCTAATCTCCCTCAGTTAAATTACGTAACGACGAAGCCTTGTTTTTTCTCCAAACCCATTACGGGTAGTTAATCGAGTAAAAAAAAGAGAGGACCTTAAAGTAGGTAAGCCCCGTAAATAACGCGTTACGAGAGAATGGAGACAAAATGTGAGACGACAGCAGACATCCGTCCCTGTCCGACATGATCCGACGGATTGATGCCACATCTTACACTAACATGGCGTTTACATGACGAAAGTATAGTTTTAAGTAGAAAGTGATTTAGTATCTGAAAGGGCGACACCCGTTCAGTCTGTCTCATATCAGGTGTAATCATAACTTTAAAGATATCATCATTCTCTTGGCCTTATCCCAATTTAATTGTTTTTGGCGCAGCATGTCTCTTTCTTCCGTACTTCTCTATTACTTGACATCTCATCTCCTTTCTTGTCATATCATCCTTCACACAGTCCGTCCATCGTTTCTTTAATCTTCCTCTACTTTTATATCCATCCACATTCATACTCAAAACTTTCCTCACAACGATCAATAACACTTGTAACGGGATTTTTACCATGTTTATTTTTTTAAGTTCCCGATATTTCGGCGCTGTTGATATAGTATTCAGTGTTCATGTCAGTATAAAAACTTTCCTCATTCCGCCGCATCCATCATAATTTCAAAGATAGACCGCAATAAAAAGTTGTTAACTACGTGCTCAGGTGTTTGATGCGTATGCGTATGCGGAAAAGAAGCGCTAACGCTTTTCTTAAATGGTTAGGCGTCTGAAAGAAAACAGGAAAAGAACAAAAAGTACATCTCAAAAGCTAGTCAGTCTGAAAAGACAAAAGTTTTATAACCAAAAAGGCCCCAGACATACATAGATAATCGAAAAAAATCGGTTCCTCCATTATGTAAGCCAAGCTTAAGCATTATGTCCACATATAGGATTTTATTGTAGTGGGGAATTGCTCTTAGATCTCATATCTAACACCATAAAATATATACTCAATTGTTATGGTCGATTGCACGCGTTTTTACAAGCACGTTAACAGATGTTTTATTATTTAGTAGCAGTGGATGTTAATATTATTCTTGTAATAACAAAATAAAATTATTCGTTTTGGAAAGGCAAATTCTTAAATCAAATTCTCGTTACAAATTGGGTAAAATCTTTTTTGCATCAGTTATTTTATTAATATGAAATCGAATCTATTAATTTTCCAATACAGGCAAATATAGTTAATTATTAAAACAATATCATCTAATAATTCAAGCGACAAGATGTCGACACGGTATAAGCTCATAATTTTATTAGAGAGTTTATTATTCCTTAATTAAAATCATTAAGATTTTGCCGACATTCATTAAGTTAATTAAACGAAATTCTTAATTATCAGTAGACCTAAACATTTGTAGAGACAAAAGCGAACGGAATTCTTTAGTTTGGTGAATTCACAGTATTATATTAGAGGTTGAGGTCCTTGAATTCTGAGTTCAGATACACAATTACTGACAAATGCGCGCACTGACTGAACAGGTCCTTTTAAATCCATTCATTCTCAAATATTTCGTTCATTCCTTAAAATACCATCTACAGACACTTACCAATATGATCTTCGGGTATGACTTAATACAGACCATATCATCATCTGCCTAGCCTTTTCCCAACTATGTTGGGGTCGGCTTCCAGTCTGGTCCTAAGCCGATGAATACCAGTATTTTACATGGAGCGACTGCCTATGTGACCTCTACAACCCAGTTAGTACTAGGTAATACGATACCCCTTGGTAAGACTGGTTGTCAGACTTTCCACTGACTGTAACAATTGTCAAAGATCTACCAATGACAGCCGGGACCAACAGTTTAACGTGCTTTCCAAGACACGGAGGAAACTCGGTATTTAATGGGTGGTCACCCATCCTCGATCCAACCTACTCAAGGGCGGTTTAACCTAAAGATCGACCCGGGCGGCTGTTATTATTTAGCCACGACCTCCTCCAAACTACTAGACCAGACTATTTTATTTTTATTTATTTATTTTAGACCAGACTATGTCTTTCAAAGACACTGTGACCTCGTGAGTTTGCTTCAGTGTTTTTTTTTTCAGTAGCGGGATAGGAATGCTAGAGTTTTAAAATATAATTTATTTTTATCATGTTAAAATGATTTTAAAACCAATTTTTCAGAAATAAATGTCATTTATCATTTACCTAGTGTTTGTAATGTTTAGAATTTAGTTGAATGTAATCGCAATAGATGAAAGACGTAGATAAAAGGCAATCTCTCCCACAAATGTAATTTATTCAGACATTTGAGACCACTTCGATACCTCTTTTGATATTTATTCCATTAAACTTAGATTGTTGTGTATATTTTTAGAACTTTACTTTTTTCAGACTTTCAAGTAATTTCATTTCGGTAATACCAAACAGTAGCCTGTTTGGTACTGTTCGTTTATGTAAAATAAAGTATAAATGTTAACTAAATATAATTGAAAAATATGCCTCGATGACGGAAACTTTATTATAGAAACAAAAATTAAAGATTTTTATGGGTTAGAGTAGCAAATAAGCAGATGACCATCACGGTAAGTGGTCATGGCTACCTATGTATTTGTATAAGCTATCACCAAAAATAAAAGGCATTTTTTATATGTAATGTTAGAGTCAAGGAATGTTTAACTAGCTTACATTTAAAGATTTATATCAGTATAAATACGGATGCACCCGGAGAAGTGGGCAAAGATCGTCCTTCACTGCGCGCCCGATGTAGGAATGGCCGCCGCGGCGAAGGTGGTGTGATAATCTGATCTTATTTACAAGGCACGATTGCCTTGTAAATAAGATCAGATTATCACACCAGCAATCAAACAGATAGAGAAGTTTGTAAAGGGAAGCTTTTACCCAGCAATGAGACACTTAACAGGGTAACAAAAAAGAACAACAACTAGTCTTGTTTATTTTTCGTGAAAAAGAGACGAAGCTATACAGGTCGTCTAGCTCCATCTCTTTCCCACTCTGGAATAGGAATGGAACAATTATGTTTTAAGCGTCATGGTACGGACACTGGTGTCAAAGTTTTATGCCACCCATGGGCCTCTGACTTGCCTTTAACTTGGTTTCCTCACGATGTTTTCTTTCACCAAAGTAAGTGATGGTTATGCAATACGCACATCACCATCAGCCTATAACATTCCCACTGCTGGGACACAGGCCTCCTCTCTATGAGAGGGAGTGGGCTGTTATCCACCACGCGGACCCAGTGCGTGTTGGATGTCACATGTCTTCCAATTTTTAGTTCTATGACGTCGGGACAGGGTTTCCTCACGATGTTTTCCTTCACCGTTTTTGAAAGCAGCGGTGATGAAATAAATTACACAAAGTAATGCGCCTGCCTGGGTTCGAACCCACGGCTTACTACTCGTAAGTCGAGGCTGCCACCACTGGGTCACCGCTGCTTTCGGGCCACCGCTGCTCTCAATACCCACATGAATCCAAAAAATTAGAGAAGTGTGCCTTGGGTTTGAACTCGAGACCTACGACATGGCAGTCCGTCGGTCACGTCACTAGGCTATCACAGCAACTAGTGACAGGAATCGATATTTTACCGTCAATATAAAACTACTTGGGTACCTACCTGTCACCCGAGTAATGTTAAAGTTTGTATATCGATATAATTCACTCCCCTAGGGCCCTTATCTTGACAGCTAGTTACGTCCAAGTTATTTCCCGAGGGAAATATAAATTTTACAAATATTGAACTCCGATATTATGAACCGTTGTTTTGTCATTGCACTCGATAGTTTTACTGGCATTGTTTTTACCGTTCTGTAGAAGCAATACTAATAAATTGAATTGACATTTAACCTTAAACAGTGATCCTTATTTTACTTTTTTTGCAGCTATCCAAAATCCACCTAAATTCTCAATCACCACTTATGGTTTTAACAATTTCTCAATCTAACTATCGTAATTGAAGCAAATGACAGTTCATTCTTCATTGAAATACACATTTTATGGGCTTGTCACGAGTCGGTGACTCAGGCCATTAGCTAAATTAATTACTCCTTGTTAACTATAATAAAAGTAAAATATATCGTAAATCCATCCAAAGATCAAAGATTATGTTTACATTTGTTAATTAATTATTGTTTGCCTATTTGTAACATAGAACAAAGGGTAACGGCCACTATTTAATACCTAGGAAGTAGGAACATTATAGTCACAAATGGTTTCTCTAGCATTATTTTATTTCTCATTAGCAACGCACACCTGACACAGTTCATAATGGCCTTTCCCCAATTGTGGGACGACCTTTATAACCTCCTTGATACTTGGGATTTGCTAACAGTACGAGTAAGTAAGTAGCAAAGTAAGCAGACTTTAGCAGTTTTCGTTTCTCTCATCAAAGAAAATGATAACTAATTGAAATGAATTTGGCAGAACGTTTAAAATTTCACATGTAGCGTCTAGCTCGCATGTGAGTGGCACGATACGGGTCTGAAGTTAGCGGGGATAATGAAAATACAGTTTGTAAATACTTATATTACGTTGTGATAACATTATCCAGATGTTATTATTTTTAATTTGAATTATTATTTAATATGGAGGTTTTTAGGAAATTTACGTTTCATTATCACAATGGTTTTTTTTTATTAATCATAATATATAGACATCAACACCATCCAAGAATATAATTTGGGGAAGAAAAATTCAGTAGTCTAGTCTTTACAGCGGGAAACTTTTCAAAAACATAAAATACTTATATTTTTCCTGTTATGAAATCACAGCCGGATATATATTTTTTTTTAATCAGCATCTCCGGAGAATTCAAATCGTGCTTTGCCTTTGCAGGTTAAAGGAGAAGCAAAGGTATGCCGCAAAACAGACTGATAATCATCATCACTGAACTAAAAATAGAAACTGAATAATTTCGACTAATTTGACTGATATGAAAAATTGAAAACTCTAATATTCATGAATTCAAAAGCCAAATAAACGTTACCAACAAGTAGTTTCTCCGGGTCTAGCTGTTTGTGCATATGAGTTTAAATGTTAGTAACACCCATGATATAGGAGAAATTCTCAGTGAGGGGCAAAGTATACAAAAAAAAATATTGCGATAAGTCCGTTTGGAAGTGTATTGAAAAACAATAAACTCTAGAATAAAAACGGCAGACGTCCCGATGCGAGTGCTTACCATCTGTATGCTCTCCCCCGCTTGTTTCGAAGCCACATCCGAAGTGTCCTCGGCTCGAGCCGCGACCCACTTCCGAACCGCCCGACAGCGAGTCCGTTTTTCTCCAACCGGAAATGAGATTTCCCGACAGATATAATGGCTTTCCACGGATTACGTCATGCGAGCTTTGAGTTTAGAAAATTCACTTGAATAATTCACTCCGTAAGCCAGTTTAAGCACCTTCAATAGCTACTTAATTCAATGCTTGAGTGATAGAATATTATATTGTTTTAAGGTATCGAAGAATAAAGTCCCTAACTTGATAATTGGTTTGTAAAAGTCCTCAGGTACACATTTCACTAAATATGCTGTAAAATTATCATTTTCACAATAATACGGCACCAACAGTCCAGATAATCGAGATTACAGCAACACAACCGATCGGAAAGCCTGTCAAAATAATTTGTTTGTAATAATAATTGGATCATTACTGTTTATTGAGGTTTAACCGCACGTCCGTAATGGTGTGGGAGTTACTCTTATTATCGCTATAAAATGGCGTCTATAAAAATAATTTCGGCTCGTATTACTTTCCAACTCCGTAAAAAAGTTTAAGACTAAGAGAATTTTGTTATGGAGTCATTAAGTGGAGTAAAATGCGAGTGGTATGGGAAATAAAGTGAGTTGTGACAAGCCGGGGTCCATTAGTCGCCGGTGACTCCGCGACAAATGGCTTGAATAATGACCATTCCCGTTTTAACCGCTTGACTAAGTGCTATTTGCGGTTTTCATGCTGAAATATGGCTGAAGTTTTGATGTTTACTTAATTATTGTCTCATTATCCTAATTCTTTAGTGGTTTATTTGATTTGCATAACAAAGCTAGGGCGTGCTTTAATTAATATGGCTAGCAAATTATTTTTAGGCTTATATCTTTCACTTATTCCGAATAATACAGATAGTATCAATGCACAACAAAGCTAAGAGTAGCTTCGGGTTAAATTATAACAAGGAACGTCAAAGCTAGCCTCAGGGAACTTGAGACGAATTTTCGATGTTCCTTGTTTTATCCATCAAACTTGGAACATTTGGTGTTCGGCGAAAACTTCATTATTAAGGCGAGGAATTAATAATTAATTGCAAAGTTCAGCAATAATTCCATGTTGTTGTTATAATAGTAGGCAGCGTTGAACTACAAAGGGTGCTTTGAGGAATCTTTGATCTTAGTGGAGAGCAACATTCCAATATAGATACTTAATTATAATTATAGAGCAGGTAAGTGATACGAAGCAATTATTTACTAAGGTTGTAGTAATAATTAGGAAAATTAAATTTTAGTGTGTAAAAGACCTATGTACTTCCCTTCTAGGTTCCTCCTTTCATTGTTTTCTGTACCAGTTTATTAAACCATTGGCGCTGACAGCTAGACAAATAAAAAATATTTTGATGAAAACGTTTTTCACGCTGAAAAATGTACTTCTCTATTTTTGCCGGTTTAGTCACTAGTTTAAAATTGGACATTCAATATGGCGAATGTACGAAAACAACTCGCATGTGAAATGTTGACTCTAAAATCGACTTTTCGATTCATCGTGTTTGAATTTTAAATTCTGTTCTATTTACCGCCATGAATAAGTGAATATGTATAATTCGGAACGTTTTAAGGAAGAAATATCGACTCAAATGTGAATTGTAGATTCATGGAAGACTGAAGCCTCCCACATTTCGGTTATCTCTATCTGTTTAAAGGAATTAGTTTCTTATCTGTGGGTTTCAAGTATAATAGTCTTAATAATAAGATACCTCCTCTCTTTTGTTGATATAGGATATATCAACAAATTGAGAGAGGAGATATCGCATTAATATTTCCATAAATTACAAAACTTATAAGTTTTTAAACTCACTTACTATCATTAACATTCGGAACAGAGTCTGGGGTTTGAGTTCCCGATATATCGGTTGTGTAGCTGCGGTATCATGGCGCTTGCTACAGCGCTGAAATATCATTGAATCAACATCATCATCACACGCACCATTTACACTTTCATCCTTTTAACTAGAAATTTTGTCTTATGTACAACCTAATTTAATCTATATTTTCTTATTATGCTTGCTACCTTAATTTATAAAAAAATATTTAGTATTTTTATTTTTCCTTCTTATATGTTTGTTTTTACTGTAGTACAATTTTGGAACTAAAGTATGTTTCAGTAATTTTATGTTTATTCATATTTTTGATTTACTTTTGTTTAAATTTCAAACAACTTATTAATTTTGATACTTACTATTGACTTATATTTTTGTAAAAAATAAAATGTTTATTTCTAAGCCCCAGAGGAGATCTTTACCTCAGGACCTTCCTATTTCAGACACCTTTCTCCATATAAGATTGTACAAATGTGAACCAGCGCCTTTAATTCTTGATGTCGATTTATGATTATGATTATCGGAAACTCAAAACAAATAGTAAATATCACGTTTCCAGTGTTAATCAACACTAATGTGCGTACGTGGACAGGCTGTATTAACTTCAACTATGTAACCAGTAGAAACTGCACTTAACGTTCTTACCATCATTTTATACGTAAAGCAGAATCACTGAAAAGTTTTGTTAATAAGAACTTCTACGAAAATAGTTAGCCATATTATGTACCCTACTCTATATCTTCAGTGCTTCTAAGATGCAAGTTTTCAACTAAGTGGCTGCCAAAGTTTGGAGGATCTTGTATCACAATACATATTTCACATACTTCGCGAGTGGGGGCAAATACCACGGATGCCTTATCTACATACTTGTTTAAGAATAGTTGCCTGGCTTAATAAAGGAGATAACCCATTTTGGTTAAGAGTACGATGTTGCTGAGTTATTTATCAACTATGTTTTAATGGCCAATTATTGTAAACGTTGAATACGTTTCAGGAATTTTATAATTATGTCCAAACAGAGGCTAGGGAATTCATCATCATCGGTTTAGTCTTTTCCCAACTATGTTGGGGCCGGCTTCCACACTAACCGGATGCAGCACAATACCAGTATTTACATGGATCGACTGTCTCTCTGACCTTTACAACCTAGTTGTAGTTGAACGTCCACACATACAAATATAGTAGGTATATGGAAGTTCAAGTGTTTAAAAAAAAATGCATACAAGGTGTTATAAGTACATGGACTTGTGCTAACATGTTTACGATATTGACTTGGTGTGCAAATATTAATACAAGTCTGGTAGTCAGACTTTCCGGCCACTGAATACTTGCAGCCTGCTGCTGTTAGGCAATTGGTGCATTATTGTATTTTACTTGTGTTGTTTGTTTGATAGTCTCGTAGGCTCTATATGGTGTCGGACGTAAAGAATAGCACCATCCCATATCTTCCCGTGGGTGTCGTAAGAAGCGACTAAGGGACTTGCCAGAGAATGGGCAGCAGCGTTCTCTGTGCTTTTGTAACAACCGTACTGCGATCGCCAACCCGCCTGCCAAGCGTGGCGATTATGGCAAAATCCCCCAAAATGTCAATGTGGCGACACTTGGGGGAGGACTAAGTCCAGCATTGGACTTTTTTTGGGCTGAAATGATGATGATGAAATGATGAAGTTGATAGTATTTAGATGATTATTTATAAACGCAAAAAAATCACATATTACTTTTTAGATTAGATAAGTTAACTTTAAAAGACAACGATAAGATAAGATGTAATGATAAGATTTCTAATCTGTTTGTCAGTTTTAGATTATAACATTTCCGTATAAAGAAAAATGTAAATGCAAAAGCCCGCGCCTATCGTAGCAAATATTTCCAATAAATGTTACATGTAATATATTTCCAATATTATTTTATAAATGCATGCTCTACATTCAAAATACGTTCGTTTCGTGGCGCTTGGCAATCAAGTTCGATCTCTGGCAGGATTTGCTTGGTGGCAGATAGCATGAATAAATTGAACAGCGATACATTTCAGTGCAGGGATCTTCCGAGCGTGTATGTACCGGCTGCCGGTGTAGCTGCCCCTGCATGCACTATCTCAGCCTTTATGAGTAAGCATGCTCCCGAACGTTCGACAACCGAGGTTATTCTCAAACCGCACGACACGATGAAAACGGTAGAAAGTAAGTACCGTAAACTTGTGGCTTAGGCTTATCGTTTTCCTCTACATGTTGCCGAATTCATCAATAATGGTTTGTTTTGTTTCCTCCAAGGCTCCACGTGGATCGTTAATAATAATTTACAAGTACATTGCCTTTTCCAATTGTGACAGAAACACACACATTTGAGCACAACATACCCGCGTGACAAACACGTAGACAGATTGACAAGTTTACAAATGTTTATCCCCGTACCCTAATCGTGAATTCTTAGCGCGTGTTGCCATAAATATCGCATAAATATGGAGTGATAAAGTGATAGGACCCCTTTCTAGTTTTATGGGCCTGTCGTCTGACAGAAAGGAGTTGCGCCAAAATTTCGTATTCCACTCGAGCGCTAGATAAAATGTATATACGTTGGTTTAATATAGTCCATGCTATATAACTCTGGTGAGAGGTCACCTTATCTGGAGTTTCGTCCGGTTGTATCTGGGAGCTTTACGTTGGTTTATTATTTTATTTTATTTTTGAGAAAAAGGAGAAGTATCCCCATGATTCTGCTTTTAATGTCAGAAAATTGTTAGTTTGATAATAGACGTTCTAGCACCTTGTTCCATTTTGACTTTACAGTAGGTGTGGTGATAACCTTATTTAAACACCGTTACGAAAAGCAGACTAACCCATCTGTCTTGTTATTAAATTTAATTCATAAAGAGGTTAGACACTGGCGTTCACCTCGCAGTTGCGTCCTTGAAATTAAATCCGTTAAACCCAGCTAATGATTCTCTTGTATACCAGATCTTATACCTCTTATTACCGTTATTCAAAGTTAAGCCTAGTTAAACTCTCCTTGAATACATTTTGAGTGAAAGCGGGGCATCACGCTGAAAGCTCTTAGCCCGTAACTTGCAAAACTCCTTTTAGGGAAAAAATACTTTGAGAAGATCCGACTTCGAAGTACATAAGTTTCTAAGTACATAGATTCATGTACTAAGTTATCATCGGTGTAAACGGAAAGGTAGTAAATCTTGTGGAAGTCATAAAAAGTTGTTTGTTTTTTACGAGTATGAATATAATATTAGGTAATGTTGGAGATGAAATTGCTGCAGGTTATTTGAGATAAACTGTTCCATCTTTACTTATTTTTGGTGAAAAGGATGTTGGTGATATAATTTACGCATGTAAGGCAGAGGTCTCTTAAAAAAAAAACATTTTTTTTTTATCCTGACAACATTGTTATGTCATCAGCTATCTGCAGGTAAAAGCCCCGTCTACATCCAACTGGCCGTTTCGGATATTACCCGCATTAATCAGACAGACAGTACATTCCGTATAAATTAAAAGTTTGACTTCATAAACTGCGACTTAAAACCTTCGTTGGATTCTACGTTGGCGCTTACATAAACGCCAAGTCAATATTATTTATTCATATTTCGTCAACATGTTTGCCGAGTATCAAAATTGAACGGTCAATAACCTTTAATCTTGGCGACAATAGGTGGGAGTGCCATACAAGGCTTATTGAATGCTAACGTATTGACAAAACGATATTGTGAACCAAGAATTCAACATCGGTTAAAAAAATTGCCATAACGTCTTTCACACACACACACACACACACTTAGGTACATTCATAACAAAAACACATACATAGCCCGGTAAGTACATACACAAAGTACTATGTACCTAATGTACAATGTTCTATGTTCTACTTTCAGTTACTTCACTACGACCGTCGCTGCGTCGCTAGTCTGATGAGATTTGATTAGTTTCGGCCGATGACGTCACTTAAAACAACGTATCGATGTAACACTTCGATTGTAAATTGATATTTGACGACTTACATTCAGGTGGCTCGTTGGTCTAGGGGTATGATTCTCGCTTTGGGTGCGAGAGGTCCCGGGTTCAAATCCCGGACGAGCCCAACTTTTTTATAGTTTTGTTTTATTATTTTTGTCATGATAATAGTTTTATTTACCTTAATATTTTATTTTAAAAATAATAATATCGGTTATTTACTTTTATAATGTTTCAAATGCAAATATTAACGAGTCAATTTTGCAGGAGTAAGTAGAAAACTGCTGTCTGCCGACATTTACAAACAACAATAATAACTATTTCACTAGTTTTAATGTATTAAATAATAATATTAAAGTCATAAAACGTACATTACATAGTAATAAAATAAAGGGCATACTAATAAGTAAATTACAGGTAGTTAAAAGGTTCTTATTTAATTGAAATCTTACGAGTTTTAATAAAAACGTAGGCGTTTAATTCTCAACAAGCCGGATCTGCCGATTTTTTATCATGAGACCGTAGACCGCAGGTCAACAGTGGTCAAACACCTTTCACTGACGCGTTTACGCATCACACATTCTAATGTATTGATGAATTTCGGCATTACTAACAAGCGGCTCGTTGGTCTAGGGGTATGATTTTCGCTTAGGGTGCGAGAGGTCCCGGGTTCAAATCCCGGACGAGCCCAATCTTTTTGCAAAAGCATTTTTTTTCATCAACTTTTGAAAAAATACACGACGACCAGTATTTCAGTGCTTGTTTATACATTATAACAAGAACAAACATGTTTCTAGGAAGAAGTAGGGCAGTAACTGTATGGCTCATTGAATTTCAAATTGTTTCGAGGTTCATTATGTACACCATACGTTTTTATGAGAGTGTGAAACAATAGCGAGGGGGAAATATGGGTTTATGAAAGTGTAGGTGAGCTGCATATTAAACAGGTGCAATGGAAACTGCAACTGCAAGTTTTGGAAAAGTGCAATTATGAAAAATCTTTTTAAAACGTTGCTTTTATTTAAAGAAGCATTTTGTTATTTAATTCTTTAATAATTTGATATAAATCTTTAAGTATTATCTTTTTACCGTAAGTACTTTTAATTATGTCAGTAATGTTTTACATTTATAACGTAGGTAGGCATAATAACTGCGCCTTCTAATCATTATAACTGTCAAATTAAAAGGTTAAAACATTCCATTCGTAAGTTTGTCACCCACGTGTTATTAATAATAACTCTTATCATTAGTATAATGGAATGTATAAAAATAGACCGCATGATGACGTCATTTGATTTAGTTGGCAGCACGCGTAGCATAACCGCCGTAGAAACGGGCTATGTCGACGGAAGAATTGACAAACTGACAGTGCTGGGCGTCCGTTTCGTTGTTACTTCAAATATTATGTAGTTTTATTATAGTAGACCTAAGTAATTTATTACCTAATTATAAAGGGTGTAAAACACCTCTTAACGAAGCCAAAAGGCACCGGTTCTTCCTGTCATTGCGATATTTTTTTTGTTCTACACCATACCTGGGGATCTTCTAATTACGGAGATATTAGGGGTCAAAGTTCCAACTTTTTGACAAGTATTTTTTTTAAATACTATTTTTTAATGGAAGATTTTTACTTTAAACACCTCCACGATCCCCGTACTATTCAATCCGTCCATCAGCACAATGTTTTGAGTGTGTTACATTGAGTTCTACCACAAAACATGATTTTACACCCCCCAAAAAAAGTCGTTTCCCAGCAATAATTTTTGCGTAAAGTTACTTAGTTTCATGTACAGAATGCTTGGTTGACGGCTTCGTGATGACGTGATTTACACCCCGTATAACATGTGTTTGAGAAATATCTATCATTGGAATTAGTAGATTTTATTTATAGTTATTACAGATCTTGTCGATCACTGTCTCATTTTTAGGGTTCCGTACCCAAAGGGTCAAACGGGACCCTATTACTGAGATTTCGCTGTCCGTCCGTCCGTCCGTCCGTCTGTCATCAGGCTGTATCTCATGAAACGTGATAGTTAGCCAGTTGAAATTTCTACAGATTAAGTATTTCTGTTGATGATATAACAACAAATACTAAAAACAGAATAAAATAAATATTTAAGGGAGGGCTCCCATACAAAAAAGTGTTTTTTTTTTAGTTTTCATAAACAATGGTACGGAACCCTTCGTGCGCGAGTCCGACTCGCACTTGGCCAGTTTTTTTAATCCTTTTTTTCCTTATCCACCGGATTGATAACCCGATGGGATAACCCCTGCAACCTCAAAGGTCCAAAGTTCTCTGGCACCAATGCTGCCAACTACTCGGTGATTGCTGGTCTAATTATACAGAAAAAAAGTACTGCAAAGTACTTAATTAAGTACTTTGCAAAAAAAACGGGCGGTAATGATTTTTCATCATAATTGGTAAAAATTTAGTTCTAAAGAGGTTTTGATAGCCAAACTATGTTACTGGCACCTAATAAAGAGTCTGCGCATGAAAAAGAGTTCCTTTATTCCAAATTCAAAACTTTTGTTTTTTTTTATGTTAAACCTTTTTTCAGCTTGTTACTGATTTTTTTTTGGAAAGGAGTGTAATAGGTACCCTATCTCTATTCATTCATTCTGTACTTTATTAATTGCTTGAAGTAACAACTGTGACAAGTTAGATTTCTTAGCTATATGCTTTGTTGACGGTCCTTATTAATTTTAAATTCTAGTCTTTTGCATAAAAATGTAAGTAATAATTATAGCTTGACTATAAATACTGATAGTCCTTTCCAAAGTACATGATGATGACCTCTCTTTGGATAAATTTCTACATACAAAGTATCTATTTGATTACTTAGTATAATATAAGATTCGGTATTGGGTATAAAATAACACCGCGTTGAATTATAAACCAGTTAAACCAAAATTCGTTACAAAGTTAGTTCGATTTCGATCCCCTAATATTGGTGATTTTCTCATCCGAGTATGGTTCTAAAAATAAATTGTAGGTACTTTACTACACGATTTTATTGGAGCCAAATCCATATTTTTATTGGATTCGTTGCTATTTTATTAAGTACGTTATGTCATTAAAATAAGTTTATTTTTGTACCTACAGTACGATAGAGTTAAATAATCATATGTTTGGTAGTTAATAAACCTCCAGATAGTTAATATAGTTTTCTCTGAAAGTAGGTCTGAAGTAGCCTGAGGAGCGGGATGAAAGTAATACTTTTCATCCCTAGGGAGAATCGCTTTCAACTGACAGATGTCAAATTATAAAAAAACTAGTTCTATTTATACATGTTTATTGAACCATGTTCCAACTTTCTATGCAGCCACGATGTAAAATTGAATTAACTTAATGTTAAGTATTGATTAAAGAATACATATTTTTTTAAACAACTTTATTATAATTTAGTTTTAACAATTTATTTAAAATAACATAGAGTTGGGCTAAATATTTACCATATTTTCAATGATGGAAATTAAAATAATGGCTGAATAGCTGGCTGGCCACAGAAAAAAAACAAAACAAGCGGGAAAGCGGCAATCCGAAATAAAATTTACTATTTTTTAGCTAATTCATGTTTTTATTTTTACTTTCCTCTTATTCGTAATGAAAAGCACAGTGTTTACCTCGGTTTAAAGACTTATTTAGTCCCTCGAACTATTTTCGCCCTCACGTTACTTTCACCCCTGGGGTAACAATGTACCATTAAAATCCTGCTGAAAAAGTGAACAAAATGTTCAATTATGCAGTAGTTGAATAAGAAAATTGCAGTAAGTCAGTGCATTTTCTAGTGATACCAGAAAAGAAGTACCTGCAAGCATTAATTTACATAGTCCGAAGGTACTGCCGAAAACCACTGAAGCTCCAAGTCACAGTGAAGACGAGGTTCTTTCGAAAAGGTGCGTACGACCGTACGTGCATTGAAAGGTACCCAAGAACAAGCGTAAAATAATAGTAAAATGAATATTCAGTACCAATAACCTGGCTTATGTACCTACATTGGCCAGGTTACCCTTGTTCTTGGGTACCTTTAAATACCATAATACGGAATGCCGTCTTGCCGAAAAGATTTTGACAAAAATTCACTACCCAAACAAATTTTAGCAACCTTTTTTATACCAATGCAATATTTGGAATGATTTTAGTATGCGCTTTTTCATTTGGTCAAATTTTTTCTTGATAGAATATTACCAAAGATAATGTCATAATGGCATTTAGTCTTTAATCAAATTCTTTATTACAGCAAAAAATCTTTAGACAGTAAAATTTAGGTCAAATGATTAGATTTGATGATTTTATTTCTAGCAAGATTTTATCTCTATCGAGAACCGAACTACATAGTTAGACGGGGTTAATTATTAAAAGAAAATTGACAAGGTTAGGTTAGGTTAGAACTGTGATCCTGCAGAAACGAATAGATTCTATAGAAAGAAATATGAAAAGAAGACCTAAATAAAAGGCTACTCGAAACTGAACAAAACTGAACTGAAAAATATGTAATTCCAACTGAAATATTTCACTACATAAAAATTGGCAAAAGTACCAGTTGGTAAACAAGTCATTGTTTAAACGTTCACTTGCCAAACATTAGGTTTGCGGTACAATTATTTGTGAAGAGATTTTTTGCTAAGTAATAATTTGGCAAATGAAATTATGCGGGAAATTGTTTGGGAAGTGATAATTTGTCAATTTCTTTTCGATTAAACATAGGTAACCCCCATAATAAATATCTCCAGCCACAAAATTGAAGTTTCTAAATAGGCTTAAAATCTCAATTGGTTGAAGGACACCGTGCCACATCAAAAAGACAATACTACGATATCTCAGAAATCTGGATATGGGGGAAGGACATCGCGGATTCCGACATTGATTTATTATGCAAAATAAAGGCACCACCGATCGTCCGGCTGTCCTGTTGGCCTTATGGCCGCTGTGGACGGTATTGTTACAAGGATTAAACCGGACACGTTTAGTTCTTGTAGCGAATTCATGATAAATATCAAAGTATCATTATATCAAAGTATCAGTACCTAGGTCACAGCTTTTGTTTTGGTAAAGGCTAGTTAAAAAACTAGAAATATAAAAATAAGATTACATCTATGTTACCCACATATGCAATTACTCGCAGCATTTTTGATTATATTTAACATCACAAGTGCTTAAAAGTTAGGACAAGGAAAAAGGAGTAAATAATAGCGTGACGAAAGACAGAGGAGAATGGAAGTAAATAACGTGTTGCACCGACCCTAAGTAACAAGGGACAAGGTCAGGAAGATGATGATGTTAGATAATTATGATGATTACATATCAAAGTATATTGTAATTAGTTCTGATAAAATTAAAGTTGTGCAAATATCACTATGTCTATGTGTATGTATCTGTCTGGTCTAATAGCCACATCTGTGAGTACATAGTCCTCTGCAAACAATCCATCGATTAAATCGTAGAAATGTCTGGGCACACTATCTATTCTAACTAGGGTTTTTTTTTAACCATAACAATACGTAGTGATTAATTCAAGGAAATAAGTAAAACATTATTAGCGTCTTTTGTTGCCGTTGCAACAGCTTTTTCCTGTTTAAAGCGAAAGTGTTTTTTTTTTATAAAAATGTGCTTCGGATATTACAAATAAAATTCTATCGCCTTGTTCCTTTGAAACCCAACATCAGACCTCACCTTTCAAAACATCAAAAGCCAGCGTAATATAAAAAGCAACAAAAGTGTAACATGTTTAACGTGACGTGAGCGTGCGTCTATACAATTTGGAATAAGGCAGTGGAAGGGACAGGACATGTCAATTTGTCCGCGTCAGTGTCGGGCCTGGTCAAATAGATGGCGGGCCCTGGCGGGCGGTGACAGCAGCCACATACACAAACACAATTATACAAACGAGCAGGGTACGTTCCGGAACGAGGGCACCAGCTAGCAGAAATTCGAGAGAGCAAAATTTTTTACCTTCGAGCGAAAATTTTAAATTGCAATCTACTTTTTGCTTGTTTACTCCACCAAGCTGAATGCAGCTCGCGGTTTTGTGTCTACGAATTACGAGTATTGTACTGTGTACCGCGAATCGTTTCGTTAGTCGAGCATTTATTTGTTGATAGATCGTAACAAATAAAATAAACAATTCTGTTAGACTGCGATAATCATTCAGCCCTTTACACGTGCAACTTACGTTAAGAATATTATCTCTCATAAATATTTACGGCACATAACATTCTTTCTCCCATATATTATTCGCGTTCATAGTAAGTTTGCGCCAGATGAGGCAACTATTGTGTGTTATACCTCCGTCGAGCAGGTGCGAGGAACGACGGCCGTCCCTAAAAGCTGGATTACTCTTGAAATGGACGCGACAGTTGACTTACAATGGAACTGCTACAAGTGGGGTCTTTAGATACTGAATGTGCGAACAATGCAAATGTATAGGCAGAGTTCTGTTCATAAAGTGCAGCAATTAGCTCAAATATGAGAGCAAAAAGCTGTGTTAAGAGCGTTTATACGCTACGGCATTTCATACAAACTTTCAAGTCGTTATTTTCCGAAATGACTGAACAGATTTTAATGAAACTTCCTACGCATAAGCAGTATACATAGGTCTAAAAAGTTACTAAAAACATTTTCGAACAATAATCTTACAGCGAAATTAGACCGATTTTTAATTATCAATAGAAACAGAAATTAGAAATTTCCAATTAATTTATTTTTAAAAGACATTTAGAAAAGGTTTTTTAGTAACTTTTTAGACCTATGTACTTATACTGCTAATACGTAGGAATTTTCATTAAAATCTGTTCAGTCATTTCAGAAAATAACGACTTGAAAGTTTGTATGAAATGCCGTAGGGTATAAACGCTCTTAATAGGAAACGTCTAGGTACACACTCAACATCTACATCTACTTATCTAATAACATGTTTCTTACTAGTACCTGTTTAACGATTCACAGCCAAAGCAAGTTAAAATCTAGCTTTGGGGCTCTGAAACTGAATTTTTAATATCTGAATCCTACTACGTAATTACCTACTTGAATATGTTTCATACATCGAAATGTTAAAATGAAGTGATACGAAATCTGTTATTATTTTAACACGTTTTACAAAATCTGCGAGTGGTATTTATTACCCTAAGGCTGTGTCAGGGAAAATGTCAACGTAAGATGGTGTGATGGAGTGCTTTTAATTTATTCGTCTCTTCATTCGGTGTCGCCAAATTCAATGTACACTGGGTATTCAGCCACAAAATTCCTCGTGAATATTCATTTGTCGTAATAAGAAGAGCTGTGGGCCTGAATAAAAATTGCACAGTTTAACGGCCCAGTCTAGTAAACTTGACAGTCCGTCGAAAAATTCGTGCATATTTACAAGGTTTTTTTGACTAAAGTTATTAACGAATTGTGCTGTGTGGAAGCCAAACAAAATGTTTGAAAACTAGTGATTTCAAAACACCTATTAAAAAATATGTATATATATATATATATCGTTATTGTATGGTGGTTTCTGGAAATAAGAATAAATATAACGGTCGAATTGACAACCTCCTTTTTTAAGTCGGTTAATAGGCAGGTAGATCAGCTTTACCATCATCTCAAATAATTCAAGTAAGCCAAGGAGTCAAAGGGGGAGGTCCCCTACGATTTGTTTTTGTTTTTGCTATGATTTTTTGAGTTTTGCACACGTAGACCCACTTTGGGAAAATAAGTACATCTCAGGTCACTTTTATTGATGAGTAATACAGTTGTATACATACATAAAATCACGCCTTTAATCCCAAAAGCGTTAGGCAGACGTGTACCTAATAGTACAGACAGCGTTAGTAGTGCTAACCCCTCTACAGTCCGGCCGAATACGCCAGGGGGTTACTAATTAACGACGCTGTCTGTACACCCATATTTCACCAGTTATGTTTAAGTCCCATGTAATAGGGGGCGAGCCTATTGCCATCAACCAGGCACAAATCTAGACTCCGCGGCTGTTACTAAGAAATTTCTGATGGAAAAACCCAACAACACTTGAACAACGTCGTAAGTTGTTTTTAATTCCATTTGTACAATGTTTATTCACTGTTCCCGATCTCTGTCCCATTTATCTTAATTTTCGATGTATAATTTAATCAACAATAATGTAATTACTTACTCATTATCTTAATGGATCTTAAATTAGACGAGTATTACTTAATACCTACCAGGGCTGAAAGTCAGTCGGTGTAAAGGTGACCCCAATATGTCACTAGCTGTATGGTAATACTCGTATATTCTCCTAGGGTCATAGCATTAGATATTTTAAGCCGTAACGTGGAACCCTGGACGCGGCTCTTAAATCTTACTTGACCGATTTTTAGAGAGATTTATTGGAGAGTGAGGCAGAAATAAATGCCTTCAGGAGCTTTCCGTAATTTCTCAAGTAAAGCCTGGCAGGCCAGGCTAAGTAACAAATGAGGTCACATAATTTTATTAGTTCGAGCTGTCATAATAGCAGCTTGGTGGCGTCAGTTACCAACCGCGTAATTTTCATAATATGCAAATGGACTTTCTGTTTAAATGCTTTTGTACATGGTAGTGTAGGAATCTATGAATATTACAGAGTTTATTCTTGCGTACATTTTAACACGGTTAATCATGTTGAAATTATAATGTTGTACGTTACATTTACGATAAATGGATTACATTTACTGTGGAGCATGTTGGCTTACTAATTTATTGTGGTTACATGTTTGTGTTCTAATGGCCGTATATTTCACTGACAGTGGACTTCAGCACATTAAGCTAATGCTCTTACATGAAGGTGGCTTGCAATACGGAATAGCGCTTAGCGCCGGGAGCTTACCTAAGTATTCGGATAATGTCCCTAAATATGTAATAACATCGTCTTAAATGGTCTACCTTCATAGTAAACATTCTCAAAGTATTTTACCGTATATTAGTATAAGAGCAGGAAAATTGACTAAATATTGACCCGGGTTCTGATCATCATTCATCATTTCAAAAGACGTCCACTGCTGGACAAAGGCCTCCCCCAAGTGTTGTCACATTGACATTTTGGGGGGGTTCATAATCGCCACGCTTGGCAGGCGGGTTGGCGATCGCAGTACGGTTGTTACAAAAGCACAGAGACCACTGCTGTCCATTCTCTGGAGCATCCCATAGTCGCCACTTACGACACCCACGGGAAGATATAGGATGGTGCTATTCTTTACGTCCGACACCGATCAAACATTAAATTATAGATTGGTAGTGAAATCTGAAGTTAGCTTACTTGTTTTAGCATAGCATCGCGCCTGAAAACCCCGAAGTGTTAGGTAGACGTCTACAGAAACTTTATAGTACACCCACATTTTGTAATAGCCACCTAGCATTTTTTTTTAAACTTTAGTCCTCACTAGGAATTTCTCCTGTGTCATGGGTGAGTTTACAAACATTAAAACTCTCATACACAAACAGCTAGACCCGGAACAACTATCTGTAGGCCGTACAAATATTTGTACCTTGCAGGGATCGAACCCGCGACACGCAGCGCAGTCAATCGTTTAGCCACTGCGCCAACCGTGCCGTCGACTGATATTCCGCCAACCGGGCACAAATCCAGACTCCGTGGCTGCTTATGAGAAATATCTGATGGAAATACTTTGTCCGACCCGGGAATCAAACCAAGGACCTCATGCTCAGCAGTTGCGCTTGCGCTTGACCACTAGACAAACGAGATGGTCTGGTTTTAAGGGCATATGTGTATAATCAGCCTTAAACGTTTCTACTGCAAGAATACGGGCTCCTCAAATCAAATCAAAATCATTTATTTCAATAAGCCAGTTACAGGCACTTTTGAATGGTCGAACAACAATAAAAATGAAGCTACAGTCCCAGTTACAAGACATAATAACTGTGAAAGTACTGTAGTTGCCCATTCCAATGCGTAGATCTCTATGGAGAAGAATGGGCAAGAAACTCCATGGACACTCTTTTAAATCAGAATCTTGTTACAAAAACCTTGGTTACATCATCCTCTTTGATAGGTATTGGCTTATTATAAAACACCACGCAGGCGGGCCCCGATGTTGTTGGATGTTACTTATGTCTTCAAAATTTTAGTTTTAAAAGGCAATTCGTTATTACAAAGGCATTTTGAATTAATCACAATTTGTTGTTTTATTTTACAGGAAAATAGCTAGACTGTTGGAAATGTAAACTAATAAAAGTCTAGACAGATAATATCCGTTTATTGGAATACGATAGGGTACTTCCTAGAGCCGTGCCATGTTGATAAATTAAATTCGTCTGTCAGGATCAGCCGTCCTGATTGAATTACATGAATGTACACAGTTACCGACATTGTGGATATCGGATTACCGGCGGGGTTCTGACTATAGAGTAAAAAGCACTGCCTGAAACCGATTTTGCTTAAATATCTTATAAATTGGTTATTTAAATTAAAGTTACCAATTACATAGAGGGTATAAAGGACCAAGGATTACCAAGCATTTGGTACAATAAATTAAGTAACATCGTAGAAATTTATGTTGGACAACTATTTTCTCTCTCGAAATTCACGGTTTACTGCTCAAGAATCGAACAATACTCGACAGTCACAGGTCTGAATAAAAAGTTGTAAAAACTAACAATACTAACCTATTTAATTGACCACTAATTATTTAGTAACACTAAATATCGTTAGTATTTTAGTGTTATACTACAATGTTCACACTGAGGAGCTCGTGGCTAAATAATATCACCCGCACGGGTCTATCTTTAAGGTTAAGCCGTGCTTGCCGAGGTTGGTCCGTGGATGGGTGACCATAATTACATACCGAGTTTCCTCAGTGCCTCGGAAAGCACGTTAAGCCGTTGATCCCGGCTGTCATTTGTAGATCTTTGACAGTTGTTAAGAGTAGTCAGAAGCCAAAAGTCTGACATCCAGTCTTACCAAGGGGTATCGTATGACCCAGTTACTGGGTTGTGGCGGTCAGATAGGCAGTCGCTGCATGTAAAATACTGGTACTCAGCTGCATTCGGTTAGACTGGAAGCCGACCCCAAGATAGTTTGGGAAAAGGCTAGGCAGATGATGACTACAATGTTCACACTACACTCCACAGTGTAGTGTGAAACAACGTTAAATTTAATTTAATTTTCAACCAACTGGGCTGAACTTATGTAACGGTAACTAAATACGAATACGGAGTACAATTAATTGGTACTAATATATCCGACTCGTAGATATATGGCATACCTACTAGTTGATTGATAATGATAAACGATGACAGAAAAGTAAAAATAGGTTTACCTTTGTACGAAAGTAATGTGTCGTGTATGATTTATGGTTATTTGTAAATGTAAGCTCTATTCATATTACTAGAGATCTTAATTTTGTGACTTCTGTCAACATTTTGTTTTTGTTAGAAATAATATGGAAAAAAAATGAAGGAAAATAAAGTCCTATTACACATCTACGAACTGAGATCAGCATAATAATAAGTTAACCTGTTAAATTTAAATGGAGCCATTACTTTAGTCTAATAACACGCGGGTTATACATCACTTCAAAAGTCAGAATACATAAATCAAACGTAACTTTAATATTAATACTTACGTCGCTCTAATACGTTGAACTTACAAGCACTCATCTCAACCTTAAGAATGATAATATGAAATGTCATAGTTGCTTAGATATTTAGATATGTGAGCGGTTCAAGTAATTCTAAACTTAGAAGTGAGTTTGGGTACAGTCCTTTGAAATTTATTTTACCTCCGGCCTTTAATCGCTGGCAAAATCACAATGATCTTTATGCCGTAGTTACAAGGTTGCATTTAGCTTGGTTTCACTGATTTATCTGTCAATTTTCTCTGGGAGCTCAGTTAATAAACAATGTACAAAAGGAATTAAATGCAATATACAACTGTGTAGTGTGTACAAGTGTTATTTGGGTTTTTCCATCAAGAATTTATCAGTAGCAGCCACGGAATCTAGATTTGTGCCCGGTTGATGGCAATAAGATCGCCCCCTATTACATGGGACTTAAACATAAGTGGCGTAATGTGGGTTTACTAGGTAAACCTCTGCCTAATGCTTAATAAGGTTGCTGTTGGAATGCAGCGGTCAGTGGTAATAAAAAAACCGCGAACTGACTGTAGTGATATATATTGCTCTTAAATCTTGCTAACTTACATTCCACGGTCGGATACACTCGTGGAATGGCCTGAACTGTGCAGCGTTTAAGAATGGAAACTCTAGAGTTCGGAGTGTGAGGACTTCCAAGTCTTTGTCTCTGGTTGTGGGTATTCTAGGGAACTTTTAATAGGTGCATAGTGCACATGACAGATGGGTCAACTTGTGGTTAATATAAATATAATGTGGATGTTCTATCGCAATAATTTTATGATTTCAATGGTAATTTGATTATATCCGTTACCTAATCAATTATGTCACAAACGACCTACTACCATGCAATATAAATAGATGTCTGTACCGTGGTATACGGTAGAGTATTTACAGAAACTTCAAACTATACGATTTAAATTAACGGTATGCATATAAAACAGATCAATATTAAAGTCCCTAACGAATCCCCGAACTGTAACTAACAGCGTTCAAAATCGAATTCATTTATTCATCCGTGTTCTCATTTCATCGTGTCGTTTACACGCCATATAAAAGTTGCCTTTACACTATTTGATTGGTGGGAAAGCCACCATTAGTCTAGATTCAATCGATTCTCCCGAAATCAGCAATTTGGGGCAATTTATACAACAATCGCGTACATTACCTTGTTCTACATACACATTTACACGTGCAGCAAGGTTATAGTTTATTGTGAAAACGTGGGGGAGGCTTGAAACTCGGAAACTTTGTAAGTGCTGTGCATTAAGTTCGTATCTGGTTAGAAACTTTGATACTAGACTTAATAAAGTGATAAAGTTGACAGTGTTGATAAACTGGTGTGTCGGAGTTACATCCTGTCGAATGTTGGAGGAAATTCAGTTTATGATGGTTGTAATGCCTCGCTTACAGGAAATCGACTAATCAGTTACAGGAAGAACCTATGTGCAATGTTAGATAAATAAATAATTATTATAAAAAGCTAACAACAAAACCTTCAACATGTTTAGGTTGCATGAACTTCAGTGAATTAAAGATCCAGTCCGGGGCTGTGGTCCAACTGCTCTGTCCAACTAGTTGGACCATGGGTCTCTACTAGGGGCAGTTGCCCAACTTTAAAAATAGTTGAACCACAGCATACTGATAGAGTAAACCCTGACTCCCAAACTATCAGATCCTGTGACTTAGGAGTTACTGAGTCAATACTTTCTCGTTACAGTACAGGTTTGTACAGAACCCTCGGTGCGCGAGTCCGACTCACACTTAGACGGTTTTTACATGTAGGCAAGTATTTTTTTCAAAAACTTCATATACAAATACATTTCTTCTAAAAATCAAAGACCAGAGATGGAACAGACTCCCTAAGATTCCAAATAAGTTGTCAAACAAAAGGTGCAAATCTCTGTAAGTATACGTAACCAAACAAAACAACAAACTGTCCCTCACTGAAAGCCTAAACAGATCCCAAATAGGCCAACACTCACACAACATAGTAAACAGTGGATTATATACATCCCTACGTACTTGTGAGGTGTGGCGGTGTTAGACACATTTGGTGTCATTAGCGACGTGGCTCAGTCTCTTCTATTTACGGCACGACCCACTACATAAAGAATAGCCCGAACAATGCGTTCACGTATTTAGGAACCACTCGGATTTGTGACGTTTTTGGAATTTTGACCTTTATAGCGTTGAAGTTAAAATTGCGGATTTTATTCGGGTTCAAGTGGTCATAAAAACTCGAATTGTAGAAGTTGAATTACGTAACATTACTTGAATGATCTGTTTAAAGGGTGCGCCAAAGTTCACCTAAATTTTCAACTCCGATAATTGGAAATCCGAAAATGTTCTTCCTAACATTTTTTATCCTAACAATCGCAATTCCTAACTACTCATTCTCTAATGTTCATAACTCCGAAGCATTCAACTTCATAATGTCAATAGCAATAAACATCTATTATACTTTTATTTGTTTTCCTATATTTTCTCAACATAACCATCTTTTACACTATTATTCAAAGTCATATTTTTTTGTTTAGATTTCTTTTAATTCTTAATAATCAGTATTATATACATTGATTTTGCGTAACTTTTACTTTTTTATTTATTGCGGTGTGTACCTAGAAAGATATCCATAGGTTAGGTTAGGTTAGAATTGTGACCAACTACGCGCGAGCCGAGCGAGCGTAGCGAGCGGTGCCGCGGCAGCGGCCGGCGAGCGCTACCTCGAAATTGGTTGCAAAATTTTTCTAAGTATTTTTTTCATAGTGCCCCCAAGACGACACTCTGACCTAATCCCCACCCAAATTAAAACTATAAATATCATCTTCTACCCACATATATTTTTATTACACTTAGTAAATGTTTCTATCTGAGTATCAGTGAAAATATTATGTTTAGGGATAAAAGAGTTATGATAAAAAACAGTAGGAGTTTAAATTATTTACATTAATGATATTATTAATTAAAATTTTCGGAAACATGAGTGTTATGAACATCGCCGGTAGCACTACAAATAGTATGAATGAAAACTTTAGGATGAAAAATTTTAGGAAGAATGATCATTCAGATTACAAATCGTTATGAAGAACAATTTCGGGTAAAGAACTTTAGGTGAGCCAATATGGACCCCTGTTTAAATGATGGAAGCGGACAATTGAGAACAAACTAGCCTCTAATAACCGTTATTTATAAATGGTTCTCGATTGTCAATCTTGTTTTCTGCGTTCATTTTTTATCCCCAAATGTAGATTTGCCATTCAAAACAGCAATCCTGAATTATAACACGAAAACTACGTTTCATTTTGACATCGGCAAACGTGTCTCATCTGGAGACGTTTAGGGAAACGTCAATAACGTATAGTTAAGAAGACATTTATCATTACGTAATATTAAAATACAATCTTACAATAATATGTTTTAATTGTGACCTCCTCTGAGATTATATTTCAGAACATCTCGGAAGCCATGTCGACGTTGACTTATTAATAGGTACAAGCTTAGGAATGTTTGATAGCCGGAATGAGAAAATAAATTCATATTACTTCGGGAAACAAAAGAATTCTTCATTACCATTATCATTGTTGGCTCAATGTGTATTTTCCGCCTTGGGACGGTTCCCAGTTTTCTTAACCAATACAAACGATTTACTACAGACAATTTCTTCGTATTTGTACACCATTTATTTGCTTCCCATTGTTTACTTTGTTCGTTTATGATATGAAAATAAAACAATAAAACTTGCCACCATACTGTTATGATGTAGACATGTTGATATTACACATTTTTCGCGTGCATCTGATGAATATTCTCGAGTACAGCAGACATGCTTCACGTCGTTGAGTCACTACCTAGAGACTGTTTTGACTAACAGAATTTAAATCTAAAGATGCTCTGAGAACTTTTAGTTGGTTCGAGACAAAAGCCGGTAAATTGCAAATGAATCGTAAAAAAATGTATGTATGTACAGTACGTACCTAGCCTAGTAAGTACCTAGTATTGACAAACAGATTCCTCGTTTTTGCTTTTCTATAGTCGAGTACACTTTAGGCTCTTAATATCACACTGTCGGTTCACGATTAAATTTCCGGTATATGAAGTTCTAATTGGACATGACATAAAACATAGTTAGACCCAGTTTCAGTGCGAAAATATTTGCAAATACAGCCGGCAACACAATTAATGTCCGCGTTTCCGCACTCACGGCCCGATGAGAAGCGCGTCACCAACGTATAATGAAGCTGACAGACGATGCGCTTTGTTCGCTCAACCGAAACTAGTCCAGGCGGTATGCGTGGATGAATGCAAAAATGGGTTCCCAGTAAACAAATGCGGGAAATAAGGACCAGCTGAAAATGATCACCCGAAAGTTCATAATGACTCCGTCTTTGGTGATGTGGTTGCAAACGCTACTGCTAAGCATAAGGGTTTGGTCATGATTTCCTGGTCGGGCAAATTGTTTTTGGGTATTTCGATCGGGAATTCTCAGTAGCAAACCGGAGACTGAATTTATGCACGGTTGTTGGCAAAAGGTTTGCCCCTTATCATACATAACTGGCGAAATGTTGGGGTTATAGTTCAGCCGCATTTCAGCAGTCTTTTTATTATCCTTTTATCCGTCCCACTGCTGGGCAAAGGCCTTCCCTTTCTCCTTCCAAATCTCTCTATCTTGTGCGATATCTGGCTATGATCGCCCGGCAAACACGATCAGGTCGTCACACCACCTTCGCCGCGGTCTACCTCGACGGCGATTAATAATAATAATAATATAATAATAATTTATCATTTATTTTCTCTTCACAAAGTTTGCTTAAGGTTAAACTGTACAAAATTGTCTCAGCTGTATTCCACCTCTGTGAGAGACTGGTGCCTGATATAGGTTTTTTGGGAAAAACCTGTGTTACAGGTCGCCAGGCCCCTTCCATGGCTAGAATTAGCTATTACAGAGATACCGTGCAAGAGTCGATGTTAAACAATGTGACAAATAAAAAAAAATGAAAACAAAAACTAAGTTAGTGTTAAACAATATGCTTACTAATAATAATAATGTGCTCACATATAAAAGAAGAAACAATAAAAATAATCGATTTCCTCCGTCAAGCGTCCAGTGAGTGATGATCTTTGCCCACCTCTCTGGGTGCATTCTTGCTACGTGGCCAGCCCACTCCCACTTTACCTTGGCTGTGTTTTCTCCGACATCAGCAACTTGAGTTACGGAACGCAGGATGGTGTCATTTTAGCAGTTTAAGTAAGTTAAGTAAATTAAAAAAAACACCTGTACTAACCGTCCGGTGATTACAGGCACAATGTATGTTACTATATTAAGATCATAATTACGAAAGACAATGGTTAAAACAAGATTCAAACAATAAAAATAAATCTATTTTTATTCGAATACCAATAATATTTCAGTGTAAGTAGTAAAAATAAAAAGCTTCCCGAATTCACGATGCAAAGCTCCACTTAAGTAGGTCCACGACAAAGGAGGATACCATTCAAAAGGATTACCTTTGTAATAGAATTCCTTTTATTCAGATACTGCTTCAAATAAATAACGAGTACATGGCAATGCTTTTAGCTCGGCCAATAGCGAACCCGAAATTTTGCATCGAATCACAATACGTAATCAATTATAGGTTTAATAATGGATTTATTGTACATTTACTGTGACAAAGAGATTCCATTATTTATAATTTATTGTTTTGTTGCTTGACAAATGAGTGCTGTAGTCACTAACTGATAACCCACATCCATTTTATTTTGACTATACGTTTTTCTGACAACTTTTTGTGGTTGGCAAGCGTGCTGCAAACATGGTGTTTCATTATTTCGAGTATATTTTTCCTTGGTTGATGTGATGTGTCTTATTGCATAATAAATTCCTAATAAGGATGTAGTGATTTATGTATCGACCAACCTATACTTTTTTGTACATGTATGTCTTAAATGTACTTTGTGTTTAAAAGTAAGTTTAAACTGGATTTAATATTCAAAGATTATGTATGAAAACAATTCGGTAATAGAATTTATTACAGAAATAATATTAAACTCTGCAAAAAAATAATATAATATACAAACTTATTTGATACCAACTAGTCACTAATCAGGCTTAGGTACCTACACAAAAAGTAACCTAGCCAGGTGTTAGTAAGTAAAATTAATGCTTTCATATTTATTATGAGAAAAACATTTCAGAATAGCCTTTAATATTTTCGCTTTAAGTATAAACTCGATGTCACGTTACAAGGGCTATTAAATAAATCGTGTTAAACCTTACTTGAACTGACATTGACGGCGTTCTTCCATACATTTTATAATAAAAAACATTGTGATTATTGACTGGAGGATCCATTTATTCGACGTTTTTTTTACTCTTCCGTTATGTTATACATATGTTTTTTCCTATGATTTTTTAGTAATTATAGAATTGTATAGATTTGTATTGTATTGTATTGTATTGTATTGTATTGTATTGTTGTGTATTGTATTGTTGTTGTATTGTATTGTATTTAATTCATTACTATTGCTCTCAACTTGGTAAAGAATGGTATCGGAAAAATCGGAGGACTGTTCTAGAATCAAAAATTCGAAGACATGTGACATCGAACTTCCCGCGCGGCGTATCTATCTTACTGCGAGGAGGCCGTCGTCCCAGCAGTGGGCTGGTATGCTGAGGGAGCAGCGGTGGCCCAGTGGTAGCAGCCCCGACTTACGAGCAGTAAGCCGTGGGTCGAACCCAGGCAGGCGCATTTCTTTGTGTAATTTATTTCATCACCGCTGTCCTCATAAACAGCGAAGGAAAACATCATGAGAAAACCGGCATGTCCTAGAACTAAAAATTGGAAGACATGTGACATCTACCAACCCGCACTGGGCCCGTGTGGTGGATTACAGCCCACTCCTTCTCATAGAGAGGAGGCCTGTGTCCCAGCAGTGGGGACATTATAGGCTGATGATGATAATGATGATGCTGAAAAGTAGTAGTATCAATATCTATGTACACACAAAGCCACGTGAGCGGAGTCTTGTGAGCACAGCTAGTTCTCGTATATTATTGTCTATATTGACGTTAGTTACTCCGTACTGCTACAAATGACATTCTGGTCCCTGAAGACATTCCCAGTTGTTTACTAGTTCCAGGAAATCTGATTGGTTGGCTTATTCGAGGTCGAGAACGTGAAACATCTACCTGACATAGTTGTCGTTCACAACATTATTCACAAGTTGGTGGTTCACCAATAAACCACGCTACATAGTCAAGGAATGTTTCACAGGTCGCACTCCCCGCTAATTTATTTGCCAAACTCGCTCCTTTGACGAATTTATTCCTCTTCGGATTTAAAGGAACTTTATAAATTGCTCTTCGGGTTCCTCGTTCCCACACCACATACTACTTATCCCTATATTTTCCAAAGATAAGGTTCGCTGAATATTTCCTTGATCTCCCTTAAGCATTGTGACGAGGGTAAAACATTGTCGGCGAATATAATTTCGTAAGCCGTGTAATCGAATTTTAATCTCATTAGCAGGCGATAATGGAAACTGGAGATGCTTTGCGAACACATTTAACATTACATTTAAATGGCCCGATATTGCTGTCAGCTGTGTAATAAATTATGCAAGTTAGTAGCACACTTTACAGTGAACTATAAAAAGAGGGCAATGAAAGTAAAACTGTCTCCATTTCTCTTGTAAAATGGTCTCAGTTTAACAAAATATATATATTTGCGCTAAGAAGGAAAGCGTTGTATTCGTTTTACAGATGAGAAAATCGGATGCATTCGGAGGAGGATTCTCCGTCTTGACGCCCTCTGCCTGGCTGTACAACGAATGATATGCTAAAAAAGAATCACATAGCGCGTATCCCTGGAAATGTTATGTGAAAATACACGTGAAATTTCGTTCTTTAGTTTTTGTTGAAGAACATGACAATTCTAAAAATTGTTTTACATTACATATCCATTTTTTTTTTCACCGACTAGTTTATAAATATGATATTAAACTTAAAACAAGTCTTGCAAGTTTAGATACTTGCGAATTAATCATACTTATTATAGATAACAATGTCTAAATATTTCAGAAATGAAGCTTGTAGGGAAAAAAACTTTACACATTGAAACTCTAGCGATTAGCTCTAAAAATTCAAAATTTAACTTGAGCTACGCACACAAAATTGTTTACAGAATTTTATAAAACCATTTTTGTTTATCTGTTCTGTACGAGCACAGCCAGCTGTGGCCCGGAGACGGCTCGACGCCGGCCGACGGACGGGCCGTGTTTACATGGAGAAATGGCTGAATTTCAACTGCAAACACATCCACCGCGGATTTCGGGACGTCCCACACCCTCTATCCCCCCTTAACTGCAAGTGGACCGTTCAAACTATCCTCTATGAGTTTTTATGACCGCAAATGCTTTAAAATAGACATACCGCAACCCATTCAGACTTCAAACTCGGAAATCCGAGCAATAAAAATAAATGCAGTATGAAAGTTGTCGTATTTGGAATAAGCTAGTCGGCGCTTTAGCGAAGTAGTAGGAAGGAGGCACCGAGGCGTGAGTACCTACCCACGTCCTGCGTCAAAGGCTTAGTAAAACTGAAATAACTCTCATAAAAGTTTGGAGTTGATAAGGCGAAATGCTAAGTTTGTCTTTGCTATTTTGGGTCTACTAGTTAAGAAATCATTAAATATCCCTATTTAGTTTCCGGAAAACTCTTACCATCTCTAGTATGGTAAGCCTCCAAAGTCAGAATAGTAAATGAATCCAAAAGCGTGGCGTTCTAAGCGAGCCAAAAACTATAGCGTCACATAGCAAAAGAAGGCAAAACTAATACAACCTACTTATATAACAGAAAATTGAATGGATAAGTAAATAAGTTACGACCCATTATGCTCCCTTACTTTATGACATTGGTAACGCGCAGTTGATTCTGACGCATAAGTCGGTGTTTGTGCCAATATTTGTGCGAGTCGAGGGCGCAAACAACAGCCCTGCCCGGGCAAACACACGCCTTACTCCGAGTACCTTATTGGAACGCGTCACTCGTCTTATGACTACAATCTATTACGTCTAGCTATTACCGGCTTATCATTCTGCTATCAAATTTTCTGGAATTATAATCCAATGATTGATCCGTATCTTCGGATTTCCCGAGCCGGTAAACATGACGGTTGACTACACGCGTCTTGATATTGGAGAGTCAATTAAGCATCGTGCTTCGCGTACTTCCTAGTTGACGCTGCGAGGTTCATGTCAAGTGGAATTTCCAATTTGATTATCTAGTGTAGTGGAAGATCGTTAAGAGGCCAAGCACTATAATATAATTATCAAAAATTTACCTTAGCCTTATATTTTTAAGTGTTACACTCATTCTTGGGGCCGAAGTGCTTATCTCCTCGATCAAGACATTTTGAAGTGGTTCTTGACCCAAAGTCTTGCAAGGATATAATGAAATAATGTTGAACACTTCTTCTACCAACTATTTGATTTCTGGAAAATCTGTTATCGTAGAGCAAGTTTTGTCAAGATTTCTTCCTAACTATGTAGTTACATATTATATTAATTATTTATACAATGTCATTAGTTTAATAACTGCACATGAAAACTGTACGAGATTCTACACTTTTACGGGGTGGGCCGGTAGCAAGTGAGGATAAAATTTAATTGATTATGTTGCCTTCGACCGACATAAAATTTAAATCAAAACATTCCCACCTCATGTAGCCCGTCAAAATTAAATCCCAGCGATGATCCAGACCAGGTAAACATATTACCGGTTTACCGATGCCGCGGATATATAGGTAGATAGGTAGTCAACACAACGCGGTTGAACCACTCCATTTTCGATAACAAGCTTAATTCCCTCCACTATCATGGAGATCAAATTTTAATAACATTATAGACCGTTCAACCGAGATCGGGTTACAGTTACAGGTTAATTTATTTCCGTTATTTTATAATTTACGCCGAAGTACAAGAAAAATAATTCCATGAATATCTGCTATCTGAACAATATAACACACACTCGCTTTTTCAATGTTTACTTTGTTTAAAACTGGGTGACTCGTTCTTCGTAATTTTGTTCTAGCAATAAACCTTTAATGCTACCTCAGTATGTATAAATAACTCTCATTATTTATATCTAAGTCTTGTTTTAAAGTATATTCAATTTAGTCTTACCATCTCTGTAAGAAACAGAATGATTAAGGGCACACCTGCTTGTGCGTAAACGCGCCCAACTTGATTGAAACCCGACAGCCTAAATATTCAAATTGGTAGTTCCAAGGCCTTGTTGATGTCTTAGCCTCCGTCATTAATGCACGGATGCCTTAGGGACTGGCAGACTTAGAGAGCAGTTGGGTACTTCTCGATGCATACGTGCTATAGTCGTAGATAGTGCATATAATATTCATGTTCACGCTACAGAGGACATCGGGTGGCGTTAACGTGGCGTGACGGAGTGGCGCGGGCTAAGTGCTCCGCTAAATTGCTCGCAACGACTAAACACGCTCCTCGAGCTGCTGGAGCCAGAGGTGGGCCATGAAAACCACCACACTATCCCTTCATTCCTTAATCAATTACTTCCCAACTGTACCTATTTACTACAGCACACTTAATGATATCAAAAAAAACCAAAGCTGTCGCTATTAAAAAGCTTTTCCTCGTGCCCATTCTCGTGTTGTTACTCTAAAGCGGTTAACACTAATATAAAAGCAATTCCCGTATTAAAGTAGGGACAACTTAATAAAATAATCATAGTTATAATTCCGACGTAAATCCGCTTGTTTCGGGGCTCAGGCCGTCAGTCAGCTTAAAAGGTATGTGAATTAATTCATATACTGCCGCTACTCACGTACCATCACGTAAAATCGAATTTGAAAAGGTTCATTCATAGTCATGTTGATATGGCGGTTAAGAATGTCTACCGTTACCTGACAGAGCATTAGTCGTGCGAATGTTTTGTCAATATCCATTTATGTTATCCAAGATATGATAATGTCAAAAGGTGTTTCAGAAGCTGAGTGTTCTGACATCGTGCAGGTACGGCGAACCCTTTTATTTAATATATTATCTAGATAAGCTGTAAGAGTGACACTTAAGCACTAATGACAAAGGTACTCATGTTGTAATCAAAATTAATTATCCTCCTAATTCAATTATGTATAAAGTAGAGGGCGCACTCGGCACTAGCGCAGACGCTTTCAGAGCGACAGGTGAGCCGTGAAGCTAGCGCACAGACTAAAGCCGAGATAAATTGTTGCCATTACTCAGCTTAAGAAAATGTCAACTTGCCTTACCTCCTTTCAGCTTTTCAAAGTTGAAATCATCCAATTTAGGTCATTCGAGGGTTCGTGGAAGTCAAAGCTGTCAGTTGTGGAAAACAAGTTCATGTTCGCATTTTTCTTTCAAATGTGTCAGTTGAAGAGCTTCTATCGCGCGAAAAGCGTTTCAATAGCAAGTCTTCACTGAAGTTCGCTGAAACTGTTACGTTAGGGGTTTCCTGGATGGTCAGTTCTTGGAACTTGTCAGTTGCTGTGTGATCTGCTTTCATCTAGTGATATTGCCAAAGTTTTCCCTAACTACTATTATAGCTACATGTTTAAAAGTTAAACGTGCTCCACACTATAAATACGAAAAGTTTATACATTGTTCATATAAAGCATTAAACAGAAAGTAACAACAACAAAGAAACTCATTGAAACTTGATTGATGAATAAACACATTTTCAACTTACATAAAACCTTTTTAACTATTAAAGTTCGCGTTAGTTTGACAGTAACTTGATGCAAAAAGTGCTTAAATGACACTTTAATTTATTCCACGCTCCGTAGGGGTTTTACTTTAGAACAGAATAATATTATTAATGGTAAACATATTTAGTTTGGGAGCCCTGCTCCGTAATTGCTAAATTTCTAAATAGGTTACATTGTGCAAAAACCTTTGACGTCAGTATTTTGGGGTTGTTTTAGACTGAACTGCCCTTGCTTGAAAGAAGTTTATGAAGGGGTCATCCTGAGCTTTAATATTATAAAAGTTATAGGTAGGTAGGTAGCAATGTAGGTACTGAGAAGTGGTCTCGATTCACCGTTCGCATATTTTTCTCAGTAAAGACATTCTCACGGCACGAAGCAAAATACATGGCCGTAGTGTTTTCCTCAAAGACGCTACATTGCTTTTTTATTCACCAGCTTCCAGCTGCTTTCTAACCATTTTTCACCTTTTAAACACCAACATTTTCTTGTGTTAAAAAGGAAAATTAAGCTAGTTCTATACCAATTAGCAGTTTAACAAGCAGAGTGGTTTCAAGTAATTTCCACAGCTTCCGCACTATTTTTTGCTTGTTTTGAACAAAGCGGAGCGTAATATTTTGAGCGCAACTTTTCCACTCGGCCAGCGCTACGCTGAAGGTAGAGTTTAATAGATTTTCATGCACATATTATTTGAACCGTTTTAGTGCAAAAGCTTTTTGTTAGAATGGCACACATAATTTTTAGAGTGCCTAAAGGATAATTCATATTTTAGTTCGTTTTATTACTTTCATAAAATTAATAATACCTTTGTATTAATTCAATGATTTTCGTTAAATGAAGTACTTTCTAGTGAATAAAAATAACAGATTAAAGTATAAAGTAATATACAGGGTTACTGGCTAAGTCGACCTATTCCTTGAAAGGGGTTATACTAGAGATCATTAGCAACAAATTAAATCCAATTAACTAGGGGTCAAAACTGGATGGTTACCGAGCTATGTCGGTTCTTTGATTTTATTGAAGTTTTCTGACTTGTTACCAAAAACAATTAATTGTAAAAAATCTACTCCACTCTAAAATTTAATTGATACAGTTCTGATAGCTATGTATATCATTACGATGATCAACCAAATTATAAATGATGCATTGCTGCGCCAAATAATTGATGTTTGTGTATGTGAAGAGAGTAAATTTTTGGTTTTCACTAACGGGAGTTTGTGGCACTGTGGTCACATTCGTACAAACTGTTAGGCAATAAAATTTGCATGCCATTACATGAATTTATGTGCACCGCCGTATCTCGGTCGGCAATTAATGTTATCATTACACTACTCGACCAATTATATTATCATATTTTATTTAACATAAATAAATATGATGGCAGATAACCGTTAGGTACAGGCACAGTCATTCTTTAAACAAAAGAGACGGTCCCTCTGATAAAAATAATTAAGATAAAACAGAGATAAAGAGCGAGTTGCTTGCTCAAAATTAAGTCTCTTAATTTAAAGAGTACCCTTTTTACGCCTTGAGAAAGTCGAGAAAAGAAATACATTAGAATACGGAGATTCATCAATCTTAAAAGTTGTAATAGCTGTGTCTCGGAGTGGAGGTAGAAAGTTTTTCGTGCGACTTGCTGGCGGGTGAGGTCGGGTCGCAGGACACATAAACCGAATGTTTAAATAAAGCTGCTCCACCTTCAGGCAACTTTTAATGAGCAGGTTATGTTAAGGATTTTAAAACTACCCTCATTTCTTCTTCATATACTTTTACTTTATGTTCTTTTACATTGTTTGCCGTTATTTAAAACTGTTATTTAATGTAGCGGGTAAAGTTTCGAAAAAATATTATTTCATTAAACAGGACACTATTCTCCACAATTTTCCCTGTAGTAAATCGAACCAAATAATTATTTCGATCAAAATAATTTGTCAAATTTCTACCACTCAACAGAATTCGGAATAACGAAAGGCTCGTCCAACAAGATGCCAACTATCGGAGAGCTCACGGCGATAAATAATTACCAAAGAGTTCAAAGACCAGCGCGTTTTCCTGACGAACAGACAGACAGATAGATAGTACTTGACGAGGGTCCTTCGAGCCAGATCTAAATTTTAATTGGCTAATTTGGGTTTTGCTCGATTGGATAACGCCAAAAGTTTATGTAAAATTTTGTATAATAAGTTCTTGTTTCGGGGAAAAAGCGAATATTTTAGGGAAAAGCAGCTCAACTGATTTTCGAATCATTGCTAAAACCATCCACACCTGTCACAAAAACCGAACCGACCGATTCTACCGATTTCTACTCCTACTCCTTCACTGTACACGCTGTGCGGTTGTGGAATTCACTGCCGCCTGACATAAGGGACTGCCAAACTATTGCAGTTTTCAAGAGAAGAGTGAAAGAACATTATCTTTCCATTCCGTCATAGTTGCATAAGTATTTATTTTATTGTATTTATAGTATTGTTATATTTTTTTTGTCTTTGTTTGTATACGTAAGTTAGTATGTTCTTATTTTGTATATTTTATTTTAAATCGTTATTTGCTTTATGTTTTATGTATTCCTTTTTCTCTTCTTCTTATACACACTATGTCTACATCTCTTTTTTTGTATCTCCTTTCGCAGGTATGCTGGAAGAGATTTCTTTAGAAATAAGCATCACCTTTGTACCTATTTTCTTTTTCTTTCTTCTTTTCTGTATTTAGTGTGTACATAAATTGTTAAATAAATAAAATAAAAACCAAAAAACATCGACATTTCAGTTTTCTGATTTTGTGATCATTCAATAGAAAAAAATTGCACACGGAAAGGAAACGGCTTCGAAAGAACGAATCATTCATTAAACACTTTGTACTAAAAATATTCAATCCCTTTTTTATTATTCATCGAGTGTTTATACATTTGGCAGCGTTTTGTTATTTAAGAGGTTCGTCACATCTTTGGCACAAACATTTTGGCACAAAGGTACAAATAAGAGGGTATTGTCGTTCAAATAATCGAAGTTGACGAAACGACAAAGGGCCCGGGAGCAAAGGAAATGGATTTGTGAAAGCCGTCATTCATGGCGCGGCTGGTTTTAATAAATAGAGATTATTAGGTGTTTTTTCTCCCGTAATATCTTTTCAATGGCGCCTTTCATTGGATGAAGCTTTGTTGTCATCTTAATACTTTAATAATTTTCAAGGTTTTGGCCAAAGAAATGGTTTACTTTTAGGAAACATTTAGCTTAATAATACCGAGAAATATCGTGAAAAGTTAAACAATAGTTTTGAACTAAATAAACAAAGGTGAGAGACATTTCAATGGCGTGTCAAGTTACTTCAGCAACGTCTTAAACAAAACATTTCGTTTATTTAATCAGTTGTTAATGACAAAACACAATGAATAAAATGTTTCCAATGAGTATTCCTTGAACCATGAAACGCCTTTATAATGATATTGCCACTGAGAAACTGGAACTCCTCTGTAATTAAATATTTTTATTTTCCGAAAGGGTAGGTTCGTTTTATTAGTATTTCAATTCTGAAAGGCCGAAAAATCAAGTGGGGAGAAACAGAAAATAATCATTAACTACTGTAATAAATGGTTTAACTTTTCGTTTATTCAAAATTAAGATTTGTTTAGGATTGAAGTTATTGGTTGCCTTGATAGTAGAATCAAAAAAGAATAACACATTTGTGTTATTGGTTAGTGGATACTTTTGATAACTTACTTTATAGTTCAACTCTGAAGATACAATTTAGAATAAGTACTCATCCTCGGTGTAATAGATAGGCACTCGCTCCATGTAGAATACTTTTATTCAGCTGCATCCTGCTGGTTAGACTGGAAGCCGACCCCAACTATGATCATGACTAATCGGTAGTATACTGACGTGTGTGACTGACTCTCCGAAATACAGAGCAAACTTCCTATACGCGAAAGTAATTAATTAAAAATCTAATTCTGATAGTGTCTGTAAAACTCGCCGTGGCATGAACGAGTGCGGCATCGATATCGTCTGGACGCGCTCGCTGCGGATCGCCAATTATTGGGCCACTTACTCGATGCATTCCAAAACTCGATAAATTCTCGAGTGGGGCTCGCGGCGGCATGCACGTAGTCCCGGGATGCTCCGGGGATCCGAGCCGGGGTGAGCGAGCGGAACTCGCAAACTCCCATGTTGATTGATTTTGTATTTTCAATATAGCCTCAATTGAAAGCGGATGATGCAAGTTCATGTCTATGCATCTTTTTTAACTCGTTTTCTGGATCCTGTGCAAAATGGCTTAATTCTGAAACTCGACAATAATGAAACTTGCTATAAGTATATAAGTATTTTATCTTATAGAGCCCGGTTACAGGCTTGCTATATTTTTGTGATAATGTTTATGGCGGTCGTCTTCCAAATGGGAAGGCAAAAAGATACAGTTTATGGCTTTTACTGGTGCGTATAGGTTTAAATATATGTGTTCAGTATACGATAGGTCGTATACATATATGTACCTACGATCGTGAGTCTCTATGACATGCACGTTCGTATACCTAACAAACATAATTGTTCGCTACACAACACAGGGTTACAGACGACCTCAGCGAATGATCCTGGGGGGATAATGTCATAGTCACTTCGCTTGGCAGACGTGCCCGAGCCTACCTACACCACACACGACACAGGTGGATGCTCTCCGCACGTTAGTGACACAAGAGGGTGAGGGGTAGCTCCTATCTACATGATCAAATGTTCACGTCAAAATTACTTCTCTAACGAAATTGATTTAACAAATGGCTCTAGGAAAACACTTACATCAAAAGAAACTTCATGATTTTCGCGGAAAACCTTGCTGATAAACGGCAAAATAAACGCCTATTTTCCAAGAATCATTAAGTCGATGTAAACAGAAACTGAAATGCCAGAAGGCAAGAATTCGTTTGTTAGAAACTGATTACCGAGTGACTTTACAAAATTAAATACCTTGATGAGGATAATCATTTTTAATCAAACTGTTTACAGGTACCGTGGTACGTAGCTCGGACGCTCCGGTATTTACCTTAGGATTAATCCAGTAACAATGTTGGCGTAGGTAATCCTCCGGAGAGCTAACGCAAAGTGATTTGTGCTTAACACGGCCTGGGATCACCGAGGTAGGCCGGCTGCCAGGTAATCGTAAGCCATTTACATAATGTGCGCTTACAGCCGCCGCCACATCGTTCTGTATCACCAGCAGTACAGGCGTTAGCGTAGGGCGAGGTTAGGCGACCGCCCAGACCGCCGAGTATAATGGGGCGCCGAAGGCCCCTGCATTGGCGTCGCCAGCTTTTGAGATAGGGGGGTGCAGGTGGACGGGAAAAAATATTTTAAGGGTTAAAAATGATGCAACGTTCATAAAGAATCTAAAATGTAATAGCCACCTCAAAAATGTTAGCACCTCGGTTTGGTTACATTTTAAATTATTCTTAATGGAAATGTTATTAATTTGGTTTCGGTATGTGAAAGTCCCGGAACTAAAAGAAAATGTAAGATCTCCTCTCCGGTAATGTTAGTTTTTTAGTCCTTTTATTCGCAATAGATGTGACTTAATTGACTTAAGATGACAATTTTAAGAACAAAAGACCAAAGGCTCCAAGAGCGACCAAACCGAGCTTTATGCTCCCTTCCTTGGACATGTTAGTATTGCTTCAGAATCAAAGTCAGAATCAGATCCTTCATACAGGAGTTACTTCTACCACGCGCGTTAGTTGAAAGAAAATGTGTAAGTCTATAACATTACTCAGAGGCACATTCGTAGCCTTAAAAAATATAATAGTGAGAGTGTGGTTCTACTGTACGCTATAATGTATTCGTACTAATTAATTCTGTGACACCAGGCAGGAAAAATTATAACTTAAAAAAAAATCCGGAGTCTCTAGGCAGCTTTCCCCCCAGGCCTTCCCGGCAATTTCTAAAGTAAGAGGAGGAAAATTCTGAAAAAATTAAAGTTTGTAGAACGTAAAAACTTTCAACGACAGTTAGTTTGAATAAGATTGATGTTTACTTTTTGAGATATGAGACTTTTTCATCAAACTGCAGCAGTAACTTTAATGTAAATTTAACGTATGAATGAGCGTTGAAATATATTTTGATAATATTGTTTTGTGCTACGGAACCCTGTGTGTGCGAGTACGATTCGCACTTGGTAAGTCTTTTTTGTATGTTTGAATCACAGTTAAGGGGTGACGTAGAAATCTCGCCCAGGGCGCTGTTAGTGCTAAAACCGCCACTAATCACCAGCACTCGTTCAACAATTAACTTCACGATGTTTGCCCACAGAAAGCAATATTCAAACCCTCTATAATATTCGCAAATCCCCAGCGACAATTCGAAAATATGATTAATTTAAATTACGTATCTAACTAATGACGTCAACTTCATTACGTCAAAGCAATTTCATTTACATAAGCATTAAAATGAAACTAAAAGTGGCATTTTAGTTTATGAAATTCTATATCAAACCTTTTCTTTGAAAGGTTCTGATGACATATTTCATTCTGTTATAGCAAACTACAAGATTTCAGCAGCCACAGGGGAGCAGGAAATGTCAATAAACACTTAATCTCCATTAAGAGAATCGAGTTGGACGCCGATGGTAGGACGACCGATAACTCTGAATAATGGATGAGACAGCCCGAGGAGCGTGTGACCTCTGCACCTACTATATTTTGGTAGGCAGGAGACCGACCGTGGAGCGACATCCCGCAGCAGTCGGGTCTCACCAAATGTGAACCTTTTTCTGATTACGCGGTACAAAACGTGCAAATCACCTGTCCCGATAAAAATGTAGCGGACGAAGATTCGGGGAATATCTCCTCTTAAATACACAATGAATCCTTTTCCTTGTAAATGTTATTTCTACTAACATCGCGAGGTTTCTCTTTATATTACTTTCAGGAGTTGATTTTTATGTAACAATGGCTGAACAAAAGTATAAGTCTACTTTTTGTTAGCGTTTTGAAAAACAATACCAGTTCTTCAACTTGTTGTAGGTTTTTTTTTAACACTGAAATCTAGACCTACTAATGAGACGTCAAAATCTCTGTTTTTGTAAGTAGACAATTTTGGAGTACTTAGCTCGATGCACACGAAGAACGAAAAACATAAAGAGGGTAGACGACATGCCGAAAAACTGCGCAAGTATATTTTGGCATGTTGGTATATAGGAGTATATTCCGTGTTTTTTATGGGTACGATGTAAACGTGCCTAGCGAACTAATATGGACGGAGTATCCCTAGAGATACACGCACAACGTAACGTTACGGTAATGTTGGGAATTTAAATAATGCAGTTCAAGAGATACAAATCTTTATACGATCCCTGGATTACCATTATAGTGTTATTCTTTCCTTATCCCTGCGAGGTTTTTTTATACGTGACACTGTTCACGTTCAGTAATTATGTTTACCTTCTAATAAATTACTTATTGCTTGAGTGTCCTTACAGCCCATTACTCTATTATGAGTCCAAACAATTAAATAGAGTAGTCTGCGTCAAACTTCCTGCGAGTGGGCGGGCCAGTAAAACGTACAAGTTACCCCACCCACGAAGTGTAACAACACCCGTAAGAGATTTTGTGATCGTGTAATATTCTTATATTGATTTCCTGATTCGTATTTCCTTAGAATCATTATCCGTTGACTACGTTTAATGGCACCTTTCTCGATTTTCCTCGTAGTTAACTCGTTATTATGTTGCAAATATCCCTATTCTTGTAATATAGCACTTTATGAGGCAAGAACATAGAGCAACATAATAATAGAAGTATTGTTTTATGGGTTTCCTAATTTTTTACAGAAACAGATTGTTCCAAAGTGAGACCTACGCTTGATTTGTCACTTATCTACTCTGATAACTTTGTATTTACTTTGTTCTGCCTTCCGTAAAAGTTACAAAATTTCCCCAAGGAAATCATAAAAACATACTAAGGCTATACCAAAAATTAATAAAATTCAATATAGCTTAGGTATGTGATTAACATTTTATTAAACTATCTTGTGCCCGCGGCTTCACTCCCATTTTATTGATTTAAATGAAGCCACACTCGTAGATTATGTAGCTTCCCAGTAGTGAAGTATTAACGGGATCGGATCTGTGGTTCAGAAGATTACCCCGACACTCAAACTTATAAACTTTACCTCATTATAATATTACTATAGATACATACATGAATATGTAAGTCTCTTCTCATATTTTTTTCTTTCTTGATAGCATCTGTTATAATAACTTGCTTATCCTATCTTTTTCTCCTATTATTCAGTGGAACTTGTCAACATTAAAAAAGTCGGGTCGTTTTTAAAAAGTCGGTTACTATGAACGTAACATTTCTTGTGAACAATATCATTGATCTATTATTGTAAGTATATTATATCTATTGTAGTCTTAACACATCGCAGAAGCCAAGACAGTCAAAGGACACTTATTTCAGCCACTAACTATGTAAACCTGACCTTTATCATAGTTAATGGCTGGTTGACGGTTGTTTCTCCCGAACCCTTTGTTCAACCGACCTGTCAGACTCACAGTTACTGGCAATTGAGTGTCATTAATAGTACAACTTACGCTAAGGACCCTGGTGTTCTAAGTACTGAGATATTGTTGCTTAGTTTTATCCATGTCTGCCCTTTTCTTAATAGAATGATTTAGTCAACATTCTCATTTTTCGGATATGTAACTCAAAATGTTCGTAGTTTTTTTTTATCTTATCTGAGCTGTGGACTTAAGTAACCACGATATGGAGCCCTGCCACAGCCAGAAGGCGATGTGGTAGACCTTGCAGAAAATGGCGGGACTAGCTGGACAGAAGCAAAGACTAGGGGTCCATATTGGCTCTGGATCGAAGGATTTGGAAGTCATGGGGAGAGACCTTTGCACAGCAGTGGGATGATACAGGCTACAGCAACAGTAAGACTATCTCTTAATTGTTAGCGAACACTTACTGCATCCGCACTGTGTTGTGGTTCCACGTGGAGCTAATACCATGATACCTGCCCTAATCGAAACCGCATTGGATTATCAAGAATGTATTCTTGTAATCTTGCTATTTAATTTTGCGAGGTTCCTTTTAAACAAGATTCAGTAGATTTCAAATCACAATAGAATCGTTTATAATGATAATATGACGTAGGATTTCGTTTCAATAGGTGGCAAAAAGCGAACAGCATTAAGCCGATTCATAACAAAGTTTGTATTATTATTCCGTAAAATTGTATTACGGCTGAAATAAAATACTTTAGCAACTTTTCTCATGAATAGAGCTCGGATCCCTTAAAATTAATCACGTTTTCAATTTCACCTCGCGCATAGTACAGTATTACAGATACATGTTTTTTTTTATTAAACATGGGTTCCTTTCCTTCTATCTCCAAAGTCACTATACGATTTCGAAATGCCAGATTAAATACGATTGAAAGGGGAGGAATCGTGGTCGGGGTGAAAACTTATATTGTGTAAGATGACGGACGAAAATATACCCAAACTGAATTGTGCCGAACCTGAGCATTTTATCGAAGTTGATATAAGTAATATTGATAAGCGGTCTTGAAGAGAAAATTGAGTTGGAGTTGGGCCCTTGAAGCGGGAGCAAGTTGAGTGAGGTGGCGGGAAAGCGCTTCGCAAATATTGACTGCGGTTGAGTGTCTCGAAACTTGCGAATTTTCCCCAGTCTTATATTGGGCTAGAACTTTCATATTAATGCCTTCGGGGAAAGTAAAAACTTTTAATAGACTAGCCTTTCGCCTCTCGGATTTACTCATGAACTTAGTTTTTCTTTGTGGCAATCATCAAACTTGAAAACCTTTGGGAATTTGGGTGTAGTTAGTTCATAATAATGTGAAAGCTGTGTATCGTGGTCGTGTGTTTTCGTTTTATTTAATGTTGATAACTTGAAATTAAAACACGTATTCATTATTTAATCAATTTTAATAAAAAATCTTATTAGGTAAACTGGAGACTACATATACAAAAAAATAATACAAAGAGTTGCAGCTACATGACTGTTGTTCAAGAAAAAGTTATTTGTTATTCGATAAAATTCCATCTCATGTAGTGCCGACACTTGTCATTGATTCACTTGTGCATAATCTTACTATTTATGTACCTTAACTTTCATAAAAAATAAATTTCACTAAACTAACTCTTATTCTAACATGATATGGTTTGTGAATATCGTTATGCATAATTCCATTACGAACTAACCTACTAAGTAAGTACATCGATTTTTTTAATGTGGCGGGTAGTTCACTCATCACTTGCTCGTAGGCTAATACATATTTAGTACTTATAGTATGTATCATTATTATGAATATTTCGAAATTTGGCAAATCTGCAAATCTATGGGTAGGTTCCTAACTGTTATTATTAAAACAGGTTCATTAAGATAAATAGCTATGCTATTAAAACATGAATTGACTAAGTTTTAGACTAGATACATAATTGAGTCTATTCTAATCAATATTTTAGTACATTTGAAATGAAGCGCTACACGTAAACATACATGGGTTTATGAGTAAATATGTTATGAAACAGTTGTGAAACTACGAAGGTATTACTTTTGATGTAAATAAGGAAATAACGGAAATCCGTACCCGAACTAACATTGCTAATGTTCGTGTTTGTGACTATGATTTTCATCCGATCCGTCGGTAATATCCCTAAATATTAAAACATAATTAAATCAACTACGTGCACCGTGCCATCACAATTTATAATGTGACCGTGACCCACTATAACTATTTACGTTAGATGTTAAGGTTTGTCAGTCATCACCAGTATTTCATTATCATGGTAATTGAAGTGTGTGATTGTATATCTAACCTAATATGCGTAATGGATTAAACCTATTTCGATTCGGCTGTTGTGGTCTTCGAGACCTGTTGGGTCTGTGTACCGGTTCATTGGCTCCAGACAGTAACGGTGACTGGAAGTCATCTGAATCTGTTGAATTAGAACCAAATTCATCATGTGTTTCGTCGTAGGGTTCAATTTTCATGCCGTGAGTCAAGTCAACTTCAGAAGTACCAGTCGTTGAAGTTTCGTTCAAATCATTATTCTGGTAGGTCGAATTGTTAATCACTTGTGTTGTAGTTGCTATGGATTCCACTTTTATCGTAGTCGTTGGTTCTTCTGTAGTTGTGGTTTGTATCTGTGAAACTACTACAGTATCATTAGTAATAGTAGAGACATCAGCAATGCTTGAAAGATTGACAGAAGTTTCTGTTTCAACTTTATTTTGGGTTGTATCAGTATTCGGCTGGGTAGTAGACAATACTTCACTATTTTTATGAACGTCATCAGCTAATTCTTTCTGAGTTGATGTCGAGAGTGGAGCTGCGGGAGTAGTGTCTTGGAGAATGGGCAGTTTAGTAGTAATTTCAAATGTAGTTGGAGTTACTGTTGTGTGACCTTCAGAGATAATAGTAATTTTAATAACTTCGTGATTTAATGTTATGTTTTTAGTGCTCTCGTCAAATTTCCTAATTGGTTTTTCATGTTTTATCTCTTCAGTTGCTTCGACGTCAACTAATTTTATTTCTGTCTCGTTATTTAGAGTGCCATTATTTATAACTTCCAATTTAGAAACATCACCAGTGTAATTAGTGTAAAACATTTTATCTTCACGAATTTCTGGTTCATCTTTTAAGAAAACTGTTAGATCTAGAGCGGAATCGTCATCCATTTTGCCTAAATGTGTCATAGGCGTTGTCTCACTTTGTCTAACGGCTATTGTTGTTTGGGTGAAAGATTGATCGGTTTTTCCGAATAGCTCTACTTTGGTTTCCACGGCTTTTAGAGCTTTATTTTTAGGGTCATCGATTTTTTCATTGTACTTTTTCGGCATTGTAGATTTCACTTTGTCTTTTTTCAAACTGTCTTTACTTTTCATAGTGTGCCTCAAAAGTTCTTTCTCCAGTGGAACTGGTTTAGGAACATCTGTGGTGGTTTGGAATGTATTACTGTGGTAGATATGATCATTTTGTCCATACTGATAACCTTGTTTGTAGTAATGATGTTCTGCCAATTGTTGTGCATGTTTTTCTTTTAAAGATAAAACGGTCATATCATCGCTGATTTTAGCCTTTGCCATTACTAGTGGAGGCACAAAATGGTCTGTGGGTTGCGTAAATATATTTTCAAGATTACCAAGTCTCGCAATTTCTTCGTGCAACATTTTATGTTGCATGTGTTTTTCATCTTCAATTTTCTCCAGTTGTTCATTCGTTACGTAGTTATCCGCGTTGGCCATTTTCGGTATATAATTACTTTGTAAATTATTGTTATGGACCAAACCTAAATCAAGGTCCCTATCGATATTAAGTCGGTTGAATTTATTGGTATTTAGAGGAGTAATCGGTGTTTTATGTTCCGTTACAAGATTAAGATCGTGAGCTATAGAAGTGGAAGTTATGGTAGGAGACTGATTTATATCATCTTCGTGTTCAGTTGTAGCATTTTCTTCAGTAGTGACCTCTGTCGTCGTGGTTTCTTGATCAGTGAATACTGCGTCAGTAGATACTGGCAATGTGTTACCCAACGATGTTAAGTTGGGAGTGCTAGTTATTTCTTCTTCTTGAGCACATGACAAGTCTTTGAGTAAATCTTCGCGTTTCTGTGAAAATTCAAAGTAAACCTAAGAAATCGTATTTATGTTTAGAAGTAAAATAGCTTTAGGTAAATTTAAGGAATCTTACCACACTGCCTGTGCATTGCACTCGTTTGACGCCGGCGAGTCCACAGTCGGCGGTCAGTTGGACAGCAGCACTTTCAGGCAAGTACAGGATAGTCAGAGCCGGTAAGGCACGAACCATACACCCCTCGTTCCCAAGAGCCCATTGTGGTACTGTGAGCAAAAGGAAAAACATTTGAAATGGTCTTGCTATCTCGTAACTAAGGTAACTACTTTGTATTACATCGCGCAAGATCCTAAGCTATCATAAAGTTACTTTACGAAGCTGCTACTAAACTAAGATGTTTAGCCTCGAGCCTTTATTTGTCTTGAGATTGTAGCAAACTTACATCTACCAGTAATGTACACATGGGATCATACACATAGAATATTATAGTCTTTCCCTTTGTAACCATAAACTTCTATTTATATGATCAGGTGTTCGCGTTTGTTTTTATCAATGGACTTATTAGCTTAGTATGTGTTTCGGCCGGCGAGTTTCGTCTGATCCGGTCGAAACAGGAATTTCATTAATAACAATATTTTTGAGTGGCTTATACTTTATTTTAAGCAAATTTTGTACAGTCGGAATGAAAAACCTTAGGTAGGGTTATATTATTTAAGTAAATTTGATAAATCACAATAATCAGTCTTAGATATCAATTATAAAGCGAGTTATAAGAGTAAGAGTAGTTTATAAGAGTTATAAATGTTAACAAAAACAAACAGAAAAAGGTCACTAAAGATACTAAAAGATCAACACAAAATCACACTCTAGCAAAATTTTGCTAGAAATGTGGTCATCAATTTAAATTGTTTCACAAGTTTTTGTATGTACATATTTATGATAATGCTCTTTGCACTTGAATGGTTTTTATTGAATTTCAAAATAATTAGCTTTTTTCTTGTAATAAAGGTAAAAATTATGCTACATTTCGCATATTTTAATTGACAGTTCCATGCCAAGATTCAACCATGTTTGTGGTTCGATTCTTTTGATTATTTTATTCTTTTGCAATACCATCTATTGCAAAAACTAATGTTTCTAAAAGCACCGTATTTACAAAATAATCCTTGAAAATCGTCACATTACTATCGTTGTTCTAATGCTTAGGATTATATTATTATTAATTTGCATTTCGATATTTTGGAATTTAACTATGGCCACGAAGTAAAATAGGTATTATTTATTTATGTTTCTGGCGCTACTTTCCCTTTAAAGAAGGATTCGTCCGAAACACCACTCAAAAATATTAATAATGACATTCCTGTTTCGACCGGATCGGACGAAACTAAGCGGCCGAAACAACTACTAAGCCCTTTCACTGCCATGTGATTCTAGTGTCTAAAAAATCGCTGTGACTCCTGCAAATGATAGTAGTGGAACTAGATTGTGAACTATAATATCTATGCAGTTTGGATGTAGGAGGTTATCTTCGGAAGTCCTGGTCCAATTCCAAAAATTATTTGATTAATTGGAAGCTGCCAAGCGTGGCGATTATGGCAAAACCCCCCTTATATACACTTGGGGGAGGCTATGTCTAACAGTGGACGTCTTTCAGCTGAAATGATGATGATTTGGAAGCTACACAATATGATCCCCAAGTGTCATAGCCTAACTGCATAATGCGAGTGAATCACGGGCACAAGCTAGTCTGGAGAAAATGTTAAGATGTCAAATTGAGATGCGTCATCATTAATAGCAGCTTTGTTCGACCAATTACAGGTTTTTGAGGAGCATGTGTGATGCAAAGAAAAATTTGTAGTCAAAGGCCAGTTTATTTAATTTTCTGAGATCTCTCTCTTCTGAAATCTTCTCTTTTTCTATTGACAGTGTAAGTATACTAACCGGGCAGTTCACAGATGAAGGAGGCAACAGTGGGCCCTCCGCAGGCACGGGCCTCCCAGCGGTAGTCAGCAGCCGGGTCTGCGGCTGCGCAGAGCGGGGCGGCGCGGGTGTCGGGCGCTGAGCTCCAGTAGCCATCACCGCTCAGACCGCGGTAGTCACTGGTGGAAGATAGAGAAACATAAAGCATTTGAATTCATAACATTTATGAGCAATATTGAATGGTATTTGAAGCAGTTTAGGTCTTCAGACCCTTCAAACCCCCCCTTTGGGGGAGGCCTATTTCCAGCAGTGGACGTCTTTCAGCTGTAGTAGTAGGTCTTCCGAACAAAGTAATCTTGGTGTACTGTTTATATTATTTTGGTGGTCACTTTTATCAGCGTTGTCTTAGGTCCGGTTTCACCGAAGAAGGAGAGGAGTGTAGCGGAGAGATGAGGAGATGTGTGTAAATCGACCAATCACATTGGTTAAAGTCTACATCACGTCGCTCGTCCCACCTGTGATTGGTCGAATCTTGCATATCTCCTCTCCGCTCCGCTCTTTTACGTTTTGGTGGAGTCCGGGCCTTACAGCCTTTTGCTGATGACTTTTATCATCACAAAAAGTACTTCGCATATTACCATACATATTATTAAAATATAACTCACGTCCAAGTAAAGTCTCCATCAGGGTTACTTCGGATCAGGCCGACCCACACGGCGCTGGAGATGTCCAGCTCTTTAAGGTAGGCTCGTACTGCATCGTACTGCGCCGTCGTATCCACTGCACAACACATAAACGTGCTTATAGACATTAGGCTTAGAGCATTCACTTGTAACAGAACATCGAGCATTCACCGTTTTTAAATTTGTCGAACTCAACAACGGGCAGAGAGATTTTCATGATCTTTCTAGCGAACGCTCTAGTGGCTGCACGTCAAAAAAATATTCTTCACGAAAATGTCAGGCTTGGCAGAAAGCTCGAAGCAAATTACTGTCCTTTCTAGAATGCTCGCCAGAACGCTCGATAGGATGCTCGCTAAAACGCTCTCGTTTATTTTTCTTTAATATAACATTCGCAAGAATGCTCATTACAAGTGAATGCTCAAGTTTATCAGCACCTTAAAGATATCAGTGTCAAACATAGAATGACATCGCTCGTACAGACGCTGATGGCGCGCGATTCTGTGCTCTATGGCCAATGGTGATTGGTGACATGTCATATTGCATTATTGCAAACAGATTACCACACACTTATTTTTGTATAGTACACCACTGAATACCCCCTTTTTTATTTTAATTCCATAATGTTCATCCAAAGGTTGTCTGGAAGATACCGCTATCAGCGATAAGACCGCCGTTGTAACCACAAAATTAGCAGTTATGTTTCATTTTTGGCGTACAAAAAAGTTTTATTCTGTTCTGTTCACACGCATTGGGATAATTCAATTATTCAAATAAGCATCTAGGCCATTAGTTCGTGGTAATTGAGTGGTTGGTACGGGTATAAGGGTCATCGATCCGGGATTTGGTCCGATAAATATAGTACACTAGCTGCTGCCCGCGACTTCGTTCGCGGGGTTTTTTATGGATATGAAAAATAGATGTTGGCCGATTCTCAGACCTACCCGATATGCACACAAAATTTCATCAAAATCGTTCAAGCCGTTTCGGAGGAGTATGGCAACGAAAATTTTTATTTTTTTTTAATAAATGGCATCTCGCAGTTCAACCTAAGAGGTTGTCGTCTGCTTAACCGGACTATCCTGTGGGTGCCTTAAGAGTAAGGCCTCCAGCCAGGGCATAAAAACTTACAAACTAAGCGACTATACGCTGAGGGCACCCCCTGTGGGGTACGAGCCTCGGCTCAGGGCGTCGCTGGGGGAGGACTGCATGGGGACAGGCTGGATCTGAGTGATATCATTATTTAGGGGCTGATTTAAAACTACTGGCACAGCATCGCGGGCTGGCTCGAGCGAGGGTCGGGGAGGGCATGGACCGGGACGTCGCGACGGACCTCGACGGCGAGGTCGGAAAGACGGCGGTTTGTGTCTGTACTTTTTAAGAGTGCTAGTCTCTTTGCTACTCTCCTGGAGGAGGGTGATAGCATCATCGGGAGTGACGAGGGTATGCCGAGGACGGCGTACTGTACTAATGCGCGAGGGTTCGTAACGGGCGGCCGCTGCGATCAGGGGATTACGGTGTTTACTGGCGTTATCGAAGAAACGCTTCGAAAGACGTTTCATAAACTGAAGGACGGTGGGCATTCTAAGGTCTACGTGTAGACGGTCGTTACGGACATAAAAAGGGGCTCCCGTGACTCTACGTAAGAACCGGTTCTGCAAGGTTTGCATCCTATGGATGTATTTAGGCTTGGTGTGAGCGTACACGACGCAAGCGTACGTCATAATGGGGCGGATCACCGCGGTATAAAGGCGCAACTTGCACTTGAGTGACAATTTGCTTTTTGCCGAGATCATGAAATGAAGCCTACCCATAGCAAAGGCAGCTCGGTCGCGAGCTGCTTTGATGTGCGCCGCGAAAGACAGGTGGTTGTCAAGTAAGACTCCTAAGTACTTGGCTTGCTTCTCCCAAGGGATAGGCTTACCATACATAGTGATCGGGCTGAGCGCGAGTGGCTTATTTTTACGCGGTTTAAAGAAAAGAACTGCCTGACTCTTGTCGGGGTTCACCTCGATTCTCCATTTCCGGAACCAAGCGCCTAGGACGTTGGCTGAGGTTTGGAGGGTGCTGTAAATAGCGTCGTGACTATAGCCAGTGTAATAGATGGCCGTGTCGTCCGCGAACAGGGCTAGCTGTGCCTTCTTGCTCTTGGGGATGTCACTGGTGAACAGCGTAAAGATAAGGGGAGAGAGCGGGGAGCCCTGAGGGACTCCGGCTCTAATGGGATGGGGGGAAGACAGTGCCTTCCCGATGCGATAGCGGAAGGTGCGATCCGACAAAAAGTCTCGTAAGATGAGCACGAGACGGTCCGGCACTCCCAGTTTGTACAGCTTGTATAATAAGCCGTTGTGCCAGACTTTGTCGAATGCCTTTGCTATGTCGAAAAACAACACACCCGTCATCGCTCCACGCTGGAAGCCAGCGCTCGGGTGTTCTACGATGCGGTGGGCCTGTTGAATGCAAGAGTGTCCGGTCCTGAAGCCGAACTGTTCGTTGGGGATGAGACTCTTAGCCTCGGCGAAGTCTTTGAGTCGCTTATGCATAAGTCTCTCGTAGATTTTACCGAGTGCATTCAGGAGACTGATAGGTCTGTAGCTCGAAGGCTCAGACTTGGGTTTGCCTGGCTTGGCGAAACCGATGACAGTGGCCTCTTTCCATATTTGGGGAAACGCGTTGTTGCTCAGGGCGCCATTGAAGATGGCCGCCATTAACACGACGAGCTGAGCGGGGAGGAGTTTGAACACCCTATTGGTGATTCCGTCGGAGCCGGGTGCTTTCCGCGGTTGAAGTTTGTTAATGATGTCTTGCACTTCGTCAGCTGTGACCGGAGGCAGAGGATCATCAGGGTCTTCTTCGGGGGGCAGGGCGGCTTTACGTTCGACGAATGCGTTCACCTCATCGAGATGTCGCTTGTCTACTGGTTGTAAGCTGGGGGAGCACTGGGACTCCAGGCTGTCGGCTAGGCATTCGGCCTTCTCGGAGTCGTCAAATGCGACGCTCTTATCGGGACGGGTGAGGGGAGGCATCGAAGCCTCTTCGGTGGAGCGCATCTTGCGTTGCAGCTGCCAGAAGGCTAGGTGGGTAGGCTCGAGTTCGCTTAGCGTTTTTTCCCATTGATTATTACGAAACTCACTGGTACGATCCTTTACAGCACGCTGTAAATTACGCATGTGGGCTTTGTTTGCCTCGCAGGGAAAGCTGCTGTAGGCACGGATGGCCGCGTTCTTTTCGTTTATCAGTTCACGTATGTCAGCGGGTAGTATCCAGCGTTGATCGCTCATTGCTGTGACTTCCCGTGAGCAGTCCTTCAGTACGGATTGCACGTGTTCTGTAAACGAGTTGATGGCGGCCGTCGTGTCTGCGACTGAGACTATGTGGTCGGGGATGGCCTCCAGGTGAGGCGACGTGGTGGATTTCAGCTTTTCGCTGACTTTCCTCCAGTCGGTTATCACTTGGGTCGGCGGGGGCTGGCTGGGGTCAGAAGGACCCGAGCGAGGAACTAAGTGCATGAGCACTGGTCGATGATCTGAGTTAAGCTCATGTAAAGTCTCGATGGAATGCAACTTAAGGTTGACATTCTTGAGAAGCGCTATGTCGAGAACGTCCGAACGTTGGTCGGGGTCGTGGGGATAGTGGGTGTGCTCCATAGGAGCGATGGGATCGAAGTTGAGGGACTCGCCCAGGTTATACAAGTGACGTCCTCTGGCAGAGGTCGTCGTGCTGTTCCAGGCGGGGTGTTTGGCGTTGAGGTCGCCCGCTATGATAACGGAGTCGCTCAAGCCGAAGAGGACGGCAAGGTCTTTGGTGAACAAAGTGTGCTCCTCGGACGTGCCGCCGGGAGGGATATACGCAGAGGCGATAGTGATCGGTTGATGGCCGGTCATGCCTAGTCGACACACTGAGGTCTCGAGTAGAGACTCCATGGGAGGGGGATCTAAGGGGATGCAATGCAGTTCTTTTCTATAATAGATTAGAGTCCCGCCCTTGTGGCAACGTGACCGATCGTTGCGAACTATGCGATAGTTGGCAATTCTCGGATCGCGGTGACTGGGCTTGAGGAAGGTCTCCTGTACGAGGAGGATATCAATTTGATGGTCGCGGAGGAAGGTGGCGATCTCATCACGCTGGCCTCTAATGCCATTGGCATTAAAGTACCCTAATTTTAGGGATCGGGGTTTGGTGCACGTTAATCTCGTATTATCCATTGGAGTTAGTCGAGGTTAAGGTTGCGGAGGAGGTCGCCTAACTTGAGTAGGGACTTGAGGATAATTTTAAGTTTATCGCCACCAGTGTTAGCCGCCCTGAGATCAGCCGCCATGCGGTCTGCTTCGGGGGTGACTAACTCTGCTAGCGATTCTAAAATTACGTTATGAGAGGGGTCCACGGCCGCGGGGCCGGGTGGCGTGGGACGAGCGGGTGCCGGTGCGCTTGCTTGGGCCGCGGGAGTGGGGACAGGGGCATCTAAAAGCCCGGGGATGGGGCTGGACTTTGCTTTACAGAGAGCCGGGAAGGCTTTCTGGTGGTTCAGCGTGGTCCAGGGAGAGGGCCTCTGAGGGCTGAGTCTCTCCGGCATCTGGGCAGAGGGTAGCCTCACCGATGGGCTTTCTCTTTGTTGGCGGGCGCTTGCACGCTTCACCAGTTTAGAGGAGGAGCCTTTGGGGGCTTTTGAGCAGCCGCGGTAGTTGGCCGTGTGGCCCGACTGGCCGCAAAGCACACAGCTCGGTGGCTCTGTGCAAAGCGACTTGTCTTTGGGACGGGGGCAGTCTGCCGTGCCATGGTCGCCTAGACACTTTACGCATCTGTGTGGCGCATGGCAGTTGGCTTGGCTGTGACCGTACATCTGACAGCGATGACACTGTCCGACTACGCTTGAGCGGTAGGGCTTCTCTATTGAGATGCCTGATAGGGAGCAAACCGACTTCACTTTGAAGATCGGGTGGTGACCTTCTACTGGGTCACAGATGACCAGTACCATATCGTAAAGGTCTCCGCCTCTCGCCTTATGAAGGCGGTGGACGGCTGCGACCGGGATGTCCTGGCCTAGGAGGTCATTGAGGATGTCCTCCGTGGGGATTTCCTTCGGGATCCGCCTGATCACCACGCGGGTGGGCTTCTCCTCTGGAAGAGAGTAGGTGTGGAAGGCTATGCGCCTTCCGATTAACTGACGGGTTAGTTCCCTGAAGTCGGTGGTTGTAGGGACCACTACTTTGATCCCCTGCTGTGTGCTTTTTGCGCTTGTATATTGAATGCGGCGCTCATTACACATTTTGGACACATCTGTCCATTTCCCTTTGTCCTGAATGAACAACGGGGGAGGGGGCTTCAGCTTCTTTGAAGAAGCGGCTGAAGAGTTAGCCTTAGGGCTTGTTGGCCTGCTGGTATGAGCAGCGGCGGGCTTCGGTGCGGGGACCGGGGAGGTGGGACGGGACGCCTCGGGAGAGGGGATTAGAGGGAGTGCGACTAACTTTTTGGCCATGGCGGCCTGCGAGTTTTTGCCCTTCTTCCTCTTGCCCTTTCCGACGACTTGGTAGTCGTCTTCTGAGGACGAGGAAGCAGAGCAGGAATCTATAACCGATTCCGAGTCAGAGATTGGTACGGTTGTGTCCATTTTCTCCGAAATGGGAACAATAGACGCAGGTGCGGACTGATCCATTGTTTGCGAAACAATGGGTTCGGGATTAGCCGGAATCGCGGCGGCGACGGCTGGCGGTGAGCTTTTGCCCATGTTCCCAGAAACGGGAACAATGGACGCAGGTGCGGGCTGGACCTTTGTTTGTGAAACAATGGGTTTCACAACTTTGGGTCTTGGAGTAGCCTTAATCGCGGCGGCAACGGCTGGCGGTAAGCCTCTGTCGGCAGGCGGCGGCGACAAAGGGCTGTCGAGCGCGTCACTGAAGTCAGTAACGGTATCGCTGGTTTGCTGAATGGCAGCAATTTCCGACCCATATTTTTCAAAATTTGGGTCGGTCGTGAAGACGCGGAAGAAAAAACTCAACAGCGCTTTTTCCTTCTCGTCTAAGGACGACATTATGTCGGTTAAAATTTAAAATTTAGCAAACATTGAGTGAAGCTCCGCGCCTAACAGCCTAACAACCTAACTCCCCGGGTGGGTGGGCCCGGGGGTGTGTGGCCTCTCTGTCGGGTGTGCAATGACAGGGAGGTGAGTACCTACTGGTGTGCCCTAAGCTTGTGAACCTGACGCCAGTCTTATTGTGCGACAGGGCCCTACGCCCCAAGGGGCCTCTAGTGCGAAGGGGTAGACACTCCCAACCGACACTAGGTGACTGCTGTGAACGAAGTCAGATTTAACTAGTGTTTCTAGACCAGGCTTGACTAGGGTAGCCCCCAAGGCCAAGATTCTGGCTCCCGATGCCAATGGAGTGCCGGGCCCTGAAGGGGTTTGGCGGGTAGGATTGGGTCACCACCCTCTTGGTTTCGTTGGCACCGTAAGGTTTCCACCAAGAACCTCGAAACTGAGGACTTTTCCCTGATGGGGCAAAGGAAGTTAAGTCGGAATAATATCCGAAGCAAAATGAGCAAGTGCTGTCTTAATAAAAAGACAGCAATTGTTCGGGGGTGTAGTCGAGAGACTACTGATGACGTCACGACACTGGGAAGTGACGAACCGATGACGCACACTGATAGCGAGCGGAAATGCGAGCAGGTAGCGGCACGTCCGTTCGCGACGGCGGTCAGGCGGCGAGTGATTAGGCAACGAAAACTGTGACACGAGAATTTTATATATTAGATGATTTTAGACCAGATTCCAGAACGTCATTATCCCTCTATGCTCCGTCTATGTTTAGCGTTTACGAAAAGTCAAACAGCAATCACTAAAACATTAAGAGTTTAAAAATATCCAAAAACGTCCTACAAAATTAATTTAAAATGAAATGGAGGCTCTCCTGCGTATTTTGTTAGAATATTAAATCGGCCGTTAATATTGTAAAATGATGAAATATTGGCAGGAGTTCCGGAGTTAACAAATAACGGTTTGTTTTGACGAATGGAACACGAAAGTGGTTTACGGGAATATTGAATTTAATAAACAGATTCGATATTTCGAGCTAAATTCGTAGGAACCTACTTACTAATTGCTTAGTAACGGTAAAGTTTATAACACAGTTTGGGCTATTACTAGAATGAATGAGCAAACACAAAATAATGTTCATTCGCTAATTCTGAAAACCACTGGAAAGTCCGTAGATGAAAAACTTCAGCAAATGCCGGTGAAAGTACCTACTACCTTTACTTGTAACCTTAATCTCTCACTGTAGCACAACCTCAACTCCGTGGAGCAAAGAAACAAAGCTGCCTAACAGTTCCACTTAATTATGTACATTAGGAAAATTCAACTAAGTGAATAACGAATCTTTCTTTTGTACCCGTTGAATACAACAGAACACGGAGTTTGTTACAAACTCCGCGAACAAAAACAACTTGTGTCAAAACACGCGGCGGTAATGTGCCTATATTACGTAACTGGAATACGCAGACTACGCCATTGCGTGTCGTATTTTTAGTATATTTCCTTTTATATCGGCTATTTTTGTAGACTTCTAAAATAGCTCTGCTAAGTCTCACGTATTTCAGGTAATCGACTATGAAGCAAGGCTGCATGAATTACCGCGTTCGTTCATGTTCCATTTAAACGATATCATAAATTTACGTCCGTTGGCTGGCGAGCGCAGCCAGGAGGCGTGCTGCGGTTTATTAGAGAAGCTTCCTACTATACAGAAACTGTCTCGACTTTTCTAAGAAACGTTCTGGAGGCTGCGAGCACGACGGCCTTAGTTATGCGCCGGAGCGTGCGGTCACGACACCTATTTACGTAACAGGATTATTTTACATGACAGAAATAAAAACCAGTAAACAGTATATTTCGTATAAAACCGTTTAGGTAGCTACTATATCGTCCAACAAATTTCCTTTTTTAATGCCCATTTAGCCGCGCTATAAAACTCGATATCTGTAGCGTTATTTACGGCGTATCGCACGTAAGGTTCGGTTGAACGAAAATGTTAGAAATTCTTTCGCAATTTCCGCTAGTACAGCAAGAAAGGAATTTTTGTAGTGAGCAAATGGAAAAGCGTAATTCATGTCCGGAGAATGCTCACGTAGTGCAGGTATGATTCGATTATTTCGCTCTGTAGCTGTAGGGCTCTTGTGGGCCACTCTTTTTGTTTACGTCACGTACCTCTTAAACGGGTCCCGGGAGCTTCCTCATATCCGGTAATCTTATCAAATGATCTTTAGTAGTAAGGAAGGCCACGTTTATGGTCTCTAAAAAAGGAAACGTAAAAAATGTGTACGCGGTACGGAGGTAAAACTTGATTGGTATGGGGTAGGGGGGTCGTATAAAACTTTAGGTGACTTAAACAAATACAAGTAAGACCACAAAAGTCAAAATGGCCAAGTACACCGTCGTGTAGACGTGATGTGCTGTGTTATGTAAATGGGCCGTTGTATACAGATCGCTCAATACCCACAATTAGTCAGTGATTAAAGCGACAGGTAATTAACGGCTGACCTATGCAATAATTTTGTTAGACAATCAACATTCCCTCGCTGACTCCAACACTGATACAACCTCTTGAGTTAGAAGAATTTCGTTGTAACCCAAACTAAATAGTAGCGTTTAATTTATTTATTTTATTAATTTTCCTACGTCATGTACCACATAAACTTCCTCGTAAATAAATATCAAAATGAGTCCTTCCTGAACCCTATTGTCTCCTCCAAAAAGTCCAGAATTCTAGTAGGTATCGGCCATCGGGTCAAATCTTACTCAAAAGTAATTTGTTTTTTTTTTTACGGAACATGAAAATTACTCTAAAATCTGACAATGAAAAGTTTATGGCGCTTGTCCTATTTTCCTTACGGACTTTTTATTACTACAGAAGCTTTGCAAATGAAGATGAATTTACCTACCTGTCGTTTGAAGATTATGGAAATGGAAAATGGTCATTTGAACTTAATGATCTTTAACAATGAGGGATTCCAATTATGTAGGTCAATATGTACAGGTAATAAATTACAGCTACCTATCTTATCACGAGCATGTACGTAAGTGCCTATAAACCGGCATAAACACGGTCCTGACATCAGTAATTATGTATGTAACCCAAAGGGGCGCGCCAGCCCCGCGAGGCCTTTCGGGCTATTTTCATATCAAACCATACGTACCCACGATACGCGATAATTGTCCTGACATTTAAAACCGATATTCAAATAATATTCATTCCCAGTTCGAAATCCCACACAGATTTATCGCAAGGCTACACAGAGCAATACATAAATTAACGCTCAAGTTCCCTGATCGCCAAATTGCTCATTCCAATCAGTTCGATACAATCGCTCCCTGATTGACAGCCCATTTTCGCAGTCAAATAATACTAGGAAACTATGCCTTTCAGTGCTGACACAAGCGGGAAATTTACATTACCGTGGAGTGGAGTGGAGCCGTGGAGCCGACAAGTCGGTCGTATTCAAATTGACGTCATTAAGGCGGTTACACGCCGCTAAGACGAAAGCTTTCACTAATAACATTTACCTGAGCTGGAGTAACCTCGTGTGCGTCCTTCGAGCTAAGTCGGGAACTTGTTCATTAGTAAAGGCGACAGCGGGTATAACAACTTTTATGAAAATATGCTTTTATTTTCTCTTAGTTTTCCACCTCAACCTTCAGCCTGCCTGTAAGCTCCACATAACAATAAAGTAATTTGCTGAGGGAAACTAATTTACCAGTATTCTCGATTATTATACTCATCGCATTGATTGACTCTCAGTGGCGGTATTGAGCCGAAGTATAAAAGAAAAGACACAAAGCCCGATAAATCCTTTCAGAACTCATAACAAAAGCGGATTAACTCGGTCTGTAATAAGAATAACACATTGTGGTATTATCCGTCCGTGAAACCACTTTTTACTTAGAAGCTATTTCTCAACGAGAATGAGAAACGCAACTTTTAATTAATATTCTCTTCGTCTATTTATAACCCTTCAGCGTTTCTGTAATTCAATATAGAATAAAGTTATTAATTAAACCTGGTATAGAAAAAGATGAGGATACTTATTCAGAATGAATGATGAGTTAGAAAAATTGTTTGAATACATTGTGATAGTCAGAGAGAATCATTAGTTAAACGACACCGTGGGGGCGTAAGATCTTTACATATAAATTGCCAATGAAGATTAACGGTTGTTCTATCCATGAAGCGGTATCTATAGGGCTGTGAAATTAAGAAAATTTCCATAACACGTCTCGGGGTTGAGTCTAGTGTAGGTACACAAACGGCGAGGTCGCTTGGCGCCGCGCCAGGCGGCTCCCGCTGCCGACGACTCGGGAAAACTCCCGGAAACCGCCGAGTCAATATTTGTGATGCCATTTAACTGTCCCACCACTCGCGTCTTGCGATATTTTATTGGTTGCTTATCTTTGCTAACTTTTAATCTCACGGTTGAATTATTTGGCAAGAAAGTTGATTGGACAGGAAAATTGATACACTATTCGTTTTGCATTTGACGTTCTATCAAAAGAATTTCATATTGTTTTTGAAACAAATAAAAAAATCAAGGGAAGAGATGCAAGGTAAAATTACTGATATTTAATTAAATAAAGTCACTGTTAAACACAAATCCAATCATTCCACTAACAACCTGAATAAATCTACAAAGACGGAATAACTAATGATGTAAATATTTTAACAGCACGAGCGTGAAATGAAGACCTTTGTTTGGAAACGGTTAAACTAAAACCCGTATACAAACCAATCACTAGATAGAACGGCTCTTTGAATTACGACGTGGCATTGTTTAATCTGTTTAATATTTAACAATCTAACCTCGATGAAATCTCAGATATACTAAAAGGTCGGATCACAAAGCTATTAAGCCATTTAGTTGAGCCGCATGCCGTTTATTTCTAATCCTGAACCATAACATGTGAATTTAAGGGAATACGGAATCAGGAAATTTATATTAGATTGTGAGGCACCGAGCCCGCCGCAATTTAGCCTCGGGGATCCCAATAACTACATTTGACGCCATTTGTAGGTACATGGTAACAGCCATCTTGTTTATACCTCTGTCGGGTCGGCTGCGACCGTGCAGGCCATAACACCACCTTTATTGCCAATAACCACTACTTATTTTAGGGTATGAGATTTTGGGACGTGATACAGACGTGTTCAGGGGATATTTTTAGTCTAGTATTACTCGTAACGTATGGTCTACTATACTATTCTTGCGCCATTTTCTAGATATTTTTCTTTTTTTTTGTTGATACATTATGTAACCAGCTTAGTTTAAGCTTATTGCAGTATATATCGAAATGATAGTCAAAGTTCATGAAGAACACAAATTGTTGAAACAGTACTCGTAGAAACAAACAATAATGTACTCTTCAACTTCACCAAAGTCGATATCCAAATAACGTTTCTCATTAGCATTTGACACGTCGTCGTCAGACAGTGCACAAATTGCTTCAGCTACGCAGCATGACTAAGCGCTAGATTACCGTGAGATGAGGACGTCAATCGATTCCGCCAGTCGTCGAAACACATCGAATCACGTACATCGATACATCGCACAAATCGATGCATCGAATCGGGCTAAGCTCGGAGATCAGCGCTCTTTGAACGTCACGTACACGACTCACTACTATACGCTGATTGGATATTCTTTGTGTATCTAGAAGCACCACACTGGAGCTTTTGTATTGGAATGTGTAGTGTTGCTAGTAGTATAGTTATATTCCTCACAGACAACACACAGACGGCCACACTGGGCGAGTGGTCTCAAGCACGACTGCTGACCATGAGGTCCTGGGTTCGATTCCCGGGTCGGGCAAAGTGATATTGGGTTTTTCCATAACCAAATTCTCAGCAGCTACGGAGTCTGGAATTATCCCCTGTTGTTGGCAATTCTGTATGCTGTCGGTAGTAAAGAATAGCACCATATCTTCCCGTGGGTGTCGTAAGAGCGACTAAGGGACTTGCCAGAGAATGGGCAGCAGCGTTCTCTGTGCTTTTGTAACAACCGTACTGCGATCGCCAACCCGCCTGCCAAGCGTTAAGCGTGGCGATTATAGCAAAATCTCCCTTATGTCAATGTGGCGTTGGGGGAGGCCTATGTCCAGCAGTGGACGTCTTTCGGCTGAAATGATGATGATGATGATGATGATGGCAATAAGCTCGTCCCCTATTACATGGGACTGAAACCTGGCGAAGTGTGGGTGCACTATTAGGTACACCTCTGCCTTACCCTTCTTGGACGGGATGTTATGTTATATTCTGAGACAAAGGTATTTTCCCTTGGGTGTTGACAGAAACAAGACAGCTGCGTGCCAAGATTCTATGTACCTAACTTGGAAGCTTTGTGGATACAAGTAGGTACACTTATATTGTTCTGGTTTTTATGTTACCACGTTTGTTTGTACCACTTAAAAATATTGCTTTTGAAATACATTGAAAAATCTAATCAGCTGAAATATTTTCTTCGTTACAAACCAATCATTCCAGATGGCGTTGTGAGATTGTATGCCGCCTCAGAATTAAAATGACTTATCTTAACTGAATATATTAAAACTTTCTCTTACTCCATGAAAAGAATAGATAATCTATTAAAGCCTGTAAAGAACACGAAATACAGGACCGTTGAGAATACAAAAGTAGCTGAATATTATGAATTCAGGATTATCTACAGTATTCTACTTAACGAACTTATTCAAAAAAGTAGGTGAGTTCATGAAAAAAGCTGTTTCGTCTGCGAGGGCGGCCTAAATGGCACATCAAATAATGTTAGTAAGACATGAAAGATAAAGAAAACATAAGGTTTATGCTTTGATAGAGATACAGGAAAAGTTTCTGATTTTGTGCAATTAAATTACCATTTCAGAATCGGAAAGAAAAACACAAAAAGTCTCTGACTTTTTCCCAATATACAAAAAAAAACACACCGATACTAAGTTCTTTAAATAACCTCCATTCTTCATAAATAAAACCCCAAAACCGCGGTTTGTACATGAACTGAAACAATTTCCTACCAGCCAAAACAAATCGGGTCTGCCAACACTTGCTACATAGGTATTTAATTAAACAATTCCAAGAATCTACGTATCCAAGGAGCAAGTTGTGTAGCCAGAGGCGTTCGATCCGGAGTGAAATTAGCTGTTAAACAGGCGGCCGTGCCCGAGTCAGGCTTTCATTAATTAAGTGGTAATTCAAACGGCTCGGATTCCTAGGAGGCACTTAACGTTGCTAGTTACAGTGCCCACTTTATGTGAGTGCGTGCATAATGTACGACGGCTGTTCAATACGTACACTATCTAGGGATGGACAGACCGTATTCTGTACAGCTTGGCAGATCTTGTTTGTCAAATACGTGGGACATGACAAGCTGATCTTGACTGCAATCTTGTTCTAAAGTAACCTGGTGGTTGACTGTAGCTAAACTCAGTCGAGGCTTGTTTAATTTGTTTTAAAAAAAAATACTTAGCTGCTACATACATAAATGCTGATATTTAATTCGCTTTGTTACGATTTGATATTGCTGGTTTTTTATTTGTATCTCCTACTTATTAACAAGAATTCTTAGGACACGGAATTTAATAAAATTAAAATGTCTTCCGTAATTCGAAGAGGAGTAAAATTTCCATTTCGATTACACGGTCAACTGAACATTTTCAAACATTAAATTTTGAAAAGCCTTCCCAGAATTTGGGTCTCCCTTGGGAAAGCCTGTCGTAAAATCATTGATACAGGTACGTATAAAGGTACAGGCGATATGGATATTTCGAGGGCGTAGAAAACTGATAGTTTCCTCAAGAGATCGATTACGAAGACGACGAAGGAGTACCTGTTATTCCTTTCTTGCTTCAACTCCTTACCCTTAACAAGTAATTGAATATTTGTCCAAATACCCACGTAGTATAAAACTTTTATCGACCCATAAAACTACAAGGAAGAACAACATTATTTCTTTTTTTATTAACAAGCCCTGCCCAGAAGTGGGACAATTCAGGCTAATAAAAAAAAAGGTCTGCGCTGATTGAGAAACGTAAAAAATAAAATCTACATTTCAAAAGTTAATTAAAATGTTAAAAGTCAGGTTCTTACATAAAAGTCTTGATTAAGTGTTTTCAGTTGAGACGGGTTCGATCGTTATGGGCTACAGAATCATTATTTAATCCCTATTTTCCGTCACCACACAGCCACCCTTTTTTTAAGAAGGAAGTGTCAGACTTGTACTAACTAAAACCTATCCATGTTCCTTCTTAGCATTTTGTTTTCCAGGGCCACGGTATCTCTTTCGAACAATCCTGCAGACCACACATCTACCCACCCATTGCTTTCTGCAGAAAATTTTATTCAGACCTTGTGGCACTTTTTTGTGTAAAAACATCCAATAGAAAAGAATACAAAATAGATCGCCGACATTTACCTCCCGCCGAGACACACCAAACAGAAGCGTTGTCTTATTCTCTCATTTAACTTCTAAAATGTAATTAAGAAGAACAGCTTAAACTAAGCACATGTAATTATAAACACCCTTGCCAAGAGGAATATTAATAATGTGTTCTTAGCCCTCAAAGTAATAGGTTTGCGTGCACGACGCACGGCTCTGGAAATTGAATGTAAACACAGGTCCGCCATTTTATCACAGCACGTACTTGTGGATACTGGTACCCTTTGCAAAGTTAAATATGTATAATTAATTTATATTAGGTCTTTACCTATGAAATTGCCGTTTTGTTTGAAAAAAGTTAAAGTATTTTTTTTTTCGAACTTATTTATTTCTTTTATTCAAAGTAATCACCCCTGCAATCAATGCATCTTTGCCAACGCTGTGGCAGTTTATGGATGCCCTTCTTGAAAAAAACATCTGGACGGGAGACAACAAACTCTTCAAAGGCGTTTTGTACTGCCGCTCGGGAATTGAATTTTTTTCCCGCTAAAAAGTTGTCCAAATTTTGGAAAAAGTAATAGTCGGAAGGCGCAAGATCTGGTGAGTATGGCGGATTAGGGAGAGCTTCCAAACCCAACTCATGCAGCTTAGAGATGGTCTGTTGTGCAGTATGGGGCCGCGCGTTGTCGTGAAGTAGCAGTGGAGACGACCGATTGACCAAAGCTGGTTGCAGACGTGCGAGTTTCGCCATCATTGTGGTCAGTTCTTCAATGTACACATCTGCAGTAATGCTCTCGCCGTTTTGTAAAAAGCTATGATGAATCACACCAGCACTAGACCACCAAACTGTGACTACCACCTTTCTAGGGGTCATTTTTCGTTTTGCACATTGCTTTGGTACCGAACCAGGATCTAACCAACTTGCTGAGCGCTTTCGATTGTCAAAAAGAATCCATTTTTCGTCGCACGTAACAATTCGGTTCAAAATTCCTTCATTTCTGTGCCTGTTAAGCAGCGCAAGGCAAGTCTCGACGTGTACGTTGCGCTGGCGATCGTTAAGTTCGTGGGGCACCCATCTATCAAGCTTTTTTATCTTGCCAATCTGTCGCAAATGGACCAATATTGTTTTAATGCTAACATCAAAAGCTGCTGCCAGCTCAGCTGTAGATTGAGTTTCATCAGCTTCAACAATCACCTTTAATTCATCATTGTTGACCAAAGTTTCCGGACGACCACGAGGTTCATTTTTCAAGTCAAAATTCCCAGAACGGAACCGAGCAAACCAATAACGGGTTGTGCGTTCGTTTGTACAGTTCTCTCCGTAAACGTCGTTGATGTTACGGGTCGTTTGTGCCGCGTTGGTGCCACGACGGAACTCATATTCCATAATTACACGAAATTTCAAAGTATCCATTATGAGGAAAAATGTTGAAATTTAATGAAAATACAACGCTAATCAATAAACCAAAGACTGATTTTGTAAATAGAATGTCATATTTTTAAAACAAAATTAATTTAAATTTAGAACTCATATATAGCCAATCAAAACTTTTTTTTGTTTGAAAAAGTCTGTACTGCAATACGGCAATTTCATAGGTAAAGACCTATTATTTGTTAAAGACACTTATTCGAAATTTAAAAAAAAGACGTGTCGTTTTCATACTTAGACATGGGCAGAATTATTGCTATCTAAACTACGTAGGAGCCTTTATACCCTACGGCATTTCATACAAACTATCAAGTCGTTATTTTCCGAAATGACTGAACAGATTTAAATGAAACTACCAACGCATAAGCAGTATACATAGGTCTAAAAAGTTACTAAAAAACATTTTTGAAATGTCTTTTAAAAATGAAAATAATTTGAATTTTCTGTTTCTATAGATAATTAAAAATCGGTCTAATTTAGCTGTAACATTATTTTTCGAAAATGTTTTTAGTAACTTTTTAGACCTATGTATACTGAAAGAAAGAAAGAAAGAAAGAAAAAATATTTATTTGTCGCAGGGACATGACGTGCATACAAAATGAAAACAGCTACTGCTTATGCGTAGGAAGTTTAATTAAAATCTGTTCAGTCATTTCGGAAAATAACGACTTGAAAGTTTGTGTGAAATGCCGTAGGGTATAAACGCTCTTAATTGCAGGTAAAAAAGATAGAAAAGAACTAACCACAACTACAATTCGTAGAAAATTGTATTCAGTGATGAAATCTTAGTAAAATGCGGATGTAAGGAGTTGAAAACTGTTTTATCGGGCATTAATAGGAAAAGCAAGCTTTTCCATGTACAGTATCGTATCGTAGGTTATATAGGTACCTCTACCCACCTCTTGCTTTTAGCTGGTGTTATGTAAATTGGCAGGATTACCTTTATCTCGTTACACCCTTAAAGCCAAGACGTGGTCTTGCCCAAGGCGATATCGTTAAAGAGGTTACTATAATATTTCTAATGGAATATGGTTCACAGCTTTAACAGAATTTACATCTCATGAAATTCTGACGCACACGTGTCAAAATCTGAATAATATTTCAATTAACACAGTAATGACAAATGAGAGGATAAACGATGCGAGTTTGTGAAAATGAACATTTTGATTTCATGTCGGATGTTTATTTTGTATATTTTTTCAGCAATCATAAACGAATATATTTATAGAATGCTCAATACGTATGCAATCAAAATACATTCAGTCAGGAGCTAAAATAAACAAACACGCTCTCATGAAACTATATTGGCTGGCAAAGCAAAACAAAATAAAACTAAAAGATTTCCATTAAATTTTATTTGCGACCACACACTGCCAAAGTGAACCAATATCTGTATGTTTACGGATGACAGCAATTAAGGGGCGCATGTTGTTTGCGTCCGGCGTCCGGCGTCCGGTGTCAAGTGTCGGACACGGCGCGGCGTGTCACCCTGCGCCCCGCACCTCGCTCCGTCCCAACCAACCGTCATTTATTGCTCACCCTCCTTTCCGCTATGTTTTTAATAATAGATTCCCTAATTGAAAAGTTAATATTGAATGTAGTTTTAAAACGTATTTGTCCAATTACTGGCCGTGAATACTTGGAACTCTAACATAGCTACGAGCGACCATCAAATTAACTCATCATCATCATCATTTCAGCCGCAAGACGTCCACTTCTGGACACAAGCCTCCTCCATGTGTCGCCACGTAAGGGGGTCATAAGGAGGGTTTTGCCATAATCGCCACGCTTGGCGGGCGGGTTGGCGATCGCAGTACGGTTGTTACAAAAGCACAGAGAACGCTGCTGCCCATTCTCTGGAAAGTCCATTAGTCGCCTATTACGACACCCACGGCAAGACAAGGGATGGTGCTATTCTTTACGTCCGACACCACACAGATCAAATCAAATCAAATTAACTGGAGTGGAAATAAAAAATCATTTGAAAGTAAAGAATATCGTTGGAACTGTCTGCCAGCTAATGCACGTTTATGGTTATTTGGCAGCTGATATTGCACGGAAATATTCCCATTATTCGCTAAATTATTGCTTTAATAATGGTGTTTGAAACATTGTTTTGAGCAAAATATCGTAATAACCCTCGCATATTAAATTCGCTACATTTGCGCGATCAGATCGGCAGTGATACTCATCTATTGATTTTCAATAAGCCCTGTTTAGTCGTTGTGCACTGTTTGCTAATACTCATGTTTTGTAAAACTTCCTTGTAAACGATCTACCGACTAAAACTCTCGTACAAAACCAAAAAAGAAAATTTAAATGGAAAGTGGGAACGAAAACAAATTGAAACGAGGAACAAATTAATGTAATTAATTACTTAATTAATTTGTTACAACTCAAATGAAAAATCTTTTAAAATATATTCTATTAATTAAATGGATCAGAATTATTGTGGTACGAAGATGGCTAAACCTCGAATCGGATCAACAAAAGGGTTCCCATAACTGCTATCTTCGCGGCGACTTTTGAAACTGCGAGGAAGGACATTATATTTTAGGGCCGAAATTGTCGGTTTAAGTGCCTCATAAATTTTGATGAATATTAAACTGATACTTAAAATCTAAGTATTTATTAGTCCCTTAATTGTATAATATTATTATGCTTCTAAGTGGGCAAGCGTGTTTTGAATCGTAGTTTTCTTTTTTTTCTTTTTTTCTGTTACGTCATCACCTCGATATTGGAATCCATACGTTATAGTAACGATAGCGTTAACTGTCTAAATGTGTCACATATTGCACACACTGTGCGTACATCTTATACATGTTGCGACAACGAATACGAATATTTTTCTGAGCCCGATCGTAAGAGAAATGATCGCATAAAACTACGAAATTGCTTACATTTTGTCGTCGAATCATTTCGATTCTGGAGCAAAAATAATGTACATTATTTATACGTTTTTCCATTAGGTTCACAAACTTATAAAGAGATACAACAGGAATATTACATAAATTTATAAGTTACGAAATTTTACCATGGGCGTACATTACCTACGAGGAAACTAAAGTCTACAGAACGCCACGTACTACGCCTACGAAGCTTCGATCCTTACATAATCCTTTTACTTTCCCAGATTTATAGGTCTTGTTGGTGCCGTAACTATGTATTAAAATAAAATGTATTCAAAAATATTATTTTTGTAAACTTTCCTTGGTACCACTGTTGGTAGTTAATTGATATTTTACTTTATACTTTTGCTAGTCCCACCCTTCGCAACCAACAAGCCTTTGATTCGTTTTTATTTCGCTTCTACCCGCGGCATCACCCGCATAAGTTCATTGTTTACATAATTTTATAAATTTTAACACATTATTGTGGTATATAGGGTGACTGGTAATTTGTGACCGATACTTAAACACGTGATTATACTCATGATAACAAACAACTTTCCGAAAGAAACATTTTTTTTTAAACTCATTCGATTTTATCACAAGCTGATAGGACAAAGGCGCGTGTGCGCTAATTTCATACGGCTGTTGTATTATTGTGATAAAAGTGCATGAGCATAAAAATGTTTCTTTGGAAAAGCTGTTTGTTATCATCCAGCTTTATTGCTGCGAAGTTTTATCAAAACCCGTTCAGTAGTTACGAGGAAGAGTAATAAAGTTTTACAACCACTTATCCATCCATCCATTAATCACCACACATATACGCGTTTAAAATTTGTTTAAGTAAGTAATGTGGATATAACACGAGCAGTCTGATAACAAGAACACACCTACTTACCCACCCACATATTTTATATGTTGTAAAGTCACACTATTCGTCTTCTACCGCGGTTCACCAGCCGAGGTGAGTTGGCGATTATGGATCACACAATTTATATGGAATTCGTATTGGTAGATGTATTACTCCGTTTAAAGGCTATCATAGCTCACTGTGTGATGGATTGTTCTTCGCAAACTATAGATTATCGCGGCCATCGCATAAATGTGTTGCTTGAGGCTTTTCGGGAATATTTTTTTCCCAGATATACAGGGTGTAACGGAAAGGGTATATACATACTTAAGGGTGTGCTTCAGACCATCAAACTGAACATGTTTCTCCATCGGACAAACATCGTAACAGCGAAAAAAATATCAGCTGTCCCATATATTTGCGTCGAATAGGTATTGAAATTTTGTATGGGGAGCAGATATTTTTTTTGCTATTAATATGTTTGTCCGATGGAGAAACATGTTCAGTTTGATGGTCTGTAGCACACCCTTAAGTATGTATATACCCTTTCCGTTACACCCTGTATAGGTATATTATATTTCTGCTTTCAAACGAGGGAAGGTATGCTGTACATACAATTTAATATGCAATAGCCCCATTGGAATTTCTTATGTTCGTTTACTTAGTATTGGGTGCAAAAATGAAAAAATTGATAGAAAATAACGTTGAAAATGTTCCTGTATTTTGACGTTACCCACTTTTTAAATTCGGCTTGACGTAACACTCATCAATAATGTTTTACATTTATTTCAATTTTGAAATTGGAACAGTATAGTTCCTTATTAAATTTCGTAAGCACTATACGGGGGCAGGGGGTCTTTACTTTCCTTATTTTTGATGACATGGCGGATGGGGGGATCTTCAAAATTCACGTATTAATAATAATTATCACGAATCCAGTGGAATTCGAAACTCAGTGATGGGTATTGAAAATTTCCTGTAACCTGTTCAATACATGCACGACATGGAGTGCTCCAATAAAGCAGTGCCGTCAAACAGACACGGGTTGTGTTGGCACACAATAGTTGGCAGACACAGAGGTAGAACCGCTCCACACCGCACATGACACGAATAAAACGAAGGGGAGAGTTAAACGAGGGTTAACTGCTCTGAAAACACCTTAAATGTAATATTTTAGAGGAATATCAGAATATATTATAGAAATTACATAGTTCTGGTTGCTGATTTCGAAAAGGGTTTTTGAAGGTCCCATTGTGGTTCGTTGTCTAAATCTAAACTAATATTATAAAGAGGAAAGATTTGTTTGTTTGTTTGCATTGAATAGGCTCCGAAACTACTGGTCCGATTTGAAAAATTCTTTCAGTGTTAGATAGCTCATTTATCGAGGAAGGCTATAGGCTATATATCATCACGCTACAACTAATGGGAGTGGAACAGCGATGAAAAATGTTGCGAAAACGGGGAAAATGGGACGCAAACGAAGTTGCGCCGGTCAGCTAGTTGTGAATAAGTTAGGTTTGTGGCCGTAGCCACGCATAAATCAATCCAATATTTCGTGTTAGACCTAGCTTTTATGAGCAACTAGACATTTTGAATTTTCTGTTTCCACTGCCAAACGACTTGTACATAGTAGGCAAGTTTTCCTCCAAATCCTGTTTCTACGTTATTATTTCTGTGAATTGGAATTTAAGACCTTTCCCTTATTTTCCACTTTGGTAGGCACGTTCCTGCCTATCTGTATTTGAGAGGAAATAAATGACCAACCTGAATCAGCTGAAACTACTAATATGTACAAGCAAAAATAAGTTCATAAACAAAGAAAAAGATGTAAACCTTTAGTGGAAAATGTTTTAATCTTGCTTCATACGGGTCCCAATACCCGTATCTATCGTATACGACGAAACCGTATCAGATTTACGAATATACGGAATCCTGGTTATGCGGAAAGTTTATCTGTAATAGATAGCTGGGCGGTATTCAAAACGACATCAGTGGCTCGATTTCGGGTCGATTCTTAAGATCTCATTTTGCTCCGAATAGCCCCTTAAAGTAATGGCGTATCGTTAAAACTGCTTCCAGCCATTCTCATGTCTCTGAATTAATGAAGTGTAATATAATAAGCCAAGAGATAAGGAAGCCTCTGATCCGCCGATGTGACCTACTTTATAAATAAAGAGATTAAATAAATCGTGTAGTAAGATAAAAAGGTCTACTGCCCAATATCTTGTACACAGTGTGACAAAATCAACACAAAGGGACGGTTTACTCGCACAACACGCCGTTACTAACTATTATCTAATCCAATACACCTTCACCTTCATGTAAATTAATCAAACAAGAAGTTCGGAGTCTATTTCACAGTATCCAGGGACGTAATTGGCTATTAACCCCGTATTGTTCTGCGCTATTAAATAACCATTAAAATAGGCAAGAGATACTCGTTACTTGGAACTTAACGCCTCGCTTAACTTTAATGAAAGTACCGGCTAAAATAGGCGATCGATAGCGGGCACACCTTCCAGGCGGTGGACAGGCAATACATAACGATAATAAAGCCGCACCTCGCCTTATTCCACTAATAAACCTGATAATGTCCGACCGAGTGCGCGATGCCCGTATACCGACACGCTCCGGACACACAATAATCATATCGCATTCAGCGTGATATCGCAGATCATATCTTTCCTTTGAAATGGGAAGTAGAGCGAGCCGAGCCGCACAGAACAGAATAATAGATTTTTCATAAAACTACCCTACACAGCGCGAATGGAAATACGCAACAAAATCCGTGACAGCGCCAGAGCCCGCCCGGCCGCGGGACTAAATTGAAAAGCTTCTGAAAGCCTATTGCCCGAGCCTATTTTCGTATCGGCACTGATCAATGAAATGATTTTGCAGGCAGTGCAAATATTCTTTCACATATGTTTCCAGTAACCGAGAGATCGGTGAAAAACGGTGTATGAGGGAAATACATTGCTCAAAATTGATCACCCTGCCTCGTAAGGTATTTCAGTAGAGTTTCAGCGTAATGTATCAGATGAGAGTGTTCTCGGAAATTGCACACAAACGCAAGTCATGTTGCGTGTACCCCTGATGTGTTCTGCGTAAAACCTTTTTAAATATTTAGACGTAAGTGAATTTTCTTGGAAAATAAAAGTGAACATACTTTTTATGGATCATAAAAAGCATGTTCGCTTTTGGAGCTTTCCTTTTCTCCTTTACATAATAGAAATATGGCGTCCTATGTGTTCTATTAAATATTATTTGAGCAATAACTATATTATGCATTTTTTTATGTTGTTTTAAGAGATGCGTAAATATTTAATAGGGTTACCTAATAATTTCAAAACTTGACAAGCTATTTCAAAAAAAGCAAAACTACGTACATTTCAAACTAACTCCGTTCCGTATCCTGTTTATTACAGTTCTACAAACTAACCTGTAAGGGGCCATATCAATAGTGTAGTCGTCGACGGGAGCGAAATTGTCAAAGGTACAAACCCTCAACTACAAAGCGCATTAGCATCAATTTACATAAACGGATTGGAGTTCTTAGTCCACTCGGATTTATATAATAGATGGCTACTGTGTGGCGAACTGAGAAGTTTATACAAAAGACGGGACATCATTTATCCATCCGACGACGTTCCCGTGGAAAACCCGCCTTTTTATGCCGAGATTAATAGATTATGACCTCGATCAAGCACGTTGTTTCCTCGATCAAGCACATTGTGTCCTGTCGAAGCTATATATATAAACGGCTCGACATATATATTTAGGGCGTGTGTATCATCTAATACATAGTTTATCGATGAAGTCAATGAAATGGTAATGATAACGTTCTCTGTAGCTATGAACAATTTCACATGTTGTCAGTCTATGTTACAGCGTTTGGGGGTCAAATCATAATTTATTTCAAGAATACCAAACAAATCTCTGAATCGTAACTGCCTTATTGTGTACCTAGTTATTACAAGCTGACAATTTATTGTTTTTTGCTACTTTTGCAAAAATAAAAAAACAAGTTTTGAGTGGGTAAAACCTATTTCGTATCTACTAAAGTGAGACTTTTATGATTAGTGTTTGAAATTTTATAAATGAAGTAATTCTGAAAACGCCTTTAAGTACAGGCCGTTTAAGCTTTAAAAGAAATAGAGGCAAGCCGTTTACCCATTAAAAAAGAAATTAAAGAAAAAAGCCTAATGTCATCGCAAGAATATTTTGCCAAGTAATGGCCAGTTATGCATAGTTTTAATAATGAGGTTGGAAATATAATATCAAGTAAGTACTGGTCACATCAAGTCAACAATTATTTAAAGCCATTTTTTTTAATAAAAAGAAACTATGAAAAAGAAATAATAAATGACATCACACAACTTTTTTAAATCGAAAATGGCCTTAATTGCTCAAACACTTTTTTGGTTAGTTATAACCAAAAAAGTTTATTGAGCATAACGAGGATGTTGAACCAACATTTTTCGTTTTTTGGTAATCCGACAGTGAATAGATATTTATCTACCTTTATTTGTTTTTTCAGTTTGCAATGGGTGATTAAAACAGACTGTTATTAATAAGAGAGCCCACGTTTCCACGCAAAGTTCTTACTAATAAACTTTTATTTTCGCGCGAACTCTTCGCGAAACAAATTGGTCCACCCGGATTATCCAGAAAAGTCCAAGAGTTGTAGTGCTGGGCACCCTTGTTAACCGTACCTAAAGAAACTAATGAAGAAAAGTCCTGTATTTCGACTAATCTGGCTTTAGTCCGACCCTCCTGATTAGTATTATTGCTTATTTCTGTAAAAATGCTTTCGCTGCTAAATACTAGGTATTTGAGAAAATTAGTGAGAATATAATATTCTTAGCACAAAAGCGTAATTTTGTCGTAATTAATATGTCAACGGAAAATATGAATGTTATTCGATTTTTTCGATAGAAACAATTCATGCAACAATATGAATTGGATAAGTATGTTAATATTGTCAGTTCGCCTTAATTATTTGTATGGAGCCATAGTCAGTCATTTAAGGGCCACCACGTAGTAGGCGGCCAAGGATGTCGAGCTGTGGCAGCCTTTAGTAAGCGCATGGTTGCACTGCAGCCGAATGTCCGCGCAACCAGAGCCTTACGAAGTGAATGTATATGGCTACCTTCGATTCCCGCGCACTTGCCGTAGCAACCAGACGTATCTTGCTTAGAGCGTTCAAGCTTCGCACGGGTAGTTAGCTTCGATTTATATAAATACTTAAATGAGATCGTCCGCTGCGACCCGTGACCTATACGAACGACGCTACGAATAAAATGCTGGATAGTAAATAAAACGAAGCAAACCTCTCCGTGCACATCTTACAGAGCAGTGGATAGTCAACTTTACGCCGTATACATATTGTAGGTACCTATCCAATCGCAACCATTTTCAAACAACCTACATCAATATTATTTGTAACAAATATTGTGGCAGCTTTCAATATACCTACTACAAAAGTAGTATTAAACTTCACAGAATTAATCAAATGTTTTGTTTTACTTTAAATATATTAACCTCGTTTTATTTTTCAGCGGAACTTCGAACAATCGGAAATGGCCGAAAGAAAAATAATTTGAAATTTTTCCTCGCAGATAAATGGCTGTTTGCAAGTTTGTGAGTTACAACAGTGAGGCGGATTCAACTTTCAAGGCTGGGAATAAATTGACGTAATTTTATGAATTTGAAGCACGTGGCTTGTAGATTCACACACAATCAGTCCTATAGCTGTACTATTTTATTAAATTAAAAACCTGCTTTATTTTTTTATGCCTGGATATACTTTAGAAGAGCTTTTTTATAGGTTAGGCAAGGAAAAACAAAAAATCTTATCTTAGCATTTTTTCAGAAACATTAGATTATTTTTGATTCTCTGTATTAATCTTAGTAAGACACGAGGAATTATGAGCGATCCAAGTAGGTATATACAAATACATGTCTACTTTGGTTCTGAGGGCCTATCAAAAAATGAAATAATAGGTACCTAAGTACCTATTGGTTACTCTTAGCAAATAGGAAACAGCAAGTTTTTACAGTACAGTCTCGGTAATCTACGCTGGACAACAAATATCAAATCAAGAATCTTGATGAGATCAAACTTATGTATCTGGGGCACTTGGTATTCGAGTCACATATCCGGTGGGGTCCGATGTAACCCCACCCCTAGCATGATCGTAGGCTTGGGATCTTACGGACGTGATGTGCCGCGGGTTAAAATACAACCTTACGTGGAGAGAAAGGAGGTTCACTACAAAATGACATCAGAAAAATGAACACATTTATAACGTTTTTTTTTTTTGTTCTCCTAAAGTACAATCAGTCCATTGAGGAGCAGATGTATCAAATTGTCAGATCGAGAGTCATGCAGTTAGTTACTCCACTGGTATTTAGAGCGTTTACGCCTTATGGCATTTCACACGAACTTTCAAGTCCTTATATAGGTATAAAAAGTTAATAAAACTTTCGGAAAATAGTGTTACAGCTAAATTAGACCGATTATAAATTATCTATAGAAACAGAAATTTCCAATTACTTATCTTTTTATAAAGACCTTCGAACTTTTTAGACCTATGTTTCCTGCATTTGCGTATTAAGTTTCATTAAAATCAGTTCAGTAATTTCGGAAAGTATCCTGCTCCTCTTTGTAATGCGGCTTATTGTAGGCTATCCAGGCTCGGGATGTTGCGTCTCTTCAGGCGATCCAGGGTGTCAAGAATAGTGAGCTGCACTGCTAGTGGATTCGTATGATGTTGAAGAATAAAAGAGATCGAAAACAAAAAAGTGACATCCACCAAAACGCAGCACGCCGCGTGGCGAATGACGCTCCTAGTCAGAGAGAAAGCGGATAAATAGGTTGATTATACTCTATGTAGGATTGTAATAATTTGTATGTTGATTGTAGTACTTGTGCTTTCAATATTCACTGGGGATAACCGGAATTTTTAAATGGAACGTAAAAATATCTTTTCTTTCTTATCTTTTTTTTCCTTTCTTTTGGATTAAAATTTTTAATCAAATGTATCTAAAGGATATTTTTATTAAAAAAAACCTTTAGTATGTAAAAGTATACCTACGTTTATTTAGCGACACGTAAGGTTGTATGCAAGTTGCCATTAGATTATGTCCAATGAATTACGGCCTTGGAGTAAGTGACTTTGGGTTGCTAATTGCATAATGACACGCGGTTTTGTTGTGACCTTTGGCAAAAAGCCAAATAACTAACTATTCTGTCTTCATCGAAAATTATTTTAAAGACTCACGCACATTTGAGCGGACCGGACTGTACCTAACACAAATACCTTTCATAGATTTCGTATGAACCATGGCTACATTACCCTACAGGCGAGCATTGAAATTGTATGGAGATCCGATGAGGCTTTAATGTGCGATTGCATTTAAGACACGTGTAACCAAACTAATGTAAGATACTAACAAAGTTACTTTCGACACTTGTTGTCTTGGTTGTTCCTATTTGCCAACTGAACAGAATAATTTAAATTCAATTTATTTATCCTCAGTTACAATGATCCATAATTTTGTTAGTAGGTACACTTTAAAATAATATTAGTAATTAAAAATTCAGAGACAAATAAATACACACCACCACCAATAAGACAGTTATAAGGACAATAAGACAGGCAGAACGTTAGTCAACTATTCCCTAGCATTTAATAATTAGAAATAACTAATTTCTGGGTAATTTATACATATAATTACCTGATTTGCACTTTAGGGTTCATTAGTGGGTCAAACAAAAAACATGGTCTAAAACGATTTAAGGTTCATGATGCGGTCAAACAAAAATAAAACTTTGTACCTACAACTTAACTGAAAAGTATAATCAGCGTAAACTCTCCCACAGCTGGGACACAGGCGTCCTCTTTATTAAGATCGCAGTATGACCATATTAGTCAAAAAGCCCATAAATTAATATAAAGGGAGCGCCCGTTCATGGGTCTACTGGAATTTTCTTCTACTTGACAGCGCTGCCCGACGCACCTCCGTTTACGACTGTAGCATAGTCACTACAAAATGCGATTCCGTTTTATATTCGCATTTATGTAGTTAATAAAAAAAATGTTGTGAAACAGTTGGACGTAGTTTATTTTGAGATTTATTTCCGTGTTTAGTTTTTGGGAATATTTACGCATGTAAATAAGTGAGCTGAGCTGAAATGATCAAAAGTGATACGCAACTGCTGATGTGAACGTGACAATGCATGAAAAGACAAACAAAGGATATCCACTTCTTCAACGTGTTGACCCAAATATTCACTGACCCTCAAAGAGGCTGATGTTGTCAAAGTCGGGTCCGCTCAAAGGCAGCCCTTGAGAAACATTTTTAATGGCATAGATATACCTGGAGACTCCGCGTCAGATTTAGAATTTAATGCAATAAATGTGCAGTCCGTCATATAAGGAGTCTTGGATTCAAACATATCAGGAGTCTTGGATTAAAGCAGAGAAGCGCAATATCGTATTTACGCTGCGTTTTTATAAGTATTTAATTTTGAACCACAACCTTGCCTTAGTAAAAATCAATAGTTTCATTTTTCCTTTCGCACTTCTGTTAATAGAAATTTCTTTTGAAATAAACAGTGCCTTTGGACTCAAAGTTATGTTGTGTTCTTATGTTCTCTATTGTGTGCACTTAAAAAAATAATAAAATAATGAAAGTGTGGTGCTGTTTTGCAAATGATGGAACACTAAAATATCATGTCTTTCGTATCCTGTTGTTTGCTCATTATTGGACGCTACTACGGGCGCCACACTCCCAAATGACGGCACGGTTGGCGCAGTGGTTGAGCGATTGACTGCTGCACTACGTGTCGCGGGTTCGATACCAGCACGGAACAAATATTTGTATGGCCTACAGATATTTTTTCCGGGTCTGGCTGTTTGTGTATGTGAGTTTAAATGTTTGTAAACGACACAGAAGGGAGAAATTCCTAGAGTGGGGCAACGTTTAAAAAAAAAACAATATCTGAGCTAACAATCAATTTGGAAATCTATAACACACTAATAAGAAGCGTTTCTGGCATTACCTAGGTAGGTTTTAGAAATAGAAATAGAAATAGAAATCGTTTATTTGCCAATAATGTAGGTTATACAGAATATGATGGTAATTTTGATGAGCGTCCCAATACATTTTGCCTTACGGCATGCAAAATTATCAGATGTCAATAAATTAAATTGACAAATGGCAGAAAATTCAAATACAAAATATCAATAAATTAAATTAGAAAATGGCACAAAAATCAAGTTTTTACAAACGTCAATGAATTAAATAAAAAATGCCAGAAACATCAAATACAAATTTCAATGAATTAAAATAAAGAATGGCAAAAATATCAAACACAAATTTCAATAAATTAAAATTTAAAAAAATTCAGAAATATCAAACACAAATGTCGATAACAGAAAACTAAGTACAAATGTCAATAAATTAAATAATAAAAAAAAAAACACAATAAATTAAACTACAAAAATGTCAACAGATTAAGTTTTAAATGTCAGAACATTCAAATAATAAATTCAATTACAAATATCAATAATAGAAAATATAGCAAAAAAAAAAGAAATAACATTAGAATTGCAACAAAAAGTAAAGATCGAAATGTCACTAAATTAAATCGCACGGAAGCAGCATACACCCCCCATTTAACAGAAAGTTTTGTCATTAACAAAATCTTTAATTGCGTAATAACACTTGTCCAGTAGCAGCTTTGTTAGCTTTTTTTTAAAAACTTTGATGGGTAACTCTTTTAATTGTATCGGTATTTTATTATATATAATAGGACCCATGGTTAAAATATTGTTTTTAAGTAAAGACGTTTGGTAACCGCCTGTGTAAAGTTGATCTTTATATTGTGATCGTATTGGTCCTGCGCGTTTTCTTTTATCCATTACTGAAGTAAACAGGTGCTTGTTCATTCTAACGAATAAAGCAACTTCTAGTATATACAAAGATGGCAATGTGAGGTTTCCTTTTCATTTATCCATAATAGACTCCAAGTAGTCGAAGTACTGAAATACAATAACATAAAAACTCTGTACCCAGCAAATGACGTCACACGGTACCCTATTACAAGGCAAATCATAGAAAAACCGTCGCACTATTTGCCTAGCTCATCGACTAAAACCTATTTACCGAAATCCCTTGAGTAGATATTATTTTGCATAGAAATTTGTTTGAGGCGTCGGCAAATCCCCGCTTCATCTTATCTCTTTTAGTACGTGATTGTGGGTAATATGGCCTGGGGATGGAGATTTCTCTATTCTCATGTTATATGGTTCATATGTATGTAGGTTCTTGCCAATTTTTATTTGACTGCCGTGTTTTGATTTTGAAGGGACATCGTGCGTTTTTGGTGGAACAATTTGTTGGGACTATTTATTTTCTGCCCGTCTTTACATATTTTTTTATTTGCCTGAATAATCCACACCTAGGCAAACGCCTCCCCCCATTGCCTCCACTTTTCCCGATATCGAGCCTCTTCTCGCTAATTACCGAGAAAGCCATCCAAGACCTACCGCCATCTTCTACTCGGTCTGTCGCTACCCCGTCTAGCTTTATAATTTATAGCACAAAAATAGAAGTAGCAAAAAATCACGAGATTTGTTATTGGAAATGTTAACCAACACTAGATCGTACACCCACGCGATATTTTTGCACTTACAGCCGCTCAATAGTAAACATGTTCTGTTATCGTTTCTCTATTTCCTCCTGGTCCCTAGCGTGGGAAAATAAGAAAACTTTATGAACGAAATGCGGAAAAGTAAACGAATAGGTTTTTAGGAGCGCTGAAATCTGAACGAGTCGATGTATTCGTGTGATATATAGCCCAGGGTCAACTGTCGCTCGCCTGCGACTAGGTATAATAACGCTGCCGGTTAAATAAAAACCTTCAACTTCCTGCCGCCATTTTTCATTTTCATAATAGAATGTATGTGGGTCTATACGTAGTACTTATGGGTAGTCGAACATTTAAAATAACTAGATTACGTAATGAAGTAAATACTAAGGTACACGCTTTGTTTTTTCAGCCTAATCTTTGGCACTCCTGGGCACATACAAGCACCACTTAGTTAATTAGTAACGCATATTTAAAAATAATATGTTCCACGATAAATGGGCGCGTAAAAGGTGAACATCCTGAAAAAATTAACATTCTAGAATGCTAAAACAATTCGGCCAAAAAATACTTTACACTATTATGCTTGAACATACCAACAACACAAAGAGTTGTATTTATAGGTATATATATTTCTCCACATAATCTGCGTTTCGTGTATCGAATCTCAACTCATCTCGAACAATACACCGTCATGTCTTCTTGTGCGTGTATGAACTCATCCAACAAACTTTGGTAACTTGTAGTTCATGTCCCAAGACTTAACATCATTATGATAAGAGGTGATACTAAGGTTTCTGCTGACTATGATCAGATTAAGACCAGAATTGTAAAGGAAGGTCTGAAACTGCATAGTCCACACGAAAATTTGACAACATCAACTGGAATTCTTCCAAATCATGTAGCAAAATCGATTCGGATCAATCGATCTTTCTAATTGATCATGTAGAGAGATCTGGAACTCCGCACGCAGATGACTTGCGACTTGCGTCTTTGCTAGTTATCTTAGGGTCAGCTTCCAGACTAACAAGAATGCAAATCATTACCAGTACTTTACATGGACCGACTGCACAACCCTCTCTAGAAACCAGCACATATCTCACATATCTCTGGTTTAGTACCGAAAGGAAGAAACACGGTAATGCGTAAAACTGTGTTGTAAATTACTGGAAGACACCCTGATCTTAGCGAACTATACATTTCAATGGGAAGCATTCGATCGTGCTCTGAAACTGATGATGTGTTAGCAACTTCGCCGAACTGTCACTGCAAGCACAGCTTAAGTAGTATGAGTGTAAATTGCTAACAGTTACCGCTTCAGTAAGTCCTGTTTAGCCGCAGCTTAAACATATTATACGTCCGTATAATATGTCGTGCTATTTAGAAATCATGACGTTAGCTAGCCTAGCCTCACTTTGAACGTGCAAAGAGTAAGAAATATATAAGGTTCAAAAACCGAAACGGATTGGTTAGTGAACTGACTTTCCCTTAGCGTGACGAGAGACGACGGCAAGCTAAATTGAGTGGGCCCGGTTAACTGGGAACAGTGAATGTCGTTTGTGGAACAACACAAAACTGAATTCATTTATTCCAATACTTGTTGTCATTTTAGTCGTAAGATATAGCAAGATAAAACGTTAAAGTATATGAAAGCAAACAATACATGTCCTTGAATGTACCTTGTAAGCAGGTATATTTTTTCTTGTTCACTACTAATATATAGGCTTCCATATTCATGCCTACGCCTGGCCACACTTGCTCGTAAAGAATTGCAGTAGTACAAAATATATTATGTATATAGGCCGTTCCGTCTTTCTCCCTCGGTGACTAACAGAGGTACTAAACTATAAAGGGAACTATATTTCTTGTCACCAAAATTTATATTTGTCATCAAAGTTGTATCACCTAGTAAATAGATCTATCGCCACGAAATACACACATCAAAAGTGTCTAGGGATCAACATATATTTTTGCAATAACTTTTCTCCTGATTGATATTAATTAAAATTTTCTTTAAGGATTCATCAAATAAAGTGTTTTCGTTTGTCACAGTAACGATAAACCAAGTCACCTTTGCATTAATAAAGAAATTTGCCATTTTCTAATAAAGGGATTTTTGACATTTGAACCACTAACATTAAAGTTCGAAAAAAAGACTGAAATAACAGTTTTCTTTAAAATTTTATTGGGTAACTTAAACAATTAATAATCCGTGTTTCTACCGCGAACACTAACAACACAAGAACATCGGTTTGGCATACTCAAAATGAGTTCATCCAAATCACGCTGTGGAATGGCCGCCCATGTTCGTTGCAACAACAAAAAAAGGTCTTCTTGCGACTGGATACCCTCCATATTCGGCAGAGCTCTTCTCTGTAGCATATCCCATGCATGCTCAATCGGGTTCAAGTCTGGCGACTGAGCAGGCCAGGGCAGGACATTGATGTTAGCTGCGGCGAGAGTCTGTCTTACAACTCTTGCGGTGTGCGGTCGTGCATTATCATGCATTAACTGAAATAAGGGACCGATTTGCACTTGTAGAGGAACGATGACGTCTGATACAATCGTCTCAGCATAAATTTGAGCGTTGAGGTTGCCTCTGATCCAAATCAACTCAGTTCTTCCGCCGATCCAAATACCCGCCCATACCATGATGGTTCCACCACTATAAGGATGGACTTCCTGGCAGGATTTTAATCGCTGTTGGCGTCCAGGGGTTCTCCAGTGTCGTATACGTCTTGTATCCGGTCTCATACCAAAACGAGACTCATCAGAAAAGCACACGAAACGCCATTGTTCTTCTGCCCAATTTCTGTGTTCAAGAGCCCATTGATATCGAATCCTACGATTGTGCATTGCTATAGGTGGTACCCGTAGCGGTCTTCGGGAATGAAGGTTCACTTCATGCAAGCGGTTTCTGACTGTTTGGTCGCTAATTAAGTTCCCTGAAGAGTGATGAAGCCTCACGGCTAACATCATGGCGGTTATTGTTGGAGCTCTTCGAGTTAAGATTTGAATGTATCGGTCTTGTCTCCGTGTGGTGCAGCGATACCGTCCTCCATGGCGCTCAGCCACGGTACCAGTGCTTCGGTAACGTGTCCAAAGTCGACTGATAACACTCTGACTTGTATTCAGAGCTAAAGCCACAGTACGTTGCCGGGAACCAGCTTCTATCATTCCCACGGCTCTGAGCATTTCTTCCCTGCTTAAATGACGTCGCCGCTCCATAATAACGTTGGTTTTAATCAGTAGTAGGGAAACAGTAGCACTAATAATGTCTTCAATGCGTTGTATGTTTTTATAGGGAAAATATTGACAGCTGATTTTCATCTTTTACTCGAATTTGATTCACAGTTCCTGATTCAAATTATGAAATGCACCAAAAAGGATCCATATAAATTTATAAAATCATAAATTTATTACAAAGCCACATCTCAATCTCAAGAAATCCGCATAAAAATGCTTGATCCCTAGACACTTTTGATGTGTGTATTTTCGTTCTCAGATAAACAAAAAGTGTTCCCAGGTATGAATTATCAAATAAATGTTGATACATGTGTAAAATAAGAGATGGATTACCAATAAAATTGTAGTGCATTAGATGAATATAAACTTCGTTCTTATAATAATAGTTTTATTACTTAAATAATAGCTTTGTGCTCGGAATGGTAGATCTGTCACCAAATAAATAGATCAGTTCCTTATTTCTATGAAGAAATGCTTTATACGAGGCATTGGGCATACCGACTCGGACAGGTTAGGTTCGAAGAGGATGGCGGGGTCTAGTGAGCGAGCGGAGCGAGCGAACTAAGACCCCGACATCCCCTTCGTGTTAGGTTACTGTAAACCCTGCAGACAGAAATAGGAGCCCCGCGTAGCGGGGCTACGTCGACAACGCCTTAGTTTGGACCTGTGGTTTGGTGATCTCTTTAAATTAGTTTGCTTAAATACTTATTAGGATACACCTATTATAATACATACAAAAACATTTATTTGGTACTAGACCTTATATCTCAGGATTTTAGGTGATTTATTGTGGAACTGATTTTGCATTGTTTGGTGACTACATTTTGGTGACAGATCTACTATTTTGAGGATAAACCCTATTATTTAAGAAACACAAAACTAATTAAATTGGTGATAGCTTAAATGATACCCAACTATAAAGTGCTGACGCTGTGACCTGCCTTTGAAACTACATACAAGTTTAATAACATGTTGAGTTCCCAGACCACTTCAATTTTACGTGCATGTTTTATATTGGTGTCTTCACTGAACTTATGAGATTTTTTCATATCGTTATTGCTACTTGAGTGTGGTTTATTGCAGTCAGGCAGGCATATTTAAATTAAATTTAAACAAAAAGGTTCTTTGTTGCTTAATTTTCTGAACGTGAGAGGGAGAGAACCTCACGTCCCAGCCGCCGCGAGAGACGCCCCGGGCGTCGGGGGGCAACCAGTGGCCCCCGGCCACCGTAGGCGCGGGCCTGTGGACGGTGAGTAATGGGCTAGCTCACCGTCCGTCCGTCTTATGACGACAGACCGTGCCGACGGCGCGTCCGTGTTCCACGCGCGCCTCAAGGAGATGTCAGCAAATCGGAAGGGGTCCGAGAGGGCCGATGCCTGCCAGGGCTGCGGGTTGTTCGAAAGAGATACCGTGCCCCTGGAACGCAAAGGGCTAAGAAGGAACATGGATGGGTTTTAGTCAGTCAAGTCTGACACTCCCTTCCGCTCCGCCCAGAGCGGAAGAAGTCATTTGATGATTTCCCATCCTAAAAAAAAAAAAAAAATGCTTAATTTTCTAAATACGTATCTGCTCGCGGTTAGAAAAAGTTTTCAGACAACTGTAATACGACTAGCGGCGTTATGAATATCCTTTCAAAATGAATAACTTCGTATAAAAGGCCTCAGATGAAAAGTTATGTGAGTGAATCTCGCCGAACAAGCTGATTCTAAAAGTTAATATTCAATGTCGGAGTGGCAATTTACACAAGTATTCCTTCTGAAAGGCCCAACTGTTAACTAGATGCTTGAATAATGTAAGCAGAGGAAGGCCCTGTAGAGGACACTTCCCAACTTGTATAAAAAGAATTGATGATAATGAACGATTGTATTTCAACGTCTTTTCTCACTGGCATGGCCGCTCCAAGTTTTTGTTTGGTTTTCAAATTATCAGTCTATTATGAGTTCGTTAAAGTTTTAGGAAAAGTTCCTCTAACTTATAATATTTAAACAAATGCTTTTTGTATTTGTGAGTAATAATACCAGTAAATATAATTCACAAAGATATTTCATTTCTGCTCCACAATGTCAGAAAAGGCTTACCTAATCGAAGTAATAGTAAAGCTTATCAAAATCGTCTTGAGATACTCAATACATTAACGTAATTCAATGAATCCGATTCCAGATTCAAGAAAATTTATGAAGCAGTCAGCCAAGTGTTCAGTGTCTACAAGAACCTAATTTTATATAGGGCTTTAATTAGACTCCTTGAATTTCAAATAACATAGACTGAATTCTTTCGAGTTGGCATTCCGAAATTAATTAAAGTTTTCAGTTTCATGATAAAAGCGTCTTGTATTACAAAGGATTTGTTCGACAACATCCGCGAGGCCTACAGGCTCAGCGCGTCACACTCAATGTGCACAAAGACGAATAAGTAGGTATTGTTTTGCTTTCAACTGCCTCTTTCGAGGGTCTAAATGAGACGCGGCCTGGATAATGGGGACATTTCGTCAGCTCTTCTAAAACAAAACAACATTACACTGATGTATTTCAATTTTCTATAAGTACTCCTTTATACTTGTGTCACGTTTTCTGTCCCCTCTTTCATGTGGAACAGAGTAGGATCCCGGCTCAATGCCTCGTTTGACTGTGCGCTAGTACCTCTTGAGACGTGAATAGCTGGCGAGTCGTTTAGAAAGTGCAGAAGTAGTAACATGTTACTGGGCCATTAAGTCACTCGCTTCCCTCCATTTACTCTTACGACTTGCGACGGAAAATAAGCGCATGAACCCCCTATTACATGCCATGTGTTTCTTTTTATCCCCATAAGCTTGAAATTGCTTGGCTTGCTGCTAAATTAAGGTATTCTGTCGAAATACGACTCCCACTAGCATAAAATAAAATGGAACACAAATATACGCTGAAAACATAAACAAATTGTTTACATTTCAAAACAGAAATCGAAAATTATGATTGCAAATTAATGAATCGAAATGAAAATACATTTTAAATTATCGTTTTCAATTAGGGACGATATTGAAACGTTATCAATCGTGGGCCTGGACGTAATCGGAGCAGAAATCAGTCTCGGAAAGGGACCGGACGATTCAACTGTCATTTCTGAGAGTTTACCGACCTTCGTAGTTCGCTTATGGAAACCTAATGACTCGTCCTTTTGTAGGTATATATAAAGATACTTACTGGCAACAAAAATATACTTTCATAGTACAAATATGCTCGGCACAGGCATTGAATGAAATACGTTCCAGATTGAATGCGTCATTAAGCTTGTTTGGAGTAGATATTGAATTTGAGTCGTAATTACGGTGTATTTTGTTACAATTTTTTCTCTATCTTTTCTTGGAAGATTGCTGGCATCCTGTACATAATATAATGTCTTTTACTCGTAAATCTGTCTTAAAAGTTGACGAGATGTCATATTATTCTCTTGTCCTTATCCCAATTGATTTGGGGTCGGCGCAGCATTTCTTCTTCATTCTTCTCTATTACTCGTCATCACATCAGACAGCTCCTTTCTTGACATAATTATCATCCTTCACACAGTCCATCCATCATTTCTGTGGTCTATGTGATTATTAAAATATATAAGTACCTAGAATACTTATTAAAAAACGAAAACACGTCATATACTTATTCCCTTTCCTTTTCGAATACACTTCCCTAAACAAGTTAATGTTGTGTACAAAACGACGAGCCGTATATTTACATTTTCTTATCGGCACGTACATTTATATGTGACGGGGTTGTATCTCGCTAGTGGCAGGGTCGAGGGCGCTATCAACAGTAATGGGGGTCTTGGCTGGATTGCCGCCGATTAGACCTAACGGCCCGTGGGAATATTGAAATATATATAGCTCTTTTTGTACCCCCACAACTGGCATCTTTAACGAACAATGTAGGAGCAATTCAGAGATACCGTGAAAGCTGACAATAACGAAACCTTTTTAGTGAATCGTATCTCTAAATGTATTAATTTTACTTATCTTTGCGAAAGGCTTTGTGCTACCTTCAGATAAGCTTCTTAAGAGTTTTTAGAAGAATTTTAGAAACGGTGCCTTTCTTTTTCTCCGACTGTAATGAGACGGTTGCGTCGTCTGCAGAGAATTAAAAGAATACTGGGCTTTATTTGTCTTTTCCTGACTACTAATTGGCAAGTTCAGTCCAAATGTTACATCATTTTTAAAAGCACCACACACTCGTACGTACCTAGTACTATACGTGATACAATGCGGTGCCTAATGCAGAAGAAGTTTTAACTTTCTTTATGGCGGAAAATAATCACGGATCCTGAATTTAAGAGAGTAACTAAGTTGTAAAAGCTATTTAAACTTTTCATAATTTTAATCTGTGCTGGCCACTCGTGACGTGCACCAAAATTATTTTTAAAAGTTTTTAAGAGAAGTTGGAATAGAATTAACCCAAATTCAAAAATTACCATGGAGACTTTAATGTGCTTTTATGGCCGTTCATTATGTGCGAGTCAACATATATTTTACTGACCTGTGACTAGGTTGGCATGGTGGAACTGGCAGACGGCATCGGCCTCGTACCAAGAGATGCGGTCCCTGAAGTAGCGGTAGAACACCGGAAACCCTTCCTCAGGCAGGACCCAGGTATTGCTGATGTTCACCTGCACACACACATATGCATTTACAATTACAAGAGAATTTGGTAAGTCACGATGCTCGATTGAGGGAAAGCCTTAAATAACGTAAATTTATTGTTCAATCGCAGAACACAGAAGTGGAAAATGGTAAGAACTGATGCTAGATTCTTTTTGTGTTGTCCCAACTTAGCAATTTGTCATAGCGCCTGTCCATTGCACTCGTCAACTATTTATCTTGGGGACACGGACGACCGTTGACTTTTTTCAAAGCAAAACATTGTTATTCAGTCACAGTCCTACAGTCTCCACGAATATAACTCTGTCAAACTTTGTTTATCAATAAAATAAAAGACAGCAGAGCACAGTCAACTGCGTTATAACTCCTCCACAAGCAGAAAGTTTTAAAAGTCAGTGTACTGCTCCGAATACATTCGAGATTTCGAATTGCATGCGTAAACTTGTGCAAATTCCATACAAAAAGCGTCAATATTTGCAGAGGATTGTACCGCGCGGCATTCTAATGAACTTTTCCATTCGCTACAATCGTTGCATAGAAGAAAATCCGCATAATATACTTTCTCTATTGTTGCAGATTTCAAATGCACGTTATTCAAAGATGAGACAAAATAATATTTACATTAATATGCGTAGTAACAAACAGCGAGATGAGATTTTGGAAACTATGATTGTACTTGTTCAGAGTTGTTGTAGATAATTGCCATCCAACCGTGAGCTCTACTGGAGTAGCTACAAATTACGTACCTACTATTTAGGCAAATTAACATTTATGTTCTCTAAATTAGAAAAGCCGCTCGTTTTGTAATGAAACGTGAAATCTGACCGCCTCCGCGCGAGCTTGTTTCCGCGGAATCTCTGTAGATTTAAAGGTAATTTCGTCTGCAGTCGTCCGTGAAATTTCCACGGGTCTTGTTCAATCTTGTTAATGGTAAAAATAAATTGAAATAAAGGCCTGCTTTGTTTTAAAAAGATACATACTTTGTTTAACTCTTTTGTTTTCAGTCCGTTGGTAGCTCTTTCGTGAAAATGCATTATGCCGGAAAAATACATTTTTAATCGATAAAGTACAGGGTCCTCTAATGCTCTGGCTTCATTTAAACCGGAATATTTATATATATTTAACGAAGAACATTCCAATAATTGGTATTCCGGTGTAGTTTGGGCGTGCGCAGAGAACTTGCAAAGCAGCCTTCGAACAAGCTGTTCCCGATAACTTAATTAACATGCTGAATTCTCAAGTCTCATCTGACTTCGTAATTCAAACAACCTCTTGTTCCCGCCATGTTTATGCGTCCCAATTGTTCAGTTCGATCCAATTGATATATAATATTATCTTGAGGATACTTTACAGAATTCCTATAAGCTCAATTGTATTTATAAGTACCATTGTGATCCTTAGGTACCTGAAGTACCTAAGGATCAAATATATCCTCGAGAACCTAAATTAAATATTTGTACTCTTGTCATATTTACACAAGATGTACCTACATAATGGCAAGTGAGTTTTATTCTATAATGGGTCTCTAAAGCCCCCTTAAGCTGTTAGAAAGTAAATTAGGTATCTTGAAAGTCTCGTTTTAGAAGAAATAAAACATCAAAGTAGATAAGATAGGCACCTGTCGATTGACGCAGACATTGTTAATAAAAGAACTTATCATGAAAATAGACTTTTGATCTACAACGCAAAATTCAAGAGTGCTTATAAATTGAATTGTATTTATTTGTATTTCAAAGACATTCATTGTGTTCAAATTTCGTTTGTATTGTGGGTTTTCTATTAGTGCCTATTTGTATTTTCTTGTGGGCTACAGCACTTGACGTTCTATCTTTTGTCTTTATCAAGTTTAAAAATAAATCGCGGTTTGCGTTTGACAGGTGGAGCGGTAACAGACAAATCACAAAGCTACGTGATTTGTCTGCAGTCGGTATAACAATGTATAGGTTAGACGTGAGTGTGATCCCACGATGGAAATCCAAATACTGAAATCATAGATCTTTTAATACTTTTTACAGGGAAAATATTTTTTCCGGCATTTCGAGCCCGTGTCTTAGTAACATCTATGTCCAGTGGCTTACCTACCGTCTATTATTTTGCGAAAAGTCAATTCTATCCTTTGCTTGGCCCAATTTCCTTTTACATACATACTTACAAGACTTAGAAAACGTATCATAGATAATATTAGAATATTAAACCATGTTTTACTAACGCCAAGTAATCTAAACTAATATTATAAAGAGGAAAGATTTGATTGTTTGTTTGCATTGAATAGGCTCCGAAACTACTGGTCCGATTTGAAAAATTCTTTCAGTGGTATATAGCCCATTTATCGAGGAAGGCTATAGGCTATATATCGTCACGCTACGACCAATAGGAGTGGAGCAGCAATGAAAAATGTAGCGAAAACGGGGAAAATGTGCCGCAAACGAAGTTGCGCCGGATAGCTAGTTTATTAATATATCCCACATACGTGTCCGTTTTCTTTGAATAAATTCTAAATCCCAGGTCGAATGAAACGCTTACGTTAGCTAGAAAGCGCTGAATAAGCTCTTTCATCCTGATACAGCCGGCTTCTAAGTTATGCAGAATTGGATCTGTAATATGAAAGTCTCCTTTCAACCTCATATAACCTTTAGAATTGTGAAATACTTTTGCAACGTTAGACGGCCGACACCACGCCGACGGTTGTAAATTTGTGGGTTCCTCTTGCAACATGGTTCTAAAATCGTGAAAAGATTTACATATTCAGTGCCATAGATTGATTTTGCATTTATTCAAAACATTCTACATAGATATTTCTTAATTTAAAATGAATAGTTATTAATAATTAGTTTTTCGTTTTCACTTTCTCACCCGAAATACATTTTACATGTTGTAGAAAAAACAACGCGGTAACACAGACGTACACAAAAACTAACTTTTTCATTTCTAAAATATTATAGAAATTGTTGCTGGTATTGCTATTATTAAACTAGTCTTACAACAAATAATCGTCATTCATCATTTCAGCCCAAAAGACGTCCACTGCTGGACATAGGCCTCCCCCAAGTGTCGCCATATTGACATTTTGGAGGGGTTTTGCCATAATCGCCACGCTTGGCAGGCGGGTTGGCGATTGCAGTACGGTTGTTACAAAAGCACAGAGAACGCTGCTGCCCATTCTCTGGCAAATCTCTCAGTCGCCTCTTACGACACCCACGCACAGTGGAACGAATGTATGGGAGCGGTTGGACGTAGACATGTCCGAAAAAAAAGAGTAAAATTATGCCAAACTAATGATGCCATCTTATTCGATTACTTAATGCCTTCATAACTTGTGGTGATGAATTTCTTCATAACTCCCATATTTCGGGAGTAATTTGAGAAAATGTGAAATTTTACTATGAAAATGAGTGTATCGAGCTCTCTCCCTCCTGATTCCGGGCTTGTTTCAAGTAGCGGTCTCTAATATCATAATGCTAATACTAAGAGCTATATTTAATACTAAGACACATAGTGCGCCAAATGTGCACTTTCTGGGATAAAGAGTGATGTTTATTTTATAACACAATTTTTTTATTTTTTGTTTATTTTGTTGATTAAAACCGTTTTTCTAAAGGTTTACCTTATTACAATAACATTTCTGAGCAGCCAATTAGAGAAGATATAAGCTAATTAGGATATATAATTAGGGACTTAAGGTTTACATATAAAACTGATGCACTAATGATTACTGATAAGAACATTGCTATTATTTAATTACTAAATGGCTCTTAATACACTAATTTAGCATGCATCATTTACTAATTATCACAATAACTAATTACCTTGCAATATTTAACAAAGGATACCTGGGATACCTGGATTTTATATAAATAGGTCACTATTAGTAACTTTAAAATCAGTGTTGATTTACACCTCGTTGTATCCAAGCTAATCTCGCAATGTATTTTCCAAATTTTAATACAAATCTTGATATTCACGTTGCTTTATGCGCACGCGCACATAAAGATTTACGCGACTTTAACTATTTGTTCAGTGTTTTAAAAGATAACAGTTGTGTTCAGTTATGTGAAAGTGCTGAAACAAGTTTAAAAGACTGGTGTCGTCGATTTTGCTACCGCATTTATGCAAAATGGACACAGTCTGGAAGAAGCACAGATAAGTTTCGGAAGAAACATGAGATTTGGCTACAGGCTGCAATTCAATGGCCGGAATTACAGAATGAAAATATGGAACCTTCTACAGAAAATATAAGTGACGTCATCGAGCCCATAATTTCTCCTGCTAAATCTGATGCTTCAACTTGTACACATCCTAGTCCTCGTAAATCTTTTGAGGACCTTAGTAACCGGCAAAAAAGAAGACGCACTGAAGATAGTCTTTCATGCAGCAGTAGCAGCGCTGAAATTATGTTTTCGGCCGAAAGGGCGCTTCAAAAGGCAGGACAAAGCGATACAGCTTATGTTATGAAATACTTGACGGAGAATCCAGAAGAGGCCTCAAAAATCAAAGCCTTCATTGAAGGTAAATCAATTCAGGTACGGGAAATATCCCCTTTGAAGGCATTGGCTCTTTATGTATCGATGAACTTATCGAAATGGCGCTATAACACTCTTCGGGATTTCAACACTCAAGAAGGAGCTCTTCAATACCCGAGTTACTACATGTTGGTTAAAGAAAAAATTAAGTGCTATCCGGCCAAAGAAGATCTCACAGTTACAGAGAGCTCTGCAAAAATCAAATTACAAGCCTTGATGGATTTAACCTCAAGAAGACTTATTAGGTCGTTAGAAACCCCTGTTGATCCCAATCAACAGCTCGTATTGACCAGCAAATGGGGTTTTGACGGATCATCTAGCCAAAGCATTTATCATCAAAGGACGAGTGAAGATGAGCAAATCGATCTTGCTAGTAATTTTATGATTAGTCTTGTACCACTGCGGCTCGTCTCAAAAGGTGTAACAATTTGGGAAAACGAGCGACCATCTTCCACTTCATTTTGCCGGCCAATATTGTTTAAGTTTATAAAGGAAACCAAAGAAAATGTGCAGAGAGAGATGGCTGAAATCGAAGCAGAGATTGAAGCCTTAACTCCATCCACCATCACTGATGGAATTAGTGTCAAACACCAACTGCTCTTGACAATGATTGATGGTAAAATTCATTCCATTATATCCAATACAGCAGCTTCAGTGTGTGACATATGCAAGGCTTGTCTTAAAGAAATGAATAATTTAGAGTTAATCAAAGATAAACACGCAAACGAGGACATGTATAAATATAGCTTAAGCACCCTTCACGCTTGGATTCGCTCAATGGAATGCTTATTACACATTTCCTACAAATTAGACATAAAATCATGGCAAGTAAGGGGTGATATAGCAAAAAGGCAAGTTGATGACAGGAAGAAAAGAGTTCAAGAGGCTGTAAGAAGGGAAACGGGCTTACTTCTCGATGTTGTGAAACAAGGCAGTGGATCCACCAACAATGGCAACTCGGCAAGGAGATTTTTTGAAAACTACACTAAATCTGCTGAACTGACCGGAATAGATGCTATGCTTTTAAGAAAAATCTGTGTGATCTTGCAGTGTATTTCATCAGGAGAGAAGATCAACGTAACTAAATTCCGAGAGTTCTGCTTTGATACTGCTAAGCTTTACGTGGAGTTATACCCATGGTATTATATGCCTTCTTCACTTCATAAAATTTTAATGCATGGGCCAGACATAGTTCAGAACATGTCAATTGTGCCCATTGGTTTTCTATCCGAAGAGGCATCTGAGGCTAGAAATAAAGATTTTAGAAAATATAGAGAGGGGCATTCTCGAAAGCATAGCAGTATCTCATGCAATGAAGATATTATGCACAATCTTTTACTGTCTTCTGATCCACTTGTTACAAGTATCCGTCCAAAAGGAAATAAGTTTGTAAAAAAATCTTCTTTTAAGGAATTTTATGAGCTTACAGATTCTGAGAAAAGTGATATCGAATTTGTTAACATAAATGATTTAGCGGACATCGATTCTGAATTTGAATTAATTGATGATGATGATGATGACGAAGATAATTAAATGATGTTATTGTTTTAAAATGTGTAACTTAGTAAATTAGAGCTTACATCTTAATTGTTTATTGTACTTTTAATGAAACTAGGTAATTTATTATCAACTTACTTAAAAGTCATACTCTCATCAGTTCTTGTGAATATTTTTGTTAATATATATTTCTGTATATATATAATATATTTATAGACCTCTTAATAAGTCTGTCTGCGGTTTAAAGTAAATACAAATGGGGAAAAAACTTTTTTTTTTTAAATTTTCATTTCCTTTTATCCCAGAAAGTGCACATTTGGCGCACTATGTGTCTTAGTATTAACTCATTTTCATAGTAAAATTTCACATTTTCTCAAATTACTCCCGAAATATGGGAGTTATGAAGAAATTCATCACCACAATTTATGAAGGCATTAAGTAATCGAATAAGATGGCATCATTAGTTTGTCATAATTTTACTCTTATTTTTCGGACATGTCTACGTCCAACCGCTCCCATACATTCGTTCCACTGTGCCACGGGAAGATATGGGATGGTGCTATTCTTTACGTCCGACACCATACAGAACAACAAATAATGGTTGATATGAACAATATACATTATACATACATACATATATACATACATTGACAAATAATGGTTAATATGAACCTCATCCATCGGTAGGTATACAATCGGCTACTGGATGATATTTTAAGCCAGACGTCTGAAAATGCTTTTAAAGCTAAAATTAAACGCTGGCCACAGTGCAGTAAAACAATGGTTTCCTACTAAATTGATTTTAATTATTATTTATTAGATTTTTATTGACAAACGGTTATGCTGTTATTTTATGGTATTTTCTCAATTAATTCTAAATATACGAAGACGTGTGTTTAATGCTCTTTCCAATGTATAATGATTTGTATTTTTATTACTTCTAAACCTGACATTTAATTTTCATAATTATTAATAAATAAACTAAACCAAACTTAGTTCATGTGTATATGTCTTTGCTGTAACTAGCAAACTCTATGGTAAACGTGGCCGACGGAAATCGAACTACCGTCGGCCGCCTGAACCAAGACAAACAATGAAATAAAGAGTTTAAAAACATTATCGATAGCTACGGGAATGCACCTTGTTTTTCTTTCATTTCAAACTAACCGCAAAATGGAAAGAAAGTATTAAAAAAACCGGCCAAGTGCGAGTCGGACTCGCGCACGAAGGGTTCCGTACCATTATACAGGGTGTAACGGAAAGGGTATATACATACTTAAGGGTGTGCTACAGACTATTAAACTGAACATGTTTATCCATCAAACCAACACCGTCATAGCGAAAAAAATATCAGCTGCCCCATACATTTGGTCGAATAGGTATTGAAATTTTCTATAGGGCAGCAGATATTTTTTTCGTTAGTACGATGTTTGTTTGTGGAGAAACATGTTCAGTTTGATGGTTTGTAGCACACCCTTAAGTATGTATATACCCTTTCCGTTACACCCTGTATATAAAAAACGAACAAAAAAAAAAAACACTTTTTTGTATGGGAGCCCCCCTTATACATTTATTTTATTCTGTTTTTAGTATTTGTTGTTATAGCATCAACAGAAATGCATAATCTGTCGAAATTTCAACTGGCTAACTATCACGATTCATAAGTTACAGCCTGGTGACAGACGGACGCACGGACGGACGGACGGACGGACGGACAGCGAAGTCTCAGTAATAGGGTCCCGTTTGACCCTTTGGGTACGGAACCCTAAAAAAACGTGTGCGTCTCGGGACGCTCGACAGAAGTGATAACTTAAACTAATCTAAGTTGAACTATTTAATATAAAAAAACTTTTTTTACAAAAAAAGAAACCGACTTCAGAAAACACTTAATGCACTAAAAAGTTAAAAATAATACTATAACCTACCTATATTAATAAACCTCACCTAACCGACGATTAACCTATGATAAAATTTAATAATTCTTTGGAGTCGGTGCCAAGCAATATAATTTGAATTAATTAATGAATTAATATTTAGAAACTGTAAGATGTTTTGTTTTTCTGGCCTTAGTATGTCTATATAGTCATTCAGGTATCGTATATTGCTTGGCACCGACTCCAAAGAATTATTAAATTTTATCATAGGTTAATCGTCGGTTAGGTGAGGTTTATTAATATAGGTAGGTTATAGTATTATTTTTAACTTTTTAGTGCATTAAGTGTTTTCTGAAGTCGGTTTCTTTTTTTGTAAAAAAAGTTTTTATTTGTTAATTTTTAGTGACATATTTTTAATCTAATAATAAAATATGGGTAGGCCTAGTAAAGATACTTTTCGTGTGACAAAAGGCGTTGAACTGAAACTGAGAAAAAGGAAAACGATTAAAAGAAATTCGGGAAAGAAATGATCAACGCATTTTGAAAACAGACTGTCAAAGCAGATGACGACATGTTACGTAGGTTGAATAAGGAAAGTCAAGAAGTTAGTCTGTGGTACACCTGGAAAGTGCATACCGTTACAATTCCAACAAGCCCAAACACAGCTAAGATACATTGTCTTATTTTGGAGTTCTAGTGCCTGTCTCTTGGCTTCATCATCAGATCTGATGGTAAAATGGTTCTTTTTGAACGCAAATGCTTCATTTGTTGTAGAAAATACCAAAATCGCTGTACGTTTTCCTATAAAACTTGAAGAGTTCCCTCGATTTTGCCAAAATTCAATCATCAGATCCCGACTTGGTGACTATGGGACCAAATGGAAAGCATAGGCTTTGGAATAAAAAAATAATTTTCGAAATCGGTTCGTAAAAGACTGAGTTATGCGCAATGCAGAGTAAACGAAAAGTTAGAAATATTTAACTTTTGTTGATTTTTTCAGAAACGGCTTGTCTGATTTTGATAAAATTTTCATGGGACCATTTGGGAAGTATACGCTTTCAAACAAAAAAATAATTTTTAAAATCGGTTGGCAAACGACGGAGTTATGCGCGAACAAACATAAAAAAAAAAAAATACAAACATCCGAATTGAGAACCTCCTCCTTTTTTAGAAGTCGGTTAAAAAGAGCCTGCCTACAGCTGGCGTATGCAGAGAAAGGGAAACCAGACAGAGTGGCGCCGTTACGCGTTAAGTTACGAAGCGGTTAACCCTCACATAAGAAGTTATCACTTCAAAAAAGTCTGATAACAAATGAACGCCACGAATATTCATTAATTTTATATTCAAATTCTAAAGCAAAACGTGCTTACTTCACTTGTTTTATTGTAAAACAAAGGAGTATATTAAACTAAAACTGTGTACTTGGAAATTGTTTCTGTCTAGTCTTCAAGAAAGAATACTTATTTATTTCCCTCGGTTGACTTTAAACTTGTGGAAGCCTTTGCAATAGAACTTTTAATAATGTTTTTCCTTGTTCGACTACTTTTGTTTGTAACTTATAAAAAAGTCAATGTGTAAACATAGATGTATTAAGTTGGAAAAGTGTGATTAAGTTACAAGATAGTTTGCAAGTCGAAGAATTCACCGCATTACCTACAAACAACATTACTTGTAAACTCTATGGAATATGAAACTTTTCCACAAACCGCTGTCATACAATTTCATATTTATAAGATACCTGTATAACTGAACAGTTATATCAAATAGCTCAATTTGTATAAAAAATGGCCTCCATTAAGGTAATCGTCGTGTCAGTGTCTCCGTGGCAGAAGACGCAAGAACATAAGGCACAAAGCGGTCGCGGTAACATTGTGGCTAATGCCGTAACCACCGTGCCGTGCCGTGCCGTACTCCAACTTATTTGTGTGTTCACCGTTAGTAGTTTAAGATGGCACTTAAGACGGTTATATTTGCACCCTATAAACATAATGCCGCACAGTCGCATATGAGAAGCAATCCTTAGAAATTAACCCCCCGGGTTATAGTCGTCCGAGGTGAATTCATTTGAGGGTTAACTGCGATGAATGTATAATTATATGTTGTATTAATTTTACTTAACGCGCACATTCCTACGCCTAGTATGATTGTGTGACACGCTGAAATTGGATACATACGTTTTCCTAGGGTTAAAAGTTTTGGTAAATTAATTAAATAAGTTTCGGTAACCCTAATCTGTTAGAAAGTTTTGGAACTGTCAATTACAGTTAGTTATGTTGTATATTTGAGTGATGTGTGATTATAAATAAATTTAAAGACAACTCATGTTACTTAAGTATTTCATTAATCCTTATATACTTTTGACAACATAATTTAATCTTACTACGGAATTTTTAAATAATGTAAAAGTTGTTCTTTCCAAAATAAAATTGTTTCTTTAAACTTTATAACCAACTGAACATAATTTTATTTCATAAAAAGGGAACTAACTTTATGTATAAAAAAAAACATCAATCAAATAAATCGAAGTAGTTAATGTTCCTTGATTCCAAAGCTCAAGTTTAACTAAAGAACTGTGACATCTCAAAATTCGGCGACCTGTCTTCTTCATCTTGAATAGGTATGACTGCGGCAACAAACTTTTAAACTAACTACTTCAAGTAATCCGCCAAAGTAAGTGGGGTTATAAGAATAGAAGCTTAAAAGTGATTCTTACCGCACGTCCTTGGACGGAGGCGAACACAGCCAAGAGCGCGACCGAACACCACAACATTACGTGGCCGCGAACACTCGTAGCGCCGCGTAGCGACCGACCGTAGCTCTTGCCGTAGCGTGACTGCCGCAAGCTACGAGCCGCTACGAGACTACGTCGTCGCGTGCCGTGCCATACGGCCTTATGCTCGGACCTTCGTACTACATTATGTAAACAAAGTATTTGACAATAACATAGAAGTAACGATCGACCTTTTTTGTTTACACCCTCCTGTCTGTTTGTAGTAAAACAAGGTCAAGGATACTTATCAATAATGAAATCTTTGATGCTACTCCCAGATAATACTTTCCCTTTTACTTCAAAGACATTAGTCTGTCGCCGGAATAAAATAAAGTTAAAACAAAGACCCGGACCCCCGCTTATTTAATAACTAGAATAAACTACGTCGAACTTTCAGCACTCAAAAGTGCTTAACTATGTAAATATGAGATTTAAAACCAGATAGAAGTGGGAAAATGAAGATTACGTTTTCATTGCTATACATTGCAAAATCCTTAAACGACTTATAGATAAAGATGTGCGGATGAGAAAAATGACTTGTTCTTGCGTAACAAATAAAAACTTAACGTTATAGGTCATTCTCAGAGTTATGGGGCGGTGTATTGTACATACATTTTGCTAAAGTTAATACGTTCGATGTATAAGTAGTGTGCTTGCGCATAAGTTTATAGCCGTCGTAAAACTATCTCACGACCCATCAACAACTATCGTAAGGAAGTGGGCTGTGCTCGCTACTACACATACACCCACTGGACCGTTTATGTTATCCATAAACAAGCAATGAACCCATGTTACTTAGCTTCATTGAGGCAATGAACACATCAGACAACCCACCCTTAATAAGCAAATCATTAAAAAGTTATGAAATTCTTTCCTGTTTCAGAATAATCAACTTTCAAACCAAGTAATTACGAATAAATTCAATTTCACTGGTTCGAGAAGATTAAAACAAGAAAATTAATAATATTTCCAAAAGTTTTTGTAAATTCTTTAAAGGGAACTCAATACTTAATTTGAGGGTTGTTTGATCGTTGGATTTAGGGTATATAGGAGCTTAGCAATAGGTAGAAGGCTTAACAAACCGTTTGCGCGGCGGAAGGTTAATTTCAAAAGTTTGCACTTTTGCCTTTTTAAGATTTAAAACAAACTTCTCTGGATCACGCCTTCCTTCCAATTAAAAAAAAACAGTTCAGTGAAGTGTTGAAGTATAAAAAGGAAAATATTTATAATGATACTCTGTTGAAAGTTTATGAGTTTATCTTGTTCGAAAGTGAAAATTTTCATTAACTAAGCGTTTCTTTGCAATTACTTTTCACTTTAACCTTACATACTACCAACGATTATTTTATTACGAAACTACGGTTCTCCTTCTTTTTGCGTAAGCCAATCGAAATTGAATGGACCCAAAATATTAGCAATCTAGTAAGCACATTAAAGTTATAACTTTAATTGCTTATTATTGGATAACAAATACAATTAAGCTGTTGCTCAAAGTAAAGAAAGTATTTTCAAATACTGTGTAAAATACTTCTCATAATTCTCCTTCCGGCTTTTAGAATCGCACTTCCTGCCTTCATAAATTATAAAGGCACGGAACAGGCAAAAACGCAAACCCAAAAGTAATTTAGAGTTGGTAAGCTGAGCCTCAAAAGCGTGCCTTCACTCTATAGTCATTTGTTTAAAAATCAAATGAACATTCTAACAAAACTCGTGAATAAAACATCAGCAGTGTAACTGCACGTAAACTTTTTTAATTAATCCTCGTCTCTTGTACAAACAGAACACCTACACGCCAACGTGAAACAATTTTGATTACGATTGCTATAAAATATTCAGCAAAACACGAAAATATTTCAATAAAACCAGATCCATTTTCGAGCTCTTTCATTTATAATACGTCTTACAAATACTCGTGTATATTAATCAGCAAGCTTGTGATTGGTAGATAAACGTGGCGTATCATTTGTTTCCTTTGTACATTGGCTGGCTTCTGCAGGACACGTATTATTATGGTGCTGCAAGGCTTAGTTGGCAATCTTCTTACACAACAGATTGATGGTATAGTTCCATGGCTTCAGCCTCTTAAGATGTTACGTAAAGATACGTGCATATTGCTTTCTATTGTGTTCGTCTAAAGCCTGTTACAGGATTGCTTTGAAACCTATTTGGATTAACTTGCATTTGGTGTAAACACGACAACAATTTGGAAAAAAGCTAAATTGTTATCGAAATTATATGATTCGATCTTAGTTTATAATAACGAAGGACAGTGTTTCAGCTGTACTATCAATGACGCTGATGTTATGGAAGCATAACAGTTTGACCCGAGAATCGGTAAGGTATACCGATATCATAAAATAAGATCATGCTTCTTTGTAAATGTTTTAGAAACATAGGCGAAGACACTTACATAGGCGATTTTATTAGACTTTCCTCAACACAAGCACAATTCCTGACACAGCAGTACAGGTAAATGAGGAAAAGAGTGGAGTTGACGAAACTGAGGCAGTTCCCGCAACGAACGCATATCCCGGTGAATCTGTTCGAGTTTCCTCAGCACGTGACCACCATGCAAATCGAACATAATATGTAACCAGCCAGCCCGCCAAGTCTTTTATTGTTCATTTCACAAACTCGTTCTTCTTCACAAAATATTTTGCAAACAATAAGTTTCGTATGTAATAATCGAATATGTTTTGTTATGGTCGTGTTGGATGGAATTCTAATAAAAATCAATTTGTATGTTGAATACGTTCGAATTTACTTATACCTGTCTGTATCTGAGAAAATTTATCACGATGCACAGAATCATAACTTTTATACAAATTCAGACATTTTAATATTTAATGCAGGTATAGCTGCACAGCTGACGTGCACATAAAAAACAACAAGTTATGATTGCAATTCGAAATAACTCGATAGGTATTTTTCAGGGAAAAATATAAATTACCGACGAACCGAGTATTAAAGACCGAACAAACATTTCAGAACGGCGCAGCGTGTATATTTTTATGTGCAACTCATTCGATGTTTTACGAAAGCGGTAATAACCCAGTATCGGCTATTCGACTCGACGAACTATGATTGCGAATTTTACTCACAAATACGAGTACGCTTTATCGGTTTGTTACCATTCTCTCTTTGTTTATTGTTGTTCCCGCTTTATTACTTGAGTTTCCAGTCTCGGCGTTAGCAACCGTCGCTCTTGAAAATATTTTCCATTATGCAGGACCCGCGGCTGGATTCGAATTAACTTTCATACTATTCACACTGAAGCAGGATGATTTTGTGAGTACTTACAGAATTTCCGTCTTCACGGGACAGTGTTTGCATGGCTGAGTCCACGATTGGAATTTTAAATTACTTAAAATATCACTAAGGCGAGAGCGCTGTATGAGAATAAAACGGTGGAAGGTGCTATATTTAGTAAGTAGCTTTTCTATTTTTCGTTTGAGCGGTGGATGGAGTATATAAAGCGACGTTTTCACTTAATAAGTTTTTCGTTAATTGTCTGTTATAACTTCGGCACGAGTAGTTACTTAGCTAGCTAGATAGCTACTTATCTTTTACTGGCCACTCGGTTGGATGTAATTAGCGTAAACTTATTCTATGTATATGCCTTAACTTATTAGCTATCGTATTAAGATAGAAGCTGGGTTCACTTTCTAGAACACTCAGTAATTAAATAAAAGAAGACAGACCTAAATCAGTTTACTAGTTCGTACGTGATTCGAGTGTAAAATGAGAGGAGGAATGCAAACGCCGCCAATTTCTTCTACACGTAGCTTATTTATGGTCCCGATAAGTTACGTTCACAGACATTATTACGTTCTGAACGTGTGTTTGGCAGAAAAACACAGGGACTTAAAAATACCTTCATAAAGGTTACAGAATTATAAGTGTTACATGTTGAATTGGTAACAGAATCAAATATGTAACACTTTTAAATGTTTTTTTCAACCGTAACATATCTGTAACAGATATAAAAGTGTAACAGGTGAACGCAGCGTACTAAAGCTATAATTGATTAAACATTATTGTTACAGTTACACATATAAACACTTATTAACACATATAAAAGGTTACAGTTTGATTCGTTAACATTATTATATCTGTTACATTTAAAAGTGGTTTTCTATTATAACTGTTTCAAAAAACAGTGTTAAAAACACTTACTACGGTTACAGTTTGAGTCCCTGGAAAAACCTAACATCAGCTACAGCTAACTTAAGAAGTACCTTCCTAGTATACCTACATAGTTAAGTTAATACCTATTTAAAAATCAGTATTTAAGTAGGACAGCTATTTGGAAAACGTCCCCAAATCTAATTAACTTTCGGTTTGGCCAGGTTCCTCCTTCTACTCTCATATTAAGAGTCAACATAACACGGCTACACCCCAGAAAATCTGGAATCGCCGTGCCATATTATATTCCATTTATTTCGCAGATTACATCTGACATGGCTACTGAATTCTTTACACCTCGCCGCGTCGTATCGATACCTGCCGAGGAACGAGCTGCCTACATACTCGTCGTACGGGGCCAAAACGTCTATTCGCAAGTATCGAGCTTCTCTGGAAGATTTACCGTTCCATGTACTGATAGTTTACAGCAACCTGTACTGTTCTGGGACCCTGGTACGGAGTAAGATTGCCATCACTGCTGCCAGTTGCTTGCACCTTGATAAAATGAAGAGACCCATTGTTAAAGTTGGTGCTGACACTATTACTGGTCTGGGGTAAATATTTTGTTTTGTTGAACTAAGTATTTATGGCATAATGCTGCTTTGTACACACCTAGTAGACTGTGAAGACAAAAATGTTAAGTTTGAGTTCAGCAAATCTGATTCAATCAGAGAGCAGAAGGTAGAACCGCATAAATATATATGCACATGCATAAAAAGTCGCAATAATTATAATAAAACGTACAACCGAAACCTACTACTGCTCGCTAACCTAGTCGACTGTTCCAAATCATTTCTAATGACATTACATTAAAAATCTATTTATACCTTAAAATGAAATAGAAGGCTTGTTTTCGTATTAGCTTCTAAAGCCTTTCAATAAACTTTCCAAGATTTATAAATATACCTTCTAAAAATAATGTAGGTATAGCTCCGAGGCTGTGATCTTTAACATAATAGCTGAAGGGGCAACGAGTATTACTCTTAGTTTAAAAGACATTATTTATAACTAGGTTGCCGCCAGCCCGCTGCACTAAGATTTTAATTAACGGCTTTTAATTTTGAGAGTCAGCAACAACATTAAGTTTATGAAATACAAAAGATAAAATGTTAATAGCGAGAATATAAAATATGAATTCATGTAAATTTTAACGAGTTACATTTAAACCTTTTATTAATACGAGTATACTTTGGTGTCTTGGTTCGTTAATGACAACAGTTGGTCTGTTGTCATTCATCAATGTGAGCGAGGAAAAATGACTTGTCCAGGAAAAACTCTTTCAAGCTTTAATCGTCTCAGTGCAAATAACTATTTAAATTAGGTACAGTTCGGGTTACTTATTCCAGTCACACCTTGTCAACGGTCACACAAAAGATTTTTTTTTTGGAATTGCTTTGAATTTTTTAACCTATACTTTTGTTGTATTAGGTCTGTGTATGTTCTTGACTGAAGATAGACGATGATCGATAAAGATTGAAATGTAACTCGTTACATTAATGTTCATGAATTGATATTTTATTCTCTACCTATTCCATATTTTATCCCTATTTTATCTTTTCTTAAGAGATTTGTAAAGAGGTGTTATAAAAATTGTTTTCAGACAAATAATACCGATCGTGGACGTGAAACTACACGAGTACTACAGGTACACGAGCCGCTTGGACAACGACATCGCCATGCTCGTGCTGAAGGTAAGGTTCACCCACCCATCTGTCCATCCACTCGGCATCGTCCGCCTAGCCTTTTCCCAACTATGTTGGAGGCTTCCAGTGTAACCAGATACAGCTATACCAGTATATAACGAAGGACGACGTTTAACGTGCGAGCGAGCGATTTAACGTTTCGGGCTTTGGACCACACGTTACGACTTCAAAACACAAAGATCTACGAATGGCAGCCGGGACCAACGGTTTAACGTGCTTTTCCAAAGCATTGAGGAATTTCAGTATGTTATAAATGGTCACCCATCCAACAACTGACCTCAGCCAGCACTGTCTATGCTTAAATCAGATCATTTATTTAACAGATCATACAATCTAATTTGTTAGAAATACATACACATCTATAATAAAAATTCAACCAGTGCGGCTGTTATTATTTAGCCACCACCCCAGCCGGTCATCGACACTTATAATACTTTGCACTTATATCATACAAATACAAAGAACGTATGTATTTAATCACGTAAATTGTACACCACAGACCAACTGCTGTATTGTGTCTCTTTCTGCCACAAATACATCTATCGATTGATAATTTAGTCATCACCCCAGACGCTCATCGACACTTAAAATACTTTGCACTTATATCATACTCATAAAAATAAAAAGAACATATGTTTAATCACGTAAATGGTACAACACAGACTAACAACTGCATTGTGTCTCCTTCTGCCACAAATCCATCTATAGATTGTCTTGAAAAGATCGCTTTTAGCGACAAGACCGACCATGTTGACACCTGTAATTTGTATGATGTACATAATAAAGAATATTTAAGCTATCTATCTACTCATCCGGTCTTCTAGAAGCTTATCCCCACTTAATTAAATTACAGCACGGCGGAGTGTTGGGTGTGGGTGATAATGTATTTATACGGCTACAGGATACAGCAAGTAATATGAGTATGATTGGAATAAACCAATAAATAAAATACGAACGTGATCTTAAATTTCAGGAAAAATTGACAGATAATTTTATTTCCTCTCTTTCCATGGGGAATCGTTTTACCCTACTATGGTGGCTCCACCTAAAAACAGGTATTAAGTTGCATCCAGATAGTCTGAAAGCCAACAAAATCATCTGCCTAGCCTTTTCCTAAACTATCTTGGGGTCGGCTTACAGATTAACCGGATGCAGCAGCCGGAGTACCAGTATTTTGTATGAAGCGACTGCCTATCTGACCTCTACAACCCAGTAACTAGGTAATATGATACCCCCTGGTAAGACTAGATGGCAGACTTTTGGCTTCTGACTACTCGTAACGACACTCAAAACGATCTACAAATAACAGCCGGGACCAAGGGCTTAACGTGCTTTCAGCCAACCCGAACATGGTTGGGAAAATGCTGAATAGATTATGATGATTTTCGTTTATATTACCATTTCCACCTGCTGCCGCGTTCGTCGAGTGGTCACACGTGCAACTGCTGATCATGAGGTTCTGGGTTCGATTCTCGGGTGTAGCAAAGTGTTATTGGGTTTTTCGACCAGGAATTTCTCAGTCGCAGCCACAGACCCGGCCCGGTTGTTAACGATTGGCTCGCCCCCTACTATTACACGGGCCTTAAACATAAATGTTGGTGTACTATTAGGTACAGCTCTACCTAACTCTTCGGGGATTACAGGCGTGATGTTATGGTATTATCATTTGCAATTTTGCTTTTAAATCTCGTGTAAGCTGGCTAGCATGTTGCCAATTTGCTTGCATGTTGTCCATTTGTTCAACCAATGGTTTATATGTGTTGATACGTGTTTAATGATCAAAGTAAGGCCTTTCAGTGTCGGAAAGCCTGATCTTTCAGTATGGAATGTTTTGATTGATCGCTATGATAGCTAGTACATAGTTACTACATGTTTGTTATAAATAAGAAGGTTTTGAAACAGGTAGAATACAAAAATACGTCGTTATTATGTTTTTGTATTAATCTTGACTTACACCGACTTCTGAAAGGCTATGTAGCGCGTAGTAGAGAAGTTAACGCTCATATCGAAAGTTATGGTTTAGTGTCGTGTAAACGGGACCACATCACATGATAGTACAGTTACTATATCCCCAATGATTACATACGCGCATATAACATCACTGCTCACAGCTCTGTATGGTGTCGGACGTAAAGAATAGCAGCATCCCATATCTTCCCGTGGGTGTCGTAAGAGACGACTAAGGCATTTGCCAGAGAATGGGCAGCAGCGTTCTCCGTGCTTTTGTAACAACCGTACTGCGATCGCCAACCCGCCTGCCAAGCGTGGCGATTATGGCAAAACCCCCCAAAATATCAATGTAGCGATACTTGGGTCAGGCCTATGTCCAGCAGTGGACGTCTTGTAGGCTGAAATAATGATGATGATATAACATAACGCCTTATTTCACCGAAGGGTTAGACTGAGTTGCACCTCCTGAACACCCACATTTCGCCAATCCCATGTAATAGTGACGCACATATTTAAATACATTAATAAGTATATAATGTATCCGCTTCTCGTAACGTGTCTTTGCGCTTAGGATACATCCTCTCTCACTATTCCGGAGGGGATCGTAAGTGGCTCTTAAGGGATTAAATCAAATTGAAAGGTATAGAGTATCGTCTACCTGAACACGGCGTCTCATGTGAATTTATTATAATTGAATAAGCTCTTGTAATAGACTTCATTATAAAGAAGGTTATAAGAGCAATATATTATGCTTTGCACGATGTATACGTAAGTCTAACTCCTGAAATATTTTGCGTAATAACCTTTTTATACTAGGTATACATCTCCTACTTAAACTTAGGACAAAGGCTACTTCCCCCAAAAAAAGAAACCAGCAAAGCGAATTTCTTAGGGACAAAAAAGCCCACCATAAGGAGTTGCCTGAGGTGGCGCGCACTGGTTCCTGCGCGCCTTCGTGGAGAACGTACGGTCGCTGGATAGGCAGCACGCGGGTGATAGAGCCCGCCGCGCGCCGGGAATGGCGGACTGATATCAGTCGGGGTTGCGCGCAAATGTACTTGTATCTCCCGGGCCCTCGACACATGTTAGGAGTAGCAACTGTGGGTTTTTAGTCGGTTAGAGTCTGATATAACCCTCCGGTGGCCACAGACAGAAGGTATCCATGAGATTATTCCAATTAAAAAAAAACGTATCTTTATACCAAACCAATTTCAACAATGGTTCAGTGCGGTACGTTTTCCAAATCCTGAATGAAATTGACATATGTAAATACACCAACTAATTTGTCAAAGACTAAACAGAGGAGAATTGTATTTTCTTGATTGAACTAAAAAATAAAACGAACAGTATGAATTCTTGTTGCAATGGCTGTAATGCACAGGTAACTTATTATTTCAGAGGTATTTGCCCCCGGAGTTTAACTTTACGACTAGCAATAACCGTTTTAACACCGGAGCATGGAATGAAATTCTTTTAATTAATGGATCGAATATTATCAACTATTACTACAAGTGTAACATAGTTAGCTAAATGTGAATACTTAGGCGAAACGTATGCCTGCTATTTCATAAAAAATACTAAGAATTAAAAAGAGATTTGTACTCTCTAACATTTTTTCTACTCTCCTTCTGTCTGTCAGTAATGTATATTTCGACGGTTCCTACGTACATAAGGTCAAGTCAAAAACCGAGGTTTACAGGAGAGCGTAATTTGTGTTTAACACGGCCTAGAAATATTTCTATGACCAATAATAAATATTTTCTTTCTACAATATTTTAACAGTTTTAAGAGCTTTAAAATGCTATTTACACATTTTGAATTTTTTTAGGTTTTCTTGTAAAAACTGATAGATGACCGTTTCTACGCCGATAATAAAATAGAAGTATGTCATTCATGTCTATGATACCTTTTTATACGCAGGAAACAAAAAAACAGTGTGACATAAAACATTATTTCTGGAGTTTGCAATATCCACCAATAACTTTGATCTGCTGTTATTCATGTTTTATAGTATTGTTGGAGGTAATATGATATGAGTACTTATAACTAAATAACATACGAACAATCATCATCCTGTCTCGTTCTGGGAACACCCGTAAATGGTTATAAGTCTGACAAGACCGCGTTCGCACCGATTGGCACGCATTTTAGAACACCGTACAAAAAATATGTCATATGTCCGCATCTACGACACTTATTCGTTGTATTTATACTTGTTCTTTTATACGATTTGAAAAACAAGACAAATAAATAAAATTTAAAAAAAAATCGTATGTCAGTATGTGCGCATGGATAATCTAAAGCCAATGATACAATAAAAAAAAATGCTATTTTCGACATGTCTTTATATACGTAGCGACCGTCGCGTCGATTTAAATGTTTTTTTTTCATGTATTTTTTTTATTTTGTTTGCTATAAAGAATAAGAATAATGAACCATCAATCAATCGATCTATATGTTAAGGTCGGTAATTTTTTAAAGAAAATGTTCAAAGTACCGTGCAAAACAAACGCAGCTCTAACATCAAAAACTCTTGAAAAATTGGCATGCCAAGAGGTCAACGGTACCCTAATATATTAAACGGATCGCGCTGCAGACTGGGCGCGCCACCTACAGTCAGACATGAAATACAAGCCGTCTATCGCATGCCAATTCCAACCAAACATTGTGGTGGATCGTGCCAACTCCCAATATCTAACGCCCTCTTAATCATGGAAATGAATAACCCGGGGGATTATCATGCCTACAGTTTTAAGTAATAGCTGGTCAAAATTTTAGCATCATGCGATTTGGTACCACCCCAAACCAACTGTTAACAGTCATAATGATCTGCCATGCACATTATCATCACTTGCCTGGCAAATGATTTAAATGGAAGGTAAATAAGTGCTTACGATGCTTTTAGCACTACGGATTACAGATGCATAGAAGGAAAGCGCGACGTATATAAACGTAACGTTTATTTAAACAATTTATTGAATCGAAAATTCGACTGTCCCGTATCAGTTTCGTTTAATTTTTGTGTGACAAGACTAAATAAAAATTGAGTGCGAAACGACTATTTCTTTTCCAAAATAACATTTTTGTATTATAGCGCGTGCTATGTATCGAATAAAGTCTCAATACGTTCTATTTATTCGACAGGATCACGTGAGATTCCAAACAAACGTGAAAAAGGCGATACTTGTAGAGCCCGAGGTGGCGTTACGAACTGGTGTCTCAATTGAAGTCTCAGGTTTTGGAAGCACGGTAAGCCCCTCTCGAATGTATCATTTACAAACTGGACCCCTTTTGTACCTGGGTAGTAACTGTGCCTCTCGCATACTAATATCTTGAGACTTACATAAGAGACAGTTACAAATTATGAAGGGACCTTTGTAACTATCCTTATCAATAATAGGTATATACGTCAATGAAATATCTATAGATAGTTACTGAAAATTTACCTAGCGTGAACAATTTTAGGGCCAATCCAGATTATGTTTCACTGCATTGAAAATTATGTCGTAGTTCCAAGCCTTCGCATCGGCTTCCAGAAAGTATTAGTACTAGAACTTGATGAGCTTGATGTATAGTGATAATAAGATGAAAATTTTCCTGACAGATTAAGTAGTTCCTATATTTTCACGATGCATTTATTAAAAAAAGCCTCCCGAGAATACGAGTCAAACCCCGAAAAGTATCTGGCACCTATTTATACTTATTATTTACTTATAAATTGCTTTAATAGTTATCAACTTGTATCAAAGTTTCTCTACTTACCCTGAAAAGTGTACCAGCACTGCAATGCCACGTTCTTCTTATTTATCGTTGCAAACGCCATCTATCTTCAGTGCTGTAAACTAAAAGTGTACACACAACAATACCGGATCGCAGCTACATAGCTATAACTCAGGCCAGATTCTCGTTGATTATAGCAGCAGTTCTTCCGCATTAATTTTATCAAATTCTGGTAGATGGCGTGTTCTTACATTAAACTCTGTTAACTTGTTCTTGGCCCATTAACTTCACACAATCTACATCAATTTGTAGAACTATCGTGCAATCAAATATTAATAATACACTCAAACTAACGAGCTAGGTCTGCGAATATGTGATTAGATAACTGTCACAAATAAACTTTTCTCTTTGGAAAAGCATTTTCCAAGATATGGGTACCTACACATGACACATGTATTATGTATGCACGGTCAATATGGAACAGCTGATTCCATGTTCAGAATGATGTACTAAATTTGCGGTAACCATTTCCCTTCCAAGGTGTCTCTCCACCCTGTATAAAGCATGGTCCCCTAATTACAGAATCTGCCTCAAGCCTACGTGAACCAGCTGATATGGACGGAAATGTTGGTCGTAGATAAAGATGATTGTGCTGCAGTTCATCATAACCTTACGACCCCTTCTAATTTCTGTGCAAGATATGTGCCAGTAAGTTTTATAATTTCAACTGTTATACAATTTATCTGACTTTATTAGTGAGGTCTCAGAAAGGCCAGGTACATACTTTGTACTCGCAAACTGCGCACACGTGTATGACTAGATGTACGTATGAACGTGGACTACGCTGAAGGTCTTCTGCAGTTCCTGGTTACCACCATGGGAAAAAGCCGTTAGTTTATATGTATGTTAGTCAATATTACTATGCAACGGTGGCATCAGGTGCAGAAGCATCGATTTCTTAACTTTTATTCAACCGTTGTGTATCCCTAAGGAGCAATTACTCTCAGATAAGCACAAGGGCTTGTTTCTGTTGAGAGTTATCTGATTCTATCCTCAATTTTTAATTGTCATAAATGCATAAAAATGCCGTGTTAACGAGTTTTTGACAATTGTTGCCATGGTGGATTGCGACAACATTATAAATCTTTTTAATTCCGGGAATTGGCGTTACGGTCTGTGCCAATATTAAATAAGAAGGTGGAGAAAAAAATTAAATAAGAGCGAAACATTTGCCAAGCGCTCGAGCAGTTCCTTCGTAAACGGAACGTGGCTGCAGGCCAAGATGACACTAGGATGAAGGAGAGGAATTTACATCGTAGTTTAAAGTTGTATAAATCACTTATTTCCGGTTCCTGTATAATCTGCCGGAATAGGGATAGAGATTAAAATGCGTTGTGGGTCTAAATCCGTACTAATTGCCAAGTCTACGTGGGATTACTCGATGCTACGATGACTCAAATATCTCTAAGTTTCACATTTTACATGGATTCGGGACGAACAATACACAAATTTAAAAAAAAAGAAAACATTTCTGCCCGAACATTTTTATGTGCACGTAGTGAGGAAAAGTTAAACCCTCTACCTCCCACAAGGGGCCCCACCGATTAAGCGGATGTGCACGTGCCAACCTGCCAAAAGTTCACATCAGTACCTAAGTACCTATTACACAGAGGCCTCTAACCGCCTGGGTATCTCAGGACCGCCGTTTGAGCGACAGTGGAGGCCCGGCGGTGTATAATCGGGAGCTGCTCGTCGGGATTCTGTCCTATGGAGGAACGAGCTCTGAGGACCCATACATCGCCATCTTCACTAACATCTCCTACTTCCACAGGTTTGTGTGTCATTTGTTCACAATTTTCTTCTCCGAATTCCAGGAGATTTTTCTCCCAAGTATGTGTAGTTATCACATATTTGTAAAAATCTGGTAAATAAATCCATATGAGTACTATTGCCCTAGCCGAAGACTAAACATAACCACAATATACTCTATGGCCCTAGCAGTTAAGGTGGCAGATAGCACTCGCCCTAGGCTGACAGTACCTAAGCAATAGTATGTTGACGAAAAATTACCCTGCTAATAGACTCCGTATGGGTGTTGTTATTGGTCAGATAGGCACTCGCTCCATGCAAAATACTGGTTTTCAGCTGCATCCGTTTAGACTGGAAGGCGACCCCAACGTAGTTGGAAAAAGGCTAGGCAGGTGATGATGATGGATGTTGTATTGCCCTAATAGTTCAGGTGCCAGATAACACTTGACCTTCATAAGTCATCTCTTTCTTAGTACCTGGTATCAACTAAGAAGTACTACTTATACACTTTACTTTGAATGCCATACGTGATCGTTAGTGCATTAGTTATGTAATTTTCCGTCCACCTACCTACCGGTTATGGTAGCAATACATCATTTAAATGCAGGTGCATTCCAAACACAATGCTCACTTGATGCCGTGATAAATCATCTGCCTAGCCATTTCCCAAACTGTGTTGGGGTCGGCTTCCAGTCTAACCGGATGCAGCTTACGATTAACCTGATAAAGTCAATACCTTACCAAAGTACCTATGTGCTACTTTTTATTGAAAAAATTAAGATTTTCCAATATTTGTGCCAAAGAAACCGTAGATTTTTTTCTCTTCAAGCATTTTCTGCGTATTATCTAAAAAGTCTTATAACATTTTAATCCGTATCACAGATGATAAAAAGATTTCCGTATAATATTTTTACAGGCATTCATTTTCTTCATAATTTACTTTGTTTTCAGATGGATCATGCTCAACACCAAGAAATTTTTAGAAAAATACTGCGTACCGAAATCAGATTCATCTTATGAAACAGGACTTGACAGTGATTCAGAATCGTCAAAATAAAACTTGAAAATAATGCTACACTGTGTTATTAATTGCAACTACTCCGGAATGAAGGTTTTTTTTCTGTGCATTGCAATATTTTCTTAAGAACTTTTTTACTTGTTTCTTTATCCATGGTCTTTGATACCAGAGGTTTGTGTACACGCTTGGTTTGCCTTTCTTTGCGCACCCGTCACCGTGTGACGTCAAACCTACCAACCTCCTGTAAATAAAATATTAAAAAATAATAATTATAGAAAACAAAGGGAGAAAAGAAAACGTAGGAATTATGCTACCCACATATAATTGAACGTGCGGACCGCAAATGGTGGGACATGCCGCAAAAGGGGGATTTTCTAAAGTCTAGACACCCCGGGCAACAGACGAGCTGACGGCGGGCTGATATTTTACTAACAATAAAGTACCTACTGCTGGATTTATGGTTTGCAAGGGCTTAGCAAGCACTGGTTTGTTAAATAAAATTAGGTATAGTTTGTTTTCACGTCTGTTTTCACGTCTGTTTTCCCAAAAAGTAAGGGCAGGTTTATTGCATGGGAATCAAGATACAGTGCGTGTTCCTAATAATTTGAGCTCGTGGCTACACTGGCTAAATGATAACAGCCGCGCGGGTTGATCATGTAGGTCGCAACGCTTACCGAGGTCGGATGTCTTGAATGGATGACCATCCATTGCATACATAGACTTCTCAGTGCCCTGGAAGGCACACCCAATCATTGATCATGCCTGAATTTGTAGTCTTTTGACAGTCATCAGAGGTAGTCAGAAGTCCGAAGGTCTAACCACCAGTCTTACCAAGGTGTTTCGTGTGATCCAGTGTGAGGTTGGATACGCAGTCGCTCCATGTAAAACACTGGTATTCAGCTGCATCCGCATAAGGCTATGATTTTTATTTTCTTAGCCTATATTGTCCCACAGCTGGGCAAAGACCTCCCCATAGACTTCTACTCTTTCTCTCCGTGCGGTTTTCTCCAGCCAATCTCTCATAAACGCCTCTAAGTCGTCTCACCAGCGTCGTCGCTGAGGGCGGTGAAGACGCAGATATTAGTAAGTATAAACCCCACGTACATGAGGTTCTGGGTTCGATTCCCGGGTCGGGCTAACTGTTGTTGGTTTTTTCATCAAGAATCTTTCAGTTGTAGCCACGGTGTTTGGATTCGTGTCCAGTTGATAGCAATAGACACGCGCCCTATTACATGGGACTTAAAAAAACATAACTGGCGAAATGTGTAGGTACACCTCTGCCTAACCCTTTGTAGATTACAAGCCTGATGTTATGTTAAACCCCACATACCCACGCCAAAGCACCCCACCGCCGGAGTCTCCCCTGCAGGTGTCTCGCTCCCCGCCTCCGTACAGGCAGAACATGTCTTCAGACAGCTCGATGTTGTGGAGCCGACTGCACTCCTCCACAGGCACGTATGTCAGAGAGGCCATCATCAGGCTCAACTCTGATAGTTCACCACCGTACTGAAACATAAATATGAATTGTAGCCCAACGGTATCGGGAACAGGGTCCAAGCTACCGGCGGACAGGGTTCTAGAGAAAGTAACCTCCTAACAATTCGAGCCATATCCTGGAGTACCGCTTTCTGAATCAAGCCCTTGATCCTACTGCCTAACGAGAGCCTCCTCAGATACTGGTCAGAATTACGAACTACTTGGAATAAAATAAAAATATTCTATTCTCACTAAACGACGATATCGGCGCGGGAAACACTTGGACAAGGGACGCACAGAACAGGGAAGTGTGGCAAAAAGGGGAGGCCTATACCTGACATAGTTGATTCCGGGCTGATATAATGATGATAATACGACGAGAAGGAAAGAAAGAAAAAGAAAGAAGTGAAGTAATGTAAGACCAATAAACAAAGATAACGAAGCTTATTTCGGAGTGTCATGCTGTCGAGAAAACATTATTATTACTTCCCGAAAAACGGAAAATAGGTTTATCGGTTTATCTGTAAATTAAATGCTAGCAGCCTACCCTAACTTCCAAAATACTATATATTAGATAACCTAGGCCATCCAAGTTATATACCTACTAATTGAACGAAGTTTAAAGTTCTAAACTGGACAAAAAAGTTTCCGCTGGCATTTCTAGTATTAATTACAAAGTGCCGCGTCTATTAACAGAGGAAATTTACACGCTGTTTATTATTTCCTCTGGAAAAGTTCTTGTTGCGGAAGACCTTAGCGTTAAGTACATAAACTTCTAGGTTGCCACTTCCGGTAAACCATATTCCGCGTTATTTAATCATGTTCTTAACTATTACTTTTATTCTACTACTTTAGTCGCTTAGATGTTATAGTGGAGTTCAACTAGATTATAACTTATTAAGTTATTAGTGCAAGAGAGCTTTGTAGATTATTTGAAAACTTTCTGTGTTTTAAGCTTCAAGTTGCCATGAGTAAACGTCTTTAGATTCACTATTAGCCGTGCTCCCCGGCTTCGCTCACATGACTGTTTTCTATACCAGTTGATTTTGTTACTTTAAAGTTTAAACTAAATCTTGTTACTACACCTTACGAGAGTTTTATTGACTATTATTATGAACATTGATGGCAATAGGCTCGCCTCCTATAACATGGGACTACTATTAGCTACACCTCCGCCTAACCCTTCGGGGATTACAGTCATGATGTTATGTTATTTTGAAAAAAAGACGGTAAAAGACGTTACAGTAGGTTACAGGCCACGGACAATCCACATCATCATCTGCCTAGCCTTTTTCCCAAACTATGTTGGGTTCGGCTTCCAGTCTAACCGGATGCAGCTGAGTACCCGTATTTTACATGAAGCGACTGCCTATCTGACCTCCACAATCCAGTAACTGGGTAATACAATACCGCTTGGTAAGACTAGGCTGGATGTCAGACTTTTGCCTTCTGACTACTCGTAACGACTGTCAAACATCTAAAAATGACAGCCGGAACACGAAGGAAACTCGGTATGTAATTATGGTCACCCATCCATGGGCCAACCTCGGCAAGCACGGCTTAATCTTAAAGATCGACCCATGAGCCTGTTGTTATTTGGCCACGAGCGGACAATCCACATATTTGTAATAATAGAGCTCTCTTAAGAATGTCATATTTACTTTGAGGATTGCGACGCTTTGTTTCGTAATCGGGCATGAACGTACAAGGAACCCTGCACTTAATATAGACTAGGTAATGGTATAAGTCAGATACATTCATAAAGTAATGATTAAAAGTATAGAACAGATTCAAGTAATACGAGAACGTTCCGGTTTAAAAGAAGATGTAGTGACAAAAATCTTAAAGAAAGAGTTTTTTTGGTCATGTGGAGAGTATGAGTGAAAGGCGACTAAAAATAGGTATTTACAAGACAGATGTGAGTGGCAACACTGGAAGGGGACGCCCCAGAAGGAGATACACTGACCTTAGGTGGTGGTGAGGTTCTTCAGAAAGGTCAGGTGCGTAGTACTCGCAACCGGCGTGCGTGTATGACTAGATGTCTGAACGTGGACGAGGCTAAAGGACTATGTAAAGATCGTATAGCCTAAGATCCCGGTATACAAAGACCTTCACCGAGCTGGTTAATGGATGAAACGTATTTAATATTAAATTTAATATGTCAATAAATATATTGCATCTAAAAAAAATCTGTCAGTATTCTTTTTTTTTAAACATTTTTCCGGTTTGGTTAATAAACAAATTCTATGCAGTATAAAAGGTAACCTACTGTATTGTCTACGGTATTGCCTTTTTTATTCATTAACCAGACCGCTGCAATTTACTAGTATCGATTTACCTGTTTATACCTGCCTACCCGAGAAATGTGACGGGAAAATAAAAGGCAACCTAACGTTTGCATATTCTATGGGCTTTATACTTTCGATTGCTTTGGAATTCGTCTATTAACCAAACCGGAGAAATGTTTAAAAAAAAAATACTGACTGAAATTTTTTAGACAACCCATATGCAATTTATTTATTGACATATTAAATTTAATATAAAATAAGTTTCATCTATTAACCAGCTCGGTGAAGGTCGTTGTATATCGGGATCCTATACTAGTAGCAGGTGGCGCTCTGTGGTTTCTGCCGAGTAGGCAGAACCGGGAAACGGCGTGAGTTTATGTATAAAATATTTATGTATGATTAAGTTACCTTTTTCCAGCCCCAGCCAGTGACAACAAATCGCTTCTCTCTAGAGCACATCCATTTTTTGTGGCTGATAAGTATACCTTTCTTAGCGACTGCATTGAACTTAAACGGCTTCTTAACAAACAAGATAGCTATATCGTTCTCGAAGGGTATCCTCTGGTTATACTTCTCATGTACTACAAAATATTCTAGTTCATGTTTCTTAGCCTTGAAGTCGTAAATGTATTTTGAGCCTGTGGAGTTTAGTGTTTAAACAAAAACATTAATACTCGTACGTTAATAAATAACTCATATCACGAACTCATTTTCTTATCATTGTGCATTGTGGTAAAAATCCCAGCAAAATATCACATGATTTTATGACTGAAAAGAACACAAAGTCACATACGTCGGCTTAAAAACGAATGCTGCGGATAGAATAGAATAGAATCATTTTTATTTGTGTAAAAACATTTAGGAAAAGAACACAAAGTCACATACGTCGGCTTAAAAACGAATGCTGCGGATAGAATAGAATAGAATCATTTTTATTTGTGTAAAAACATTTAGGAAAAGAACACAAAGTCACATACGTTGGCTTAAAAACGAATGCTGCGGATAGAATAGAATCATTTTTATTTGTGTAAAAACATTTAGGAAAAGAACACAAAGTCACATACGTCGGCTTAAAAACGAATGCTGCGGATAGAATAGAATAGAATCATTTTTATTTGTGTAAAAACATTTAGGAAAAGAACACAAAGTCACATACGTTGGCTTAAAAACGAATGCTGCGGATAGAATAGAATAGAATCATTTTTATTTGTGTAAAAACATTTAGGTCTTATAAATAGGGTTGTGAGCTTACGTTTTCCATAGAATGGCACACAAATATAAATTTGTTAAATATTAGTACTTCTATAAGTATTCTATAAATATTAGTATTTAAGGTCGCATGCTATAAAAAAATAGTGCTCCTTCACAAAAATACGAGCCTGCACTACGAAAAGGCCTGTTAGACTAAATATAGCCTTATTTTTTTAAACAGTGTTCGACAGGATGTTAATAGACTGATACCACAAATTGCTCTTAGGTGTTTTTTTTTTCAACAATAAATGCTTCATTTATATTTGTCGTGTTCCCCCAGAGTAGGAGTCCATGGTAGGATACAATATAGTGTGGAGGTTTTTAGCTTGCGATAGTTCTGGTTCTCATAAGGATTCGACGTTCTATTCTCAAAGCTTTTTCCACGCTTATTTAGGCACCAATACAGTACCGCTTTAAAACGGATGTTATTTTAACGCTTACTCTGATTTTTTAAACGATAACATATGTCTACTGAAATACTGAAAGTTATCTCATAGTGCTAAATTATTCCAGTAGTTTCATGTTTTCAGAGTATCTTTAACCATAGTTCGTAAAAGACATGCATTTGATCTATTATATAAGAAGCTGCCCGCGACTTTCATCCGCGTGAAATTATTGTAAAATATTACTTTGCAATTTTAATCGGTTTTAGTAAACATTTTCGAGGGCTTTATTTGTTTTGCGGAAACCTATTCCTTTTTCTGTAATGAACGTTGGCTAAGTTACTCCTTATAACATCATCTATCTGCCAGTAAAAGTCCCATCAGTCTATCAGTCGGTCCAGCCGTTTTGGAGAATAGCCGGCACAAACACACACAAAAAAAATTTCTTCCTTTCTTTTCTTTCAGCAAAAATCTATTACTTTGAAAGTACAAACACACACACACACACTTTCATTTTATTTATTTGTATAGATTTTCTATGCCATAACATATTTACGATGTCTGAACTGCTTTAACCCTGCTATCTTCATGCCATAAACAAGTCCATATCATAGAGAATAGTTGTAGTGGTATCCAAGTTACAGTAAACAAGCAATTTAAGTTAAAGTTGGTTGAGAACCTTCCAGTCCCTTAATGTTTCCGTTAGGGGTAATAAATTATGAGTGTTATGCCTGTCGGGTAAAGTTGAATTTCAATAATTACCACGGTAAAACTAGGTTACCAACCCCATATATTTAGAAATATAGTGTGGTTAAAATCCGACTCGGAAATGAATTTTAACGTGCGTTGGAGAGAACAAGGTATGATGAGGAAATGTCGGCCAACGATCAACTTTCGTTCACATTTTACCCGTTTTCGCGACATTTTTCATTGCTGCTCCGCTCCTATTGGCTGTACCGTGATGATATATAGCCTATAGCCTTCCTCGATAAATGGGCTATCAAACACTGAAAGAATTTTTCAAATCGGACCAGTAGTTCTTGAGATTAGCGCATTCAAGCAAACAAACAAACTCTTCAGCTTTATTATTCGTATAAATAGATAGATATAGATAATAATTGATTAGTATTAGAAGATTAGATAAGTAAATACATAATACATGCTTATAATTGACCTTAAAACTATTAGCTGCCAGTCACTAAGTCAATAAAACACTCAATTAGTATTAGTTAACTCTACTATAAACTCCACCTTAGCTTCACTTACCAATTTGTATCCTCATTTCTTCAATATCTTGGTTATTCATTAAGCAGTGACCTGACGTCAAAACAGACCAGGAGTTCAATATTACACCACCACATAGCGCACCCAAATTAAAGAACTGTACCGCAAATGGATATTTTTCCAGCGCCACTGGCTTCCCTCCAACAATTTTAGGTTCAAATGTCTTATGTCTGTGTTTTGATGCACCTACTACGATATTTAAATAAACAAATGTAAAAATAATCAAAATTTTCAGTCTTAAATCCATTTTCAGCATATTTATGGACGGCGTGTTGACTCAATGGTACACTAAAGAAATCAAATTCAGATTACTTACGTTTTTATGAAGCATATAAAGCCGTTATTAATTGCCGTGTAGGATTTAATGTGAGTGCGTGCGTAGATGTGTACTAACTCCAAATTATGTAATAGGAAACTACTACTAGCTTTACCTAATGTAAAAAAAAAAAAAAAAAAAACAAAAAAAAATTGATGCAAAGTATTAAATAAAAACTTAACCTACGTTGCACACAAATGTGGTCGGTTTAAAGTTAATATAAAACAATTGCGGCTGTTTCTACTAGGTAACTACCTAGCTAACCTACCTAACTACTATGAAGCTGGCTCTCTGCCAGCCGTCGCCATCGAGTAGTATATGTAAACAATTTATGTACTTAATTGGGTAAGTATACGTATGTAAATGTGCACTATTCCCGAAAATAAATGCCTGTACGCGAGCATAAACAGTCTATACCTAGTCTAACAATTATTTAGTTTGGTACCTATTCAAGTTGATAATAATGCGAAAGATAATATTGTTTGTTAAACATTATGGTTTAAACCCTAGCACCCTGAATTATGTTACATTTTTCACAACGAACCGCCTACTTTTAATTACACTACAAAACGCAGTTTGTAGATCCATATTTATTTATTTCTGTGTGCAAAGTTAAGCCCAGCGTTTGCTATACATTCAAATACACATTGGTATATAAGGCAGTTCGCAAGCAAAAAGCATCCGCGCGGTGAGCCTAAAACCGTACTCACGTAAAAGCTTTCCGGCTTCAGTATCGTTTGACACGAGCGATAGAAGAGCTTTCGGAAAATAGTATGTATGTAAATATCAGCCAAATTCATCTGTAAATGCCCGGAATACTGCTAGCCATATGTAGAAGTTTTGATGAAGAAATATGGATGTGCTGATACATGATTGGATTGTGATTACTGCACATCTCCTTACCTCCGACTTATTTCAGTGAAATTAGATATGCGTCTGGCTTTCCGTAAAGACTTTTAAACTTTGCTAAACTTTTAATAAAACTATGTTACTGACTAATTTTTCACCGTGATTTATGAGGACACCGTGATTATTAATCATGTGTGTTCATCTAAATTTCAACGTTACTTAAATTACATTCCAAATTAATTTAGCAAACGCTTCTTAATTCGTGTAAGAAATCTAAAATTTGTGTTCTAATGCGATTAGGGTACTGAATAAACATCTTGATTCTCATTACAAATCCTATCGCCATCTCGACCACTCTAAAAGGCCTTTAAGAAGGAGACAGAATGTTTTATTTTGGCGAGGTGTAGGCAAGGCAGTTGGCGTTACGGCGGGCCGCCCGCCCTCAGCGCGCACTCAGTTGCCCATCGCCGGCCGCCGAAAGCGCCGCGCGCGGCCATCCCACGCACTAAACATAACCTGCAACACGGCCTACTCACATAAACATCAATCATTACCACCACGAATCAACAAAATGATGATTCTAAACGATATTCTAAACATTAAACTATATGTGATGTGATATAAAGCTTAATTCCCCTATGTGTAAGTCATAGAATTTTGGCAAATGAAAGAGGGAGGCGAAATCAAAACAAAGGTGTATATCGATTGTGTGTATGCGGTTGTTTTAAAGTGATTAGGTATGTACGATGCTTACTGGCTTTTTCTACAATCTTAGATTGATATTGACTAAATTATGAATACAGAAATTCTTAAAGTTATTAACAAAAATAAGAACAGAACACCTGTTCGAGTCACTGTTATAAATATAAAGGATGGAAGGATGTCATGAAATAATCACTTATTATGGAAGTATAAAATTTTCACAAAAAGGAAACTGAACGATTATTTCAATGGTTATGTTAGTCATGCGGAAAATTAAATAAAATGTAAATGAAAGAAGTTGACATTTCAAATGAATAAATCTTTCACAACCCGACAACAAAGTAAAAGGTAATGAACAATGAAATAAAATAAAACCCTTACAATTGTGTCTCCACGTCGTGGGCTGATTGAGCGAAGAAATCAAATCTGAAACGAGACCAATGACTGAAACTAATAAATCTAGATAAAATAATCTAGAAGTTGACACTTAAAACTGTAACTAACTTCTTACGCATCTAGGTATAAAATAAGTTTTGCGTGTCCAAGGATTTATTCATGATATCGCAGTAAATAAGATTACAAACTTGATCTTTCGTCGCTGACCTACATATTTTGAAATACACACACACGCACATTGAAACAGACGTAGGTATAATATGAGATGACATGTTCATTGACATTCAGATGAATGCTCTATTGTTAGCACGATATTATTCTTTGGACTTGTCTTCCGATCCTCTCTCTTATTTATTAATTAACTTTTCTTTTGTTTGTTTAATAACGGACTGGTGTAGATGCTGACAAATGGATTTATATTTCAGCATGCTTAATGTTAGTGTTAGCAATTTACACGCTAAGCCGAACGTCCCGGCTGCCGTTTGTACAGGTTTGACAATCTTCAGAAGTGATTAGAAGTTCGGAAATCTGTACCCGTCTTACCAAGTAGCTGGGTTTTTTAGATGAGATATTTAGTCGCACCATGTAAAAAATCTAGTAAGCAGCTAGATTCGGTCAGTCGGCTTTTTTTTTTGGCTGGAGGGGAAATCCGGTCGGACTTACACCCAGACTGACTGATAGCGACTCATAACGAGCCAGTCTGGATAGTGCCAGGCTCCAACTGACTAAAACCTAAAACTACTCAAACCTCCGACTAAAACCTCCTGCCTGCCTAGTGTCCCCCTGACATGGTCAGAGACCTTTTTAATACATTGGTCATTACTATTACTGTTTTGTTTAAATTTTCTTAGATTTATAAAAGTTTAACTGTATAATTTAATCTGATTTTAAATGTTTTCTTTCTACATCGCAAAGTGTAAATAAATTAAATCGGTCAGTCGGCTTGTAGTCTATTAAGACTGAAAGCCGACTGACTGCACTGACCGATGACTGCAGAAGTCGCGTGGTCGCAAGCGCGACTGCTGAGCATGAGGTTCTGGGTTCGATTCCCGGGTCAGACAAAGTTTTTTAGGATTTTTCCATTAGGAATTGCTCAGTAGCAGCCACGGCATCTGGATTTCTGCCCGGTTGGTGGCTCTAGACTCGCCATCTATTACATGGAACTTATATATAACTGGTGAAATGTAGGTGTACTATTACGTACACCTCTGCCTGCCCGTTCGGAGATTACAAGGCGTGGTTTTATGTTATTTAGTAGCAAAATACCTGCTTTACCTGGCTTATATTTCTCTTGAGTAAAAATAATTAACATAAAGATGCAATTAACTGAAATTAAACAAGTGTACCTAGTGTCTACCTGTACATATAAAATTAAACAACAGACCAGCGTATCTAACCCCTAGGGCTAAAGTCTATGCTATGTACAGTTACGAACACAAATATGTATACACTAAGTTCTAAAGTGATTTAGAGTAATTATTAACTAGAAAGACTTTGAGATTATTGATTTGAGACATATTTCGGAAAAGTATCAGATCCAAAACACTGTTTGTAACCACATAAAATCACTTTTAAATTAGCTTCGAGAACATATTACTCCTCGTGAGTGTACCTAATACCGGATTGTTCAGTATCGAGGAGAGAAACCTTTGAATAATTCAAGTACCTTCGGCCAGGCGAGCAGTTGAGCACGTGTCGCGCCGAGCCACGGTCACAGGCGCACGTGCCCGCATGCCCTTACCTAACGCCATACCCTTCAAGTACAATACCCTGTGTTACTTTGTTAATAAAAAAGATTTTTGCCTGAAAGTTGGCGACCCTTTTTCTCGTGCACAAGTCTGAAAACGTGAAAACCTCAGATGGAAAAGTTACGACTTATTCAGTCACTTACGTCTCAGTCGGGGATATTTTCTGAGTTAATCACAATATCTCGCTGAATTGCTTATATTATTGTCACGCAGTCAGAAAATAAGGAATCATGAAGAAACCCTAATCGACCACATGCTGTGTAGTAAGCATTCTTTTTTCAAAGAAGAAGAGGCCTTGCATTAATCTCATGGCGTGTTTGCCTCAATATTTAAAGACTAGCTGACCCGCGCAACTTCGTTTGCGTCACATTTTCCCCGTTTTCGCAACATTTTTCATAGCTGCTCCGCTCTTATTGGTCGTACCGTGATGATATATATAGCCTGTAGCTTTCCTCGATAAATGGGCTATCTAACACTGAAATTTTCAAATCGGACCGGTAGTTCCTGAGATTAGAGCGTTCAAGCAAACAAACAAACTCTTCAGCTTTATTATTAGTATTAGATTACTCTACATAACATCACGCTTAACATCCCCGCAGGGTTAAGCTGAGATGTGACCTATAGGACACCGTCATTTCGCCAGTTATGTTTAAGTCCCATGTCAAAGGGGGATGACCCTGTTGCTATCAACTTGGAAAATCAAGTATGTCTGCTACTGAGGAACTCCCGATGGAAAAACCCAATAACCTTTTGTCACCCTTTGTCTGATCAGAAAATTTAACGCAAAACTTCATACTCGGCAATAGAGCTTGCGATCAGGTATTAAATAAATTACTATAAATAGGATTGTATAGTTCTTTAGACTTTATTACACAGTAGAGACTATACAGTAATGTTCCCGTTATAAAGGCACAATAGTTCATGAGGAAATTGCCCTTGGAGAACCATTTTCTTACGTCTGGAGAACGACATTTTATTTCCTTTATCTTGCTATATTTCCTTGTTTGTGTAATTCCAGTCGTGAGTGCAACTTATGATCTTTCAACAGTTTCTGTAAATAAATTTCTTGAAGTAATATCACGAACCGAGTAACGGTTCCGGCTTACTTTGCAAGTTTTCAATTCATATTTCTGCAATTCTTTGATTTTTTTGAAATAAGGATTATCTATTCGTACGGAGGTATCGTATGAATTATCCTTAATTCAAAAAGTATTAATCTATTACTTCTTTGTAATTAGCGATTCAGTGTTTTCTGAAAATACGTAGATAGAGTCGAAAGCATACCTAACTTGGCTACTGGCTATTATTTTATTATTTCTATCGAAATATGCATTATTACAGTATAGCTAAACCTCTGCCTAACCGTTCAAGGATTGCAGACGTGATGTTATTTTAGTCCAAATACAACTCGAAAAGTCACAAGTTACCACTAAATATGGTTTTCCGACGTCCATACGACCAGCGGGCACTACTGTCACCGCTATTTATGCACAAAATAATTCGTTTCTAATTATAATTCCAACCACAGCATAATTGTTATCATAAACAACACTAATGTCGGTTGATACAGCGTGTTAGTACAACAAGTTCCCTTTTCTATTGAGTTGTAAACTCGGCGTAGTCGGCGTACTACGCAGCTGTATTGTGAGCGAGCCCAATCAGTCGCTCGTAATCGCGTTACTTGCCGCGTTGCGTCTCTACGCAAGGGTTGAAGCTTTGGAAAATAACAAACGACAGTTTTACTGTGTGTTTTTAAGGGCCTTTTCTTGAATAAGGAAAGGAATAATTTTGTGTATCTTATGCTGAATAAATAATTTTGTGTGTAGGTAGTATTCAAAGTGGGTTAATACCGAGAATTCGCCGCAGCAGTGCGGAAACTTATAGTTACCTTTAAAATATTAATTGTAAGGGTAATAAATATTTAATTTATTTGAAGTTTCTCATCTTTACAAGATTGTATTTAAGTTGTTTGTTACCTTTTCACAAAGTTTTTTCAAGTTTCCGTTTAATCAGCGGTGTCTGAATGGCTGAAGACACAAAGTAAAAGTTTATCTCTAGCCAGAATGTTTATAGACGCTTCACCCTTTCAGAGCTTGCTTAAACATTTCCGTCAGCTGAAAAAACACCGCCCCATTACCACAGTCAACCACGTCCTACTTTAATCAGTCATCCCCATAATTACAGTGAGTCTTCCATCGCCCACAAACGCTTTCAAACCCATTAGTTGATACACACACACTCACAAACGACAAAGGCACATAAGAAACTGCCTAAGTGCCAAATACAGATTTGGCCTTAAATAATGAGCTTTTGAAAAGCAAAATTTGCTCAAAACAACAAAGAAAAACTTTACCAACACGCTGGGAAAAAACAAAGACCAAAAAAAACTTATTACGTAGGTATTCGTGCATATGTTTGTGGGCATAAATAAACAAGGTGAGCGTTCATTTCAGGATATGTAACGCAATTTAGTGAGCTTAGCCGGGGATTTTAACAGAATTAGAGCTTGGAAAGAAGAACCGACGAAAAAGAAGTAAAACCCAACTTATTTTTGCGTAAATATCTTTTTTCGTCGGATCTTATTAGGGTTACATACGAGTACATGAATAAATAGCTAGATGTTCGGTTAAGTTACACTTTCATCCGTAAGTTTCTGGACTGAACTGAGATATTTAAAGAACTTTCTATGCCTTAGCATGGTTGAAAATAGTACCTACTTAAGTGCCTGAATACAATACAAACTTAGTTTTTGTTTATTCCTATCCTCTTAAGGGGTCATTGTACTCATCGGTATTACTAAACAATTTTTACTAGAACACTGAAATTTAGAGAAAATCGAATGCCCTATTCAATTGTTTTCACACTTATCTTGTAAATTATTGTGATACGAATTTGTTTCCCGATTTTGAGCACGCTGATTCCTTCCTTCCTTCTTTCTGTCTTTATTGTAATAGCTAAAACTGTTTGCATGCTTTAATAAAGTTGAATATAAGGATCATTCTAAACTTAATATCTGTAACTTGTACCTACTTTCTGTGCAAATTAAGATTTATTCTATTATATCCTTTAACAGGTTTTAAACCAAAAGTTGTATTCCTCCCTTGTGCGCCAACCCTACGAAATGAGCAGGGTTGAGCGGTGGCAAATCAATTGTGCGAATATTGTTTCGATAAACGATGTGTTTATTCGCCAATTTTTACGCCTCTATATTCCATTAGCCGTACGTCAGCGCTCCAATGAGATAATAAGTCTTTCAACTACATTATTAACTTGTTTTAGATCCACTTTGCAATAAGTTTGTTCAAAGAATGAAATATTGTTTATGGTTCTTCTTGATTCGACTGTTCTTTCATAAAATGCTTAGTGGAGTGGAACATTAATTAACCGTTTTAAGTAAATAAAATGGACGCGATAACTTTGTTGCCGTATAGAAGAATTTTAATAAAGTATACACAATAAATGGTGAACCTAGCAGCTTAAGTTGACGTTTTTAGAGTTTTTTAAGAATGAATAAAATCCTTTATACGCCATAAGATTTAAGAGGTATTTACATTGAACTTATTGTCTTGTTTAGAATTCAGAACGAAAAGAAGTTTTTGGATATTAAGATTCATTTAATCCATCTGTGAAGTAAATATACTATCAATTAGTTTCCAAAATTAGTGACATGTGGCTAAATAATAGCAGCCACTCGGGCTACGTTGGGATTTAGCTGCGGTTGCTTAGATTAGTCTGTGGATGGGTGACCACTCATTACCGGCCTTTGACGGCACGGTTGGCGCAGTGGTTGAGCAATCGACTGCTGCACTGCGTGCTGCGGGTTCTATCCCTGCACGGAACAAATATTTGTATGGCCTAGTACAGAGTTATTCTGGGTCTGGCTGTATGTGCATGTGAGTTTAAATTTTTGTAAACGCACCAACGATACAGGAGAAATTCATAGTGTGGGGCAATGTTTAAAATCTATACTAATATATAATATTATAAAGCTGAAGAATTTGTTTGTTTGCTTGAACGCGCTAATCTCAGTAACTATTGGTCCGATTTGAAAAATTATTTCAGTGTTAGATAGCACATTTATCGAGGAAGGCTATATATCATCACGCAACAACCAATAGGAGCGGAGCAGCAATGAAAAATGTTGCGAAAACGCGGAAAATGTAACGCAGACGAAATTGCGCGGGACAGCTGGTTAAAAAATAAAATTATCTACCGAGTTTCCTCCGTGTCTCGGAAAGCACGTTAAGCCGTTGGTCCCGGTTTAAAAAAGGCTGTCTTTGACAGTCGTTACAGGTAGTCAGTGGCTCGAAAACCAGTGTTAACAATGGGTATCGTACTGCCCCGTAATAACTTCTGCTAGACGTAATAGTAGGTACATTGTGTATTAAGGGCGGTAAGTAAGGTATTACGATCGAGGTTCTAGTAGAAGCCCGAAGTCGAAGACTGAGGTTCGTAATTCCCGTACCGCCCGTGAAACATACAATGTTTTTCAAATCACATTTGCGAGTAAATAATTATCAAAGTCAGCACAACTATTATTACGATCTACGAAATACGTGAACCTTTTTTTAAGCGGATGGCGGGCTTCACCCACACCACAGATCATACAAATGTTTCGTTCAGAAACATTAAGGGCAAATACTTACGTAGGTATACAGCAATGAAGGAGTGTAAAAAAAAATATTCAACGTTTTGATACAAAACACTATTGATTATTAGAAACATTAGTTGAGTATTTAAGTAACATGTAGCGAGATTGCAATGAAATTCCAATTTAGATAACATTTTAAAACAACTTTTCAATTGCGTGTAGAGTCCTTGCTTGAACTTGCATGAACTGTGTGCTGTGCTATAAATTAAAAAAAAAATTACATACCGACCTTGGGTTTTATATAGGGCATTACGGCCAAGTTAACCTGTATGTTTAGATACTGTTTACGTGCAAGAGTGATGAAAAATAATGGTATGACTTTCTGTATCCGATTAGACTGGAGGCCGACCCCAACATAGTGGGAAAAGATTAAGCAGAAAGAAAATGATGATGGGGCAGATGATGATGAGTTTTAAAAATTTGTTTTTCTTAAAGAGACATAGACACTTAGCAAAATTCTGCAACTTATTTATGTTCAGTGGTTAGTAAGGGTACCTTCTAAAATACACGAACAGATGTGGTGTAGACGACCACAAAATCGTTATAAAAATACGTCACAGACTAAACTTGGAACCACTTCAATTACTTTCGAACCAACTGCACCAAAATCTGGAATGTTACCAAATGCCCACGTAAAATAGAAATGGCGAGAGTACGCCGCTGTATTTAAAATTTTAAGACAAAGAAACATCTTTCTTTGTTTTTCATTTTAAGTACTTTCTTCAAAGCTGAAAGTAAAATGCATATGAAGGTATCTACTGTTCGTATGGCACTGACCTTTACACATATACTCATACTCGTATGTCTTTATTAACATAAGTAGATAACATAACATAACATCAAGCCTTTAGGCTTGATGTTATGTTATCCACGAAGAGTTCGGCAGAACTAATTGTACACCCACATTTCGCCAATTATGCTTAAGTCCCTAGGGGGTGAAACTATTGCCATTAACCGGGCACAAATCTAGACTCCGTGGCTGATGCTGAGAAATTCCTGATGGAAGAGCCCTATAACACTTTGCCCGACCCCGGAATCTAACCTAGGATATATTGCGCGCTTGTGACCAGTAGTCCAACGAGGCAGTGAAACGCATATGCTCATATTATGTCTTCATAAACTAATAGCTGTGCCCCGCGGTTTAACCCAAGCAGACCGGGACAAAAAGTAGCCTATATGTTTAATCTATCTACATACCAAATTTCATCAAAATCCATTTAGTAGTTATTCCGTAAAAGAGTAACAAACATACATTCTTACAAACTGTCGCGTTTATTATATTATAGTATAGGGAGTAGGAAGTAGGGAGTAGGATATATATACATAGCTATATACAGGATGTAACGGAAAGGGTATATACATACTTAACGGTGTGCTACAGACCATCAAACTGAACATGTTTCTCCACAAAGAAATATCGTCGTAGCGAAACAAATATCAGCTGCCCCATACATTTGGGTCGAATAGGTATTGAATTTTTTTATGGGGCAGCAGATCATTTTTTCGTTATTACGATGTTTGTTTTTGTAGAAACGTGTTCAGTTTGATAGTCTGTAGCATACCCCTTAAGTATGTGTATACCCTTTCCGTTACACCCTGTATATATATAAGTATACATATAATGCATGCCTAATGAGGGGACATCAAAATGTTCTTTTATATTGATGAGCCATTATATGCCGTTCTTTTGTTTCGGACAGTGTGTATTCACACGTTTACTCATTCCAATACCTACTGATACCACATTATAAACACTGTATTTTGAATTTCAGTTTCGTGTTTACATTGTCACGCGTTTTTAGTATCTATACCTATCATCAAAACCAATCCAAGTAACGTTCAATAAAAACGTGTTCCAAAAATCTAGATAAACATCAACATATTCATAAGTACTAGATAAACGTATGACATACTGACAGAACTGCGTACTTCAATAACCTTTTCGCTTCTGTTGAATCTGACATGTCTGGGAGTGATAAGAAACAGTGTTTATGTTTGATTCCAAGAACGAAAATTAGATTTTAGGAAGAGGCAATATTATCAGCTTACATAAAAGAAAAGCTGGAAGGAAAACGTTGTTCATATTATGTATAAAACATTGACGAAACACTAGTCTTTTAGCAAAATGAATTTATAATTCGTCTCCTTGATAATTGCTTTTATGCACACATTTTATAGCTAAGCTAAACATAGCCGTCTAAGAACGTTTTCCTACGATTCATTTAATTTTCAAAGTAATTAAAGTCAAGCTGGCTTGCCGCTAGGTATGTTTGCCGACCAGTCGACCTCAGCCCGATATGCCGTCGATCTAAACGGCAAACTGCATGAATGGGGCCGACTCAATTGCAGCAACGACTGTGCAGTGCGCACACAGATGCATTTAATAAGTCATAACTTAGCGAATCTCATAAAATTTATAATAACTTCTGTCATAAAATGTTTCCCATGAAGTGCTTTGTCAATGTCAGACGTGCAATGAAAATTCATGTATTTGATGAATATAAAAACACTCATTATGCGTTATAGTTATCCCATACTAATTTGGAAATCTCACGCTATTTATAGAAGAAAACAATATGTGGGCAGAGAGACTAAACAAAATAACAAAGTAGAGCTTGAAAATATAAACGCATTACATTTTTATATTTTCAAACTCTACTGGGTCCCGCCTGATTCCAACTTTTATTTAATTTTAGATGTGCTTGTTTTTACCTTTTCAGTGGATAATTTTAAACTTTAGTTTTTTCACTACTTTGACTTTTTTTATTTTCAGTTTTTGTTTAAAAATGTGAAAGATTTCGCAGACGATTACTTTTATTATAACAAGATTTTTTTAACTTTTATACGATTTGTCACTTCGAATTACTTTTAAACATATAAGTTGTATATATTTTTGTAATCACCATTTAAAACCCTTCACTTTGATACCCCACTCGATGGTATAAGAAGCAAAAAAAACTAACTTCACGATATGGCGACCGAAATCCGCCATTTTTCTTTGTTTATTTTTCATATGGCCAGCGACACTCGCGTCACTAAGACGAACCTAACGACGTATAATTTATCAAAATCCGTTCATCCTTTTAGGAGTTACGAGGGAACATATAAACGGACATACAAACACAAGTCAAATACATAACCCTCTTTTTGGTTTTCGCCGCAGTCGGGTAATAAGCTTCGTTTATGATGATCTAAGTAAAGCAACAACTTCACGATCCCGGACGGATCATATAAAATGGGATTATCTCTTAGCTCTCATAACGGAAATTATGAGGAGCCCGTTCATAAATATTTTCAATTTAATAACAACGTAAATAGGCACGGATTATTTTCTGTAAGAGCTTTGTATTATGCTTATCTACAAGTTTGAAAACGAATGTTCGTAAATTCGAGACTTCCTCGTTCCTTCCTTGTTATTTTCCTGTTAAATGCAATTGTAACGCAGTTTAAGTAAAACAACACTAAGTAAATTTATGTAGAAAAAGGAAAATGCTCAGTAAAACGTAAAAAATATTTTCCTTTGCTTTTTTTATTTATATTACGTAACATCATGCTAAGAACTCCACATGCCTTAGAAAGCTGACATTCGTAAAAAGTCTATGGCAGTTGTTACGGTAAGTCTGAAGCATAAACGTCTGCCTGTCTTGCCAAAAGATATAATGTTACAATTATGGGCTTGTGGAGGTCAGGTAGGGTTTCCACGTACTATACTGAAATATAGCTACGGTTAGACTGAAAACCCACCGAAACAGTATGACTAAAGTTGTTCCGGTTGGACGGTTTTAGGCGTTGCGCAAACGTGTATATTGTGTCGAATACTTACAATAATTTATGTAATACGAACAATAATTTGTCAACAGCAAATAGCCTGACGTGCTGAAAACCAATTCCACTATCAAATATTTCTAACGTTATCAATGACCTTTTAAAAAATATAACGTAATTACCTGCGTCGACGTCAAAACGATCGGAACACGCGGTCGTTGTGCAATTTACAAACCATTGTTTTATACACTTATATAACCATAGAATTTTCCATTACAATAACAAGAAAAAAATAGGGACCATAAATGTTATACAAGGTGTTGTTTTGCATCCTCGTCAAAATTCAGGATGTTGCCACAAAAGACATAAATAATCAATATAAATTACGGTACCTAGTAAATTATTAAAAAACACTGCGTTTTTTTGTTGTTTAAATTTGTCAATATTTCAGAATAACCCCCTTAACGTGGTTTAGGGCTTATAAAATTATCGAAAAAACGTATGAGGTTTTTTGTTTGTGTGTAAGCGATGACGTTATAAAGCGGGGATCAGACGGCCCGTGTTTAAAACACGGGTGGTTCACAGTTGCCGATTTCAGTAAATAAATAAAAAAACGAAAATTACCTACTCATTTTATTATTGATTCGGGACGAGAATCATTAGCATAGTTACCTCCTAGAATTTGACGAGGTTGCAAAACAACACCTTGTATATCTTAAGATAACATCGCGCCTGCAATCTTCGAAGAGATTGGTACAGGTATACCAATAAAACACACATTTTACCAGCTATGTTTCAGTCTCATGTAATAGAGTACGAGCCTATTGCCATCAACTGGGCACAAATCCATACTACGGGTTGCTACTAATAACTTCCTAATGAAAACACCCATAAAACTGCCGGACCTGGGAATCGAATCTTATACCTCATGATCAGCAGTAGGTCTTGTGATACCTAGTACGTCTTGTAAGACCAACGAGCAGTGATAATGTTATGTAGGTATTTATCATAAACTGCCAGCTGCATTAGTTTTACTAGCCCTACGAGAAATCGCTTAGATAATTTTATCTGACCTAGTAACTCAAACGAGATATACCTTTGATGTTGGGGGACATGCGACGTTTTTATAATATTATCTTAACATTTTGACCCCAATACCTGATGATAGGAGATTGATTTGTCATTGATAGATGCAATAAAAGTTGCAAGTCTGTAACCTCTCCTTATTTTTTCGTGAAGTTGACTGTTTTTACTGAAACATCACGCTACTTTTTTTTTTGTTTATGAAATGCTGTTTTAATTTTGGTGTTATGACGCGACGCCAAGACGAAAATTTATGACAATGCTAAAACAAGAGGTTCAAATAAATTAGGAATCAAAAGAGCAACACAAAATTGTATTAAATATCTTTTATTTGCAGACTTTATATGTTTTGCTTTGTTTACTATATAATTATATAATGTATACTTTGGCTACAGAAGTTTTTCAATATTAAGTTAATCAAATCAAATTAAATAGTTATCGCTAACGAAACAAGAAAACTACAACAAAACCAACTGAAACCTAATGCAATGATTTAAATTAATAAAACTGTAGAATTGCCATTTGTAACCGATATTTGTCGCGATAAAACTAAATCAATTATTTGTGGATCGTGATAACTATTTCAACAAGAAAGTAGGTACTGGCAACCTACCTTACTACTTCACAAAATAAAATAATTCCGAGTCCTTTCCAAGTTGACAGAACAGAGACATAATTATGACTGTTTGAACAATGTTTTCAAAATATTCTAGCCACGAATCTAAAAAAAAAAATATCAAATAATATCAGGCGTGTGTTTCCTCGATTATCTGCTATTTTCGTTGTCAGTCAGAGGGCGAGAGCGCGCGCGATTGGTCGTCCGGTAACGCGACACGTCACGGCACTTCAGTTATACGAACGTGTTTTCTTAGTTTTTCTTCGTTCCATAGTTCACATCAAAAAGTGTTTTTTTATATTACAAACAAAATAAAAATGCATTTTAATACGATTTTAATTAACAGACTTTGTTCTCGACAGTAAGTGAGTGTTCTTTCTTTTGTTTATGTTTTGATAGTGAAAACATTCAAGGCTGGTTTATGTTGTTACGATGTTTAAAATGTTTTTTCAATACGTCTGACCGTGAAATAAGTTTTCAATAGCAACGCTTGTTTAATTTTATTGAACTATACGTATCATAAACATGGAAACACGTGCGCCAACTGTTATTTTTGGCGCGTTTCTGACATGCAGTTTTTTAAAAACAAAGACAGTACACCGGAAGTTTTGCTGTTTGTTTTATGTGTTAAGTCATGCCGAGTGTCTTGAAACAATGCATAGTTAGTGCACGATATTCGATCTCATTAAATACTTCGATATTTATTATAGTTCTTTGTTGTGACATAAATAACGTGAATAATTTTGCTTATCATTTTTGTTACTGCGTTTTGCGCATTAAGCTGTGTGTGAAATAAACAAGCGTAGCTATTTTATATAAGTAGTAACGATGCATAAAGATTCGTAAACATGCATTGTGCACCAAATCCATCTAATTGTAGTTATTTAATTGGTATCAGCTCCTTTGTTTAAAGTTTTGTTTGTTTACTATTTAATTGGCTCGTTATTGACTAATGGCATACAATAAGGTCATTGATGATGTGTTTCGTAGTACTACGCTTGACACACGGCCTGCTCTAGTTGCTTATTGGTGATTTGGGGGCCAATTGTCATTGTGTCATTGCATGGAATCTCTGATAGTCGGTCTCAACTCGCTTTATGTTCTTCATGCATGATTTATAACGAGATTGATGAGCATGACACAGCACAGGACATGAATACTTCGTTATATTTATACTGTTTCGATCGAGTTCGTCACCATTTTACAGAGTAAGACTGAGTGAAAATAATGTAAGAACTTATTGAGTGGTTTGGATTAGTTAATAGAATACAGTTTTATTAAAAATAACAGGTTTTCCCTACCTACTTGGCATAACTTTTTTGTTGAGGTTCCTTTTTCTCGAAGCTGGAAAGTTAGTACTGTGTAAACGCATGTAGTGTAGGTAACAATATATTGTGTCCATCGTGTACTTAATATAATACCTATTCTTCTTTTTTTGTTGACTACAAAATCTCACATAACATGATAAACCTTTGTCGTATCTCGTATACAAACAACAACGTGCTGGTTGACATTTAGACTTTATCACTAAAAGAATAAGCGGCTTTACAGGGGATCAAAAATGCTCGAAAATAACTTTCTGTGTTGATCTGGACGCCAGCAATCTGTCAAATTTCTTTAATAGATATTCAACCTTATCGTTAAAGAATATGGTTCAAGGTTAATTGGGAAAATTTACAGTTTCGGGTATCTTGACCTGGTGGCGTCTGTACATAGAAGCTTTATCATCTTTCAGCCTAACCTTTTCATAACTAATTTGGGGTCATCGACAAATCATACAAGATACGCCTGAATATCATTAAGTACATTTATTGAACTCAATTCGAAGATTACCAAAAAAATTACGATAAAGATAATGTTTTGACAAAACATAACCCAATTTATTATGTTCATTATGATAAAATTCGGCACAATAATAATTAAGACGTTCACACCTACATAGGCACAAGCAAATTTGTGTCAAGCTACATAAAATAAAAATTGAAATTAAAAACAAAAAAAAAACCGGCCAAGTGCGAGTCGGACTCGCGCACGAAGGAGCCCCCCTTAAATATTTATTTTATTCTGTTTTTAGTATTTGTTGTTATAGAATCAACGGAAATACATAATCTGTGAAAATTTCAACTGGCTAACTATCACGGTTCATGAGATACAGCCTGGTGACAGACGGACGGACGGACGGACAGCGAAGTCTCAGTAATAGGGTCCCGTTTGACCCTTTGGGTACGGAACCCTAAAAAAGTAGAGACTATGGACATAACATGTTGTAAACCTTGGTAACTTAACTCGCTGACATAACTTTAAATTGGCTTACCCTATGATGTTTTACTGTAACCCACTTTAAAGTTAGCCACTTAAATAATATTACGTAACATTAAGTATGGACATGGACATGGATAGTGCCGGACATTAACTAAGTCACCTTTTTGTCCCTGTTGACTCTTGAGACTCGGAGATAAGCCGCTGAGGCACTGATACTGTACTCAAATATCTACATAAATAGTGTACTGCAATGGCACTTCATTGTTTCACATTAGGTGACTTAAACTCCTGCACGGCACCGTGGAACCCATATGGGTTAGTTACATCATCCGCCGTTAAGACCCCGAGGAACCCAAATGGGTTACACTCATAAATATAAGGTGATCTGCTAGACGAGAATTCCTTCTTATCGAAGAATATGAGTAAAAGTTGTTACACCTTAATTGACATAAAAAAACATCGAGAAAGAACAAAATAAAAACAGATAACCAAAAGTAACCGGAACCAACAAAAAGTTTAACTGGAAACATAATTAAAGGGACAGTCAACCACCTGTGTGTGTCCAATTAATACTGCTCGGACTTGTACACCTGCGCATACAATTTCATTTTCAATATTTACCCCATGATCATTCACTGCTATGATCGATGTGACAGTACCCTAATTCCGAACCGGACACTGTTTTTCTGGAAACTCGGACAATCTTTTTTATGTTATTACACAAGAACTTACAATATTGATGTTTACATAACCGTATTACGTCCCGTACACTAACTCGCATTAAAATGTTTCAAATGCAACTTTATTTATTTGTTAGAACACGGTACATTATAATATGGTCTTCCATTTAATCAATGGCATCATCAAATTCGGTCCCGTGTAGCGTGCAAATAAGTACATAAATGTAATTATTACAAGACAAAAATATTAGGTTAGTAGGTACGAATTAAAATCACAATTTCAGGCATGCCAGTTAAAAATGTTATCTGGATAAAATTCAAAGTGTTATTCAATGTCAAACTATTAAAAGAGAGATGTCAAAGTACATAAGATTAAAAGATTCAGGTCTGGACACGTGCGTGTGTCGCTTCCTTTTTTCTTTCTTACTCCTTTCGCGTGGGTATCTTCCGTCGTAGCTCAAGTTACGTCGCAGAGACTCGGTCGTCAAAAAAAGTAATTTTTTAGACCTATGTATCCTGCTTATGCGTATGAACTTACGTTAAAATTGCTTCAGTCATTTCAGGAAGTAAGGACTTGAACGTTTGTATGAAATGTCGTTCGGCGTAAACGGTCTTAGAGTTTAAAATACGTAACAAACTATCGATAAATAATAATAGTGATGTAACAATCACGGTTTGGGGTGTAGCAGGGAACGTAACCGACCTTTTATCACTGGGCGATAAGAGGACCGCGCCACTGACAAGAATATCGTCATGTGCGTCATCTTCACTTGATCTTACACCACATCGGAACTTTCAGTTTATGTATAAAAAACACGACAGTTCCGAGTACACTTGAAGCATATTAGAATAATTTATTCATTATTTATCGGATATGTTGCTATTACCTTTTCCGCGCGTCTTCTTTCCTTGATTCATATTTTCATATTGTCGTAACGCCCTATTTTATAGTTATGTCTATGTTTCGGTACTCGTAAAAAAACAAAAGACTTTAAAAAAACCAATTTACAGAAATTAAAGCCTACAAGATACTATTTATGAAATTCAGCAGTATGCAGAATGCATAGCAACCATAGCAACATGCAAAGCAACATAGATAATTCCATGGTACCTATTCCATGATACCTATGAATAATTACATACATATAACGCGTAATGTGCAACAGTCTGACTTGATGCGTAATTAATTATTGTTGATCTTACTTCTGAGAAACTATTGCATTCATTATAATATCAGGTTGTTAAACTTAGCATTTATTTACACATACGCTATTGATTATTATTAAATACTAGCTTATTTTGTTAATGTAGAATTCCCAATAATAAGTATGTGTTTACCCATTTTTATTTTGCCTACCATTTGCAACGATAAGAAGCAGACAAACTGGCAGAGACCTTCAGAGCATAAACAAACGACTGGGTCCATTACTGGAAATTTTTCGTAAGAGAAACTTAGTATTTAGGATCTCAAGTCGTATTTTTTTTTAGTAATGTGATTGAATGTTCTCATGTCGTAATGGGAATAAAGTTCTTTAAACCTAATGTACAGAAATAAAGTTTGTTTCTTCTCTAGATTAAAAGTGGACTTTGGACTGTAAAACAATATTACTGGCTGGTGTTATTATTCACACTCACTCGATAACAACTAAAATGGCGACTTGGATGTTTTCCTTAGGAATTGGAAAAAGTGGCCAATGGCCGAATCGGTGAAAAGAATGGAGTGACGCTTGTGCCCTGCATCCGGCCAGTATAGGCTAGCTTTAATCATAATCTTTATAAATAATCTAAATATGAAAGTGACTGGTTTTGTAACAAAATGATCTATTTAAGGAAACAAAATGTCCATGTAGCTTCTTGCCCATTCTTCTCCACAGAGATTTAAACTTAGGTATCAACTAAAGGTCTTCCACAGTTATTGTCTTGTAGCTGGACAGTAGCTTCATCTATTAGTTTTTGACATTTCAAAAGTGCCTGCCTGTAATTAGTCTATTTAAAATAATATATTTAATTTAATATTATATTTTTCTGAAGTAAATGCTTTGAGTTGTGAGTCTTTTTGCTGGCTTTCGGTTGGATTTCGGTGTTCAAATAGACCTAGGTGAGGAAATGGGATACTTTTTATCCCGGTAAAACATTTCTATAGAATAACTTAACCCTCGAAATCTAATAGGCGAAGCCGTAGACAAAGCGCCACCCCCGGAGAATAAAATGGTAATAGCAAAATCACTACTTTTCAGGAAAAATAAAAAACTGATTTTCGACTATATCTTGCCAACTAATTTGTGTAGAGAAACGAGAAATAGGACAATGGTAGCTAATTTTTTATGCTTTATAATGCTTTTAAAGAAGTTTTACTAAGGTTATTTGAACTAAAGATATTTCGAATTTAAAAAGATACTAAAATTCTTGTACTGTTTTAGTTTATTAATATACACTTACAATTTTAATCGCGGCAATTACCAGAACCTATGAATATTACAATATTACATTACAATAATATTCATTGAAAAATGGATGCCAGATTAATGGAAAACAAGATCATTTGCAATTTTATTCTAGTTAATTTTCAATTTGCATAATTAGGTAACAGAAACTTAAACTTTTATTCTAGGGTTTAAAATGAAACAACGTTATTCTAATAAACTATTATTTTAATTAATAAGTATAGAAAAAAAACCATAAGAAAAAAATCAGTCTTCGTGAACTTCATCGGAATCCTCATGATTAAGTTCTTCAGAGCAATTAGCAAATGTGAGGGAGTTATAAAAGGCATGGTAGTAGCTAGGGATTGCTTCTGCCCTACAGAGACTCATAAGGTCGCCGTGTAAAGCCTTACTTATTGAAAGGGGTTTGTTGTAAGCTGGTTTCAATAATTGTATCTCTGTAAGAGAGGTTGAAGCATTATGTTTACCCCGCTTGTTTCTTGGCGCAATTCTTGGAAGCGGTTCGACATTCAACTGAGAATAATCTGCATCATAATCATACTTGAAACGTAGAACTGTAGGCTGTGAATGCAAGACACTTACTTCCATTATTTTAGACCATGCTACTTTATGTCCCTCTTCATCTTTGGCCCAGTTCTTATTCTTGATTAATTCTTTTATGTCTTTAAACTCATTTTGTGTCATTTCCTTCACAGTGTACTTCTCACCATTAACTTTTGCATTCAAAATAATTGCGTAAATCTGTTCAGGTGTATAAACAACTTGATGTTTTAGCTCTCGTTCTATATTAGAGTGCATTGAGTCACCTTCGCTTTGACCATGCCCCGTTTCGAAAAATCGGTGTGTGATATTGATTTTCAGTTTCTGAGCGGCAAAAATATAGAATGCAAAAATAAATCTATTTTTATTTTGACCTTCGCAACCGTCAGAGTAAAATGAGATGTTTTTGATACCTCTTCCTGCTTCACCCATGAGAAATTGCCATAAACAGCTACCAATTTCTATTGCTCCTCTTTTTGCGATTGCGTAGTGCCAAACATAGCAGTAACCTTTCAGTCGAGTACTGTCAAATATTGTGAAGTTATACACAGGGTATTTCCTCTTATAGTGAAATATTCCCACTTGAGATTGAGGAATATTCAACACCTTCTCTAAATCAAAGATTGCAACAGTTGTATCTGAAAGGTCAGCTGATTGTTTTTCTTCGTTTTTTATTTGACGCACGCGTTCTTTATTCTTCTGGTGCTGGTTAAATTTCTCTCGCAGAGTTTCTTCTGTACGAGGATCAGCTTGTCGGTAAAGTGCACATTGACCACATTGGTCTTTTTTGGGGCGATGAAAGGAGTAATTAAATCTGGTGTTAAAAATAGTTTCGTACTGTCTTTTAGATGCCATGCGGCAAGAATAGTGCCCTTCAGTATACCAAGCCTCGTACAACCGGTACATTTTAGATATATTAAGTAATTCGGACAGATATTGTCTGGCCGATTTCTTCCGAGTATAATGACTCTCCACAGTAGGAAATAATTGAATGTGCTCTTTAATATTGTCTTCGGTTTCAAGTGACATTTTGCGAGGTCTATTATCATGACAACCTCTATTGTCACTCAAACCTTTATCAGATTTTACCTTTTCTAAGGCTGTATAAACTGTTTGATGTGATATAGATAGAGTATTAATGAAGAATGTTTTACATACTTGCACTTTTTCTGTGTCTAAATAAAAATAGTATTTAATAGTCTGAGTGCGGTTGTTCTTTCGGTTTATTGTCACTTTTTTTATGTCTTCAGCTATTATATGCTTAGCGATGAATTGCCATTGTAACTCATGATCAGCGAGTTGATAGTATTGCTGCATTATAGTTTCTCTTTGCTGTTGGTTGATCTTGTCTCCACATTTTTTTTGACACTTGCATTCAGCCTTTATCGTTTTTTTCTTAAACTCTTTCTTTGACCTGCAACCTACGTAAGCTTCTCCTGAATTCTTTAACACTTTTACTCTTATTGTCTTGTTTTTCTCTTTCATTTCGAACCCGTTTTCTTGTCAATTTTTTCGCGTTAGTAGCACACAATACCTGTTCTAAGCTTGCAGCAGCAGTTTCAGCTTGAGTTATCACTTCACCGGAACTGTCTATGTTATTTCTTTGGTAATCATCTTCATTAAAACTAATAATATTATAATTAATTGCTGAATGGTTAACCTCTACCTCTGACTGAGAAACATTTGTCAAATCGAAATCTTTTGAGCTTGATGGCACATTTTGGTAACTAACTAAGGTGCACTCAGTCAATTTACCGTTGGAAGAGTCACATGGTTGCAAAGTCTCTTCTAATTCAAAAGTAATAGAAATAAAATTTTCCTTATTTACAGTAAGTTCACTGCCCATAGAAATATTTAAGTCTTTCTGTTCAACTTCCCCTGGGTAGATAATGCTTGCAAAACTGGAAGATGCGTCGACCATATTATTGTCTTCCTCAGCGATAGCAGAAAAGTTTAAACTACGTCTTGATAAAGTTTTTCTATTAATATTTTCATTACCGAGCATTTTTTTTGTATCTGACAATGGTCTATTTTCATACACTATCAAAGGTGATGCTACAAAATCTACTTCATTAAAAATGGAAGATATGTTTGATATGCTCGATGGTGATTTTGTAATATTATTAGCAGCTGATGTTAAATAGTCCGAATCTCCTCCAAAACTTAATGAGCTTTGACTCCGCTGTCTTAGAATTTGGAGTCTCTCTGGACTTGGCAGATATTCACCGGATGAACTCGGAGAGAAGTCTTCATTCCCTTGTTTATCATTTGGATTGTAGTACGTTTTCTTTGTTAATTCTGCAGACCAGAACAAAAGAGTTTTTAATTCGAACCAGTAGTTTCTGAGATTAGCCCTTACATACAAACTTACAAACAAAAATATATAACTAAGAAATATATAACCATAACATGACATAACAATCACACCTGTATTCCCCGAAGGGTTAGGCAGAGGTGTGTAATACACCCACGTTTCGCCAGTTATGTTTTAAGTCCTATGTAATAGGGGGCGAGCCTATTGTCATCTACCGGGCACAAATCCAGACTCCGTGCTGCTACTGAGAAGTTCCAACTTAATGGAAAAACCCAATAACACTTTGCCCGACCCGGGAATCGAACCCAGGACCTCGAGTTTAGGACCCGCGCTTGCGGCCACTCGACCATCGAGGCAGGAGTTTATTTTTAGTATAATTATTTTAAATACAGGCAAAAATTACTACTTACCTACCTACCAAAAACATAAAATAATATTTAACACTTACCGCGTAAATTATATTCATGTTTCGTTATTTTGTCTTGATCTGTAGTACCATTTTGGGGTGGGTTGTGATCTAAAACATTTAAACGATACGATTTAATGACATTGAATTAATACCTAGATAATAACAAACAGTGATGACAAATTGACATGCATATAGATTAGTTAACGCAAAGAAACTTCATTGTAGGTAATGAGCATTAGGTAGGTTCCAAGGAAGATCAACTGTTTCACTCGAAGTAGGTACCTATTTAAAAATAAGCAAGTTGGTATCTAGGTAGGTAGGTGTGTCGAATTTGCAGCTATCAACATCGGGTCACAGATCGAGTACCTACTTACTTAAATAAGATTCTATGGCCATTCTATCTACCTATCACTAATTAAAAGACAATGATACTGTGTAAAAGGCACAGTCGGTACTCACCATCATTAGTAAGATGTTTGGAATCGTCACTTATTTTAGACACCATACTCATAATAACGTCTAAACGAGGATTCCGTTTATTCATTTTATTATTGCAATTAGGTTTACCACTTTTCACTTTAAAAAAACACTGAATTTACACAAAAATAATAGAAACAACCGCAGCTAAAAAGAAATTACGCTCACGCAATGACGGTTACAAGTGCACTAGAGAAGGTCGAGTAGGTAAACAAACATTGCCACGTGCCGAGCGCCGCACGCAATGAATTATCGTGCTATCACTCTCTAATGCACCTATGCACCTATGACCGAAAAGAATGGCAAGATGTTTCCGTGTTTACTTTTCTCAGTACTTTTTACTAAGGACATGTTAGTCACCGAGCCTAAATGTATTATTACGAGAACAAAATGGTAATAGCGTTAACAATTTATTTTATCTATTTATTTTCCGAGAATCCTATTGTAAAAGTATTTGGCATATATTTTATGAAGAAACTTTTTTACCAATACTATGATACATTATTTTTCGGGTAGAAAATTGATGATGAATAATATTGTAATATTTTATAACTTTTTAAATACAGGCAGGACATTCACGAAAAAAATTGTGTAGATGTATTAGGCACCGTAGACCTCAAATATGACATAACACTAAAACTATGGTAATGACGGTTATCATTTTGTTCTCCGGGGGTGGCGAAAGCTAGTTACCTCAATAAGTAAGAATTTACGAGTTTCATGTTATCAAAATGTCGGTGACAGATTTATCGATAATATTTTATCGATGGTATACAGACGACGACGTTTTTATGAATAAAGGGCTTACTATCTAGACAGTCGTATCTCTATCATAAGTTACACATTGATAGATGTATTTATTTTAAGACATGTGCTCTCAACTGGGAACTCATCGTTGGACCACGTGTCACTCAACCTCTTCTTTCTTTATCATGCGGTTAGTGTTTACCAGCACGCGTAGCATGACCGCCGTAGAAACGGGCTATGTCGACGGAAGAACCGACAAACTTACACATTGTCAGTGTCTATCTGTCATTATGTCGATTCTTCAGTTGACATAAGCCGTTTCTACAGTGGTCATGCTACGCTTGCTGGTGGAAGAGATTTTATACCGTCCATGGACCTATCACTTTGCTTTACAAAATGTTGTAGAGAAATATCTCACAGGCATGCTGGTTTCCTCACAATGTTTTCCTCAACCGAAGCAAGTGATAATTTTACAATACGCTCATGAACGAAAATCTGAATTGCGTCTTGGCTTAAGTATTGGACCTATGTCTTGGCAGTCCAACGGTCACACCACTGCACGCGTAGCATGACCACTGTAGAAACGAGTTTTGTCTACGGAAAATCGACTTAATGACAGATAGACAATGACAATGTGTCATTTTGTCGATTCTTCCGTCGACATAGCCCGTTTCTACGGCGGTCATGCTACGTTGCTGGGCTATCACTGTTTGCTACGCATCTGCACGCATTCTAAAAAGCACTGTAATAACAGCATCGCCACGGACCGGAATCAGCTTGTAAGAATGAGATGAGGTGATACCGCTCCAGGTCAGTACTTCTAAGTGTATATTGTGACTTTGTTGTTTGACCTTAGATTACCTCTAAAACATGTTAATACACTTGAACACGCTTTGATCATTACGCAGAACCGCTAGTTCATAAAAAGCCATATCTTTCTGATTGATATTTGTGCAATATCTGTTATCTACAAAAATAAGGCTATCTGTATTTGGTCTCCACCGATGAGTGACGTCAAAGGTTTCAGAATTACTATCACAAGGTGGGCAGGAACATTTTTTCTAGAAATTGGGAAAGTCGTCGCACAGAGACAAATCAAATTTATTATCTGGGATGAGAGTAGGCACAGACTAGATTACTGTGATGTTATGTATTAGGTTATGTTAAAATTCGAAGACGTAATCCTGTCGTCCGTACCATACCATAATCAAATCAAGATTAGTACCTACTAGCTGTCCGGCGCAACTTCGTTTGCGTCACATTTTCCCCGTTTTCGCAACATTTTTCATTGCTGCTCCACTCCTATTGGTCGTAGCGTGATGATATATAGCCTATAGGCTTCCTGAATAAATGGAATTTTTCAAATCGGATCAGTAGTTTTGGAGCCTATTCAATGCAAACAAACAAACAAATAATCAAATCTTTCCTCTTTATAATATTATAGTTTAGATGTTGTGTATGAGTTTATTCTGTGTATCCTTCGCAGAAAGTCCTAAATTCATCGACATTCTCCTGCCCTTATCCCAATTTATTTGGGATCGGCACAGCATGTCTTCTTCTTCCATACTTCTCTATTACTTGCCATCTTATCAGATACCTCCTTTTTTGCCATATCATCTTTCACACAGTGCATCCATCGTTTCTATGGCATAAAACCCTAAATTATAAAGACTTAAATAAAATATCGTTCCATACCAGGTTTCAAGCCCTTCAACATTGTCATCCTCCCCGAGTATTAGTTCTCCGTGACGGGGCCTCGGAGATCGGAGTACTCAGGGAATAACCCATCGCAGGGTTGCGGCTTATTTTATTATCGGTTGATAACACGTCATTATGATAGTTGTTACTATTATTGAAAATCACGCCCACTATACTAAAAACAATCATATGATTTAAACATGACCTGACATGTAGGCATATAATCTCGTTCGACCCTGAACATATCATATTAATCAAATGTACCTAACATGCTAACAGTGAAATATATGACAGAACGGTAAATCAACCCGAAATCATATCAGAGTTATCTTATCAACAAATCACTTCATCGACAATGTGCGATATCATCGATCGGATGAATATATATAAAATACCTATACCCGTATATCATAATACATATACTCGTAATACGTCCCATGTCCTACGCGTGTTTTCCCCTTAAGGTACAAATAAATATGAAGTATTGAGGAATTGTCAAACTTTTTTCATATCCCTGCCTACCACACATCGTTAGGCAGGTACCTCTTTTCCCATTCCCCATAATATTGTTTTTATTGACTTCACCGTTTCTAAAACAATTTTTGAACTTTGTTGGAACACGCCAAATTTCATGCTTGTGGTCCTTTATTCGTGTCTACTTTATTACTGAAGCCTCATTAACTATGGAACTAGAACGAATTGGTATATCCCTCAAATGATGTAGCATGATAGAAATGGGCTCTGTTAATTTAACGTAATTGTTTGCAAATAAAAGATGATTAAGATATAAAATCAACAATCGAATTTAATTACTGAAATCAAATATTCTAGGCTTAATCTAAACATTGTGTTATCGCTTCATGCTAATTTCGTTATATTTTTAGTGCTGTATCTTATGCAATATCAATGTACTTTACTTTTATCTTTCTGAAATCAAGTTGATTAGATATAATATTACACAAAGACATGTTTGTGTAAGAAAATGTCGTAACTCAGGCATATCTGTGATCAAGTGATGTTAGCATACCTAATTACGCGTAAAATATTTATTATTCATTTACTTTTACTGCCATATTTTTCTGCAAAGTATTGACAGAGTTTTTACGCACTAAACTGATAACAGTTTTGTTTGCCATGTCATATTGTTAAATAATTTTAGGGAAATCACGATATAATTGCTAAAAGCCTATTTGCCAACTAAAAAAAGAACCTATTTATAAAGTCAGCACCAGCGAATACATCATTGTAACAATTCTAGTCGCTTGAACTTGGTTACTGATCAATAGACAGGCAAAGGCAATGCGGCCCTATTAGCGTACAACTAGACAGTTTTTCCAAACATGATTTTCATAAAAAATATTCCTAATGCTTTACAAACTACCCGCGTGGGACGACATGAAACACATTATTTATATTGCCTATCTGTTCCAAGAACTGAAATAATAGCCTTAAAAATATTACTATCTTGAGACGTACACACGGCGGCACATCAACCTATACATTTCCAGTATAACATGGCCTCGGTTTGTATAAGGTTCCAGTACAATGAGAGATCCGCGTGAACTGGTTTTGCATAGTTTGATTGGTCGTCGTGCGTACCAGTGATAAGCAGTTCTCTTTCAAAGCACATCTGTGTGGCGCCAGACGACCCCTTCGATCGTGAACTGTAGAAGAATGACGTCACTGTTATAAATGGATGCCAAAATATCAAATCTTAAATACTTGTCAGCATAAAATACCCTTACTGCTTATTAGGGTACAAGGCATTACCGAAATCTGCCTTCAAAACAAGTTCTTTAAGTTTATGGTCAGGATATTGCAAAAAAAATATGCAATTTTATATATTTTACAAGGGTATCCGAGTAAGGTTTAAAAGGTGATCTACAACGTAATATTAAAGCTCTCTGATGAAATTTTTGTTCAAGGATACCTGCGTCACTACTTGACTGGGATTTTATATTGTTGTTATAAAACTTTTAACCGTGTTATGTATTTTTATCTATCTACCATAAAACTCTGTAATCACTTATCAGGTAATTAACTTTCTTATTTTGTTTCAGATAAGAAATTGGAAAATAAAAGAAGATGTTTTGCGTATCCTGGAACACAGCGATATTTGACACAGAAGTCTTAAACCGTAGATAATTGTGAAAGAATGGTCTATGACCACACATAGAATTTAATACTTATAATTATTTCCATCATCTCTTCCTCAATCGCTTCCCTGCTCTTTTAAACAAATTTTTTATTAAGGAATTATATTTATAACTGAGCAGTACGTATATCTGAATAAAGTAATAATTAAAGCACATAATAAATCAATAACATATCCTAGCGACAATATAATAAAATAACGTACAACATATTTTTAATAATAAAGCAGATTTTAAAAAGAGAAGTTATATTTAGGGAGTTTTAAGAATTCATATCAAGAAAAGCCTTAGTGCCAGCAAACCGGAAACAAGTTTGTTGTTTTACAAACCAGCGTAGTACAGTGCCAAAGAGAGTTATAAAGCTTGGTGAACAAGATGTCTCACGGCGTGGTGCAGAAGAGCGAGAAGAATGGCAACGGTGCGCAGGCGCCGGAGTCGTCGCGGGTCAGCACGGACAGCCCGCCGCCGCCGCCAGATGGCGGGTGGGGTTGGATGGTCGTCTTCGCCTCGTTCATGATCCACATTGTCAGTGAGTACTTGCTTGCCTTCTATAATATAATACCTAAATACAGTTCAATAGTCTGTTGTGGGGGAAGTTGAGCTGTCACCCAAACCTACAATACATATGGGTCATTTTTTTTTCTAAAACTTCACGTCCAGTATAGATTGCCCGCTGTGCCGTATTATGGTAGCTTAATTCAGGGTACTGGACTCCCAAAAAAATTGTAATTTTTCTCTACGATGATAATGCTCTATTCGTACTTTTCCGAGTTTCAATATCAAGCCCTGTAATATTATAGTCGTTGTGGTAATAACCAGATCGACGACCTCACTATCACATTAAATAGAATTGAAACCGTTTATTGAGAAAGCCCGTCTTGTTTACCGAAAGACCCTTGTCCTCTGATAAAACATTGGCCAGAGCTCTGTGGCTCTATCTGGATAGTTCATGGTCAATCAGTTTATTGCATATTCAATCAATATTCAATCTTACTGTGTAGGAGTAAAGTCACTTTCGGATGTTTCATCTTTAGTGTTGCACAGTCCTAAAAGAATATTTATGGGATTAACTTACTTCAAATAGACTCCAGTAGAAAATTTTATTTTGTGGAGTTTTCATGATGCATTGTTGTGTTTAAAGTGGACTCTATTATTGAAATATTCTGAGTTGATTCTTCTTTTGTCTACACAAAGAGAAATTATTTGTGTTGTTCCATCTGATTTTACGTTGGTAAAACATTAGTAGGTAAAGGCGAGTTCTGCCGCATTATGTTTTCGCTAGAAACAGTGACGGGGCAATGTACTTCATTATCATTTAAGACGGGAAGGCGAGATTTCCTTTTGTGCTATTAACGCTATTATAAAACCATTAACTGTAAAACGATTTAATCTTCCTGAAGGCCGTGATTTCTAAGCCTTACTAAAATATTCTCCTATATAATTTGCTTACAAAATTGATGTGTAGTAACTCTACCTACGCACTTTAGCAGACATGTGACGCTTTAAGTAAAAGTCTACTGAATAAATAAATAGCTTTAGTCGGTTGCTGTAGTACAAACGGGTATTATACATTTAGTACCGCGTAGTAGGTAAAGTGGTCCCAAGTTTGACTGCTGAGTATGTATTAAAGCAGGTACCTTTTCCAGTGAAAGACTTTTATCAGGAAAATGTATAAGATGTATTAAAGTCGTAAACAGAGTTATTTTTAATTAGACACCACTACTAGACAAACACCACACTGACACAACAACACTTCATAAAATATGTCACTGCAGCTGTAACATGCTAGACAGCTACCAGTATTACTATAGTGCTCTGTCCAAAGAGGCTTTAACACTTTCCCTTAGCTGTATGGCATTGTATACCCAGGGCATCCCGGATTTTAACAAGTCTTGGCCTAGGAACTGCCTTGGTCATAATATCTGCCAATTGAGTAGCAGTGCCGGTCTTTTGTACATCCACAAGTCCGTCTTGTACAGTTTCTCTTACGAAGAAATGTCTCAGTCGGATGTGTTTGGTCCGCTTATGGAACTCTGGATTGTATGCAAGACGTATGGCCGCTTCATTGTCTACTTTTAATGTGGGTACTCCGTCCATGTTAGTAAGTGAGCTGAATACTATCTGGAGCCACACGAGTTCACGAGCGCCTTCACTTGCTGCTACTATTTCAGCTTCGGTAGTTGAGATCGCGACTGAAGATTGTCGTTTGCTTAACCATGATACTATTCCTCCAGCAAAGAGACATGCAACTCCCGTTGTAGAGCGACCTGTTTGCTGGTCTCCTCCATGATCCGCATCACTATAGCCTTGTATTAGGTTGGAACAATGTTCTACTTTATATGTTATACCAAAAGAACAAGTCCCTTTTATGTAGCGCATAATGCGCTTAACACGTAGCCAATCTTCATGTGTCGGGTTTTCCAGATTTCTTGAAACTAGTCCGACTGCATACGCTATATCAGGTCGCGTCCCTGTCATTAAGTACGCTAACGTACCTACTGCCTCTCTGTACTGAAAGTTCTTCTCTTCCTTTACATTGGTAACTTTCCCTGCTTGAGAAGTCGTTTCTATTGGCGTTGAAACTGGATTGCATTCTGACATCCTAAAACGTTCCAGTATCTTTTTGGTGTATGACTCTTGTTTAATTGTAATGGAGCCATCTTTCGACTGTGCTATCTCAAGACCAAGGTAATGAGACGCTGGCTTGCTTGTGATTTTCAGAGTATCCCCTAATTCTTTAAGGAATTGGTTTGCCAAATTTTTATCTGTAGTGGCTACAAGCCCATCGTCCACATACAGAGTTATCAGGATTTTCTTGTCACCTATTTTCTTCGTGAATAGGCAACAATCAGCTGCATTTTGCTGAAATCCTTTATCTAATAAAATCTCCTCAAAGCATGAGTTCCAGCATCTGGGAGCCTGCTTGAGTCCGTATAAACTCTTTTTAAGTTGACATACATTTGAAGTTCCGTCATTGAATCCATCCGGCTGCTGCATGTAAATTTCTTCCTGCAGCTTGCCGTTGAGGAATGCCGTTGATACGTCAAACTGCGTCAAGTATAATTTTTCCTTGGCTGCGACACTTAATAAGGCTCTAATGGTGGCCATTCTAGCAACTGGACTATAAGTCTGTTCGTAATCGATTCCTTTCCGTTGCTTGAAACCTTTCACTACTACCCTAGCCTTATATTTGTCGATACTGCTGTCTGGGTTTCGCTTGATGCGAAAGATCCACTTGCAAGGGAGTGCCTTTTTATCTTTAGGCAGCTTACAGAGTGTCCATACATCATTTTTCTTCAGAGAATTCATTTCACTCGTCATTGCCTTGACCCACTCTGCGCTGTCATCCCTTTCAATGGCTTCTGTGTATGTTTCGGGAAAACATTCTGTGCCTATGAAGCACACATAGTCTTCGAACTTCTTCGGACGTATGAGGCAAGTTCGATCGCGTAAGTTGTATCGAGATCTCGCATCTAACAACGGTGGTTCGACTATCTCTAACTCTTCGTCAGCGTCAACGAACTCTTCGTAAGCACTTTCATCCTCTCTGGTTTCGTTGCTATCTCCCAAAACTTCATTATGTACATGATCATCATTTTCGCTATAAGCTTTATGTTGCGGCAAATCATCTTCCGGCAAGATCACTCCCTCTGTCTCCTGTCCTATCAAATCAGAATCTCCCTCTATCGCATCGCTTACTGGTAAATGATCAGCTTCCTGAGGACCAGGTCCTAAGGCCATTGGGATTCTCAATTCCATGGTTGGACAAAAATTGACATCTCTAGATCTTTCGGTCTGTTTGCCATTCCAGATGCGATATCCGTCATCGTTATCGTATCCAATAAGTCTGCCTTTTAGAGCCTTCTTATTTAGCTTTTTCCTTTTTTGTTTAGGAATGTGAAAGAAACATTCACTCCCTATCACGCGCAAGTGTGAAATCTTAGGCTTCTTCTTATGCCACAGCTCATACGGTACTTTCCCTTCTTCTCTTGTGGGTCCCGTGCGATTGAGGACGTATGCAGCTGTATTAATAAGCTCTGCCCACAGGGCCTGTGGAAACTCGTCTCCTGCGTGCATATATGAACGAGCTGTTTCCACAAGAGTCCTGTTCTCTCTTTCTGCGCACCCATTTTGTTCGGGCGTGTATGGCATCGTGAGCCGCTGGATTATTCCCTGCCTGTTCAGTACTGCCCGAACCGCTTTATTATTAAACTCCCCGCCATTGTCGCTCAATAGCGTTTTGACTGTATGTCCAGCATTTTTGGCTTCTTTAAGAAATTGAATAATCTTGTCTTTTACATCATTTTTGTTTCGAATGAAATAAACATGACGAAACGAGGAGAAGTCATCCTTTAAAAGAAGAAAATAGCGGCATTTCGAGTAACTTTCAGGGAATGGTCCACATACATCGGCATGAACCAGTTCTCCAGGCATACTAGCTCTTTCTCTTTTGCCAAATTTAAGACGCTGTGCCTTTCCATAAATGCAGCTTTCGCACTGTATATCATTTTTATCATTTAGATTAATCCCCAGTTCCCTCTTGACAATATCTTTGATGTATTTCTTGTTCTGGTGACCAAATCTTTCATGATATAACTGGAGTAAGCTCGATGGGTTAACAGCATTAACCTCTACAGGTTTGCTTGGCAGAACTGTCTTCATTTGTAACTTATACAGTCCTCCACTCTGGTTCCTGTTTCCAACTACTAAAATCTGACCGTTTAATTCCAACCTGCACTCTTTCATGGTGGAAATAAATGTACTATTTTGCAGTTTATCTTGTGCAGCCAATATAGATATCAAATTCTTGGTAAGCTTCGGTACATACCAGACATCACTCAGAGTTAAATTCATAGTTTTGCCGTTAACTTTGGTTTGAACTACCACAGACCCTTTCCCTTTTGCAGGAACTACAGTTCCATCTGCCGTTGTAACGGTGTGGTTCGATCCAAAGTCCTCAAAATATGTAAATATGTCTCCCCTATTGGTGACGTGAGTCGTAGCACCATTATCTACATACCAATTTTCTGTGTCGTTTTCTTCAGAGCAAGTGTAAATCATCAGCGTTATATTCTGCACTTGCTGCTGCTTGGACGAGGACTGTGTAGGTTTCTTCGGTCTGCCATCATTAATCCACTGCTTGCAATTTTTAATGCGGTGGCCTATTTTTGAGCAGTACCTGCATCTTATGTTCTCGTCTCTTGACTGCGATTTATGCTGCACCTTTGATGTAGAGACGAGCACTTCCTGAGTCTCTTCAATATGACCACCTAGCGCCCTCTCATACCCGCACAGTTGTGCTGTCAGTGATTCAATTGTCCTCTCTTGTTTGTTTAGCAGCATCCAACTTGATTTGAAACTGAAAAATTTTTCATTGAGGGAATCTAAAATTTTACAGATCAAGAACATTTCCGGCAACTTCATGTTAGGATCGGTCTTCAAAATTTCAGCATTCAAATTGTTCCAAATGTTTTTAAGTTTCGACATCATAGTTGATGCGTCATCCGCAGAATTGTTTTTGAAGCTAAAGAATTGCATGCATAATGTGTATGCCCTGTCTTCTGATTGACCGTCAAACAAGCGGTGAAGTTCCTGCCATACTTCGTTTGCTGTTTCAAATCGCATGACTTTCATTAGATTCTCTTCGGTCATGTTGCTTGTTATGATAAGTAGAGCGTTGCTGTCTGCCTTCCTATATTTTAATAATTCTGCATTATAGGCCATCAGTGCACCATCGCCGGTTCCTAAAATTGGCTTTCTAAGTTTTCCTTCTGCCGCCTCCATGGCACCTTCTGTGCCTCGCAGCATGATGGAGACCTTGTACTTCCATGTAGCCCAATTCTGGCTACCCATGAGCTGACCGATCTGAATCTCGGTGGTGGTAAAATTTTCCATTTTGACAGCGCCAAAAAAAAAAAAAAACTTTTGTTTTATTTTTCGGGTTTTATCTTGGGTATCCTGGTTATGTTGGTCCCATAACCTAAAGCAGGTACCTTTTCCAGTGAAAGACTTTTATCAGGAAAATGTATAAGATGTATTAAAGTCGTAAACAGAGTTATTTTTAATTAGACACCACTACTAGACAAACACCACACTGACACAACAACACTTCATAAAATATGTCACTGCAGCTGTAACATGCTAGACAGCTACCAGTATTACTATAGTGCTCTGTCCAAAGAGGCTTTAACATGTATGAGATCCTGGGTTCGATCCCTGAGTCGAGTAAAGTGTTATTGGGTTATTTTATCAGGAATTTCTCAGTAGCAGCCACGGAGTCTGGGTCTGGTTGGTGGTAATAGGCTAGCCCCCTATTACATGTCGTATAAACATTACTGGCGAAATGTGGGTGTGCGTGTTAGGTACACCTCTGATAACGCCTGGATGACAAAGCGTGCTGTTATGTAATCACCAGAGGTCGGAATTAGATAGAGTTTTTATTTTATTATTTATTTATTTATTAAACAATTTTATTAGTTATTTGTGTACTTACACTGATTTCATACAGCGAAAGAATAAAGTGGATATGCCTCAAATCCCGAGATTAATTTTCCATAGAAGGAAGATCCATATTAATATCAACATTTCGATGCAAGTACAAAAATAACTCTACCTAATTCCGTCCTCTGGTAATTAACCCGCATTTAGTAGGTAATATTGTAACTACAAATTTTCATAAAAATCTGCATATCGGCCTTTTTGCCTTTCTAACATAATTTCATTATTCTCGTTAGGATGACTCAGGACTCTCAGGTCGGGGTGAACCTTTGAGCTTGTCACATTCACAAGTACCCACTTAATTAATCGAGGAAACTGCCGATCACGAAATTCTAATTATTCTGATTATGCCAACTTGGAGTTTATGGTCCAAACTCTGAGTTTAAGGGAAGTCGTGGCTGAACTACCAAGTCACGAAGAACAACTAGAGCTAGGTAAAGATTTTTTGGTTATCTTCGAAATAGTTGCCACGCTGACACCTGCGTCTATTTAAACTGACAAATTGCTAGCCAAACATAATATGTAGATAGGTCTTATATCCAACTAGAATAGATTCTGGAACGACTATTGTTAAGGGTGGATGTACATTTTGGTCCTTCGAGCCGGATACTATTTACGTAATACATAAGTAACTAGAGGTGTCGTGTTCAGTAACTGGGTTGTGGAGGTCGGGTAGGCAGTCGCCATGTAAAATACTAGTTTTCAGCTAGATCTAGTTAGACTAGAAGCCGACTCCAACAGAATTAGGAAAAGGTTGGGCAGATAATGATCTTGTTATTATAGTTGTGTTTGTGTAGTAAAGTAAAAAAACAATGGAACTGTTTCTAAATATGTATAAGAGAGCCTGATGCAATATTGACACAAAGATACACATAAAAAAAAAAAAATATAAAACATGACGTGTTTTATGTAAAAGCAAAGTTTGACATAGATATAGTTATGTATTTAAAACTAAATTTAGCAGTAGTTAACAGTACCTATCTAGTGTTTACAAAACATTGTGATAAAAGCTGTGTTTTCACAGCAAACAATTATGACTGCGATATAATTTTATGCGCGTGATTGGAGACAGCAGCTATCTACATTACAATAAAAATATACTTAAAAGACGAAATTTAAGTGCTTGATTTGAGTACTCATAGTACGTAATTTCAGGACGATAAATAAACATTTATCCCTCTTGGCGAAATTAAAATGTTCAGAACAGACATCATATTTTTAAATAAACATTAAAGCCTACGCCCGCAGCCCACACGAGTCACGACGGATTCGTTTGTCACGTCCTTTATTTCCCGACCCAGGATATGTTTCTGCGTGACGTGTCAGCGCTCATATTTATAGTCCCGACACCTACTTCACAGTTCATCCCTCTACAAATAAATAAGCAGACCGAGACGATGAATGTGTCTCATTCATTAACTCTAGTGCTCTTCCACTGTTCTAGACTGCAAGGGGGGTGTGAAATATCGTTGTCTCAATTGGGAGGCTTAGAATGGTTAACAGTCTCTTTAAATTAACTGCTGTTAGAAGCGTGAATTCCATCTTAATTAATTATTTTCTGTATAAAATTTTAGTTGGGTAACCAGTCAACAATTCCTGAATCTTACATTTTCAAATTGTCGTCAGCAACAGATATGCATTCAGAATATATTATTGTAAGATTTCGTCGTCACTGAACACGTTGCAGGCAAATGTAAAAATAATCTTAAGAGATATTTCATTTTTCAGCAGATTTAGAATATGGCGCAATGCAATGTGGTGGCCCGCAGAAGCAAAATATGTCAACCATCTCGTGATTTTTGGCCTTAATTTACTTTAAATTGAAGCAGCAAATAATTTAGTACATTTTATATGTAAACAAAAGCTATATTTGTACATGTTGTACTTATCAAGGGGTATTAATGTTGACGTGTTGAGTTTCAGCAATAAGTAGACGCTTCTAAGCCCTATTTGTCTACGTCTCAGTGTGTGTAATTGTTTGTAGAACATTGTAATATTCGTAGCACATACATACCTATATATAGGTACCTATTTCGTAGATATTCTTCAGGTATCGGGATACCCGGAGTATGATAAAAGCCGTTCTCGTGATTACTCGTGAATGAGCTTCGCGTGACAGGGGGAATAGAATTACCTACTTGGCTCACACGTTCACGTCACTTCCTGTCGAATGACAGATAATTTGAGCTATCAAGAGACCTAAATGAACCCATCTTTTATCTAAGTAGATCTGGACATTTACGATCATTTCTGGACAAAGGCAGACACTGTTTCATCTCTTTAACCCACAATTCATATTACGTTTAGTCTACTTAGGATCTATGTCAGTCAGAACTTTGCCTAGGTTTTAGCTAAATAACATTCATTCTTTATCTACCTAAGGATATTCTATGGATATTTTCGTGTTTTCTAATGACTTATTTATTTGACAACAATCACAGGCATCATCAGCTACAACCAGAAATCAATAGCAACTGAAAATATGCATGGTAACTAAAAACACTTTCAGTCATCACCTGCCTAGCCTTTTCCCAAGCTATCTTAGGGTCGGCTTCCAGTCTAACCGGATGTAGCTGAGTATCAGTATTTTACATGAAGCGACTGCCTATCTGACCTCCACAACCCAGTAAATAGGTAATAAATACGATACCCCTTGGTAAGACTGGATGTCAGACTTTTGGCTTCTGACTACTCGTAACGACTGTCAAAGATCTACAAATGACAGCCGGGACCAACGGCTTAACGTGCTTTCCGAGGCACGGAGGAAACTCGGTATGTAATTATGGTAACCCATCCACGGACCAACCTGGGCAAGCACGGCTTAACCTTAAAGATCGACCCGTGCGGGTCATATAATTTAGCCACGAGCTCAGTATCGATGTGTATGTAAACATTTTAAAATACATATTTTATCAATTACCTATAGTCCAAATATTAAATAGGATGTTGATAACAATGAGTCCACTCACAAAGCTGGCGGATTGCCACCCAGATAGTATAGTATCGTGTGTACACCCACCAGTCGTTATTGCATATATATAAATAATATTACGTAGTCCATCATTGCAATGACTAAATACTGTTATATCATAGGCTTATTTTTATCCACAGTAGGTATAAGTACGATTATTATTGAAGTCACGTGCCAGTACACGCGTGACAATCTGAGACGAATTGAAAACAAATTGGCTGAAAAATAATATAATGCCTAACCAAAAATCTTAATCTTCTTATACAGACCATATAGCATGCTCAGGGGCCTCGTCCAGATGAGGCAATTATTGTTTACACTTTCCTTACAAACCGTGGCAACTTTGTCATGGTTTACTCCCACTAGGACGCCAAATGACGCATTGAAACTATTTGAAACTGACGGCTTTGAAGGTGGTCCGTGACAGTAGTTGCACGCTCACCATACTTCAGCACCATGTATTTCATTATTCCTACATAGTATTATCTCTAGACCTTGCCAGCGGCACTGAGTGTCCTCTGTGATACAGACTAACTTCTAGTTACCAGACGAAAATTGCGTTGGCATAACAAAGTTTGTTATAAACAACATTTCAAACGTCACAACTAATCCTCAAAGTAAATCTAAACGGTTTCTCATTCAGAGGCAATTTGTAGTTTGAAACGAACTCTGATTATTTTACGAAGCACCGGCACCGGTGTGGGTTTCGAATGAAATTTTCTTCGCGTTAGTAATCAAGTGTAACATTTAATTATAATTAAGTCGTCAAGTTATCTAATATCTCTGTCCAATTAAACGGGATGCTTTGTTACGACTGCAATTAATCAAAATGTGGTACTTAATTGGGCTCTTAATTATATAAAGTACCTAAAGTATATTTATACACATAATAATAATTATGTAGAGCTCTTGTTCTTATCGAACATTAACTTCACTGTTCATATGTTTTGAACGATGTTCGATGAGTCAGGGTGCATTTGACAGATGTAATATTATATGTAGATTACACAAATTAAAGAGTGCAAGTGAGTACTGATGAATGAGATACAGGACTTTGCGACGTAAGATACTGAATACATTAAGTGTTCACAAGTATTTAGTTTTTTAGTCGAATCGCAATTGTTCTGGAAAATCAACTAATTGTAAGTAATTGAGATACGTAAAGTTATTCTGGCCGGTGGTATGTAGACTACATGTATGTTAGGAAGGTACTTATGCTAGGGATTGCGATTAAAGGCACAAATATAGAGGATGAGTGGGTAAACATAAGCTTTGGGTATTTTGACAGCACGTTTGGTGCAGTGGCTGAGCGATTGGCTGCTGCGATGCGTGAAATAGTTTACGACACACGAACGAAACTTCGGGCAAAAGCCAACTATTTAATAATTTAGCAAACACATAACAATATATCAGACTTAAGGACATTCCCGATCAAATATCCGATTGTTCGGCTCGATAGGAACATTCCATCAATATCGGTAAGTGCCGATAGCCGAGGCCTACGATCCGTTAGACGCGAGCAGTAAATCCCTTTAACGCGTGCTGCTTTACTCGGCTTACACATGCACATAAACAGGTCGATACATTTCACGCTATTTGGCTCGGAATAGCAGCTAATCACCTGTACAATGGCTCATTGACATTGACATAGAGTAGGTACTTTATTATTATATCTACAGCGAGTATCTGATGTAGTCATATTTATTCCATGGTGTGATACAGACCATCTTTAACTGAACAACTTGCTCCAAGGAACCAATATCCTACGATGTTGATCTCAGGAGGAGCTCATGGCTAAATAATGACAGCCTATCGATCATCAGGCTAAGCCGTGCTTGCCTAGGTTGGTGACCACCAATAACATTCCGAGTTTCCTCCGTACCTCGGAAAGCACGTTAGGCCGTTGGTCCCGGCTGTCATTTGTAAATATTTGAGAGTCGTTACATGTATTCGGCTGCATCCGGTTAGACTGGAAGCCGATCCCAACATAGTTGGGTAATGGGTTAAGGCTAGGCAGATGGTGTTGATCCCATGAAGAAAGTTGTTCAATTTGATGGTCAAACACATCCATAAACATGACTACGACCTTTTTGATACACGCTGTTTAGGTAAGTCAAGTGGTGGGACTTTCATACAAGATTAAAAGCTTGGCTACTACCTACTCTTCATGATGTAAGGGTTTCTGAACAGACTTCTTTCCTTATAGGCTTACCGTGGCCCCTAGGCACGACACTGCTGTCCAGTGTCCAGTCCAGTGTGTCCACCTCGAGATTTAGAAAAATAAATATACAAGTCGAGGTGAGATCTTAATACAAAGTCAAGCTTTTCCTTAAATAAGATATCCCATACTTGCAGTAGGATGCTTGAGTAAGGTAGCACTTACCCTTATACAGGCTTATTTGTTTAAAAGGACGCTCCCTTCATTAGCTGTTAAGGCCTAAATAAGCCATTTTTCGTTTTCTCACTTGTTCCTTGTTATTAAACAGACTCCAAAATGAGGAGGAAGTTATTTACGAGGAGGTAGAATAGACTATACTAAAAATGGAAAAATGAAATATTTATTGTTACTCCTGTAAACGAAGTAAGAGCTTTCAAACACTTTACTTCTGAGCAAATCAAACAGGGATTAAGTTTACAAACTTAATCCCTGTTTATCGAGCAGACAAAGATTTTTTTTATATTTTGAATAAAATAAACAGTAAAATTGTTTTGTTTTTAGTGCCCTGAGCCCTTGTAAGGAAAATCTATTGATCTTTACAACTTCCTACGCGTCTTTTCATAGATACATAATTATTTATACTTTTATCCCTCTGGGGTCTGGTCTGGGTGTGTGGGTCCTTTTTCACATTAAGATAAACTATTGTTGCTAATAAATCACGTAGAAAATTAACAGCCATTAAATTAATCGGAGAACCAGTTCCTTTGTTGTGAGGCCATTAAAACTTAGGCTTTTAGGTTATAATTGAATAAATAAAAGGTCGAGTTTCAGATTAATTCCATTGATTCACTCTGAATGTGTGAGCTAAACATTATTTTATCTGGCATCTTTTTAATCGAAATTGAGTTAATTTATGATAGTAAATAAACTAAAATAATAAACAATTCATTATTTTTACACATGTTCCGTGTGTGTTTTGTTCATGTAATGATATAATTATGTTAATAGGTATATCAATGTTTTTTCAAATAGGTTTAGTATTTCCAGAGATTTCCTACACGTCTTAACAAACTCCCAAAATGCGTGCTCTATCTTTATTATACTGGTTAAGATTACATGCCATCAAAAAATAACAATTCTTGCCTTCTGAACAGTCAAATAAATTGCGAACACCGTGCACAGTGAATGTACCAAAAAAAATTGGTCCAAAACTCTAAAAATTAGGGACAACATAATTGTATTTCGATAATTCGGTGTAAAGAACCGACTTTGAACAAACAGAACATGGCAAAATTAGAAAAGGATATAACCAACCAGTATTTCATTATATTGTGTGTCTGTTTTAGTAAGCACGATGCTTGGTTATATCCTTTTCTGCGTACAATGTGACCCCTTTGTTGATCTATTATTGTTATCAACAGACATTGGCCGACGACCTCAAACTATAATATTTATCAAAACAATAATTTTATAGTCATGACATTGCCGTTCCTTATATTATGCTCTTCGTTACATATTTCACTAGGTATGTTAAGATACTGTGGCATAGATATTATTTATTGACCTCTTTCTTATTTTTAGTATAGTAAAATATTAAGTACTTACACATTTCGGTCGGATAGATGTTTTTTTTATTATTATTGATAAACTCGGCAAAGTAAATGAATGGCTTTTATTTCCTGGCTTCCTAAAACACAGGCTTCTGGCCTAATTTAGGAGGCAGAAGTTCGCATTTTAATATGTCTTCGATGTACAACTTTTTCAATGTGTTATGTAAGTTTACTTTTTTTCTTTGTGTACATAAACAAAAATTTATTATTATAATTTATTTTTGAGAATACCAAAACTCAAAAATCAGTGCCAAAGTATCTTAATATATTAAGATATCGCGACATACATAATATTTCATGAATTGATGACATCCTTTTTCGTAATTTTTGCCAAGAGAAGTAGAATACGTTGCATTGCGGCACACAAACTAACTTTATTTACCCCAAGGGAAAGATTTCGTACTTTTTATAGCGGACTACCATAACGATAAAAAATATTGTATTGCTCGTTATAAAATTCTCTCACAAAAATTTGTGAAAGGTAGAATACCCTACTAACAGTTAGAAGGACTAGGTAACATCTGCCAGAATATTTCTGACCATGATGGAAAATATAAGAAAAAATGTTGTTTTGTCGACAAAACAAAATTTTTCTTATATTTTCCATCTGATAACATTTCGATTAGGTACATTGCGACTAAAGACGTCACATTTCACGTAATCCTTCTATTTATTTAGAAAAAATACAGCAAGGGTTTGATGTTCTTATAGTTATAATAAGAATAGCGTGGCCAGAAACGATTCGATCTGATTTTTTCAGCAGGGTTGCATTACGGGGTCAAAGCTTGCGACATTGGTCTTTGGCGATAACGTGGAAGATGTGTTTTGTTCAACTATCTTAGATTACCGGGTGTTTATGATGTTCGTATTATATCCGTAAAGTTTCCTAGTATATCATACCTAGATCTACTATAAGGGTTGAACGTCATCTAGCAGCACGGAAACGCACTTATCCATGCTCCTAGAAACGTCATCTGAACGATAAACATGCGGTAAAATGCGATTCCGGGCTGTTAGATGAAGCGCAACCCTAATTATCTTGGAGTATTTAATATTCGAGATTATAATATACCTATGTTCTGATTTTTGGATCTACTAATATAATCATAATTCAGCAAAATTGATAAACCTTCGTCGTCAATCAATTACGTAAGTATAGATAATTATTTGATGTTTACATGAATCTAAAACCATTCATAAATTCTTAAAATCACATTTAATTTGTGTCAAGGTTTTAATTAAAAAACTATTAATATTTGTTCTTATGTTATATGTAGACAATAGACAAATAAAGTAATTTTAATCACAACTTTGCACATAACACATACCTACATACCCATTACAATTGAAAATAATGCAATCATTGCTTTTGTTTATCAGTTACCTACCTATTATAAAAGAATGAATACAATGCAAATTTATACGTATACGTTTAAAATAAGATTCGTGTTATCAAGCCCTGGATGACACAAGGTTTGGTTAGATGTATACGAAACCGGGATAGGATGCACCACCGCTTAAAACGAAATCCAGAAAATACAGTTCTTCAAATTACCTACAAAAGATATCGTGATTACCCAATGACTATAATTTAATTCTCTTTGTGATAACCTACCTTAATAACTTGTTAAAGAAACTAAAACGAGCATATGATAAAAATGAATTACAAAAGGCAAAAAATAACCCGAAAGCTACTTGGAAGGGCATCAAGGCTATTACCAACTCTTCTTCTCAACGGCAACTTCCGAAAGAACCACTTCAACTCACTAACGATCCTAAATCATCAGTAAATCATGTCAATTGCTTCTTCACCGATATTGGTCGACAACTGGCTTCTCAAGTCTCTCCTCTTCCAAGGTCTAACCATGATGTCAAAAATCACCACCTTGTCAGTCTCTTGTGGTCCTGCCGGTAGATGAATCCCAAGTAGAAGGACTGATCAGATCCTTGCGTTCTGATTGCGTAACCCCCTGGCGTACTCGACCGGACTGTAGAGGGGTTAGCACATACTGATGCTGTCTATACCACTGGTTATGACAACATATCTGGGAAAATACTAAAAGAATCTAGGGCCACTTTAAGATGACCCATCACACACATTTTTAATCGTACTATTGAAATTGGAAGTTTTCTCAACGCCCTCAAAATAGCGGTTCTCCATCCAGTTTACAAGAGTGGGGACAGAGAAAATGTAACATACTATAATACCGCCCTATATCCGTACTAAGTTCGCTCTCTAAGATCCTTCAAAAAATACTAAATAACTGTCTCGTTACGTATCTTACCAAACACAAAATAATTGCGGCCAATCAATATGGCTTTAGACCTGGAATTTCAACGGAGTTCGCTGTAGCTGATCTTTCTATAATCAATTACTTGGACAAAGGAATAAACTCAAACTCAAACTCAAAGCATTTATTTCAATTAGACCATTACAGGCACTTTTGAAAGTCAAAGAACAAAAAACAAAAGAACGCTAAGCTACAGTCCCAGTCACAAGACATAATAACTTGTGAAAGTACTGTAGTTGCCCATTCCAAAGCGTAGATCTCTATGGAGAAGAATGGGCAAGAAACTCCATGGACACTCTTTTAAATTAAAATATGTTACAGAATCTTGGTTACATCATTCGTGTTGAGAAGTACTAGTATGTGAGAACGATGTAGAAATACGGCAAGTTAAGAGCGTCCAGAGTAAAAGACGAAATCAATAATTCGAAAATAAAGTTAAAATAATTAAAAATGAACCATGGCAGCTAAGAGATGACCAGGCACAACTGACAGCGCCCGTTCACGAACATGACGCATGTATCAGCCATCATTCAACTCAACCATATTGAAGGGAACTAAATGACCCGACACACCCGCCGCCATCAGCGTGACATTTAAGTGAGCATGACATTCAATCAACCGCCAGGGTAAATTCGCGTCAGTGTAAGTAAGATGTAGGTACTCAGTAAATGGTGGCTTTACAGTACATAGTTTTCACACATGTGCTATGCAATTATATAATACTAAGAGATTGAATCTATACAAAGCAAAGATATTTATACAATCTTCTGCAGCTTCCACAGTAACTTCACATGGTAATTTGATAGCCCCTATGGTTGTGGAGCAGGACCAGCATTGAGCCAAGCATTTTTATCATCAATGTAATCGCCCAACTTATAATATGCTTGCCTACATAGTGTGCGCTTTATGCAAGATTTAAATTTCGTTTCATTCAGTTGTAGAATGGGGGGAGGAATTTTATTGTAACATTTTAAACAGTACCCCATGAAAGATGAGTCTACTTTAGCTAACCTGAATGAATGCAACGGTCTCTTCCGCGACTTAATTAAGGCATTTGACACGGTTTCTTCCCACCTCGATCTCTAAATTGGAAAACGCTGGAATTCGAGGCTTTACACTGGACATTTTTAGAGACTATTTATCAAATCGTTTTCAATCTTTTTATTTGCGAATATATGAGTAGGACGTAAGGTGACATTTTTATAAAAAGTTCTTAATACCATATCCTACCATGACAGGAAAAAAATAAAGTTTGGAAATAAATCACCTGTTCTCGTTTGTATAACCTGCATAATTTAATAATAACGATTTTTTTTTTAATAACGATTTTATTTTTTATTTTTCTCCCACAAAGTACAATTACAATATACATGTGTTACACATATTGGAGGTACAAAGGTTTGTGGGAGTCAGGAATCCAAACTAGGATACCCTGTGCTATGGACTCCTGGCCCCCCTCGCCAGATTGGAATTATCACAAATATTGTAGATTGTAGTTACAGGTATTGTACGAAAAGAATTAAAGAAATTAAAGGAAGAGTACTAATTAACTAAAATACAAATCAAATATAAAAATGCGAGTGTGTGTCTTTGTTAGTGTGTGAAACTGTGAGTGTAATGTGGAGGGTGTCGTGTGTGTGGTGTGGTGTCGTGTGTGTTGTGTGGTGTCGTGTGGGTTGTGTCGTGTCGTGTTGTGTGTGTGGTGTGTTGTTATGAGTGTGTGCGAGAGAGTAAGATGGTGTATGCGTGTGTGTACGATTAATTATGTTTATGTATATGAATGTGTGCGTGAGGGGGTGGCGTACATATTCATGAAAAACGCTAGGCTAGGATAAGATAGTGAGCAATTTTTCCGTTTCTTCGTAATCAAGTCCTAGAAGCCACTGTGTGAGCTTCTTTTTACAGTCTATCCTTGACAAATTAATAAGTGCAAGAATCTTGTTAGTTTTATTGTAAAGTCTGCTAGCTCTGAAATTGAAAAAGTTTTGGGCGAAAGATGTTTTAACCGGAGTTGTTTCACAGACTTCATAGTATCGCCTGGTATTTACCTTCTGTTTGGCTGTAGAAACGTCAACTGAGGAATGTTTCTGTAAAACTGTTTGTAGTATGTAAAGCTGCCTGATTGTTAATACATTTGCTTCGTTATAGAGGGTTTTTGTAGCATATAAACGTGGTTTGAAGAGAGCAACTTTTAGGAGCAGTCGTTGAGCTCTTTCAACGTTCAGGATATTCGTTTTATACGAACCGCCCCAGGTGGTAATACCATATGATAGGATTGATTGGCAGAGGGATTCGGAAACCTTTTTGACCAGTTTCCAACTTGCAACATGCCGCAGATTTTTAAATATATAAACGAGTTTTCTTGTTTTCTCGACCAGATGTGCGATGTGAGGTTTAAAAGATAAGTTTTTATCAATTAGTATACCCAAGTATTTTATTGATTCAATTTGTGTTATTTTAGGGCAAATGGTACAGTTTGTGGTTACAGGATTACATGTGTGGGCATAGATATTGTAATCATGGGTGTGAGAAGCTACGTTATGTATTGTAAACTCTATATATTTAGTTTTGGTCGAATTTAATGTCAGTTCGTTTAGAGCAAGCCAATGAGTTACAATATTGAAACCTTCTTGGGCCGCAGTAAAGGTTTCGTCCCATGAATTACCATAAAACGTTAAGGTAGTGTCGTCCGCATAAGACATTAAGTGACAGTTTTTGATGTTTAGCTGGCAGAGATCATTAATGTAGCAAAGGAACAAGGGGGGGCCTAAAATACTGCCCTGTGGGATTCCAATTTTTATCGATGTTTCTTCACTCAACGTATTGCCCATTCGAACTGACTGATGTCGATCTTGCAAGTAGTTTTGGAATAATTTTAATTGTGTGTTCCTTATTCCCATCTGTTCGAGTTTGGATATTAATAAACGTGGGGACACAGTATCAAAAGCTTTCTGAAGGTCTAGAAAGATGGTCAAGCATTTTTTTTCTATTATCCAGTTTATTCACAATTAGTTCAGTAAATGAATGAATACAGTCAGTCGTAGATTTTCCTTTTCTGAAACCATACTGGTTAGGCGATAAGATGTTATTATCTTCCAAGAATTTAACAAATCTGTTATTAATAATCTTTTCAAATATTTTAGAGATAGAAGTTAGTAAAGAAATTGGACGATAGTTTGCTACTTCCTCCTTGCTACCACTCTTAAAAATAGGAATAACGATCGCTTTTTTAAGGGAATCCGGAAAAATGCCTTCTGCTAAACATCTATTCAGGATATAAGTGAGGGGGGGGACTATATGTTTTTTTAAATGCTTAAGTACTGATGACATTATATTGTCCCACCCTGGTCCACAATCTGAGCGAAGATTGTTGATGAGTCCTTCAACTTCCTCTTCAGATGTCTCCAAAAGTACAAAAGAGTTACACGAGGACTTGACATTTGCCGCGTTCGCTGGTAGTGGAGGAAGATCCGTTGGAATTTTACTTTTTAAGTCTATGCCCACGTTTGCAAAATAGGAGTTTACTGCGTTAATTGAATCTTGGGTGGATGTTTTAGTTTGCAAAAGTTGTAACGATGGTGCATTCGATTTTTTCTGATTGGTAATAGTTTTAATAGCGGACCAAAGTTTTTTGTTATCAGTTCCGGCCGAATTAAGCAAATTCTTGTCATATTGTCTTTTACATTTTTTTAAAATTTAATTAGAGAGAAAAATCATCTGTATGATTTCTTCATAAATTATGTATTACCGGTAAAATTACATACCGACGCGGCGACGTAAAAACTACGTATCAATACAAGGGCTTAATTTTCTAGGAAATTATCGCTAATTGATTTCACGAATAACAGAATATTATTTATCGATCTATATTACTGTTAAAAGTAATTATGAATACCTACATCTATTATGTGATAATCTAAATGGTATTTAACACTGTGATTGAGTATAATAGAGATTGTGGTAATAGTTGTAGGAGTATGTCATAAACAGATTATGTGATTACTGTTGCCGTGACTTCTGGGGAAAGATAACATTATATACTGAGCTACTTGTAGTAAGCCAGATAATCTCTTAGATACTCTAGCAACACGCCGTGATTCATAGTACTATTGTGTTTATCTACTGAACGATTTCATATCACGTAATTTAGTAATGGATATTTATTTAGGTAATAATTATAAAATACTAGCTGCTGCCCACGACTTCGTTCGCGTGGTTTGACAAATAGACGTTGGTCGATTCTCAGACCTACCCGAAATGCACACATAAATTCATACAAATCGGTTCAGCCGTTTCGGAGGAGTGTGGTTACTAACATTTTGACACGAGAATTTTATACTTAAAATTTTGGTGTTTTTCAGTGTCCTTGTACAAAAACTGTACAAGAGTCATACGCTCCAATTTATTTTTCATAAAACTCTTAACGAAGTTTCGTACTGACTCGGCTCGAAATCGAGTACTTCAAAGTTTTATAAAAAAACTCATCAAAGAATACCAAATCGAAATTATTCGTGTCGAAACTGAAATAAGGATATAACCCATATTGGTTGCCAAATGAGATCCGTGTCTCATGTTATTTCCAGGATATTTCTGAGAGAGGGGTGCATCATTATGATATACGGAACTTAACGTAACTACAGTATACAGGTGTTGTTTTGCATCCTCGTCAAATTCAAGGAGGTATAGCTATGCTAATGATTCTCGACCCAAATCAATAATAAAATGAATAGGTAAGTTACATAAATCGGTAAGTGTGAACCACCCGTTTTTTAAACGCGGCCCGTCTGATCAAAAATCAAAATCATTTATTCGCTTAAATAAGGTACAGAAGGTTCTTAAAGATAAGTATATAGATGTCTTATTCTGCCATTAAATTGGCGTGCAAATTTTACATAATTATTTATAATATTAATGACAAGTAAATTAAATTGAATTATGCATGCAGTTAGTAAATTGTTATAAAATCAAATCCAATATTTAAAAAATAATAAAATAATTTCATTCTAATTTGTTAATAATTCATAATGTGACAATCATTGACACTACAATTCATGACTTACAACTTATAATCTAGTCCTCGCCTTATAACCTCACTTACACATATACAAAAAATTTCAAACGTTTATTCGATAATTACTTATACATTAAACCACGTTAAGGGAGTAATTCTGAAATACTGACAAACAACAAAAAAAATGCTGTGTTTTTAATAAGGTAGGTAGCGTAATTTATATTGATTATTTATGTCCTTTGTGACAACATCCGAAATTTAGAAGCAAAAGTGTGTTAGTCGATGTTGATCAACTATAACATATAGCACTACACTCATAAAACCACCAAAACTTGACTTGATGCGACAGCCCCAAAAGTCTGGCCTGTCGAGTAACCTGTTACCCGAAGCATGCGTAAAATTCATGTGAACGCTTTACATGTGTGCGAGCCGATTCGGACCTTTTGCTCCTAGTTGAAATACTGAATATTTATATGTCTTCTCTGCCGTGACCTAGCGTACGCAATTTCCGTGAAAATGTATAGTTCAAGTAACCCCAGCGCTCCCATCAAATGGCGCTCCGTGCTAATTCGGGACTGGCGATATATCGGAAGTCAAGGTCAAGGTGCCATTTAGAATGGCGCTCCCGTGTTTTATGAATTATCTGCAGAACTTTTATGTTTTATTCTGCAACACTGCGGATATTATTAAATCTTTAAAGTAACCATGTACATCGGAGTGACGAACATTATGAGTAATGAAATTCGTCATGGCGTACTTTCTGACTAACGTAATTCGTACTAACGAACTTTATGTATACCGTACATCGGTGTTTTGAACTTCGGAGTAACGTAATACAGTCATCTAATAAATACTATCACTGAATTACATAAATTAGAACTTTTTAATTTGAAAAGTTAACGCAAGCATTTAACTAGTTTCTATCCATTATTTCGCGGTTCTGTATGGTGTCGGACGTAAAGAATAGCACCATCCCATATCTTCCCGTGGGTGTCGTAAGAGGCGACTAAGGGATTTGCCAGAGAATAGGCAGCAGCGTTCTTTGTGCTTTTGTGACAACCGTACTGCGATCGCCAACCCGCCTGCCAAGCGTGGCGATTATGGCGAAACCCCCCTTATGTCAATGTGGCGTTGGGGGAGGCCTGTGTCCAGCAGTGGACGTGTTTCGACTGAAATGATGATGATGATTTCGCGGACATTGGTGTGGGTTACATGTTTACTTAATTTTAAATTATACTCTTATGCTTTAAATTGTAACGTGTAACTCTTAAATGTCCCAAATAAAGTTAAATAAAAATATTTTGCTACAATACAAACAAAATGTGTATTAAACACTGTAGTAATCAACCTTTAGTGAACAACATGCACGATTGATTACTTTCATAATCCAGCTATACTGAAAACTTTTAAAGCATCACACACATCACCATCCTTCTACACTTATTCCAATTTCTTAAACTGTTTTTCGTAATCGTATTACTTTGGGGTCCTAACCTGTAAGCAGGCAAGTACTATTCAATAAAAAAACATTCCATTTCTTATTTCACGTTTTTCACGTGAAAAACAAACTCAGAACTCAATGAAAAGCGACGACCGTATCTTGCGTAGGAATTGCGCAGGAATTTAATAAACTTATTTGTATTGGAGCAATCTGTACCAATTGACATTATTTACATGTCGAGGGTCGACGACCTCGCCGTCTGTAATTAACTATCACAGGTCTGCTAGTTCATTTCAATATCGCTATTTACACAGCATGCGACTCAATAATCTAATATTAGAAACAAATAAATAACAACTTTGAATAATTTATCGCAGAGGAAAATGTACGCATAAATGCTGCATCTAGATTGTTCCAAAGAACGCCTTGACATGAATCCTTTCGGAATGTAAATGCCGTAATTGAAAATCATTAATGGTGAATCCATGACATCGTTCTACCCTGTAGCAAGCCGCAAGGTCAGACGTACCGTTGCCTTTGCCACAAAATTTGATGGTAAATAAATAATCATGAAAATATAATTATGTCACGAATATCTATTATACTGACACGCGTTTTATAATCGCAATAGGGCAGAGTGGAAAGTTCTCAAATTACTTTATAAACCTTTGTGTAGGTTAAGCAGAAAAATAGTTCATCTTTAAAAGAAACAACACCTAGTATGAAACTAACAATAGAATATATTCTAAATATCTAAAAATGTGGGTTGGGTACGGTTGGGTATATCATAACATATTCATTGAACTAAGACAGTGAAAAGGGATTGTTTCGTTTCCAAATAAACTTTTTCACATATGAAGAAAAAATATCATTATCAAAGTGTCAATATATCATTCGACATAGCTCTTAATATTATTTCTCTATTCTATTATTTATGTATTCTTTCACTTCGGAAAACTTTTCCGGAAAAAGAAAATATCATATGTCCTTTTCTATCAAATGTTGTGTCACAAAAATTATCCATCTCTCAAGTTCACTGAGTGATTTATTTCGTCTCTTCTCAAGTCCCCGAAGGTCTTAATGAAGGCGTGTTTCGTGATTCGTTACGAAAGCTCGAAGATAAACTGTAATACGTGAGGCTTATGGAAGAATAAACCCGGATTAGCTTATACAAGTTAATCAAAGTAACAACAAAGTTAACATTACAGGGTATTAATGCGATTATTGGGAAAATTCTCCAAACTTTGCCAATCTTTATTACATAGATAAAGTATAGGTACTGATACATATACAGGGGGAGTAAATGAGTTACCGTATTCAGCTGGCTTCTTTGAAACATGTAGGTACCTACCTACATTCGTATTCCGCATTTTCAAGATGAATTTATATTGATTGAGGGACTCATACAGCATTATTACTATCAAATTATTTAAATTTTGCCTAGCAACCTACAGACGAAAATAAAAACAAGTAGTAAATAGATCGTAATCTTATCAATTTACTTTTTTTTGACAATAACATCTGTTATCGACGATAGTGTTACTCTTTTTCGTGGATGTCAAATGCGTTGATTGATAATAACTTTACCATCACGTGAAGCTTCTCTTGACTCCCTGATATCACCAGACACCTAACATCTGATCATAACTAAAACTCACTCGAAATACATAGAATATTTAGATTACCTACCTACCTACATGTAGTTATAATCTACATGAAATAGAAAAACTTACTTCCTATTTCGCTACCAAACAAGTACATAAATTATCAAAAACTCCAACGTAAAGCATCTAGGTACTTGAATAATTTGGGTTGTAATTAATACTGCCAGCGTAGGAGCGTAGTGAGTAACATGAAAACTTATTTTCCTCGACCTCCTCTTAGATTAAATGCGCAAACACAAACAGCTGATACTTGTGCTTTAATTTTAGCGTACAAATAAAATGCTTTGCGCAATCTGCTTCTATTTATAAACAGCAAAATTCCGACGACAACACGCGACGTAGTATTTTGCATTCACTCTGGATAATTATCTCTTAAACTTATACTTCTAGTAACATATTATCTTGTCTAAAAACTGTGTGCATCAAGAATTACATACTAAGTATCTGTGGGACAGACGATATCCAGTAGGCTTACAAAACCTCTACATAATCCTCTTAGCGATGAAGCGATATACAAGGCATTTTATTTAACTGAAAAAGTCGGTTTGATCATAAAATGTATCTCTTTTATATAAACGACGAAATTAAGTATCATTGACAAAACTTTTAAAAGGCGGCTAAGGAAAGGAAAAGTGTAATTTCCGTTAGTTCTTTCCTAAGTTCAGTCAATCATGTATAAATATCGAAGCTCTTGGAATGGGTTTTCCGCACTTTAGAGAAGCTAATTATCTCAATTTTCACTACATTAAAGTTGCTATGAATCGTACACAATTCTATATGAAAACCTTATTTATTAAGAATCAATATGATATGAATTTTAATTTCGTTACATACTTCTTAAACTGCAATTAGTTGTAGCGAGCTACTGGATTCAAAGCAAATCACCATAGTTGTTTCTTTGTTCAGCTTTCAAGGAGTGCTGTATGTATTTAATATGTAAGATTGTTCTCAGCCAGAGAAAACAATTTCCTCGCTCATAGAAAGAATTGCAGAACTAACAGGTTGCGTTATAAATATTTCATCTCGGCAACTACCTACCTTTTTCTGAAGAGTCCAAGCGCTGCGACGACGACGTTTCTTTAATTTCTCTTATCGTAAATATTTTTTTCTCTCATGTCATTGAATGCGAAAGGAAGTCTCTTTGACGTCGACTCTCGTCCTATTGTCAGAGCGTGCCTTTGTTTACTAGTGGTGGTATTCTCCTACTGCCATACTTCATCGATATTGTACCTGCATATGCCTATCATGTTAACCTACTTTGTCATGAAGTGTGACGTTATTGTACTCGAACGATAGAGGAACGTTGACAGAGTGGGCGGTTATGGGGTTTTATGTCGTTTATCTTTCGCCACTCTAATATTAGTGCTCTAGTAAAATCATATTTGTTTGAAAAGGTATGATAAACAGAATTATCGCTGAAATTCTAGTTACCAATTTTTCTATAATATGAAATTAGTAGTATATTATGGTATTACTAGTATGGTACACGTAGATTTTAAGTATTATGTTTTACGGTGGAATCCACCATAGTCCGGTTGAGCAGAAATAACCTTAGCAGGTTGATCTGCGAGTAGCCATATAAAAAAAATAAGGTGGAATCCACGTATCGAATTAAAAGTCCACCATTTCCTTCTCTACTACCATAACGCATTTATCAATGCGCTACAGAAGTATTTCTAACTTCGAGCTCGAGAACTATTCATAATTTTCGATTAGTTATTTCAACTTTCCCCTCCGTACGACTTTACATCACGAGTAAACAATAACGACGTGAATGTTTTTCGTTTCAGCCGATGGCATGACCTATTCGTTCGGCGTGTTCTATGCAGAGTTCCTGACCTACTTCGATGAGGGTAAAGGCAAGACCGCATGGATCGTCTCAATCCTCGTAGGGGTCACACTTAGTTCGGGTAAGTAATCAATTTAATACAACGGCATTCTGGCTTTGAACATTCAATTCGGCCGAAATAATGACGCTTTCAGAGTGCTTATGTGTTCAAACCCGACCGTGCCCGACCCAAATGATGTAGTGTTGGATCCTAAATTTTGTCTACACTGTCTCATACAGTAAATTTACTTCACTGTTAAAGGATGGGCCAGGGTTACATACTCATTAACATTGGAAACTGGATATTTACCATGTTTACTATTGTTATAAGTTCACGATATTTCGGCGCTGTTGCAAGTGCCATGATCACGGTTAAACTGAACTCAACAATAGTAAACATGGTAAATATCACTTTTACAGTGTTAATTATAGTGTTAGTGACCATATCAGTTTAAAAACTTATAAGGGTTACTTAATCTATCAGTCAAGGGAATATTTGCATCCAGATGGAATGTTTTTATAAATTTCAAAACAGTTCAATCATTATGCAATTATTCATTCTATCTAGCTGATATGTTGCGAAACTTTGGTCCTTTGCAGCATGTGAGAGATAACAAAAACAGCATGATACCAAACACTACGTTTATTAAAAGGCAAAAATCTAGGCAAACGCTTATTACGTAATGGACAGGAAATTAAGTTTCTAAATTATTAATTATACCAAAGCAATTAGTTTGATACCCTAATCCCTGAATAAAACTTAATTATTTTACTCAGAATTTAAAGTAGGTTGGTCTGAATCGTGACTGCCTCGTTAGTCTAGCGGTCGCTAGTGCTACCGCTGACCATGAAGTCCTAGGTTCTATTCCCAGGTCAAGTGTTAGTGTTTTTTCATCAGAAAAATAGGCTCGGCCCGTATTACATGGGACTTAAACATAACTCTCGAAATACTCTTTTCTGTCGGTTTAATGACATTGACCTTGTAATGCTTCCAGGTCCTATATCGAGTTCGTTCGTGAACCGCTGGGGCTGCCGCGCGGTGACTGTGGCGGGAGCGCTGCTTGCGTCCGTGTGCGTGGTGCTGTCGGCCTTCGCTAACAACGTGTTCACCCTCATCATCACCATCGGCGTCGGCACTGGCTTCGGCTTCGGTCTCATCTACCTCCCCGCCATCGTCAGCGTCACCGTGTGGTTCGAACGCTACAGAAGTCTTGCTACTGGTAAATATATTCAGATAATTTAAAATGAATAGCCAAAATTGCAACGTGCATTTAGAAGCAACAGTTTAAAGTTTGTCTCTCTTTCCAGGTATTGCAGTATGTGGATCAGGACTCGGAACATTTTTGTTTGCACCCATCACATCAGTTTTAATTGAAAACTACGGTTGGCGCGGTGCTATGGCTATCATCGGTGCCTTAATACTGAACTGTGTGCCATTAGGCCTTATATTTAAACCCGTTCCCGAAATCAGGCAAACACCAGCAACAGAACCCATGCTGCCCAAACAAGCTAAGTCTCCACTGATAAGATCTCAAAGTACAGAACACGTTCTCAGAGCTAATGGGAAAGTTGATGACAATGATATTGCAAGACTGACACTGTCGCAGCCTGCCTTAAACAAACCTCATGAACAAAAGCCACCTCCCTCAAGGCACGGCAGTGGGATCATGCAAAGGCCGGACGTTTTGTATCAAGGCAGTATGACAAGTCTAGCCAGATTTAGATCAACGTCACCTGAAAGAGTATTCACGGCCTTCAGCACGAAAGAAGAACCAGAGGTGAAATGTGGCTGGTTGCCTTGCTCAACAGAATTCAAAGCAGCGCTCGGAGAAATGCTCGATTTGTCACTCCTCGTGGACCCAATATTTATTTTGTTCGCTGCATCGAACTTTTTAACCAGTATCGGTTTTTATATACCGTATGTTTACACTGTACCAATGAGCGAATCACTAGGAATTGAGAATCCACCATACCTTATTTCCATAATCGGGGGATCAAACTTGGTGGGCAGAATAATTCTTGGTTACATAAGTGATAAGCCCTGGGTAAACCGCTTGCTAGCTTATAATGTGTGCCTTACAATCGCAGGCATTGGTATGTATATCGAATTGATATTCTTTAATAAACAAGGTTTTAATTGTATTCAAATGATTATATTTATTGTATACTATATTGTTTCAGGTACGGCAATGGCCATGGCCTGCTGGGAGTTCTGGGGTCTCGCTTTATATGCTACGACATTTGGCTTTTGCATCGGCGCCTATGTAGGGCTGACCTCAGTGGTTCTTGTGGATCTATTAGGTATCGAGAAACTCACCAACGCATTTGGACTTCTCCTACTATTCCAAGGAATAGCTTCCCTAATAGGACCACCATTTGCAGGTAAGCTTTCTACCGATTTGGCAACTAGTAAGTTCCATCGCTTCAAATAAATAATCAATTTTTATTTTCTGTTCTGCAGGGTGGTTGTTCGACACACTAAATTCGTACGCGCCAGGCTTTTACGTGGCAGGCGGTACGATATCGCTGAGTGGGTTGATTCTGTTCTTCATCCCCGTGATCGAGAGGAGGCAGCAGAGGGCGTGGGAGAACACGGCGCTGGAGCAGATATAGCAGGCCGGTGTGGGGGGCGTGCGCGGTGAGGGAGCCGGGGGGGCGCGCGCCTGCCCCGTCATCGTCCTGTGCAGCCCCTCCACACGCAGCGCTTCCAGCGCCGACACCTACAGCAACAGGGTATACAAATCTACAATAATTGAGGAGAATAATTATGATGTTAGTGGTGAAGAAGATTACTTTATAAATAACTCGGCGATGGATGAATGCGACGAGCGTTTCAATGAAGACTATCGAGCCCATTCCAGAGGACGTGTTGTGTGTGCGTGCGACATGTGCCAGTAGGTTAAGAAAAAAAGGTGCAATATAAATCTAAATACTTTCATCTTTATATCCATTCGGTTAATTTAAAACTTTTATAATAGGTATTTGAAGTGCCGCTATAATATCTACGTTTCCTATGAATGCAACCAATAGATGTAAGTAGTTTTAAGTAGTAAGGTGTATAATAGTGAAATATATCTATGTATAATGCAAATACTTATTATATTGATAGGTTAAATGTAAAAAAGTACATAGTAGTCGTAATTTTCGAGAAGAAAGAAGAGCGTACACATACAATTGAAATTGGTTGTTATTTGGATCAATGGACAGTGAAAAACATAATGAGTATCTTGAGAATTGTCAACTAGTCGTGCTGTATTGTGTGCGTGTAATTTTACTCCATAATATATGGCCTTACTGTGGACCAATCGTGGGTAGAATGTGATGTCATCAAAAGTACCTAGTAAAGGCATATTGTGCTTTTTGTAAATTTAGAAATAAATAATCAAATACATGATACGGCGGCTATTTCATTTTCTTGATAAGCTACTGTTGTTTTCTTTTAAGTAGGAATATTTTTCCACGTTGTGTTCAGTAGTATAATTTGTCGATTAGGACTTAGGGTCAATTCGGTTTCTTGCTTCACTAAAATATACATGTAATGTACATTTCGACTGAATTAGATAACCATACAATGTATCGTACTATGTAACTGGACTGCGCTGATATTCTTCGTACAAATCTTTTTCTCTTTGTATTATATTGTTGGCAATCTTGTAATCGTATGTGATACGGTTTCAGACATTATTTAATGTTACTATTATGTATACTATACATAAATATCTAAAATTATAATATATTTAAACTGTCTGTGCCTTTTATATTTATATCCTGAACCTGCTAGTAAATTATCTATGTTTTCGTATCTATTTCAAAATGCACTCTTGCAATAAATCACTGCATAGATACAATAGTCACATTTACAATAAGACCTTCAATCGAACCTTCATTAATTCCTGTGTGGTAAATATGTCAGGGTGTACATACTTGATAATACGATTTAATATGAGTAATGTTATCTCATAAATAGCCTTACCAAAGGACTTGTAATTAGAGTTTATAATACCTAATAGGTAAACGATTACATTCTTCAACTTTTGGATAGAAAATCCTTGGCAGTCAACAATTTTCCTATTATTTTTAGTTAAATCAATGCCACTTTGTTTTGCATAAAAACTAAATTACGACAAAACTTCTAAACTTAGGCACCTGCCGTGGCTCTACAAGGGATAAATATACAGCATCTATACAGGGTGTAACGGAAAGGGTATATACATACTTATGGGTGTGCTACAGACTATCAAACTGAACATGTTTCTCCATCGGACAAACATAGTCATAGCGAAAAAAATATCAGCTTCATGAATATGTGAGGATATTATGAAAAAAAGCAATTTGCTTATGGTCAAGAACATTCATAGTATGTCACCACCAATTAAAACAGAAATAAGAAGAACACGGCCTTTATTACAGCAATTTATTGGGACAACTAAGCTACTTGGTTTATGTTGGTTGTTCTAGCCGTTCTAGGAATGTACCTAGATATTTCAATAAGCCGGTTTTAGGCACTAACCACACGAAAAGTCTGAGATTCTAATAAGTATAAAGACTAAAGTTTAGGAGAAAAAATCTGAGTTTTTAAGAAGTTACACATTAATCCAAATGTAGAGTCGTATCATATCCTGCTACTAGTACAGAAACTTAATCTTTCTTGTTATCGTTTTCGTCTTCACGACCCGCATCGGCGCCGACGCACATTTGGAACAATTTCCCGCGCACACGATCGTCAACCAGAAACAGTGCTACTGCTGTCAGCGCAGGCGCCACCTGTTAACAAAGGTATGTCAACTGAATTAACTTCTATGTAATCAACTTATTTAATCAATCACTACAAGGTTGTACCTTTGTACCTATTTTCTGTTCCTTTCTTCTTCTCTGTATTAAGTGTGTACATAAATTGTTAAATAAATAAATAAATAAGGTTCTAGGTCTTTATCATAACCAGAAAATTTAGGTGTTGGGGCTGAATAAGGAACTCTAACAGACTACCCTGAAATAACTGAAAATCCACTCGAGTCACCTGATTGTTTAATCGGGTTCAGTGATTTGTGATCGCAACTGATGAAAATTATAGTAGGAACTTCATAATCCTGTAATCTACTTAACATAGGGGGTAACAGTTCGGGGGATTTGCGGTCAAAATTCCTTTAATGAACTTAATTTTGCTGAATGAAGAACTGCAGAAGTTAGTAAGTACACAGACTATGCAGTCAGAACCTTAAAAGAATGAAGTTGAAAGGAACACATGTAAAATATCCTATAAAAAAACATCCTGGTGGAATACATAATAAAATAAAAATAAAATAAAATAGCCTTTTCTTTCTAGCAGAAAACACAAGAGAAAATATTTATCTAAGATTCTATTCTATTCTATAATCTTGAAATTCTATTCTTTAATTCTTAAATTTCGTATTGTTAGTTTAGACTACTCTGCTAGAACTCTTCTGTAGGTAAAGGCCTCCTCCAAAGATAGCCAGTCTTCTCTGGATTGGGCTACATGAATCCAATTGGGGCCGGCTGTTTTTTGGAGCTCATCTTCCCATCTGTCTACAGGTCTGGAATACATAACTCCTCCTTTTTTAGAAGTCGGTTAAAAAATAGCGTTCCCTTCAAGATGAAGTCGACACATCCAAAAACACGGAAGTTAGATTAAGAATTTTATTATTATATAGCATGTAAACATAGATTTATCATTGACTATCAAAGCATCTAAAGAATAATAGGGATTTATTTGGCAAACTCCATCATGTTCGCGCCGTGGCCCGTGAGTCACAGATGATTTGGCGTCTCATCAGTTGTAGCCGCTGTACAATTACGCAATCACGTCACTCTTCATAAATACTTACGTAACATACGAGTTGCACGCACTTACTATTCGATGCATCATTAACTAGACGTGGGTTACACGAGTTCGTAATTAGAATGACTATTTTACCTAATTCTTTTCATGTCGTAAAATTTGATCAAAAGTTATTGCTACAAAAAGGCTAATGATCGTATTACTTATATTTTTAGGAAATCTTAACCTTATAGAATCCTAATTATTTAGGGTTCGAATAAATACAATATGTAAAAAAACCCTGTCCGATGCGAAAGGGGCATATAGGTATCGCAATCACTTAACCAAATAAAATAAATAAAATTAAATAATTATAAAAGTTAAGTTAATCACGACTTTCTTGCCCAAATTAGAGCCATTTCCCCGAAATATAGCAGATTTTTAAAACGCGACAACACCTTCGTTGAAGAAGTAAACGATTTCGTAATACAAATCAATCAAAACTTATCTAAAAACAAAACCATAACATAAAAAAGACGACATAAAAAGTGTCTGCATTTGTCATTTTAAAATGATGTCAGATTTGCGTAAATATTGCTTCCGAGTTTTTATTAAAAATTATTATTATTGAGTTGTGATTATTGAAATGTCGTTTAAACATATCCAGAGTATTTTAACATGTCTAGGTAGGAGCGACGGTAATAATTTTGCAGAGACTCATAGAGATTACAAGATACGTTTTGCAGTTCCGCGCGGTACCGTATCAACGTTTGTGGAACCGTGTGTACGCTACGAGCTGTGTTCACGGCCACGAAACGCATCACGTGGATGCAGGAAGACCGCGAGTGAATGATGTTGACGTTAACAAAGCGTCCGTGCTAACCTTGTGCGATGCTGCCAGATGTGTATCACTGTTGGAAGCAAAAAAATGGAACAGAATCTCCGTCTCAGCCATCCCATCGAAAGAGATACCGTGGCCCTGGAACACAAAGGGCTAAGAAGGAACATGGATGGGTTTTAGTCAGTCATGTCTAATACTCCCTTCCGCTCCGCCCAGAGCGGGAGAAGTCATTATTTTGATGACTTCCCATGCGAAAAAAAGCCATCCCATTTGCGTTCTCATCGAATAATCTTGTAAACACACGATCTAAACTCGAACTACAAATCACAAAAAAAGTTGCTTTCAGAGCCAATGACTTACGTCGTTGCTTCATTATTTTATGACGTCACCACCCAGCCGCCGCCCTCACCCCACGTATTGCCATGTAAATTTCTTAGTTTTGTTAAATTTTATTAAGTTTTTGTCTGGGTGTTCTTTTTTGTCATACAAAAAGAATTACATAAATAGAGTGTTATATTGACACCTAATGGACCACACCACCACCTCACGGGTCGGACAAGGTTTTTAACATATTGTACATGCCTCTAATAAATGCATTAAGGGTGTATTAACTCTTACTATAGAGTTCTCTTCCTATACATCATCTGACATGCAATCCACGCATGATCTTTAGTATGTCCTTTTTTTAAAGCCATTTGTCACATTTATCTAGCTACAATCCATATACTGGACTCCCAGGGCATGTCAGCGGTATGTCAACTGAACGCGTACGAAAGTAGCCGACATGCTATGCCGACATGACATGACATGCTATGTAGCTTCTTAGTTTTTATGCTTAGCTTCAAACACTATTACGATAATTAAAGCTCACCCAATGAATCCACATGGCCCACGTGACATAAGATGCTGAGGGCAGGAGCATTGCGTCCACATACATCAATTGTGACATCACCAGGCTTCCCCTGATCAGCGCGATGGGTGTCCAGCACAACAGGTTCACCAGCGATATTACGGTTACACTCTGGAATCATTCGAAGCTCATTATTTTTATAAATCCTGCAGATTATACTATCCAATACGTTAAAAAAAACCTGTCCGATCCACGAGGATATTAAGTATTAGGTATCGAGATTAGATTGTATTTATGTAAACCTTTTTGAATAACAATTAAAAAAAAAATATCCCGACGAAAACTAAATAAAATGTACTAAAATGAGGAAACTGCCATGGACTCCAATACAGGACAACACTCCGGTCGCTTCTTAGGTAGTGACGTCACAAACAAACAACTGACGATCGGACATACGTTGTCACGTTTCAAAAGTTTGTTAGATTAAGGGAAATAGTGGTAATTTGGGCACAAACAGAAGGTTTTTAAAATTCATTAAAATGTTCACTTTCATGCATATTTAAAATTTCTTAATGTTTTTGGGAATGGCATTGGTATACCTATATGCCCCTTTCAAATCGTACAGGATTTTTTTAACATATTCTATAATACCAACCTACATCGATTTCTGATTGTAGCTTTGTTTCAAAGAATTTCTAAGAACAATTCTCTCTTCCCTATATACTCACGTGTAGTAGTACTGTTACCACCCACACTACCTATCTACATTCCATGAAAAAGTTAAAAAAATATATTTTAAACTCACCCGAGTTAAATTCTGGTTCCTCATAGAGGATGGTAATTTCCTCTCCAACATGCGTGCCCAAATAAGCATCATTGTCCTGAAACATGTGACATTCATACAAAAAAAAAAACCCTTATTACAACTTTAACCCGTAATATTTAGACAATTCTAACTCCATGTTTATACAAAAATATCAATACCTCTTTATCCTTTCGCGCGAACAGTAAAACCCCGCGTGTAGCCCTTCGGGGGCCCCTTGATTACGCCATCGCGTGAGTCATCCGATATCGTAAAGATAAACACTTATAACTCGAGTTATATTAGCTCTAATCTTAAACGGTAAACAGTGTCGGGTTCGTGATGAACGGGGCCATTTATTAATAATAAACAACTCTTTTAGAACTACTTGAGAATTATACATATCCCATATATATGAGAGAGGTCGCAGTAAATACGTCTGTTTTCGTTGCTTATTTTTGTTTGGTAAAACTACTCATTCAATTTACACGAAAATTTATATCTAACATCACAAATATACAAGTAATCTAATGACAGTGTTTTTTAGGAGTCCTTCATACATTATTCTTATAAGATCCTAACTCAAACTTCTTGTTAGAATCGGCCATTTTAGAATTCCGCTGTTCAAAGCATGAAAATACTTGAAATATCAATAAATATGAATAGATATGCCTCGAATACATGAAATAATGAATTATCACTATTTTTTCTTTGCTACTATTGTTTCCAAGACCATTTTACATGGTTAAAGAGTCAAATTATTTTTGTTAATTTCGACTAACAAACTTCACAACAAAGGATTTTTTGTTGGCTCAAATCATAATTTTTTGTTATTTTTTCAAGCAAATGACTATCTAAAAAGTTGCATTATACACTTATAACATACTATACATTTACTTACCAAAGTTTTACAACGTATATCTCACAAAAACAACACTTTTCCGAACATAATAACACGGGTTGCCATTGTCGTTTGACATTTGACATAGACGAGTTTCTATATTTTTTTTAATAATGTTGTGCCGTTTAGTATTACTAACGATTGGTTTTGTTTGAATCGACTACTAGTTGACCATAGAGGTAAATTTTGACAGAACGATTTAGAAATTTCCTTTTTTTTATATTAGCGTTTAAGTTTGCCGGTGCGCCGTTGATCCTCGGCGTACCGAATTCGGTACGGCGAGGATCAGCGGTAACGCCCGCGCGTACCGAATTCGGTACGCGCGGGACGGAAAGGTTAACAAAATTACAATTATAAGATTCAACCATTCGACGGATAGGGCAGCGCAAACCAGAATTAGTTCGACAGGTATTGACAGCAAATAGGGTACCAGCACGGGTACTACGCATATTAACGGTGCGTGGGACTACATAACATAGTTTGCTCGTGAGATCGATGCAATCAAAATCACCACGAACAATACCATACAGTACAGATGCCTCTAGATACTTACGTCTAGATTCTAGGTTGACCTGCCCATATTTATCTAGCAGTTGAGAGTAAGACAAGTACGTTTTATGGCATCTATAATGCATGGCTCGTAGAAACTTACGCTGGACTTTTTCGATCTCATCTATGTATTTCTGGTAAAACGGGTTCCAGATAGGGACGGCATATTCTAATTGTGATCGTACAATGGTCTTATATAGGTAAAGATATGTGGAGACCCGCTTGAACTCAGTGGACGATCTCATTACAAAACCATACATCTTAAATGCTTTATTTACAATTTTTTCTACATGTTGGTTTAAGGACAACTTATATATATGTTTAATCCATTTGCTTTGTCTACAGAAATTGCGTCAATGAAAATTGTATCGTTGTTGATAGCTTCTGCCAGTATTAACTAGGTAGCTATACTGCACTAATTGCGTGTCACGATAAATCGAAGCTGTCTACTCTTAATGTGAATTTCTATTTAATTGACGTGACTAATTTGCATTAGGTACAAGTTAAGCCTCTCTGATTTAGTTTCGTTAGTTAACACTAGTTCACTTGACGCAAACGCAAATGAATTTGATTCATTAATAGCGATTGATAGTTATGTTGACCTACTTTTAAATAATAATTGAGTTTAAATTTAACAAGCCTTTGAAAAGAAGCTATTTATACTTACATGACGATAGCAGGCTTAACGCTTCGAAGAATAAACATGGCCACGATGAAGTTCCTCTGCCAAGTCTCTGGTAACACCATATCGAAGGTGCACGACGTGCATTGGAAATCCAACCCATACTTTCCAACTCCAAATAAAGGTGGTATTGAGTAGAGGCAAGAAAAGAACACACACAAACACACGTACAAGTCGTAGTGTTTTTTCTCTATCTGCCAACCTTGAAAAGTATGAAACTATTAAATTGAATATGATAACAAACATACCACAGCATTTAATAAAGATTCACTCACCGTTAGTAATGTATTTTGCAACTACATATCTTTCTATACAGATGTGAGTTAGGCATTCGACCTCGAACACTGCCAAAAACGTCTCCAAGAAAGCAAAAAGTTCACAAGAGAATGTTTCGAATCCGTACAAACTGAAAGGTCAATGCATTTACAGCCATTAAGATTAACAAAGAATCACAGCCAAGAATAAATACACTTTAATGATGAAACATTAAAGAATAAAAAGAAGTGACCGTGTGTATGAACAAAAGAAAACAAGCGATGTTGCATTATGAATTAGCCCAGACAAAAGAGTTTGTAACTGGCAATGTAGGTAAAAGCAAATTAATCAGATTCGTACTAATTTGCATTTTTACTGCAAAGGCTTCTGAGGGACCTTCACAATCTAAATGTATCACAAGGACTACATGAATAAACAAAGGGTATTTCAATGCAAATAAAATGTTCCCTTCCAACTCACGTTTCAATGTATTTGACAAGCGGCATGTGTAAAAACATCAGCACAATACGTCTGATACACGCTACCATGGTAAAATTAGCCAGGTTACGATAACTGTCATCAAAACGAAGGTTTGAAAACAGGAGGGTTACACTTAACCAGAAACTAAATATGACTGACAACAAGCCTGAAAAGATAAGGTACACTTTAACGAAAATTAAGTAATCATCAATCAAATCAAAATTGAAATGAACAACCACTGAAACAATCGGCTGTAATCCTGTTAAGATTTAATTACCTGTAACAAAGAAGCCTTGTTGCAAAACGCTCCTCTCATCTTTACTAAATACTTCCTTCCAAACACAGATGTCTTCGTAATTCTCACTATATTTTAGCAATGTCATCTTTAAACACAAGTTTAATTATTTAAATTATCAAAAATCGTAAAGGTAGGTCAGTAGTTGAAGAAATTTTGAGATTTCAGGTGTCCTCAGATTTAAAAGGAGGACGAGGAGGTAGAAAACGTCAATGTCATGCACTATACGAGTCTAAAATACGTGTGGCGGGGCTAGTTCGGATCCTGATGTGTGCAAACCTGAATCTCAAGTTGCATCTTGAGACTTCAACTACTACACCAGTTATTTCATGCTCTGCCTCACCTATTGTTTTACTACAAGTACTTAGAAGAATAGTAAGTGAATGGTCAACTGGGCAAACGACAACGCAGTTGGAGTTTTAAACAAGTAGATCTGTATGGAACTTAAACTTTTATTATAAGCGTAGGGATATACATTTCAAGTGTGTACAAAATTCTTGAATAGCATCATGGACTACCGCTGATCTTTTCTTGAGAGGACGTCTTTTGAAATACTCCCGGACCCCTGAGGCCTTGGAGTATGCTAGGCTGTCCTTCACCTGGCTAAGCTCTGTTATACCGCTTGGCGCGTTCTGGTTGAAGCAGGGCATAATGTCTGCGCATGCGTCCAAGGAGTGCAGCGCGAAGTCTCTCATCACCGGCTATAAAACATAGTACTGGAACACTTGTTGCTGCCTGCAAAGAAAGAGAAGGTTAAATCAAACCATAAACTAACTAGACTCAGATAAGCTTGAGTCAAATATCAGATTGAAGAATAAAATTCCTAAAGAAAATAATATGGTAGGCAAGGTCCATACCTCTGAAGCAATGGGTGCAATTACCGCCAAAGCAGGTGGCACATGTGGTCTGTATCCGTATATTAGTAATGGCAGCCACTGCCAACCAACCAAAATGGCAGCTGGTATCCATAATGCTAACGTAGCTACACACACGGCGTGAATACTCTGGAAATTATATCAATTAGATAACTCTAAAGTGTAATACGCTACGCTAATTACACAGGCTAATTATAACTTCTCGACATATCTACCCATGTAGTATGTGGAAAGATTTGCATGAAAAGTCATGGAGATTCCGAGGCCAAGAATAGAAATTCTTTGGAATATATTTCCCAATTAATATTAATTTTCCTCCCCGTTAACATTATAACAAATCTGATTGCATCAAAATCAAATCATAATTGTAAGAAATTACTGAATAGCGTAAAATCATTACCTGTGTCAGCCGCGTTTGTTCCTTTTGTTGTTCTCCTTTGTAGAATATTCTTTCCAATCGAACTGCCTTTCCCATATAGTAGAATCTGTCAACAATACTAGACCCGGTTAAGTCATCTCATGTGATACTGTTTTCAATGCGTATAATGTATTTTAACGATATCCACTTACATAGCAATGACCGGTATCACTGCACATACAAGGATGTAAGGAATGCTAAATCCTATGTGTTTAGCTCCAGAAGATAACGACGGCCAGAGAAACGTACAAGATGTCCCCGTAGAATCACAAGAATATTTCCCATAACCAAACAGTGGAGGAGTGGCGAATATTACTGAATTAAACCAACTGAGGCCAACCAGTGACCAATAGAATCTCGTGTAAAGTGATCTCTCTGAAATATGAACAAACATTAATCGCATCCGAAACAGCTGTGAGAAAGCACATTACATTATATTCAATTTGCATGTACATACCACGTCTGTAGAACTTTGCTAATATATATCGCTCCAAAACTGCCACAAATAAAGCAGTCATTTGAAAGACACCAAAGAATTGATTCAGAAATGCAAATAGTTGACAGCACGACGGACCAAAGAGCCATCTAAAATAATATTGATTTTGTGGTTAAATTGAATTTGGCTTCAGAATTATATTATTTAAATCGTAAAACATAGAATATTTACCTTTTTGCTACAGCTGATGATCCAGCAAATGGAAATCCAACGAGATTTCGGCCAAGTGACGCTGTGCACAGATTAAGTACCAGAATATGACTCCTAAACACGAGCAGGTGGCTGTGGATGAACGTGGCAAAAAGCCAACCGTTGAGCAGCACCCCGAACACACCTATTGAATTATGACCCACGTTAACATAATAAAATGCACACACTTCTCGAAATTTATGGATTCACGACTCGTTCAACGAGTTATTATTTGGAAAAAAAAATAATGTTATAATAATTAGTAACTAACCTAATATAAAAAGGCAAGCTCCCAACAGCAGTTTATAAGAACCATCGAAATAATACCACGGACACTCATCTTCGAGATCCTCAAACAAGGTTTGCATATCTGAGGATCAACCACTTGCTGGAATCACTGCGCGTCAGACACCGTGAAGATGTTCGGGAGGTGGTAGTGATGTTTATTGGGCATTTAGATTACTTTTCCATAAACAGATAAACGTCCACGTAGTTGAAGTGGTTACAGAGACTGGTCAGGTTGTCGAACCACCGCGTAGGGACTCGCTACAACAAAGGGAGTGGATCGGGTAACATGCCCTGACGCCACTTTGTGCGCGCCATCGAGGGCGTGAACGTGTCTCGTGTCCTGCTACGGTGAACAAGCTGAAGTACTTCGACACTCGTGGCAATAAGTTGCCAGGCTATGTTTTCAATAACATACTTGCATACTTTTACACGTTGTCATGAACTTTATAACGTGTTTGCGAAGATGCTGCTGTTAACAAAGAGTGTTTACCTTTAACATCAGTACCTAAGTATTAAACATAGGACATAGTATTGGTCATCTTCTGTTTTGTTTTCTGAGTTATCTCATACTACAGCAATATCATAGTGTCATTCATCACTATGAAGTCGTAAAACAGATCGCAAACGCGGTGTTTTATGTTATTAGCTCAAAATGAATTGTTTTCAAAAATACCTGTAACATTCTAGCCTTAATGATTTTTTTCTTTTTTATATCCTACTAGTGGGCAAAAGCCTCCCCTATATCTTTCAAGGTACTCTTTTCGGGTGCGACCTCGAACCAGCCATGAGTGCCTGAGGATGGACGTGGCTGCTATCGGTCGGCCCAGAAAGCGGTGGCAAGATGACCTGGATGCGCACTGCGATGGCTGGTTTGAGGTGGCGCACGAAATCTTCGTAACTATAATGTACTCTTTACATTATAGTTACGAAGACAAAATTCTTAAATTAATTCATCATCATCATCATCATCATCATCTGCCTAGCTTTTTCCCAACTATAATGGGGTCTGCTTCCAGTCTAACCGGATGCATTCCAGCAGTATTTTACACAGAGCGACTGTCTTTCTGACCTCTCAATTCTAAATTATTATCAAAATAAAACTTCTTTATAGTTTACGGACCAATTATGGAGGATTAAAGATCATTTACATTTTAAAACATAGTTTTTGGCGGGTCTAATACAATAGAATTTCAACACACCTACACATTAGGTGTAATGTTTATTACTGTTTCTTCAAGATTTACAGACACCAATAACTGTAAATCTAAATAGGCCTAGAGTTTATTTATGAAAACAAACGTTCACCAAATTGCATCTATCAATTTAAAATCATTTAATTGTAGATTTTTACTAGACCAATTAAATTAACCCACTAGCTAGATGTATGTCCCGGTTAAAATGATACGCCAGCACAGATGTTTTTGTATATTTAACCAGGGCACTGAGCTGTTAATATATTCCATTTTACCCAGATTTAAAAATAGTAATCAACCCGGCCTATTTTTATATCATAGACACATGAATACTTCCCAGATGTCACGTCCTCGTCTTTCACGCGATTGTAGGACGAGCTCAGGTAACCGCTGACTCGCGCGATACGAGAACGTCGAGCGACGCACACAACTTCTACGTAAATTACATGATAATCTATACGTTATTGGCAACGCCCGTGAGGAATACGTCAGGTCCGTATACGTACTCCACGCGGCCGGCACACTTTTATCCGACTCAATCAATTGCGGAGAAGATCGCGTACGTTTTTGGCGATGTTATACTTCCGATCATTGCCTAGCTGTTATCAAACTCGCTGATTTGTATATTCGCATTGAGAGCGCAGTGCAGTGCCGTCATCGGACGGGTCGCGGCAGGATGTTGTCGTTGGAGCAATTGTCGCAAATGGTGAAGGAACACCTCGGTCTGAGCAACTATATTGACGGCATACAATATTCGTGTAAATGGACTATCAACGAGTCGCCCTTAAGTGGCCGTGGCCTAATCGCCACCGAAGACATAATGCCTGGAGAAGTACTGTACGTTGACCGGCCTCTCATCTATGGCCCGCGAGCTGGAACCGCCGTGGAACAAGGATGTACGGTGTGCGGCAAGCTAGACAGTGATACTTTTTATAAGTGTTCTAAGTGTTCATTGTTGTTGTGCTCAGGACAGTGTCAGAATACAAACGTTCATTTTAACGACTGTGGTATCATTGCGCGCTGGAACATCAACACGCCCAAGGAGGAAGTTGATGCTAATGTACTGTCTCGCGCATTAACTCCTGTTAGGGCTCTGCTGTTAAATAAGGACCAAAGGATGTTCTTGGCTTCCCTGCAGGCACACACTCTACCACAACATGGAATTGAAATTCGGAACTTGAAGCAATATTACGAAATACCAGAAGAAGAGGAGCAGCTGATGCTGTTGGCTTGTTGCGCTCTAGACACTAATGCATATCAAATTGCCACTCCGTACGGTAAAAAGGAAATGAGCATGCGTGGATTGTATCCTGTGTCAGGATTGATGAATCACAACTGTGTACCAAATACGAGGCACTACTTCAACAGTGACCTACAGATGACAGTAAAAGCTGTGAAGCCTATTAGAGCGGGAACAGAGATAGTTACTTGTTACTCTGGAATTTTATGGGGAACACCGGCTCGCCGGACCCACCTGTATAAAACAAAACATTTCCTGTGTAAATGTGATCGTTGTTCCGATCCCACTGAACGAGGGACCCTCCTCGGTGCTCTGAAATGCTTCTCGACGGAGTGTTCGGGATATTTGCTTCCTATGGACCCTTTGAAGTCCTCAAGTGCATGGCGGTGTTTACAGTGTGAAATGCGAGTCCCTAACGATAACGTCCGTGCTATACAGGGGGCCCTCGGAAGTCTCATGGGATCATTGAACTTTGAAAGTGTACAAGATTTAGAAAGATTTTTAATTAATCGAATTACAAAATATGTTCCGAAGACAAATCAAATTGTGATCGATCTTCAGTGTCGTTTGGTATGGGCGTTCGGAGAGGTTGAAGGATACCGCTGGCACGGTAAGCTACTTTGTAAAAACTATTTTTAATTAACAATATGTTTAGAAATTCTGATGATTTTTTCAAAACAAAATGTATAAAAAGAATAAATCATATGTTTTTAGGTTAAGATCAAACCAAATAATCAGATACAAAGATATACATATATATCGTTATCTCGTCTATGTTTTGAAACACCGTGTTTTGACATTGAAGTGTTTACTTCTATGAAAACATATCTGAACTGAAAAATCTTTTTGTAAGCAGTATTTTATGGGTTATGTGCAAGTTGCGAAACTATTCAATGATCGGGTTATAGTGACGTCAGAGGCTCTCGATTGTTCCTCCAACTGTGTCGATAAAGGCTTGCGGTACTTAGTTTTGCAATAATTATATTCAGCTCAAGTACAGCTGTACAGGTAACATTGTGGAGCTCGTTTAGAATGCGTCACTTCCTATAGCACGTCAGACGGTGCTATTAATGGCCGCCGACGTCGCCAACCTGCCTGTGAAGCGGGAAGCTGAACTACAGATTACCTAATAGTACCTACTATGAGACTGAAGCGCCTCTACATTGTACATGTTATTATGACTTATGTATTATCAATTTATCATATTTTAAGATTGATATAGTTCAGACTTCCGTCAGGTATATTGAAAAACAAACCTCTCTACGGTACCTACGAGTTAAGTCATTCAAGACGAGTAATTTTGTTATAGCCTGTTTTGATTCTAAGAACAATGTTTGAAAAATCTTGGAATACTATAGATAATAGTAATGTAGATAGAATATGAAGATGATGATATGAATTTGAATATGATATGATGTATTTTAATAATTTTGTGAAAAACTGTTAAGAGATGAACGGCGTAGGTATAGTTTTATCAATAATAGACAAGTACATAATGCACTTAGTAATTTATTCTAATCAGACGGTTCCCATGGCCAATAGCATAAGAATAGAGCTGTGGGATAACTAGGATTCAGTCAATTACGTGATGACTACGTCGCGCAACATCTTTATAAAATAATTGGGATACCTATAACATAATATACATCATCATAACACTCCACAGTGTAGTTGCACTGAAATCTTTTCGTATTGATACTAAGGTCGAATTTTACCAATGATTTCACAAATTAACGCGATTAGCACATATAAAACCGTGTTCAAATCCGCCAGCGTGAGTATGTACATTGATGACACTTGAACGCTGTTTCTCAGATGTGCTGATAAAATTCAATTGCATCGGTGAAATCGGGCTCATGCATCCGTTCCTCATTTAAATGATTAATTACCTAATTAGTTAGGCACACAAATTGGACTGAAGCAGACTTTATTGCCGTATTTTCTCCAAGTCGACCTTTAGGCGCTAGAGAAAAACACTGGAAATAAACTTTTAAGATTTATATGTGATAAACCAAACTTAACATAACATCAATCCTGTATTTCCCGAAAGGTTAGGCAGAGGTGTACCTAATATTACACCCACATTTCGCCAGTTATGTTTAAGTGCCATTTTATAGGGGGCGAACCTTTTGCTATCAATCAGACACAAATCCAGATTCCGTGGCTGCTACTGAGAAATTCCTGATGGCAAAACCCAATAATATTCGCACTCAATAATATAGCACGTACTGGGAATCGAATCCAGGACCTCAACCTCGGCAGTCGTGCTTGCGACTAAACCAACGAAGCAGATAAACCAAACCTGTGAATTATTTTTATCCAAAAAGGATTTCCGAGGGTTTCACAGTAAATGCCTACAATATCGTAAGCCACAAAGTGCATTCATAAACATAAATCTCAAATGCTTGAAATCGTAGAGTGAAGAGACGAATTAGCAATACGTTTCAAAGTTCATATTCTTTTTTCCGTGTTGAGCAGCCAACATAGCATCTTTTTTCACATACTTACATCCTTACAATAGGTAGGTAATGCTATCTTTAACGCCTAAAACTATATACCTTACTAAACGGGCAACTGTTTACTATTTTCTCAACGTTAATTCAACACACTGCGTCGTTGTTCTCTATGGTGTGGGACGTAAAGAATAGCACCATCCCGTATCTTCCCGTGGGTGTCGTAAGAGGTGACTAAGGGACTTGCCTGAGAATGGGCAGCAGCGTTCTCTGTGCTTTTGTAACAACACTTGGCGTGGCGACTGGCGACACTTGGGAGAGGCCTATGTCCAGCAGTGGACGTCTTTCGGGCTGAAATGATGAATGATGATGATGCGTCGTTGAGCTATTGGTCCTTATCGCGACTGCTGATCATGAGATTCGATTCCAGTGTCGGGCAAAGTGTTATTGGGTTTTTCCATCAGGAATTTCTCAGTAACAGCCACGGAGTCTGGATTTGCCCGGTTGATGGCAATAGACTCGCACCGTATTACATGGGACTTTAACATAACTGGCAAAATGTTGGTGTACTTTTAGGCACACCTCTGCCTTACCCTTCGGGATTACAGGCGTGATGTTATGTGATGTTATAGTTCAACATTTTTTTTTGCCTAATTTTTCTTTTATATATCTCTACGTGACCTTAACAGCATTACTCAATACTAATTAAAAAAACCGGCCAAGTGCGAGTCGGACTCGCGCACGAAGGGTTCCGTACAATCGCGTAGCAAAAAAGTCACTTTTTTGTATGGGAGTCCCCTATTTTATTCTGTTTTTAGTATTTGTTGTTATGGCATCAGCAGAAATACATGGGTAATCTGTGAAAATTTCAACTGGCTAACTATCACGGTTCATGAGATACAGCCTGGTGACAGACGGACGGACGGACGGACGGACGGACGGACAGCAAAGTCGCAGTAATAGGGTCCCGTTTGGCCCTTTGGGTACGGAACCCTAAAAAATAATATAATCAGCGTACTATTATTGATCGAAGATCAGCAGCATTAGCATCTGCCAATGCTGCTGATTAAATATAATTTGATGATTTTATAAATAATATATAATAATATATATATTTTGATAAATTTAATTTGATGAATGGCATGCTTATTGTACAAACTCATCATCATGAAACTCTTCCCCTAATCCCTAATCCCGTATCATCTGGGGTCGCCGCAGCATGTCTTCTTCCATACTTCCCTATTACTCGTCATCTCATCAGACACATCTTTTATGAAACAAACTGTTTCTGCATTAATAAATGCAGCCGATACCAGAGTTAAAATGGGTACATTAGCAGTTCCTTACGAATTTCAATTACATTACCACTTGAAAAACGACATCCTTATTGTAATTGCACCAAGATTTCCAACTCAGCTGCTCTGATTAATAAATACCTCATGTGTGTATTAACCGGCCGCTGCTAGCCAATATGTAAACATCCTGGTCTTGAATATCTTACTGTTGACGTAAAACAGTGCAGGTATGTGTACCTAGTAGTAGTTAGGAATGGTAATGATATACTACGTGAGTATAGACAGTAAGTACATCGTCCCACTTAATTGAAGCAAGGTTTGTGAAAAAACACAACCATTGAAAATTGTTATTAATACATTTTTTTTTCGCTGACATGGGAATGGAAAGACAAAGCGCTGACGCTCCTATTAATCAAACAGCTCACGCTATCACGCAAACTGACGACTAAGGAAATGGTTTGCTTTGCAGTCCTACTTACGAGGAAACTACGTTGGTTTTGTGTAAACAAAACGTTAGTTTATAAGGGTAAAATATGAGTTGAATAATATAATAAGGAACACTCAACAGTAATACGTCAGTATTATATTAGAGTATTATCACCTGTGACGGCATGCCGCCATTAGGTATTACATTTGGAATCGACCTCGAACTAACAAACTATTTATTTACAAACTGCACACTGAAAGCTTTCAAGTACACAATCCACGAATGCTCTCCGGCTACCAATGCGAACGGCTTTTATGGTTAGTTAAACAATCTGACTCGGCTTTTAGGTCGCGGCGTGCAATGGTAAACTAAACATAAATCGCTAAACCGACGTACATTACGTCAGATTCGACACGTGAGCTGGCTCTATGGAACAGATGAGATTTATTATTTCCAGTGGCTATTTTCATAGCAGGTCATGTACATCGAAGTCAGTGGATTGGCGGCGTCAGTCAGCCGCGGCGCGCTGCTACACGCCATGCCCTCCGGTGCACTACCACTCCAACGACAGCCCCGACATGGCGCATCCAGCTGCAGACCTAACGCCACTATTGACGGCATACCTAGAAGAGCCTACACAACCCACCTGGACCATCAAACGATCTGACCTCGGAGGAAGAGGATTGTTCGCTTCACAAACAATCAAGAAAGGAACCCTAATTTTTAAGAACAAGCCGCTGGTTGTAGCTCCACGAGCTGACCGCGCTGGCGACACGTACTGCACCGTCTGTTACCGTGTCAGTGATTCGTGCTACACTTGTGAACGATGTTCTCTGACGATCTGCTCCGAAGACTGCAAAACATGTGAAGCTCACGACGCAGAATGCAACTTCATTACAAACAACTGGAAGCTGAAGCCTGATTGCGGCGGACATTCAGGATTACTCGCGCGAATGCAGATCTATTTGCGTTTTTTACTTTTATCGAAAGAAAAAAAGTTACTACTATCCATCTTACAAAGCTGCACCATTGATACAAAATTCGAAGAGCTTGAAATATTGTGTACGAAGTATGAAGTGCCAGAGGATCAGATCTCATTCATTAAATTAGTTCACTCTATTATTAAAATTAATTCGTTCAGGATTGCCAACAACCCACTCGACAGGAAAATACCTTTACGGGGACTGTTTCCATTATCAGCGTTCCTAAATCATAGCTGCGTGCCAAATACTAGAAATGTGTTCAACAACGACTTCACTATGGCAGTTTACGCCACGAGGGACATTGAAGTCGGAGAAGAGATCGTGACGTGCTACACCGGACTTCTATTGTGTACGCCAGCTAGAAGATGTCAACTTTATAAAACCAAACATTTTTGGTGCAAGTGCGAACGATGTAAAGATACTACAGAGATGGGAACAAAACTGTCTGCACTGAAATGTTTCAACAAGGAATGTGTGGGGATTCTGCTTCCGATGTCGCCTTTGGACCCAAGAGTGGAGTGGTGCTGTGACAATTGTGCTACTAGAACTCCTCCGGACGAAATATGTACGATTCAGAGTATTTTAGGAAGCTTGGTTGGATCCCTAGACCTGGATGACCAATTCCGCCTAGAAGCGGCTATCCTGGCAAGATTAGCTAACTTTATCCCTTACTCCAATCATATTTTCATTGATTTGCGATTGAGGTTAGCATTGAAAATCGGATTTACAGAAGGACTGAAACTTAACGGTATCTATTGCATATAAACTCAATTTGCTTTCGATGTATATCAATAATAAATAATATTAACAACCTGATGTGACTACTTACAAACGCTAAGTTAACAACAAGCACAATTAACGTAGTAACTTTGGAATCAATCAAAGTAATAATAGTCTCATACATAACTAATTAAAGCATTGGTAATTCTGCAACCTTTTACGCGAGCAATGTTTCTTGTACAAAGGTGCTTCGACAAAAACATATTTTTATAAACACACGTCGCCCTATATACTACACAGAATGCTTAGATCGCACCCATAAAATGCCTTTTTACTTTAGCTTACCAGGGTTATTCATTAGTGCTTAGACAGCATACGGAAATCACCTTCTTGTTTCAAAGCGGAATATCACTATTATCAGTTAACGGAGTTTTGTGAGGTACTAGAGTGTTCTATCCTCACTTATTTGATACCAAGTGTCTTGAAAATCAAAGTGCATTTCGAAATAAGAACGAAAGATCTTTTCATTCGCTAGTCATTTATTTTTAACTTAACAAAAACATACTGAATTGAATTGGTGAATCGTTTGTTTTCATCAGATGTCAGAATCGTTTTAACGCAACTAGGTAATATCTTTAACGGTTTCTGTCAAGGTGGAAGTTATTTTCAGTTTCAGATGGATTCTGAAAGTCAGACTTATATATTTCCGATTTTTCTATCGATATGGCGGTTTGACATAAAGTGACTATTCCTCAATTACCCTAAGCTGTTAAAAAAATAGTTATTCCTAAAACTTGTTAATATGGGTCGGTGTACAAAATTCTTCCTTATAAAATTCTCGAAAAAAAACCTGTAAACGGAACCGTAATTTTTATTCCCCAGATAAAAGCCATCTAATTTGAATGGTGTAGGTAGATAATAAAGAATATTCTATCTATCTAAAGTTTAAAAAATCAGCCGAGCATTAAAATATAGTTTAGGCTTTTTTTAATAACCTACGATAAGGGCAGCAAACGTTTACTCTTACATAAGAAAATGGCTTTATATGTCACGTAGACGACGTCGCGGTCGCATATCTTTGAAATATACAGCTTGTTAACCTTTATCCTACTAATAAATAGGTACAAAATATTATGTCTGAAACCAACAGCGTCAGTATTATGTTTCTAGGGCATCTTGCGGTATCTACCATGTCAAGGTTCATTTTAACAATATGCATCTCTCGTAAATAATTTAGAATAGTCCGTTTTACTATCCTATCTTCTTCAAGCGTTCATTAAAACAGAGCGGGAATGGTTTCGCAAGCATCGAGCGATGGTGCGATCGGCAGCAAGGTTTGTTCCTTGCTATAGCAAATGAAGGTTCTGAGCGACGGAAAAACATAGGGGCATGAAAAAGTACGATTCCATGAAAGTACGAACTTTGCCTTACTCTAGGAATTTCTCCTGTATCGTGGGTGCGTTTACAAACATTTAAACTCACATACACAAACAGCCAGACCCGGAACAACTATCAGTAGGCCATAGAAATAATTGTTCCGTGCGGGAATCGAACCCACGACACGCTGCACAGCAGTCGAATACTCAGCCACTGCGCCAACCGTGTCGTCAAAACAAAACAAGTTTCTGCAATATACCTTTTTTTAATGACTTTATTGTTCTGTAATAACTTATTCAAAATAACATAACATCGGGTTAGGCAGACGTCTAGTACAGCACAATTTAGCAGTTTAGGTTGTTAGCCAAAAGGCAATCCCATTGATGCTGATGGTAAGCATCAATCGGGTACAAACCCAGATTCAGAAACGTTAATAAAAAATTCCACGTTGAAAAACCCATAACGGTCACTTTGCCTGTGAATCGAACTCCCTTGCAGTAGCAGTGTTACTGTTTACTGCTTCTAAACTAACGTGGCAGTTATTAATAATCTTTTTACTAGTTTTTAACTTTACTGCTTTGTTACTGCCAGATTGTTACCATGACTGCCAGCTGACTAAGTAATATTTGTTCATCAGATCCACGGAACGTAAAAATAATGGTCCACTTTTCCTTTGCACTATATTTTAACCTTTGGAACAATGCCAATAAATTGTGTTTCGATTCGAATCGAAAAACATTCTGATACCAACTGAATTATGACGTAGCAATTAAAGTTCTTTGAATTACCCATTCTATTCTAAAGTTATTATTATTTATTTACTAGCGGTCCCGCGCAACTTCGTCTGCGTCACATTTTCCCCGTTTTCGCAATATTTTTCATTGCTGCTCCGCTCCTATACATCGCCATCTATTGAATACATACTCAATCCAGTTAACAGATACCGCCATCTATTTGAATCCTTTGGAGCTAACAGATAATAGTTTCTTAATTTGCAATAAAATAATACAGCGACTATAAATTGAGATGTAAGCTATCCTATCTTTGAAGTTGGATCAAATTGAACACGGTATGCTAATTTGATTAAAATCGGTTAAGTAAGAAGTCCATCCCGGACAAACAACGTGACGCGTAATTTATATATATTTAGATATTGACACAAGGTATGAAAAATTATAAACTAAGCCCTACAAAACCGAATTAATGGTTTAACTGTTTAACTGTAGTTGGTTGGCTTTTATCTGTAACCTTAGAAGACAGACAGAAAAATCGAAGCGTGCAAGATTTGTTGTGCATGTAATCAAAAAAGTGATATTAGGTTTTTCCCTCTGGAATTTCTCAGTAGCAGCCACGAAGTTTGGAATTGTGCCGGTTGATGGCAATAGACTCGCCCCGTATTACATGGGACTTATTGGACTTGGACTACTAGCGAAATGTGGGTGTACATCTATTTTCTAACAATTGAAAAAGATAATAAAATTCATCATCATCATCATCATTTCAGCCGGAAAACGTCCACTGCTGGACATAGGCCTCCCCCAAGTTTCGCCACATTGACATAACATGGGGGGTTTTGCCATAATCGCCACGCTTGGCAGGCGGGTTGACGATCGCAGTAAGGTTGTTACAAAAGCACAGAGAATGCTGCTGCCCATTCTCTGGCAAGTCCCTTAGTCGCCTCTTACGACACCCACGGGAAGATATAGGATGGTGCTATTCTTTACGTCCGACACCATACAGAGCAATAAAATTAATTAATAAAATTAATTAATTTAAAAATTAATTAATTAAATTTTAAACGGCGCAAATACAATAATTTAATTGGTAATTATGTATTTGAGCCGTTTGGGGTTGAAACACTAGGGCCATGGGGCCCGAGTGCCCATCTTGTGTTTCGAGATATCGCCAAGCGGTTGGTCGACGCTTCACGGGACCAGAGGGCTGGCCTCTTTTTTGGTCAAAGAATCAGCATTGCCATCCAACGTGGCAATGCGGCCAGCCTTCTGGGCACTTTTCCTGTCGACAGCGATGTCGACGAATTTTTTGACGCCCTGTAATTTTGATACTTGTACATATTTTATTTTTATTTTATATTTATTTGTAGTTTGTAAATATTGTACATATGTAATATATATTATATCAATAATATCTCAATAAAAGAATAAAATTAATTTAATTAAAGCTGTAGAAGAAAATAGTAGTTGTTTAGACGCGCAGCCTCTTGAACTGTATGAACAATGTAAAAATTGGTAGTGAATATAATAAATTACTTTTCATATTGATGGCTACTTGAAGTCTGGTCAAGATATGACCACTAATTAAAAGAATTATGTAGATATTCACAGTAATTAAAACCAAAATTAAAGTCTCAATTAAAATTCTTTAAATAAGGATAGGTGCTAATTTGTACGTTGAAACAAATAAAACCGGCCAAGTGCGAGTCTTACTCGCACACAGGGTTCCATAGCTCCAAACAATATAATAAAAATATTTTGAACGGTCATTCATTAGTTAGTAGTATTAGTTAGTAAACTTCCACGCAACCGCAAAACTAAATTTGTTTTTCATAGTATGTTAATGAAAAACAAAGTTACTGCTGCAGTTTGATGAAAAAGTCCCATATCTCAAAAACTTAACATCATATGTTATTGATACCAATTTTCGTTGATAGTTTTTTTTACGTTCTACAATCCTAAATATTTTCAGAATTTTCCTCCTCTTACTTTAGAAATTAAGAAAACACACATTTTACCACTTTGGAAGTAGCTCTACCGCAAACTATTCAGTTTAGAAAAAAATGATATTAGAAACCTCAATATCATTTTTGAAGACCTATCCATAGATACCCCACACGTATGTGTTTGATGATTTTTTTTTTTTGGTTTTCAGTTCTATGTATGGGGACCCCCAAAATTTATTGTTTTTTTTCTATTTTTGTGTGAAAATCCTAATGCGGTTTACAGATTACATCTACTTACCAAGTTTCAACAGTATAGTTTTAATAGTTTCGGAAATAAGTGGCTGTGACATACAGACGGACGGACAGACAGACAGACAGACACACAGACAGACAGACATGACGAATCTATAAGGGTTCCGTTTTTTGCCATTCGGCTACGGAACCCTAAAAAAGTGTTTAAACAAATGTTATGTCATAATTACATTCTTGTTCAGATCAATTTTCGAGATCTTTTTACAATTAAGTTTTGATCGCGGCTTCGCCCGTATTACAGACAGACAGTTATTTCGTTTTGATATTTAAGTGTACAAGTGTACAAGTAGCGTAGAGAATATTCCGTACCAGATTTTAAATGTAGAAGTGTTTTCGCTTGTCTGCTCTATGAGTCTTTACTGTCAAAATATCGGGGCCAATTTTCATGAAAACATATGCAAAAGGCTAGGATACAAGAATTTCAAGATGTATTATAAAATGAAAGAAAATATGTTTCAATAATTACGGGCATTTTAATTTTAATGAGTACTCACTAATTGAATGAGGAACGATAGTGTAATACGGCAATGAAAATGCAACGCAACTCCAACTCTAAAAGCAGCCGTAACATCGCGTTCGAGTAAATACGTCACGGATGATGCACATTTAGAGCAGATAGCACTCCTGCACTGTTATGTATGCTTTGCAAAATATATACAACTGCTAGCTAAATCGCTAAAAAGATTCAAGTAGGTTTTCGTTCTGGAAGAAAATGGTATTCTGAACGAAATGAAAAACACGCTCTGCCAGATTCCCTTTTCCACGACATAATTTTCCTCGCGTTACTGGAATTGCGTCAAAGCGTCCATATTCGTACCAACAGTAAACACGCGCATTAATATTTCAGGAATGGCGTCTATTTTAAGTGCAACAAGTAGAATTATTATTCATAATCATGCTCCTTTATTTTATTCGCGCAGTTGTAACTGCGTCATTCCGTAAAAGCAAATACGTAAAACTTTAAAGGCTGCTGTCGAATGTAGTTAGTATTGCATTGTGAGTTCAGAGTAACGTGTAGTGTGCGGCATGCGACGAGCACTACGCAACAAGTGAATAAAATCGGGGACGATATTATCGTGAGGGGCAGTAGTACGATTGACCGCGGTTTGACATGGGCGCCGCCGCGAGGAACGCTCGTCCTCACGTCGTCACCAGGTGGATCTGTCTACCTGTACCGTTAGTACATACCTATCATTCATACTTCTAACGCACAATTTATTTCATACGCTAATCGCTGCCAAACATGTGGGAAATATTATTAATATTTTCTGGCATTGACAATGAACTGCATCTGTTCGGTGCGCCAGTGGTTGTAGAGACGAGATTGTGCAGTGCATTTGAATAAATAATTTTATTTATGTGGCGTCTGATGAGACATGAGAGATATGAGTGCCCTTAAAACTGCTACTCAGCATTCACTCCGTGCGTCGGACTTGGCGTTGTGCCGCTACACCGATATCGATGAAGGTCTGCACATTCTCTTCTGCCAACTATTTCTATTTCTTCGCCAACTTTTGATGTATTGAGAATCAATTTGTTAGTTTGTTTTTAGCTAACCATTAAAATACTTTTAAAATCTTATGAAATATCATCATCATCATCTGATGATATTTCATAAGATTTTAAAAGTATTAAAAATATATATAGTATATTAAAAATCTTATGAAATATACCCACATATTAATCGTTAATTGATTCATTATTTTGAAACGATTGGCAAGTTCACTAGGCTCTGAGCTCGTTGGAAATTTTTGAACCTTTGCAGAATTTTCTAAGCATGCAAACTCAGAATGTCTATATGTTTCGAAAAAGTAATCCAAAAGTTTTGGTCTATTCAATATTTTGTCCGCTTTCCTTTTAGCGTCCTAAGTATCCAAAAATCAATGGTCTGTTTCTTCAAACTTCTAGTTCTTGGTATTATAATTGTAGGGTCTCTCGATGTTTGAGATCCTAATACGGTTACAAGGTGATGTTGGCCTCTGCGTTGCCCTCTGGGGATCACAAGAGTGAAGATTTCACTCAAAACCTGTATTGTGGGTCACATTACAAACACAATTCGCGTACAAACATCCCAAACACCCAAACTCTGAACAAATATAATCCTCATAAATATTTGTCCCGATGCGTAAATAAAACCCTGCCTGTCCGCTTTTGAAATTCGGTTTTTGCTTCGTTTTGAATAGCTTACCATAGATTATCATACTACGGTTTGCATTTAAACAAACTCCACAAACGACAATATTACTTACTTAGTTTCAGTGAGCGACAAAAATAAATTAAAGCTTCAGTTACACAGACGAAAAATTAAAAGAATATTAACTCTTAGCCATAAATAAAATGCTGAAATAAAATGAATCGAACAATTTATTGTCAATTTAAATGATTATTGACTATTGCAACTAAGCTATGTTAATCAATTTTAGCCGCTGACCGTACTTCTGATGTCCAACCAGTCAGCATCAAAAGCAAACAAAAATACGCACACGCAAATGAACTAAAGACGCAGGTTCATCTGCTGACCGTGAAGTCATGGGTCCAATCCCCACGGTCAACCTGACTACTTACTTTGTAGAGAAAAATACATTCTGTAGGAGCACATCCCGGGTTAAATGTATCTACCTTAATGTTAGATAACTAATGGCAGTAACTCTTCACAAGTAGTACTGGACTTACGTTATTGTCAAACATTTCAGAGCTGTCGGAATCCCGGCTGGCATTGAAAGAGAGCCTGTGCCGCGGCACTCTGCGCACGGTGGCGGCGCTGGGCGTGGGCGACGCGCACATGCGAGGCCTGCTTCTGTACCACCTGCACGCCGCCCTGGCAGAGCGCGCGCGCCGCTACCCCGACCTGTATGAGGTAACCACCATCTGCTAAATGTTCACCAGTTTAGTCAGTACCACAGCTGTAGTTGCTGTAGCACCTGCGCGCCGCTACCCCGACCTGTATGAGGTACCTACCAGCTGCTAAATGTTCACCAGTTTAGTCAGTACCACAGCTGTAGTTGCTGTAGCACCTGCGCGCCGCTACCCCGACCTGTATGAGGTACCTACCAGCTGCTAAATGTTCACCAGTTTGGTCAGTACCACAGCTGTAGTTGCTGTAGCACCTGCGCGCCGCTACCCCGACCTGTATGAGGTACCTACCAGCTGCTAAATGTTCACCAGGTGGGTTAGTACCACGGCCTGCTGTACCACCTCCACGCTACCCCGACCTGTATGAGGTAACCACCATCTGCTAAATGTTCACTAGGTTGGTCAGTACCACAGCTGTAGCACCTGCACGCCGCTACCGCGACCTGTATGAGGTACCTACCAGCTGCTAAATGTTCACCAGGTGGGTTAGTACCACGGCTTGCTGTACCACCTCCACGCTACCCCGACCTGTATGAGGTAACCACCATCTGCTAAATGTTAACCAGGTTGGTTAGTACCACGGCCTGCTGTACCACCTCCACGCTACCCCGACCTACAGGTCGAGGTAACCACCATCTGCTAAATGTTCACCTGGTGGGTTAGTACCACGGCCTGCTATATCACCTCCACGCTACCCCGACTTGTATGAGGTAACCACCATCTGCTAAATGTTCACCAGGTGGGTTAGTACCACGGCCTGCTGTACCACCTCCACGCTACCCCGACTTGTATGAGGCAACCACCATCTGCTAAATGTTCACCTGGTGGGTTAGTACCAAAGCCTGCTGTAGCACCTGCACGCCGCCGCCCTTGCAGAGCGCGTGCGCCTCTACCCCAACCTCCGTTCTCTTCTGCATAACATTAAGCATAATCACTATCAGCCTGTTTTCTTTACTTAGCGTATCAATGATGATCTATAATGAGCCGGGCACGGTGTCCCTTTGCGTGTGGAAAATGTACATATAAATAATTCATATAATAAACTGCAAGCTAGAATCGTTAAGTTTCAAATTACTTAGTAGTGACACTTGTTAAGACGCTAAAATTTCTATTACAGGAGATAAAATCTGAAATCGAGAGCACCATAGAACAAGCCTACCTTATTCTCCAAGGCGACATTTCCGCGCCACCAGACCTCGAGCTGAGGCGCAGGTACCTTGGCCCAGGCTGTGATAAACCCCAAGAAGAAAGATTCTTCATCCTCGATGCTTAATAACTAAGTGCTAAAAATGTGATAGATCATTATTTTTATACGTTATTTACCTTTATCTACTATTTTATTTTAGAACCTAAATATGATAGTTTATAGCTACGACATGTTATAAAAGCTAGCCATGAATGGAGCAATGATTGCAATGATGTAATATAGAGTATTCATCATGATTGTGCTATTATTTATTTTTGGTCCTCCCTCACTCGTTTTACAAACCCACACACTTGCCCCATGTGGGTTGGTAACTACAAAACGCGACGTTCTGGTACCCTACTTACCTACACACACTTGTTTCTTTTGCCTAGTTCATGTACAAACATCTTTTGGTAATTTCTTCATGTTACCTCTGACCAGGGGGACTAAAAAAATAAAGTCAAGATCTATAAAGTTATGTACTTTGGCTCACTCCTTCTCACACAGAGAAGCCTGTGCCCTATCGTGGACACATTAAGGCTGATTATCGTCGCCGTCAAACACAAACGCAGCTGCAAACGCAACTGTGTTGTGCTCGGATTGGGCTTGAGTGAGTTAACGTGGTAGTACGTGGTAATGGCACCAAGAGTGTCTGACAAGATCACCTCGACCTCCTCAAAGGTGGTGGTGGGCGGTAAGGGCAATATCGTCTGCGTATAGGAAGCGGGACGCATGCGGGCTGGATGGTTGGTATAGATATTGAATAGGAGCGGTGCCAAGATACTGCCTTGAGGTAGGCCGTTTAACTGTGCTCTCCACCGTCTTTTTTCCGAGAGAAGGTGGACCTGAAATCAGCGGTGGAGGAGCAGTTCTCGGAGTACGCGGGCGTTTCTTTCTTACTTTTTACTTTCTTTCCTCTCTCTAAACGGTGTATTACCATCTTCAATATGTTAAACCACTGTAAAGAGAGTCTGTTTACTGCAAGAATTGACGGGTGTGAAACCCGCTTGTTCGTGAATCAATTTTGGGTCAATGACTCCAGTAAGACGATTCAGCAGCAGTCTTTCGAATAGTTTATATATACACGTCCGAGTTATTATTTTTAATGCCAGGATTAAGAGTATATAATCATTACCATCAGTTCAATAGTTTGTGTTTGTTTGTTATATGACTCCTCAAAATATGCGAGTACGCTTCGCTGGTTCAAGTAACGTAGGTAAGGTCTGTTTATTAGTCAATCTGGAACTGTTCTGCATAATTTTGGCAAAATAACTTCAACATTTATTTATTTATTTATTCACACACAAGTTTGCTTTGCCATTACAGATAATAAACCTAATGCGACAAAGTAACTTAAAATATACTTAACTTATTAAAACTTACATGCTACGCAGTACGTGGCCCTTGTGAACTCACTCAGTGTACAGGTGAATATGTCTATGGCATCCGCCACCGTGTTGAGAGTGCGCAGTGCACGAGTCAGCGGTGCGCGCCCCAGCAGCAACATAATCTGTTTGATTATTTTCAAGCATCCTAACATCTCTGGGGTGAAGTGCTGAAAATTTTTCGAGTTCGCTTTTGTCGCTCCTAAACGTAAAGTCTGTTGTTTGATCAATTTGAAACCTTCCAACATAATTCGACAAATTCACTTCAATCATCATTCTCCTGCTCTTATCTCAATCTATTTGGAGGGAGCAGCGTGCCTTCAACTTCCATACTTCTTTAGTATTCGTCATCTTATCAAAAACCTCCTTTGTTGTCATACCATCCTTCACACAGTCACAGTACTCGTATACCCATCCACATTCATACTCAAAACTTTCCTCACGACCAAGTCACTTTGTCGCGACCTACAAAAAGCAACTTGCGCTGAAGTACTTGTTATAACAAAAAGTACTTCAGCGCTATCTATGAACAAACGGAAGAATTGATATGCTCTGAATCTCGCAAGCAAAATTTACATCGACTTAAGACTATATAGAAAAACCCGACAACTGTCGGGCAGTTGCTCACCAGACATAACACCTGTCTGGGCTGAGGATCCTTTCTTTAGGTACTACTGGGGATGAGGAACTTTACAACCCGTTCCTCATACCACTAAACTGGTGACCCCGACGTGATGGACGTCAGTGCAGCCTTCGAGCAACGTGAAGTCATCATCATCAACATCACTTCCTCAAGCTTTCGAGCGAGTCTCACAGGCAGCCAGCTTCAAATGGATATTCGTGACCACCAGCCTGCAGCGGAAGCGCATTCCTGTACAGCACCCTCAGCCTCTCATCAAGCGACGTTGGCACAGCACACTGCGCTTTCGACCGGTCGAAAGGGCTTCATACCTCCTGGTCGACACCTTTTTAGATGTCTGTAAATCGCGGCGCTGTACTACGAGCTCACGCAGCGCCGGCCCCGACTCACTGGGATTTTTCGCATCACCACCGCAAACTGTTCCGACTCACCGAGAACAATGCGGCAACGATCTTCCCGGCATAATACTATAAGATGTCTCTTTCTATTCTCATTCGATGCCAATGTATACATTTTTACAATAAGCTTCCGAGCCATATTCAAGCACTAAACCTAAATAAATTCGAATTCAAATCGTTTATAAAACAGAAGCTATGCCTGAAAGCCTACTATCATGTAAATCACTATCTCGAAGATAAAAAGGCTTGGGATTAAACTGCTCCAATGAAATTTGCTTTGTGAATGTCGAAATTTCGGACTTCGCTTGTTTATTGTTCCAAAATCAAAATCAAAATCAAAATATTTTTATTTTACATAGGCCTACAGGGGCACTTATAAAACGTCGGCAAAAAGGTGCTCGGTTCGCGTTGGTCGTTTCCTATGGAGAAGAACCGGCAAGAAACTCCATGGTTACTCTTTTAAAATCATTTGGTTTTACAATATTTCTGTTACAGCATTAGTACTAAAGTATGGGAGGACATCGTAGGCCTGACAATAAGTCGTTGCTTACTACGAAACGTAGAACGAAATAAAAAGTTACCAAGGATCTAGGAATCTATAAGGCCTACAATGTCCACACATTTACAAACAATCGGTAAATAAGAAAAAGAGTCTATACAACAAAAAAATAGAAAATATCACAAAATGACTAGATCAACTAAGTGACACAAATGTTGTCATCCGTGCTGTAACTATTCTAAACAAAAGGTGTAATGATTTAAAAACTATTGTAAAGCATCTGATTAAAAAGAAAGAAGAAAGGAAAAAAAAAAAAAATAAGATTGAGAATAGTTAGAGACATCCACACATTTGTGCCGTTTATGAGCTACCAGGGAAGCCGCATGTGCGAAGGGGCTAAGGCCAAACTTCTCTATCTTCAACGTAGTCCTTAATTTTGTAATATGCTTTTTTAATTAGGACACGTTTAATATAATTTTTAAACTTTCCATCGGTCAGTTCTGTAACTGACTTCGGCAACTTATTATAAAAGCGTATACTGTTTATAAGAAAAGACTTGCTAGTTTTGGTTAATCTGAATTTGGGTATTACAATTTCGTGTTTACTGCGTGTATTTATATTATGGAAGTCGCTTCTAATTTTGAAAAGTCCTCGGTTTTTGCGGATATATAATGTTAATTATGATATATAATAATATAAAAATTCTCCGTTAGCCAGGCGAGAACACCCGGAGATAATGTGACGGATCGATTCGCCCGGACGGTGGCATGCCCGACATATGTCAACCGTGCCATCCTTCACAATAAATTTCCGGTAGTTATTCGTCATCATAACTTCATCCATAATTGCACAAACAAAACCTTCGGTTTCTCCAAAGAGTTCCTCGGAACGTAGCCAGGCTACGGACGCTGCATGGTCTACATCAGGTCCATGCAGGGCACTGAAGAAGCGTCCGTGAAGCTCCTTACTCTGCCATACTTCCCTGCGGTCATAACTGTCAAGCACTGCAGGTTTGCGCCAGTTCTCTTTAGCCAAGGAGAGCGGGGTGAGGGCCTTGTCCATCGCGACCACATCTCGATGCATCCCCACGTCGGCTTCTAGGAAATATTCCCTGAGACTGCATATTTCGCGATTGTGGAGAGTCTTGGCGTTTAAAAAACCCTTCACCTCCACAACTCCGCGGGATATACAGTCTCATAACCGAAGAACGTGAGTGATGCATTCGATATGCCGTCAACAATTATACGGACCTTCCTATCCGGGGCGTCTAGTTCTGTTTGAGTCCATTTGAGTACGCCGAAAGAGTACATCAAAACCGGCATGACCCAACCATTGAAGGCACGCACCTTATTTCCGCCCGATAAAACACTATTAAATACTTTTCTCAGGCGACCAAAGAAGCGCTCTTTCAACGATTGCTTCATATCTACAGCTGCCCAGCGCTTCCGACATACCCAAATACTTGTAGGTTTCGGTTGCTGAGAGGGATCTAAGATTTACGGAATCTGAGACCTGGGTTCCCGCATATTCCACAATCCCCCCTCGCTTGACATGCATGACGGCACATTTGTCCACACCAAATTCCATCCTGATGGCGCTACTGAAAGTTTCTGTTACCTTCAGTTTACTTTACTTTTTTTATTATTATTGTGACATTTATAGATATTCGTGATTTTTTTTTAATCCATTTCTTTAATTATTACTAATTACATTTAATTATTGTGAATGTGAGGACCATGTAGGTCAATTTTTTTTTCTCCCACCACTATCTGGCAGTTTGGGTACTTTAAGCGACCTACCCAAATATCCTTTCTTTGGTATTGTTCGTCGTTTTGTTGAGCTCCTTGAGTTATAAGTCGAGCTACACGATAACTGACAAATGCTTGCACTGACTGGACAGGTCCACTCAAATCTGTGTAGTTCTTTCTTCAAAAGACCATTTCAGACACGTATCTGCATAGTCCTCATGTGAGTTGGCCAAGATTATGTCTGGACCTTAAAATAAACTGAGAGCTCTGAGTTTGTTTCGGCTGTGTCTTCTCAGAGTAGTCAGGTACGAAACACCGGCCCACCTAGTTTAAAAAAAAAGAAATAGAGTGTAAAAGTGTTTGTAAAACCTACTTGCAAAATAAACATCATTTTTCATTCTACTATCGTCCTCCGGTCTCGTGGGGGAGTGATGTAGGGACCTAGAAAAAGCAACTTATAACAAAAATTAACAAGAATTAATGTGGTCTGAATCTCGCAAGCAAAGTTTACATCAACTTAAAACTATGTTTATAGAAAAACCTGATAAAAACTCTCGGGCAGTTGCCCACCAGACATAACACCTGTCTGGTCGGAGGATCCTCCCTTTACTACTGGGGATGAGAAACTTTACACCAGGGTGTAAAGTTTCTCATCCCCAGTAGTAAAGGCACCTTCCTCATACCCCCAAAACTTCAATATTATATTTAAGTAAAAAAAACAAGAAAATGTATCATCTCCGTGACGTGGAGCTCGATCCTACTGCGCTCGCTTTTGGATTATAACTCTTATCATAATTAAGTATTCTGCAACTTTGAATACCATCAATCTCGCCTTACACACTTAACAGGGAACATACACATTTTCCCACACAAATTCCAAGGACATATAAAATAATAAAAATATCTTGTAATAAAAATATTACGAGCTGTTGGGAGCCAAACCCAAAGAGTAGAATAAATAGAGTGAGTGAGTGGGTGAGTAGAGTATAATTGATTGAATTCAAATAGTGAAAAGGGGTTTGGGTAACTTTGTATGAACAGACTGTTGCACAAGTATGAAATACTATGCGCGCATCACTCTTTAGGTTAACTGTTGACACTACTACACTACTTACGTATGGTGAGCCGTAGATGGCGGAACGAATCAGGAAAGTAATTGATTAATCATGTTATCGTTAAAATTTCACTTTCTTAAATATGCATGTTGAAATTTTTTCGACACCTTATTGACATTCTGTTACAAATCATGGAAACCAAAACTTTTGAATTAAAAATTTATGATCATTAGAATTTAAAACTTTTACAGAATTTAAAAACAACAAAACAAATACAAATTTTAAAAATTGAATTCAAATTTCCTTCAAAATGCGGCGGGTAGTCATAATTATGATTGTCTCAAAGATCAAACAATGCATGCATGTCTGAATGCACGGCTAAGAACAGTAGTCTTTTAAAATTATTGCATTGTCAGCGGTCCTTGATAAGTGTTCAAACTTTCAATTTCGACGTTTTGAAGTGGTTCAAAATCACGTTTGAAGATTTCGTTACATACATACATACCAAGCTAATCAAAGCGTGTTAAAAACTCCGTGGTATCGGATTTGAAAAATCGCTAATCCTGAAAGTCCTGATCAGGATAGTGGGACAAACTATTTAAATTATTGCATTGTTATTGGTCCTTGATAAGTGATCAAGGACCAATGCAATGTAATGCAATAATTTAAATAATTTAAATGCAAAGTTTCAATTTAATCCGTCGTTTTGAAGTGAGTCAAAATCACGTTCAAAGATTCTGTTACTTCTTCTTGTCGTATCGATGATACTTCTTTGTTATATGGTTTAGGCCCAGTAGGTAGCCACATTTACTGCGGCGCCAGAGGCGTTATTTAGGTCGTCGAGAGTGCAGGTAAACGGACACCTGGGACACTCCAGCAGGTGGGGATAGTTTGATCCGGAGCGCCGCACTCGCACTCGGTGTTGGAGGAATCAATTATACCCCATTTTGCCAGATTATGTTTGCAGCGGCCTACTTGGATACGCAATCGGTTTAAAGCTTTCCAGATAGGCCACTGCTGGTCACTGTCGGGAGCCAGGTGTTCTTGGGGCTTCACGAAGTTGTGAGGTGGAAGACATCTTTCTTCCCACAGCTTGGTTCGTTCTTTAGGTAGCCTTTTTTGGATTGCAAGAGTGGAGCGCAAGAAACTTTTGCGGCTTTTTAGTCTACCCGGAGTAGTTGTGTGATCGTAGAGGCGATGTCGGGAATCGGATTCTTGGATCTTTTTTTCCAGCGCGCATGCGATGTCGCATGCGCGCTGACAGCCCTTCGTACCGACGGTGGTGCGATACCTGCTAGCGGATAGAGCTTATTGAGAGGTGTTGGTTTTAGGCAGCCCGATATTATCCGACACGTCTTATTTAGAACAGTATCAACTTGCTTTGCGTGAACAGATCGGTGCCACACTGGGTACGCAAATTCGCCAGCAGAAAAACATAGTGACATGCCGGTGGTTCGAAGAACATCGGGCGCCGCTCCCCAGCTAGTTGCAATTAGACGGCGTAACAAGTTATTTCGGGTCCCGACTTTCTGTTTCGTTCTATGACAGTGCGACTTATACGTTAAGGCCCGGTCCAGCTTGACACCTAGGTACTTTGGGTTCGAGCAGTGTTCTACCTTCCCAAATAACATTTTAGGTCTTAGAGGTTTTTAGTCTTATTTAAATCTTGCATAAAACGCACACTATGTAGGCAACCATATTATAAGTTGAGGGATTACATTGATGATAAAAATGCTTGGCGCAATGCTGGTCCTGCTCCACAACCATAGGGGCAACCTGAATCATGTGAATTACCATTTGAAGTTATTGTGGAAGCAGCAGAAGATTGTAAAAATATATTTGCATTGTATAGATTCAATCTAGTATTATATAATTGCATAGCACATGTGTGAGTACTATGTACTGCAAAGCCACCATTTACTGAGTACCTACATCTTTCATTGACGCGAATATACCCTGGTGGTTGAGTGAATGTCATGCTCACTTAAATGTCACGCTGATGGTGGCGGGTGTGTCGGGTCATTTAGTTCCCTTCAATATGGTTGAGTTGAATGATGGCTGATACATGCGTGATGTTCGTGAACGGGCGCTGTTAGTTGTGACTGGTCATCTCTTAGCTACCACGGTTTATTTTTAATTACTTTGTTTTTGTATTACTGATTTAATCTTTTACTCTGGACGCTCTTAACTTGCCCGTATTTCTACATCGTTCTCACATATTTGTAATTTTTAACATGAATGATGTAACCAAGATTTTGTAACATATTTTGATTTAAAAGAGTGTCCATGGAGTTTCTTGCCCATTCTTCTCCATAGAGATCTACGCTTTGGAATGGGCAACTACAGTACTTTCACAAGTTTTTATGCCTTGTGACTGGGACTGTAGCTTTAGCTTAGCGTTTTTTTATTGTTTTTGACTTTCAAAAGTGCCTGTAATGGTCTAATTGAAATAAACGCTTTGAGTTTGAGTTTGAGTTTGAGTTTGAGTTTGAGTTTGAGTTTGAGTTAGAAAGGTTTTGAAAAGGTTCTAAAACCTTTATATGGAAATCTGCTCGTAAGTCTTAATAGGCTCAAAAACGTTATACTAACCTTATATTAACCTCCTGAGTGCAAAAAGGGCCCTCGTTTTAGAACCTTTCTGAGAGCTACAGCAAAACCTATAGCTCAAATCCAGAACCTTTCGAACTACATGCACAGTACCCAAATATAACCTTCACAACCTTAATTTAACGTTAATACAACCTTACAAGGCAGCTTTTAAGTTCTAAATTAGTCTTGGATGTGACTCTATGACAACTTAAAACCTTTTTGATGGACATGAATAAATGCCATTCCAGGACTGTCGGGTTTTAAAATGTTTCTGTGTAAGTTTTTTACTTGTAAACACCAATCGTGGATTTAAATATTAAACGGTTTTTTTTATATTTAGCTCACCCCGTTTGTTTTATTTATTATTCTTGGGTCAAATTTAGTAATTCAAATTTCACCCTCTTCCTGTCAACCGATTAATCTGAAATTTGTTATACACTTTGGATTTTGGTGACAATACAATTATGTTTATTCATTATCATTATAAATTCAAGATGGCCGCCGCTACAAAATGGCGGATAATTTATGTTTTATTAATCCCATCAATATGGGTATCAAATGAAAGGGCTTAACAAGCAGAATACAATATACTATAAAAAATTGAAATCCAAGATGGCGGCTGCTACAAAATGGCGGGTAACGTAGGTTTTATCAATCCCATCAATATGGGTATCAAATGAAAGGGCTCAACAAGCAGAATACAATATACTATAAAAAATTGAAATACAAGATGGCGGCCGCTACAAAATGGCGGATAACGTAGGTTTTATCGATCCCATCAATATGGGTATCAAATGAAAGTGCTCAACCAGTATAATACAATGTACTATATAAAATTAAAATCCAAGATGGCGGCCTCTACAAAATATCGGATAACTTAGGTTTTATCAATCCCATCAACATGGGTATCAAATGAAAGGTCTCAACAAGTAGAATACAATTTACTATGCAAAATTGAAATCTAAGATGGCCGCCGCTACCAAATGGCTGATAACAATTTTTTATCAATCCCACCAATATGGGTACCAAATAAAAGGGCTTGACAAGAAGAATACAGTGCACTATACAACCTAAATATTTAAGATGGGCGCAGCCACCAAATGGCGTATAATAATAAGATTTAAATTTAGAAATTGAATCTGTAATTTAGGTATCTGATTAATCCAGCCTGAATCCACCACCCAAGTCAAGATTTTGTATCGTGTTGAGGACTGTGTGGCGTAAGGGTGGCTAAAAATGATACGTCGTTAGCGGTACACCACCCAAGTTAAGGTGAAAGGTTAAAACGCGCCGAGAACTGTATGGCATAAGGGTGGATAAAAATTATATGTCGTTAGCGTTTTCCCCTCAAGACTCAGGCGCATCTTGTTGTACATAGCCTTGCCCCTTTATTGGACCTCTGGAGGCTACATCAACGAAATCGTTTGGCCTCAATTTCGTCGAACTCAGATGTATGCAACAGATGTACCTTCCGTCCGAATTGATTTCGCAAGATTTCGCAAGGGAGTACATCTTATACACCCGAAAGCCATACAGTTTCCAGCTAAGTACAATTACGGGACGGCTGAAAGAAGAATGTTGCCTTTAATACTATCATGGGCTTCTACAATACATAAAATGCAGGGCAGCACTGTGGATCACGCAGTCGTATACTTAGGTGCGAAACTGTTTGAAGAAGGTCAAGCCTACGTGGCTCTTAGTAGAGTAAGATCTTTGCAGGGACTACGTATAGAGGAGTTGGACTGCAATAAACTAACGGGCAAGAAACCTTGCAATAATGAATCACTAAATGAATTACACAGAATGCGAAATAAAAACTAGAAAATAAAAATAGGTAAAAAAACTTTTTAAGTTAAACGGTTTTATGTTAAACATACATTGCAATGTTTAAGATAAATGTACTAAAAACCAAAAAATAATAAAATAGATACAGTCGTGGGAATTATAAACATATGCATAGACTAGACTAAAATAAAACCGTGGGGCACGTCAATTCAATTGAAGACAATTCAAGACAATTGACGTGCCCCACGGTTCTATTTTAGTCTAGTCTATGCATATGTTTATAATTCCCACGACTGTATCTATTTTATTATTTTTTGGTTTTTAGTACATTTATCTTAAACATTGCAATGTATGTTTAACATAAAACCGTTTAACTTAAAAAGTTTTTTTACCTATTTTTATTTATAATGGAGTCATTCCCTGTCATTATACCAAGTTTCAAAATGGCTAAATAGTATTTATAAAAAATATAAGTATCTTGCTGAAGCCAGGAAAATTAAAAAAATTGTGCGACTGGCACTTCATCGTGAAACTTTAGGTTAATTGTGCTGTATACGAGACGGGCCTTTCGTTAGTTTATAATTTTGAAGATATTTTAATTAAATAAAAATTATAAAATTATACAGTTGGTGGTAGGTCGCATTAGAAAGACACCTTCTATTCATTAAAAAAACAAAAATAAATAAATGGTATAGTACAAGTTATTTAATTTAGCCTTATTGAATTAAAATATTGCTTTTTTTCGTATTTTTTTTTATTTCAGTGTAATAAAATGGCTGGCGTTGGGAAATTACTAGAAAGCATTAAAATTAACCTTTTCAGAACGGTTACAGCTAAAAGCTCTTAATGTTTGCCAAAATAAGAGCTAAAGGTAATCTCTCGGAGCTATTTAAAACACATGAGCTGTTTTCGCAGCTTTAAGGTTATCGCCAGGAGTAGTTCAAGACTTGCTAGTCGCGAAAAGAACCCCTGCGCACAATTAGTTGCTTGTAAGTTTTGGTTGTAGGAGGAAGTTACGTGCGTTTGACCGGTTCGTCAAGAGTGTTGAACAAACAGCTACAGGCTGCTCTTAGAGTGCAAGTAATTTCTTATTTTTTCTTAAGTCCTTTGCTGTTTCAACACTTGTTTCTAATGTACGAGCTTGAAAATCTTCACTATCTTCAGATAAACCACCATCATCACCATAATCTGATTTACTTTTTTGTGATTCCTCAAATATTTCATATCGTCTGTGATTGAAACTGAAGGGGTTTCAGGAAGTCGTGCATCTTCAACGGTGTCAATGATCTGTAAAAATTGTCAAAATCCAAAAGCCGCACAGCCTAGCTAGCCTAAATTAAAAAAAACCGGCCAAGTGCGAGTCTTACTCGCACACAGGGTTCCATAGCTCCAAACAATATAATAACAATGTTTTGAACTGTCATTCATTAGTTAGTAGTATTAGTTAGTAAACTTCCACACAACCGCAAAACTAAATTTGTTTTTCATAGTATGTTTATGAAAAACAAAGTTACTGCTGCAGTTTGATGAAAAAGTCCCATATCTCAAAAACTAAACATCATATCTTATTGAAATCAATTTTCGTTGATAGTTTTTTTTACGTTCTACAATCCTAAATATTTTCAGAATTTTCCTCCTCTTACTTTAGAAATTAGAGGGGGGGGGACACACATTTTACCACTTTGGAAGTGGCTCTAGCGCAAACTATTCAGTTTAGAAAAAAATGATACTAGAAACCTCAATATCATTTTTGAAGACCTATCCATAGATGCCCCACACGTATGGATTTGATGAAAATTTTTTTTTTGGTTTTCAGTTCTAAGTATGGGGACCCCCTTAATTTATTGTTTTTTTTCTATTTTTGTGTGAAAATCCTAATGCGGTTTACAGAATACATCTACTTACCAAGTTTCAACAGTATAGTTCTTATAGTTTCGGAAATAAGTGGCTGTGACATACAGACGGACAGACAGACAGACAGACAGACAGACAGACAGACAGACAGACAGACATGACGAATCTATAAGGGTTCCGTTTTTTGCCATTCGGCTACGGAACCCTAATGACGCACTTTACGTTTAAAACTTCCACTACGTTTTTTAATATCACCCTGTGTCGGTTCATCTTGCAGGACGACGTTAATGCTTTGAAGTGGCGAAAACAACTGTCATTTTTTGAGGATGCCTATAGAGCTTTAAAATATTCTTGTAGGACTTTAATCATGCTTTCAGCTCATAAACAATAGCTTATTAGTTTGGGTTGTCACCACGCAGTCCTAATTTGTTTGCCTTGACTCTCCAAAAAAGCCAAAAGGTTTTAGGTAGGTTTTAGAAATTACTAAAAAGCTATTTCAATAGTCCGTAACTTTATGGTTATATCAAAGTTAAAAAAATAACCTTTAGATCTCATTTCAGCATAATGCTAGCCTTTCCAGAACTTAATCAGGAGTCTACGACAACTATACGATCCTAGGACTATATGCTCTTGAAACACAAGTCAAAATAACGTTAATTTAAACTCTTGTCAGCGGCTCTAAGGTTGTTACAAAAAACAATTAGTTTTAGGACCTATTTATCATTCTCAAGTACTTATTATGACCAGATAGCAAAGCATTAACCTTTTTACGACCCTTAGAAAACCTAAAGGCATTTTTTTCAACCTAGGCCCGAATGAAATGGGTTACTTCCTCGCCACGAGATGTTGAGTGTCCGATTCGTGTTCCAATTGCGGAGGTGGAATTTACACGACTCTGTCTTGGATGGGTTCGCCCGTAGAGCGTTACTGTCATAATATTTGCCTAGTATGTCCAGTGCCTCTGTCAATTTGTGCTCTACATCTTTGAAAGTCGCTGATTGTGTCGCTAGGGCCAAGTCACCCGCGTACAGGAACCACTCAGTGTGTTGGGTGTTAGGTTGGTCGTTAGTGTAGATGTTAAAGAGCATTGGCGCTAACACACTGACTGGAGGAAGACCGTTCTTTTGCCGTCGCCATCTACTCTTACTAGATTGAAAGTAAACTTGGAAACGCCGGTTGTGCAGGAGTTCAGTTAGTATGGGCACAAAGCCCTGGTCGTTGGTAAGAGTGGTCAATTTGTCGGGTAATATTTTCATGTTTATGGTGTCGTAAGCTGCTGAAAGATAAACAAATACGACACCAGTGACTTTGTTAGCCTCGTACCCATTCTCTAAATATTCCACTAGCCGGAGAACCTGGCTCGAACAAGACTTGCAGGCCTAAACCCAGCCTGCTCAGGAATTAATGCTGGATCAATATGCTGCTGTAACGCGGTTAAGTAGCAGTCCTTCAAACAGCTTATAAGTGTGGCATAGCAGGGAAATAGGCCGGTAGCTTTTGGGCTCGTCAGAGGGTTTACCTGGTTTTGACGATTTTGGTCTTTCTCCAAAGTTCGGGGATGTGTGCGGTAGCCATATATTCATTAAAAAATGCTAAAAGCCACGATACAGATAAAGGCCCTAGGTGTTTGATTTGCTCTACCGTAAGGTCATCGACACCAGCCGCTTTACCATTTTTTAGTGCCTTAATGGCCAAAATGATGTCGGTGAGTGTGAAGGCTTGCTTATTGCGGTGGAATTCCCAGAAGTCTCAGCATGTAATTTCGAATGTTGTAGTTTGTGTGGAGGTTCGCCGTTGATTAGCAATTGTTGAGCTATTTGATTGGCTGTGACAAAACCTTGGTTGGTAGGTTCCGGTGGGTCTCCAGTAAGTCTATGTATTGTAGACCAAGCTTTCTTACTGTTGTGGGTCATGTTGGTATTGGTAACAGTGGAGATCCATTTTTGTTTTCGGATTTCGCCGACCTTGGCCACCTACTTTTCTCCGGCAGAAAGTGTATCCTCGGAGAATGGGTCATTTCTATACAGTTCTTCGTAGATTTCAAGAAGATTGGAGGACTCTGGAGTTAGACCGGGTATATACGATGTGTGACAGCCTGTGGGTATGCATTGACACAGTCCAGATTGTTTTAACGAACTGATCGTAATCGGAAGGTATAGGTTCTATGTCGCGTAATTTACATCTACTGTGAGAATTTCTATGGAGTTCTCATTACTCCAGGTTGCTGATAAGACGTTACTTCGGGATTAACAAAAATGGCGCTGTCATATTGTGCGTGGGGTATTTCTAGTACCAGCGTCATTCCAGGGATGTGTGGGCTTAGATGTTGGGTGCCGCGATGCGTTTCTTGGACACATAGGATGTCACACTTTGTTTTCTCGCATAGTTCAGAGAGCAGCTGGGATTTATTTTCTGAAAATCCTTCAATGTTGATTGAGGTGATAGTTAAATCCGGTTTCGTAAGCTGGTGATGGCTGCCCATAGAGAGATGGTTGTGGTTATTTGTTCGTAAAATGGTCCGTTGGTCGTGGCTCTTCGGAGAGCTGTTTGGAGGTATCATCGTGGTGAAAGGATTAGTCAGCTAGACTCTGCGTAACCGAGTGCTAGCTGTCCAGGGTGCGCCGGACGTTTAGAATCGCAGTACGATTTAGATTAACGTCGCTCGGGGAGGCTCCTTTCATGCACCCCTTTTCCCCTCATTCACCCATTCTGTTACTTACATACATACATACCAAGCTAATAAAAACCGTGTTTTAAAAACAACGACTTACCTAAAGGCCTGAGTAACCAGGTCAGTATACCCAAAAAAAACTCTAATAAATTAAACGTCAAATTCAAATTCACAGCTGTTCAGCTGTCAAAAGTCTGTCTGCCACTGACTTTCATAAAATTAATTATTTTTTACAAATGTTTTTGTGTTTTCCTGCCCATTCGTTGTTGCTGTCACCTAATCTAACAACAAAGTATAATTTGCTTGCAAACAAATGGGTTAGTTTACTGTAATATAGCTATAAACGCTACAGAAACGATTGATGTTGTAATTAAAAGTTCCACTGTTGTTTTACAATTCTATTATCTGATAAGAATTCAATAAATTCTTCGTTTGATAACAAAAAGAAATTTAAGTACCAAGATAATGCTCTATTAAAAGTTGCTCTATGTCCTTTTACAACAGTGTCGGCTTGGTATTGACAATATCAATAATCATTTGAAAACTGTCAAACGAAAAAACTTCAACTTCACTGTTTCGTTCAATATGCCTCCTCACCAGCGTCAGGCCTTGTTACTTTCATCATCAAATTGTCATGGCTATTCCATGTTGGAGTTTGCTAAAGAAGAAATATGCAATCTCCTCACTCAGTAAGTACTTACCTACTAACATTACTGTGTTTCTCATGCTTAATTAATCTAGTTTGTCAATGTACTTTCTATTATTTCAGAAATAATGTATCTGAGTTAGTCTTCATCCCATATGCTCAGAAGGACTATGATAACTACACAGCTAAAATGAAAGATGTCATTGAACCATGGGGAATTGCAGTCACAGGTTTACATAGCTATCCAAATGTAACTGAAATAATTAATTGCTCAAAAGCAATTTTTGTAGGTGGGGGAAATACTTTTCTGCTTTTAAAAACGTTGTATGAAAAAAACCTAGTTGATTTAATTAAAAAAAAAGTAGATGAAGGCAGCTTGGTATACATTGGTAGCAGTGCTGGCACCAATGTTGCAACAAAAAGCATTCATACAACTAACGATATGCCCATAATTTATCCTCCAAGTTTTGAAGCAATTGGTATTGTACCATTCAACATCAACCCCCATTATATTGATATACTAAGTGAGACACACAAGGGTGAAACAAGGAGCCAGAGAATCAGTGAATATTTGACAATGAGTCATGCCACACCTGTGCTAGGGCTAGAGGAAGGGTCAATGCTGCATGTTAATGGATATCAATTAATTATCAAAGGAATTTCTGGTGCTGTTCTTTTCAAGAAGTAAGTACCTTCCATGCAAATTACAATATGGGCCTAGTTATAAAAGTACAACTGCAATAAAGTCCAAAACAGATTAAATCAGATCAAATTAAGCCTTTCTAGCACTTCAGTGCCTGACATGCTCAAGTCACTACGCTCACACATTAAGTTGCGCAGGGCATCAGATGCGCACAATGCGTTGCGGGCGTACGATGCAAGCAGCCTTGAGAGCACTCAATGGTGAAATTTTTTTCAAGTGCCTTTGAGTCCTTTTTATATCCAATGTGGTCGCGTGTCGGACACTCTATTTTACAACTTAGCTGTTTTTTTAACCTTTGGTATATGTATATCTTGGCCGGAATGTGGATCCGCGCAATCCCGTTATACTGCAGATCGCGGATCCATGGCAAAACGAAATCACGCGTTTTTTTGAAGTGAAAACTTTTTTAGCCGCGTTGAGCGATTTTTGGTAGGGGAAAATGGGTCGCGTCACCGATGACCTCGACATGCTCGTGACGTATTTAGCCTGACTAACACGGCGTATTATAACGGCCTGTGTACATGTATACTCCATCCAGGACGGTTTTCGGCCATGCGGACAGATGCCTGGAAATTCCCTCTGCAGACTTCTTTCACCGCATCCGATCGACTTACTGCTCGACAACTCTAACACCGCTTACTGCTCGTAAGTCGGTGTTGCCACCACTGGGCCACCGCCGCTCTATTACACATCACATTCGTTTTAGTATAATATACTAAAACGTGCTGTTTTGAGTTTTTACTTCAGTTCGCAGTCCTTATGACTGCCTGTTTTTTTTAGATACTTAACTTTAGTTCGCGGATCCACGCTCAAGACATACATACCAAAGGTTAAATTATAGATCCATGTTCAGGAACAAGACGCTCGGCTTAGCTCGAATTATGCCTAGCCGAGCTGAACTTGTTTCAGACAGAGGATGCGAAAAGTCCAAAATATGCAGTAATTGCTTCAGGTTGACTTCGTTGGTTAACAAATGCACAATTTGAAAAACAACAGTGTCACGTATTAAATACTGGAGCTGAAAAAATGTGTAGCACTTCTAATGTGACATAGCCTGGTAATACCCCTATTACCAGGTTATGTCACATTAGAAGTGCTGTCAGCAGCGCGCTCAGCCAAACAACTTAATAATAGTATAGGATCCCGCTATAAAACGACCTTCACCAAGCTGGATGAAACTTATTTTATTATGTCAATAAATATATTGCATATGGGTTCACTAAAAAAATTCAGTCAGTAAATTCAGTTTTTTTTATTTAACTTTTCACCGGTTTGGTTAATAGATAAATTCCATACCAATCGAAAGTTTAAAGCCCATAGAATATGCAAACGTTAGGTTGCCATTTCTTTTCCCCTCACAATTCTCGGGTAGGCAGGTATAAACAGGTAAATCAATACTAGTAACTTGCACTGGTCTGGTTAATGAATTAAAAAAGGCAACCTAACGTTTGTATATTTTATGGGCTTTACACTTTCGATTGGTATGGAATTTGTTTATTAACCAAACCGGTGAAATGTATAAAAAAAAAATATTTTTAAAAAATTTAGTAATCATATCCTGAACTGAATTTTTTTAGACAACCTATATGCAATATACTTATTGACATGTTAAATTTAATAATAAAATAAGTTTCATCCATTAACCAGCTCGGTGAAGGTCTTTGTATACTGGGATCTTAGGCCATAATATTATTTAATTTGTTTTTAGGAATGACATGGCACCAGTATACTTTGCACCAGGTTCTGATGTATCATTTTTGTGTTGTGATCAAGAACTTTAGGACAGCAGATTTCTACAGGAAGACCAAATATAAAAATTAATTTGTATTTTTTGTCAACTATAATGATGACCAAATTGTGTTTATTGCCAATTATTATTAATAATTAATAAAATATTATAGATAAAAGAAGTATATTTGAATTAAAACAGTAACACAAATAATATGTAAATGCCTTGAAACACTATGCACTTATCCTATATTATCCAAAGTCTGGTCCTAATTGCAGTAGTTCATAAAACATATGACTGATTCACTTTAGCGACTGTATCAAGTAGGTATACCACGGAACCACATAAAAATCCACAATTTTCACTACTAGCTGTAAACAAGAGCTTTACATCCATTCCACCAGTTTTTTTTACTAGAGATTTTAATTGATCACTTTTTTACAAACAGCATTATGTCTGAATATTGCACTTAAAGTTTCTTGTGTCTAAACTCTGGCTAGCCAGGTTTAGAGTCTATATCAGCCAGTTACCGGAGCATGCAGTAATAGAGATCTAGCTGCGTGAAACAAAGAGGCTTGTGGAGTCACACGTGACTGGCCAGTTCTTTCTGCTGTAGGTAAATGACATAGGTATCGCCTTAAAGCCAGATCTCGACGTGCACTCAAGCCACGAGTTATTTCACAACCAGAGCCAAACAATACAGCACGCTGTCGTTTTCTCTTTTCTACAGCCACCTAAAAGAATGAAATAAAAACATCAGATCACATACTTAAAACGTTATAATGTATCTCTGTTATTCATAACTGAAAAATTAACATTACCTGAATGGCAGCAACTGGATGCAATGTTGAAACATCAGGCACAGATTCAATTTGCGCATCATTTTCATGTGTACCATTTTGTTCAACCTTATCTTTCTGGTCAGAATTATCTAATGAGGTAACTTGTTTTTTCTTATCTAACTGCAAGCTTTCTGCATTTTTCTGTAATATATCTTGTACGATCTCCGACCCCGCCATATGTAGCGAAAGCCCAAGACGCGCGAGAACTCGCTCGGGTCTCCAGCGATCACGAGCGCCGCCGGAAGAGACGCTCGTCTGTTCACGTCGACGGACATCTGCCACTAAGCTAGCCCAATCAACTCCGAGAGCGTCGCCTAAGCCAGCTGGAAAATAATATAATTATGATATTTTTTTTCCTGTTTTATCGTAATCTTAAAGAATGTTAATATTTTACATGTTTTAATTTACCTCTTGTACGCTCTTCTTCAAGTTCACCATCAGATATTTCCTCAAAGTCCAAATTAGTAACATCTTCATCATCCTTGGCCTCCTGTGATTCCTTTTCTTCAGCTGCACCACTTGTGTCCTAGAAAAATATAGCATATTTTTGAACATCCTAAACATACATACATGAGTTAATACAAGAGCGCATTTTTTTAAAATTAAATTTCGTACCTGTGTCGACTCCTTCTCAGAACCTTCTGGCTTGGATACACTTTCATCATTAGGTAAAGCAGTTTGACTGTCTTCATCCATAATTTGATCAGCCATCTAATAAAAAAATAATGAGTGACTACAAGTCAGGAAGAACACAAAACGTATTTCTACAATAAATTCACTTACATCTTCCCTATTGAGTATATCATCAGGGTCATCACTTATTTCACTGAGATCATCAGGTATTGGTTTATCATCAATTTCGGCCTCCTGTCGTGGTGGAGCTGTGGCTGGTGTTTGCGTAGCAGGCGGAGTTTCCTTGGCAATTTGTTCTGGTTCGTTTCTGGGAGGACGACGCTTATTACCGTCACCTCGAGCTAAATCCATTCTCATGCCGCGTCCATAATCATCTTAAACAACAATGATGAGTTAGTAATTTTCTTGAAAGAACCTAATTTTTAAATTTTTCTAGCATGAAAAAGCTCTAGAAAACATTCTTCAATTATAGCTCTGCTCTCACCATGCATCCGTCCACGGTGAGGACCTGGGGGATGGCCCCTATGGTGCCAAGCATCAACATCAGGTTCTTTATCACCCCACTCGTTCATCTGAAATCACATAGTTAATTATATACAAATACACATTAAAAGACAAATATATTTTAAAAATAAACACATCAACATACCAAAGTTAGAATAAGGACAGCCAAGGAATATGTGGGATAGAATAAGGCAAGGGTTTTTATTGTCTTTACGATAATCAATTGGTTCATTCCGATACCAAGTTTGATAGTAGTATAAACTCACCTATATAAAGGAGGAGAAGGATTAGGAACAAGGAATATAATATTCAATCAATTAGATGAAATTTTATGTTAAACTTAAACAGTGGATAACCTGTGGGTCATGCAAAGGCCAATGTCGCTCTCGGCCCCAATCTCCTGGGCGATAGTCATCATTATCCCACTCCTTATGTGGATGCATGTAGCCACGCTCACGATCCATGGAACCAGAGCGCCCTTCCCAGGAACGATCGCGATGGGGTCGACGGTCATCATAACCTTAAACAGACAACAACACTTAGGATAGAAACCTCCTGTTTCAGTGCACATGATGAATCAAACTCGTCTTACCCATATCCACTCCCCTTCGTTCGCCCATATGTTCACCATATAACCTATCATCATCTTCAGGATATCCCCTTGGGGGTCCTGACATGTCGTAACCAGTATCATAGTGTCTATCCCTTCCCTGCATATTGTAACCTGGAGACCTCTCATCTTCTCTAGGACCATCTTCATAACGATCATCCACTCTATCATAATGATCCAAGTTGCGATCTTTGTCATACTGACGTTCCATACCCATTTCATAGTCACCTTGATCTCTGTCCATGCTATCCAATCTGTCCCTTTTTGTAGAACGATCCCTTTCAAGCCTGTCCTGCTTACGACCACCTCTTTCAGAATCCTGTCTGTCTTTAGATGTTGAAGAATTTTTATCTATATCTAGTGCTCTATTTGAAATAGCAGCTAGAGCTGCTAAACGCTCCTCTGGTCTGGGGAGAAGTCTCTCCATAGGCTTATTAGGCTTTTCTAATCCTTTATCAGCTCCTCCTCTTCCACCTAAACCTCTATCACGGCCTCTTCGCTTACTGTCATCCCTTTTATTATCTTTATTCCTGTCACGCCCACCTCTTTCTTTTCTTTCATGTCTATCTTTGTCATCATGTTTATCTTTTCGTCTTTCCAATGATCTGTCTTTATGATCACGCCCTCTGTCCCTATCTCTACTTACAGATCTCTTTCTATGTCTCTCAGTACTTCCATCACGGCGGATTTGTTTTTTAGGTGAAACAGGTCTACTACGCTCTGAGCTTTCTTTCTTCCTTACGTCTTTTGAATGAGATGTATGCTGTCGTGGAGATCTTGATCTTGCTTTCCTTGGAGATCTACTTCGAACTCTAGTTCTTTCCCTTTCTTTTTCACGTTCCTTTTCTCTTTCCCTTTCCTTTTCTTTTGTACGATCTCTATCTTTGTCTCTCTCTCTAAGGCTATGAGGAGAAGCACTTTTGTTTCTATCTCTCTTCGGTGGAGATTTGCCATGTTTGACTGTAGTTTTTGGAAGACTCTTTGTTGTAATAGGAGGAGTTCCACCAGATTTCTTACCTGGTGACAATGATTTCTTTCCAATAGTGGTTTTGGTGACAATTTTCTTCTTAGTGGTATCTTGTTTTTTTAAAAGTCTGTCATCTTTTTTTGCAACTGATTTCTTAGGTTCACTTTTATCTCTTTTCAAAGAATCAGTTTTAATAAATTTCTTTTTAGATGGTGCATCCCCATCTGAAGATGAACTGGAATTTCTTTTAGGCTTTCCTTTCTTTCCTTTTCGTCTTGCTTCTCTAAAATAAAGAAGGCACATTTAGAGAGATAAGTACTAAGGTTACACATTTACAAGGCATACAAGTAAAATAAATTATGTAAAGTGATTCTAAAAACCATATGAGACAGAATCAATCATCCTGAATATTCATACCTGCCAGATGATGAAGATGATGAGCTATTATCTGATGAAGAAGAAGAAACGCTTGATGAACTAGAACTCCGTGACGAAGATGTGCTTGACATAGTTTTCTTTTTATCCTTGCGCATATCTTTGCTAGAGTCCATTTTCAATTGCAACTCTAATTCACGTTGCAGTTGTTGTCGCCTTTTTTCAAGGACGTCTGTGTCTGCGTACTCTAGGTCATTTTGATCCCAGTTGTCGATTTCACCATCTGGACTACGTCCGGAACGCACGACCACGGTCGAATGCAGTCTACTTTTGGGGTCATCTTTCACAGCACGTTTATGTTCACTATCTTTGTTTGCTGCTCGTTGTTTCGATGGACTTATTAATGTATGGGTTGATGCAAATTTACAACTTTTACCGTAAGCGCAACTCCCGTTTTGTGCCCACTGTCTACAATGTTCAGTTGTTTTTTTAGCGCTAGATTTTTTAGTACCAAGACGCTCAAAAACACTAGGCCTATTAGCTAGATCTTTTGACTTCGGTAATTCGACAGTAATTTTTCTTTTTCCTTGTTTTGACATTATAGAGGAAAAACATTGGTCTCGCGCAACTAAAAGCGATTAAAAACACACATTTCCACCGGCGCTGTTACAGCCGCCATTGTTGTTTATGCTTTATGGCATCGAAATCATAAACAAGTATTTCTCGGATTCACAGATTTTTATGGATTTTTATCACCGGTTGTTTAGTCATATTTTAAACCTCTCAAACCCGAAGTTGCTAACGGTAAATCTAATCTACTTACAACCTAACATTCACCTGCAAACTGCAAAAAAACCCAAGAAAAAATTAATTTCGCTGGCTTCCCTGTCACTTCCATAAAAAATGTATGGGGTTGTGTCATGGGGTCATAGCGGTCAAGGACTTACGAGGTCAGGTTGGATTCAAAGAATTAGTAGGTGGAGGAACATTCACCCGAGCCGCGAATAGTTTGAATAAAATTGTACGGAAAACACTAACATTATCGTCTGCGGAGTTAACGAAGTGAGATTTGACAGATTGATGAAGATAAAACTTTAAAAAAATTCCAAAGTGACAAAATCGTAGAATGCTAATGAATTGTTGTGTTGGGTCCGCTGCGCCAGGTTATCGTGTTTTACTAACACAAAACATTGAACTAAAATAATGGGGGCGCGGTCTAACATAAAATGTTTGCCACTACGAATGGAACGAATAACATGTTTTGTTTTTAGAAACTGGGCGCAGTACTTAGTTTTCGAGTAACATGGATTGTATCCACGTTCCATTTCCGGTTAGGCTGGAGGAATAAAATTAGAATAATATTATCACCAGAGCATAAATAATAATATTATTGTTATACACATCCTCACCAATACCATGGAGATTGTGTGTGTGTGCGATCATAAATTGGTTGCTGACAACACTAAATTAAATGTCATTTGTAAGAGAAACAAGAAGCGTCAGTGTTTTCGGATAACCTAAAACATTATTTTTATTGTTTTAAGTTGATTGCAATAAAGTCGTCACCGTTATCAAATACGAAATAATAGAGTTATTCAGGCATCCGAATAACCTTGTAATACAAAATGCCTCTACTCGACGGTAAAGAAATCGACATATTTTTTGTAAGTATATTTTGTAATTTTTGTTTTTCGACTGACAAGGTAGGTACATCCCCTCAGATCTGAACCCTTGCTTCAGAAGTGGACCAAAGTTTAACAGATCGCCCTTTGAATTAAAAAAGTTTCTTTGGCGAAGAATATTCAAAATAAAATCAACAGTGACATAGAATATTCAATTTCTGCTTAACCTATTCCCCATAATATTATGTTTAATAGTAAAAATGGGTATCGCTGAGTTAGTCGGCTCCGTAACTCCTTCTCCCTACATATTCTAATGCATCTAGCTTACTATTCTGTTGGTTTGCAATTAATGTAGTCACATTAGTGAATAGATTTTAGAATTTTTCATTCCATACGTTGTTTACACTTTTATAAAGTTAAAACTTTACAATCGATGGTCAATATTAATCAAGTGTTAACCTGATTGTAACATATTCTTTATTTAATTTCAGAGTGAAGAAGATCTACCATATGAGGAGGAGATATTAAGAAATCCCTTCTCAGTTAAACACTGGCTAAGATATATTGAACATAAAAAAGCAGCACCAAAACATGAGATTAATATGATCTATGAGAGAGCTCTCAAGGAGTTGCCGGGATCATTTAAACTGTGGTATAACTATCTAAAATTAAGGAGGAGTCAAATACGAGGAAAGTGCATTACTGACCCTTGCTTTGCAGATGTTAACAATTGTTTTGAAAGATCTTTAGTTTTTATGCATAAAATGCCTAGAATATGGATGGATTACTGCACATTTCTAACAGATCAATATAGGATAACAGGAACAAGAAAAGCCTTTGATAGTGCTTTGAGGGCTTTGCCAATAACACAACACCATAGGATATGGCCACTTTACCTAAACTTTTTAAAGAAACACAATATTTCTGAAACAGCTGTTAGAGTATTTAGAAGATACCTTAAACTATGTCCAGAAGATACAGAAGAATATATTGATTATTTAATTTCTATAAATAAATTGGATGAAGCTGCAGTTAAGTTGGCTCAAATAGTAAATAATGAAAATTTTCAATCCAAACATGGAAAATCAAACCATCAGCTTTGGAATGAACTTTGTGAATTAATATCTAAGAACCCTGACCAAATTCATACTCTAAATGTAGATGCTATTATTAGAGGTGGACTAAGACGCTACACAGATCAGCTAGGACATTTATGGAACTCTCTTGCTGATTACTATGTAAGAAGTGGGTTGTTTGAAAGAGCTAGAGATATTTATGAAGAAGCTATACAAACAGTAACCACTGTTAGGGATTTCACTCAAGTATTTGATGCATATGCTCAATTTGAAGAGCTTAGCTTAAGCAAAAAAATGGAAGAAGTGGCTAAAAAGCCTAGCCCTACTGAAGATGATGATATTGATTTAGAGCTAAGACTTGCAAGGTTTGAATACCTCATGGAAAGAAGATTATTGTTGCTTAACTCTGTTCTTCTGAGGCAAAACCCTCACAATGTTGCTGAATGGCATAAAAGAGTTAAACTTTATGAAGACAAACCCCATGAGATCATTGATACCTACACTGAGGCTGTTCAAACAGTAGATCCTAAACTTGCTGTGGGCAAGTTATATACTTTGTGGGTTGGATTTGCAAAATTTTATGAAAAAAATGAACAAATAGAAGATGCAAGACTTATTTTTGAAAAAGCAACACAAGTAAACTATGCTAAAGTGGATGATTTGGCTTCAGTATGGTGTGAATGGGCAGAGATGGAAATACGTCATGAAAATTATGAAGAAGCTTTGAAGTTAATGCAAAGAGCCACTGTTTTACCCAGTCGAAAAGTTGCATATCATGATGATACTGAAACTGTACAGATGCGGTTGTACAAGTCTTTGAAAGTATGGTCTATGTATGCAGATTTGGAAGAAAGTTTTGGTACTTATAAATCATGTAAGGCTGTTTATGATCATATTATAGACTTAAAAATTGCTACGCCACAAATCATAATAAATTATGGCCTTTTCTTAGAGGAGCACAATTACTTTGAAGAAGCTTTTAGAGCATATGAAAAGGGTATTGCATTATTTAAATGGCCTAATGTATATGATATTTGGAATACTTACCTAACCAAGTTTTTAAAAAGGTATGGAGGATCGAAGTTGGAGAGAGCTAGAGATTTATTTGAACAATGTCTTGAACATTGCCCACCAGAATTTGCAAAATCGATATTCTTACTATATGCAAAATTAGAAGAAGAGCATGGTTTGGCAAGGCATGCTATGGCTGTCTATGAACGAGCGACAACGGCTGTTCTCACAGAAGAAATGTTTGAAATGTTCAATATTTACATTAAAAAAGCTGCCGAAATATATGGCGTGCCAAAAACACGTCAAATATATGAAAAAGCCATTGAGACTCTTCCTGATGAAAAAGCTAGGGAGATGTGTGTACGCTTTTCTGAAATGGAAACACGTCTTGGCGAAATTGACAGGGCTCGGGCAATATACGCCCATTGTAGTCAAATGTGTGATCCCAGGATAACAGCCGAGTTTTGGAACACATGGAAAGAGTTTGAAGTAAGACATGGTAATGAAGATACAATGAGAGAAATGCTTAGAATTAAACGCAGTGTCCAAGCTACATACAACACGCAAGTAAATATGATGTCTGCCCAAATGTTGAGTTCAGCAGCACAAGCAGCTGGTACTGTTTCAGATCTGGCACCAGGCATGAAAGATGGTATGAGAATGTTGGAAGCCAAAGCTGCTGAAATGGCAGTACAAAGTAAAGGTAATATTTCATTTGTTCGGGGTGAAACACAAGGTCTCAAGGAAGCTGATAAAGTGGTTAATCCTGACGAAATCGACATTGATGAGGATTCAGAAAACAGTGAAGATGAAGGAGAAGTTTCCCCTGTTCAGCAAAAAGAAGTCCCAGCTGCTGTATTTGGAGGACTTGTGAAGGACACTGACTGAACCTAGCAAGATCAATGTTATGACAAATACTTGAATTAAATACTTTTAGTAATAAATCAACTTTTAATCGTAAGCTTAGTTACATTATACAATAAGCCATATTTACAACAGAAATCACAGAACACATTTTCATTCATTATTATTGACATACATAAGATAGCAGATTTATTAGGTACACAATAGAAGGATTTTTAGATAAGTGATGTGGAAGTGAGAAATTGATAGTTTTATGAAACAAATATTTACTATGCAACTATTATAACATGATGAACAACAAAAATGCTCCTATAATAACTGAACAATTTTTTCCCAAACTTAATAAGAATTCATTATTTGTCAGAGACTCCACAGGCATAAATAACTAGAATATTACCTTAGAAAATATACACAAAATAAAAAAGGAAAACAAAGCAATAGTTTAAATTATACATCAGAGGTTTATATGATATCTCTAGGTGGTGTTATAAAATGCAATGAATTTGAGTACTTATTCTGATGGTCAGAGTAATTTAAAATATAATTTATATCGTTGTGAACACCACCAAACATAATTAGCTCCCCATTTCCTTTGACTAATGAATACATAACTAATTCCTCCGGTGCCCCAGTCATTTCTCCCAAGCGAGGACAAAGCCACCCCACATAATTTTGTGAATTTCCATCAACAATAGTAGAAATATCCAAAACATGCATTGTCAGAGTATTTCGTTTAACTTTCTTTACTGCAGGTTGCCTTGGTTGAGGGTTTGGTGGAGAAGGCATTGGTTCTCTTCTATTTTCTAAGTGAGCTATATGTCTTTGATTAATGAGATCATTTTCAGGAGGAGTATTATTTTGGGATGTATCACAAGCAAATGCAGCCATCCTGTACTTATTAGCTTCTTGCAACTGTCTTACTATTTTCATCCCCTTATTCTGTAAAAAAAGAAATATAATATGAGGCTTAAATACAGGGTGACAGGGACATCAACTTGAGATGGCTGATAGGAATACACCAGTTGAAAATTATCCATGTATTGCATTTCCCATTTGAGGAATATAATATTCCTAAAATATGGTTTGGCATAATAGTCTTTTTAACAAGCTTCATCATGCTGCTGTGCCCAAGCAGGCTGCTGTGGTCTTGTGTGAGTGTGTGGTTGATGTCGTGTTTCGGATTACAATAAAATTGTTGTAACAATAGAGGTTTATATTAAACTAGAGTCTTTAGGCACCACAATCGAGATCAACAGACCAGTGACGCCTAAACGATTCATGAAGACAGATGGGCCAGAATCGTCACATAGTGGGTGCCTGAAGATGACCGTTTTGCTGAGGCTAGTCTAGGATAACCTGGTGTGGCGATCTTTTGCTGAATCTATGTTTGAGCAAGAAAAGAAGTCATACGTCTCGCCATTGTCCGTCCGTCTGTCACCAGGCTGTATCTCATGAACGGTGATAATTAGCCAGTTGAAATTTCTACAGATTAAGTATTTTTGTTGATGCTATAACAACAAATACTAAAAACAGAATAAAATAAATATTTAAGGGGGGCTCCCATACAAAAAAGTGATTTTCTGTTTGTTTTATAAATAATGGTACGGAACCCTTCGTGCGCGAGTCCGACTCGCACTTGGCCGGTTTTTTTTTTGTTACGTTTTGATGAAAAATTTCTGTAGTTTGGAATGTTATAAGTTCTGAATTTGTGGTTAACCATTTGTGAGATCTCCCAGAAAAATAATTTCAAAAGATCATGATTGTTGTGTCATGTCATGACTTACCTTATTTTTATTCCTTCTCATTGCCAAGTCTTTTTTGCCAGCATCCAATCCATTGCTTTGTTTCCCATCTGAACTAGTTCCAGCAAGAAGTCTATTCTGATCTGGATTATTTTCAGTACCCACTTGATTTTGAGACCTCTCCTGCTCATTACTAGGACCAGCTACTGGCTCGTCAATAGGGTTCAGCTGGTTGTGTCTTGGAGGATTCAGTGGTCGTCTCGGTAGTATTCCTCTCCTACCATTAATATTAAGATCTCTATCCAGAGGCCTTTGTAAACTTTGCTCAACTCTAACTGACACAGGTGCACCCTCAGGTCTGTTTAGACCTGATAACCTGACCGCTGATGTGACCAAAGGTTTTGCACTATTCCAACCATTTCTACTTCTACTTAAACTCACAACCTTATCTCCAACCCTACATGCTGGATTGCACCATATATTTGCAGAAGCCCACTCTTTATTTTTAACTACCAGTTCTTTCCACGTCCATGTAGAACCTTCCATTGTAAGTACCCAGCAGTCACTATACACAAAACGGTTTTGTAATGTTTGAACTCCCCCTAGAAGCATCAATCTGTCCGAGTCCAAACAGATAAGGGATTGTGCATATCTTGGCGATGGTCTTGGCCTGCTGGTTGCTTGTTTCCTCCAAATTAGTGTAGGTATATCTAGCACCCAAACATCATTAGAACATTGTATTTGATAATTTTGAGCAGGAGACATTACCAGCCCTCCAAACACAACCATTTCATCTCCTTTTATGCAAGCTGAATGTCCTGCCATAGGAGGGGGGCGATTTGTTGCATTCACCAGGACCCATTTATTTGTATTCACAGAGTAAAAGTGTATTTCATTAAACATGGTAACATTTTGATAATATTGAGAAAGAGAGGGATATGTCCAGCCACCAAAAACTATTAAACAGTCTTTATAATGAACCATTGATGTATATGCTTTTGGAACAGGATATGTGCCTGTGGCAAGGGGTCTTATCCACTGTCTTATGGATAAATCAAACCTCCAGAGATCATTGAATGAAGTAGCATTAGTGGTACACCCACCAAATATGTACATGTTGTTTTCAAGAACACATGCAGCATGTGAAAACCTTTTAGTGATAGTGGGCATCATATCAGTTGGAGCTACATTTTTCCATAATATATTAAACTCGCCAACAGCTTTTATCAATTTTATTGATGTTTTATGTAAGACATCTGAAAGGCAAAATAATGTTTAGTAAATTTGAAGTCACGCATTCGCATCTACGCCTTAGGCGAAAAGTTCAACTTACTTTGAGAGCAATTATACCATCGTTTGCAAACTATCATACAATTCTGTAAATCTTTATAAGGTGGCAGAAGCCCTAAAATAAATTCCAAGACTTCATCTGGAAGATCTTCAATAGTGCTTTGTAAACTTTGTTGACTCAAAGATTGGTGTATCACATCCATTTTTTTTAATAATTATTTGTGATAAATATTATACTTTCATCACATTACTTTAATTAAAAAATATGTAGGAAAAATACTTATAATGAAAATTGAAAACATTGAGAATTAAAATGAATTATTTGATTGAACTTGATGACAGAATTTGTTTGACAGTGGTGGCTCCGCTTTGCTTTTTTTTTTTTTTTTTGAAGTGAAAACTTCTTTAGCGGCGTTGAGCACTTTTTCTGTAATGGGTATAAAATCTTAAACTCGCGTCAGGACACGTGACCTGATCGAAAAAGCGTAAGACGGATGGAGAGTTTTTGACCAGTTATTGGATCTCTCCACACGCGATTATTTAGATAACTTTTTCAAACATTTCTGCTTAAGTATATCAAATTAATTATGAGTTCTTGTTCAATTAAATGGTGTGGGAAATCGTCTAGAACATCCAGCTATAAAAAAGATGGCATAACTTTTCATCGGTAAGTAAAATATATTTATAATTTAATAAAATTATGAATAATTGCAGGGCTCTAGCTAAACTAGTTGTTTACGTTTAAGGCACAAAAAACGTACACCGCGTTGATGTCTTTTTGAAAAGTCCCTTTCTCTCACTAGGTATTGTCAATAAGTCTGTCCCTTTCCATCTGTAGGTGTAGATAGAAAGGGACAGACGTAATGCTGTAGTGTTGTGTCAACTTCGAAACAAAGTATAAATAATATTGAAGATAAAAATTACGGTGTTCCCTTACTGTAAAAAAGTAACATTACTTATGTTTACATTTTAGATTTCCAAATATTCCAGAAGTGGAAGAAAAGTGGATTAATGCTGTTAACAGGGAAAGTTGAGGAGGATCGTCCAACCTAGGCACAAAATTAAAATTTTCTTTGGATTTTTTCGATTTTTGAAGTGAAAACTTCTTTAGCGGCGTTGAGCACTTTTTCTGTAATGGGTATAAAATCTTAAACTCGCGTCAGGTCACGTGTCCTGATCGAAAATTCGTAAGACGAATTGACATTAGGTTGCGAAGGAATTTGAACTTAATGACATCTGTCATTGAGTTTGGTTTTCCAAAACTGGATAATTATCTTATGCACAAACAAAACCTTCGATTTCTCCAAAGAGTTAAAATTCGTAAAACGTATCGTAATATTTCTGTGTTAAATTTGTTATGTAATGTAAGTTGTCATGTTTGTGTATGATAGCGCAATAAATGAATATTGTATTTTACCACATAAATGATAGAACTAGATAATTAAAGCAATTCGTTCAAAATTATTTCCTAACCATATCCAAAAATGCACAACGTTACTATTCAAGTTTTCACTTCTGCCGGCACTCCCGGAGTGCAACCTGTTTTTTTTTCTTCAGTTTGGCATCACGCGTCAGCGTATTTTGCCATTGCTCATGTTCTTTAGTATATGTCTTCAGTTTTTCGGAGTTTGACATTGGATGGTTTGGCATTTTAGTGTTGCCAAGGAATAAGGTAAAACGGGAAACGGGAAATATTTAAAAACGAATATTATATTATAGGTTAGTCGGAAGTGGAATTTGGGAAAAAATAATAGAATCAGGAAAGTAGGTATACGGAAAATAGGAATCTAAAGGATAACTGAAAAACAACAATAAAATATTTTAAATATGAAACTAAGAAAAACTATTACTAATACTAAAATTAAATCATTTTTAAAACCAAATATTTACAATTTAATATTATTTACAGTTAAAAAACTAAATAAAGCTTTATATATTTCTTTATGTAACGACGACAGTATGCACGACATGTTAGTGGGGAAAGGGATCTGTAAAGACTGCAATGTATTATACAAATCTGTATTATCATAAAGAGGACAGCTCAGAAATATGTGATTAATATCCCCAATTTCAAATCCGCATCCACAGGCAGGACTCGTCTCAATGCCTAGTCTTGCAAGGTGAACGGGACTACACACATGACCTAACCTTAAGCGAATTAAAATAGAGGTGTTCTTTTTATCGAAAGATATTAATCTAAACCAAGGTTTTTTTGGTATTTTGGGCTGAATATTAAAGTAATGTTTTCCTTTATATCGAGCAGTTTCTGCCCACAATTTATCCCAAGAGACTTGGAGATAAGCTGCCGGCAAAGAAGCTAAATCCTGTGTGAAATTAATGTAAGGAACGACATCACCACACCCTACCGCATTCTTGGCTAGTTCGTCAGCCTTAAGATTACCTTTTATATTGGAGTGACCTGGTACCCAAACGAGATCAACAGAATAACCTTTCATCAAACATTGACGCAGTTTAGTCTTGATATCAAATATCAATGGAAAATATGTTTGTGATTTAAATGGAAATCTTTGAAGAGTTTGTAAAGCACTTTTGGAATCTGTAAATATTACTGTTTTTGTTAACTTCATAAGCATCACATATTCTATAGATTTTAAAATACCGAGGCATTCTCCTGTAAAAACAGATGACTCAGGTGGCAGTTTAATTTTCTGGACAATCTTGTACTGACTATGATATACTCCTACGCCAACACATCCGTCACTTGACAGCTTAGATGCATCGCAGTATACTTGATGCCAATTTGACCATTTTTCGTGAATAAGGAAATTAAGCTCTTTTTGAGCATCTATGGTATCTTTAGATATGCCAATGTTATCATATATTTGGAAAGGTGTAACCAATGCGTCATATTCACAACAATAAATAGGTAGTTTTGGAGACCGGTAAGTTGGAGCATTGATCCTGAGAAACCGCTGTAAGCTTATCTCTAAACATGGTACATTATTTTGGTTTTCAGGTAAAAGTTCATGGAGTTTATACATTTTAGGCACTAAAGGATGGTTAGAAAACTGCAAAATTCTATAAAAAAATCTGTCTGCTAAATACTGCCGTCTTAATATCAACGGGGGTTCGCTACATTCCACTTGAAGAGCGTTAACGGGACTTGATTTCATAGCGCCTGACACAATTCTTAAGGCTTTTGATTGGATGACATCTAATTTCCTGACTGCTGTTATGTTACAAGGTTCCAACAAGAATAAACCATAATCAAGGACACTTCTGATTAAAGCATTATATATTAATTTCATGGAATATGGATGTGCACCCCACCAAACACCTGAAAGGCATCGTAAAATGTTGAGAGTACGTTCACATTTCGCACTTATGTAGTCCATGTGTGGAGATCCGCTAAGTTTAGAGTCCAGTATGACTCCTAGAAATTTTATATTAGTTTTAGTAGGTAAGGTCTCATTGTTGTATCTGACATGAACTGGCGGTGGTAATCTCTTTTTAGTAAATAGAACTGTCGCACTTTTATTAATAGACAAGTCAAGACCATTCTTATCCATCCAGTTTTTTAAATGTGTAAGAGCATCTGTTACTTTAAGGCAAGCAGTTTGTATTGATTTATCGCAACTATATATGACCAAATCATCCGCATATTGTAATATAGAGACTGTTTTGGGTAAAGATTTTTTCATATCGTGTGTGTATATATTATATAATAATGGACTGAGGGGGGAGCCCTGTGGCAGGCCCTTGAATAGGGTTCGATAACTTGAGTTTAGTTTTAATTGTCTTCCCGTCAACATATTAATGACAAAATTAATTAGAACAGATGGAACGTTTAACTTAATCAATTTGTCTTTTAAAACTGGTAAAAGAACATTATCATAAGCAGATTTAATGTCTAGAAAAGAAGCGACTACGGACTCATTATGTAAAAATGCTAGTCTTATATCAGTTATAAGAATACTAATATTATCTAATGTGCTCTTTCCTTTTCTAAATCCGCATTGAGATTCACACAGCAGGTTTTTATTTTCTATATAATATTCTAATCTATTTTTTATTAAATGTTCAGCCACTTTCGCAGTAACATTTGATAGAGCAATAGGACGGAAAGAATTTACTTCGGATGGGGACTTACACGGTTTTAAAATTGGTAACACTGACTGCACTTTCCAGTGCTGAGGAATGTTACCTGATAAGAAGATTTTATTAATTAATTGTAAATAATATTGTAAAGCGTTATCTCCTAAATTGCTTAAAAAACTATACAATATGCCGTCTTCGCCTGGAGCTGAATCGGGAAGTGAAGACAGTACTCCCTTTAGTTCTTTTAAGGAAAAGCAGTCGGTTAAACTTGAATTATTATCGGTGATTGGACGTGAACAGAATAATTCTTGTTCGGGTACATAAGGAGGAGCAATTTGGTCAAGATATTCTGAAATGAGAACTGGTGGAAGTGTTGTGAAGTTAATAGGTGACATAGCGTTCTTAAATCTTTTAATGAAAGCCCAAACTTTCGTTGGAGGAGTGGAAGGTGAAATTGTAGTGCAAACATTTCTCCAGCCTGTGAATCGTTTTTGTTTTAAAAGTTTTTTGGTGGATTTTATAATATCCATTAAAGATTTGAAATTATCGTCTGTCATTTCCTCATTGTATTTTATTTCCGCTTGTTTCCTTGCTTTAACGGCCCTAGTACACTCACTGTCCCACCAGGGTGGCGAAGGTATGTTTTGACAAACATTTTTTATAGGAAAAACGGAGTTAGCTGATTCTAATAATAATCTTATAAATGCACTACAAGAACTGCTTTCGTCTGCAATTAACAAATTTGGGAGTGTATCTAAGTTGTTCTCTATATGTTCACTAAACTTATGCCAATCACTTTGCTTAGAAACCTTATGTTTCCTTGTAGAATGGCTATGGAAGCTTTTTCTGACTTTAGAAGTGTTTAGGAAGGTTATTAATATGGGGAAGTGATCACTGTCATGTGTGGATGTTAATGTTGTCCAGTGTATTGTACTAGCTAGACTTGGTGTACAGATACTTAGATCAGGAGCACTTAAACCTTCAGAAGGGTTTGTACGTCGAGTAGGCATAGAGGTGTTTATGACACAAAGATTGAGTTCATATAAGATGTCTACTAGTTTATTACCATGGCAGTTAGAATAAGAACTTCCCCATGAAGAATGCTGTGCATTGAAGTCACCTAACACTAGAAAAGGCTTAGGAAGGTCTTTCAATAAATTACAAATACTATCATAAATATCAGAAGAAGGATGAGGAATATATATAGATACAAAGCAAATATTATTTACAATGGCGGCCACTGCAGAAAAATTATCATTAGATGAAAATGAAATAGGAGTATATAATAATGTATTACTTATAAGAAGGGCAGAACCACCATAACCATCTGGCCTGTCATCACGAAGACAGGTGAATCCGGTAACTTTGAAGGTAGAGTCTGGCTTGAGCCAGGTCTCTCCTAAAGCAATTAAACTAGGATGGAATTTATTGAGTAAGTATACAAGTTCTGATTTTTTACTGCGTATACTTCGACAATTCCACTGAATTATTTTGTGGATTGGAGTTTGATCCATTATTTTGGATGTTAGATTTAACAAGGGCATCAAGAATTATGGCAGCGTGTTCTGGTTTGATAAGTTGAGACTGAGAAAGAGATTTAATAATACTAGAAATAAAGTTTAGTACATTTGACGAGTTATCAGTATTTTCTATATCTGGTGACCTCAATGCACAACCATTAGCTGGTGAAGGCATTGCATATTCTTTTATGAGCTGCCTATGGGCAACTTGGTCATATTCAGATGATTTATATGTGTTTTTATGTGACCGAGGTTTCAGAAATACTGTCTTCTTATATGATTTATTTAAATTGTTATTTACAGTTGTAGGTCTCAGTATATTGTTGTCAGTATTACCTATGGGTTTTGTATTTAAAACATCTGCATATGATTTGGATACTGGTGGATGTAATTTAACAGCCTCAATAAAAGAAATGCAACAATCAGCCATTGATTGTTTAATAGCCACCTGCCTAGAATGTTCCGGACAGGATCTGTTTGTTGCAAAATGTTGCCCTGAACAAAGAAAACATGTTGTACTTTCCTCCTCTACAGTACATGTACTACCAACATGGGCATCCCCACATTTATAGCAACGTGGTTTTGATCTGCATTGTGTTTTCGTATGTCCGAATTTGCAGCAATTAAAACATTGTATTGTTGGGTACACATATTGTTCGACTGGAAGTGCATTGTAGCACATAAATATTCGTTTTGGCAGAATTTGTCCGTCAAACGTAACCACTACTGTTTGGGATGGTCTCCAAGAAGGAGCTCCATCAACCACTACCCTAAAGTTAAGTCTTCTAATTTTAAGTATTTTGCCACATCCTATCGGAAGATTAATGTTTTCGATAATTTCCTCTGGAGACCATTCGACAGGGATACCTCTTACGAGGCCCATCCGTGTTATATTGAAAGTTGGAATGTATGCTTTGAAGTTATGTGCAATCAAGCTCTGGTGTGTTATGAAATTATTTGCATCTGAATGCTTAGCAAAAGACAAGGTCATTCTGTTGCGCCCGATGCGTTTTAGGCTACCATTAATAATACTAGCGAAATTATTTTTCTTTAAAAACTTTCCGAATGTGATGGGGTGAAGAGTATAATCGTCATTAGGACTTGATGTCTGTTTCTGTACGTGAACAATATAGGGGCTACTGTCTGTAGGTTCGTATGTTGTACGTCCAATAGGAGAGGGTTGCGAAGCTATAGTAATATTTTTATCATTATCATTACAATTATAGGCTTGAGGCGGTTTGTCTGTGGTAGTGGAAAGAACTGGCGAAGTGTTAGTTATTGTAGATTTAATTTTTTTTGCCGAATTTTCATTAATAATGTCGTTTTCTGAACAGTCACAACAATTAACAGTTGCGTTGGGATCTTTAATGTTATTATATTTCTTTTTCCGTTTATTGCAATCTTTACATGTCCGCCTTCGGACGCGTTTTGTTGGCCTATTTTCTGTGGTGCCAGAAGCGTCAGTATCCATATTAGATTCGTTTGTTGATACAGTGACGAAATAAGCTGGAGGAGGACATTTTAATGATTCTGGACCGGGTCCAGGTTCAAAATTTGTACCGCCCGGATCCGGAGGGCGATTCATCTTACATCTAATTAAATAAAACTAAAAGAAACTTACCAATATATATACAGATAATCACTAACTAAACTAATTATAGATATATTACATAAAAACTACTTTCCTGTACACTATAAAATTATTGTTTTCGAAAATTTACAAAAAAACGCGCCTATCCCGTTCAACGTTTCCCGCCTTTTTTTCCGCTTTGCTTTTAGGCTGACAATGTCAGCCTGACATTGACATTACATTGACAGAAAATGTCTTAGGGAGCGTTCTATTATTTCGCTCGTCGTACACACCCCTCTTTTGGACGAAAGAGGACAGATTGTGTGAATAGAGTTTAGAAGACTGTTTCGATTGCACGATTAGATGGCCTATCGAATACCTATGAAGAATACGGACTCCTAACTTAGATAGTGATGTACTGAACTATCTGTCAAAGGCCGGTATCCACTGCCAGTTCCCATAGCGTGAGCGTTCTTAATAGCATCGCGTACTTATGTATTGTCGTCGTCCCAGGCTTATGCCGAATCACGTGCCTGTTAGCCCTTGTATGTACTACGTTTGAGGTTCCAACGTACCAATTCGTGGTATATATCGTGACGGCGTAAAAAGTATTTCAAAATTGTATTAAATAAGACCATATCAGTGCATGATTAGTGATAATTACATGTGATATGAAACAGCATGGTTTTGCAGATTTGAAGTGTTAGATCGTTTGATGAACTAGTTTTATATAACACTGCTTTATATAACGCTGACCCGTGCAACTTGATTCTAGAACCGAACCTAAGACCGATTCACCATTGGATTCATCGTCGACAGGACGATTCATTTATTTCCGTGTCCCCAGCAGAGTTTTTCACCTACACACCACTCAGACCACTCATTTAGGCCACTCAGTCTACCGGAAATCGACACACACGGATCGTTATCTACACCGCTGATTCTCACCACCATCCCAGACAGCTGAACTCTGTAGTGACTTCACTCACCAACCGTGCATATGATTTATGCGACGAGGAATATTTACGTGCTGAGCTGACACATGTACGGAGGGTCCTACAGAGAAACGGATATAATAGGAAAACTACAAAATCTAAACGAAGAACTTTTCGTAAGCACCGGAAGTGCGACATTGAGAGGCAGCCAGAATTTTTGTATGCATTTGCATGTTTCGTACTTGAGAGGAGTGACGGATAAGGTTGCCAATATTCTTCGAAAATACACTATATTCACTCCTTTCAACAAACTGTCTCAGATGCTGTTCGCGAGTGGACACAGTGAGTTTCGTGTATCGGGAACAGAATCGAGTTGTGAGTCAAAGTGGTAGTGGTAAGGAGTACAAAAACGAACAAGAAAGAGGGTAGACCGATTTGTCTGCACATAAACACTTACCCACATTAACTTCAGGTTATCCGTGATCATGGCGTTTGTAACAGCGCCGAAATATCGGGAACTTGAATAATAAACATGGTAAATATCCAGCTGCAAGTGTTATTGATACAGACATTTCACCGACAGAATTTTCCATCTATGTCACTGTCGACCATAGGCCTTTTCAGCTACAGAATGTTTCACCGACTCGACGATAAACGTATAACTCTTTTAACTACAGACCTTTCCATCTACGGAGAATTTGCCGACAACCTTAAGAATAAATAAAAAAATATTAAAAAAATAAAATAACATAAAACTCAAATTATTTATTGTGGAGTCTGTGGGAACCCAGCTCTCAGATTCCATAAATCTTAGATCCCTCTCAGCAACCGAAACCTACAAGTATTTGGGTATGTCGGAAGCGCTGGGCGTCAATGCTGTTGACATGAAGCAATCGTTGAGGGAGCGTTTCTTTGGCCGCCTGAGAAAAGTATTTAATAGTCTTTTATCAGGCGGAAATAAGGTGCGTGCCTTCAATGGTTGGGTCATGCCAGTTTTGATGTACTCTTTCGGTGTACTCAAATGGAATCAAACAGAACTAGACGCCCTGGATGGGAAGGTCCGTACATTGTTGACGGCATATCGCATCACCCACGTTCTTCGGTTATGAGACTGTATATCCAGCGAAGGTGTGGAGGTCGAGGCTTTTTAAATGCCAAGACACTCCACAATCGCGAGATATGCAGTCTCAGGGAATATTTCCTAAAAGCCGACGTGGGGATGCATCGAGATGTGGTCGCGACGGACAAGGCCCTCACCCCGCTCTCCTTGGCTAAAGAGAACTGGCGCAAACCTGCAGTGCTTGACACTAATGACTGCAGGGAAGTATGGCAGAGTAAGGAGCTTCACGGACGCTACTTCAATGCCCTGCATGGGCCTGATACTGACCATGCAGCGTCCGTAGCCTGGCTACGTTCGGGGGAACTCTTTGGAGAAACCGAAGGTTTTGTTTGTGCAATTATGGATGAAGTTATGATGACGAATAACTACCGGAAATTTATTGTGAAGGATGGCACGGTTGACATATGTCGGGCATGCCACAGTCCGGGCGAATCGATCCGTCACATTATCTCCGGATGTTCTCGTCTAGCTAACGGAGAATACTTGCATAGACACAACCTTGTAGCCAGGATTATCCATCAGCAACTTGCTCTGAAATACAGCCTTGTGGAATCGGAAGTGCCGTACTATAGGTATGTGCCCGACCCAGTTCTCGAAAATGGCAATATCACACTGTATTGGGATCAATCCATCATCACTGACAGGACTATTGTAGCCAATAAGCCTGATATAGTGGTGGTGGATCGATCAGAGCGGCGCGCAATGATTGTTGACATAACGGTTCCACATGACGAGAACCTCGTGAAGGCCGAGAAAGATAAACAAATCAAGTATATTGACTTGGCTCGTGAGGTTGTCGACATGTGGCATGTTGACTCAGCGATCATTGTGCCGATAGTCGTATCAGCCAATGGCCTAATTGCCAAGAGCCTCGACCAATATCTGATGAGGCTCTCGTTAGGCAGCTGGATCAAGGGCTTGATTCAGAGAGCGGTACTCCTGGACACGGCTCGTATTGTTAGGAGGTTCCTCTCTCTGGAGCCCTGACCGCCGGTAGCTTGGACCCTGTTCCCGATACCGGTGGGCTACTATTTTATATTTTTAAATGTTTTTTTTTTTATTAATTTGGTAAAAATATTTAAAAATATAATAAGTATGTATAGAAATTAATAAATGAGAATAAAAAAATATAAAAAAAATAATATAACATAAAACTCAAATTCTTTATTGCATTCATGTGTATACATTTAGTTGTTACATATATATAAAAGTTCCAACATGAAACCCGGTTAGGGCACGGCAACTTAATAGATTTGACAAAACAAGCATCCAGTTAGGTAATATCTACAGCGTAGGCGTTACACAAAATGTGGACAGTCTTGTGTCGGAAACAAGCTACCAATGAATATTTGATTTCTATATAACCAGTATGAAATCAGCTACTCCCTGCGCAGACGCTACTGGACCGAGCAACTATGGTGTCCTGAGGTGGTGTGCCGTGTCGTGTGCCTAGAGAATCTAGACATTCGGACTCGTGTCACGCCAAAATTGAGCCAAGAAAAAAAAGCTACCCGTTTGTTATATTTATGGGTTAAAACTGACACCAGAAAATTAATACACATAATACAATACACACGGCTGCTGCGTCCTTTTTCTTGGGTAGTAATATGGATTTGTAATTTTAATATTGGTATTATGGCCAGTGTACTTTGGCAGAGGGATAGGTTCAGAAATTCCAACCCTAAAGTTTATTCCTCTATGCACAAGATTGGCATGAGAAATAATATTTCACCTAAACACAGGACTTCCATACGGCACGTCAAAATACCAAGTGTCATTTCTTTGACTTTGATGTTTGCCTTTGAAATGACTGAAGAAAGCGCGAATATTTAAAATCGTCTTGAGTGTATTTGACGATATTGCATATTGTGATTGTTTATTTACTTCGAAGTATTAAAAAAAAACAGTTAAATAAGTTGTATAGAATACAAAATACAGTTTAGGTAATCTTGCAAAAAAAAAAATAAGACAAAAGTGGTGTTTTGACAGATAACCTAAAAGAGCTGATTATATCAGCGTTGTAAATATTAGGATAATAGAGACATTTTACACAGTGTTTAATTAATTAAATATTTAATAATGCAGCTGTTAATACAGGCTAGCCCGTTAATTGATAAATTGAAACATTGGCATCGAGCAATATCTTTTAGTGAAGTGCAGCTAACAACTTCACAGAAGGTCAGTATTTTGGTTTATTACATATCATAGCCAATTGAATCACTATAATACACCTAATATTAATGTTCTATTATTTATCGAGATTCTAATACTGTCGAAGAAATGTGGAATATAGGATGAACAATAATTCTATTTGGTTCATTGATGTTTAGAAACTATTCACAGAAAAGAATTAAATTCAAACAATTGTAATGGTGTAAAGGTCATTCGTGATTGCATTTAAATAACATGGTCAGATTATGTTAAATATGTGTAGTTCATTATGAAACAGTATCATAGCTGTTTTAACCATGTACAATATGATGTTGGTGTTCTAAATAAAATAACTATTAAAAAATACAAATCTAAATAAGTATATTTTAAAAGTATTAATATGTAAAATAATTATTATTTAAATAACTACCTTATTAAATAAGTTTTAAAAGTATTCATTACTTATATACATAAATTCAAAATATAAATCGGAGATATTTATTAAACCCTGACTTTGCTAATAATACATTTTCAGGTGGTACTATGGAGTTTAGGAGTTGTGGGTACAAGTGCAGTAGTTGTGGGAGTGCTGTCAAGGTACTTAGCGAGGCGGCGAGCAAAACCTATCATAAATCCCCGGATTCAAAGGGCCATTAACAAGAGAATTTCACGAATGAGGAGTCCTAATGGCGGTAATACTCAAACCAATTCTTTTATCTATATTTTATACACATTCCCAAGCTGGGCAGAACTTCTCTTCTCACAAATTCTCTTCACTGTATCTTTTGCCCAAATTGTGATGAATGAATGTAAATTGTCAAAGATGTTCTTTAATATTACTTTTAATTTATACTTTTTCTCAGTAAGATCGCAAACAAAACATTCGCATATTGCTACGATTTTTAAATTTATTATTATACGTTAATGAAAAATAAAAAAAGCATTCTTCCTTTAGGAATGGGCTCAGTTGCTAGCAGTGGTGGTCGTAGCAGTCCTCTGGGCTTTAGTGAGCGTCTGTCGGTGGCGTCGGGCTCCATCGGTTCAGGAGCTGGAGATGCAGCGCCGCTATCGCCTCAGCAGTTGGGTGTCATGGGTAAGTAGTAGGACTGTCTTACACCAGCGCCATCTATTATCGAGTAGTGGAAGAAATGAAAATCTATTTGAATTGAGTTTACTCACAATTGTACATCTATAATTATTTTATTGAACATCAGCATTCTTATTTCTCTTTGATGATCTATAATAACCAAATACATAGATAAAGATGATTTATCATGTTGTTCAGAAAAATCAATTTATTAGTCTAGTTATAGTTATTTTAAATATACGCGTGTTTTAAGGTACTTTTTGGTTTTTACCGTCTACTTGCTTACTTGCTTGCTTACTACTAGGTTACTTAGTATGTTCTTTAACAGATTTCTGTTAATTCTACCGTTAACCTAAAAGGTGGGTTTGTAACAAAAATTTTAGAGCGCCATCTCTTATCGAGTAGTGAAAGTAAATAAAAATGTAGTTGGCTGAGTTTCATTATAGTTTGATTTTAAAATCATAGATGTCGCTGATCACAAATGCGGTACAATACAGGCCTATCGTCACAAAAATAGGGAAAGTTTGGTCGATTGCTAGGGATTCGCGTAAAAAATATCAACGAATGAATGCGAAGAAACTACAAAAATAATTTTATTGTAGATCAATCATCACGTTGGATTTCTTTTTTTTTAATCATTACGTTATCGGTTTATATTTATCTCTTTTGCTCTGTATGGTGTCGGACGTAAAGAATAGCACCATCCCGTATCTTCCCGTGGGTGTCGTAAGAGGCGACTAAGGGACTTGCCAGAGAATGGGCAGCAGCTTTCTCTGTGCTTTTGTGACAACCATACTGCGATCGCCAACCCGCTGCCAAGCGTGGCGATTATGGCAAAACCCCCCATGTTATGTCAATGTGGCGAAACTTGGGGGAGGCCTATGTCCAGCAGTGGACGTCTTTCGGCTGAAATGATGATGACCCTACCCTTGATATTTATCAAGGGTATTCTACATGTAGGTATGGAGTAGTAAATTGTAAAAACGCGCGCAATCTAAATTAGGCAAGCCGGTCACCTCGTTTCTTCTCTTATTTGATCTGTCAAACGTTGATGATGATAAATGTGCATGTCTTGATTTGGTCCTATGTTATATAGTCCGCAGTACATGGATGTGTGTGACGTAAATGATCTTTTATTTTACAAAATTTATAATAAGTTTATGATAGACTATCTGACACGCTGATTGTGCACTTTAGTCATTCATTTTATTCTGGATTTCTGTTTGTCGCGAAATCATTCCGTTGGAAATCAACATTTGTTTATATTTTCTTCTCTTGTAACCCAACTATTTAGAATTAAATGCAATAACCATTGTCTATGGGAAATATTCTTATCTGTATCATAGAAACATAGGCATAAGTACTGGCATAGCCTATCATCACGGTGGTAGCGAGACTTTTGACTGAGCAAAGTACCTACGCCATAACACCAGCCTATTTAATTAAACTCCCATTATTTCCATCAGTTTTGCCTCTCAAACCCAGACGTTCCTACATATTTTTACCAATTTGATCTATCTGTACTGGGTAGTTGTACCATTTACCGTTATAGTTAAGTCAAGGGCTTCCTATTGTCAAATTTTCACTCAATTTGAGTGAATTCGGCAATAATATTTTGGTAATCTACTACTATCGCAGCACGGCAACCATATAACAGAAATAATTTTGTCAACTGACAATACTGTTGAGTCTCGTGACTTGCCGCATGATCTCAGCATACAGGTAGGTATATGATACGACAGTAGTATCTACGAATACCTCATCGCTTAAATCACGTCTAGATCTTGTGAACCTTGACTGGGAAGATCTGTAATTTAATAATAGCTCGTTATGGCTTCAATCAAGTTCTAATTCTGTCTCTGACCCCAAATAGGTGGATTGCATATTAATATTTCAAGCATCACGGTTCTTAACTGTAGTTTTTATTAAACCAAGTATTCATATTATTGCCATTATAACCCTTCTCTTATATGGGAGCTGTTAAATGTTGAGCCGTGGTGTTGGTAACTTCAGATGTCCTACAGATTCTCAGTTGTGCCAATTGACAAAGCTCTTTTTGTCTCTTTCTTGAAATGGAAGGCAATGGAAATTAAGGTCCTCGGCTGTTCTTTTAAACTACAATATCCCGCCCGCGACTTCTTTCATGTTCAAGACAGTTGCATGTTTATTTATTTCAACTTTATATCAGTTCATTTACAATACGTGTGGTAGTAGAGGCATATAGGCGGTACTGCCACAAGGCATTCTCTACTAGCCAACCTTTGGGTTAAGTAAATAGGACAACAATGTACTAAATAAATTAATAATCTTTTGTGAGGGACAGTGGTTACCACTGTTGTTCTAGATGTCAGGAGTTGTACTGGTTGAAAATAATGTGGTAGAGTGGCGGGCTAGTTCTAAAAAAAAACTTATACATTCGAAAACCGTTCTTAAAATAAGAATTTCGAACAATACAAACCTTGTTCAGTTTGCCATAGAAAGAACCTTGGAGGTTATAATGACTAGGTTCTATGAACAGCATGTTAAGACGCAGGTTAATGACCGCACTATTTACGAGTTAACGGGCAGACGCTAGTGTTCCTCATTAGGTCCACGTTTTACGACGGTGTAGTTTAGGTACCATACCTTTAAGTAAATACGAAACAGGTTTCTTATTAATTACCTATCTTACTATGTAGGTGCCTACCTACCTACTGGTATTAAATAAATAGCTATGTCTGTCTCAAGGTGGCATTCAGGAATTAATAGAACTATTTGCAGCATTGATACATATTATGAATTCAACCGTGTCGCTAATATTACCTACATGATTTCTGATGTCAGAACTCAAAGGTAAGATCATGCTGTCCTCGCCCTGACCTACTAAAATTATACGACCAGGTAAACAAATAAAAATACGTATAATTTTATTTTACTGCTGTGCTGAACTTTTGAGCCTCTGTTAGGTAGCTATCATAAGATTATTGTGTGATAAAAACAACAAAAACATTACCTATTCTCACTTGCCCTTGGCGTCTTGTTTTGTTTGCGTTACCTGCTCACTGAGAAGTCGCGTGTCAAATTAACATGATTATATTGATGACCTACCCAGCAAGTTCCTCTACCTACTGTATTTCTTTGTTATTTTCTTTGAACAGACTACAATATTAAATTAATCCATGCTTACAAAGATTCACTGCACATTTTACTTAACAAAGTTTATAAATGATAAAAAAGTTTTTGTTTAGGTACTCATTTGAATCTAAAACCTTGGTCATGATTTCATGAAACAATACTATACAAGTGTAGATAACAGGAAAGACCACTTTCCTTCCGACAACTAAGTTGAATGTCAAGGTTTAGTAGATAAGGCTACTACCACTTGCCATTTGGTAACAATCCGAAGCGTTTGATAATAAACTGGAACATTAGTCACGCTTAGTATACTTTGCACTTGTGGTAGAGAGCATCGTGCGACTCGCGCCTTTCACCGAAGCTTCCGTTATCTGACGTAATATAACAGCTTGTACAAGGCCAAGCGCAATCACTAAATTCGCCGTCTATTCATGTGGCTCGTTGGTCTAGGGGTATGATTCTCGCTTTGGGTGCGAGAGGTCCCGGGTTCAAATCCCGGACGAGCCCGACTTTTGTTGTTGAAACTAGTATTTTTGAGGCTTGTGGAAAAATATTTTTCATGTTCTAGTGAATAATGAAAGGTTTAAAATGACATATCGCAATGTTTACTTCGGTTTATTGAAAAAATAAATAGGTTGTTTGGTGATGAATACGCGGTAACCATTTTATGGTCGTTGCCCCTTCCACCTTGTATAAAAAGACCTTCAGCAAATAACATAAATTGTGTTGTCACAACACATTATTCACTACCTACCTACCTACATTCAACGTTAGCACCATAGCGTCTTCTATTTTATATTTTTATGCAAGTACATTATCATGTCATTGACCAATATGGATGTTTTTACTTACCAGAGCTACTTACAAAATTCTATCAACAAAAAAAACGGTGCAAAAAATCTTACAAAGACCGATAAGTACTCCGTAAACTAAATCGTGCTCCATTCCATTAGTTTATGTACCTACCTTTGTAAATACATGACCAATTACGCACACGATATTAGTCCAGTTCGCAATGTCCGTTATATGTATATGGAACAATAGTTAGCTCTAGCTGTAATCTATCCCCTAGGGATTGAGGTCTGGTTTGGTGTGACCACGTCCTTATTCCCGGCACGCGCCGACCCACTGACACCGCGGGATGACGACTGAGATCTATATCACCGTCTATTGTGCAATTAATGTCCTTAATGCCAAGGCTGCCCTATAAACCAAGGATTATAGGTGATATAAGCACCTGTTATAACTTTAGGCGTATTAAAAGCTACTCAATACATAGGTTACTTGGTCACTAACACTAAAAACGGGATATTTACTATGTTTACTATTTGTTTTGTTCCCGATAACATGGAACGTCATGGTGCTTCCTCTGTAACTCAAAACAAATAGTAAACATGGTAAATATCCCTTTTTTGTGTTTATTTAATATGTAATCAATGGGAAATTACACCAAATATTTTATTTCGTTCGGGTGATTAGTGCTCAAAGTGCCAAAGCATGACCTGCTATAGTTTTCTTTATGGCTTTACTATAACGGATGGGTAGGTATATTAGGAAAGGTAATCACTTGTAGCAACGATTAGTCCATGACAAGACGTTAACAGGAAAAAAAATGGGCTTATATCAGACATTCCTTTACTTAGGGCGCTTCTAATAGAGACAAGTCATTTTGTAAAATAGCAGGAAAACCTACTACTATCAGTTGTCTTTATGCGACGAAACATCAGCATGATTACATAAGAGAAATCTGTCGAAACTACTGCCCACTAGATGGCGCTGTTCAATGAAACGGTTGGGTCCCACACATGTCAAACCGTTTACTACGTACAGGTATTTATTTTATTGCGTACGGTATTGTTATAATTTTACTGCATAATCTTATCAGTTATTATCAAAAAATAAGTATTTTTAAAAAAGAGTAGCTCTGTAGCTGTCTGTCGGTATAGTAGTGATATTTCAACCATTTCGTCAGTGGCTCGTTGGTCTAGGGGTATGATTTTCGCTTAGGGTGCGAGAGGTCCCGGGTTCAAATCCCGGACGAGCCCAAATCTTTTTGGTTTATTTGATTTTGCATTGTAACTTGTTTCTTTTCTTAACATGATTTATTTTTTATTATATTATTATCATAATTAGCGTGATACTGTTTCAAACACCGTATTTATTTCTTTGGAGTAACTTTCATATTGACAGTGTGAGCCGCAAAACAGTGTAGATAACTACATAGGTTTTTATTCATAAAATTTTATTTTAAAAGAAAAGTAATATATGCAAGTTCATTATAAAAAATTAAAAAAAAAAAAAAACATTTATAAAACATAAGTCGCTGATCCCGACGATTGCACCCGTTTAGTAAACAAACGTTCTTAGAGGGATCTCAAGGGAAAGCTTCTGTGATCCCTTTCCTTGTTCCGTACCCTTACATGTGGGGAATAATTAAAGCGCCTCCAACCTACCTTTGAGCGTGGCTGCGTGGAGCGTGGCTCAGCTCAAATGTCTCCACAAAGGGACGTGAATGCGCCTCGGGTGAAAAGGAACACCCACTATTTATGCAACGGTTTCTTTTTAGCTTCTGCATCCGACGTAGTCTTTATTGTTTTTAATGTCTCCGCTCAAACATGTTAGTAAGACGAGTAAGCGTAGCAATTCATGAATAAGATTGTTTTCGACGCCATTCATAGAGAAGTTTGCGGAAAATCCCGCAAACAGCATGGGGAAATAAGAGTTCGTAGTTATAATTTAACTCATTAATTATGTTCATTTGTTATTGTGGTTATTAAACAGAACTAATATGAATAGGACATTTGTGAAAGCAGCAAGCAACTTTACGCCAGGCCGTAATTTACTCATAGGAAAATACCATTATTAACTTATTACCATTATATCCAAGTTGCGAAAGTAAATCATGCATTACATACACGGTGCTATGTTGCGTTACTCAACCCTTTATTTTGATTTATGTATATGGCATTTACAGTCATTATGTTTGTGTGTATTTCGTTCTACGAATTTTTTACCATGCCACAATAGACCCGGGTTTATCCCGAAAACTGACAGCGGGGATTTCGGGAGAACATAACAAGAATTATTATTAGGATAACACGTATGAACCACGAGGTGATTCATTGATATTGGGTCAGTAGGAAGAACGATTTAACAAATCCGTTGACTTTCTTTTCATGTTTTGTCAACTTTATTAATACGGTTAGCATTTACCAAAAATAAGTTATAGAAGCGATTCAACAAAAAAGCATGACCCTTCTTTTACCTACCTGCCCTCTAGTAAATAATTGAGCAAAAGCTACATGGATATTTTTCCAATAATATGCAATCATACCGTAACTGAGTTTTCATAAAGCTTGGGAACAAGTTGATATTTTTGTACATGTACAGGCGTTACTATTCAGTCTCATGATTATCTCAAACCATGTGCGAATTTACAGAACTCATCAATATGGGTTTTGTTTAGGTTAATGTTTGATGTCGTGTTTGTCTAACGTCCTTATTATATCTGGGTCAAGTAATATTTCGATATCCTACGTATAGAGGACAAAATACAATCTTTTCACTCTTCAATGAAACCTAATGAGACTTCCTGCAGAGTTGATGCCGTCATACCGGCGCGCGGTGCCGGTGCTCACTCTCATGGTATCCTTGGAATACTCACGCAACGGTGCCTCAGAGAAATGGTCGTTTTATAGGACTTGATGGGCGGATGACTACGGTTGCCAAACGTACTATTCGGTGTTAGCAAGAAATGTCAGTGCCGTGAACTTTCAAACTGACGCCATTTGCAATTATGGACATCTATAAGCAAATGTCAAGGAAAATAATCATCATTGGCACTTCGGTACCTAATTGTTTTATTTACATATTCTTAAAGCGTTCCACTGAATATTTTTGACACCATGCTCCCCTGCGTTGGCGACCCCGACCATCCTAATACTTACTTACTTATTCTCTTAATCAAAATTAGCGATAAACTTTTAGCGCACTTGGATTGCGTCAGTAAGTTAAAAATAGCATCTTCAACGTTTGTCCTGATGAGTCATCGGAGCCCGTCCCAAACTTGTAATTTGGACGACTTTTTGCGACCTGCACTCCCCTGAAGTTGCATTTTACGACCTAACGAACTGTCATTTAATTTTCTTCTTAGCTTGTTTGGCCACTCCTTGATCATGCTGACGGATTCCGTCGTCTCGGAGACATTCATTTAAGCATTATACCCAAAGTTATTAATCTCAATCAATGTAATTTGCCAAACTGGTTTTGTATTTTCAAGTCAAGGTTTAGCAAGTTTAATTGCTAAACATATTTAATTTTGCAAAATTTCAATGTCCCTGTGTGTGATTCACTAAACGTTCGTGAGTTGCATTGCAATTAGCTAATTTCGTGGGAACTACTTTTTCGAATCTAAAATGAGTCCGGCACTGTTCATAAAAATACTTAATAAAAACTTGTGTAATACTAATAAGTCCTTGAATGTTGAATATCTACATTAATCTAGAAAACATTGATAATAGTGCTTTCAACAACCTTAATTTCGATTTTTGAAAGTTTTCAGACGGTAAAGTACGCAGTAGAGAATCAATCATAATTAAAACTTTTTCACAATTATTTTTCTTTCACGTTGTAGGAAGGTTTTGATTAGGTTTTTTGATTATGCTAGAAATAAAATGAATAAATATATGGCTAAGTCTTGAACTGTTTATAGACAATCTTGACAGTGTTTATCAATATTTTAACGAACTGCCTTGTTAAATGCTAGCTGTGGGCGGGAAAAGTCGAACTAATTTGATGATATGTTGACGTTAATTAGCTCTATTGAGGTTCGTTTCACTAGCTTTGATCTAATAGTAATAGTTAATAGAACAAATATTATCCTGGGGACTTATATTTTTAGAAATCCTTCTGGTAAATACTTATAATAGGTATATTCTTTTCAATGTTATGAAAACCCGAAAAAGTCTAGTCAAAATATGACAGATGTCAGTAATTCAGCATCGATTTTTGAAGCCCAACATGATTTCATAAAATGATCACATAACATTGAGGATGATTATGGCAAGAAAGGGTTTGTATAATGAGATGACGAGTAATAGAGAAGTATGGAAGAACAGGACATGCTGAGCCGACCCCTTATGTGTATTAATATATAAGGGCAATATCATGGTGATCACATAATGTTATTTGACTTACATAACGCAGAAATATACGGGTCAAGTGCTCAGTGCAATTTTGCTCTTAGGAATTAATACCTACTGGATGTACTTAATAAGCGGAAAGATAGTTTACTTATTTATCTACCGTTAAAACAGTACCTAAATAGAAATTAAGAACCTAACTTGTAGCAATATATTATTATAGCTACAACATTCTAAAAGTGAGAACGATTTTTCAGCTGCCACTTAATTCTACGACTCTGGACACCGATACTGCCATTATGTATATGAGGGAATCCCTTGGCTCTTCTATTTGTTTAGGTCAAAACTCGACGACCTCCTTGTTTGTTTATTTTGAGGTATTTCCCTTACTTTCCCAAGTCATTAGTTGAAAATAAAGTGACGTTATTTCTCATCACCGCATGCTTTATCATCCCACTGAAGAGAGTACTTCTTGCCTATAACGTTATTGTGAGTAATGGACTATAAATATTATAATGTAGGTATTAATACCTAACAATAGAAGACATAATGGACCTACAATGACGACATAACGTTATCATACGTGTCCTGATAGACGCACATTTATGTCACGACAAAGAAGTGTCACACCACACAGTTTGCGATATAGAATGTCTGGTCTATTATAAATTAAACCGGCATCGGCACTCCGGCTTTACAGTTAGTTTACTGGGAAATAATAACTGGGTTCTCGTTAAAAGGTTAGGTAAGTGATGACGCGTGCAGTACTGGCGCCGCTGAGGTGACGGATTGCTGCTGTCAACCAAGTTATAATGGACGGAGGCCATCTCCATTTTCCTCGCTTTAAATAAAATACATTATTTGTGGTTACAACTTTACGTTAGTAATTGTTGTTGTTGTAGTGTGGAAGGCACAAATTAAACCACAATAATAAAGCGATGTTATTTATGAATTTATTTGTGGTCATTTCTAGTAGGTCTTTCCCCATATTTGTAAAACATATAAAGACTATATGTACGTAATTAATTAGTCATGTTTTGTTAATGAATTAGATAGTCAATTCTAAGAAATAAACTAACAGCAACTGCTGACTCAAATATGGTTTGAAAAACTATATCGCTACCTATTCGCCTATAGCCTCTTATTGACTACGACTCTACGAGCTACGTTATTGAATTATGCAAGTCAAGTGACCTGAACTCACAATATTAAATTCAAATGAATAATTATTGCAATAGGCACGGAGACAATTAATTATGGGCAAGTTCTATTATATACTATCAAAGTTGCAATAATATAAGTAATTAATTAGTTATCCATAATCATGATTAGTGATCGGATATTCGGATGCATATTTACCTAAAGTACGTTCTTTCCTGGCAAAAGGTACAAAAGTATGAAAGCGGCTATTTAAATGCCAATTTTTGTCGCGGGATTGCGAAATTTCACAATTCTTTAGTAAGTGTAAAGTAGTACCTACTCAAAATATCGTAACAAATATTTTAAAATTTAAAACCTGGCAAGTTTGTTGAAAATAACAAGGAAAAAAATACAACAACTATTTGAATTAGTATTTTTGTGCTGAAATGTCGAATGCTAAAACAAAATGGTAAATATGTCTGGACATAATTCATTTGGAGCTAAACGAAAAAGTAACTAGACCAGTTTTTATTTTTAAATAAACACCTTTTATCATAGTGACGCGCGCTCCATACTAGTCAACACTCAAATTTTAGTTAAATATGCATCCGAATATCCGATCTCTAATCATGATCTAATGCAATAACACTACAGTTGAGTAACGTTTTAATTGTGTTAACTTTACTAAGCATACAAAACCTTGCAATTATATCAAGAACTCAAAATGTTTAAAAATTACACAAAGAGGCACACACCTACAGTAAATTGAAATTCCCGAACACAAACTACGAAACTAGTGTATAGCTATATACCTACATACTCGTAGTACCTTCCAGCGTTTCTGTAGGAATATTGAGTGCAAGCCCGCCCCAGCCCTTGTGAAGGCCATGAAATACTTCCACAGGGGAAGTTTCTAGGCCCGGTATTACAAGGGTACGGACAAATTTACTTTTTATGATCATATCAACGCTATCTCGGCATTTTATGTGTTTTGTATACGTATAACCTTTTACATGACGAAGTGTGTTCTTGTTCATACAATTTTAATAGGATTACGTACCTGCTTGGTTAATTTCTTGCCCCAATCGATTTTAGGTTGCAATTCATACATGTGAGGGTGTTTAACCGCTAATCAGGAACCATCACTTTTATTTATGTTAACAGCTGTCATTACAATCATCATCAGCCTATAATGTTCCCACTGCTGGGACACACGCCTCCTATCTATGAGAGGGAGTGGGCTGTAATCCACCAAGCGAGCCCAGTGCCGGTTGGTAGATGTCACATGTCTTCGAATTTTTAGTTCTAGGACGTGCGGGTTTCCTCAAGATGTTTTTCCTTCACCGTTTGATGGCAGCGGTGTTGAAATAAATTACACAAAGTAATGCGCCTGTCTGGGTTCGAACCCAGGCTTACTGCTCGTTAGTCAGGGCTGCCACCACTGGGCCACCGCTCCTCTCATCATCAACGTCATTACAATGCAGCAACATATCTTTACCAGTTGATGAGGTTTTCCACATTTTAGGCAAGCGTGCCCCATCCTCGGCCGCATCATCACTTCTCATTCAGGCGAGTAGCGGCCGAACGCAAGCCTATTTTTTTATACTAAGTAAAAACAAAAAAAAAATGTCTTTTCCGAATTTCACTGGGGTCAGCTTGCTTACGGTCAAACCGGATACAGCTGAATACCAGTATTTTACATAGAGTGACTGCCTAGTTGACCTACACAACCCAGTTACTGGGTAACACGATACCCCTTCACCCTGTCTAAATAAACTGGGTTGTATTGTTTTACTCGGTTCTTCATTAATTACTTACACAATTTAATTAAAATAAAAAAATAATATTTTCTGGGACACCGGCAACTTGCTGCATATTGAACCATCAAATTGGCGGTTTTCTTGTTTTCGGCGTTCTTCTCCGCACTCCCCTATCCTCTCTATTTTCTGGCGCCTCTCTTGTCCAAGCATCTTTATTAACTCTCATCATAAGCTTAGGTTCAAACATGAGTAATATACTAATATCTAACATGGTATTCTTACTTATACGAAGGTAGTTTATCTTGGAGTAGGTACAACCAGTTATTCGGAGTCTACCTTTCTTGTTCTAGTCATAGGTTAAGTTAATAGGTACTTACTTTTCCTACTGTCAAAGCTATCTTCCTGGATCTCTAAAAAGCTGAACCGGTTCTCATTATTTGTAAAAAATATGTCTTTGCAAGCTCACAGAGCGTGATTTTTTTGCATGGTTAAGTTCATTGACTTTGCAGATCAGGGACAAAAAAAGAGTTGAAATTGTAAGATCGAAATCGTACCACAACTAGTTGCAAAGCCAGCTGTCAACCTTTTGATCCTTGAGATTAAATCTATCGATTCCGAAAAAAAAAACCCATAGGATGTAGCCTAAAACCAAAGACATTCAAATATTTACGAGCTGTAGACGGGACAACACGAATAAATTCGTAGGTTATCCAATACTTGTTACTACTTAGTAACAAACGGTTCTGTCTAGCTAGTGTCATACCTCTGCTTGTTAGGTAGCAGTCGAAGTTTTTGTATGAAAATATTTCCAATGTCTGCTCTATACCTAAGACTTTTTAATCTATTTACCTAAAACGAACAAAAAAGAATTGCAGCTTTGGCTCAGCGAATTGAATTTACCGAAGATACCATTGGTGTCAGGAACGCGAACGGCTAGAGTGGAAATAATTATATTCGCATCTTCCAGCCAATAACATTAAGCCTCTTCCAGCCAATAAAATGGAACATTTAAATTGAAAGAATGCAACATTTTTTGTATTGCTATAGGCACCTAATTCCTTCACGGTCCGTTAAGCCAGATACAATGAGACCCTTAGGCGCCGTGTTCCCCCTGGCGTTGTCGAGACATCTCACACTAATGCGTCTGCAAATCCTATAACGTTTGCCAACACCGGGCATCAGACAAAACAAACTTTGAGAGCATGCTGGTGCTTGCAATCTGATAGGAAAGTCAAGACTAGACTTAGATTTCGATAAGATGATTCGTTTCCCGGGGAAACTAAGTTGCAGTTGAAAAAACAACGTAATTACAAGCTTAATGAAAACGCTGACATTTCGTGGGAAAGAGAATTTGATCAAATCTGAAGTGCGGCTAGTTGCGTCAAAGAGATTCCTTTCCCAGACCCTATTAAAATGTAATGTGAAAAGTTTAATCAAACTCGAGTGTGTCTAAAGGTATTTTGAATTCGTAAACTTTTTCTTAGATATTGAAGATGTGGCTATATGCTATTTAAGCTCAAAATTGGCAGGTATTAGGTACAGTAACCTTGATTTGGTCACTATGGCAACAGGTAACAAAACGGGAAAGTGTTTTTTAAAAGGTCAATGAGAGAAGCGTAGTTTTCGCTTTTTGTAAGTATCCAAAAAGTCGCAAACCTAGAGTAACTAATCTACTTGATGAATGTACAGAATCAAATATTAAAAAACCTGTACCTACAACGGTTGTAATAGCTGGCGAATATAAATTGGCTTGGACGGTATTCTGAGTCTTTCACTGACTCCGTGATTATTAAAGGCTAAACATATTATTTCTGTCACTGTTGCACACGCACAACTCACCGAACAGGATAGAGTAGGAAACATATTATTATCTTAACCAAAGCATATGCCTAAGAGTAACGTTTGAAATCGACCAAAGGCTGCATTAGGAGGGTGATTGTAGCAGGCTTCGAAGATTGTAGAGGCAAAATAGGCGCTTTAGTTTCTAGACCACGTATATGTGTATTTGATGTTACGTACGACGACATTAGAATGAATAAATACATAGCAGTTGAGATACTGGGCTAGCCTAATTGCAAATACAGTATGAATTGTGTTGTATGTATAGTCGTGGGAATACGTTGAACAATCAAATATCACTCAGAGGTGACGTCGCCATCACCAGTTATTTGCATACAGGGTGCGGCAAGATAACCATTCTAATTCAACGCTTAGATCATTCTTTCTAAGTATAAACGAAACGATCATGATATTTATGTACCTAGTTGTCATATCTATTTTCATAATAAACAACAGGATTTATTTCTTCCATTCAGCAGGATCTGCGTGCTTAGTCTTTCTTGCTTTTAATTCCGATCGATCGACATTGTTTGACGTTTTGTACTCTTGAGTTCGACGCTGTGTCATTTTGGGGATCTAAATGGTATCTGGACAGTAAGTGGAACAAAAATAAATATCACATAGTCTTTTAGTTACACTTTAATGAATTAAAACAAAGTAAACTTACATTGAACATCACAATTATGCTTCGCAAAACAATTTTGATGTCATGAGATTCATTGTTATAATATCTACCCAATTAACAGAGTCTATTTCAATTACACAAGATAAAACAATGGAATATGCCATAATATTATGGAATAGATTTTCTACCTAACGGGGAGAAGCAATATCCTTAAATATTAGACGTTGAACATACAGGCCTTCACTTTTTTTTGTAGATATTATTAAATGTTTCACAACAAGTTCTAACATTAATTTACGACATCAGAGACCAAAATATTTTGAAGCTGAGAAAGTGACCAATAAATATAATTATATTTTTGTTATAATAATATTTTAAGTCTTATCCAATAATGGTACGCTAGGTGGGACGTTGATTTAACGTTAATTTTAAAAATATTGTTAACCAAGATTACACCATTTATATTAATAAACTTTAAAAAAATATCCGCGAAGAGGAATATAGACGCATTTGGAACTGCAGAAATTAAAAGATTTGTAGTAAACTTAAGAAGATGAAGACAGTCACTTACAATTAAGGCGAACACTTACAATCGATTTCAATTCATACAAAAATATCATCCATTTTCTTTACACATTGACAAAAGTCCGCTAAGCATACTACTACCAAACGATGCCAAATATCTATTAGACTACTTGTTTCTAAGAACTAAGAAGAATGATGAGTTCATTTGACGGAGGGATGCAATTTTAATGGATTTAATGCCTAAACTAACGAAATAAGGCAAACTTACAAAGGATAACTTTGGCTTATACTTAACAAAGTCAGCTTCAGCTAACCTCATGCCTATGCAGAGTTCTTATTTGTATCTGAAGTGTAGGTATTTAGAAGTTCATCTGAACCTAGACTTATGTTTTAATATAAGAGATAATAAAAACAAAATAAATTATTTGTGAATAAACGCTATCGCTATACGCTTTAAACTAATAATATCTCTGAATTCTGGATTTTAGACTCTTGTAACTTAAAATTATAAATAACAATTAAAATTAAGAAATACAAAATACTAAAAGGTAAGAGGTACTAAACGATGTGCTTACTTACTATCGCGCGGAAAGAAATGAAACTGTGTTAAACTGTTCATAACCAAATCCTATTCGGATTAAAAATGCTATATTCATACTAAAGCAATACTTCAAGAAATTGGGAGCGATGAATTTAATGCACAACAATGCGATATTGTACAAACCGAAATCAAGCGGTAACAATTTGTTGGACAAATTAAATCAATTAATTCCTAAAGTGTATTAATATTAGGTAACGGAATACGATAAAATAAATTACTTAAAACTTTACGCATAACTTCTTACGGTGATTAATTATTATATTTAACAATTACTCAAAAACATGGCTATCAGCCTTCAAGCAAAAACAAAATTTAATTATTTAAATTATAAAGAAAATTTTAATATTGTGTTTTGTACATTGCAACATTTTAAATATTGACGGTAACGTATTTTTCTCTTTAAACGTGATTTCGAATTTTGAAATTCATTCCGATATCACAAATGTGAGTTTTGTGTCCTGTGAGTGTTTACATACATTATGTGTGATTTTATTACAGCTTGTCATTGGTAACAGTGCCTTACTCCACTCGGTATCATTATGCCTATCTACGATGTTTCCACTGTCATTACATTTAATGACAACACCCTCGCGCCGCTCTGCGACTTCCATATCAGTTAACTATTTACAGATATATCTATTTACAGTTATGCGATTAATTTTGGCTCCTCAATTTACACATTGGAATGAAATCACATAACAGGAATGTCAAGAAAACAAAAATATTTATATTTACATATTTTGTCCGAGGAAAAAGTTATTATCCGTTCCTCGACTTTATAAACAACAGCATCAAGCTCAGTTGCCAAAACGTACATACATGTATAAACGACCAAGCAACTATAATTTTAATGATATTTTTCATCGCTATTTACAAAGAATTCAACTTGTCATTTTAAAGTAAAAGTATAAGCGCTGGGATAAATAACGTGAATGTAACAATCTTTATAGTAGCTGCGTTGGGGTTACTGCCGAGTCCACCGACTACGGATTTTTTTATATCTTCTTTAGGCACCGTTGATTTAACTATGCCTTCGCCACTTTCGTTCATCACATCATTGCTGTCCATCTGAGCAGGCTGGTCCGGCTTCTTCATGGCAGCTACATCATTTTCTTCAGGTGCTGGAGGCGCTGTTTCTGGTGCAGGAGTCGTCGTAGTTGTCGTAGTAGTAGTGGTAGTGGTTGTGGTTGTCGGCACCAAAGTATTGTTTGCAAGGAAATATATTTCACCGTAAATAGCTTCCACCTCAAGAGTATTTTCAATTCGCTGTCCTCTCATTTGCCTCGACCGAGGGTCGTTGTCATTGTAGAAAGTAACTAATTTAGCTGTATACTGTACGTCACTGCTTGTACGGTTACCCCTGAATGTGACATTACATGCTGTGCCTGGTTCTAGATATTGTTCGAGTTTATATAACTTGGTTCTCGGCTCTGAGAACTGGTTAGCCCACTGTATGTGCGGGTATAAAGTACCATCATCTGATTCGATCGTAGTATTAAGACCAATAGCTATGCCATGTCCGTGACCCAAAGATAACGTGTAGTTAAATTTGTATTCGATTTCTGTAGTGACAGTTGCGGCATCCTCGTCCTCATTTTTTAGAGTTCGCTCTTCTAAAACTTCAGGTCCTATTTGACGAACATGTTCCGTAGCACGATCCAACACAAAATTCTCTAACTTGTAACTAATAGGTTCAATTTCTTTTAGGATTTCACCGCTGTTTTCTATCATTTCGTTATTCTTGTCATCAAAAGTTATTAACTGTCCAATAACGTTTTCGTACGCAATCCGGCCAATATAGTGTGAATATCCACTTTGGGCTTTCATTCTTCCAATAAAAACGGAATCAACAGAGGAGTCTACTACCACAGCTCCACTAGGTTTGGCATGAAACCTGAACCAGGGTATCCAATTGATTAAAGATGCATTTTCAATATTTTCAAGCACCTCGAATATATTGTAGCTCTTGCTTGCGGATACAGCGCAGGAGGTATAGTCTGGTCTCAGCTGTCCGAGAATCATGTCGCCTTCGTGACGAGCTCTGCAAAGATATATGGGACCTGAAAAAGAAAAGAGTAATGTAGCCGAACTCTCCTACAAAAGGTCTCAATCGTAAAACTTATTCATTCATCTTTTTACCTTGTTCAGATTCAGCCCCAACGACATAGTTGTTCATTGATTCTCTCTTGAGATTAGTCCATTTCAAAGTGCTTGAGGTTGTGACTTGTTTTAGCTTCGAGTTGTACAGTCCAACTCCAGCTTCTGCCGCGGCTTGAACCGCCAGAGTGGCAGTTAATAGCACCACCCACCACCCACTTTGGCAATTTCTGTATTTCTTCATCTTGGCACTGTAACAAATAAAAATTATTTCAATTTTCTATTTGATATCTGATTCTCTTCTTAACATTCTTGATGAAAACATGACCAGACGTAATAAAAACGTGGTGTAATATTTTGTGCAATGAATACCAGTTATCTATTTTTAAACGATGGATACAGATTATATCTTATATCCTACTTGACCTCAATATTTAACCTAATGGATTTAAAATGTCGATTTAGAAAAGTTTATGTGAAAGCAACTACATATTTTTAGCGCTTAGCATCAGCTACAATATTCTGATAAAGTAAATAAAAAACATTCGAGTCGTAAAAGAAAAATTAAAACTTGGCACCATGGGTAAACAATGAAAATTGAATAAGGCGCGTCGTTGTTTTCCAACCGATTATTTTTTATAGGTTTTCAAATCAGAGGGTAGAAAAGATTGTACAAAGGGTATAGCTAAATAATCCAGGAGAAATAGACATTTGTTGGTTTGAAATAAGAAATCTTAAAAAAATCCTTTCATTGTCCTCGTGGTTTACATTAAGAATTTTGTAAGCTAACTCCGAAAATAGCATCACATTCGTCCGACCCTCCTGTAATAAATTGCTACGGCCCCCAAATTTTATCTAGATGTACATTCACAAGATATAAAAGTAGTCGCTTTTCCCTGCTTATTGCGTTTTGTAATTGGCAGTAAACATGTTAGAAATGGACTTTAAAATATAGCATTCTTAAATGCTAGATAAATGTATATCTGTTGTTACCATGCACTTATGTATGTATGTAGGTATATCGGCTTAAAAGGTTGTGGTGTGTCTCGATCGCCCGGAAACTCTATTTCCTTTACAAAGTTACGTTACTGAAAGCAGATCGCGCTGAGCTCTGATTTCGATTTACTGTTTTGAAAGCATAGATTTATAACATTGTAAACTAGTAATTTAACTTTGAATCCGTGTGTATTACCTTTTGCATTTTGAAATCTCCGGCAATCATCAATTCGACTATCAAGATCCAAGATGCATATTAATAGCAGACAGGAAGGAACATTTAGCTTCGATAGAAACCATTAGAAAATATGCAGTGGAATGATGATTATACAGAATATCTAATACTCGTACTTGCTGTATTTGTTAATCTCTCAAGAGTGATATACTAATGATGTTTCCAGCAACGTATGTACATGGTGATTAATAGATCCTAAATTACAAGACAGTACATGTAATTGTCAGTACTTAGGTATCATCCAAGGCTGACATGTTTACTGAACGTTTTTTAGTCACAGGTTTCACTAAACCAAGCTGCTATGTTGATCGGTCTATTGCAGACTATTAGCGGCTAAATATTGAGGTACATAGGTACCAGTATGATTCGGTTAAATTAAAAGTTCTATAAAAAACTTTTTTTTGTTTTCAGGTAAGTCAACAACCTCGTTATATGGTATGTTAATGATGCAACTTGAATCTAACATAAGTCGTCTGTACTAGGAAGTTATTTCCCAAACATAAAGAAACCAAGAATCCTAAATTTTGCTTCGTCTACCCGAACCACGTAATAAAGTTTATTGCAGATTTATCATCATGTTATGTTATTTCGGTCAAACGGGATATCAAACCTACATTTTAGAAAACCCACGAGGATCTGATTTTTACAAGGGTTTTGGTCTTCTTTAATAATAAATGTGCTCGAGATTAGGATCCAATAAATCATCGTTAGTGCCGCTACAAATGGAGTAAATTCAATTTAATAAGTTCAATTGGAGATTGACACGGACCATTTTGTGTGGCACAATCCCGAAGCCCCGTTCCTTTGTTATTTGATTAACTTGTGATATATTGCTGTTCGAATAGGGATCTTCCTTCATAAAGTATATGTAATTAGTTACGGTAGCTTTAGATATGTATACAACATTAATTTTGGACAAACGGGCTTTATTCCGTATCGCCAGATGTGAAACTAAAATTATATTCGGTCACAGGTTACGCGATAACGTTAAAAAAATGTTACCTTCCAAGACTTAGATATTACATGTCTACAAAATTGGAGATGATAACAAATGATCAAACATTTTCAAGACAAGTATTTTGAGAACGTAATCAATGAAATAATGGAAGGTCTTCGTATTTATATTATCCCAGTGCGCAGAATTAACTTTGGCTAGGTCACATTCCGTCAGCCCGATTCATTCGGGTCCCTTTGTGTCGGTGCTCATAGCGTGTCCAAACGCAGCTTTTGTGTGCCCGCCAATATGACACCTAGCACAATCGATTAACTGATTTCACTCTGTGTCGGTAGTATGTATATACGCTCTATATGGTAGCTATGGCCTATTTGCTGGCGAGGATGCTGTTTTTATCTGAAATTCACATTTTCACAACGCTAAGAGAGTTTTCGGGATTTGTTCTTTATCTGTTCATCGAGTAATTTACAATAAACCACAGCCACCCCTCTTGGAACTAGATGATAGAATGATAACGTGTACAAAGGAAGCTCAGACAATTACTCAGCGGTGGCTTTAATGAGTCGATTTAAACACCCCATACGTTCCTTCCAACACAATACCTTCTGTCTGCGTGTTTTAGAGCAACTCTCGATGCGAAGGCGACGAGGGGAGACAAACTACAAACAAAACAGGAAAATCTTTCGTCTGAGTTACCTCACTTCGCTGAATCATCACCACCCCTCAAGTATTATTTTTTCACTTCACATTTTTCCAAGTAGGTACGAACAGGGGTTTTATTTATTTTTGTGTTCGGTTAGAAGTTTAGAACATTTTAAAACAAAATAAATAGCCAAATTACTTAAAGTTTCATGTTCTATTTTGGGGACAGTTTCTGACTGTTTCTAACTGAATGTTTTCCTTGACAGTTGGAAAGAAGCAGCACAGAATCGTGACCGTTGGAAGGAATGGAGGGAGGCCTTTGCCCAGCAGTGGGACAATACAGGCTAGCTATAATATTAAGAATCATGTTCTGTTTTGGGGACAGTTATAAAAATAGCTCTCCTCTATCTATGCTTTATTATTTTACCCGGTCAAAAGGACGACCATTGTGACACCAAATGATGAAATTCGAGAAAAATGTGGTTGGCAATGTTATTGAACATAAACGTTATTTTTCAAACATGACATCATGTTGGTACAGGCAAACTTGTATTAAGTAACAATATTGTTGCCAGTAAAATTTTATGATGTTCAGCGGTCTGTGGTGACTGCACCATTCGAGGTCACATTTTATGAATAGTGTGCGGTGCCTGAAGTGCCGTTACTAAATTGCAACCATGAATCTCAATGTCTCTGTCAATGTCAATGCTGTTAATATTTTGGCGGAAGGAGGGGATTAAGCGACCACGGCTTTTAGCGGAATGTTCTCTTCGTCCGCTTCGTGTACAACTTTATTAGTCTATTCATAGGATTGTAGATTTAGATAAAAAATGTTATCTTCCTCGGTTCTATGATTGCATGAATAGAAACAATGGTGTCAATTAGAATTACTCAGTTCTCAGTCCAAAGCCGAGTACCCAATGACCTAAAGAAAGTTCATCCAAGAAGTGAACTGAAATGAACCTTTGAATACGATTCATTGAATTGTTTCGCTTATATTATTTATCTCAGCACCGAGTACTTGAGATGGTACTTGTTTATCTTTAGTTCCGACGCTTCATTGTCCCGGCACAGATCATTAATCTTGTCGTTAACTATCAACTCTTGCTATAACCATGTCTCTAAGTGTGAGTCATTTTTCCGAAAATAGCTTCTATACATAGATCATTACGATAACAATTTCCATACATGGCATCAATATAAAGTTTATATTATTTAGCACGTAAAAATATCGCTGTTTAATCCATCGATTGAAGTAACTTATTGTAAGGAGGTAAGCTCCCCGGGCAATAGCTCGCACAATAATCGCATTATCCACATGCAATCAATTATACTAGACAGGATTACTGTCCCATGCAATGTACTAACATTATATATCCAGAGGTAAGTATGTGATGCAAGAAAAAAACTTGGAACAAGAATATGAAATTATCGATATTTAGAGACCCAGTGCAATGCAAAAATGGGACATACTAGTTACAATAACTGTTAAACTGGGGAATTATAAGTAGCAGTTTCTTGGCAGTGGCTTAACAATTTCGTGGTCTATTTAAAGTAAGTGCTGTTTTCTAGAAAACATTAATAGAATTTGTGAAATGTCACGTACACGTGTCTGGTTTATGAAGCATGTTGAGGGTCACCAGAAGCAAACAAATGTCAGCGTCACTGAACCGAACACACCTTACCCTATGGCTCATAATTAATTTTAGCAAAGTACCTACTACGTTTGATCTGCAGACATTCTAATTTAATGAAATATCAAAGTTGACATATGGGTTAGGTTACACGCCCGCTCTGCACTAGCTCTATCCATGATTGTAGTCCTAATCCGACTAGACGAAACAGCACTAAGCTTTTAACCCAGTTGTGCTGCTGCTTACAATGCAAATATTCCGTTAACGTTGGTGCGAAGGCTCTGGGGTGAGTCGGACACTGTGCTAATTTAATAGCAAGCCATAAATAGGTTTTAAAAGGACCTCTCCGTAATTTCGCTGCCAGCATTGATAAAGTTTCTACTATAACGGCACAACATTAGTGGAGAATTCTTCAATAATTGAACTCCTTTGTATCGTATCTCGACCGTCATTACACCTCTAGTAATGTCTGGGTACACAATTGAATTGAATGACAATTTTTAAATGCCATGGATAATTGTGAATTCTTCAGTTATGTCAACGTCCTCTGTTGAATTCTTGAACAAATAAACAAAACATTTCTAGTTGAATTCTTGAATAAACACAACATGGCACTGCCAACCAATTCATTCTATTAAGCAAGCTGCACAAGATCATGTCCATTTGTCGAGGGGTCCCATTGACCTTTCTTCATATCTTACGACAGGATAAAACCATTAAGCATTCTCTTTTATTGTATTAAATACGGACAATAAAGTTCACTATTGCTTTGCGCGGTTTTCTTCTATATTTAGAACCCCCATTTGTCATGTCAACGTGGTTAAATACATTGCAGTGCTCTGAGTAGTAGTATCGCAGTCGGGTGTTAGATGGGCGGTCCTCATTGGGAGGCAATTATCGCAGTAATGGCTTCGTTATCAAACGCTGTTTCATCGCAGCAGCTTTAATGAAACGACTTCGGCTTTCTTTAACCAGTATCTACTTTAGGTTTATTGTCAGCTCAGTGAAAGCACGGACAAGGTCGCATGTATGCCGTAACTACTTTTTTTTCTCAATTATGTCTCTTCAGAGAGATGCCATGTTCTACATTCACTATAAATCAGTGCCACTTGATTATCATCGGCAGGTTTGGAACGGAGTACTCACAAAATTGAATTTTTAAGTACCGTTACCAATTCTGTGGTTTTTCTTCAGAGGTATACAATTATTCTATCTCGATTATATTTAATAAGTTGCAGTTCATTGAACTGAAGGGTTTTCCCATTGAACGCAGTAAAGTTTATACATGAAACGTTCCATATATGTAGATACTATGTATTTCTTTACAAGTAAGTTAGCGGTACAGGCGGAACAATGCAACATACGTAAGTCCAGTGAATGCGGTGATACGTTTTTGTGGCGCAGTGAATTGCTCTCTCGGGCGCCGTCTACTCTCCCGTACCGCTGCTAACTGTCAATAAATCATTCTCTTTATTATTAGTCACTGGCTCTTCCCTTTCCTTCGGAGTTACCAAATTGGAGACTAGTTTTTTAATCAGTTTTTTAACCTAGCTTCGGCATTTTATTTTATCACGTGTTATATGTATACTTTTTCACTTTTTTTAATTTTTGCTCTCGGTCTAGTGCGGTGTGCTATCGGGCAGGCTGGTGACGCTGGTAGAGTTGCGGGCGGTTGCGCGTGCGCTCTGGTGCGTGAACCAGCTGATAGCGTGGGAACAACTTCATGTATGCATTGCCTGCTTCACATATTGGAACACTATGGCGCCTCAGATTCCTATCTTGGTCGCAATGGACTGTAAATGGACCGTGAATTCAATGATCCAATGCTTTTCAGGGACTATCGATAAAATTAAAGAACGAGTAGAATAAGTTTTGATACTGTGTGGACGCGACACGACCTATTCCTTAATTGTTTGTTATACAATATGTGCACCAAATTATGTTGAACGAGCTGCGAGGGTTGTCACCACTGCCTCTACGTAGGGCGTACTTGTGAATATCTTCAAAGCTTTTAAAACAATAGGATGCGGGCTTTGTGGCTTGTTGACGATGTCGACTTGAGCTCGTAGACGTAGTTGACAACACAATTAAGTGCTCAATGAGCGCCAATCAAATGAATTTGAACGTTGTTTTATCGCAGACATTGTATGGCTAAAGGGCCCTTTTAAGTCTCAAACAGTTTGCATAAGAACTTACGATTATTTCTTATCGTTTGCGACAGGAAGGGTGGGCTTATCTCCTTGTTATGTTTATTGTGTCTTATTTTCTCTTTGCATACGAATACTCTTCAATGAAACCCGTCTATGATTCGTATGACGACGCTGGTGTAGTAGAAATGGTGAGAACGGTATCCACATTCGTCACGCGATGGTCTGTTCGTGCCCCACATGCTACCTTGGGTACATTTTCCATTAGGTACAGGCCATTGGCAATGTATACTTTTAAAGTATATTTTTTTGCTTATTGTAATGGGTTTGTGAAACAGTTAACTTCCGCTAGTTAAATTATGAATGAGATAGTTCCGTTTGGGCGGACAGTATTTGTTCGCGTTGAGTTCGCAGAGGCATCCGCGAGGCGTGACGGTGTCGGGAGATGTCCCATGATAATAACGGCATAGCTGTTTAATCATAATTACAGTTCAGGTTCCTGCAGTAATTTCCGTTCAGAGGTCGTTGTACTGTCTGTAAAAAGTTTGAAAGGGTTCTGTCTGAGTCACCTCCAGATTTTAATCAACTTTGTTTAATTTAGGCCAATTTTGACGTCCCTATCTTTCCATCATATCGTTTATGTGGATGGCTATTTATCTTGCTATGCAGTGAATGAGTTAATAATATTCAGAATTCAATATTTCACGAGGAATAACTGGTTAGTTGAGTGTGCTATCCTAGTAACCTGTTTTCCATAGTTTATCCACACAGAGATTACGCGGGAGTGGCAACCTGCTACATTGCTTTTATTCTTATCTTAATCAAAGTGAATTGCCCAGAGATATTCTTTAAACGCTGCATAATTTATTATATCTAAACGGACGTCCACAATTTCAGCGCGTCATCGGCCGTAGACCGGAGTCTGCGCTTAGATAAATTAAGCACGTTTTATCCTAAGACAAAGTTAGGCTATAAATCAACCGGCAAGGGGCTAATTAACACCAGCTCGATAGAGTCCGTATCATCGCACCTGCCGCCCGAGCCGATCCTCGGACCGATGTTAGAGGTAGCAATTTTCTATGTCAAACGCGGTTAAATGAGGGAACGAAAGATTTATTAGAAGTTATGTAGTTAGATGTTGGCTTACAGTTTACTTATTAGACGCTCATATAGTAGTGAAAGCTCTTGTAGCGAACGGGAACTAGTGTTCGAACCTCGTAAGTGGAATCTGGGAGAGTACGAATAGGAGCATGTTTTCGCACCTGGATCTATATCCATAGATGCTCATATTATAAATATTTCAATTTAGCACTAGAAACATCGCGAGAGGTGCTCAGAATACATGACATACAACACATGCATTATGTATAGTAAAATGTGTGCATGGCATAACATAACAGCATTATATATATTCATGAATTACATCGGTGTACCGTTTATATTCATGTATATAGATATTCCTCAAGAGTGTACTCACGAGGAATACCTATAAAAGTACATTTAAAGTATTGATACCGGAAGTTTCAACCTGCATGAAGCAAACATATCGATAAATCTTCATTGTAAGTACACACCCGAAAAAACATTACCAACTGAAGTTGTTTGCCCAGTACAAATGAACTTTGTTGAATGACAACTTTTTCAACGCTATTATTTATTTGAGTACAGAACCAACCTGTTCCCTAAATAACATTAAGTGAAGAAATAAAAAACCCGTGTTAATAAACTAAGTGTGTAGAACATTGCTCTCCCAATAGTGATTGCGCTGCGCATCGATGAAATTTAATGTTTCAGGAAGATTTTAATTCTAAATTACAGCCCATCTATGAGAGGCCTGTTGAATAATCGTTTCAGCCTTGTGGATTAATTGGGAATGAAGTGGAGATTCCAAGATTGCATAATATATTATGAAGAACATGTCAACTCACAACACACAACAGTCCGCAAAATAATGGACTACAAACATTAGAAAGTATAGTGCATTAGATCGGGTGAAAACCGACACCTCAATTGCTGAAGATAAGTCATATTGATTACGGCAATTTGTTGAGCCGCTCAGACAAGTCGTTGTCCGTTTTAGAACGTGTCGTGTTCGAGCGTCCGCAATATACGCACACGACTCACAAACGTGTTTTAGAACTTTATTGAGTTGGACAACCGCATAAACATCTAAACCTTTGCTTATTTGATGGTTGTCAATTACATCAAGTATTACGATGATGTTTTGAGAAAAATCGACCATGCGTACTTGTTTATCTAACCCAACGAATACGAAACATCTGGATCTGGGATATTATGTAATGAAGTGCAAAAAGCGGATGCCGGAATGAAGAGGATGACAATCTGGGGCTCCCCACGATTTGCGCGACAACGAGCAGCAAGGTCGCCGTCTGATTGTTGGTAATAGTACCACTTATGATTTGCCGACGACATATTGGCCCAATTTTACCTGCACTTTTCTACTCAGAATTTTTGACGGTTACACAAACAAACCTCATACGCAAAAAGATAATTTTGCTCGTACAACATGAACGAAGCTCCCAATTAGGAAACCGACAAGTTAAATTTTCAACCTGAAACGTTGTCAAGTTTTCAACCTAAAACGTTGTCAAGTTTTCAACCTAAAACGTTGTCAAGTTTTCCTGGCGTCTTCTGTGTTTCCCTATTAAGTCGTTAGGATAATGGTCATTTGCGTAACTCGCGATGCAGATCCGGCACTTGTTTGATATTGAGAGGCCAATTGTGGCCCGTCCTGACTCCTGACAGGATGATAGTGGGCTACTCTCGAACGTGCTCGTCGTGACTATTTTTAGTTGGTTGATTGCATCACCGAAACATTCCATTGAATTGTCAATTTCGTGTGCTTTTTGCGTCGAATGCGTCTCGCTTCAGTTGTTGACCACTGGGTATGTTTGGTATGTCTGCTATGAAATTGCGCCGTGACTGAGTTACAAATTGTAATTGACTTTGTCAAGTTCAAACTGATTAGCATGAGGTACGCGTATTTTAAATAGAAGATCATAATAACATAGCGTATTCCCGGATTCCCATTATTTTTTATAAGTATAGCCCAGACTGACCCACTGCTAGGTATGTTTAATCTAATCAATATTTTAACTTATTAATTTTAAGAAAACCAATTACCTTATTTGGAAAGGCTATAAAATTTCCAGGTTTACAACAAATCTTAGCTGGTGCACCAAATCTGAAACAACAAAATTTTCGGCATCAGCATTTTATCAGTGGAGTCTTTTGTTGCTCATGTCGACAATTGTCATTTAGTTCAATCGATACTATTTTGGTCCAATTCTCGTTCAAACCACCGACCTTGTCCTTAATTTGTTGTGTAATTTAAAAATATCTTCTAAACTTGACTGACGTAACTGTAGCTTTATAAAACCTAGCAATGCTATGAACCGGCCAGGATGTAGGAAGAATTTCTTCTGTATAATCGTGTACTCTAATGTATTTGATTACTGTGTTCTACGTATCAGGTACATAACAGTATTAACAAGAAAGATAATTATTTAATGGTCGCGAACGTGGAGAATCTTTGCAATAAAAACTAGTTGCAGTAAAGTGGTTACAGCTGTCTATTATGTTTTGTTAATCGTTTATGCAACAGATGCTCGACAATATCAAGTTTAAGCAGCTGCTTAGAGTAGTCGCAGTTCATAAGTAAAAGTGCATGAGTGCTCAGGGCCTCAAGTCTGCTATTTTTATAAACATCGTCATTCCAACACGATCCCATTGTCATTTTGCTAAAAGTTCGTAATCTGCTAAATTCATAATGATCTGTCATTTGTCTGTCAAATTCTATGCCATTTCTTTCAATGGAGTGTCAGTGGTTGACCATTGTGAAGTCATAATGACGCCATTATAATAATAATTAGTAGATTACCAAACTTGTCAAAATCAACAATTATGAAATCAATGATAAGCCATTCTGACACTATTGTAATAGCAGACTTGAGGCCCTGAATGAACGTAGGTACGCTACATTTGAATTTATTCGCATAAACTTTTCTATCTATTACAAACAGTTAGAATTTAAAATGATAATGTTCAAAACCGCAAGCAGCCACTAAACACGCGGTTAACCATAACAATGGAAGGGAAATAAAGAGATACTGTAAAAACTGGCATAGCGTTAGAATATTTACATTTAATATTGATGAAGATAATAAGAACCTAATTTATTCTGGAAAAATCCGTGATTATGCAACATGTCACAAGTATGCGTGTTAAAGTTGATGCAACTGCGTTTTATAATGCAGTCGTTATGCGGTGTTGAGTCGGCCTTCGCCACGGCAACGGTCCCATTGTGTGCGACTGCTACAATGAACACTTGGAAACCAGATACCAGCGTCTTATGTCTTGTGTCTCCGGTTTAATAATTTCAGTGTACACGGGAATTGCTTAGTACATACGAGCGCTGAAAATTATCACCCTAATGCACTTAGTTCCGTATCTGCAATGTAGTGAGTGAACGAAACATTTTTGATCGATCTGTCCATTAACTAGTGGATTCGCCGACATCCGGATGAAGCGGCTTCGGGCTCTTCGTTAGTTAAAACGTCCATTATCTGATACAGCTCTGAAGCGAATCAATTTATCGTGGTTTTCCGTTCGTTTGTTACATAGGTTTGCATAGGTAGTTACTCTTTTCCTTATATTGGTTCTGTCACTGGCAGTTACTCTATCTATATTGCTATAACAATCTAAATGTTCCAGTAGAACTTTTCCTAGATCTGAGTTTTCTCTTCCATCCCGTTTTATGTTTGCTTTGTATAGGCAATATATTAGGAATAAATTCCGCATGTGTATGTGGTTTATAGTCCCATTTTGCAGATTGCTCAGTTAACCACAAGAGCGCGCGAGGAAGCCGGGATTTCCAATAACGCGAGGGGAAGCCGATGGACAGGCAATTGTCTTGACAGGGGTCAAATAAGCAAAGAGGCAAGGGACTTGGAAAATACGATCAACCTTTCTATTTTATGTGCTTTATTTAAACGTTTTTGAAGAGGACGTATTGTTTCGTGTTCTTGTTTGAAATGCTTTCGGCATCTTTTCGGGTCTGCGGTTTAAAGATTTTGCCACTAGCTATACAACGAGCCAGCAAGCTTGCCAGAGAATGGGCAGCACCGTTCTTTGTGCTTTTATAACAACTGTACTGCGATCGCCAACCCGCCTGCCAAGCGTGGCGATTATGGCAAAACCCCCCAAAATGTTAATGTGGCAACACTTGGGGGAGGCGTATGTCCAGCAGTGGACGTCTTTTGGGCTGAAATGATGAATGATAATGATACAACAAGAAAACTAATTCTACAAAATCAGTTGCCTTTAATTTGGATTAATCTAAATCCTAAAATAATTCATATCTTCAATCAGGCTGTGATATCAAATCTCTTTGTTTAGCATCAGCCCCGCCATACAATACGTCGCACGTCTTTTGACGCGAATTATGGTTGCTCATGCAGACCCCCACATCCACACTCCCATTCTAAATTGCCTAACAAAATCTCGCATCCCTTTGTGTAATAGAGTTATTATTACGGGCCGCTGATTTGATGAGGATCCCTCAGATGTATAATATTTGTGTTACGATACGATACCTTTTATATTCTTTTAGGATTTTACACTAAAAATTATTTTGTTATTTTCCAAGGTTTCTTTATCTTAGTGCAGGTACGTCTTTAAACTTAATCGTTAGACTATCAAGTTTCTTAGTACAAGGTTTTGATACCTACACTAAAAAGGTAAAATCAAGCTCAAGGGCATAAATAATAGCCTTATCCACTCGGCTGACTTGGAAACGCCGGCTATAGGTCGTTCCCGTAGGGTGGGGGGTTGTGGAACTGCGTAGTTTCCTCTGTTGCCATGGCGACGCCCCGCACGTGGCCTGTCCTTTTCGCAACCTGCCTCCGAACCGAATTGGCAGACTGAAACACGAGCCATCAACTCATAGGTTATCCCATTATGGTGGCCGGTTACACCGAGAATGCCCCATCATTTGTAATCGCGCGTGTAATATAGGTATCAGACAGTTTAAGCCCTTCACGAAAATGATTCGCTCGCTATAATGTTGGCCCGGAAAAGTGGATTGTTCAAGCATATTACATTTAAATTGATAATCACACTTCCCCCTTTTTGTTGTGAGTTCTATTGAGATATTTCAAACATTTTTATTAAATGGTTTTTCTCGTAGAGGCGTGTTACATGTTACTATGGCGGCAACCCTAGTCTAATTGCATTTTATTTATTCAGGACTCTAGTACCCTCGAACGATCATAAAACCGACATGGGGGTTGCACAACCCCAGTTGCTCATTAGTTTATGCTTTTGGATAGAATTTAATAATCTAAGTCATGTATGTTCACTAGCATCATCTTAACGGCATTCTTGACAACAGAATATTTTTAAGCTTGAGCGCCCTCAAGCTCTAAGCGTCTAAGAAAGAGATATCATAGGTCCTACACCAGAAGATCATGGTTTGAAAAAAGATATCAGATTCGTTAAGTCAATCAATTATTCGTCTCTTGGGGTACAAATATATAGAAGCAATTCTTCCGAGTTTGCGACTAATCCCGCGTTTATTTCGGACACTTTCGACTTTTAATTGAGGATTGCGATCCGCCATCATTTGCCGAAAAAAGGTTTCATTAATCGCTTGGTCGGCATCGAGGTTCCCCCACGGATAATGCTTTGATAAACGGTTAGAAAACAATTCGGTTTGAAATTCAAATTGGATTCAATTTCAAGATAATCCCAACTTATGGTATAACGCCAATTTCTGTATATTATCTGTCTAAGATTTTTTTTTGTATTTCTATAAATGGCTGGATGGGATTATTTTATATGACTGCTGATTTCTAAGGCTAAATATCTTCCGAAAAATATGTAGCGGATTATTTTTTAAACTAATTACTTTGTAAACAACACAATATATAATAACAGCCAGTGCTTCTCGGAAAAGGCTAAACACTCACGACAAACTTGGATTGTTTTCTCTAGGGAGCTCCATAAAATAATAACTCCATATTAATATTCGTGCTGACTCTAGAGTATTACGAAGAGTATGTCATGTAACAATTTGTTGCTGATGTCATGCTTGTTCACTAATAAAAACTCCCCTCAAGTAATGCAATCGATAGCGGGTACCTCCATTACATATTTATTGCAAACAGGGTCTCGGGACCGCTGAGGAAAATGGAAATGTCCTCCGTACTTTGTACAGCCGCTAAGTCTTCTTTATATTTTGTCTCGATTGCGAAATATAACAGAGACTACTTCGCTGTCGAGATTTTGGGGATTGTTGAAGACCTGAATTTTTAAGTCACTCGTTTGTAATTGGCTCACGTAGGTGTTCAAATCACAAACCTTTGGTTTTTGTGGGCAATGGTCGTGATTGAAGACTGACATGAACATTTCCAAAAATGTTTGCGTGATATGCATGTAAATAAACAATACTAGCAAAACGATTACAGTTTAAATCGTCTGTATGAAATATTAAAACAGTGTGCAATAAATTAGTTTTATGCTCGCACAAAACGTGCTCGGGGAACAAATCGATAGTTCTTTACAAAGAAATAGACATTCTGAACAGTTCCGGTTATGTTAATACGACGTCCTTGGGCATTCTATGAATTTCAAATTAACATTTTTTGTCATCATTAATGGCTTTATTTCTAAAGACAGCTCTCAGCCTCAACAAAACGAATGTAATCTTTAAACGAATTAATAACCTGTACGATTTGAATTTGCAACTAAAACCCACAAAAGTAAATTATTCCTCTATTATATTACAAGTTCATACGTATAATACCCGATGGCAGTCAACTTTGCGTTTATATGGGCCGGGAGCTTTCAAACTTTGCATTAATTACTGCCGAGCAACTTTGCCCACTGAACAAAATGTTCAGGCAATAAACATTGTGCAATATCTCACTAATTAAGTTCCCTTTGCTGAAGTTGGCGCAACATAATAAATTGCACGAATAAGTAAGGAAATTCTATACGAAAACGGTACCTTAAGGTTTTCTAGAATCAGAAATTGAAAACCTTCAATTATTACTGTAGAAAAACTCTATTTTTCCTGTGACATGAACTGTATTTTTATTCAGCCTCAAAATGATTGTAAATGGACCAAGTTTCGCTCCCCCAACGAAAAAGTTTAGCGCTTTGTAAACAGAACGCGGGCAGAGTTTGCGTAATGAAATGCTGTTAGTAGTCCGGCACTCCGGCCTGGGGATTAATCCACACGCACACGGTACTACATCTCTAGGACATGTTGCAGAGAGAAATGAGTCATCATAATAGTGATACAATTCCGACTTAAACCGCGTAACTTACTACGAATTACTCACAATTTCAATGCGTCAGTTTACAATCATTCGGTGATTCATCTGATCTTGCATTAAGATGAATGGTTCGAGATCTTTATTGGATTCAAAACACTCATTTGAAAACTACGAAATCGAAATCAAGGCTATAATAGTAAATGATAATCTGTATGACAATAGTTTGACTGAGACTAAACCTTATTTGAACGTAAAACCAAGTTCTCGTTTGAAGTCTTGTGTAGAAGGTAGAAGCGATAACGGCTGCTGTAAGTTACAGGAGGTCATCGAACTAAGAGCAACGATGAGTCATCGGTCACCGGAGTATATTGAATTCGCCATTCGCTTACAAAAATACGTCTCCAGTTGACGATGAGACACAAATGAACTCGGTGACTTCTCGGTCACGTATGGTTGGTAAAATTCTTGATGCATGTTCCACTCACACGCGAACGCTGCATAGTTATTTTTTGTGACGGTACTTATCACATTCCTCGGAGAACCTCTCAAATCTAACGAATAGGAGTTAATTGAAGTACTCGAATATACCCTGTGCTCGACGGGAAAGGAACAAAGCGTTCGTATTGAATATTCATTAATGAACGCCATAATAACGGAAGGATTCAAGAGTCCTGCATTCCGCGTGGTGAGAGCCATTAACAATGTGACCTACGGACAGAATGGACCGGGAGACCGGGAGGGAACGATAATTTACCGGAGTTTTACTGTAATAAATGGAGTGTAATGGAAGAGACCGTGTTGCTCAACACCACATATCATTTGGTTTGTTTCGTTTTGCTTTTGTCCAAAAATGAGAATTATTTGCTGAAAATTGTGTCTGATAGCATCCCATGCATTACTGTTAGCCGTTGTAGCATCTACTATTTTAGTTATAAAACCGTTTCCTGAGCCAATCTCATTTCCAACGACAATAGTCTATCTATCTACTTTGATAACTTAGGTAATAGCTTTTCACTTATAGTATTTACATTTCTTGTTTGAATAAACTTGACCCAGTTACAATATGAGGGCAACTAGGAGAGCATGGCCTTCATCCAGTTTCCAATGCGAGCATGTAGAAAATTCTACCGAGCGAGAGGATACGTCAATTATACCGACTACACGACCTGTAGCATGTTTTTCCCGACGTGAACAGCTCTCGTGAAAATTCATTTCGGAGTTTCGTTTCCGAGCATGTTCCGTGTTGTTTGTTTTAAATCCAATCAATTTGTTGGCTTTACGTTTTGTTGATCCCATATGTGTTCTTTTTAGTTTGTCTTCATTGCTAGTTTATAAATCACTGTTTACCAAATTGACATTATTCAAAAATAGTCTTATTAGATTGAACGTCTTCGATCCCACACTTACAAATTGCTGCTCATAATCAAATTAACAACTGATGTCTTGATTTAGGCGTGGAGATTATTACCGAGTTACTGGATAATGTATTTTGCCTTCAATGACATTAATTTGGAGAATGACGTGTAAACGATTACGAGGCAAGGTTGTCGATTAATTTCCGCGGTCATTTCAAACGCCTGACACAGATGACACGAACATTACATGTTTATTATAGCAAAGCGAATTTATTTTATGCTAATGTTATTTAGCTTCAAAATACGGTTTACTTATCTCAAAACATTGTTCAGTTTGACCTTTACCGCGTTAGTTGAAACAAGATTTAAATCATCGTATGTAAAGTGTCTATACAATCCAACGCCTTTGAATAGTCTTATTCTGGATTGCTTGTAACACGGTGATGCAAAACCAGGATGTAATATGTTCTTTCAAGATATTTAATCATTTTAATTATATCTCTTGACACGTCGCGTCGAGTGCATCCAGCAGTAGGTACTCCTTGAGCAAGTGTAGTAATGAGAGAAGGATAATCAGTGGACCGTGCACTAACGGGAGTCACACTTCAAGTGCAACGGTCATATGATATATTGAAACAAAATATCTTTAATCTCGTAGTATTAAATTTATTAGTAGTCTAAAGTCCTCACATCTGCACATACGAAACGTAGAAGGTACATTGAGAATGCAATTGATATGCACAGAAAATCGAATGCAAAAATACTAAAATTAATACAAATGTCATAGAGAAACACATAAAGGTTTGACGTAACAATAACGAGGTTTATTATTACCAGTCGTAGCAATAAAATGGTACAGTTTATTACTACAGACGGTGGACTGCGCGATCAGGCTCTCAAGCTTCAAGTGGAGCCATTTTACGACCAAACCTTAAATAAATAAATCATTTTACCCACTTTGACAAGGGTTTCATAACAATTGTGATTGATATCGTCGTCAACAGTACGAATAGCCGTAAATTAAACGTGTGTGCGATGCTAAAATTACATTGAAACGTATCCTTATCAAAAATAGATTGAATGATTTGGTCGATTCATAATAAACAAACATTCGCTCGCATTCTTTGTTCATAAACAAAGAACAAAGTTTACCGTAGACTGGAGCACTCTCTACTGAAGTTACGTGTGGTGGCTTCAACTACAAGTCGAGTGGAGTGCTTGTTCAACATGTCTCCTGTGAAGATGTCGCAACGCTCTCGCTGCCTGCATGCAGCCTTCCACTTCTGTTTATTTAGACTACTGTATGATCATGCTTGCTTACATACACTCATATGTATAGCATTCACTATAATATTTTGAGTCCAAACTACTTTAAAATCTCTTTGATGACCAGCATGTACACCTGTGTTTATTTGTTTGTAAAAGTCGAAGTTTATTCTTAGCTTAAATCGCTGTGGAATCAATTCATCAAGTTCTTAAGTGCTCCTCTTACAGAGAGCTTTAATACTCAAGTAAAATAAACAGCGTCTTTTCCATGAAAGCTTTTATGAAGGCAATGATTAGACTCGGAAACACTCACAATATTATATAAAATATTATTTGCTTTTATTATACAAACAACAACAACTAATCTGGAGGTTTATAAAATATGTTTGTTCAAAGAATAAATAGAAAATTGATTAAATTTCTTCCATCTTGAATACTGATTATCTACCGAGATTATTGTAGAGTACGTGCGTGTGTTCCGAGTTCGTGACCAGCGAGTATGATAAACAATTTCTTCGGTCTTCGACAGTCTCGGCACGTTCACTGTGAACTATATACGTCTAATTATATTAATTCATTCTCCACATAATAATGTCTTACTTATGAGGTTATTACTTGAGGGGAATTAATTTATTCCACCATTTTAAAACAACCTAGTTTCTGGCACGTCAACATCTTAAGCAAACAGGAATTTTCATCTATACAACCATCACATCACACAATGGTTCACGTCGTGACGCTGTGAATCTAAAATCATGTACCGTTATTATTTAGTGTTCACTCTCTGGAGCCTGACGTCGAACACCAGAAAAGCATTTGGCTAAAAACTTTGAGCACTTTTGCGAAATTAAACTGCTCGCTTTTTACATCGGCTACGTGGAATGACTTGTGGTTTTGTCATGTTTTAAAAATGTTTCACATTCAGGTTTTACCCAGCTGTTAAAAAAATCCATTTATCATTCTGGTCCATGGTTGGTCGGTTTAAGTTTTATTTGTCTAGTTTGTGTTGTGTCGTTCGGTTGGTTGTTGTTCCCGGGGGACGGTTGTGGTGCAGCGGCGCAGCGGGTAACGGAAGACTTCGGTTCTCGCTTCACAATTAGTGCCTTGTCCCGTTACCGACGCATTGTCCGCTTTATACTCCGCCGGTGATATTCCATTGTGCATTCTTAATGGAAAGTTTCAGATTGTTCGTTTTGGTTTTACGTTATGTACATATTTTACTAGAAAATGCCCTATTGTAAAGGTAATAATGTTATGGATACCCCAACATATTTATACAAATCTGTATAAACCTCATTGTTTTATGGAATGAAAACACAAAGTCGAAGTCATTCAAAGCTTAACCATTAAAAAAACAATATTAAGTATGCTGAAGAGAATGATGTTATTATCGTTACGCATTATGAAGGTGCCTTGCGAACACCCATATTTGTATGTTCATCTTACCGCCAATAGCAATCTCTCAGTCCGATCAGCGCCGAACGGTAGATTGTCTTTCAGTGTTATCTAACGTTCCTATTCCTATTAATTTATCATTAAGAGCTCAATTACATCCTTCTGTTTGAATATATAATTCAAATAATGCTCGACCGTTAGCAAACGGTGCGCCCTCGAAAAGGGTCCACCGGAAATGTATCACCGTGAAACGCAACGGCTTCCTGAATGTTAATTAAACTAATTTTGCATTAATAATAAATTAGAAAGCTATATGGAACGTATTAAGAGGCGAATAATATTATAATAATACGTAGATTTAGAATTATTTATCCCCAGTCAAGTTCAATATAACAATATGTTTTAACCCAGGTTCAATGAGAGCACAAAAGATCAAAACCTTTAATGAGCCTTCATAGAAAGCCAAGGACAGCAGCCTCCCGCCCGGAGCCCGGGCGAGACCTTCCCTTAGCCTTGGACGAGAATTGTGAGTCTGTGCGTCATGCCCTTGAGCTCACTGGGAATTCATTATGATTGCGACACCTTTGTATAAATGAGATTTCTATGTTAATCTGTGATCAGGGTTTGTTTGGGAGAACCTCCAATTTCGCTTTTAATATCACACGAAAACGTCTGTTATAAAATGTTGTGGATCTCTGACTAATGCTTACTATATTCTGCCTGCTGCCATAATGTTTATGAATGAGCGCAGTATCCACGTCGATCGACAAACATATCTGTTTCTGCTTCATTTGTCTTTGTGTATCACAATTTGTTATTCAATGACACACTCATTTCAGTGAGGGACATATTTTGAAATGTTACTCTCTGAAATAATCTTCTTCGTGGCAAACTTTTTTATAGCTCTTTTGTAGTAACTTATTTATTTATGTACCGTTTTGGTTGTATCATTCTCATTCTCTCCGAAAATTAATACTTGTTTTACGAACAAAATACCTCAGATTAACATTGCAAAATCTCTTATAGAAATGGAAAAAATGTAGCTTCGGACTCAGAAGTTTAGGGCCATTTTTTCAAGTATCTGCTGATATTCATAAAATATACAGTAGGTACAACATTATAATACCACTGAAATCATTTGCATTGCATGATCCATCACAAGTCGAACATGAGAAATGTTTCTTGTCGGGGATTACGACTAGCTTCGGATGCTGATTTGATATCAATCAAACTACTTCTATACTAGACATCAGGTCCATAATTATACCGACATAGGTATACCGTAACCCAAAGATTTCCCTGTCGTATGTTACTAATTAATACGTCGGATGATCTAAATAAATACGTAAGTTCGTTAGACATAATTTCTACAAAGGCTTTTTGAACCGTGTAAATTCTGAATTCCACAATCGGAATTACAAAGGTGTTGAGGGAAGAGAAGTCCTACAACACAGTACGGTCTATTTCATCAATGTCAAGGACATGATACAACGCAGCATTAGTGGTATGCCGAGGAAATGGGATTATTTTCGGGCGGATATTAAATTATAGCCGGTGAGAGCCGGATTACGTGGTGCGGGTTCCATTGTAGTCGAAACTTTACAACCCAATTATCAATCACGAAGAATAAATCATATATCACTAAAAAGGAAAGGTTCAAGTGGTTATAAATGATTCTAGAGGCACTCTAACGCCTTCTGGAGTGTGAACAACGATGAACATTTCCTCTAGATATAATACTAATAACATGACATTAAAAGGGCCATAACATTCATTTGTAATTATGCGTGGACAGGACACGTGGTTGCGCTCGCGCACGCGCCTCTCGCCGGAAGCGCGGGATAGTCGATACTTGCGTGACATTGTTTAACTGCCGACACCTGGAGGTCTACTCTCTTTCTCCGAAACGTAACTACGGCAACGAACGAAAATTAAACGTAGTTACGTATGTGACCCTAATCTATATCGTTTGCGGACGCACACAAGAAGTTCGAATTCACAGACAATTAACGTGAACGACTGTATTAAATTTTATTGTGTGCGTCCGCAAATGATATATAATAAGGTCACAAACGTAACGACGTTTCATATTCGTTCGTTGCCGAAGTTACGTTTCGGAGAAAGAGAGTAGACCTCCTGCCGCCTCCGATCATGCGGAGAATTACAAATAGATCACTCCGAAATAATTAATTGAAAAGTAAATTGAACTTAATGACGTTATTACAAACCCAAGTCAGTTTTCGGTCCTATTAAATTAAACACAGGTGGTTCGTAACGAATGAATCAATTGTTACAAATGTAAAAATTTAAGACCGAAAATGTTTTGAAAGTTATCGTGCGGCTATATTCTGTAGTAGTCTCATAAGTCACCGTGATGAACCAATTTACAAACTGAACATTTGTGCATTCTAATAAGTAAAGCCGACTAAGAAGCGTCCGCGCGTGTTCATTTAATTTCCTCGCGGTGACCGCGATAACCGCTTGTTGGTTCAATGTAAGTAATTAATTTTACCGAGCTTCGTTAATGCGGTTGGGACAACCTAATAACACGCTCTTCGCGTTGGCAATAGCAACGAGAATGTTCGTGGTGCACTAAAACACATCATACATTCTGAAATTGTATTGTTCCACAACATCGCTGAATGTTCCGCTGTTGTGTTGCATATTTGAACTTACTACATTGTATTCAGCAACAATGCGATGCAATTCAGTTATTTTTAAACATTATGTTATGATTAATCAACATGTAGAATTTTTCGAACAGAAATTTTTATACATATATTGACATAACACCGTTATTTATTTATTTAATTTTGTTACTGCATCCTGATTTTTGTAAACAGTGTCATGATGTTACTGATTTTGTATAAGTATAATAAAACAAGCAATGTGTATGCAATGTGGATTCAAGATTTTGCACGGCAACAAATTGGATCAATCGAAATTACGCTCCACTTGTATATTCACCATTATTGATTAACATACAAATGATATAGACGTATGGCAACAAATATTTGCCTCAGTCAAGGCCGACAGCCGCCACTAAATACATCCAGCTACCGGAGCCTGGTACGCTCGCAGCTCGCTCACAAATCTCGCCAATCGATTGTTCCAGTGGCCATGAACTCGAACCTCGTCTCACACTACGCCGGTGTTCACAGAAAGCACTCGAAATAAGTAAAATAACATCACGTTCCTACATCCGATTCGAGAACAAAACCCACTTTTGAAATACCACACGAGCTTATTTTTACAATTCTACGATATGGAGTAACGTGAAACATACCACAAGTTATGAAGTTAATCGAAGCCGGGAAAATTAACACTATTCATGAAGGAGAAACTTAGTGGGACTGTCGTGACAGCAAGGTGTCGCTACCGTCTGGCGCCTGAGGAAAAAGTTGGACACTTGCAGAAGGAGGGGACTACATTGCGTTTCACGTTGCGTCATATACATATGTTGGAAACAGACGCATCTCGACCACTTTTTCCGCTGCTGAGAAACTGTCTCAATCAACTTTCAACATAGGTACTTAGTTGGTAGGCAAAGAAACCCCAGCAAATAAATGCAACTTGGTTTTATAAATGAATGTATCTTTGACTTTTTTGTCTTCTCCAAGTCCGTATGTATTATTTATTAGCTTTGAAATGCATATTGGCAACGTTAAATGAAACTAAACAGTAAACGCATTGTGCAGTCTAATCGGAGAAAATACAATTGGCCTCATTTCGCGACCCAGTTACTTCCTTCAGCGTAGATCAGAGAAACATGTTCTAAAAGAAAAGGAGCAGCTGCATCACGCTCCCCTCACTCTAATCATTGTTCGTCCAAAGGGTCGTCCGAAATGGGGAGCAATGCCCGCGGTACAAAAAAACTAATAAAAGAACGCATCCAGGTACCCTCGCAATTATCTACTAACGTTAATCCTATTTAGCGGCTGATCAAACAATCATAATAATATTTCCTTAATCGCTGTCCCATATTTGATCAAAAAGCAAATGAACTAAATAGGACTAAGTGAGTTTTCCATTCCATATTTTCACATATCAGCTGATGGCTGCTATCCTTTTAAAAACATATTATTTTCATCTCCCGTCTCTTGCGGCAGGCAACCTAATTGAAACATAGACAAATTGCCTGATATAGATACAACTATCAAGTCACAGTACATGTGTAGGTGAAAGCATGCGGGCGTGCAATAACAACTAACAGCTAGCAATGCGTACAATGTTTAGTGCATTGCGGACTTGTTTAGTTATGGCGATGACGTAGCCGCACTTCTGTGTTCATCTGCTAATTGAAATTCATTGATTCATAGCCACCTGTAGTTATGTTTACCCTATCGAGCTAAATTCCTAATTACCATTGACTCAATAATTACTACTAATACTAGTGCTAATAACGCACAATAGGATGGTAATTAATTAGATTATTGGCGTTAATACAAATGCAGGGTTGTATCCAAATCAAAGTCTTGTGGATTTCGGAAAATTATGCTATTTTAGCCCATTGCAAAATCTCTCTAATTCTGTATCATATATTTCCTATCATCTAAAGTATGCTGATATATCCAGGGATCCAGAATGTAATCTAAACTATGCTCACTTATTAAAATATTTCCTGCAATAGATAAGTACACAGAAGCTATGTATAATAATAAACGCCAGGGTCCCTTCATTGATAGCTCCCCTCGATACACGTCGAACTGCTATTGGAAGTGCATTAAAGCTATTAGTAAGTAGTTAGCGCATTCCACACAAAAAGGGAGACCCCTTATAGGGGAGAGATTCTGAGCTCAAATTCACTGTATTGGGTTTCTGTTTACTCGAAAATATTATATGTAAGTAAGTATAGAATATGGACTTATACAGAATGTACGTGCTATTCTATAGTAAATAACCTCGTTCCTACTCCATGGCACTGAACACCCACACACTTTTGTGATGTGAATCATTTAATAAGCTAGCTTCACCATTTACGGCGACAAATAAATCACGATTAAGGTACTTCGACCTGTTAACAAGTCATAATACTTTATTAAAGTTGGCTGTTTGTGACATAAGCAGTCATGAAAACTTGGATAATTGTATTAAGGTAGTTGGTAATAATTTTATGCTCATGCGTATCTGTTGGCAGTCCACACATCTTACACGGTCACGGAAGGTCATCACCGAGCTTGTTCCGTCAAGATCAGGGCCACGCGGTCACCAGCCGAGCGTGTTCTACGCCTCACTGATCGGTTAGTTCATGTTAGCAGTTTTTTATTCTCTCCCTTGGTCGATCCCGATGATGATGTCATTTTCTTATCTTTAGAATACTTACTCAGTTCGTCGCGGTTTGATGGTTCAATAATTACAATTGCAAATACTCCGTCAAATAAATTTCCATACTGCTATCAGTACCGCTGTCAAAAATACGTTTCCATCTTATTTGTTCACGAAAACGTGGCATATTTTATTCTGAATTCATGGGTTACACTTTAGTGAATACGGAATTGGATGATTAAATAGCAATAAAGTTACACTGTTTCACGATATTTAGCAGCACTTAAAACCAATGATCGCCCTATAATCATTTCCATCCCATCAAATGGAGCGACGCCGACGAATGCCTTGTGTTGCAGTTGAGCTGAAAGATTGGTTTACTCGCCAGTTATTGAGGAGTCGTCTTAAAGAAATTTAATAAGCTCAAGTATATTTGTTGTAGCAGACTTGTGAGTCGTATCGCGGGGAGGCGTCGCGCGGGCGCGTATCGATCGCGCCGCCACCGCGCGGCCTGCATACGAATACCAGAATCGCCCTCCGTTCAGCCCCTTATCAAGCACTTCCACCTACTAGACCCCAAGCCCCTCGTTAGTGTCGTGACCTCGTTGATTGTTGTGTCAACTCTGCGCTGACTGGACACGACTTACCTAGCTACTAACACCCAACGACAACTAAGTGTTAAAGCTGAGATAAGAGTAAAGACAAAGTCCTAACAAGAAGAGACATTAAAAATATTAGCAGTAGCGTGTCTATTCTGGCACAATGTTTGTCACTTGGATGTAATGACGCTAAATGACAAAAAGCTTTCCGTGTTTACCCTCGGTGCGAGAAATGCGACCTCGTTTCGTGAAAATTAGAGGAACAACATTTACCTAGACGTAACGATGAGGTCACGGATACAACTCATACAACCATTATCTCAAACGTAAGGGCCAATGAAGAAATACTAATAATAGCAAAACAAAACATAATACACCTCTATTCAGATAACGTCGCCTATTTGATTATAAACAACGTTTCAAACACAACCCATTTTAGTAGATGTTGCCATCATGAATAGTCAGTGGTTGTTGTTACGACACGCTATCCAAACTTAAGCAAGTGCTATGAAAGGGAACCTGAAATTAAACAAAGTCCTCGAGTAAAACGATCCAATTTGCATTTTTTTCTCTTTCGTTTTATTTGCAATCTTATACACTGCAACGAAAAAATGTTCAAATGTAGAATGTTGATGCACTTTATGCTATACTACGACTGAAAGATACAATATAAATAGCACCTGTCTTCTTGACAAACATTTTAAAACATTAGTATTTTATCATCGTCCTGCAATTTAGAAATTTCCTTGTGTCGGCTATTTAACTGATTATGTTTATGGGGTGGATTTCACCCTAAAATTGGAGCAATTTTCCAGCCGAGAACTTTCCTACTTATTGCGTCGCAAAATGTCTCCGCGACGCCTGCACCCGACTAAGTAGGGCAAGCTGTGGGGCCCATGGATTTATACGTGTAAATTTCATAACTGGGGTTTCGAATCCAGAATATTAAATTTGAATTAATGTATACTGTGAACATATTTCAAGTTATGGGTTCCGGATAACTTTAATTTAACAGGCAGACATTCTCTTTGCATAAATTAAGTAATACGCGACGACAATTTGCGATGTCGATTGTTATTTTCTTAATATATTAGGCGTTTTTCTATTGGTTTGAAGTAATGATGAGACGTCGAACGCTTTATATTTTCATTGATGCATTGAACTTCAGTATGTACCTAAATGAAATAAACTGAACAGTATCGATGCATAACCAGCAGCAAGTTGATCGGCAAACGGAAATGACCAACTAGAAGCGGAGGCGACTCGATGGAGGCAATTTAGCGAGACTTCTCCCGGGGCATCGTCTTATTAACAATCGCCTTATAATATAATCACTTAGACAATTCACGACTTCTTCTAATAGATAACGAATAAAAGATCAAGAAAATTCGGGAAGCATGGGTATTTGCACAACATATTATTTTAGGGGAAACTCTCTTTAGATTTTATGAGTTTAAAATAGCCAAAGTGAATTTAAATGTTTATTTTAGTGTGATAGTGTCCCGATGACGTAGTTGCTAGAATGGGCTCGCAGATCGATACGACGACGCCAATTGGTCGGTGTCGCGACTCGCGACTACAGAGGGTTCAACAATCGAAACATTAGAATCTGTTGCTATGTTTACAATTGTTTGCATCGCTTGGCCAGGAAGCTTCACTATGAGAATTAAATCTACCAAACGATCTATGTATTATAGGATAGTGAATACAATGTAAAAAAAAACCAATCAATATCTACCGGTTCGTCCCAAAAGTAGGTAGGTAAGGTTTGTTCTTTGAAATCTGCTTGCCCGATTTCGACACAATGTGAATTCCAGCAATTGTGTCGGCACATTATATGTTTTGACAGTACACGTGGAACCGCAGCTGCAGCTTACGATGTAGAATAACAACAGTTACAATACACCTTCAGTGTCCTCTGCCCCTAGCAGATGTTTGCGCGATTTTGCACTTCGATAGCAAACCACGTCTTATAAATGCAGTGATGTTATCGAAGTGAATCGCACAAAAAAAGCGATGAGATCAATTTCTAACAATGCGTTTACACTAATGAACCTGAACATATGTATGTTTATGTATTTATGATAGTTTTTATTTTAAGGAGTCTCATTATAATTTATAATTGAATAACTGGGATTCTTTCCTAGTTTTCTACATACATTCGCATTTTATGGTGATTAACTTACACCAAAACAAGATGACTTACACCATAATATAAACCACAGTAAAGCATCAATTTGGTCCAGAATTTAATTTCTTGCTATTACAGATTCAAGCAATTGACTTGAACCTATTCGTAAATTAGGTACAGTCGTATTGGTTACCCAAGTTTTAACTTTTATTGTATACAATAAAAGTGTGATGCTCTAACCTGAACCTCCGTATACTTCAAACATATTTTGGACATTGTTCAGTCGATTAGAGTTACGATTGCATAAGTCGTGTATCCGAGTGAACCGGTTTATAAGAAACGTGTCAGGAGATTCTCTTCTGAGTGCTCACGTTCGACGTTCCAGAGAATGCTTGGAGCGCTTGAGACCTCCTATAGTGTTCCCCAGTTGATAATCTAACTGTTCAATGTCGATTACATTGGATCTTGAATCGGATATACTACCCAGGGAAAGATAACAAATAGACTTCTTACCAAGCACATCAGTCGTTCAGAAAATAAAACATACGAAGGTAGAAACAAAATTTGAAAGGGACCACAAAAAATGATACTATAATTAACTTTACAAACGCAAATTCTTGGATTATGACAAGGTAAATAAATAAACATAACATTAAAATAAGCACGTACTGCGACTTAATATTAAAACATGTAGAAAAACACACTGCTATTATAGTAAAGATTTTATTGAAAGTCCAATTAATTAGACTCTTGTCTTACCTGTCAGAACGATACAAATCGGCGTCAATATAGCCGGGAAGAGCAGCGAAGCCTTTAAGAAAACCCACAGAATTCGTAGTTTTTCAAACACAACACTGTAACAACGTATCAATCACTTTGCAGTTAATACTTGGATATTAATCCACAGTTTTTGTAGTTTACGATTAGAAACAGAACGCTTCGGATAGGTGTAGCACGGTGATAGTACGGAGCTTAGCGATAGGGAACACCGCCGCAGTGCGGAGTCTCGGATAGACTGACGGGGTTGGCGGGCGGAGGCCGGCCGGAGAGACCATGCTCGAATGACGCGTGACGCCCCGCGACCGCGCCGCGCGTCCAGTGCGCTGCTGCACCGACCGTTCGTACTGTCCACCACATCAGTAGGTACTGACGCACTTGGTTGTTGAATTTTAACTAATCCATTAACTGACCAGTATATTTTCATAAAATGCATTGTTGGATGCAAAATTTTCATTTATTTTCTGTAAGACGCTTTGAAAAGTTCTTGTATCTGTAAGCTTAATAGGAACAGGCTCTGTTGGCTAGTCTAGATGTTTGCAAAACGTTGATCGTGCATAGTATTCCTCATCGTCATCCATCACACGTAATGCATATGAATTTGTCTACAGTTTCTTACCTGTCAGTTTCTCACTTATGTAATTACCTATTTGCGAACTTCTTAACATTAAAAAAAAGGATTTCAGGTCTCCAAAAAAAAAAACAACACTTTTCAGAAAATTCTCTCGTATTCTTAGTTTTTAGGGTTCCGTACCCAAAGGGTCAAACGGGACCCTATTACTGAGACTTCGCTGTCCGTCCGTCCGTCCGTCCGTCCGTCCGTCCGTCTGTCACCAGGCTGTATCTCATGAACCGTGATAGCTAGCCAGTTGTAATTTCTACAGATTATGTATTACTGTTGCTGCTATAACAACAAATACTAAAAACAGAATAAAATAAAAATTTAAGGGGGGCTCCCATACAACGAAGTGATTTTTTTTCTCGTTTTTATAAATAATGGTACGGAACCCTTCGTGTGCGAGTCCGACTCGCACTTGGCCGGTTTTTTTTTTTATTATAAAACAACCTTTGATCACGTTATAATAACCATGTAGGTGTTACAGTAGGTACATGGATTGGCGCCAGCTTATGTGGAGGCTCTTAATTTTATTTGATGTAGGCATTTAATATTAATATGCTACATATATGTACCTACTTCAAGTGGGCGGTGATTTCCGTCAACAGTTATTTTGATTTTTTATATACCGACTCTTTCTACAAATTATTAATGTACTTGTAGCCAATGAAATTATGATGAAGAGCGAAACTTAGTTGGCCTGCTAAGGTTTCGCAGAAAAGCGGCTTACCCTTTTCATGTGAAACCTTCGTTATCGGAGTTGGACAGTTTGATGTCTACTATGATTAAATTATTACGGAATTAGCCTACTACAAGTTAGCTTGTATTTTACACGTACATAATTATACAGCTATCATTGAATTAATATAATTAGATATTTGTCAAAAACATCTACAAGTAAGTATTAAACGTAAAATTCAACAAAAAATATTCAACGCCAATACAATATTACTAGTTTTGTACCAACATGTAATTAATTAAATAGCAAACTAATGAATCTTACATGCTGTCGATCGATGTTATCTTTAAGTTGGTAATAATAAGAGAGCGTGGTTACTTCGGTATATTATTGGTTATGTACACTACCTCGGAACCGGTTAGAAGCTCCCAATTCGCAAGTCCATGTGACCATGGCTAATCCATACTTGTGAAAAAAGTTACGCACGTATTTAATTGTATGGATAAATTGTATTACAGTGTCATTTACTTATTTAGGCGCTTAAGTAGGTAAGTAAAAAGGCAGGTACTTAACCGATTTGCTTAGTTATAGGAATCGTCCATCAATAAAGACGGTATGGATTAATTGAACACATACATTCTCATACAGCACAGACTGCATGATTGTGCAGTGTGCTACACCTTGAATGAATAAAACAATCGTCGTAGCTGCGTAACTACGGCGTAGTGGCCTACGCCGCGTATGTCTACGCGGTGTTTCCGGCTACCCATTGGATTGAATATGTATTATTTTTGTGTAAGATAAATAGATAGATCATAGAATACTGTTTATTATACCTACCTCATCTGCCTGGCCTTTTCCCAACTTTATTGCGGTCGGCTTCCAGTCTAACCAGACGCAGGTCCATGTCAGTATTTTACATAGAGCCACTGCCTATCTGACCTCCACAACCCAGTTAGTACTGGGTAGCACTGTACCCCTTGTTAAGACTGGTTGACAGACTTTCGGACGACTGACTACCTGTAACGACTGTCAAAGATCTACAAGGGACCAACGGCTTAACATGATTTCCGATGCGCAGAGGAAAGTCGGTATGTAATGATTGCCACCCATCCAGAGACCGACTGCAAGCGCCGCTTATAATTGAAGATCAACCCTTTATTATTTAGCCATGAGCTTGTAACCTGCACCATGATAAATTGATAACCAGTCACTGAATACTTGCAGACAAAGTAATTAGGTACTTTATTGCACAGCAAGGTTTTATTTTAATCGTCTTAACTCACGAAAGGCTAAATTTATCGTAACGCTTTTCGTGAATTAAATCAGTCAAATTCCGGGAAAATTAATTAGTGTGCCGGTCGTAAGCCGGTAAGCTGACACTTGACTGCTTCGGGACGGAAGGCGCGGACACAGATTTGCGATGTCGCTAAATGCTATTATGTTATAGCTTTGTGAGCTAAAATGGTTGATTATAAAGACGGTGTGTGAAATTCAAGATGCTTTGTCTATTAATATGCCTTTGAAATGCATAATATTTTTTACTCATGGGCGAGTAAACTAAACAAACTAGGATGCTTCTACAAAAAGTAAAAGATTATTAATTCCATTGAATGACTATTTCATGAAAAAGTCATTCAATGGGATTAAAAAAATTAACTTAGGGGGTTGTATTGATGATTTTATTCATTATAATAAATTCAGTTACATATACATGCATATTATGGGCGCAAATCATATTTTATTCAACATATAGCCTGACCGACCGGGAAATTCCAAAAAACGTAAGGAAATTGAATTTTGCCAAAACCATGAAACGGATTGCTAAAAGTTTCCGCTACTCGACACAAGATGGCGCTTTCGTATATTCAAAACGCAAAGTAAATGATAAATTATAGTGTAGACAATCAGTGGAAATTAGAAACATCAAAAGCATTCTCATAAATAGCTTTTTGAAACTCAGTATATACATAGTTCTAAATCTTGTTTCTTATTACGATTGAAATTAACGCCATCTATGATAAAGTAGGTACTCTACTGTTTGATTAATCTTGTTTGTTTTAGGTGTGGTAACATTAAAAAGACTATTAAACATAACTAAGCAGTAGTTAAATTCTCAACTCAGGTTGTTTTACGTTGTGTGTAGTGAATTCATTAAATAATACATTCTTAAAAATAATATATTTCAAAAAATCGATAAAGAAAAGGTTGTCGACCTCTCGGGCGCGCATTCTATCCGAGGCAAGACATCGCTGATCGCACTAGTCGCTGAGTCGCCATTACATGTCGTTTGATAATATTGCTTTTGAGAAGGAAATTGCTTATGTCAAATAAACAGCGCGCGATTATAATTTTCTTGAAGGAAACATTCTTGAGTATGTTTTAAAAGTTGAAAAATCTAGTAAATAATCAAGGTAAGTAAAAACCTGGATAGATTGGTTGTATGAAATAAGATCCTATTTGTTTATTTATATTTTTTTTAACTGTAAATCTATAAAGTTTTATTTACATTTTATTTTTAGATGGCACCACCTCGGCGCATTCTTAGGCAGCAGTTGGCGATTCTGATTGACTTTTTAGAAGAGAATAGATACATGTCTAAAGGCCTGCTGCCCGGGGCACCGGTGTCTCATCAGAAGACTCGACAGAAGTGGGCCGTACTAGCCAAACAACTGAATGCGGTACAGTCAGGCGCACTGAAGACACCTGATGGGTGGAAGAAGGTACGTTTTAAATTTAAGTCTAACTTTTTCGTATTTCAATAATCAAATTAATTTCTCTGATGGAGAATTGTTCATAGCTATAAAAATATTGGTATCAAATATTAATATATAATTTAAAAAAAAATGGTATTGAATAATACTTAAATTTTACATTTCAGTATTGGTTTGAATGGAGACACAAGTGTAGAAAAAAAGCAGCAAATGCCCAAAAAATGCGGTCAGGGTCCGAAGGAGGCACAAACAGATGCATACCACTGAATGATTTAGAAGTAAGAGTTCTTGAACTAAGTGGAAAAGGCTCTGTTGCAGCCGCTGACTCCTCATCCAGCCAACTTGATGACTTTCTGGCTGAAGACTCTGATTCAGAAACTTTGGAAAGCCTGAAAGTACGGTCTGGACCGGCCAGTGAGAAGATTAGACAATCTGTCATATGTGCACCTAGATCACCTACAGGTAAAAAAACTATGTACCTACTATGAAAGTAATTTAATATTCTAAAAAGAAAACTTAGTTGAAATAAATAATTATGAATAGATTATTAAAAAAATCCTGTTGTATATTTCAGATGATGATCCCTATGGTGTCTCTCCGCCACCAAAATGGGCGCTAGACTTTGAGGAACGCAGAGTAGCAGCAGAGGAGAGAATGGCGGAAGCACTGGAGTCAATGGCGTCCATAATGAGGAGCCAGGAGGAAAAACGAGGGGCGCTGGAGGACCGGATAGCAGATGCACTCACAGCCATTGCAGGGACGGTACAGGACTTAAACAGTGGCATACAAGAAACACTGCAACATTTGAATCCTCTACAAAATAATAGAACAGAAATGAAGGCAGATGTGTTTTATAGACATTAAAACAACTGGTTTAATGTGGTACTGGGATGTGAAAACAGTATGCCAACATTGTGTAGACTTGTGAAGTATGTCTACTTAGCTATGATTTAGGATAAACGACGCAGTTACTTATTGTCATGTGAATAGCAGCTCTTAAAGTCTAACAGGTAGGATGTAGGTAGGTACAAATGTACAATCATGTTCAATATACAGTTGGTAAATTAGCCCCAATACCCAATGTACAGTACCTTATTATAAATTGATGAATGTTATTATTATTCAATAATGTAATTTATGAATGTATTATTAAATAATGTAAAAATGTATATTATTATCACTAATAATTAAATTATTTATAACTTATGGCTATTTTTATTGTATGCTAAAATGTAGTCACACAAAAATGGTGTACTCACACATTCAAAGATCTATATTTTGGATACTAAATAGCTATACTACACATAGCTATTTAATAGCTTATTGAGCATTGTATAGAAGGCAGAATCTGTTTTCTGAAAATAACTGATTTTTACTTCAATTACTATAATTTATTGATTCATTCATTTTATTATTTATTCATTCCAGGCATGGAGGCGTTAGAGACGAGTATAAACTACTGGGAGGACGCGCTGGCTGCGTTTTCGTTGGGCGCGCGCGGCGGAGTGTCGGGCACCTTAGCGCTCACTTCACCCGAGGAGGCTGAGTTCTGTCGCGAGATACAGGACCTACTGCAAGACGCCTACCTTTTACAGGTACTTCAAACCTTTGTAGTCTATCTGCTATACTCCCTGTCTAAAATCCAGTCCTATTTCACCTACTGCAGGGTAAAGGCGTATTTTTGGTTGTGCCAAACCCATCGCTTCTCTGACAGGATCAGCCAGGTTCTGCCCGCCATGGAAACAATGTCGTATTCAAAACTTAATCAAACGAGGGTACTCCAGTGAGTGAGTCAAAGTTCGACTGAGGGTTCACATCACAAAACTTTTACCTTCTGCCTTGCTACCAGGCAGGCGTGGCAATTCATCCGCGACACCTGTACCTACCGTAGCTATGAAAATATTGAAGTTTCAGCGGAAATTACAATTTTACGTAAAGGCATTACAGAGTATTTTCCTTAATCGTGTTGTTGATGCGTGTATGTACAGGAGCGGTGCGAGCTGTTGTTCCTGGACCAGCGGTCGGTGCTGTTCCGGTCGGAGAGCGGCGGCGCGGCGGGCGCGGAGGGCGAGCTGCCGGCCGGGCGGCGCGCGCGCCTGCTGTCCACGCACACGGGCTCCTCGCACGGGCGGCGCGACCATCACTCCAGCGCCGAGTCCTTCGCCTCGGCGGAGGATCAGGTACGAGTGCAGAACCAGATTTGTCCGGCATGGCCCTCCATCCGACCTTTTCAACTTGGAGACTTTTAGGAAACAAAAAAGTTGAACGACTACCGAAATTAGATAGATACCTAAAAAAGTAAAAGGCCCAGAGTATTTTATAAACTAATTATAATTATTTTGTCATTTAGCATCAAGGTTTGTAGCGGTGCTCATAACCCAGTCTAGGTTACCTAGAGTGTGCTGGACCACGTTTTCACAAATGATTTAATTCTAGGTTGCTGACCTACGAGACTTTGACGATTTAACGGAAGCATTACCTGAATTAGAAAACTTGGAATTATATCAGGCTGCTGTAAAACAGTTCGAAATCGGAATTCCCTACAGGTAAACTTTTTGCTGGTTTTTGAGACACTTTTTTCATAAGTCTATGATTTTTATTTATCAGGCGAGGGGAAGTCTTGCAGATTTAAAAATCCAATCTATAAAACGCTATTGAACCAGGAAATTAAATTGATGGTTCAAACATGGTTCTTTCCACTTAAATTATTTTCTTGGCCTGTCTAATAAAATACTCCTACATACATACGTGTGTTATTACGCAATGGTTAGTCTAGATATCGCCATTTGTTCCTTTATGTCGTGCAGTAGTTGTCTGTATGTGCAGAACGCTGCGCACCGAGGTGGTGCAATGCGGGTCTGACTCGGAGTTCCTGTGTAAGCTGCACTGCCTGCGCGTGGCCTTCACGCAGGTGTTCAAGGACGCGGCCGTGTGGGCCTGGTTCGTGGACGCCGGCCGCCAGGTGCTCACTGACCTGCTGCTGTTTGCTGATAAGGTACCTAGCATTGTCCTCATCCACTTTGCCCACTACCTACTGGGTGGGTGTAAGCCGGTCTTTGCTTGTGCCAATCTTCACGCTCCAGAGCCAAGATTTACCCGCGATGGCAACATGTCATCTGCCCATCCCGCCGGACGACTAACATTGAAAACTTTTCTATGTACCTAACTCATGATTCAAATGATTATGGTATGGCTTCTAAAGCCATCAGGCAGTTGATGTGCGAGGCAAACCGATAACAATTTGTGAAATAATATTCAAAATCGATAAAGACAATTCTTGTCGTAAGGTCTCGGTGATGAAGTGCTGACAAATAATACTTAAATGGCAGACAATGGCGGCCTTTTTAAAAAAGCTAAGTGGCACTGGATATGTTTTGATGCGAGTTTCGATCGAGTCCCTGTAGTGCGCGTAGCATTCTTAGAACGGATATGTCTACATATTATTTTTAATTATTTTTTTCTGCTGTCCGCGACTTCATTCGCGTGGCAATTTTTACTACCTACTACTTACCTAAGAACCATATACAAAGTCTTAGAAAACATTTAAGAAAAAGATGAATGAAATCGGTTGAATTGTTTTTAAGCTATGGCGTTGAGGGAAAAAGGGATTCATTTTTATATATGTACCTAGATGATAACTTTTTAAACCATAACTTTGACAAATTTAATGGTTTTGGGAATTAACTTTTACAAATTATTACAAAATCATGGCATAGTTTTTTTTAAGAAAAACGCCATGGAGGCACGTCTGCCGTCCTATCACTAGAAAGCCGTTAACCCCAAAAAGTTGTTTTCGAGATAATGCCAAAAAAGGTGCGAATCATTGCTTCTTAAAAACTATGATACTTAGGTTAATGATTGTTGGACACATCGATTGGTATTTCTTTCTGCTTGTCCTTAAGAATGATGTCTGTCCACAAACTGTTATTACTTATTTTTTAAATTCATTTTTGCTATTTAGTTAAGCATATAATTTAGTTATTGCATCTTATTTCTGTACTAAAAGGCCGTTAACTATACCTTAGCGGCTTTTTAATGTAGTAATTTATTTAATTTTTTTACGTTCATAATATTTGTTAATATTTTTGTAGATATACTTAACAAGAAAGTCGTTAAGTGATGGTAACTGCTTTATAGCTATGGAATCCGCTCAGAATAAAGTAACAATAAATTTCCTAATAAGACGTCACGGGGTTTTAGCTGCTTTTAAGCTAATTATGCCAATGTTATTTGGAAGTTTTGTAAAATCTTAACTACTTTACTTAACTAAAAGGTGGCTAAAAGTATTTCGGTTGTGGGTTAACTTCTTTTTAGTTTAGCAAAAATAGGGAAAATGTGAGATTTTTGTAAAAATCAGAATTATGAATCAAAATTTTATAGGTAAATTAAAAGTGAGGTTAAGCAAATATGATATTATGTTATATTTATGCTCACATTGCCCACGCTGCCACTACCACAGCCACTGGGCGAGACGAGCCTCTTACTTTGAAAGATGACAAAGATGTTACTTACAAAAAAATTGGTCAGTTTTGATGACATCCCATGGGAACTACTTAAGTACGAAGGTGAGAGATTTCATGAAGTCATCGGGTATCTCTTCGTGGTCATGTGGAACGAAGAGCGGGTGCATACTTTAAAAGTAACTCCAAAAAGCACACTACATACTAGGAACAAACTCGATCGATCAGAGTGCTACTCTTATCGTGGAATTGTGCGAAAATCTATTTCAACCGCCCTATTCAGAATCAATCCTTCTAAAGCCAGAAACCAAATTGGTTAATTTGGTTTCTGTCTTGGGACCGGAACTTTTGAAGCTATATTCTCTATTCGCCAGATACAAGTGTAAATAAAGTAAAGGACATTGTGGACCCCTGTTGGTACTTCTGTTTTGTCGATCTTGTAATTTCATTTGATAGTGTTTCCCGAGAAGCTGTTGATAAAACAAGAATGTTCTAAAAAAAATATTAATTCTGATAAAACGACTCATGGAGGACGATTTCTTGTCATAAGATGCTAACTGTATATATGCAAGGATCTGTACCTACTTGTGTTTACACTCTTTGATGTCATCATTCAGGAAACTTTAAAACGTACTTCAGGCCTTCGAACTCGTTTCCTTACTGATAATAGCCGCACGTTAAACCAAATAAAAGTCTCTTATACCGGCAATACAAAGATTATGTAGGTACGCTGATGGCCTGTGCTTCCTGGCGGACACTTGCAAGAGCGCAATACTGAAGCCGAGCCAAAGTCCGAGGATAAAGGCTTGAGGCTTGGTTGAGGAGACGCCAGCTAAGTTGGTTTGGGTAAGTCTTATAAATTCACGATGAGAGACTAAGCGTACCTTTAAGCTTCAAGCATGTTCAGAATTCTTCTTTCACTGACTGAAGGTTAGCCATAAGCCAGAACAGCTCAGCGGCAGCTCCTGATTCCGCGCTATTCGAAAATGCTTCTCAGCCAAGACTTTTTTCTCCGACCGACATTACGTTTCCTCACTAGTTTGCCAATCTCTGGTGCCGAAAAACTCGTCGAAAGTAGAAACCTTTCTTTGATTAACAGTCTGCGTGACTTGGGGTCCTGCCCTTTTCGTCTTAAGATTTCGTTATGTGTGATTTTCTTAGTCCAGCTCAGTTACAAAGTTAAAAATATATACTTACTAAAAAAATGTGGGTACGAAATGGACCTTAAGTTTTATAAAACTACAGCTATAACTTACAATGTCGTCAAAGGTGTTCTGACATGTCCGTTTTGTGCTCATAGTTTTTTGCCTAAAGTTAGATATGCTAATAACTTGAGAGCACATGAAAGAGCATCACACCAAAACTCCTACAAAAACGCCGAACATAGTTGCTGTGGCCGAAATCGGCTGGATGGCATCACCATCAATTATCCACCATCATTATGCTAGTATGTATTTGAAGTCCTAGAGTTTCATATTAAAGATTTAAGGTGTTCATTCATTCATCACGCCTCAACGTCTGATCGAATTTCATAGAAATTTGGCATATGGTAGAACGTGATCTGGAATAAGACATAGAATACCGAACCGTGAACAAAGCGCGAGAGTCAGAAAACTGCCTTTTAGCTAAGTAATGTAGCTTAGCTGCTTTGTAGCTAAGCATATTTTACCTTTTTTCCACCGTTTTCATCAAACAGGCAAGAATTATTTTCAACCAAAGTATTAAATACTTAACTAAAATGCCGTTAAGGGCGGATAACTGCATCTAATCTAGTATTTTAAAACTTGTGCATAAGAAAATGCTGATTTATAAAGTAGTTATAGTCCGTTAGCGTCTTTATAGTCAAGAAAAATCAGTTAACGTATTTGTAGATAAGTAAAAGACCAGAAAATTATCGAAAGATCCGGCAGTTAAGGTATTTTAACGTACATTTATCGAAGAAATGTGGGTTAGACGCTTTCAAGAGAAGGAATCATCATAAATTCTGTTACTTAACGGCGTACAATTTTTTTATATCTCTGGAACGGTTCATGTTATAAAATAGTTTCTTGAACGAAAGATAGAGAATTTTTTACTCTATCACGTAGCATAAAAAAGTGAAAATTGACCATTTGAGGGTTGGTTACCTAACGGCTTTCTAGTGATAGGACGGCAGACGTTCGAAACGGACACATATGTGGATTTAGTTTAAAGCTGTAAATAAGAGCATTACTGTATTGAGCCCCATGTTTTTTTTTTACCAGGAACCAAAAGAATTCCTGGTTGCGTACGAAGAAATGGTGTCATGGTCAACAGACGCAGCCAACTGGGCAACGATAGAAAGTGAACTTACAACCAAAGGCGTTAAGGTACAGATTATTTTTTGTTCCATTCCGTTTAATAATCAATGTGATGGGAATAGATTCACCTTTGCATAGATATATGGTCTATGGCATTCGTAATACAGCAGTAGATAAATAACTAATTATTGCGTTTTCCAATACTTCCAGGCCTTGACGTTCTACGATGTGGTGCTGGACTATATTCTGTTGGATGCATTCGAAGACCTTGCATCTCCGCCTTCCTCGGTGCTTGCCGTTGTCCGCAATCGATGGTTGTCAGATGGATTTAAAGAAAGCGTATGTTGCTTTATATTAAAATGTACTTGTGTAGGAAAATTTAAAAACTGATTAACAATTTTATGAAATAATTTCAGGCATTAACAACGGCAGTGTGGTCTGTAATAAAGGCTAAGCGGCGGTACCTGCAGTATCCAGACGGTTTCATGGCGCATTTCTATTCGATATCAGAGCATTTGCTGCCAGTTCTCGTTTGGGGATACCTCGGCCCTAACGAACGTCTTCGTGACGTGTGCGAGTCCTTCCAGTCAGAAATAGTCGGATTTATTGCAGACTTATTTAGCTTTCAGAAATCTCGTTACACGAATGCAGAAGATCTCTCTGCTGATATTATGCAACATGCTAGATTACGTTCGGCTAATATTACCGATAAATTAGCTGAAAGAATTTAAAAATCTACCGCGCTATTACTAGAATGTAGTATTTACGAAACACTACAGTCATGCAGCTTGCATGTCTTATATGTATGTGTGTGTTTGCCTTTCTTACCTCAAATTGTCATCTTATAAAGGAATTTGTTGTGTAATAATCATCACATTGTAAGTTTTTAGAGGTATAAATAATATTACTATTGTAAGTGAAGCTAGTAGCTAAATGTTATGTATAATTTAAGCAAATGTTTACTGCATGTGAAACCAAGGCCTAAGTTTTGGTTGATAACCTAACAAACGCATTTTTTATAGAGACATGGAATATAACATTCCTACGGTCATCTGGTTGTTTTATATTGTAAAATGGCGCATTTTTAGAGCTCAAATCAATACAATACTTTATTTAGTCGTAAGGTGAAAGTGTTCATTAATCTGTCTTTAAATATTAAGCAATGTCATCGTAATCAATTTTGTTATGAATGATTCTGAACAATGATTGTCATTGAGAACGTATGTACAGTCCCTTCATAACTTTTTCACCTCCGACTGTGTCACTTAAAATTATACTGATTTTTATTCTTGTTTTAATAAAATAACTGTCGTCAGAGGTAAAATATCTGAATGGACTGTATGCACTAGTCCAAGAAAACTAAACAAGGGAAATGTCAGACGCGATTATGGGTGTTGTAGATTTTATAAAAGTACGGGCGTTTAGGCAGACAGAAATTGTTCCTGTAGAAAGCTATCTTGTGGTGTATAATTCTGTTTTAACAACAATTTTAGGATAAGGACAGTAACAAATTTAATGTTGATGGTGTATGGTTCTAACGGTCTATTTTCATGGCATAGATTTAAAGCCAATCCCCACACCAAAATGATTGAACTGTTGCAATGTTGTTGGTGGCTGTCACAAACATTGAATACCAGTCATAATTTATACTTTACAAGCCCATCGCCAATGGGATTTCACATCCGCAAAAACGAACTTTCATCCCCTCTATATAAATTTTTCCCGCTTTTTTTTTGGCGTGTGTGAACTAATTAAGTTTATAATCTTTGCATTTCGTGCTATTTATCATTGAGCTTATCATGCATTCCATTGTGGAAATATGTTTTTATTTATTTTACAGATAATATTGAAGTCACTAAACTTCTCATGATTAAAAGTTTTAATACATACTAAACAATGCTTCCATAAAATATAACCCAAATTATTATAACACAAATAAATTATTTTGCATTTGTGGAGATGGTACTTGTTGTTTAAGTTATTAAATCAAGTGTATTATTATCTTTGTAAATATATAGAATAAATTGATTATGTAACATGGCTTTATTTTAAAGTTTGTCATTTCTCAAGATTTGCAAAATAGAACGGAAATATAAATTATAAACGTGATGATAAATCTAAATAACATAGGTAATTAAATAAAACGCTTCTGTATTAGAAAATTTAGTATATCAATTTTCACAATTATAGCCATACGTCTATGATATAAAAACAAATGTGTAAACATAAATCTTTAATTACAAATTCAACGATAATACTTCCCCAGGGAGCAAGCACCAATAACTTTTAAAGTTTTTTTAACTGAAGATAAGTTATTTGTGAGGTATCACTCGCTAGCCTCATCAAAGTAAATTAAATTAAATAACATAGTCTTTTATAGTAATACCTGCACATGAACAATTTTATAATACTTTCGGTTAAAATAAGGTGAGCGAGTGATGGTTTAATTATTTTACGTCGGTAGAACCGACTTTATAACACCAAATTTTTGCAACACGGCGAGAAATTCGTATCCTTTCGCATAGGTTACTTCGGAATTAATCTTACTAGGTGTTGAGATAGCTTACTAAAACCGTTTAAAGGATAAGAAAGCCTGGCAACCACAAAATCACAAAAATTACGTTAGTGTATAATATACTTTAGGACCCCTACAATAATTATTTGGTTTAGTGCACAGCAAGTTTTTTTAAAAGCTCTAATAGTACAACAAAAATAATGTAACAATATTTTTAAATAATATAAATAAAACCATAATATCTAATCCCTTTTATATATTGATTGGCAGGCTTCCTCAGAAATATAAAAGCTTACGATATAGTGAGAATCGACATCTACTCGTCAGGACTAGACACTAGAAAGTCTGAAAATGAGTATACAAACACACGAAAGAAATGCATGCATTCTTCTTATAATAATAAATGGAATCACTCTATGATATCCGAAACTAACAGACTCAATATATACAACAAAAAATAATTAATGAAAATATCAATGTTGTTTTTTTTAAGACGAAATGGACATAGTCAAAAATGTTCTGTTCAGAATGTTTTACGTAAAATGTTGGAAATAAATAAAAACATTGAGATGGGAGATCAACGTAAGACTGTGGATTTGTGCAAATTATTAGTTTGCATACATGCATTTTTTTGATTTTATCACATTTTTTTTTAAATCAGATCCACAGCTAATTTATGATAAGTATAAATATTCACAAAAATGAGGTACAGGCATTATACCCACCACTATAAAAATAAATATTTTGGTGCGCTAATACTTTATGATAAATCTGCTAAAATTAGTTAAAAGAGTGAAGCTCGCTTAAATAAGAGTCTTATAGGACGGACACGTCGCTCGGCTCGGGCTCGGCGTCACACGTGACTCAGTAGCGGCCTCGGGTCTCTCAGCTGCCAGCGGTGCGATCGACCGGTTCGCTCGCGTGAGTGCGTACTGTGTAACAGTAGTACTTGCCTATGTCACCTACCTATTTCGTTAGAAAGAATTTTGTAGTGTCGTGTGCAATGTGGAAGTAGCGGGTGTGGCGAGCGAACCGCGGCGACGAGATTTACTCGGGCTCGGGCGAGTCGGGCGCGTCTACTGCGGCCACGGTCGTGCCGCCGGCTGCGCGCACCTTCTTCAAGTAGCTCACGCTGTCGAACTCCAGGCAACTCTGTCGGACACGATAGCACAGTTATCGACGCCTTCCATGATGCAACCGAATGAGTTAGTGCTGGCGAGTGTTTGTGTTAGTTCTTATGTAAGCGTGCCGCCTCGTGGGAGGTTATTTACAACAAAAAAAATCCGTTCACCGCAGGGTTGAAGAGTTTTATGTGGATTAGTTAAGGAAGTAAGCGTAAGAACAGGCAAAAGACGAAGATATTTTTGAAATTTTTATATTTTAAACCATAAATTGACAATCAATTGTAAGGAAATAACACTATTAATTTTAATGCTTACTCAAATTAGAAACAATAACAATAAATGAACACAACAGATAATCAACAGATACAATTTAGAACTTCACTCAAGTTAAACGCGAACAGTCTACCTGTAGCGATCCCCTCTCGAATACCCATTCTGTCCGAGCAGCATGAACAAAGAAACATCACAAATTTATATTAGCATGGTTAATAAACTCTTAATAAAGCTTTCAAAACTGTTTACTCATGTAAATAACGTTGCGTAAAAGATTTATCAATATTATTCTGTCAATAAACACCTTTATATATTAGTAATAAAAAATTCTTCCATTAATTCAATAATGAAAAATATTTTTTTTCTAAAACGATAAAGATTTTCCAGTGCTGGAATTTCCAATGGTCAGATTCTTATCCTGAGTCAGTCTTCAGTTTGGCACGACGGTCGGGTAGGCACGGTGGTAGTGGCATTCAAAATGGTGAGCGGCAAACTTTTCGTCGCCACTCCCGAACTCTGTTAGAGGCCACTCCCCACATAATACTAGCGTCAGTCTTACTATTAACTTACAACTTACGCTACTGAGATCAACGTTTTTCCTATTTTAAGAATTGCTTATAATTTATACCTAGCGTTACGCTTAATCGGCTAATGGGGGGCCGGGGCTGGAGCCCGGAGACGGATGAGTAAGACTAGAAATTTTCGACTAACCTAACTATTAATAGGAGGTACCTCGAGATTACTTTGAAGATAGCTTCTATAATGCACCATCATGCACAAACAAGCATTAGAAAAGGCGGGTGAAAACAAAAGCAAGCCGGGACGCATGCAGGTTGGCACAGGCCGCGCGTCAGTAGAAGTTGCGGCACAGCAGCGCGGCCAGGTAGTTGGGGTGGTGCAGCGGCGCCCACACGCGGAACGGCGTCAGCGGCCGCGCCGGCGCAGCCCGCCGGGCCACGAGCGTTACCTTGCGCGCCAGCTCGGCCGGGAACTGCGCCAGCCCGCTGGGCGGCAGCTTGCTGAGCGGCGAGTCGGCGTACTGCACCAGCGTCTCGTACGTGTACGTCTGCCGCGACCCCGCCCCGCCTGCAACGTGCGCACCGAGGTCAGCGGCGAGCGCTACATCGCATACATACATGAACATGTAGGGATTGCATATAGCGGCCTGGATTATTTACTGAACACACTAGGGGCGGGCTGACACCGGCCGATCGCTCCTATTTTTAGGACAAATTATTATTATATGCAAGGGTAAAAAGGCATACACGTGCAAATTATTTATAAATTATTGCAAGCCGTCACTAAGTTTAAGCACATTTTTGAATGCATTAATTATAATTAGTATTTGCTTATTGTGCAATTAACGAATAATATTAATACTGACCATTTTTGACTGACTGCTGCATTTTTGATATTTTTATGAAACGATATGGACATGAAAAATATTAGCACAATATGAAATAGTTTACATTTTACTATAAGACGAGGTCTTAAAAGATAATAATATTTATAACTTTTAATGGACATGCAAAACATGGTGGAAACAAAGTAAATGAATACGACACAGGTTAGCGTTGTTACAAAAAGCTATTTTAGAATAGTTAAGAATTACCTACTTATTATAATAGTCCTTGAAACTTTAAATATAAATTACGACGTAGTGTGTACAATAAAATAAGTTTGATAAATAATTTTCACAATAGGGTATAATACTGGGTAAAGAAAACGAAATTCTATTTTGTCCGTCAGATAGGTAATACAAAAATATTAGACACGTATTTTTTGTTTTATCAAAATATCAAATTAAAACTCATTAAAGTTGGAGAGTGGGGGCTCACTACGTCACAAGTAGGTATAAAAATTACCTACACGTGACGTCATGCGCCATTTCAACTCAATATATCTCCGTAATTTTACGACCACGTGAAAAAAGAAAAAATAAGTGTCCAATACTTTTCAATAATCTACCCGACAGACAAGAAAAAAAAAATAGTGATCATCCCCCTATTATGGATTTGATCAACTCATGATCGTTGCTTATTTGAACATCATAAGCTACCAAATATTTAAATGAAAGTGGCATATCGGTCAATATCGCATCAGCTTGAGAGGCCTGCAACAAATGCAACTCGCTTGTCAGGTGACAACTCTGTTAACTGTTCCAACTGTCTGTTTGTTGTTGTGTAACTGTTCCTTAACCACTGTTAATGTTTTTGTATTGATATAAATTAGGATAAAATGTATACGACTGTGAAGCGTCTACTAGGTACAGATTTAGTGAAAAATCGGCTTTCCATTAGTTTCCCCCATTGTTTTCTTTTATTAACATTGTGGGGGTGTATTTTTGCAATTAACAGCTGAGCAAAGGGTCATATTAGCCAATTATGTGTAAAAGCTGTAGCTTGTTGTCTAGTTTAGATACTGACAGCACAAACTGTCAAATTCATGGAACACTCAACAGTAATGTCACCTGGAGTAAGCGAGTGGCAGTTTTTATCCCCATTGGAAAGAATAATACATAAACAAAAGGAAAAGAGAGCCCTGTTGTCGAATAATTTGATTTTGCTAACATTGAATAGTGACGACATCTATTCTCCTGTACAGTCAGCAACAAAAGTCCATGAACAGATACTAATTTTCAAAACACCTGAACACTAAAACGGACCATAAATCACTTACTAGAATAGAGTACAAAATAAGGTTATCATTTCAATTTTACAAAAACGCTAAGCATTAATATTTTCATAAGTCGCTAAACATCATTAAAGCGTAAGTCGATGACTATCATTTTGCCGTAAGTCGCTAAACATCATTACAGTGTAAGTCGATATTTATCATTTTGCCGTAAGTCGCTAAACATCATTACAGCGTAAGTTGATAACTATCATTTTTAACCCCCGACCAAAAAAGAGGGGTGTTATAAGATTGACGTGTGTATCTGTGTGCCTGTGTAACTGTCTGTGGCATCGTAGCTCCTAAACGGATGAACCGATTTTGATAAAATTGGTTTCGTTTGAAAGGTATTTTAATCGAGAGTGTTCTTAGCTATGTTTCGAGAAAATCTGCTCAGCCTTTTGAAGATCATCACGTCTTTTCTAGTTGATGAAGGGATATAAACAACTTCCACGGGTCTAGTCGATTTGAAATCTTGTTACTTGTCACCATGGGCATTGCCGAGTGGGGGGGCTGCACCCTATTCCCCTCTTACGTATAGTTTCTTTTTTAATTTATAATATTTGTTTTTAACTACCGACCAAAAAAAAAGAGGGGTGTTATAAGTTTGACGTGTGTATCTGTGTATCTCTGTGTCTGTTTGTGACATCGTAGCTCCTAAACGGCTGAACCGATTTTTATAAAATTGGTTTTCGTTCAGAAGCGCAACACCGAAAAAATTGGATGGAATGGGGAAGCCTATGCCCAGAAGTGGGACGGTCAAGGCTAAGAAAAAAAAAATAAAAAAAAAAAAAAACCTCCGACACATAAAACCGTCGGAGGTCCGCTTTGTTCTGTGCTTTGTTTTGTGCTCAAAGCGGTCCCCCGACGCTACGGCGCTTGGATTAATTTACTGTGGGCTTTTTAGAGGTTTTTAGTGTCCCCCGACACTAAAAACCTCTAAAAAGCCCACAGTAGCCCACGTTTGCATTGAATAGGCTCCGAAACTACTGGTCCGATTTAAAAAATTATTTCAGTGTTAGATAGCCCATTTATCGAGGAAGGCTATAAGCTATATATCATCACGCTACGACCAATGGGAGTGGAACAGCAATGAAAAATGTTACGAAAACGGGGAAAATGTGAGGATAGCCTATAGCCTTCCTCGATAAAAGGGCTATCTAACACTGAAATAATTTTTCAAATCGGAACAGTAGTTTCGGAGCCTATTCAATGCAAACAAACAAACAAACAATCAAATCTTTCCTCTTTATAATATTAGTTTAGATAAATAAATATTATTCTAGTTTTTAAAACGCTGTTTGTGTATGTTAGTTAAAATGTTTCTAAACGCACGCACGATACAGAAGAAATTCCCAGTGTAGGGAGCCTACGGGAAGTTTATAAAAAAAAAAACTAAAAAAAAATTGAATTTGTATTCTAAATTATTAGCTGTGTTTATTCAGCAATGTTTTGATTATGAAAAATGTAGTCGCCGGATAGTGCCTTGTAGCAAACGGGTACAATGAACTGGAAATGTAGGAAATTAGCTATGATCAGTGACTTTTGTATTTATTACAGATCATACAATTTTGTTGGTAGTAATGTATAGCAATTTATGGTTAAACTGAGTTCAGCGACTTTTGTAGTTTTATTATGACAAGTTGTTTTATAATTTACTTTGGTCAGTAACTTATACTAAATACTATTGATTAGGAAATATTGGAAACAAATTATGTTCAACGACTTCTGTTGCTGACTGTACCTACAATAATACGTACTACTAGATATCTATACGTATTTCACAATACACTTTACGAAATGCGTATTTCAAAAAAACGTAGTTTTTCAATACAATAATAGAAAAGTATTTTTGTGGTTTTTATATACTAGATAGGCGGCTTGCGTTTGGGTTGCAACCGCCTGATGTGAAGCGAAATGTTATGAATTATAAGGAAACATTGATTTAATTTGCTTTGTTTCCGCGCTTTGCCTTTGCCAGGTAGAAGGAGAAGCAAAGGTATGAAGCCGCAAAACAGCCTAATAAGAAAAATTTTATAATTTTTTTATTTTTTTCTTAAAAGTTAATACATTATTTAAATAATCATGCATTATGATATTATTTTTATATTTTTTTTTCTCAATTTCAATATTCAAAATATATTTACGCCGTAAAAGCATATGCGCCTTTTTGCTGATATTAAAAAAAAACACGTGTAAATACATTTCATGTTGAACCTAATCGTTACGTTTTTATAGTTAAAATATAAAATATTTTAAGTGTAAATAAATGAATGGGTGAATTTATGCTTCGATAATTATCATAAACTAGACCATTAAGTTCATTTTATTTAACTTGCCATGTAAGTATGTATGTATAATATTTCGAACCAGTTATCCCCATTTCCACACCTTTTGTGTTGTGCATTTTTATGACAGACATGACTTGTTTCAACGGTTCGTTGTCACTAGTACCATTAACAGTTCCATGATGAACTACTGACTGTTTTTTTTTATCACTAGTTCCATTTTAGAAGAATCTGAAAATAATGGAACTAATGTTGAATTTGTTCCACATTATTATTTTTGGCTCTTGTGACATTTTTGAGGGTGGTAAAAACACTGGAGATTAAAACTGGAGTTAAGTTAAAAAAAAAAAAAAACGACCAGTATCTGATGAGGCTCTCGTTAGGCAGCTGGATCAAGGGCTTGATTCAGAAAGCGGTAGTCCTGGACACGGCTCGTATTGTTAGGAGGTTTCTTTCTCTGGAGCCCTGACCGCCGGTAGCTTGGACACTGTTCCCGATACCGGTGGGCTACAATACAAGTGCCAAAAGTAATAATGTGGAACTACTAATAACAAATTCAACATTAATTCCATTAATTTCAGATTCTTTTAAAATGGAACTAATGATAACAAATTCAACACTAGTTCCATTATTTTCAGATTCTTTTAAAATGGAACTAGTGATAAAAAAAAACAGTCAGTATTTCCATCATGGAACTGTTAATGGTACTAGTGACAACGAACCGTTTCAACAGTCAAGATCACCTCCTCATGAGAGAACTCCTTAACGGTTATAATAGATGATCCTCATTTTCTTCGTCATTTTAACAAAGCGTTTTTTTTTTTATTTATTATATTATTTTATGGGTTCTTTCGAAAGGCATCGGTACCTGCCATCTTGCGAGGTTTTTTTAATACTTTTAAGATGTATAATCTTTTGGTACAGAATTATAGATGTCGCCACATCCGAATAAAAACTGCTCGTAAGCAGCAGGGGGTCACCCTGACCACCTACGCCATTGCATATTGAGGTAGATGTGCCTTAATAGTGTGTTGAGGAGTAGTGAGTTACCTTGATTCTTGTCAATGCTGGTGGCGCGCGAGAAGCGCGGGCGGCGCGGCGTGGAGTCCGAGTCCGCGGCCGCTGCACACACACGCACGTCACACATACACACGACGCACGGCCGCCTAACTACTCTATACCGACACAACCACACCGCCGCACCCTCACCGCACCACGCCGCCTTCCTTCGGCATATTTACTGGTTTTATGTTTAAATTAATACTTGAAAGATTATTTAAATTAACTTATTTTTCAAACAGAGGAGTGGTACAATTTTAGTATGGTGAAGTTGCTTCAGTATAGAATATTTTAGGTTAAGCAATTATGGCAGATAATTTAGTGTTGGAGCTGGCATCAACGTCCTATGTAATAAAATAAAGAGTATTCAATTCTGTTACCGCCTCCATAGACACCAGCTTGACAGACGTCAAGTGCACGGCCAATAAATTGAATCCAAATATTTTAAGTTTTACTTATTATCCTGACGACTATTAAATTGCTGACCCCGACGTGATTGGAAATGGCAACTAACGACGAACTTCTTAAAGTCACGAATACCAACGTTTTGGCGCGATTGTCAAACCGCAGAAATTCGGCGATGAAGCGAAGTTCAGCCTCCTAGTAGCTCACATCGAGAAGACGGACGTCGAACAAATAGGTGACATCATCATGGACAAGACACGCGCTGGCCGCTACGAGGAGGCTAAGAAGAGATTGCTATCCGTTTATGAAGAATCGGAGACGAAGCAATTGGAAAAGTTGCTCACCGAGATGGAGTTAGGAGACCTGAAGCCGAGCAGTTGCGTAACATGAAAGAACTAGCACATGACAAGATAACTGATACAACCCTGCAGATACTGTGGGTGAGACACCTGCCTGCCTCCACGCGTGCAGTACTATCTCAATGAAAACGCCACGCTCGATGTGCTTGCCGCCATGGCCGACAAGAAACACAAGCAAACTCGAAAAGCCATTAAGCAGCTCACGCGGGAAATTGCTGCGATTAAAATGGATAGTTCAAGACAAAGGAAGATCATTCCGCTCAAGATCACGTTCATAATCCCGAGGCCGAACGAATTCTTACCAGCAGACGTCAGGCGATATTGAACTTCGCTTCATCGCCGGGCTTCTACGGGTTGACCACCGTTTCAAATTGTGCAAACCAAAGAAGTGGTTTGTCGCGCCAAAACGTTGGTATGCGTGACTTTTAGGAGACGATCGCTACTTCGTCGTTGTTTGCCATTTCCAATCACGTCGGGGTCACTAATTTACCAGTCGTCAGGATAATAAGTAAAACGCAAAATATTTGGATTCAATTTATTCGCCGTGCACTTGACGTCTGTCAAGCTGGTGTCTATGCAGGCGGTAACAGAATTGAATACTCTTTATGGGACATTGATGCCAGCTTCTACAATAGTGATTCCTAATGATTCGTTACGAAATGTTCATGTTAAATGATTTAAAAAAAATACTCTGCCACAACCGTGAATCGAGGTGGGTTGAAGATAAATATAAAATATCATGAGACATAAATATACATAATAAATATTTTCATGTTCAAGAAAAAATAAATACTTGTGAAATGAGTCTACACACCGAGTCTGAAAGAAATGGCTTCAAATTTGATGTAATGAGGATGTTCAATGTTTATTTAAATAAAAAGTTAACATGCTTCAGTCAGTCTAATCCTCCTTCTATATAGATAGTAGATCTGCCTAAATTTCTGTTAAGAAACTGCACACCATCACTCGTAAGTGCTTTCATGCTTCCAAAATGAATTGAAATCCTGGCACTAACTACTATTTCATGCTCTTTTAAAACATTATAGTACTTGTTGAAATTGGCACTTGTGTAATATATTTTGAGTAAATATAGGCAGCAAATCATTAAATAGCTCATCTTTTGAATCAATACTTTTCTGTAGATTTTCATGCGCTCGAGAACAAACGCGAGGTTCGCCAACCATCCACGTGAGACCACTATGCTTACTGCTGGCAAAATGTTATTTCGTGGGAAAAGTGCCAGAAACTCTACAAGCATTCCTTGAAATATTAGATTGTCAGAAATGAGCTAAGTGAGTGGTGTGGTCTGGTTGGTCCCGGTGGCTGGGCGCTCGGGCGTGCGTGTTACCGGCGTGGTCCTCGTTGACGAACACGTCGTCGTCGGCGCCGTTGAGCGCGGCGTCGTCGCGCAGCAGTAGCGCGGCGGCAGGTCGCTGCGACAGCGTGAAGAAGTCTCCGGAGCCCGCGCCCATCGCCTCCAGCGCGCCCGCGCTCTCGAAGTACTCGTCTAACACTAACTTCGCAGTCTGTAATTCATCAAATCACACTTTACAAGAGTACAAGTGTGTGCGCGGTAGATAACCATGATTTCTTCGAATCATGATATTCATTAAAATGCGGCAGTAATCGTCATAGCGGGGCGGTAAAAATCAAGTGCAACATGCAAAATCAAAGAAGGTAGATGACGAACAATGAGCATGAACCAAATAATCCATATGGATTTTTGCTTTCAGAGTCGGTAGCGGGTTTATTACTCAACAAATATTGGCATAAATCAATTTGTAACAAGTAGCACGCGTAAATGTTAAAGAATGACTCACCTTCACAAGATCCAAATTAAGGCCCGTGATCTTAATGGAATGTTGCCCGAAAGTAACCGTGTACTTATACTCCCCCAGGGCGGCGTCATTGGTCGAGAAGCTATGAAGTAGGGCCCGGGCATTGTGCGGGGATTTCTACAAAAATACAAAATTATGACCAACTGTAGGACGGACGGTCTTAGGCGTGGCAGACTGTTTAGTTTGTCCATTGCTACAATTTTCTTTGAATCTTGGATGTCCAGAAATATTATACTTATGTCAGAACCTAACTGAGCAAGTGTACAATGATTGTGCGTGTGGTGGGTACCTCCCTCGCGCGCGGCGTGTCGTCGTCGGAGTCCAGCGAGGCGCGCGAGCCGGCCAGCGCGCCCTCGGCCTCCAGGCGCACGGGCGACGCGTTGCGACGGATCGTGTCGCCGATCAGGTGCTTGGCGTGGCTGCAACGTATGAACCATCTCAATATCGGAAAATAATCAACAGCGAAATGATCCATCATCCCGTTGAGTGCCCGATTGCATTTTCCATCAGAATATGCCATATCAGAATTTTTCACATTTGTAACATCAAAAGTTTTTCGTTTGTGAATTTAAGATGGGAGAATAAACAAAGTGAAAATGTGGAAATATAACTCACTTTACATTCTCCTCGTTCGGCCCAGTGATCTGGACGAGACGCTCCTTTGCACCGGGACTCACTGAAATCACCAACATCCCAGTGACTGACAAGCTGACACGAATCGACATTAATAGTCTTTATTATGGAGTTGGTAAGCTCATAGCTAGTTGCAATTATTAGGCGGTGAAATATGAATTTATTTTGAAAATTAGTAACTCGCATGTAAACCATTCCCAAACAATTATGAATTAGTAGGAAGTAACATTTCTAGGGGAAATAAATATAACCTTGAGTGTAATTAAGTTTCAGGCTGATACTAGTTGTTAAGGTGATTTATGGGTTAAAGTAATGGATAGTAAAGATATGTTGGTAGAGAGTTTAAAGGAGATGGGAAGAGCCCGCCACACCATGCGCAAGCGCCTCACAGCCCGCACCGTGCGTTCATACCTCGCTGAAACGATATAATCGTGTCACTTAGCTCCTCGATCATGTGCACCCTCCTGCCCTTGATACCCATCACTGTAACACCACAACACAACTTCAGACACGCCGCCAGGGGGCTGTCCTGTAGCGACCACCCAAATTCCTTGGTTTGAACTTCACTTTATAATAACCCAACCAAACAATACATTTAGTACTACTTAATTGGATGCTAGGAAATGTTGATAAAAATATCACATGGGTCTTTAGAAATTTAAATTAAGCATTGATTTATTTGAGGTATATACGTAATTTACAGATTCGCTTCCTTCTTATCTCCATGCACTATTGAAGTACATAAGTATGTATAATGGAACCGCTCTAAGTAATACTAAAGAATAGATAAGCGTTTTATCGACCTCAGACATGCATCGTATGTCCCCGATTTATCGGCAAGACTTGCAAAGTATTCAACATGCAAGTCCCCAAATAGATCCCTAGATTGTATATCAGAATGAAAAAGGAATATGTCGTCACCTTTCCCGGAGTCGGCATTCCTGATGACAACTTCGTCCTTTGAATAGTTCTTGCCAGGGATCTTGGTAGGCTTGGGGAACTTTCCCGACGGCTTGATGATCTCGCCGGGGCCGAGTAGCGAGGGCGGCTCGGCGGGCGCAGCCAGCGTCGGGGACACCGAACCGCCCGAGCCCGACCCCTCCATCGTCGGCACCAACAGTGGCTGCGCCGCGTTAAATACACACTTAAAATACGCTACGAGGATACCATTCCGGATGTACATTATTACCTAACTAGGTCAGCTGTTCGTTTATCGGAAGGTAGTATTTGCACATTTTACAGACTGTTCGAGTCACACCTTGAATATTGGACTATGAAACAAAATAAATGTTACCTCAGCATGGGTGCCGCGGTGTCTATAATATTGACTCATGTAGTCGGAACCCTGCCAGAGCTTGGCGCGCAGCTCAATCAGCTCGAGAAGATGAAGTCTAGTTTTCTTATCCAATCGTTCATCCTGTGAACCATTACGGAACACAACAAAGTATCTGAAATACAAACAAATTAATTCAATAATACCTATAATGTAATTCGATTTCAAGAAGCAAAAAAGTATTTTAAAACACAGTCAGCTTGACAACAAAAATCAAATTATCTTTAATTTGCACAAACCTATCAAGAAAGTCCTTGTACAGAGCTTCAAGCTGAGCACCATAAAGCTTCAGATTAGAGTACATGGTGGCCACATTGCTTTGCAGCGCACGGTCATAATTACCCTGCATCATTTGGTATGCCACCGCTTCTGTCAACACTATGAGGTCGTCAACTGAAAAAATAAAACAAATTATATGAAAGAAGGTGGTTTATAATGTGTCAGTAACTGTATAATTATTATTTGATAGGGGCTAAAATTCTGGTTACAAGTTTCTGATTATCAGATTTTAATAATTTGTTGTAAGCTTGTCAGTGCTAGCCTTTTAATCTACATCATGTAGAAAATGCTGAAAATTAAAAATAATTTCCTATGACTAAACTACTGCATTTATTCAATTGAATTTTTGTATGCAAACTGGGAACATCATGAGGTATATGCAATGTGTTGTCAGCGCCACCTCGCATAATAGATTGTTTTTTTTTTTTTTAATACCATTATGTCATAATTTTGAGATGGACTTGTGGTATGATTATGTTCATAATAATGAATGTTAAAAAACTTGCTGTCTACACCAGCATCCCCTAATATATGTTAAAGTTTTGTGTATTCTTCAAAAGCACTTTGATTCAATTGTATTTTACTGGGTTTGAATTATTATTATTATGCAGGACTGATAATGTAAGATATAAGGCTTAGCACTAACCAAACATGATGAACACATCAATCGACTCGCACATACATTATCACTACAGATATGATTTTCACTATTACTTACTTTGATGATGCGATCATGATGATGATGCTGATAATACTTACATTTCCTAACTGTTGCATGTAATCGAACCAGTCATATTAACAAGAGCATTAGCGGGTATTGAGTATAAAAATATCAAAGGTTAACAAAAACTTAAAATGCAGAGCACGCCAAACTTAAATAATGAAAATTCTATTCAAAATATCAAATATTTACAAAATATTATTCTTTGTTAACAAATCACACATGACTTACATGAATGTTTGTGTTCTAACTAGAAATTGTATTGTAAAGTTGTAACTAAATAAATGTAAACAGAATAGGACCCGAATATCTCTTAAGATTCTTACCAGAGTTTATTTTGACGTCCAACACAGAGTTGCGATTGTGTGCGGAACTGGTCGAAGATTTCAGGGGTCTAGGCACCTCCAGTTTTTTAACCGTGCGGGTCATTTTCGTTAGGGTCGACATGGTGCTACAAACAAACAAAACTTACACTAGAAATATTTTATTTATTATTTGTGTAGCCGCTTGTTTACCGACACAGAACAATCACGAACAATGATTGTCACATTTTAGTTGCGAGGATATGAGTAACCTTGTCATAGAACAATGAAACAACCAAATACGGGGAAAATTATCGGAAAACTCACTCATCCATGGTGACAGAGCCTCGATGCACACTAGAACCACTATTATAGCAAATCGTGTGAAAAGTGAAAGTGATGACAATGAATGATCCTAGCGAATAAATTCGGAACAAATCCAATACGTGTTCATTACTCGTAATATTGGTTTTTCGTGTAATAAAAACGGATTAGTTGGAAAAATTTTGACTTTAGAGAAGATTAAATATTTTGCTCGATGAAAAACATTTAGACAAAACAATTGAAAGCCATGGAACACTATGAAATAAGAAATAAACAAGAAAACTCACCTGGCTACGCCATTAATTCGCAATAAAAATAAATTCAGTCTAGTGGTGAGTAGCTAAGGCAGAAATCGAATTTTACAAAAATATATTTTTAAGATAAATTCATTTCCGTATAAGTATAAAAATGTTTCATTTGTTTAATATCTAATAAGACATATTAAACTTTAAGATAAGAAATATGATTATTAACCGATAATTTCCAATAAATATTCGCAACAGTGCCATGCATCTCTAACCGGTGAAAAAAAATCTACCAATGTGGTAGGTAGTAGGAAGAGCAGTATAGAGCAGCCGAAATATTCTTGAGATTTTTAGGGTTCTGTTTCCAAATAGCAAAAACGGAACCCTTATGGATTGGTCCTGACTGTCCGTATGTCACAGAATTTTTACTCCGACACACAGTTGCCTTTTATGAACCGCTACACAAATATGATGTGAAAAATAACAAAATAGGGCCCTATTTTGTTGCCTGCCTGCACCGACCCTGCTCCGACCTGCAAACTTACTGCACGAAAGGCTATAGTGTCTAAGGCAGTCGACTGCTTCGCCAAATTGGCAGGCAAGCAGCAAGCCAGAGACACGCTCGGTCATCCAGGGCCACATTAAGAATGAATGTCAGTTTGGTCCTAAAGTTGTGGTTCCTTTCAAGGAACAAATACAACAAGGAGAAAATACATAAAATTTCCAACAACCATAACAGCAATAATAAGGCTGAATGCCGAATGTAAATTAATGTGGAGAGTTTCTATCCAAAATATCATTAAAAAAGTTTGATTTTGTCCTCGATGAAAGATGAAAAACTTTGTTCTCAAATTGGTAAACCTTGGATGAGCAGGGATCTTTTTCTTAACTGCACACGTAGCATGACCACTGTAGAAACGAGTTTTGTCTACGGAAGAATCGACATAATGACAGATAGACAATGACAATGTGTCAGTTTGTCGATTCTTCCGTCGACATAGCCCGTTTCTACGGCGGTCATGCTGCGCCTGCTGTTGATTTCTACCTTAGTGACTGTTGACGACAGAAGAAAATAGTAAAATTTTAACGCATAGGTTTGGTAACACTTTTGTTTTCTTTGATTTTTGCATGGGTTGCTGTCAAAAACGTAAATTTTTGAAGTGTCAGTGAATTGTTGGAGGAGTGTGTGGTCGTGTTTTTGTTTCAAGAAATAAAACGATGTTGTAAAATGTTTAAATGCACGAATTTATTAGTAAAAAGAGATTCTAATTTTGACTTACGTTTAAAGTGTGGTTATTTGAAATGTTATGATAATTTGGTTATGGTTCTGAACTGAACTTATAAAAAATAGGTAAGCAGAAAACATCGAAGCTATCGGCTTATTAGTCGGCTACCCAAAATAAAGTTGTTATTACTGTAGTAAATCTGTCTTCTACTTAATTGCACAGAAAACGTGTATACACATTTTCTGGAAATGTTTATCTAGTGACGAATCGTCGTTATTTGTTGTTGAAAGTTAATGTTGAAGTTTGTGTAAGAAGTATCAATGCATTTTTTTTTAATTATCGCGCTAAATTCTATAAAATAGAAGCAACTAGGTACTACTACTTGGCAACTGGACTGATGAACTTGGCAGTGTAACGAAAAAAAGTATATAATTATTTTTAGATTTAGTTTTTATTTTGGTTTTACATAGATTTTCTAATTTACAATAAGAATTATTTTTATGCCAATGATGAATGATGAAATCTCCTATATTCATATAAATAAATACAGAAAATAAAATCTCATTATATATTTCAAAACAATATTTTGCATTTCTTTTTACATTTGTAATAATTGTCATTAATAATGGCAAGACACCAAGAGAGTTGGAATGGAATGAAGGCCTTTGTCTGCTTTGTGCAGCAGGACAAAATAGAGTAATAAAAAAAATATAGCCAACTATAATACCCTTTACTTATTAATATACAAAAAAAAATACTAATGTATATGATTTTTATACTACATTTACATCATAATTTATTTAGGAGTAAGAAAGCTGGTGAAACTGTCTGTAAAAAAAACTAAAGCAAGTTTGGATTTGTAGCCCTCATAGAATGTAGTAATCATTCTCCTGCCCTTATCCCAATTTATTTGGGGAAATTAATTAGATTAAGCAAGTATTATTTGATTAAATATAATTATGCTTTTATTGTTTATGGTTTGCAGTGATCAAGATGGCCAAGTTCTACTTTGTTGTAGCACTGGTGCGGCTGGTGCTGCCTATTAGTCTACTGCTATGTAAGTAAACATATTAAACACATTTTCCAGTTTATTCACAAATGTTGTTTAAAGTTATGTGCTGATAAAAGAATTGGTACTTACATACATTTTTTATGTTTAAACATCTCTTAGCAAGCAGCTTAAGTAGTGTTTATAACAAACTCCTAAGTCTATGTTAAGATATGACTATTAAAGATGTAATATTTTTATTTCGGATCACTAGCATCCACATTCAACCTACTGTATTCTGTACCATACCTGTTTATGTTGACCAGACATTTCAAGATTTATTCAGAAATAAGAATATACCATAATGCCTGAATATGTCCATATTTTGATTAATAAAGGTAATCTAATGATGTTGATACTGAACAATAAGATGTTGTTCCAATTTTTAGGACAATTCCTTCTACTTATAAATATACATATTAACATGAAGAGTTTTGTATTTACCTAGCAGGCACTTACATCAGTCTTCAAAAATAGTATGGTATCTATTTTTCCTTTCTTGTAGTTTTGAGTCATATATGAGTGATTTCGTAAGGTGATGTGGAAAGTATAATTTATAATTCGCGAAATTTTAAAAGTCTTGAACAAGAGGTTCAGACAAGAGGTTCAGTATCATTAAAGAACTTCATAAATACTAGAACATTCAGTTTGAGATCGAAATATTGAAAAATAAAAGTTTTTTTTTGTTGAGAATTATGCAAAAAAAAGATCAAACTTCGAGCAACATTCTTGTGATGGCACATGTGACGCAATGCTCCGGAACTGGCCGGCCGGCGTGGCGGCACCGCGTGTATCGCCGCGCCTTTAATATTATGTATTTTATTCTCATCACTTCTGCATACGAACTGCCAAAATAAATCTTACGTCACTGTTGCGCCCGATAAATAGAAGATTAGGACTTTTTATAACCGCCACAGAAACGGCTCAATAAACATCGCGCATTACGACTTACGGGGAAATGACTAGGAATGTTTTTTGACCTAGAATGCAAGCCTGCTAATTTAGAAGTCCAATTTCCCCAATTCATGTCTTCGTAGTTAGTTTAGAAGTTTGTACTCATTGAGGTACGCATCGTCGCATTGCGGGAAGGAGTAACGTCCTCATATCCTCCCTCCCGTTGGCTGGGCGCGCCAGCTAGTTCTGGGTGCGTCCTCACGATTCGTACTATGACCCGTTGACCGACTTGTCGTGGCCTTGTCAATGGACCCTTTAATAGATGTGTTACAATATTTACATGATATTTGCATCACGCAACGCCAAGAATTTAAGGTAGACCTAAAATCACGCTTCAGTGGTTTGACCTCGGTGAGGTTTGTTGAACTACGCTCACTAGGACCGTCGGAAATTAGAAATTCCTACTTTATATCATTATAATATCAGCCCGCATATGAAGAGCGATATCAAGCTTTTAATTAGGTCGGGTTTCACCAATCATGGGTTTTGAAACTCACGAATTAAGTCTCTGTACTTTATCATCACGAATCAGAAACAATAAATTTGGCCGCGGGGTCAATGCAGTAGGCTACTTTCTGTCCTGTACCACTACTTGACTGTGCTGATAGTGTATACTAACCACTACATTTAGTTCTGACAACCGGAGCTGTCTAACTGCCAGATTAACAAAACGGGCCGGTAAGCAGACTATTGGGAACTCTGTCAGTCTTTTGTCCTTGTGCTACACTGAGATTTTCTGCTATGACAATCATACCGTTACAATATTTATGGAGCTACCTACAAAGTAACAGTGCCAACAAATAAGTATGGGTGCTGTTACCAGTTCCATGCTGATATAAACCCCAAGCCGAGTATGCATAATGCAGCTTGGCATTTGGATAAATTATTATCAAAATGCCAATAACTTATGCTCCTAATCTAAAGATTTTGGAAAAAACAGTGTTCTAGTTTTAGTTAATTGTTCTTTAGTACAATTTATCCTTGGCTTGTAAAACAGGTTCTATAGATACTTAACATTTCAATTTTTACACGCATATAGGTACCAGTCATTTGTCCATGAAAATGTGTAAAAGCAAATGCGTGTCATTGTCGTAAAGGACACAAGTCCTGACCCTAATTCCCTCATGGCCTATAAATCCGCCAATGTAGAGCATTACCTGCTCGACCCTCTGTTTGCACCTCCACCTATTATATCATATTTGCACGCACCAAACACGCGCTTTTCCTCGAAAGTAATGTGATTTTATCTTTCATTCGTTTATAAATGTTTAAATAAGTAAACCGCACAAATTGTGAAGGAGTTAAAGGTTGACGGTTTAACGTGTTAGTGCTGTTGCGCAAGGGCAGCATTGCTCTCATTAACACCCGCACTTTGCAGACATCGAAGTGGTTACATTTATGTTGATTACAATTTTATTTTTACTATAAGTATGTAACCTATTACAATTATTCATCTTTGACCAAGGCATATTTTTGGACAAAACGCCTTTTTGCATTCCTTAGGCCCGGACTCCACCAAAGCGGAGACGAGCGGAGCGGAGAGGAGATGTGCGGAAACCGACCAATCACATTTGTTGATACCAACATCGTGTATCTCATCTCTCCTGTGATTAGTCTAATTATCTACACTGACCTTAATCTTAGATGGGTTAACTCAATATTATGTCGATCTTTGTGATCTCAGTTAACTTCAACAAAAACGGTTACCCTTCGATTGTTTATGAAATGCCTTTTCCAAAAATTTGCTGTATAAGCTGAATTTACTATTCATAAGGCAGAAATATGGACATCGTGATTCAATGTATAGTATAACTGTGCCACCAGTGATATAAGCAGGAAATGCACTGATAAAGTACTACCTACTAAAAATAAAGAGTAATATTCGAGTGCACTTTATCATGGTAAGCAAGTAAAGTTCAGTGTACATATTAGAGGATGTCGTGAGCCAGCCATGTTTGCACAGCTAATGGGCCACACCCGCCTTCACAAAATGCCATTAATTAAACCTCTCTACCCTTTGTAAATCAAATTGGTTCCCGGTACCTTTTCGCAAAGAATACAACTCGTGATAACCTGCCGTTATCGTGCACGACACGGTTATCAACTACCATAGTATGCTGTAAATAGACAATTCTATAAGCATCACTCGCTTCCCTAATTTCCGTTCTCGATAAACCGTTTATTTTGCCATAATGTGCTAATGTTAATGATTACCAAGAAGAAGGTATAACAAAAGCATTAAAATAATTCTAGTTCACCTCTAACCTGCTAAATACGCCAGACAGTTTTATCGTTGACCTCTATCATTAAATGAATCATCGTTGTCCTGTCTTTAATTTTAAATTCAATATGGTTTCATCAATATGATGTGCTGTTACAAAACCCCATGCTTTAAGGAAAATTTTGAGAATTAGTTGCTAAGTTTTCATAGACCACACAACAATTTACCTTGCTCGAAAGAGTATTACAGTACACGCCCTGATGGACAATCGTGTTTCAGTACACGCACTGGATGCCCGCCCTGTCATAGCCACTGCTCTTTTAATTACACATGATACAAGCTCACCTCGTACAGCACTTAACCATATTAAAAACAAAATCTAATTCCATGAAACAACAGAACCTAACATTCACAGAATATTATAATAAATTGGGCGGTGGCTTCTTTTAATTAACAGAAACACTAATTAACAACTTACTATAAATCTGTCCTGATATGACTTTAATTAGTGCCAATGTTGCAGGAATGAGTTTTTTGGTATTTAGGTAATCTAACCCGTTAAACCTTGCTGAACTTCATTATGTACACTTGTATGTAGTGATGATTAACACATTTTAATACAGTTTTACCTAGTTATAAATACAAATACTAACAGTTATTTTTAGAAAGAGTACTTAGGTTTAAATAATTTTAATATTTCCTCGAATAATTAACTGGCCTATCGTCATTAGATGTTGCAAAATAATGCTATTGAAATCCGTAACATGCGCAGTTCTGGTGTCGTGTTGGAGCCAGGCCTTCGTTTGTAGACCGTGTTTAATGTAATAAGGAAGGACCAGGTACAGCACTGAATAATTCATCTACATACTTACTGATTTTCATATAAGTACGGTCTTCTCATTAATTTTATTAAATTATTATGATATCAAAAAGCGTTGAAATATGTTTATTAGAAGATTTAGCTATAATTTATAAATTGAAATAAACAGGACTCTCATAAATTATGTATTAAATTAGCAGATGATGTCATTTGGGGTTATCGTTTGCCCCGACATTGACAGCAACCGAAGCAGTATTTTTAGGTTTAACTTGCAGTATTTGTTAACACTTCGGATTGCATTAAGGTAACGACATAATACAGGTCTACCTTTGTTTATTAAGCGTTGTTAGTTAGTAGTCACGTAGTTGAGCAACATGTTTGGCGCCCGGCGTTGGTAGGTATTGTACCTAAAGCATGGCCATATCGGAACGTCTGATTCACAAGGTCACGCCACAGTTCAACTGGTTAACTAGCAAGTGCCAACCTACATTAACAGTGATCTCATCAACACAATAAACTTTTAACAAGTTTTCGGTAATTACACAATGTTTTAACCTTTTCAGTGTATTGGAACTGGCATTGAACCACAAACCGGTTGGTTTGTGGTTCAATGCTTTCATACAGAAATACAATTTCTTAAGATACAGAAAGGAACTATACAGTTCTACGTCTACGTGGCGCATACGCATTCTTTTCTACCAAATTATAAACTTAAATAACCTCTTTCTTTTGAACTCAGTTAAAAATATGACTGGCTTTAAGACACTGTGTTTATTTAGTTGCTCCTAGTAGTTTAGTATGTTTAATCGGAAAAAGAACTACTTGGAATCAGTTCTAAAGTTGCCCTTAATTATCCAGGGGATAAAAACTAAAAAGCGTTCTCCTGTAAGTAATAGGATATTTTTATTGATTTATAATAGTTATTTGCTTTATATAAATGCGTACGGCATGGCAAATATTTACCGAAACCACTGCATAATAATTATAATGAGACTACTTATAGCCATGTATACTCACATCATCGTGTACATAATTGTATTTGCTTGAAATCTGAATGTTCTCCGTGTTTATATTTCCAGTCTTATTTTTAACTTGGCTTGTACCTATTTGTGTCAGCAAAACTGTACGTACTGTTGCACAAACACAATATCGAAGCTCGAGTTTAATGATTCAATGAAAACACATTTTGACAGATTTTAGTGAGTTCATAGAACAATGATTTCATAGTCGGGAGTGATACACGTTTTTCATTTATGAACTATTACCATTAATTTGCGTGTAGTAAACTTACAGGTACCTATAACGTTTATCTGTGACTACGTAAACGTAATAAAATTCGTCATCATTGTTTGAGTTATATTAGGAAACACGTTTTTCTCCCATAGCCTCATTCAGTACACGCGACATAGTTTCCTCTACCATTGTTCTATGGCAGCCATTTGTTTCATTATAATATCTGATAACCAACTTGCATGTGCCAGAAAAAAACACTTGATTTTTAATTCACTGTTTTATTCCCTGTAGCTAAGTGGTTGGTTACTAAAATATATCTGCGTCAGAAACGGGTTTTGTAGATGGTTTCACAAAAACAATTATAAAGTTTTTCTACTAGAACAATTTAGAGTTTATGGTCTATAAAATGTGACGTTGTTATTCTACTACATAAAGGTGGGCCCGGTAGTGGGTTCTCTATAGATTTGCAGAACGTTATAAACAAAAATTAATATTATTCTTAATAAACTTCTCCACTAAGTCTCATCACATCGGCCGCGGCGTCGCTATTTCGGCTTTTAACATGGTATAATTAGGAATATTTTATAGTATTTGATGCTCACATAAAACATGGAGTTGTCAAGGTTATCCGGTGACTGGTATACTTTGTGGCCAATGCACCGCACGTCTGTTGGTGTAGACCAAGATAATAAGTGTTGTTAGAGCTCTATTTAGCTGGTCATAAGAGAATTAGAGAACTGTTCGTAACAGCTAAATTAACTAAGCTTTCGCCTTCACTGCTGTTGCAGCTCCCTACCTCAGCGCGTTGAATATTAGGGGCTAAACTTTTATGAAAAATTGATGAAAATAAAAGCTTTTAAAAATTAAACAACATTTTTTTTTGTCCAGAATCGGTAGGTACTTAGAGAAAGAAGCTTTACGTACAGATTTCAGAGAAAAAAAAAATGTTTTTTCAATATTTTGAGGAAATAGATCCTACAAATACATAAAACAGAACCTGCAATGCAACATTTTCCATAAATTTTATGCGCGTAAAATGCAAGTACCCGGCTTAATAAATAAAATTAAAAGCGATTTCTTTTGTTTTTGATGTACCGCAACTTATTCTGCTAAGAAACATCGAGCACATATCGATAGCACACCACCCGAATTTGATTTTGTAGAATGTAGACGAACAATCGTAGAATTCTTTTTGAATTTCCGAATTATGAAAATGGGCGAAATTAAGAGTATGTTACCAGAAGACCAACGTTCCACATTTGCCAGACAATCGTCTTCAAATAATAGGACGGTGGATATGTTAATTAATGACTAATCATGAATCAGAGGAACAACGACCGGAAAATGTTGCATTAAATGTTTGGGTTCTCGCGAATGTGTCAGAAATTTGGAACACTCATGTGAAACGACTTAAAAATATGATTTTGCGAAACAAAATTAAAACGTAAAGACCCCCCGTATACCAAGGTATAAAAGATGTATTCTAGATGTATTATGTATTCCATAAACGTTTTGTTATTTCGTTTATCAATATTGTGAAGACTATACAGTAAAAAAACTTTTCAAATATTTCAGAAAATGTTGAACAGCATAGTAAATGTGTGTAGCAATGTCAATACTGTACGTATGGCACATGCTTTTTATGCGACAAGTAGGTAAGACAACGTGTTTATTGAGTGTTTAAACGCGGAGTACCTGAGGTGTTTTTCAGTTACCGTATCCTAATCCATAGTTCCTAACAAAACATTATCTCAGGGATAAATCATCATTACTATAATTTGGGATTTATTAATGAAAGAGTCTGTATGGTGTCGGACGTAAAGAATAGCACCATCCCATATCTTCCCGTGGGTGTCGTAAGAGGCGACTAACGGACTTGCCAGAGAATGGGCAGCAGCGTTCTCTGTGGTTTTGTAACAACCGTACTGCGATCGCCAACCCGCCTGCCAAGCGTGGCGATTATGGCAAAACCCCCCTTCTTGGGGGAGGCCTGTATCCAGCAGTCAACGTCTTTTGGCTGAAATGATGATGATGAAATGATGAATGAAAGAGTCTGTAATGTTGGCACAATTGGTGGTAAATAAAGAAATTAATGAAACTCGCCAAATATGCGCTCGAGGTACTTGTGTTTATAATCTTTCCCCAACTATGTCGATGTTGATAAGATAAGTAATAAACTGCAAACTGCAATGTTTACCAATAAATATTGTTGGTAGTCAAGTGACATACTTATTTTTGTTTGAAAACATCTATGTTTTTTTAGGGTTCCGTACCTAAAAGGAAAAACAGAACCTAGAAACTTTCGCATGACATGCATGTCAGTTCGCATTAGAAATTCATTATGTATATTGAATTGCATGTTGAAGTTTTACAGGGTGTGTCTTCAATCAAACTGTGTTGTAACTTGTGTATCTTTTTGAGGCACGGTAGGTTAGCTTGTTATTTTTTATTACGTCCATGTTAGCAGAATTCTTCCCGCATATTAACAAGGTAGATTGCAGAAGTCAGGCGAAGAGTCAGAAGGTCATACAAACTTTCACAATTTTTACAGTAGCTACATAGTTAGTTACCAACTCTTACATAACTCGTGATACCTTATCTTCTCCATCAGATTTTCTTAAATACCGTAAAATACACAAGCCTATGACCATTATCTAAGATTATGGATTATGTTAAGTGCCTATTTTTATTTTATAGACTTCTTGGTATTTACATTATAACAATGAAGCAATATCAAGAAAAGTACCGTTTACTTATAATGTATACCAATTTCAGAAAAAAATGAGCGTATGAGTGATTCTACTAAGAGCACATAAACAGTGATGATTAATCTTAGAGCAGATTTTATACATAATAAGAAAATAAATTTTAACTAAAATTAATAAAATTGAACGATACTTTCATTAACTTAATCAGTGGGTTGACACTTGACTTAAGTATAATATACTTGACTTTAGTATATCTCTTTTATGTTGATGTGTGTAAATCGATGATAGCATACATTTTGTTTAAGTAGATTCCTACTAGTTTTAAGGGTTCCGTAAACGCTTATAGATTCGCCCTGTCCGTCTGTCTGCATGTCACAGCCATTTTACTCCGAGACTAGGCATTAAAAAGTAGTTAAAAGGAGATGTTCCAGAAATGTATGGAGCCTGGGCTAGCACTATGTGCACTTGCACTGTACGTAAATATTGCTAAATAATACAGTAATCGTTTTTTACTATCAATTTTCTTTAATTTCACTTCGTTTTAATGTACATTCAAATTAACTTGGTCAAAGAGAGCAATATTACATAAAAATTAAACATGGTGGACCAGATCAGCACGTGATCAGCAGGCGAAAAATGTCATTTTGACAATGACATTTGATTGACGTGTATTACGATACATGTCAATCAAATGTAATTGTCATACTGCTTTAGTAAACAAAACAACGGGAATTTCGAAAATCTCGGGTTTTGGTTTGTTTTGTTTGGTTTGGTTGAACAAAACAACAAGTTCAATCCAAACTCAAAGCAAAGAAAGACTCAAAGACGGCACTTCTTAAAACTGTCAAAATCGTCAAACGTCAAACAACTGTCATGGCTGCCCTAAAAATAGGGTTATCGTAGTAAAAAACTTTTCAAATGTTAATTATTGTACGACTATACCCTTCTTCAATTATTTTTTTTCGTATTTTTATGATATTTCTCTATTTTTTTTTCCTATTTATCTATGTAGTGTACATAGTGGTAGCCCAAAATCAAGAAAGAAGAAAGAAAGAAAGAAAGAAATCATTTATTTGCCATGAATGTGGGTACAAAATAAGATGTAGACATTGTAAAAGCAGTTCCAACACACTCTACCTTACGGCATGCAAAAGTAAAACATATTTTGTAACTACTCAATTATACAAAAAAAATATCAAACAAATAGGGAAAAAAAAAAACACAGTAAAATACAGATATAAATCTACATCCTTCCTACATAGACTAAACATTAAAAACAATAATCTTTATTTCATATAATACAAATGATTGATTAAATTGATAATTTGCCTACATCATCAAGGAACATTATAAAATTTCAAATAAAATAAAATATAACAAGTTGTAATAATAAAATAGCATTATAAATTCTTATCATTCAAAAAATCTTGTACAGAATAGTAACATTTCTCTATTAGTAAGGATGTTAGCCTCTTTTTAAATATACTTAATGGTTCTTCTTTGTAGGCATGAGGTATTTTATTATAGATGACTGGCCCCATTGATAGCAAGCTTTTTCTTAATAATGCTGTTTTGTACCTACCTGTAAACATTAGATTTTTGTATTGCGATCTAGCAGATCCTGGGCTTGTTCTAATATCGTCCATAAGGGTAAAAAGGTGTATGTTTGTTCTAACAAATAATGCAACTTCAAGTATGTACAAAGACGGAAAGGTGAGTAATTTTAGAGACTTGAACACAGGTGCACAACTGTCGGTATTTTTAAAACTAGTCATTGATCAACGTTTTTGGGCCTTGAATATCCTTTCTCTCTCAGTACAATTGCCCCAAAATATAAGTCCGAACCTCAAAACGGATGCAACTAAACCGTGATAAGCTTCCAGCACGGTGCGAATGCTAACTTTTTTAGCCAGGTTATAAAGTACGTACGCTGACTTGCTTAACCTCATACATACATCCTCTGCATGTGGTTTCCAGGTCAGTTTATTATCAATTAAAATACCAAGGAATTTAGTAACGTTCGTCGATTCTACTTTTTGTCCCTCAAATTCAACACCATAATTTTCAGCTCTTCGACGTTGGTGAAAATGCATAACTTTTGTTTTTTGTATATTTATAATTAGATTGTTTCTATTAAGCCAATTTATTATGTTTTTTAATGTGTTATTAATGTCGCTTTCGTAATTAATTTTATTGCCGCATTTTACTATTGCCGTACTGTCGTCTGCAAATAATACCATAGGTTGTTGAATTTGGCGAGGCAAGTCGTTAATATATAATAGAAACAGTAAAGGTCCAAGTACGCTACCTTGCGGTACGCCATATTTGACTTCTCTGCAACCGGATAGATATTTATGTTCTTTTTTAGTCTTTAAACAAATCCTTGATACTTCTGTGTATTGCTTACGCTTATTAAGGTATGACTTTATTAGTTTAAGGACATTTCCTCTAATGCCGTACGTGTACAGTTTATTTTCAAGAGCCTCATGGTTGACGTAATCGAATGCTTTCGTCATATCAGTATAGATAGCGCATACAGGCATTTTATGGTCCACACTTGGCATGACGTTATTCAGTAAATCGTAAATTGCCATATTGATATTTTTGTTTTTTCTGAATCCCTTTTGTTCGTCACATAATATTTTATTTTTAGCTAAGAACTTATAGACTGACTCGTATATTACTTTTTCAAAAACTTTGGAAAACACTGGAATTAAAGCTACTGGCCTATAATGTATCAAACATCTCCTTTGGAGAGTACAACTCGACCAAGCTAAGTTTGCACCTCGCGTCGAATACGTCACACTCACGCTTAGGTACGGTCTGCAAAAAAGGATTCGCTATGACTTTTAAAAAGTAAACAAACGTTTGTTAGATTTTACTATGCATTTATTGTTTTTAACATTATATTATAAATAGGTAAATTAAAATATACGCATTCCAGCGAGGGGCAAACTTAGCTTGGTGGAGTTGTAAGTGTCTATGTAATTATTACTAATTATCAAAAAAATAAAAATAGTGGTGGCTCTCCATGTAAGTGATGGAAGAAAAAAAAAGTTTTTCATTAAAATATTGTGAAAAACAAATATAGTTTTGCTGTTGAGTGTAAACTGGCGTATGAATGAGTGTTATTAGTTTTTATTAATGGTGCCACGGAACCTCTTGTGTGCGAGTCCGACTCTCACCAGACCGGTTTTTTTTCTCTTCAGACATACATGCTATGCAAACTGTAAGTCTATAACGTATGCGTAACATAATTAAAACTTAAATAAAAATTATTTTTGAGTAGTGATGATTTATCTTCAGTATCCATCAGATAACACATCCTTTCCATTAAATTCGAACGTTATTGATTGGTTGTTTATACGAATAGGAAACGGTTTTAGCAACTATCGCTTAGCCATTCTATTTTGATAGCGAATCCCAGCTTATGTATAAACATAAGAAAATATTAAGCATGGCTTTTATGACAGTGGTAGGACGCGAGAAGAAATAGGGCAGGGTATAAAACGAAGTGGAACAAATTCTAAATGTTACTGTGGCATTTGGGGCCGCCATAACGAACGGTGCCCGCCAACATTGTGTACTCCTCCTTCGTTATTAGCTTTTCACGACTCCTATTTGTTTGTAAATGGGATACAATTTTCTATGGCCTGTTGCCTAGGCGCAGAAGGTTCGAAAAAGCAATCGAGTTGCGAGAAAGAGCTTGAATTAATATATGTCTAGAAAGGGAGTAGCTAGCAAGACTGTCTAAACATACGTAAACTTACATAATGTACACAGTCCATTAAGTTCTTACCCACCCAAAAGACGTGCGTTCAAATCCGTGTTGGGCGCAGGCGGTTTTTGTATTTTGCAAAAACATTTTATTACAATTAATTTGTTATTTTACTGAATAAATAAGTTTGAGTTTGAATTTTTTTAGTAATACGTTATACTTTTATTATTGTTGGTGTTCCACGCGCGTCTCAAGGAGATGTCAGCAAATCGGAAGGGGCCCGAGAGGGCCGATGCCTGCCAGGGCTGCGGGTTGTTCGAAAGAGATACCGTGGCGCTGGAACACAAAGGGCTAAGAAGGAACATGGATGGGTTTTAGTCAGTCAAGTCGGACACTCCCTTCCGCTCCGCCCAGAGCGGGAGAAGTCATTTGATAATTTCCTATCCTAAAAAAAAAAGAGGCTAGCACATACTGACGCTGTCTGTACCTATGTAAATTTCACAATTTTTTATACATATACATAGATATAGCATATAAAACAAGAACTCCTCAACAAATCTACTAGTTATATAGTTAAGGCACACGGGCTACAGGGTCCGATATTTCTAGAACAGTTTTTTTTTTAAACTTTGTAATAGTGAACTACAAATAAAATACAATGGCAGTTCAATGTCACGTTTACCTGCTATTATTTCTCATTCGAATTTTAGAGGTGGATTCATGTAATTTCCGAGCAATCAAAAATAGGGTTTAAATTAAGTTACAAAATACACTTAAAAAGGATAAAACGATTAAAAAAAATATCAAAACTTTTATTTAACTAAACGTGTGTAATTTTTTTGTTAAACTATGTTTATTAATCCCAACCTGTACAAAGATTAAACTTTCTGAGTGCAAATAATTAAAACTGATATTAAAGCGCAAATAATTGTAAGTAATACGGGAGATGAAAAATTTTGAATCACCACGCAAAAAAATCTTTTGATTAGTTAAGCAAATCCATACAAATCTTATAAAACTAAGGAGTTTATTTGTTTGTTTGGTTGAACGCGGTGATCTCAGCTACTACTCAGGAATAGAAAAAATATTTTAGTTTAGGATAGCCCATCTATCGAGAAAGACTATATATGCTATATAACATCACGCTACCACCAATAGGAGCGGATCCCAAAGAAAAATGTTGCAAAAGCGGGAAAAATGTTACACAGACGAATTTGAGTTGCTCAGCTAGTACAGTGTTCCGCAAACTTTTGTGTTCAGGCGCTCTTCTAGGCAACTTTCATGCTTTTGAGGGGGTGAAGCAGATGAAGAGGGGTGTCGAGTAGTCCCTTTAATCCCGCCTACTGGCGGGGTGCCCCGCTTGAATCACGTCGATGTGCGACGTCAATAAATGTATAGAAGCTTAATTTCAAAACTCATTATAAAAGTACGAATAGCCCAGCGCACCGCTAGCCTACTTCGCACATTGCTTCCGCGGTGATCTCTAGGTTCGAACCTCAATACACGCAATTCTTTTTTATCTTATTTTTTTAATATAAGGTATGTACCTACATTTCAATATCGCATTTTTTTTTAAATATGTTTATATTTTTGTTTTCTTATTTTTTCCTAATAAGTTATAGGTTGATTGTTATTTTGGATTGTTTGGTTGTTTGTTTGGATTGTTATTTTATAGAAAAGGTTATCGAAATATTATCGAATAGATTCGTCAAACGAATAATAAATAATTCAAAGCAGCCTCATGGACAACCAAGGGCATTAAAGTCGGCAGTAAGAGGTTGATGAATCTCCGACTTGCCGACGACATGGTCCTTTTTGCCCACACAGCCCTGGAACTACAGACTATGCTCCAAAAACTGCACGCGTAGCATGACCGCCGTAGAAACGGGCTATGTCGACGGAAAAATCGACAAAGTGCCACATTGTCATTGTCTATCTGTCATTATGTCGATTATTCCGTAGACAAAACTCGTTTCTACAGTGGTCTTGCTACGCGTGCAGTTTTATTTTTTAATAAAGAAGTAAATTTAAAATTTATTGTTCGATTAAATTTAGAATTTGACAATAGCACGTGGCGCCATCTATTGTGATAAGAAATTTATTGTTGTTTTCCTTCGGATCAGTACTTTTTGTCGGGATGAAAGGTATCCTATGGCCGTTTGTGTACACCTTACAACGTACATGCAGAATTTGAGGATGATCACTTCATTGGTTTAGGCGTGAAGAGGTAACAAACAAATTTTTAATATAATAATTTTCGCATTTATAATATAATTACTAACTGTGCGCGACTTCGTTCGCGCGGACTTCTTTTATGTGTATAAATAAAATAGATTTTGGACGATTCTCAGACCTACCCGATATGCACACAATTTCATACAAATCGGTTCAGCCGTTTCGGAGGAGTATGGTAACTAACACTGTGACACGAGAATTTTATATAAGATATAAGTATAATATATAAATATATATTTAAAGAAATATTTATTTATATAAAAATATAAAATTAGGCTCAAGATAGAGAAATTAACTTGTAGCGGTTCGATATTAGTTCAATGATGCTCAGTGGATAAGACCGTGCGCCTCACATACGAGGAGTTGAAAGAATAATCACAGGAAAGAGACAGACGGAAAGTAGTCGCCGTCAAGAATTGGCAAGTTCCAAAAGACAGGACACAGGTCAGAGTATTTTTGGGTTTTTGCTCCTACTATCGACGGTTCGCAAAGAATTTTGCTGACATTGCGAAACCTCTACACAAACTCACTGAGGAAAAGCGACAATTCTGTTGGGACAAGAGCTGCGATGTCGCATTTCAGGAATTAAAGAAACATCTGTGCAAAACACCTATTTTTAAACAAACCAAACCGGAAAGAAATCATTGCGTTACTCGACGGGCTACTGCCGTTGTAAAGACATTGCAGCATTTCAGTAAATAAACTCTTTTGCAAAAAAAAAAAAAACGGGCACCATAGATTTTTTCTCTGTTTCAATGAAAAATAACAAGAAAGAGGTTTTATTCATTTGACAATGTATTGGCATGTCATTTGAAGCATCCTGGCATGATTCTTTAAGTTCCAAATTTAAATTTTGAAATGAGCAAAAGAAAAATATTGATTATTGTAAAATTGCTTTACTAATAGCGCGAATTGCTGAAACGATATTTTTACTGATTACTAAAATTTTAAAACTCTTTGCAAATTAAACAATTTAATTTTTCTTTTTACATTAAATACCAGTTTTTGATATGAGTTAAAAGCGATAAGGGCCGGTAAAATTATAGCCCTACTTGAAGAAGGTCGTTCGCAAACTTACGTGTCTCAGCGGCTAAATGTGAGTCGTTCAACTGTCCAGAGAACTTGGCAACGGTATCAAGAGACCGCTTCGGTCAAAAGAAGATCTGGTTCGGGAAGAAAACGATGCACAGAACCAAGAGACCGCTTTTTGGTGAGTCAGGCGTTGCGGAATCGTAAAGCATCAAGTGTGGACCTGAAGAAGAGCCTTGAAGAAGAGGAGTAGAAGTTAGCTTGTGGACGTTCAGGAGGAGGCTTTGGCTGCCAATATCAGGAGTTACCGCCCGGCTCGGGGTCCTAATTTACTCCGTGAGCACCGTGTTGCTCGACTTTAGTTTACTCGAAACTGTGCTTCATGGACTCTGGAGGACTGGAATAAAGTATTGTTTTCTGATGAAGCTAGAATCTCTTTGTGCGGAGAGGACCGACGCCGACGAGTGCTACGAAGACCACGGGAACGCTATGCGGAAGTGTGTTTCGAAGAAATCACTCCTTATGGCTGAAGCTCCGTTTTGTTTTGGGCAACAATTAATTCGACGCAGCGTACGGAGTTAGTTTTCATAGAAAATGGAACATTAAAAGCACACCGGTACTTAATGGAATTCCTAATTCCATATGCACAACCTGCATTGACTGTACTTGGGGAAGATTCCATTTTTATGGACGACAATGCTCACCCACACCGTTCTGACGACGTGGAAGCGTACATGCAAGAAGTAGGGATCCGTCGTTTAGATTGGTCAGATCGAACTCCTGACCTCAATCCAATTGAGCATGTCTGGGATGTTCCAAAGAGACGGGTAAGATGAGTGCAACCCGCTCCACAAAACATCAGGGAGCTAAAACGAGTCATTGCAGAAGAGTGGGAACGTATTCCTCAAAACGTTATTAAAAACATCGTGGAAAGCATACCCAGAAGGATTCAAGTTGTGATTTTGGCAAGAGGAGGTCACACTCGTTATTAGGTTTTTACATTTGTAACTTTATTTAATCAAAAAAAGTAAAAAAATCTTCTTGTCTTTATGACCACTTCTTATTGTTTGGCCGTGTACATCGGTTTGAAAGAATTGATCGACTTTTTAAAAAAAATATTGCCGAAGTTCACTTCACGCGTATTAATTTACACGATTATAAGTATACAGAGTACGTCAAATAATTAAATTTCATGGCAAGAGAACGATGATAACTCAAATCGAACGTAATTTCCTTAGGTGCCCGTTTTTTTTTGCAAAAGAGTGTATTTGCTGGGACGAAAGTTCCAGCTGCGAACTGACCATGCTGCATTGAAGTGGCTATTACAGTTCAAAAATCCGGAGGGACAAGTGGCGACATGGATTGTGATGATGGTGGATTGAACTACTGCAAGAGTTCGACTGCATAACTGAACATCGCACTGGGAGAACTCACGGTAACGCAGACGCCTTGTCAAGAAGACCTTGTCCTGAAGATTTTAAGCACTGTGCCAGGCAAGAGACTAAGGAGGTAGCAACCGTGAGGGTGCTTAGAACGAATCTCAGTGATGAATGGAAGGAAACCCTACAGCAGGCTCAGCAAAATGACTCAGAGATCAAACCGATCTTCGAGTAGATCAAAGCTGGTGCTCCTAAACCCAAGTGGAGTGATGTGGCAGCGACGAGTTCCATCACGAAGAGTTATTGGGCCCAATGGAACAGCTTGGTTATCCAGGATGGAGTCTTGTGCCGTAAATGGGAAAACGCTCGAGGGGACAGGTGTCATCTACAAATGGTTGTTCCTAAAGCTAAAGTACCGGATGTTCTACGGCTCTACCATGATGTATGTTCAGGAGGACATATGGGGGTAAAAAGGACTCTAATGAAGATCCGAGAGCGATTTTACTGGATCCACTGTCGAGAAGATGTGGAGGACTGTTGTCGTAAATGTATCACTTGTGCGGCTGTGAAAAGACCCCAAACACGCAGCAGAGGTGCATTAAAAGTGTACAACGTTGGAGCCTCCTGGGAATGGTGAGCCATTCTCAGAGAGTGAAAGTGGGAACAAGTACTTAATGGTTGTCATGGATTATTTCACAAAGTGGCCAGAAGTGTTCGCCATTCCTAACCAAGAAGCTACAACTGTCGCAGATAAATTGGTTCAGGAAGTTTGGTGTACCCTTAGAAATTCACAGTGATCAAGGAAGGAATTTTGAATCACAAGTATTTCAGGAGACTTGCCGAATGATGGGTACCCACAAAACAAGAACCACTTCTTACCACCCACAATCTGATGGAATGGTGGGACGCTTTAACCAAACGTTGTAGATAAATCTGGCAAAAGTCGTAGCAAGCAGGCAAAAGGATTGGGACAAGCACATACAGCCGTTTCTTCTGTCCTACCGTAGTGCAGTCCACGAAAGTACGGCTGTGACAACAGCCTTCGCGAACTTTGGAAAGGAATTACGGTTGCCCGCAGATTCAATCACTGGAACTGCCCCTGATGCACCACGCAGTGTTACAGATTATGCAAATGACTTGCGTAACAAGTTGAACGATGTCTATGAGCATATCTGACAATTCGGCCAAGATCTCTGAGAAGATGAAGACCCGTTATGACCAGAAGACGAACAGGAGAGGTTTCGACGAGAATTCACTGGTGTGGTTGCATAACCCAGTGCGTAGCAAAGGTAAGTCTCCGAAATTGCAAGCAAAACCATACCATATGGGATGGACCATACTGAGTCGTGACCAGGATTGTCCAGGGTCAACGATGTCACCTACCGAATACAGAAGGGTCCACGAGGTGCGCCTAAGATCGTACATGTAGATCGATTAGCGCGATACTACGGGACTTACGATGCTCGGGACGAGCATGTCTAAGGAGGGGCAGTGTTACGTTGCCTGCTTTACGAGAACATTCTAGGATTACGTTCGAGTCTAGAATGATCCAGTATGTCTAGAAGATTCGAGAATAATCCTAGCATGTTCCACAATGGAAATGTCTAGAAACTTTGAGAAAGTTCTGGACCTTTCTAGAACTTTCTAGAAGGATTGGTTCCACTATAAAGCTATTTGGAAGGTTCAAGAAGGTTGTAGAACTTTCTCGAAGGATGGATTTCCCCTAAGGAACTACCTAGAGATTCACGGAAGTTGTGGAAGTTTCTCGAACATGAGTCGGCCATATAAATAGGCGACGGGTGCGGAAGTGAGTTAGGCATGCATTCTAACTCACGCGACGAAGGAGCGGCGCAGACCAGCTATTCATTCGCTTACATGGGCGGCGTTATACAGTACATTGCCGCTCAAATTCAAACACTACGGCCCCTAGTCTGGAGCGCGATCGGCTAGCTCTGAGAGCGTCTGCAGACGGGGGCCAGCATCCTTAGCGGTAGGATGCGCCAACAAAGTCACCTCCGTCACAGGTCGTCATCCGCTGGGCCTCCTCCGGGCAACCGGAGGTCTCACCTGGCGGTGACAGACCGCCGAGGTGGCGTAAAGAAAGCGGCGCTCGCTACGGTAACGTTTCACCGTAGCTAAGCGCGCAGCACCTAGCGCCGCTGGCGACTCCTACCGGACAAAATGACAATTACACACTGGCGTAGGCGTTTACTGGCGTGGTACGTTGCAGGGTTTTTCAAAGAGGAACCTCCTAACAATACGCGGCTTGTCCAGAATTACTGCTTTCTGAATCAAGCCCTTGATCCAGCTGCGAAACGAAAGACTCCTCAGATGTTGGTCGAGGTTTCTAAGCCAGTTAGCAGTACGCGGACCTTCCTATCACGAAACTTGTTTCCGCCTGACAAAAGACTGCTTAGCATCTTATTCAGGCGGCCAAAGGAGTGTTCCCTCAACGATTGTTTCATGTCAGCAGTATTGATGCCTAATGCTTCTGACATTCCCAAATACTTGTAGGTTTCTGTAGAGAAGAGGAATCGGATCGGAGATTCTGGAATCCCGTGGATTCCATAATCTCGCTTCACATGCATGACTGCGCATTTGTCAACAAGTTTCTGTAACCATCAGTAGCTTCATCAGTTGCAAATTGTTGGGGGCAAAGAGTTTCATATCAATCATTTACATGGTTGGAAGGCAAGGTATGACCACCTCTCCTCAACCGAAAGCCCAGACCTGAACCCCTCAGTAGCATGCTAAGAGGGTTTAAGGCTAGGCAAAACCACAGGGCCTCCCTGTGGTCTTGCCTAGCACTGGGTGACTTAGCTCAGACTATCACCCTATCTACAATAAACTTTAAAAGGTCTAAAGATAGCCACTCAGAAACTGTATCATTAATGGCTTTTAAGTGTCTTCGCAGTCTTGATATAACTAAAAGTTTTTCCGAATTATACTATAGCTGAGCTAGTGTTTGTGAGGGAATCCCCGAAAAAGACAGCTGTGCTAGCTACATATTATTATTTTTCTTAATGTTTGTATTTTGTTCTTGAAGTTGTGAGGCCCTCCTCTGCCCTCCCCCCCCCCCCTTTCTGCTAGGTTACTGGACAGACGGGTGCGTGGATAGACGAATGAAAGGGTGGACATACGGACGGGGCGGATGGAGATATGCATGAAGAGGTGAACGAACAGTAAGAATACACAAAATTAAAACAATCTAAGTCTAAATAAATTTTATTTCTTTTTTTGATGATTTTAGCAAAATCTAGATATATAAATTCTACACGACACAATTCTTCAAAATGTTGTCTTCTAACATAAGACGTTTTCATATATGGTATCTCTCGCGCTTTTTAGTTGACTTATTTACTTATGATAAATCACTTTTATTTTGTTTATGGTTCCTCTACATTTTATTCTTGACAATTTACAAAATAGATGAAGTTGGCGCTTACGAAATTTTTCGATATTTTTATCATTGGTGTCATTTTTGTAGTTTTAAGGGTCGCTGATAACGAAGATTTGGTAAAAAAAAAACTTCAAGATGGTGCGGATGAAATTTTCAGTTTTTTCGTCATGGGAGTAATTTTCTTGGTTTTCGGGATCACTGAAAACGGGAATGACGAATAAACAAAATTACATTATTTAAGTTTTCGGATTCCCTTTGCAGAACTTTGACCCTTCGCCACTGAGGTTCCCCACCCACAATTTTGACTCTTCGCCACTGATGATCACTATTTTTTTATTTACACATTTTATGACTAAAATCGAACAAAAATTTACGCGAACGAAAAACTAATCATAAAATAAAATATAATAAACAGCTTTCAACAACAAACAGATCGAAATTTAATTGAAAAAATTTGAGCGGCGAGCGGAAAAAAGTGACATACGTCCATCTAGCAGCGCGCCTCAGCGGTCACTGTCACTCTGCGTAGAAATAAAAGAGATGCGACAAGACGCCGCGAATGGCGTGATGTTTTGTTCGACTTGTTCGAATAATTATCATTAAAAACATGAATCCTTACAAATATAGTAAATAAAACGAAAAAGAAAAGCGACAGTTCCCTTTATTATTTTATATTACATCACTGTTATTAATTTAGTCAAGATTAGTTGAGCAGTAGTACAGTTACACTTGCTTGAAAATCAGAACTTCTCGATTTTTTTTTATCGGGATGTTTTTCCAAAAACGTGTTTTGGGCCCGAAGGTTCCCTCATAAATATGGTCAAGAGTAACATATATTTTTTTTGTTGCTCTAAAATGTATACATTTGGCTAAAAAACTGTTCAAAGTTGCCTGTTTTGACGAGGCACAGCGTCTTCAAGGTAGGTACATCAAGGAAATCGGTAAATTTTGGAGGTACATGAAAAATCAATTTTTGCATCATATTAATCAACAAACCAATTTTTATATTGCGGAAAATGTATTTAATGCGCTACATGAGCTTGTTTAATTGAGTATAGGTACGTGGTCCAAATTTGGAGTCATTGTTGACAGGGCTGCTCTCATCTTTTCGTCGATCGTCCTGAAAGGTTTCTTTTTAAGGGTTCCGTATTCAAAGGGTCAAATGGGACCGTTTTACTGAGACTTCGCGGTCCGTCCGTCCGTCCGTCTGTCTGTCACCAGGATATTTAGTTATGTATTTCTGTTGCCGCTATAACAACATATTTTTTCTCGTTTTTATAAATAATGGTACGGAACCCTTCGTGCGCGAGTCTGACTCGCACATGGCCGGTTTTTTTGGTTTGTATTGTAGTAAGAGTTAAAAATCCTAATTCACATAAATAGGTTTAGGTCGTTGCAAATGGCAAATGTTTTGCAAAAGCATGCTAGGAAAACAGGATATAAATTTTTCACACCTAGCCAAAACTGTTCTTAACCAGTTTCTGATTTTTTCGTTTTAATGTGCGATCGATTTTCATTTCCAACAGTTCTTCCTGCTTTTTAATCGCTAAGTGTCCAAAAGGGATGCACTCGTAGAATGGATTTTAAACTCAGTCCTTAGGTTGTAGAATTTATAGATCGCGCTTAGGGAAATAGAAATTCATTTTCTCTGCATGAAGCTTCACGGTAGCGAGACCTTATTTTTCCGCGGCACACCAACTTATGACCACGGTGCCCCAGTGTGCCGCGGGCCGCGGCACACACTTTGTGGAACACTGAGCTAGTACTTTATCTAATTTCTCAGTTCAGGGTAATCTGAAGTGAGTATGAAAAAAGTATTTTTATAAGCTGACATAAACAAAACGCCTATGTAGCTTAGAGTGCTTAGAGAAGGCTAAAACAATTCTGGAAATCTGAACGGCCTAAGTATAGCCGGCGGCGCGGCGGCGGCGGCGGCGGCGGCGCCTTGTGCCTGTGATTTATAGTGTCTACGACTTTCCCTTTATTGACTTTCCTTTCGTGTTTCGGCATTTTTCATGTTTCCTTTTTCTCGGTTTAAGTTTCTCGTGCATTCAATTTATCTGTTAAGGGGGAACCGCCAAGGTAGCCTTTGAAATTGAAATTTTCTTCCGTGTTTTGCAATTTGCAGGTGTGTGCATACAGCCTGACACTGACCTGCAAATTAATTAAGGGCTCTTGTATATATTTCTGTTTTTGATTTACAGTGCCCCCCAAAAGTATGTTCAAATTATTCACTGAAGACGTTACATCGCATTATCATCCGAAATCCTAGTTTCTTATTAATTTTCTATTTATTTATTTATCACTCCAAGCAAAGAGTACAGACTTAAGCGGCGACTTAAGGACTTAAGCGGCTACATACATTACCACTGGTAATGGTAACAAAAGCCGTAGATGTAAGCTGAAAGCTTATTTATTTGAAACTCCGTATATCGCTAGGTTAGCTCAAGGCCAGTCTTACCAACGACGTGGGGTCGACTATACTTACCAAACAAATATTTTTTATTAATAATCTTAATTATCTATAGATAATTGAGCTATATGAGCTAAATGAGCTATAGCTCATGACGTTAAATGATGTGTCTTCCCAATTAATACTTTGCTTTTATTTACAGGTATAGCACTGCGACCGTTCGGCATCTCAATAATATATCTCCTGCTGTTTTTATTAGCACCACTAATAAGCGTACCAGACAACAGAACATTCAAAGGTAAGAAACTGCTAAACTTAGCGCATAAACGAAGTCTATCCTGGGTACGTACGACGACCAATCAAGATATACAAAATCAGTTTATGCGGATCTTTCATTGTACGGGAAACCTATACAAAGCGAGACCACGTTAATACTGGAAATGTATAGCTTGATGTGTCGCCGTGTGTACAAGTACAAGGTGTAACACATAAATCTCTAGATCTCAGGCACCGTTAACTGAATACCTAAATATTTTTTTTAGTGTACGGACATTTAGATGTCGTCTAGTGTTGGTGAAAACGTGCATAACATACATAATGTGTTTCCCTTGTCGAGGCTAAACATATTAAGTATATTCGAACAAATATCGTAGACATCTGTATCGGGGTCTTGTTTTATTACACTATTGTCTTATCTTGTCAGCAAGTTTGTAACGTACCCGTACTAAGGTCTGGTTGTTGCTAAGTTATTCACTATTTTACTATAATGAATAATACCAAGATGTGCATAATTTTTATTTATTTATTTTATATTTTGGTAGCTACTAAAGCAGACTAGAAATAGTAATAATAATAATAGTGGAATGACCGCAGGGAAGTATGGCAGAGTAAGGAGCTTCACGGACGCTACTTCAGTGCCCTGCATGGGCCTGATGTAGACCATGCAGCGTCCGTAGCCTGGCTACGTTCCGGGGAACTCTTTGGAGAAACCGAAGGTTTTGTTTGTGCAATTATGGATGAAGTTATGATGACGAATAACTACCGGAAATTTATTGTAAAGGATGGCACGGTTGACATATGTCGGGCATGCCACCGTCCGGGCGAATCGATCCGTCACATTATCTCCGGGTGTTCTCGTCTAGCTAACGGAGAATACTTGCATAGACACAACCTTGTAGCCAGGATTATCCATCAGCAACTTGCTCTGAAATACAGCCTTGTGGAATCGGAAGTGCCGTACTGTAGGTATGTGCCCGACCCAGTTCTCGAAAATGGCAATATCACACTGTATTGGGATCAATCCATCATCACTGACAGGACTATTGTAGCCAATAAGCCTGATATAGTGGTGATGGATCGATCAGAGCGGTGCGCAATGATTGTTGACATAACGGTTCCACATGACGAGAACCTCGTGAAGGCCGAGAAAGATAAACAAATCAAGTATATTGACTTGGCTCGCGAGGTTGTCGACATGTGGCCTGTTGACTCAGCGATCATTGTGCCGATAGTCGTATCAGCCAATGGCCTAATTGCCAAGAGCCTCGACCAACATCTGATGAGGCTCTCGTTAGGCAGCTGGATCAAGGGCTTGGTTCAGAAAGCGGTACTCCTGGACACGGCTCGTATTGTTAGGAGGTTCCTTTCTCTGGAGCCCTGACCGCCGGTAGCTTGGACCCTATTCCCGATACCGGTGGGCTACTATTTTTTTTTATATTTTTAAATGTTTTTTTTTGTATTGTTTTATATAGGAATATTTAAAAATGTAAAAAATAAGATGTACAAATGAATAAACGAATAATAATAGTGGCTAGGTGATATCAGTAAGGTCCAATAGTTTCCGACTTCAACTATAAAAGGATTTATTATCCAACCAAAAAAGGATTGAAATAAAGTGAGACTATATAGAAAAATTTTTTTAGGGTTCCGTACCTCGATAGGAAAAAACGGAACCCTTATAGGATCACCTTGTTCTCCGTCCGTCTGTCTGTCAAGACCCTTTTTCTCAGGAACGAGAGGAGGTATCAAGCTGGAATTAAATCAAATACTCAGTTCTACTGTACCTTGGAGCTGAGAAAAAATCAAATCAAAAGATACAGCCGTTTATGCCGCAAATTTTCGACACTTGCAAGGGAATCAAAACCTACTTCCCGTGTACTCAGAATCTTGAAATTTGGTACGAAGCAACGTCTTATAACACAAATAAAGGAAAAAATGCGAAAACCGTAAATTTTTAGTTACATCATATAATAAAAATATTTTTATTTTGTACGGAACCCTCGCGCTCGGTGCGCGAGTCCGACTCCTACTTGGCTGGTATTTTTTCTGTTTAAACTAGACAAAACTTAAGTAATTTAGTGACATGATAGTTGTGTATCTCTGATTAATCTAATGTGCGTTGGCGGAAACTTTTGGACCTTACCATGTATATATCAAACCTTTTATAATTATAAGCAACCATTTAATTTCCAGGATGGCGCGGCACATATTTGTTATTAAATGTGCTGGTATCATTCCTGCTGCTGTTGCTGCACATCGGATGGCACACGACGCTGGCATCGGTGACACCTTACGGCGCCCTCCTCGTGCAGTATCCTATCCTCAATATCGTAGGCCACAATCTAGGCTTTGTGTCTTATTCCGAAATTGATCCTCTTAAGGCCGTGCATTATATGCTGCCCGAGGTAAATATGTATTTTATTTATGGTTTAAGTGTAAATTGGAATCGATATTATAACTATTTTGAAATAAAATGTTGCTAAGTAATGCCTTAGTGAAGCCATTACTTTAGGAAGTTGAGGATAGAATTCTTCGCATAGAATCAATGCTTGATGGTTGTTTTCTTCCGGCAACACTCAATTGCTGCGTTTTTTTTTCAGTAGAAGGCAAACATGAGATGTAGATAATTTTACTTTAACATCGATAATATGCCTTACATTTTATTTATTCATATTACATATGAATTGCACAATCACTCAGTGGACTTACAATAATCCCTCTTTGAGTCTTTGATCGTAGTAAATTCCGTGACCCTCAGTAAAATCACATTTATGAAACACTTTTGGATATTAGCAAAATGGTCCAGAGGACAGAATTCTCAATGCGAAATTAAAGGAAATGGTGACTGTTACATAATAGCTAAGAATTTTAACTTTTGACAGCTCTAACTTCAAGCAATCATTAAACTACAGAATATAAATCGTTACTTAAGAAATGGCTTTTACTTATGTAATCAGTTTGAATTGTATATAGATACGCCTGTAATAGTCGCAAGTGCGTCTGCCGAGCATGAGGTCTTGGGCCCTGGGTTTAGTTCCCAGGTCGGGCATAGTGTTATTGAGTTTTTCTACCAGGAATTTCTCAGTAGCGGCCACGGATTCTGAAATTGTGCCCGGTTGATGCAATATAGGCTAATAATTGGCTAGACTCTCGGGATATTTCAAGCGTCATTATCAGTGATCGGAGTAGGTAGATTGAATTGGGGTCATTGATCCGAAACATATATATTAATATACACATTCCTCCGGAATTGGTTGATTATTAAAAAAAAATTCAACAGATAAATAGTAAATTAATTTAGTTCTGATACTTTCCTTTAAATTTTGAATTGAGTAAATGAGTAAGTAGTAATAATATCACTACCAACATTAACAATATTTAATTGAATCCGGAAATATGGGAATTACTTTCCGGAAAAATGGCTTGTCCATGTTATTCTTTCTGTGTGCATTTATGATACAAGTACCAAAAAACCATCTACCTACTCCGATCACTGGTCATCATGTATGTAAAATAGTATAAAGCCGATAGAGATTGTTATGTTTTAGGGCTACGCGCTGCACTTACAACACTTGTAATTTGGTTTTAGTTCTTTCTTTTCTTGTAAGCTTCGGGCACATTGTTCGTTGTTTAAAAATATTAACGTAGTTTAAATAAATGTGTACTTAATGATTAAGTGTTACGTGGAATTTCAGGTTATAAGCACCACAACCTCGCTGCTAGTGTATTACATAGTCAAAAGATTGCTAATAGGCCCGTCAGCAGACCCAGTCCAGCAACCAGAATCTAAATACCAGCGTTATCCCCTTGTGACAAGTGCAGGTAAACAACAAAAAAACTTATTTTCGACCTTCAGTTTGACTTTGGCTTGTCTGGTCTGACTTCAAAGCACCCAGAGATTCCGTTGACCGACTGCCGCGGTGGTTGGATAAGATTCGTATCGGTCTTTGATCCACACTTTGAATCGAGAAATAAGTTACTATTTTTTATTACTGAACTGATAGGGTGATCCAATTTTTTTTAATTAGTTTATTCCGTCCCATTGCTGGCCAAAGAGCTCCGCCATTCCTTTTCAACTTTCGCTGTGTTTAGCCTTGTCTGGCCAATCCAAAGTTAGGAACGTGTCCAAATCGTCACGCCAGCGTTTCTTGGGCCTACCTCGGTGGCGACGACCGATACAATTCTTATTTTAATTTACTAGACTCCATTTTTGTTTTCAGGGAAATATTTATGCTTGATCCTGATAATGTTCTCCGGTATAATGCATCCGAGCGTAACGTCTGGTATCTACTACCTCGTGTTTATGGGCTCAGCGACGGCCTGGGCGCTAGGCCAGCCGCTCAGCAAGGCCTTTGCGGTGGTGTGCCGCTGCGTAATGGCCATCATGGCCGTCCACACCATCGTGGAGTTAGTTTACCAGTGCTCTGTGTTGGAAGAACTTTATCCACCAGATAAGGAATTTTCTAGGTAAGGACGATTATATAGTTTTGTTTTTATGAGGGTTAGTGTACGTTAGACGTGCCAATAGCAATCGTTGCTGTACACGCGTCGATTGCTATTGTGACATACATGGCTATTAAATATCCGCCCTGCCTCGGAAAGCACATTAAGCCGTTGGTTCCGACTGTCATTTGTAGATCTTTGACAGTCATCCGAAAGTCAGGACGCTGAATGTATGGCAATATGTCTTATCAAGTAACTGGGTTTTGGAGGTAAGATAGCGTAGTATTTTAAAATATTGTACGCTGCTAAACTAGTACGTTGGTGCATCCGGTTAGACTGGAAGCTGTTCCTGAGTTTTTCGACCTTATTCTTTACTTAACTTCATTGTTTCATTAGCAGATCTTCAATCTAGGTCATAGTTTACTTGTGTGCGCAATGTTAGTCTGAATTCGAAATGCGTGATTCAGTTACAAACATCCAAACGTTCACTTCTAAAACATAAGTATAGTACGTCTATGTATAAGAGCGTAAATCAACAATAACATTTTCAGGTACTTTGGCCTAACAAAATTAGTAGTTATCAACGACACAAACCCATCACTTTTTACGTATGAAGTAACAGATGACAGTATGTGGGCAACATTAGCGAGTCCGTTTGTCATACTTTTCACTTATTTCGTCCTCGCACTTGAGACCAGACAACTGTTCAAACCCAAGGTATGTATGTTTGCATGATAATGTAGTAATTTAGTACTGTGATTTAATAAGAATGATGACTAACCTTTATGCTTTTTAAATAACATGAGATTGGTAACTTTTAAACTGTTTCCTTTAACGCAAAAACATGTATACAGGCTGAATTTTTCTAGTGGGCGCACATGGCCACTTCCGAGCTATGAATAGCGAAAATTGCTCAAAGGGATCTCAATTACGATTTTGCTGAAAACTAAAACTGCATCATTGGATTTAAAAAAAAAACAATATTCTTATCCAGGAATTGAACACCTGTTGATTTTGGAAAATTCTTCTCAGAATTTGATCCTTATTAGCGACAGTATGGAATGGTGTAATAACATGTAATGCTGTAACAATGTATATTGTTTTCTCCAAAATCTTCGGGATCGATTCTGGTTAAGAATATTGATTTTTCAAAAATCCAATGATGCAGCAACCGTATTTTTCGCTATTCCTCATGGTCTCGGTCATCCATGCCCACGCGAAAAATTCACCCTGTATATGAATATAATAGGCCTACTAATTATTGTAAATTCGTCTATGCCTATTGCAATCCTAATCGACACTAATAATATTAATAAACAATGACAGAGTCGTCATATAAAATTAAAGCTCAAGCAAGACTTGAAGCTTGTTTTTTCTAATAATTGTATCATCGAATCATCAATAAAATAACTAGAGCCAAGCCAAATAACAGTCTTTAGCAATATTATATATTTCCTGTGCTATCATATTGGGAACTTAGGCGAAAAAAAAGAGCGCCCTTTCCGGCTTGGAAGAGGGTAAGGTGAACGGTTCCCTGACGCGGGGCATACCCTTTCATCGTGGCAGCCGACGACTCACGCGGGATAAGTGGAAAAGTGCTACTAAAAAAGTTCGAGTAAGCTTACGAGAATTTTTCCCGGGTCCCTACTTATTCATTATTGCACACACTGTTGTTTTGTCGTAGTAATTAGTTCTTAAACCGATTCTGAATACAAGTGTAGTTTCTAGACTTATTTCGATCCTGACATGCTAATGAATCCAGTGTAGTTGCTATGTTAGTTTGCGAACACACAACAGTTTGTTATTTAAACAGTAGCTATTTGCATCACTTGTATTTAGGTTCAGGCAATCATTATGTTTATATTTTAAATGTTACGTGTATTTTTAAGGATAAGTAGTTCTTACTCGTATCTTGTTCGTACCTTTCTCACTTCGATAGAGCACTAAAACTCTGATCACATTGTATATTGACTTCACTTTATTGTGTCATAATGTTTATAATTGCATGGCACGTTTTTGTAGATAATTTGTAAAAACCCTACCTAAAAGTAGTTTTTTTTTTATCTAACACTGAGGATCAGGCACAGGTGCTTCTGCTGAACCCAGGACTGGAATTTTAGTTTCTTTTAGCATGGCACTTTAAATATTTTGTTTTTTGCAATCGGCTTTCATTCTTTTATAGGTATCAATTCCATACATACAAAATCAAGCACACCGCACTGAGGCCAGAGAGACTGATCCTGTAGGTATCTTCGTTTGTTTTATTTGTGTTTTTTTTATGTTTGGGAAGCCTTGTATGCATCATAGCCAAGAAATGTCTTGCTTTATAAAAGGGAAACAAACAAAACGTATCCTGTTTATTTGTATTTTTTGCCTAAACCATCTGAAGTTGATAATTCCCGTAGATATTTCTTGATTCGGATTCAGACGGCAATCCTTATAATAAATGGAAATAACCCGTGTGTGAACAATGCAATGCTTGGTTATCATATTTAACCAGCTCACCGATCTAACACGCGTCTTTTGCACATTCGCTAATACTCTTTTGTTGTGTTATTATCACGGTGTCTGTGTCACGCTTGATGTGTCATTCGTTGTTTGTATAACCACCGCCATAATGTATCATTTTTTGTTATTGTTTTTTTTTTCTACTGTAGGTAAGTGTACAGCATGTACCAGAATGCTGTGGTCAGACGATCAAATGGTCTGAATGACACCCTGAATATGACCACATCGTTCTGGTACTCGGTGTTTGATTTAAATTAGAGCGAAAATAGCATATCATTATTCAAAAAAACCAAAACACACTGTACGAGTTGAAAAACATTTAGCAAAGCACAATAAATTCTACTGTGCTTTCGAGGACTAGGAGAAGGCTCATGACAGTGTGTGAGGCTCTTGGTTGTATGACTAACCAGTCGATGCCAAAAAGCCTCGACTGGCTTCACAATGGTGTGCTGGTATCTTCGCTTATGTATGGAAGTGAATGTTGAGTGTGTTAAAAGAGACATGAAAGTAGAATTAATGCAGAGCAAGTGCGTTCCTTACATGTGGAACTTGGAATGATAAATCAATGAAAATAATGATTTTGAAAAAAAAACCTGTTGACATCTAACTGTGCTGTTTTGACACTTTTATTTACGTGCAGCTAATACGAGTGAATTCATCGAAACGACGCTCATTTGATCCGGCCACGTCCAGTGCGAGACAGATGCGACAAGATTCCATGGGTTCCGTTGTTCTACAGGACACAGGTAAACCTCCTTTATCAATTATGTGTTGTAAAAATAAATACAAAAGAAATTGTAATTGTTGTTTTAATAAACTAGTGAAATATACTAAATTTCTATGATTTGACAAATTCGTTTTGTCTCATACAAAACTTGTTTGTAATGATACCAGCTTTTGATTATTGCATTTTTAATGCGTGGCCGCTATTTTGAAAATACAATAAAATGTTGAAAGTTAGGTTGCCCAAATAATTGAAATAAACCCCTTTACTTCTTCTTCTTACCAACAAATAAACATTTATTGAATACTTATTTATTACAGAGTCAGTCGTTGGATTAGATTCAGACCCTACCTTGATTGATGACATTATTATGGCGATAGTCGACTTCTTCCAAGTTCTTATCAGGTTAGTATCAAAGTATGAACTATTGCCTTGACTTGATGATACATTAACGCTGTGTGTTTGTCAAGACTTAGATAACTAAATAGTCTTGACACATACAGGTTTATTTATTCAAGTGGGCGTGGATGGCCATATCCGAAATTATAAGGAATAGCGATAAATACGCCAAGTAGTCTCGATTCCGATTTTAATGATAACAAAAACTACATCATTACGTTTTGAAAAAATCAAAATTCCTTGCCAGGAATCGAACCCATTGATTTTGGAAAATTAAAATACTCTGTATCATTACAGAATTCAATAGTGTCGCTAATAAGGATCAAATTCGCTGTGGTCTCCTGTAAGCGAAAGGAGTACACCTACGCAATACTTTTGTCCTCCATAATTGATTTCGCATGTTCTGTGTACATTCTTTGTTGGAGATCCTAAATAAATAAATAAATTCTGGGAAGTAATGACATATGGCAATGGGATGGGTATGGCATTTAACTGGCGGGGTGTTATTTATTATGTTACGTGCTTAAATATATATTTATAGGTCATCGTACATAGCTACGACAATCACGATGATGGCTTGGAGTATAATGTACCATTCGTGGCTGACGTTCGTGTTCCTAATGTGGGCGAACGTGGTGTGGCTCTGCCATGACCAGCGAGGGTTCATGCTCAAGACAAGTCCCGTACTAGTCCTCTACGCCATGCTGTTGCTCATCGCTGAGTACATATACGGTATGGATCTTCTCGAGAGTGAGCTGCCTAGTAATATCGAGGTTAGTAAACTATCAAGGAATACTTACCTTATATAAACCAAACTGTTTATAAAGCACGTAGAATTATACATGGAAAAATTGAAGAAATCCCAAATAAAATCGCTCTCAGTTTAACGTGTACTGCAGCTGATTGTGCTTAAATCATTCTATACACAGGACTGCTGATATCTAATCAGCAATACTAGAAGGAAAACCGTAAAATAAATTGTTTTTAAACTTACGCTGTCGCTTATTACGGGATATCTTTGTTATTTTCAATTATTGTGAGCTCCCGATATTTCGAAGCGATCGGAAACCTAAATCATCCGACTCAAGTTTGATGTGGTAATTGGTACCTACTTAAACCAAAAGATAAACCAAGTCGACATGACATTTGAAAACTTCTTAAAATGAATATTCGACTACCTTGTTATTCTAGTGGTCTCCGACGCGACTGCTGACCATGATATCCAGAGTTAAATCTCCAGGCCCCCTATTCACAAACGCTTCGATTCGATTTCAATTCGGAAAGTCGTAAGTCTATATCGCTCGCTTTTGTAATGGTAAAACAAGATAGACATACGACTTGTCGAATCGAAATCGAATCGAAGCGTTTGTGAATACGGGGGTTGATCTGGCAAAGTTTTATTTATAGATAACGGCCGGTAGTCTGTAGTTTTGTTCTAGCAGATCACGTAATTCAGCTGAAATAATTATGTTTTGGTTTTCAGCACGTGAATCTCCAGCAGATAGGTCTGGGCCGCGCGGAAACGGCAACGTGCATACCGCTGCTGATCAAGTCGCTGTTCACCTGCATGTTCTGGGTGACTCTGAGGCAGCGCGTACAGGACATACGGCAGCGGCGAAAGTCGGCTGTCATCGCTGACATGGCGGCGCCTTTGCAACTCACCGCATCCACTGCTGCTAGTGGTGAATATTTAAACGTCTTTAAGCTTCAACTGTCTTGGTGATCAAACGTAATATTATACCAAGTTATATCTTAGACACTAGTGACCCTATTGAATAACTGATCCTGAATTGAAATGCAAATATTTTTTTAAATATTTCGGGCAGGGAGGCTTGACCATTCTAAAATATCTAAGATATGATCTCCTTATTAGGATTTAAAAAGAAAAACCAAACTTAAAAGTCATATTCAGGGATCGGAATAGGTAGAGTATATTTGCCTAAACTTCGAGGAGGTAAGTATTTTGTGGATCTCCTCCCTCTGATTTAACAGCTTTATTTCGGCACTTAAAAATCATCCCGTGATTTTATACGGAGGTATTCACATGTTACTTACGTATTCCGATCTCTGGTCATATTGAAAAATGGAGACTTATCTTCCTAGCGCGCAGTGTTACGCACGCGATTCTATTTGTTAACTAATACAATATAATGCATTGTTTTCTATTTTATCACTACCCTGGAACAGGTCTGGTGAACGGTAATCCAATGACTATAAAGTACACATTTCACCTTAAAGAATGCGATTAGAAATGATGGCCACCAAGAAAAAAGACAAAATGTATTATAATAAAAGGCACCATCATTTTTAATCCCATTCTGTATCAAATCGTTACCCACGTTTGATTACGTTTCGTCTTCTTCATTTCAGCTGAATCTCTCTAACTGCTTAGCACTCTAAAATGTCTATTTAATTTATATTCACATTTTAATACTACTAAAAACTGCAAATCTTTTTATTTCAATTTGACTCTCACTCATGAAGACGAGTACCTATATATGATTCGGTATACTCGTACAGGTTGAGTTCTTGAGAACTCTCAGAACGAAACGAACCAATTCTATGAAAAAAAACCGTTTTTTTTTGTTTTTATTTTTTTTCTTGTCAGCTTATTTAAAGTAAAAATGTTAGTAATTTAAGAAGTTTGAATGTTTGTGAATCATGGTATTTGGGGGGCGTGGATGCCGTAGACCAGAGCAACCCTCAACAGTAATAAAAGTAGATCGTTTTTATATATATGAAAGTTTTATAGAACGGGCGCCATTTAATTATGTTACAGCCATCAAGCGCCAAAAACCGCCTGTTTTATTAATGATTTAAAATAAAGAGCGTTCTATAAGCTTTCATATGAGATAAATCTCATCACTTATGGTCGATTTTTAGTGTTGGTCCAAAAGGCCTTTTAGTGGAATTGTGGAGTCCCGTCTCAAAAACTCAATCTGTACAATACATATAATTATGTTTAGCGACGCTTTTTCAGATTTTGTACCGACAGTCTTAACGATAAAGCACCCCCTTAAATTTTGATAACATTCAATCCAAAGTTCAAACACCAGCAAACTATCCTCGAAGTGCCAAAAGACCTCGAAGTGTCCTTCACGGAAAGACATCAAATAATACAGCCACACTTTATAAGGCTGTTGTCTGGACTAGAAGAATATACATGGTATCTCGTCAAAGATATAACCATGGATTCAATATCAAGCTTTATAATAAACTTATAACAATGTCGGTAGCTATTGGCACGCGGGAAGAAGAAATGAAACGTTCTCGTCTGATGGTGGCGCTGGGCGACGCGCTGCGATCGTTGTGCGCGCGCTATTGGATCTACGTCGTGGTCATCATGCTGTTCGTTATCGGGATCACCGGCAAGCGCATGACCATCTTCCGGATCATTTACATGTTCCTCTTCCTCGCGTTCATACTCATGTTCCAGGTAAAATATGAACAAATTGGTTATGATAACGAAAAACTATTTTTGGTGTAAAATCGACCGTCATTTATTGTTTCAACTTCAATTGAAATACTGTAAAACGGGATGAATGCCAGGGTGAGTACGGACAAAACCTTGAACGGTATAACGGTAAATAATTTGTAACTAAGAGTTATTGGAATAATATTATAGTTTTAATTTAATAAAAACTAGAGTCTTTTTGGGGCTACCAATAATATTTAATTAACGTAAAAATACCTTTAAAATTTTCGTCTCGATTAGTCCCTTATTCAACCCATTTTATTTACCAATAATTATTTTTATTTCATTAACATATTAAATCAAGTGTAAATACATTCCTTAACATTTACAACGCCAGAGCCCTCCACGCCAAGCCACAAATTCACCGCAAATAATTACAAATAAAAAAAGGGTTTCAAAAGTATTGTTAACTTATTTCTTGATAAGATATTTAATATTTAAGATATATAGATCACATTTTAAAGATTTATAAATAAACACACACAAAACAATGATTTCTTATTTCGTGTTATAGTGCACCACATTTTTTGTCACATATTTGTGTCGTTGGCGTACAGGGCACGCGCTTGCTTGTCACGTACATGTGACAATGGCGTTCAAAAGGTTAAAGTTAACCGCAGTACCTAATGTACTGCGGTTTCTGAGTCTTAAAAGTCAACGCGCATCTAAATAATAAAACTACAAAAATACTCTTTTGTTTCCAGATAAGTTGGTATTGGTGGCGCAAATTAATCTACATGTTTTGGATTGTGGTCATCATATATTCGATGATAAATCTTATTCTTATATACATTTATCAGTTCGACAACTTTTCGAAGATTATAGAACAGTATTTAATGATCGATGAGAGTTTGTAAGTAAAATCATCATTGAAATTTAAAAAATAACTTATCTCCCATTTTTTATCTATGTTTTTTTTTCTATTTCAGACAACAAGACTTGGGATTGGAGCCGTATCATCCGGCGGATCTATTCGTCAAACTACTAACACCCACATCATTCCTTATTATAACCATATTACAAGTTCATTATTTCCATAAAGATTTTATGGCGTTATCGGATCCAAAGACTAGGTAAGTATCGCGCACGATGTTTTGTGACAGTTTTAAGTACGAACCTAAATAAAATTTCAATATTGCATGTTGATATTGTTTTTAACAGGTCAAACAGTATAGCACCTTCTAGACCAGAGTCGGGTAAGCCAAGTCAAGATGGAGTATCGACGATGAGAGACGATGTAAGTATTAAATGAAATACTTATAAGGCTGTCGATTGACCGGTATCATTTAAACGTGACACATGTCACAAAGTGGACCTTAGTGTGGTCTGTACAGGGAATCCCTTTCAGTTAAGAGCGCACCGAGGGAACGATACGTAATTTCGAAATAATTCCGTTCGTATGAACCCTTGCTGCATCGTTATTACTTAACCTTTAGTTATGAAATTGATTTGTAAGATATTCAAGAACTTGTAGTTTTCTCGATAGAAAATAATGCCAAAGTAATCTCTAAAAAAGGAAATTGATTATCAGTACGGCGCAAAACCTTTACGGAAGGTCATCAGCTTTTAAATAATAACAAAACTAAATGTTTTCTATAACGTATACATTTTAGATTTTCAAAATATGTATTGTGATTGGTTTTAATAATATGAAGGAAATACCTAAATTAGCGCACGTCTGTCTTACGCACACATACACGGAGCGCATATATACCTACCGCCAGAAGCTCGGTGCGCTCTTAAGTAACTACTTCGCTACGGATGTTACGGTGTGACAATATTTTAGCTCAATCAGCAGCTTTAAAATGGTTCGAAATCAATGCTAAGTATGTACTCGCCTTAAGTGAAATATAAAGTTTTTCAATACGTTTTAGTTGCCCCAATTGCCATCTGAAGACACAAACCCACGTTCACAAGCTGAAACAGAACCGGATCAATCAATTGAGATGTCTTCAATTCAGCCAGCTCCCACTTATGTACCATCTCCAAGGTTAGTACGAAATGTTTATTAAAATTACACAAATGTTCAAACATGATCGATATCTGCCTTGTTGTATAACCATTTACGACATTCCTCTTTTTAAGGGTTCCGTACCTCAAAAGGAAAAAACGGAACCCTTATACTATAGGACCACTTTGTTGTCGGTCTGTCTGTCTGTCAAGACCCTTTATATCGGGAATGCGTGAAGGTATCTAATTTAAATTAAAACCATATATGTAGATTTACAGTCCCTTCAAGCTGTGAAAAAATCAAACTTCTAAGTTAACGTAAACAAAAGTTGCGGCCGTTTATGCCGCATAAAAACGTATATTTCGACATGCTCAAGAGAATCATGTATATGAATCCGAATCAATGTAAGTATAGGGTACTTCTCGTTGACCTAGAACTATGCAATTTTTTAAAGTAATATTATCGTCTTATACTACAAGTACAGGGAAAAATCTGAAAACTAAACAGTTGTAATCTAAACTAATATTATAAAGAGGAAAGATTTGATTGTTTGTTTGTTTGCATTGAATAAGCAGCGAAACTACTGAACCGATTTGAAAAATTCTTTCACTGTTAGGAAGCTACACTATCCGCGGGGTCACCCGCGGATAGTGTAGCTTCCTAACAGTGGTTCACAGCTTCCTAGCAGTGGCTTCCTAACATAGGCTATATTATTTTAAAAAAAAAATAGGGTTCCTTACTAAAACTCCAATAATGTAACACCTTGGGGTGTTAAAAAAATATCTATAATATTCTTTAATTCGCATGCGCTGCGAAAACTATTGATGATAGAATAAAATAATGGACTACGACTTTGCAGAACACATCATTATTCACAAAAAGTGTCGCGACAGTATATGTCTAACTATTATATTTGTGCCACAATAAATGTTCTTTTATTTTAAAAATGTTATTGCCGCTAGAAAAGGCTCTGTATTTGAATCTTGGTATTAATCCTTATCAAAATAAATTACGTCATATTAAAGACTGCTTCAATACCTTTACACAGGGTTCAGACACAAACCGCCGTCTTTCCGACCTCGCCGTCGAGGTCCGTCGCGACGTCCCGGTCCATGCTCTCCCCGACCCTCGCTCGAGCCAGCCCGCGATGCTGTGCCAGTAATTTTTAAATCAGCCCCTAAATAATGATATCATTCAGATCCAGCCTGTCCCCATGCAGTCCTCCCCCAGCGACACCCTGAGCCGAGGCTCGTACCCCACAGGGGGTGCCCTCAGCGTATAGTCGCTTAGTTTGTAAGTTTTTATGCCCTGGCTGGAGGCCTTACTCGTAAGGCACCCACAGGATAGTCCGGTTAAGCAGACGACAACCTCCTAGGTTGAACTGCGAGATGCCATTCATAAAAAAAAAAAAAACTTTACACAGGGTGTAACGGAAAGGGATATACATACTTAAGGGTGTGCTACAGACCATCAAACTGAACATGTTTCTTTATCGGACAAACATCGTAATATAGCGAAAAAATTATCTGCTTCCCCATACAAAATTTCAATACCTATTCGACCCAGCTGTATGGGGCAGCAGATAATTTATTTGCTACTACGATGTTTGTCCGATGGAAAAACATGTTCAGTTTGATGATCTGTATGATATGTTTATACGTTGTGGGTAGGAGTGTGGAGATAATGAAACGAGTGTCGTCCTTGATCGCTAGTTTATTACTGAGTTAGGAAGGGGTTACACTGACACAGGGACACCGCATAACTATGTGTGAGTGCGCATACACATCACTGTAGCACACCCTTAAGTATGTTTATACCCTTTCCGTTACACCCTGTATATCTTTTTGAATTATTCAATTCGGACATTCCATTCGAAAGATATCACGAGTTTAAAAATGTAAGTATTAGAAAAAAATTGCCTGGTCGCCGTTCACCGTGCTCAGCTAGCTAGCTAGGCAGCACCATATGCGATGTAGGCGTCACTGGGGTACGGGCCATTACGGGAGGGGAATATTCAAACTTCCTTTATGATTTTCTTTTTTTACTAACCTGACGCAAATAGAAGGGTTTATGTCTGTGTATTATAATTTTTAAATTTTTGTTAAATACCCCTGCGAAGCCGGGGCGGACTGCTAGTTAAATCATAAAAAAAAATTAAATAATCCATGAATTTTTAAAATATTATTTTTTTATGATTTAGTTAACGCGCATAACGAATGTGAATTTGTACGGAATCCTCGGTGGGCGAGTCGTCGGACTCGCCCACTTGTCTCCTTTTTTTTTCAAATATATTGTAATACTTGAATGGCACGTCTGTTTTGCGGGAGCAGGTCGCGCTCGCAAATGCGTCGCGCGACTGCGCCGGGCGCGTCCCCGTCGGCGGCAGGCGCGGGTGCGGGCGCGGGCGCGGGCTCGGACAGCCTGAGCGCGCTGTGGCACATGGCGCGGCGGCGCTACAACGCCTCCAAGCACACCGCCAACGAGATCATCAACTATGTCTTTATCTACCTCGAGCAGCACCTTATTAAAATCGTTTTCATTTCCTTGATGCTGCTCTGCGTTATGAACGTTAGTAAACTAGTCTTTTTTTTTACGGGGTAAAATGAAACCTACTGAATTACCCGACTACATCTGTAGAATGAAATATATTAGCCTCGATCATTTTCGAGGACTCACAACGCTGACACAAATAATTCTACTTACTAATCTAAATAAATCTTAAATTCATTTTCTGCCACAATGCAGAACCTAAGCGGCTGGCTATAAAACCAGTTTTTTTTTTTACTTTTTAGCCATATACAAACAAAATTTGGTTTTTCTAGATAAAATTAATGAAAATTTAACTAAAAGTCCACAGCTGAATTTACGCTTTTACTGAAAATGAGAAGGGACAATATTGTGACATTGCCAGAATAGTACTAAATATTTTACTACTTGCATTATTCCAGGTGTGCGCAATGCACGTACCCATCATGTTAATGATCACGCCAGCGTTGTGGCTCAATTTCAGAAAACAACGGTTTTGCATACTTCTACTGTCGACACTAATTAGTGTCTATTTCATGGCTAAGATGGTCTACCAGATTGATTACATCAAACATTCTAGTTTTGATGTCAATTGCACGAAAGTCGACGTAAGTACTGTACCAGTGAATATAACTTGAATTAAAATTTGAATTTTTTGTAACATTTTTTTAATTAAAATTTTCAGAGTTCCTCAAATAATATGACCTCGAATATTTCTGAATTTAACAATGCTGAATGGCTAGGGTTCGAGAAGGTTGGGCCAACGAAACAGCTAGTGACTATACTCAAGGGATACATCGGTATTTTAGCCCTTTTCACTTTCCACGCATTGGTCACATATAGACAAGAATCGCTCAGGTTTGAAGCTTTCTACTTAAGTAATTAAGTGGTATTTTCTTGACATGAATATTTATTGAATTTTATTGTCTGTTGACAGATTATCTGGAGCATTACCAAAAGAAAGGACTAAAACAATATTTCCTAACATAACGCGCCAGGAAGCGGACATAGACTTGGTTCACTGTGCCAAGTATTTATTAAATTATGGATTTTATAAATTTGGAGTGGAGGTTAGTGTTTTCATTTGCTATTTACCTAAAGGACCTACAGACTAACTTTAGGTAGATTAGTTGAGAGGGTGTTCTCAACAGGCTCGCATCAACTGTGCTTTTAAGATTCCGATGCCGAATGACAAAAAGGAAACCTTTGTAATTTCTTCTCTCGGTTTTATGTAACTTTATCAAAATGGCAACAGGCGAAAATGTTGCAGTCGCCTTAGGAATTGTACCTTAGACACTCAACAATACACACACCATCGTGAATCGGTAATCGGTATATGTGGATATCGATATACCCGTGGTGCATCTTAAAATCGAATGTTACTGGAACTATAACATTTTTTCAATTCATTTATTTCAGACAGAATGATCACACAGAATGGTACACTTAAAAATAATGTACCTATTATGTATATATTATTTATCGTATATAATCTTTGATGTATTACAGATAACTTTGATATGTCTGATGGGCGTGATTGGATCTCGCATGGACCTGTACGCGGTGCTGTACGCGGCGTGGCTGCTGATCCTGGTGTCCATCGAGCGCAGCGCGAAGGCGCGCTGGTGGCCGGCCTTCACGGTCTTCATCACCGTGCTCATTCCCGCCCAATATATGATAGCGGTGGGATTCCTACCCCAGCTCTGTATCAAGTACCCCTGGGAGGCCAACGATCAGGTAACGAACTATTCACATACTGAGATTTAATGTGAGATATAATTGATTATAATTGATAGAATCGTGACCGTTGGAAAGAATGGAGGGAGGCCTTTGCCCAGCAGTGGGAGAATACAGGCTAGCTAAAATATATATATATTTTTTTATTTTAAAAGTTTATTTTTATTTTTTATAAGGAATATTAACAAAATATTACATTTTGTATATAGAAATGAATAAAGGGAATAATAATAATTGATTGGTCGAGTGGTCGCAAGCGCGACGTTTGAGCCTGAGGGCCTGGGTTCGATTCCCGGTTCGAGCAAAGCGTTAATGGGTTTTTCCATCTGAAAATTTCTCGGTAGCAGCCACAGTCTGGATTTGTGCCCGGTTGAGGGCAATAGGCTCGCCCTGTTATATGGGATTTAAACACAACATAACTGGCGAAATGTGGGTGTTCTATAATTGGGTACAACGCTACGTAACCCGTCGGGATAACAGGCGTGATGTTATGTTACCTTTAGTTCATCGATAGAAAAATGGCAACACGGATGGTAACGATCGATACATATCAAAGTTACGAGGTTTAAATCTACTTAACTAACTTTTTGCCTTATTTTGAAAACGATGATCGATGATTGGTGATCGAAAAACCAAGAAAACGAAGTTAATTGTTTGACCTCAGATAATTTTCACTTCATCATAGCATCAGATTTTTTAATTAAATATCCCAATAAAATTGGAGATGGCCATTGCCTATGAGTGGGAATATTCTGGCTGGCAAAAGTTGATAGCAACCGAATTCCAAAACATGATTATCTCATAGGAAAGGGTAATTTTTGTTGGAATATGATAACAATTAAAAAGGGAACAGCATGTCTCAATTTCAAAATATTATATAAAGTTTCTGTATGGTGTCGGACGTAAAGAATAGCACCATCCCATATCTTCCCGTGGGTGTCGTAAGAGGCGACTAAGGGACTTGCCAGAGAATGGGCAGCAGCGTTCTCTGTGCTTTTGTAACAACCGTACTGCGATCGCCAACCCGCCTGCCAAGCGTGGCGATTATGGCAAAACCCCCCAAAATGCCAATGTGGCGACACTTGGGGGAGGCCTATGTCCAGCAGTGGACGTCTTTTAGGCTGAAATGATGATATAAAGTAAACCAATATTCTATAGTATTTTGCTTTCGTAATATGTTACGTGCAAAAATATTAGACACATATTTTTTGTTTTATCAAAATATTACTTAGTTAAAACTCATTAAAGTTGGAGAGTGGGGCTCACTACGTCACAAGTAGGTAAAAATTACCTACAAGTGACGTCATGCGCCATTTCAACTCAATATATCTCCGTAATTTTATGACCACGTGAAAACAGAAAAAATACGTGTCCAATACTTTTCAATAATCTACACCGAGAGACAAAGAAAAAAAAATAGTGATCATCCCCTATTGTTTCCTTTTTGATTAACACCCTTTTATTTTCTCCGTCTTTAGATGATCTTCAACGTAATCCTTTTGGTGAGGATATTTACTATAAAACTAGATTTGTATTGTACTTGTCATAAAAACTTTGAGCCTTAATAGTAAGATTTATAATAGTATGATTAATAGATGTAGTTTTGCCTAATAAGTACTTTAGTTTAAATTTAGGATCATTATGAGTCCCAAAATTAAGCCATTCAAACTAGATCGATAGGCTGCTAGTGTACGTAATTTAGCGGTAATTATTATAACTCCACTTCATCAACAAGTAAGATATAGAATTCCAAACCTGTTTTCCAAACAAACACTAAAACTTTAGAAGATATCTATAAATAAGTAAACATCTCTTACTAAAAGCTTGTTGGTGATAATGGGCCACAGATGCTTTGGAGGGAATTTAGTTAGTATTCGAGGTATAATCTTGCAGTTGGACCATATAGGCTAAACTATCGTATTAGGTTGCTTATAAACAAACAACATTGCGCACGATAAACTAGTTTTAAAAATATAAAATAATATTTTTCAGCAAATGAAACATATTCGTACATGGATGTTCCTTCCGTACGCGGAGTCACCGCCACACGCCTACAAGATCATCTTCGATTTCTTCGTACTATTGTTCGCCACTCGACAAATCAAAGTGTTCAATATAGAAAATACCGTGGGTCAAAGTTACCCTGGAGGATCGAACTGCGAAAACATTGGTAAAGATTGGGAGACGCCTAACTTCGTTAATCCTGTACCAGATTTTCTCAGTTATGTTGGGTAAGTTTAATTGCACACTGATTGTATGATAGTGTACATGCCTTTTCTAGCTTGAGAGAGCATGTACATCTTGGCAAATAAGAGTGTAGAATAAATGAGGTCCAGTACGAATTTTAGTTCCAACTGTCACCGCGTCAGACTCTTTTTTGCCAAGCTGTATACATATATGAAAAAGTAGAGATATATGTGTATCTTCCCTATCTGAATATAAAGCGAAGGAACCGGTAGTTATTATTTCGTGCTCTGCTGGTGGAGTGTCAGATTAAATAATGTGATGAATGTTAAAAATGAATTTTAGACTTAACTTCATAACAGCAATTCCACTAATTGTTCTACTATCGTGTCATGTCTTCTCGCCACCTCATATACCAAATTTGAGAATAAAAACAATGACTATGTTTCTTCCAGGACATGGCTAGATGTGTTCAAACGCATGGTGTTCTTGGGAATGCTTTGGATAACGCTTGCCATAATGTTCATGACCGGCACCAATCGAGTGAACCTGTTCTCTATGGGATATCTCATCGGCTCCTTTATATTCCTGTGGCAAGGGACCGACTTCTATCTGCGCCCTAAAAGCGCTATATTAAAATGGTGAGTTTACAACAGAAAAAACATTGTTGACTTTGACGAATTCGTTTCCTTACTGACTCTGCTTTGGATGGTATGCAAAGATAATCTTCTTCTTAGCGTGTCGGTGACAATTTAAATTGATTCAACCCAAAATTTTGCGACGAGTTGGGCACTTTCAGTAGCGAAAATATAGTAATTGTATGGTTAATCTGAAGGCTCCAACTTGTTTACACCGCGTTTATTTATATGAGGGTTAACGTCTTACCTGGTGTTAAATCAGGTGGTCGTGGCTGGTACGTTACAACGTAGTGGTAGTGGTCGTGAAGACCCTGCTGCAGATCCCGGGCTGTATCTTCAGCGGGGTGATGCAGGAGCACGCGTGCTGGCTCGTGCAGCTGCTCGGCATCGGATGTGTCGACAAGTTCGCCGGCGGCAATATCGCTAACTTTATTAAGATGAACTATACTAAAGTAAGTAAACCGTTTTTGGGTAAGCCGTTTGCGAAATAAATATCTCTGATACGATATTGACAAAACATTAAAAAAAAAACAGATTCCGAACTATTTATATTTTTAGGGTTCCGTAGTCAACAGACAGACGGACATGGCGAAACTATAAGGGTCCCTACCCTTATAGTTTCGCCATGTCCGTCTGTCTGTCTGTCTGTCCGCGGTTTAGCTCAAAAACAATTGGTACTAGAAAGTTGTAATTTGGCATGAGTATACACGCGATATATGACCCAAAAAAAGAGGTAAAATAAATTTTTGAAATAAAAAACTATTATTTAGGGTGAAGTGGGGATGATAATTTTTTTTTTCGTCTTTCCTATAGTGTGGGATATCGTTGGATAGGTCTAAATATTAGGGGTTAGGGAAGAACGTTTTTTGATTAAGTAAACTGTTCGTGACTTTATTTATTTATTTATTTAAGCTTTATTTATCCATACTATTACAAACTTAGTTACTAAAAGAGATTTATAAAATATATTTTATTGTATGGCCCCTGTAGGGTAAAAAGCCTCCTCCATCTTTTTCCATTTTTGTTTGTCTTGGGCTATGTACATCCAGTTTTTCCCAGCCGTTTTCACGATATCATCCACCCATCGTTTCTTTTGTCGTCCTCTTTGTCTCTTTCCAGTGGGACCAAGCCACTTTGTTGTTTGTAATGTCCATCTGTTATCCTGGTACCTAGCTATATGGCCTGCCCACTTCCATTTCAGTGTCATGGCTTGTTTCAGTGCATCCGTAAGTTTTGTTTTATTGCGTATGTCAGCATTTCGTGTTTTGTCTATTCTTCTTAGTTTCAGGATACTTCTTTCCATGGCGTGCTGGCACGAGAGGATTTTGTTTTTAGACTTGTTAGTGAAAGTCCAAGTCTGACTTGCAAATGTTAAGGAGGGCAAGATACATGAATCCATTATGATCTTCTTTAACTTCAGATTGTAATTTCCTTTGAGGATTTCTTTCTGTGCCCAATATTTTTTCCATGTTGTGTTTATTCTTCTGTCTACTTCATTCTCATTTCGATTGGTGTCAAATGACATAAGTTTTCCGAGGTATATATATTCGTTGACATATTCTATCGCCCTTCCATCTATCTTTATTGGGGTTTGAATATTATTGGTCATTATTTTTGTTTTGCTGGTATTCATTTCCAATCCTACTTTCTTGCTTTCTTTGTCGAGGTTTTGAAGCATTTTTTCTAGGTCTGTGGCAGTTTCACTAAAAAGAGCTATATCATCAGCGAATCTTAAATGGGTTAGACGTCTGTTTAGTATCCACACCCCTTTGTTTGTCCAATCTATATTTTGGAAGATATCTTGAAGGACCGCAATGAATAACTTCGGCGAGAGCGGATCTCCCTGCTTCACACCTCTTTCTATAGGAAACTCTTCACCTTTCCTTTCTAGTTTTATTCTACTCACGCTTTTTGAATACACATTCTTTATGAGATTTATGTATTTTTCATGTATGTCGTTATTTTTAAGTGCTTCCCATATAGATGTATGTGTAATACTGTCGAAAGCTTTTGAATAGTCAACAAATGCTACATAAAGTGGTTTATTAAATTCCTGGTATTTCTCTATTAGTTGGTCCATTGTGTGGATATGGTCACTGGTTGAATAGTTCGGACGAAACCCTGCTTGTTCCATTGGTTGGTTTTTGTCTATGTTCGGTGCTATTCTGCTAAGTAAGATCGACGAAAACAGCTTATATACAGCCGATAACAAACTAATAGGCCTGTAGTTACCTATGTCTAATGGGTTTCCTTTCTTGTAAAGTAGTACTATGTGTGAAAGACCCCATTGTTCTGGTATTTGTTCGGATTCTAAAATCCGGTTAAAGAGTGTTGTCAAGTATGGGATTAGAATCCGTTCTCCGATTTTTAATGATTCATTAGTCAGATTATCTGGTCCTGGACTTTTTTCTGTTTTCAGTGTTTTTATGTGTCTGAATACTTCCATTTCACTTATTGGGTCTATTGTTTGTTGGGTTTGTTCTTTGTCTTCTCCTTTTTTGTATTTGCTTTCATCAGTGACCAATTCCTCTCCTGGAGACTTTCTGTAGAGGCTTCTATAGAAGTCTGTAGCGCACCTGAGAGCATCTTTCCTGTTTCTTGCCTTGCTCTGACCGTCCCCCAGGCTCTGAATCCATATTTTATGTGTTGACAGTTCTTTGTTGGCTCGTTTTGAACTTCGAAACGTTGTGAGGTTTTTTTCGATGATTGTCTTTCTATAAGTGTTGTAGTCTTCTCTGATAGCATTTTTTGTTTTTTTAAATAATTGTTTTAATTCATTTTTCTCTTCCTTTGTTTTGTTTTTTTGTAATATTAGTTTCCCACGTCTAGCTATTAGGTCCAACGTTTCAATAGTCAGTATTTTGTGTTTGTGGGTTTTTGTTTTGTTTTCGAGTTTGAGACTTTTTGTTATTAGCTGTTCTAGTTGGTTACTTATAGTTTGTATGTCATTTTCGGTTTCTAAGATTTTGTCGAGTGATTTAGAGTACTTTTCTAGGTTTTGAGTGTAAGTTTCTCTTTCGGTTGTAGTTTTAAGTAGGCTTGTTGATAGTTTGAATGATTTTCGACTAATTTTGGGTGTTTGAATCATTAGCGAACATCTGAGCATTCTGTGGTCTGATGGAAAATTGGCTGAATTGAGTACTTCCACATTAGCTACAGACTTTGGAATGTTGGTCAAAATATAATCGATTTCGTTTCTTGTTGTCTGGTCGGGCGATATCCATGTCCATCTGCGGGATTGCTTCTTTTTGAAAAATGTGTTCATTATGGACAGTTTGTACTCGTTTGCATACTGTATAAGGCGTTCTCCCCTGCTGTTTCTTCTTCCATATCCAAATTTTCCCATTATCATGTTCGTGACTTATCAAGCTTTAAAGTACCAATTTTCGTTAGGGTCAAGTGTCCCCCTCTACAGACTAAACGGTTGTAGTTAGAAATACAAATGTCACGGCAGTAGTACCTATATATAACGAAGTTTAAAGGAAAACTATCACACTTAAGTGGGCTTTACAAGTTTACGAGTAATAGTCGACCAATTGTATTTGATTCGAAAATTTCGAACTACTTCACAGAAACGTCGATAGATGGCGCTAAGCGTTAGTTGTCTCGCGCTGTTTCATTCCTAAATAAGTTTAATACTTAAAAAAAAAACAGTTGTTGTTGTTGTTTGTAGAGGAAGTCAAATCGGTAGTCATGTTTGGCTTTTAGTTAGACCATGGTACGAAACTATCAGTCAGCGGATACGACCCGCACTTGGCTGTTATAAAAACTACGGAACCCTACACTGCGCGTGGCCTGACACGCACTTGACCTGTTTTTTAGTATCTTTGCTTGCCTTGTCAAAGACGTATTAGATATGATGTATGATATAGTTTTTTTTTTAGGATGCTCCCTGTTCTGTTCCTCAAGAAGATATAGGATTAGCGTGGGACGGAGTTTGCTTTGCTTTCCTCATACTGCAACAAAGGCTCTTCCATAGTTTCTACTTTTACAGAGTCATAGACGAAAGCAAAGCTACAACCGTGCTCGCTTCAAGGTAATGCTTTTTAATTAGCATGGGAAGGTAAAAAAAATGTTTCAACTAGCCTTCAAGTGTCTAATAAATGTCGATTCAATAAACGTGGTACTTAAAGGTATTTCACACTTGTAGAGGCGCAGAATTAATAGAGGAGCTTCGTATAAAACAGATGCATGTACAGGAAGACCAAGAGTCGAAAATCCTAGACAAAATCAAAGTAAAAATGGAAAGAATAAAGGCCAACCAGAAAAAAATACAAGGAGTTTTGAGCAGGGAACCGGGTCATCACGATAAAGGTATGTTTCGTGTTGTATTTAATTTTTAATTTACAAAGGAAAAGGAACTTTTTTTTTAACCAAGGTTTAATAATTATCTTTGGAGTGGAATGATTGAATAATTGAACTTCAGCGTAGTGTTTAGGTTTTAGTGACGCTCACACAGATACCCAGTCAAAGAAAAGTTGCAAAATAACATATGGTTGCAAAAAGTTCCTATCTCATAAGATCCGAATCTCAAAACATGTCTCATAATGTTAAATTTTTTGTAAAGAAATTACCATGAGAGAAGATTTTATAATAACCCCATCCTAGTTCAAAAAATCTGTCTGTAGTCAATATAGTGTTTTACTATGTCATTTACCTACATGTATAGTTTAGAGGCACTAATTACTAACGCCTAATACAGTAATCAAGGCAGGCTTTTACTGGCAGATAAATAGCTGATGTTATGTGAAGTTAATTAGGCTTTTATTTTAAATTTAGGAAAAGGGTTAGGGTTCCTTGGAAACAAATTTGCCTTGATATTGGTAACAAAATCTGATCCAAATAGGGAAGTACAATTTTATAATAATTTGACGCGGACGACGCCGACGGTCGCGGACAACAGCTAGTATATACCGGTTCGATCAACTCTTGTTTTTGTGGGTTGAACTGGTACTTTTTTAGTATCTCATTTTCTACCTTTGACAATTATGTCGATCAAATAAAACGAACTAATGTGGCAGATCCATGCTCCTGCATCATAATGTATCGATTATTCGATATGTTAATAATGGGACAAGAACGTCATCGGTAAGATAAAAACAATAATAGATCCATGTATCAGGACGGTTAGGGTATAATATTTCCGTGACCGTTTCCGTCGCGCACCCGGAGCAGACGAGGAGGAGGAGACAATGGCGGGTCGGAGCGAGTCGGAGCAGGTGCCGCTAGTACGCGGCGACTCGGACGCGTCGCGCGGCTACCACACGCCCGACAGCCCCGCCTCGCCGCGCGGCTTCCACACGCCGCTCAGCGAGCCGTCCGCGCCGCCCTCGCCCGTGCGGCCCGTGCTGCCGCCGCCCGGCCTGCCCGCGTCGCAAGGCGGCCCGCCGTCTCCCTCGTCGGCGCTCATGACCGTATCGCTTGACGCGTACTTGGAGCCGCGACGCATCTCCTTCGAGTCGCCGCCGTCGTCAGAGCTGCTCCCGCGCGCGCCGAGCCCGGAGGAGTCGTACCCGGTGTTCTCGCCGCCGCCGATCCGGCGAGGCAGCACCAGCGTGCAGCGCCAGTCCGTGTCGGCGTGGAGCCGCGTCGAGCCGCAGTCTCACCACACGTGTAACCGCTCCTCCGGCCGCCGGCTTTTGTTGTTGAATCACGACCAGTTGAACATACACCGACTGTTGCACTTTGTATAAAATGTAAAGCATTAGCATATTCTTCGTTTATAATAACTTGTTTCACATGTGTTTTTTTCCTTCCGTTTAGGAATAGACACAGGTTCAGCGGGACCTTCTAAATGCCGTGTGTACACTAAAAGACACCTAGGTAAATATTCGTGGCGTTATCTCGGGTGTGGGAGGTGTTTGTTATTTTGTTCTATCACCCTGTGCGCTGGTCGTTCAAACTAAACCTGAAGACATGACATTTCTTGTTGTAAATGAATGACTCATACGGTCATTTATCTACATACCAAAATTACTCTTTCTTATTTTCTTTTGACTATAGCAAATGTACGCCAATTAAGTTAACAGTGTTTACGTTCTCCAACAACTTCCAATTACAACATTATAGTAATTATTACAAGTACTTGCCTTTCTACATGGAAGTCAAATCAGGCCATATTTTTCATGTCTTGACTAGCTGTGATATGTCTATAACTATCAAAAACAGCTTTATTAATAATTTCCTGATTTTGGGTGCTTAACTGATTCAAGAATTGATATTAATACCCATTAGTGTTAAGTCACTCTGTAATAAAAAGCAAATGGTGTGAGCTACTGTTGAGTAATGCTTTTCTATTGTAGTGCGGGACAGACCATCGTATAAGCCGCCAGCAAGCCATCAAAAGGGTAAAGTTTCTGATCCAGGCTCGCTATAAAATCGTAATGCGTTACTAACCCCTCCTCGGCTTGTCGGTGATGGTATTTAGGCAAATTGCATCGCCATGGCGGGAACTGTCTTAATTTTTTGAAGTTATGTATGACACATGTACATTTTGTATACAGTTGAATGTTGTAAATAAAAAAAAAACATAAGACAGAATGCGCCGGTTGTCGGCTTTATTTGTGTTTCGCGCCTGATTGTGCCATAGTCGAATGTCTGCATGTTACTGTTACGCTCTTACCTCACTTGTGCATGTTGCGTGGACTTTTCTGCACTAACACTTTGTCTTGTTTCACTAATACGGTGCATTTAATGTTACCATAAAAAAACAATCACTCAACTACTGTAGTATATAATTATTATTATTTTATTTTTGTATTATTTTGATGTGTTCTTTTGAACTTGTCACTATTTCGTTCAGCATGGAATAGAATAGAATGATTATACTCGTATTTATAAGAAGCTTGCGCTAAACAAACGTTACTATGTAGAACAGCTTAATACAAATAAATTAAATAGGCGTAACTGGACACTTGCTATAATTTAAAAACAAACTTGTAGATCACACGTTTTAACATTCAAGTACAAATAATCGCTTAAAGTTGCGCCTATTTTGTTGATAACAGTATTTACATATATTTTTGTACTTACAGCTGTTCGGTCCGGGGACTATTACATGTTCGATGAATTCGATGATACTGAGATTCAAATGAAAGATGACGATTCGAGCGACGACGAGGCCATCCCCAGAAAAATGGGAATTGGCAAGGTCAGTTAATTTGTGTCAGTTGGGGTTCTTCTTAGACGTAATCAGCGGGATTATAGACGATATCTACCTCTCATGATATGAGTCCAAATTTTACTCCAGTATATTTTCTTTCCGGGTCACGAGCTATTGCAAAGATAGTTACTCGTATAAAGATTTCGAGAGTGGTTTTTTCCATCGTCCCTCTGGTTACTAGTATGAAGTCTCGTGGGTGAAGGTATACGCCGTTGTAATTTGTGGGTTATGCTATATCTAAGAGAACATTGTCATCAGTATTCGTGCTTGCTCCTATCACAATGCACAAACAAGTGCTTGTGCTCAACCTTTCGGCCATTTCAGTAGCGTTTTAGCCACATTAATAACACAAAATTATGGGAACACCAGACTAAATCGAAAAATTTAAGGGGATACTGTGAAAGACAATGTTTTACAATGGTGTACTGTGTTTTGGTAATAAGCATGTTTGAGCATCTACTTTAAAAATATTGATTGGTGACTGTTATTATACATAGTCTTGGGTGTTCCCGCATGTTCGCTTACCCTGGATACTTTTAGATGAAGCGGAATATCAAGTTCTTCAACCTAGTATAGAAGTAAAGGGAATATAATTTGTTGTAGTTCAAGTTATAACGTCCACGTCGCTTAAGGTGACTAACCACAATGCCCGGTATTAATTTATTATTGCACCGCCATGCTACTCGAATCGGTACACGTTGTAACTGTTGTAAAACTACAGATTTAACAACCAGTGTGACGACTCTGAATAGGTCCACGCTTTTAAATGAAAGATAGTGGGTAAAGCTTGTTATAACAACGTGTACTGATTGGAGTGCGTGTGAGCTTACGATTGTGTCGCGTCGGCCGATCAGCTGCTGTCCACGTTGATCAAGACGGACTTGAAGCACGCCGTGACTACCCACCGGCGCGCCTCCGCGCCCAATGTCCCGACATCCCGACGCTACTCCCTCAGCGAACCGAAATCCTACCCGCAGGTAATGGCTCTCAATGCGATCGCATCCGAACGATGCACAATAGGTTTTGGTGTGAAACATCTACGCGCCAATAGATGCCTTGACAGTAATAGCGAGTCGTATGCCGTGACGGCAAACGGCATGATGCTGCTATGCCGTGATGATCCCCCTCTACTTCTCTCTCTTGCTCTCGACTTCTTTGTTTTTCTTTATTTTACTTCATATTTAGTAATAGGTTTTTATTCATTATGAATTATAATGAGACTGCCTAGTTGGTCTAGTGGTCGCAACAGAGACTGTTGAGCATGATGCCCTGGGTTCGATTCCCGGGTCGAGCAAAGTGTTATTGGGTTTTTCTATCAGGAATTTCTCGATAGCAGCCATGGAGTCTGAATTTTGGCCTGATTTATGGCATTAGGCTCGCCCCCAACTACATGAGACTGAAACATAACTGGCGGAATGTGGGTGTACTATTAAGTATACCTCTGCCTATACCTTCGGGGATCACACGCATGATGTCATGTATACAGGGTTATTGGTAAAACACCAACAACCTCTTAAGAGGTCATTCTACTCATCATTATGAACAACTTTTACTATAAGACCAAACACGAAATCGTGAAAAAAAAAATCTGCTGTTCCCTCCATTTTGACGAATTATGTGAACAGAAAGTACGGAATAGCTGTTTTTTTTTTGCGATTTCAGGTTTGTCCCATAGTAAATTTTCATAATGATGAGTACAACGACCTCTTAAGAGGTGGTTGGTGTTTTACCAATAACCCTGTAAATGAATTCTAGTACTAACATAGGTGTTTCACATCTGCCGGGCGTCCTGACGGCCAACTTTTTTATATATCTCTGGTATGAAACTATAAACGTAGCGAGTTCACTTTAGTTAGACACATGGACGCCAAAATACAGGTACAACGGATTCTGCTAAGCCGTACGAGTTTTGCAAGATTAACTTAAAACCTACCATAAGTACAAACACGATAAGGTTGCTAAACACTTGCGGTTTACAAACGCTCTTAAGGATGCAAGTACACCAAGTCGTTAGGACGTAAACTTAACCATCAAGCTATACAATAATCTGTCAAACTAATTTAATAATTTTTCAACTTTATCATAGAATTAGGTGTAAGTTTGATTGGAAAATATTGTCAGTTTCGGGTAGCTTGATGTGCTGGTGTCTGTACCTATATCTTATAGGTACTTGACTTCGTTCTTTCAAACTTGTTAGCCCGAATTAGGCAAAATGACCGAGTGCGATTGCGCCACTATTGTTTATTTTGGTGTGTGGTTATTATTGCTTGCACTTTTGTTTTGGCTTTTGCATGAAATTTTATGTTAAGTGATTTAGTTTTTTTTTATGTTTAAATACTAACCTTTTTAACACTATTCAAATACCGAATTTAAAAAAAAAATACTTTTGTTATGTAGTATGTACCAAAGGTACCTAGAATAATTGTTTTGCAACCTTTTTACTTGTAAGTTTTTTGCTTTCGACTGTTTCATTTTGTGTCCTATTGATAGTACAATAAAAACTACTGTTGTTCAGTTACGTCCCAAGTCGTCTCTGCAAGCAGTCCCTGACAGATTCAACATAATGGATCAAGGAGAGGAACCGTTGACAGAATTGGACGAATTCGCACCGTTACCAGGTTTGTTTAAATAAATACATTTTTGCGCGTTGAATATTTAAATGATACACTTAACATACTTCTTTATTTTTGCTACCGAGTTGTTTTTTTATCGACATCAATTTCAGCACGATTTAAGTTTGTAAACAAAACAGGGAACAAAAAAAATTGCGCATTCTCAACATTACATAGAACAGAAATTCAGAAGTCGAGATGCTAATAAAATAGCTTTTGTTTCAGAAAATGAGACCATTGTCACCAAGATATCCCGACTGATCGAGACTGCGTGGGCGTTCATTTCGAGTCTCTTGGTGTCATTCACACGATACCTGATGAAGTACTCCCGGGATTATCGATACGTATCCAAAACGCTTTCTATTGAAAAGAAAATACTAAAGGTAAGATAAAAGGTGATGTGTATGTAAGATGTTATGAGGTATATACTACTACTATTCAACATAAAGAATTAACCTGGAAGTCCATATCTCAAAAATTCTCCTTGAATAACTCGTTTTAGAAGATTTTTAATGTTAAAACTATATTTTTCAGGAAAAAGAGGGCTTCGGCATCGGATTAAGAGAAGGATCGCAAATGATATGGGAACCACTACCAGAGGCACTATCGCGACAGTAAGTAATGGTCTTTATCTACAAAAAATGTTGAACACTGGCAAACTCAATTTTGGACCTTCCAAGTTATATTTTAGAGTTTGGCGAATGTTCTCGTATGCTGTTTGAGTAGTCATTAGTAATTGGCATGAGGAACGCCCATGCTTTCTGCTTGTTTAGTTTAGACTTGGTAATAGATCATATTTTGTAAGATGTTTCGTACTTGTTAACGTTGTTTAAAATAGTTAAGTATACTATGTTAACGTGCGGTCAAACCCATCGGACCGGATTCTAATCACCGGACAGATAATTGTACTATAATATCAGACAAAGACTGGTGTGCACAGGCACGGTCTGGTCCGGTCGATTTATCCGCACCTTATAAATGTGAACCTATTCTTAACTTTTTACAATCCAATATTGAAAAGTAAGTAAGATAACTTTAAACAGCGTTACAAAAAATTGCCTTTAGTAGACTTTTGTAGTCGATTAGTAAGTAGTGATTTGTTTGCATGCTGCCTAGTACCCGCGAAATGGAATTATTTGACAATAATCTACTCGCGCCACCAGTAGAGATGGGGTTTGTATAGTTTTATTATATAAAAAAAGTTAGGCAATTTTAATACGATTTTACAAATTACGTAATTAGAAACAACTTTAAAATCCATAAACAGCTTGAAAATTACGACCAGATTTCCGAAGTTGTATTTCATTATAGCGTTAAAACTGTTTCATTCATATCAGTGCTAACTCAAAGGTTCAATTGACGCGAATGTGACCTCGACAGCCGTCACTTGAAACAAAGGTACCGTACGTATGACCGTGGTGGGTGTTTCCAGCCGTAAGTTAAGCGAGATAAGTGTTCCTGAGATCCGGATACTGGCGCCCAGCATGGAGCGCGGGCTGGACACCTCGCCCCCTCCGCGCCGCCCGCGCCTCTCGCTGTCCAGCGCGTCGTCGCGCCCCCCATCTGACGACGAAGACGACACGTCTGAACATGAGAGCGCGTTTTCCTTGCAGTCGTCCCAGAGGTGCAGTGGCCCGCTAGCAACGATCACTTGTACTGTCTATCTCTATCTTGGCGTACTGGCAATAACGCACTGAATGGACCGATGTACCGTCAGCCATGCTAAGACAAAATAAGAGTATCTACATAGACAATAATGTCTAGATTGTACTAAACGATTCGCAGTACAAGAATCGTTGCATATTATCGTCGCTTGCAATGGGCTTTTGCTGTAATGTTTTATAATAAAACAATTTTTTCCCACTTTTCTTCACGGTGTTGCAGCTTTTTTGTATTTTTTATTACGTTTGAATTATTAGGAAGAACGGTAAGTGTGATTCAAATGGAAATACGTGTATTGTTGTAAATATCAAATTCGTGTAACTTGTACAAGTCAAGTCAATGTAAACATGGAAAGCACGATTGTACGTTATGCATGTTGTATGAAGGAATAAAAATATAGAATCAAGTAATTTTTTCAAAATACTTTCTAAAATTTTTATATTTTCTTTTCTTGTTCTAAAACTACACTACCTACACATTGCCGGCATTGTTCAATACGTTGTTTTTTTCATTTACCTAGCGTTTTCGCAAATTTGTTGGGGTCGGTTTCTAGTCTTACCGGATGCAGCTGAATAAATATTTTAAATTGAATGACTGTCTATCTGACCTCCACAACCCAGTTAGTACCGTGTAATACGGTCCCTCTTGGTAAGACTCGAAACAAGTTTTTTTTAAATACTTTTTTCTTTTATTTTGCAATACTTTTGTATACTTGTATGTACGTATAGGTCATATAGGTAGGTCCTGTTCGAGTGAGAACATCATTTTAACCACCTTTACAGATTCCGGAGTCTTATTTGTCATGACGACTGTTCTAAGTACGAGAGGGTGAAAGCACATCAAGCATCCACGATATAGTTTCCGGTGTCCCTCAGGGCTCTGTTCTGGGTCCGGGCACTGTATACCATATTCACAGCAGACTTACACTACACAGAGTCCATTTACAAACACTCGCAGTAAAATATTTTTTTTTGTTTTCTGTACATTATTGTAGAACACAAACAAAGCAAAGGTACTGACGAAAATAAAAGTAGGCGTACTGCGATAACATTAATGTGTTAACGAATACATTTGTCAATGCGGTTCTAGGCGTTATTCGAGCTAATGTATGGTCGTTTCAAAATATTCGCACTATCACTACTTTTTGTATTTAATACAAAAAAGTAGAGATAGTGCGAAAGTAGGCTTCGTGCCACGAAATCGTTAAAACACACTGTATAGTTTCTGTTCATAGACACTGAATACCTAATGTCTTGTATTTCACTCTTATAAGTGTCTAATTTTATGTCCCGACTTTTCTCATATTCTGTCATTTTTTTTTCTATTATTTTGCAGTCATAACGTGACTATATTGGAGGAGCACGACGACTCAATGTTCAAGCAGGATCGCTCACCGTTCGTACACCTCGGATACGCTATGTGGTACGTCGTGCTGGCGCATACAGACGTAGTGTGCTATATCATGGTTTTTATTAATCAGGTAAATACTTGTTTATATTCCATACCTACTTCTTAAATTATGTATGTTTTATTCAATCAATCAAAAGTCATTTATTCAAATTAGGCTGATAATCAGCACTTTTTGAACGTCAAAATTACAAGAGACAGTCCCTCAAAACGCCCGCCCTTCGCCACTTCCTAATGTTTTAGCTGGGAAGAAAAAGTGGCGGAACAAACTACCCAGCAACACATCTGTCTGTTAGGTTAGAAGAACCAGATTCTACACAATAGTGTTCGAGTTTATATAAACAAAGAGTCCATTACATCAAATTAATGTCCCATGTCAGCTAGCACACACCGATAATAAAATATATAGAATAAAATAATAATCTAGCGAAATGGGTATTATCAATTTCCCCAACACCAAGTGCCAGTGATGCACTAGGTGCGCGTTACTCAGACTATGTCTTATTTGCACCCTTGACTATCTGAACAAAGCCTCTGGCCACTATAAAGAGTGTAAGAACAGCCTTAACGAAGCTAAGAGGCATCTAGGTGCAACTGATGGCACATTTTCTTCTAAACCGACAAGCCATGCGTTGCGGTTGTGAAATCGTTGTTTTTCTTTAATGAAACCCCACCTCCAAACACGCTCAGAATTTAAATCGAAGTATTTGAAGCGGAACTAATAGTCATTATACAAATTACAGATACAGTCAGCAACGATATTGTCTATACCTCTCCCTCTGATGGTGTTCATGTGGGGCACGCTCACCATACCGCGACCCACCAAGACGTTTTGGGTTACCCTGATAGCATACACAGAGGTACGTATACTAATTACCCGACTGAGCTAGAAGGAGGAATATTTTCTTGCGCGTATGTAACTAATGTTTGTCAGCCGTTATCCAATACGTACCATACTAAAAGTAGTTCTCTTTAACTTATTCTATTATGTAATATTCACAGGTAATCGTCCTCATAAAGAGTATGTTCCAATTTGAGATTCTGCCGTGGAATCAGAAGGTGATACCTGCGAACATGCCGTTCACTGCACCACGCATCATTGGTATCGAGAGGAAATACAATTACGCTCTCTACGATCTACTTCTGCTGCTCATTATCTTTTTGCATCGGTAAATATCTATATTTATTAAAGGTAAAGGAGAAAGAGCCAGGGACCCCGGCGTACGTTTAAAATACAAGGTGTTGTTTTGCAACGTCGTCAAATTCTAGGAGGTAACTATGCTAGTGATTCTCGACCCAAATTAATAATAAAATAAGTAGGTAATTTTCATTTTTTTTTATTTATTTACTGAAATCGGTAACTGTGAACCACCCGTGTTTTAAACACGGTCCGTCTGATCCCCGCCTTATAACGTCGCTTACACACAAACAAAAAACCTCAAACGTTTTTTCGATAATTTCATAATCCCTAAACCACGTTAAGGGATTCTGAAATATTGACAAATTTAAACAACAAAAAAACGCAGTGTTTTTTAATAATTTACTAGGTACCGTAATTTATATTGATTATTTATGTCTTTTGTGACAACATCCTGAATTTTGACGAGGATGCAAAACAACACCTTGTGTAGTCATACATTAGTCGAGAACATAGTATAAATAAAATCTATACTAATATTATAAAGCTGAAGAGTTTGTTTGTTTGCTTGAACGCGCTAATCTCAGGAACTACTGATACGATTTGAAAAATTATTTCGGTGTTAGATAGCCCATTTATCGAGGAAGGCTATAGGCTATATATATATCATCACGCTACGACAAATAGGAGCGGAGCAACAATGAAAAATGTTGCGAAAACGGGAAAAATGTGACGCAGACGAAGTTGCGCGGGACAGCTAGTTCGAAATAAAATTCACTGTTGTTATTCTGTTATTATTGGTGTTTGTTGTTATTCAGATTTATGCTGAAATCGCTGGGGCTATGGAAAGAATCGTCGCCAGAAATTGAGTTAAGAGAAGACATGGAGTATCCACTCGATCCGGAAGACACTCAGTTAGTAGCAGAAGGTCACATCGATGAAGTGGGACGCAAGTACGTCAAGCTGCACGATCAATCGGGCCCGTGAGTTTCCTTTTATAACTATATTCTTGTCAATGTGTTTCAGGGTTTATTTTTGAGACGGTATAGTGAGGGCCAAACCCGAGTTCAGGCCAAACCGGTTTATTTTGTCAGGACACACCGCAAACAAAGCAATTACAATACAATGCTCCCAACTTGGATGTGGCAAAGCAATAACAATGCTCCCAACGTGTTTGATAACAGTTCTAACCTAACCCATTTAGACTGGGTGCTCTATGATCGTTCTTTTGTGATGAGGCCTAGTTTGGCCTAGGACAAACTAGTTTAACCGGAAATAAATCCGGTTTGGCCGGTAACATATACACACATCAACAGAATCTAGGGATATTTTATATTTCATCAAATATCTAAAAATCTATGAAGAATTTCTGATATAGTAAATGCAAGAATGATAGGTTTTTTTTTTGTTTTAAATAAAAATGTATTATTTTTAAATCGCTTTAAAATATGTGGTATTATAAAAAACATTTCTTCATAAAAACTATTATTCAAAATTGAAAAAAAAATATATTATTGGCCGCGTATCATATTTTATTCAACATAAAAATTGTCACCGACTGGCAAATGCAAAAAACGTAAGAAAATTTGAATTTCGAGGGACACCCTGTCGCTTCCACCCTAATGTATCGAACTACTGACAATTTTGCCGCCGTTTTTTTTTTTCATAATTACATTTTTATTTTGAAAACAGTATAAAAGAAGTTTCAATCTGCTTAAATACTGTTTATGGAAACTAAAAAGATTTTAAACTTGAACTTCATTTAATGTTTATATTTGTAGCTTTTGTAATTCTCTCATCTCTATTACTTAGAGAACTGCACGTTTTGCCTAACTCAGTTTCTGTTCCATTATTCCAAAATCCGCGCAAGCAGATTATTTACTTAAAACTTAAAGACAGTTTTCTAAGATCGCTTTTCTCACGCTGCACCACGTTTTTGAAATCCACTCTTTATATTCCTGGTTGCATATAAATTCATCGCAATAAAATGGCAACAAGTTGACCTCGTACACAAAAATAAAGGGGTACGCTAGAAGTGTGAGCGTCCGGTACTAATTTTACGGTTAAGCTTGAAATTTCGTCAGCATCATGAAAATACTTACATCCTACATCACAAGAAAATGTTTCTTAAAGAAGCTAAACTTTTGTTTCGTAACACGGGACATTCTGGTGACTATAATGTTGTCACTCAGTAGAGGGTGAGTGTGTAGCAGGCGATGGAGTATGTAGTAGTGCTTGTGGTGTTTCGGATAGTACATGTCTGGGTGTGCGGATCAGACAGTTGTCACCGGCTGGTGGACCGACTGTACCACGTGCACGCCACCATCACGGACGCCATGCACGAGCTGCAGGCGTCGCGCTCGGACCCGCGCGTGCTGCACCTGGTGTGGCAGCGCCTGCAGGAGGCGGGGCACGTGGCACAGCGCGAGGCGCGGCGCACGGGGGGCCGGCCGCGCCGCACGCTCGTCATGCGCGCCGTCGTCGGCCGCCGCCGCGCCCGATCCCGCTTCGCCGACGTGCACTCGTATGTCGTGTCGCACGCGACTGACGTGTCGTGTTGTCTCTTTGTAGATTAGGTACACTTCGTATATTATATTGTAGTACTAAACTTTGTTATGTAAATTACGTACTACTAGTAAGTAACTAAATTGTTCCAAGTATTATATTCATCATTATGATTGTTTAATATCAACTAGAAACTGTTAATTACTCCTAAAATTGATTGAATAGCTTCTTCTTAACATTCCTAATTATTTTCATAAAGATCGTATAACTATGGAATACCTCGATAGATAACTGTACAAGGCGTAAACGGACCGCTCACGGACAGTCAAGCATTTGTACATCAAATTAGGTAACATTGCGCAAAAATTATTGCTGGGATACGACTGTTTTTTCGTTGTGGAAAATCACGTTTCACGATATAATTTAATGTAAAGCACTCGGAACATGGTGCTGCTGGACGCATTGAATAGTACTAGATGCATTTAGTGGTAGTACATAGAAGTATTTATGTAAAGTCCCGACATTTAAAATTTATGTTAAAAAATGAGTGAAAAATATGAGACTTTGACCTTCAATATCTCCGTAACTACAAGGTTCCCAGGTATGGTACAGAACAAAAATATATTGCAATCACGGGAACAAGTGGCTTTCGGCTTTGTTAAGGTTCTTTTGCACCTTTTGCTTTACCGCCAATATCAGAAGTCAAAACATAAACCCACATGAAATGCCAAATAATTGTTATGTATTCCCACGGTATAACAATTTCCACAAATAATCATGACACCACGCCTGTTTTCTCAAAAGGTACTAATAAATAATTAATAATAATAAATATTTATTGATCCAATAATTTCAAATTACACACAGGAGATAAACAAACTAGATTTGTTAGGTACATAGTAAATCTTGGAAAACTTGTGTACAAAAATTGTTGTGTATTTTAATCTATGGATATTTAGTTGAGACCTTAGAACCCCAAACTAGGCAAGGAATGCCTGTATTTTGGGAGTAGGAATGCCTGTACTAGGTAAGATATTAAGGCACTAGGTAGTGCTGTACTTCGGTACACCACAGAACTATGACTGGTGGAATGAGGTGACCTCATTCCACCAGTCATAGTCAAATCTCATGCATTACTATTGCGATCAACGATGTTGCACAACGAATAATGAACGAAACAACGAAAAAATCTATCCAGCCTCGTAATACGATATAAGCTCATTTTATTACTTCAAACGGTCTAGTAGAGGAGATTTTCCTCTAGTAACGGCCCTCGACTTTACCACCACACCTGTACAAACTGAAGAACCTATTCAGTTATGGGAAAGTACCCCTACAGTCTTCTGCTTTTAGAGTGAATAAAATACTGTATTTAGAATAAGCTTTTAAAGTAAATTGATTATTTCTAGTAAGTAAGTAAATGTATGTCGTATCGTTTTAAGTATTACGTAATTATGTATTTATTATATCGTTTAATGCAGTTTGCACAGCCAATTGGGATGTACAAAACTCGCACTGATAGCTTTGTAAAGTACTTAAATTAAAGTAGGTATGCATTTAATTACAATTGTAATATGAATTTTATAATTTAAAAATTTAAACGAATGACAAACTACTTTTGTCTACTAAAATTTGTAAACTACTACTACTAAGATTCAAAACCCATGAAATAACTGCTTTTTGTTTTGGTTTTAGGAGTGTAACGCCATACACTTCCAAAAAAGTCTCAAAATGGTTTTGGTGGCCATCGTTTTTGTTCCTAATACAAACTATAATAGTATATTCTTATTTTATAGGGACGAGGAAAATTTATCCGATAGCGTAATTAGAAGAAGAGGTGGTCGACGCGATGAAAACGAGCCGGGGCCGTCGAAAGGGACCGAAGACGATCACTACAAGTATGTAAATCTGGATGACATAGACAACTTTTTATGTAAATTTATAATAACAGCGGGATTTGTTAAACAACCGCCTAATTTCATTTAATCCCATTGAATTACTTTTCCATGAAATAGTCATTCGATGTTTTTAGTTCATATCTTTATTTACTAGTTGTTCCTCGCGACTTTCATCTGCGTGAAGTTATTATAAAATATTACTTTGCTATTCGAATCCGATTATGTGAACAAGTTCAACGTTTTTTTTTAAATATTTTTCACGGAATCCTAATTATTTTTCTAAAATAAAAGTAACCTAAGCTAATCCCAGCTATCTGGGAGGTTACTATGACGCTTTAAAGCAGTATTGTTTTAACCTTATTTCAGTGTTGAAAAGAGACGGAGCTATAGAGTACGTCTAGCGCCATCTCTTTCCTACTCTGGAATAATATTAAAAAAAATGGTTATCTGTGAAGTCGGTTTACGGACAATAGTTTAACTTGACAACGTCATAGCAAAACATTAGTGAAATGATTGCATACTTTTATGAATAGCAAGCCGAACGCTCAAGCCGATCGTGCGTGCCTTTCGCTCGCTCATGCAGAGCTCTCGCGCCGATCGTAACGCTACAATGAGTCAACCTTTTTCGTGCCTGCAGCCGGCTTTCATCGATTTATTAGACGTTGTTACGTCAACAATACTGCTTTAAGACGTCGTAATAAGAATAACAAAAGTTTATTTCGGAACAAAAACACTGTTATTAAGTTAATAGTCTGCTCAGTGTAATAGCTTTAAAGGTCCTGACCTGATATGGAAAGAATGGCAAATCACATTTATACAGTAGGAAACTCTACACTGACTGGCGCTGTAATAGTAGTAATTATGATGGTATTTGTGATGTTTATGACGTCACCGCAGGCACAGGCACGAGCACAGCTAAATCTGACTTAAATCAATTTCACTCTATCTAATGTCATTCATCTTTTTCAGTGTAAACGATGACGAAGAACCAATCATTGCTGTGTCAACGACACTTGAGAAAACATGCACGCATTACCCGGAAGTGATTTTGCTGTCGTAAGTATAAGTTCAATAAAACTGCACAAAACATTAATCACCTTCGTTAATTGAATAAGTACACATGGGGACACATCAAGGTCTACCTTTACATAACATGGCCGCACTTTGTTTAGAGTTTCCGTACATAAAGAGATCTGCATAAACTGGTTTTTATAGCATGACTGGTCGCCATGCGTTCCACCACCTCTAATAACCGCATCTCTTGAATGTCACTTCAGTATGCGAAAGAAATTGAGCTAAACAGGACGTCTAATACCCTCTCTTTCCCTTTTTTTAAGATTATAATCATACTGTTATAATCGCTTCCTCACAGGGAACATTCGCATTTAATATAATTATGTAACAGTTCAGATTGTTGCATAATAATGAGTGAGGCAAACCTAGCATTACAGTGCGCATTATTATATCAATCACTTATTTCTGTGCAAAATCGAATATTGGATTGTTACTTTACAGGCTCCAGAGCGCCTTAAGAGGTCATGGTAGACCACCAGATCTGATATTTATGTGAATATTTATAATAAATCATATCTTTTCCAGCATAAAGCGCTACCTGCGTCCGACGCACCGCTTCTTCCAGCGTATGTTAGAGCCTGGCGCGAGGGTCACCGCTGACATATACGCTTATATGTTCCTGTGTGACTTCTTCAACTTCCTTGTTGTTATTTTCGGATTCGCCGCGTTTGGGGTAAGCCTTTATAGTGGTTCTAATATAGAAATGTATTTATATACCTAACTCGAGAGCACAGTAGCACACATGGGCGTCGCCAGAGGGGGTATCTAGCGCTCCTCCCCCCCTAGAGGCTGGGCTGTGGAGGTCAGTCAGAATAGGCAGTAACTTCATGTATGATACTGACATTCAGCTGCATCCAGTTAGATTGAAAGCCGACCCCAACATAACTGGAGTAAGGCTAGGCAGCTGCTGATGAGTAATACCCACTTTTCTATGCATTTAATGGATTGTCTAATAAGTCCTCATATTGTTTGTTCAGACGCACCAAGGCGATGGCGGCGTGAAGGCGTACTTGGAGGAGAACAAAGTGCCGATACCCTTCCTCGTGATGCTAATCCTACAGTTTGCGCTGATCGTCATCGACCGGGCGCTGTACTTGCGCAAGTTCATGCTCGGCAAGATACTGTTCCAGTACGCGCTCATCATAGGAGTGCATATCTGGATGTTCTTCGTTCTGCCGTTCATTACTGAGAGGTATGACACTTGATACTACAAGGTGATTGGTTAAACAATGGCATTTATTTCATACTGACAAATACTCATAAATATGAGCAACTTTTATTGTGGGACTAACTCTGAAATGAGAAGAAAAACAACTTTTCTTTACATTTGTTCGAGTTACGCAACCATAAATGTGAAGACAGCATTTTTTTTTTCACGATTTAGTATTGGGCCCTCGTCCTTAAAGTATTGTATCACTTTTCAATCACTTACGTCACTTAGTATAATGCTTAATACGCTACGCACGAAATGACAACAAACAACTTTTAAATATTTAACCGTCAAGTAAACAAACTAATTGGCGGAAGGCCTGGCCAGTAAGTTACGGGTCGGTTTATCTTGTGAATAGTGCTCACTCACACACAAACGTCGGCGTCGTGAAATTCGTGAGTGAAGTTACGTGGGACTTTAACTGAAGTAGCCTACTCAAGACTTTACATGATGATGGTGAAAGAGGCCCTAACTGTTTCCCTCTGCTAGTAGCTCATTGTAGAAATTTTTCATCATTCATAATTTATTACTAGTTAGGTTAATTTTTCGCAAACATACTTTAACGCCGCTAGGTTTAGTACTAAAGTATCTCATTAACAGTCGTATATCATTTATTCGGTCGGTTTATTATTTACCTTGTAGCGACCAACAAAAAGCAACTTACTACAAAAAGTACTACAGCGCATCTATGGCACGACGGAAGAACTAACATCAATTTCCTACATCTCACATGCAAAGTTTACATCGACTTTAGAGTATATAGAAAAACCCGACTATAACTGTCGGGCAGTTGCCCGCCAGACACAACACCTGTCTGGTCGGAGGATCCTCCCTTTTCTAAGGAGTATCGAGGAACTTTACACCCCTGTTCCTCATACCCCTAAAACCTTATAATAAAAGCTAATATGTTTAGTTTACTTTGATTCTACCTACAGCTAAAAAAGTGAAAATCCTTCCCGGAGTCCCTGCTACTACATATTTAGGTAAACTACACTGGTCCACTATTTTTTTTTAATGTATTATTCTTGCTTAGGACTTTCAACGCCCTGCTGCCGCCTCCGATGTGGTACATGCTGAAGTGCATCTACCTGCTGCTGTCCGCGTACCAGATCCGCTGCGGCTACCCGCGCCGCATCATCGGCAACTTCCTCTGCAAGTCGTACCACTTCCTCAACATGGTCTTCTTTAGAGGGTGAGCTGCGTTTACATATCAGTAAGGTCCAACAGTTTCCGGTTTTAAATATAAAATTAAGGATTTATATCCAAACAAAAATGGATTGAAATGAAGAGAGACTGACTATATTGAACAAAAATATTACTTTTCGTACCACTTGCTCAAAAAAGTGACATTCTATGCCACGAAAAGTGAGTAATTTTTAATCTGTTAAAAACAGGGAAAGAGAATTGTACTGAATTTCATTCATCCTCTAGGGGGAGAATGTGATTTAAATTTGGAATACTTACCGAAATTACTGAACTACATCTGTGTTTAAACACCATTGAGTTTGTATATAAAACATTATACATCATTTTGAAAAAGGAATACGCATTTATTGCAGTTATGATTATTAAATAAAATTACGAAAACCGACGAGGCCGTATGAGCTTGATGCCTTTGCTTTTCCGACTAAAAAAAATTTGTCTAGGAATTTGCCGCGTTTTTATTTTCTTTAAATACATAAACGTTAAGTTTATTTTAATTGTCACAATTTTTTATAAATGCTTATCTCATATTATTATTGTGTTAATTTTTTCGCAAATGGTACGAAAAGTAGAGTATTTTCCTCGGTGATAAAGCTGTCTTAGTCTTGGGTGAACTTAAATCCCTTGCTACACTCAGGACTCGTCTTAAATCCCTTGCTTCGCTCGTGATTTAAGTTTTTAACACTCTCGCTATGCTCGGAAGTCAACCTCGAGTCCTTCGTTACGCTCGCGATTTAAATCGTCACCCGCGACAGAATACACTGCTTTATCCCCTTGGTTAATAATCTACTATTTTTGCTGTACCTAGGATAACCACACATCGTCCGTCCGGACAAAAATCCGAGATACAGCTGAGAAATTCGTGATAGAAAGACATAAATCCACTTTTACACACAATTAGACCTGGGAATCGAACCCAGAACTTCATGCTAAGCAGTATATAATTAATTTAAAATTTTAAATGTAATTTACAGGTTTATGGTAGTACCGTTCTTATTCGAGTTGCGGACGCTCATGGACTGGATATGGACGGACACGTCTATGACCCTCATGGATTGGCTCAAGATGGAGGACATCTTTGCTAGTGTCTTCCTGTTGAAGGTATTTCAACTATATATTTAGCTAAACTTTTATTTAATTTATTTGAATTCAGCATTTATGTACATTAATTACAAACCATATATCTAAAATAACAATAAAAATATGTACAAGTATCAAAATGGGAAAAGAAGTATAGGGCGTTTAAGAAATTTGTACGCTGTCAATAGCTCAGATGGCAGAAGGATACTGAATTTTATTGAAAAATTCAACTGCTTTTTGAAAAAATACACTATGTCACGAGCATATTTCATCTGTTGTCTAAATAAAAATGTTCCTCCCGGTTAAAGGGAATGAATTTGACTCCACATAAAATCACGGAATGATTTTTAAGTAAAGAAATAAAGCTGTTAATGCAGATGTAGGTATTATCCACAAGTTAATTACCACTACTTACTTTGAAGTTTAGGTAACTATACTCTGTCTATTCCGATTTCTGGTTGTAACACATGCTTGTTGTTCCAGTGCTCTCGGTACCTAGAGGACGAGTTCCCACAGGAGCGCGGCTCCAAGAAGTCCAACACGTCCAAGTACTTACTGGGCGGAGGAGTGCTTGCCTTCGTCATCGCCATCATATGGTTCCCGCTTGTATTCTTCGCATTCGGGAATTCGGTAACTATGCGATTCAATTTGATTAACGTTAACTTACATTATAATAAAGCAATTTTAATGACACGTTCTATAGCGATATTTTTTTTAAACCTATATCATTTTCACTTAATTTCTTGGAACCACAAAATCTTGTTCATGTTTTAATTCCATTGTAACCAAAATGGAGAACTAGACCAAAATGGAGATAGTAATCCTGCAAAGTTGGATCCGGCAATGCAGCGGGATCCGGCGTAGTTCTACGCCCTTTGGACTCCGCAACATTTTGGAGACCCGCTATCAGCTATTAGCTCAAAATATAATCATACTTTTTGTTGACAACAACCAAAGTAGGCGAGGCCAAATGAATGATGATGAAAGCTTCTTCTTAGCGTAGCGATGGCAAAAAGTTCAAACATGTTTGGCTCAAAATTCAGCCTACAGTATGGTGTTCTCCATTTTTGTAATTTTAAATAAAAAAGTAACTCATTGCTATAACAAAGTTTGATTTTGATTTTTCGTTTTAACAACTTTGTAAACGCCGCAATAATATACATAAGGTGGCTCGATTTTTCTGACAACTGGTATATTTTGGAGCCCTTATATGATTATAAAACAGGTCTTATCTCAAACTTGCTATCGTAATTCCGCGAATAAATCAGTTTAAATTTAAGTAAGAGCAACAGCTGCTGCTGAAATAATTAATTGAGTTTGAAGTAAGTAGCACAATCTAAAATATTTATTTCATTTCAGGTCGGGAAACCCAATCCGCCCACAGATGTGACGGTAAAGATACGCATCGGTCCGTTTCTGCCTATCTATCAAATGTCGGCGCAATCAAACAATATTTACGTGTAAGTATAATATACGTTTAACATGACAATCTAAAACTTCATAGATAATAATAATCGCTCCCTGACTGCTGAGAATCGCGACTCCGTTTCATTCTGTCAACGATTTTTCTGCATCTGTTACGAATTTACCATCAGAAATTTGCTGACCAGCGGCAATGATCTCCCGTCGATATTGGTTCCTTTAAAGGCCGCTTTCTTTACTTTCTCAGCTAATTTGCTAGGATAATTATTTTTTAATACAGTTGCTCAAAAAGTGGCGTATTGCAGGGACGTATAGCGTTCGGGATGTGGGCTATTACATACTCGAGCTTTTTCTTTACCTTTTCCGAAGTCGTGCGTTCTCTTTCCCAACTGTCAAAATAATGTCTATTAAGAGCGTTTATTGACTTGAAAGTTTGTATGAAATGCCGTAGGGTAAAACGCTCTTAAAAAGAAAAACCAACTAAGACGTTTTTACAAAAAAAAAAAAACATAGAAGTTTTTATGATTCATGCAAATGTTTCTAAAAAGAAGCTACTAATTTGTTTCAATATCAGATTTAATGGTTTGATTCAATGAGTTAGGTTAGGTTTCATTACATTTAATCTCATTAAATTTCATTTTCATTTCATATCAATAAAAAAAAATCTACTGAAGACTTGGCTGTATGGGCATAGTTCCCTTTGCCTACCCAGAATGGGTGAAGAAAACAAAAAAAAATCTTCTTTTACGGTTTGCGCCATTTTCCAAAAATGTGTTTTATTAAATTGCTTCATTTTTTCGCAAGTGTATTAAAAATAGTTGTTCAAGTTCAGTACACGTGCGGAACCGTCATTGTAACTTGTTCCGACTGTCAACCCTCGCCTTCGGCTGCGCCTCGGCTCGGGTATACATTTGTCGGAACTCTTTGCAATGACAAGCTTTCCGCACTCGTAATGCAATATACTATTCCAGATTCACGGAACAAGACTACACTCAGCTCGGTAACCTGTACGCACGCGACCGCACTGCGCAGACGTTCCTGTCGAACTACGTGTACAACGATGTCGCCGTCGTGACCATCAACCCGAACTCCACGCTCAAGTGGGAGATCTCGCCGCCCGAGCTCGACCGGCTCAAGAGAGAGGCGGAATCTAGTGAGTACAACAACTACAAATCAAATCAAAATCAAAATATTTTTATTTTACATAGGCCTACAGGGGCGCTTAAAAAACGTCGGCAAAAAGGTGCTCGGTTCGGGTTGGTCGTTTCCTATGGAGAAGAACCGGCAAGAAACTCCATGGTTACTCTTTTAAAATCATTTGGTTTTACAATATTTCTGTTACAGCATTAGTACTAAAGTATGGGAGACATTCTGACCACCGTAAGGACTATTCTTGCTTGCAGCGCCCGGCGCTATAGAAGCGCTTATAAACAAATTACAGCCTTCATGTGCAGGGGATTTGGTTTTAAAAATGAGCAGATTCATTTCTGGCAATAGTACATGGAGGCGACCACCAACAACCTATTATTATAACCAGCCTGTACTGTTGCAAAGGCCTGCCTCCATATTTTCGGTTGGTAATGTATTTTAAATCATAACTTTGCATTTTATTGGTAATTCGTTACGTTAACCATCAACAGATGCAACATTAATGGTGAAGTTCACATACGTGATCACGCACCCGACGAACGCGGTCCCGAACCCGCCCACGATAGAGGACCACCGCGAGGTGCCCATACCCGCGCTCGTGGCGGACAGACCCAACCCGCAGAGAGAGATACTGCGCCAGCTGCTGGACGGCACTGCTGCACCAGAGACATGGTGACTCTATTATTAATACAACAGGGCCTATTATACTCTTACTGTGCACTTTAAGTACAGGGCATTTCAAGGTGAAATAAACAGTGCCCTCCAAAACTTACTTGCAATTATTCACTTCAGATATTATTATTATTTCGCATTCTCATCTGAAATCCAAGTTCCAAAGGTTTGAACATTACTACGTTGTGCATTATTACGTTTTTATAAACTAACCTAACTATCTATAATAAGGGAATTCCCGAACTATTTTTTTATTATTTAGTAACCAGTTTTTGTTTGCCAAACAATGAAGTTTAACTGCCCAAAGTTAGTTGAAGATATAATGTTCTATGGATTGCCAATATTTATAGGAATGTAATATTATTTGAATGCAACTTTTTTTTTGTCGATTATCAATATTTTTCAAATTTGATTTAGTCATTTTCAGAAACTTAAAGTTAGTTTTCATTCTTATGGTTTTTTTTAAAGTCGGTTATGTTTTTTGTTGCAAAAAAGCATTTGCTCAAATATTATATTATATGTCTGTCTAGTACGTTTTTTTTCTATCAACCAACAGCTTATTAGTCGGAATTATGTTATAAATGTACACCTGACCTTAAACTTACAATGACGGCTTTAAACATTTTCATAGTAACCCTTTAATATTTAAACTTTTGTGATTATTTCCTTATTAATAATATGACATTATATTCCGTTTATTCATTAAATTAACATACATTTACATTTTTAAATATTTTTACACAAAGATATAAAAAGCATTTAAAAATAGTAGCCCACCGGTATCGGGAACAGGGTCCAAGCTACCGGTGGTTAGGGCTGCAGAAACAGGAACTTCCTCACAATGCGGGTCGTGTCAAGGAGTACGTCTTTTGAATCTGGCTCTTGATCCAACTGTCAAGTGAGAGCTTCGTCAGATGTTCGTCGAAGCTTTTAGCCATCAGGCCATTGGCCGTAACGACAATCGGCACAATGATAGCCGAGTTCACATTCCACATGCTGACAACCTCGTGTGCCAAGTCGAGATATTTTATTTGACATTATATTATTATTATTTCAACAGGCTAAACGTACACAACTTGTTCCCGAAATTTTTGAAAGTATTTAACAAGGGTACCACAAAAGCTGCGTACCAACTAATTCCAGCGTCAACAAGCGAAGACTTCGGTGAGTTTTCTTGTCTACATTGTACCTATTTATTTTTTAATATTATGTTTTTTATTTTTTTATTCAGAGTATTCGTCCATAATTCGGTATGTAAAGTAAAAATTAACCTATGCTGATTCCGAAACCATTTCGAGATTTTAGGATTCTAAATCTTATTAAACAATTTTTTTTTTTTTTTGTTAAATTACTAATTGCAAGATGGCCTTTATTTTAACAAAAATATTTGAAACCAATTGACGTCATACGTTGGGCTGATTGAAGTGTCAGGTTTGAAGTTTCTGTTATTATAATAGTTTATATTATTTATTAAAGCAATAAACGTAAAATTCCGGTATTTTATTCTTCTTCAGCGTCACCTCTAACTAAATTAAAGCAAAAGTTCGAAAAGTTATTAAAAATTAACTAGCTTGGATTTGGAATACAAAAGTATTTAAATTAGTTGCTTATAGTGACCCAATCTTCAAAATAAAAATAACCGAAAAAAAACTTTACATACCGAATTGTCAGTGAAAAATAATGCTTAAAAACAATGTTAGTTCAAAAATATACATCATAAAAGATATAAAGTATTTTTTAATTTGGTGTCATATTAATCATTATTTCAGTTGAGGAAGAAATTGAGTACCGGGACGTACTACTTCGATTAGAGCGAGATAAAGATACTGACGTAATGTATTGGCGCGTTCGAGAGTCTTGTTCTTTACGGGTAAGTTGCAGTACCTACTTTGCTTTTATGGTTCGAAAATAGTCCAACCGCCGTCCTGAGTCGTACACACGGCGACAATACATACACAATAGTGATGAATATGTGGTTGAATTACGTGTTCGCACTTCGCAGTCTGAACTGGCAATTTCTCGTATTATGCAGAAATATTAACAATCAAATCAAATCAAAATCATTTATTTCAAGTAGGCCAGTTACAGACACTTTTGAATAGTCAAAAAACAATAACATATTAAGCTACAGTCCCAGTCACTAGACATAATAACTGTGAAAGTACTGTAGTTGCCCATTCCAAAGCGTAGATCTCCATGGAGAAGAATGGGCAAGAAACTCCATGGACACTCTTTTAAATTAATAGCTTGTTACAAAAATCTTGGTTACATCATTCATGTTGAGATGGTAAATTATGTGAGAACGATGTAGCAAGACGTGCACGTTAAAAGTGTCCACAGTAAAAACAAAAAAAAGACAATTCAAAAATAAAATAAATAGTTCGAAATAAGCCGTGGCAACTAAGAGATGACCAGGCACAACTGACAGCGCCCGTTCACGAACATCACGCATGGATCAGCCATCATTCAACTCAACCATTTTGAAGGGAACTAAATGACCCGACACACGCGCCACCATCAGCGTGACATTTAAGTGAGCATGACATACTCTTAACCGCCAGGGCACATTGAAGTCAATAAAAGACGTAGGTTTCCAGTAAATGATAGCTTTCTAGTACATAGTGCTCACACAATATGGGCTGTGCGACTATACAATACAAAATTAATTGAATTTATACAATGCAAAGTTAGTTTATACAATCTTCAGCAGCTCCAACAATACTATTTAATGCTATCAATTCATGCGCCCCTGTCCTTGTGGAGCAGGACCGGCACTGAGCTAAGCATTATTATCAGCGATATAATCGTCCAATTTGTAATAAGCTTGCTTACATAGTGTGCGTTTAATGCATGTTTTAAATTTCATCTCACTCAGTTCAAGAATACTCTGTGGAATTTTATTATAGCATCTTAAACAGTACCCCATGAAAGATGAGTCTACTTTAGCGAGTCTGAAGCCTGGCTGAACTAATTGGTCCCTATTTCTAGTACTGTAATTATGTCTGTCACCTCTTTTACTAAAAAGACGCAGTTTTTTTCTTACGTACATTATGTTTTCATAAATGTATTGACAATGTACCGTCATGATGTTAATGTCCTTAAACAGTTCCCTTAGAGAATCGCGCCTACGGAGCTTATATATGGCTCTGATGGCTCTTTTTTGCAGAATAAAAATAGTTTCGATGTCTGCAGCCCGTCCCCATAACAAAATGCCGTAAGACATTATACTGTGAAAGTAACTAAAATAGACCAATCTCCCGGTATCTACATCGGTATATTGACGGATTTTTCTAACAGCATATGCTGCTGAACTTAGCCGCCCCGCAAGAGATGTTAAATGAGAACCCCACTGCAGCCTAGAATCAAGCGTAATCCCCAGGAACTGTATTATCGACAAATTCTAGTTTCTCATTATTCAATATTATATTACAATCACTACTTTTAACATTCAGTAATGAAATCTTATGCATTTAGTTTTTTTTTCATTTAATACTAAATTGTTTGCTGTGAACCAATTATGGACCTGAAGTAGGGCATTGTTAACGTTATCTAGATTTTGGGCCCGTCTATTTATCTTAAAAATTAAGGAAGTATCATCAGCAAATAACACCATATTTTGAGGTTGATTTTTTAATAAATAGGGTAGATCGTTAATATATACTAGAAAGAGGAAAGGACCCAATATAGACCCTTGCGGAACCCCCATTTTTACTTTTAAACCCTGTGAATTAACACCATTTATTTTATCTTGCTGTTGCCTTTCACTCAAATAAGACTTTACCAAACTAAGTGCCAGTTTACCTAGTCCGTAATGCTCAAGTTTCAAAAGTAATGTGTCGTGATTTACACAATCAAATGCTTTCGAGAGGTCACAAAATGTTCCTATGGCGTCTTGGGACTCTTCCCACGCTGTAAATATGTGCTTGAATAAGGTTACACCGGCGTCAGTCGTACAACGTCCCTTGGTGAAACCATACTGTTGATCGTGCAAAATTTTGTTGGTGTTAAAATGATTGAGCATTTGATTAAGCATTACCTTTTCAAACACCTTGCTAAAAACTGGCAACACGGATACAGGTCTATAATTATTAGTATCTTTACTCTCTCCGGATTTGAAAAGAGGGATGACTTTACTGTATTTCATTAAATCAGGGAAAACTCCTTGGTCCACACACAATTTAAAAATTATAGCTAAGTAAGGTGCTATCGTCTCAACTATGGATGTACAAACTTTGATAGACATTCCCCATAGATCTTCGAATATAATTTATAAACAAATATTTATTTGCAGTTTATCAAAAAAACGTGTGGTTTTGACGGCCTGTGTATACTTATACAGGGTGAATTTTTCAAGTTGTCGTGGTTGATCAAATCCAAATCCGTCTCTTCCGCCATGTACGAGTATTTACCAAATAATGTCTCACTTCTGTGGCTTTTGTCCATAATTATTAATTACGCATTGAATCTATAAACTTGTTGGTTACTTGAAGGGTATATGGCTGGTGACTAGTGTCGCGATAATCTAAAAACCGACCGGGTCTAAAAAGTGCGAGTCGTACTCACGCGCACACAGGGTTTCATAGCACCAAACAATATAAAAAAAATATTTTGAATGCTTGTATTGTATTACATTCAACAGCAAAACTATATTTGTTTTTCAGAGTATGTTAATGAAAAACAAATTTACTGCTGCAGTTTGATGAAAAACTCATATCTATCAAGAACTAAACATCAAATCTTATTCAAACCAGTTTTCGTTGAAAGTTTTTTTTTGCGTTCAGAATTATCATAATCCTACTTCAGAAATTAAAGGGACACACACATTTTACGACTTTGGAAGTGTCTATCTTTCAAACAATTGACTTGTAGAAAAAAATGGTTGTAGGCAAAACCTCAATGACATTTTTAAAGACTTATCTATACATATGCCGCACGTATAGGTTTGGTTTTTTTTGTTTCATTTCTATGTATGTAACCTTAATCTTTTAATTTTTGCATAAAAATCGTACAGCAGTTCTCGGAATACATCTACCTACTAAGTTTCAACTGAGTAGTCCTAATAGTTTATAAATAAAGTGGCTGTGACATACGGACGGACAGACAGACATGGCGCATCTATAAGATTTCTGTATTTTTTTGCCATTCGGCTACGGAACCCTAAAAAATTAAATAGTAATTTGAAAGTGGATCGCATCGATTTTTTTTTTAAATTTTGCCGAAATTTCGAATAATTCGTCGAGCTCTAAAACTTGTGTTGCCACAAAAACTGATTCTCGTCACGAATTATTCATTTAATTATGTTTTCAGGATCCACTGCTGTCGGTCCCGCTCAACAACTGCGATATGCTCGTGATGTACACTTTTAACGATAAACTGTTCCCAGAGACACTTAACTTTATATCTGGCAGTGGGTAAGTCTTAACTGTTCTTCATGTTTTACAGTTAATTGTCCTTTGGCGTCTTTCCATAAAAATACTCGACAGATCTGAAGGGTATTGGCCAAGTATGGTAGCGAAGTGGCATTTGTTCTAACTCGTAAACATCCTTTCTTTTGTGTGTATTTTTAATATGTTGTGTGAATGTTTATAGCATCATCGGATTGTACACCACATTCGTGTTCTTGGCGTCTCGTGTGCTGCGAGGGTTCTTCTCCGGCATTTACACAAGAATCATGTTCGATGATCTGCCGAATGCTGACAGACTGCTGCAACTCTGCCTTGACATTTATCTAGTAAGTTTGTTTTACTTCAAATGAAAAATCAAATGCAGGTTGTACCTAATCTAACTATCAAAATTCTGATTGATTAGCTTGATTTTGACTACCTACTAAATACATTTTAGAATACTAAAATAACGATAAAATCTTCACTAATTTTACTTTAGGTACGCGAAGCGCTGGAACTGGCCCTAGAAGAAGATCTTTTTGCTAAATTAGTATTCCTATACCGGTCCCCCGAAACCATGATAAAGTGGAGTCGACCCAAGGAAGAGGAAAACATGGAACAGCCGGCGCTGCCACCATCGCGCTGAGCTAATTGATTGCAATTAGCTTCACAAATAAATACTGTAGTACCTATCCAAAAGTAAGCCTATACCTACTAATCATGAAATCTAAATATCATCGTCATATGTATAGTTAACCGCGTAATTACTTTACCTTACTAAGGCTAAATGTCAATTGCACGTAAAACGTCTAGGTCTTAATTTGTTACTTACTTATTAACCAATTATACACAGAGATAGGTTCACCCCTAATGATGTTTGAATTTACGGGTTAATATCCAGTTGCACCCCTTAATGATTCTCGGATACACATATCCAACATATCCTATAATCCCCCCCGATGTCGGTATGACTGTACACTGGCAACCCAGGGCAAACCGGAAGATGAATTAAGTATTCATATTACCGTGGCCCCCGCTGGCCTAGGAGGCCTTTTCAGGGGCGGCTGGTTGGTATAACCCTAATTTACTGGGGGTTTTTTGTAATAAGTGGTAAAACAGTAACAGGGTCTAAAACAGTAAAGGGATACTACCTATACATAGCCTCGACATTCAGTGTAGCTGTAGTTATTTTGGAAGTAGCTTTATTTTTTATACTCTAGTACGCCAATACTCTAGCCAATGTCTGGAGTTAATTGTAGGCAGGTGTGTAATCTGGTAGAAAGACGTGTAACAATCATAAAACAATTCAAATAATTACCTACTCTTCAAAAATCATAGATCTACTTCATGAGAAAATTAGGAGGCAGGATAGTACAAGGTCACCCATGCTCGATTGTTTACTGTCTTATACGTCCATATGTTGTAATTATTTATAATTTAATTATGACTGCAACACATTACATCGATCATAGATACGTAAGTTGTACAGTAAAATAGTTATAATTTAAGATAAATCATGGTGCATATTTTGTTAACTCAATTCTGAAAGTTTCTAAAAATTGGCGAAATCTTGCTATGTTCCTACCTTACCTAGAATAAGTCCGAGATCAAAACAAAAATAACCTGCATGATTGTCATATTTTCGTTTATTATTTCCATTCAATAGTGGTATTGCATAACTACAAATAATTTCTTGCACTATACATTTCGATAAATCACACAAACTGACTCGTGTTGTACTTAAGCATTAATTTGCGTTTCTAGGTGATCAAGTCAAAAGCTCTCTTTTCTAAAATTTCGAGACAGTTACTCTAGTTAGTTACTTACTTCCTATTGCAAGCTCATAGCTGCATATTGTTATTTATTTTGCTGTTTAGAATTTATAGGTAGTCGCTTATTACCCGATGTTTATGTAAATAATATTTTTTAAATCTATATAAAGTTACCAGAAAAATACAAGGATTATACCCACTTACTTGTATTATTTAAAAATGTTTTATGTGCTAAATGTTTAAGAATTCAGTTATTTATAATGAATAAAGGGTTTCACATTATATTGTTATATATTTATAACTGCACAAAATATATATTATGTAATCTTTAAGCGTATGTCTTTTTTAAAGTGGCATACTTATTAACACAAGATAATTTATAGATATCTCAATTTATAAAACCTTATTGCATTTGATATTACTTAATTAAATTATTGGAGTAAGAGAATTATACATATTGTACACTTTTGTATTATGGTTGTTGTGTTTAAGCTGCATTTAATGTTGTCTCCGTTTGTGATAATAAAAGTCATATGAAACATTGCTTGTATTTTTATTAATTGTATGATATTAAAGAAATCCAAAATTGAAGTTTATCTTACTTACAGTCAACTTAATATTTTAATTTACTACCATTAATCTTGGTGCTATATTCATAGACATCAGTTCCTGGAATAGTAATTTGGCAGCGTATGGCAATCGTATTTGCGAAATTTGTGTCTTGTTCTTGCAACCTTTGCATTCAAAAGTATTATTTCTTAAGTTTGCAATTGCTATCAAACCACAGAAATTGCAAACGTGTATGCGATAGGGATCAGATACCTCAAAAAGCCGCTCACGCAAAAATTGAGCAGCACCATGAGCAATTTGACAATCACGTTCCATTTCTCCAAAACGTAATCCGCCATCTCTAGCTCGGCCCTCCATAGGTTGTCTCACTAAAATTTGTACAGGTCCTCGAGCCCTGGAGTGAATTTTGTCATCCACCATATGCTTCAAACGCTGATAATATGTGGGGCCTAAGAAAACTTGGGCATTTATCTTTCGTCCCGTGTGTCCATTATACATGACTTCATTTCCACGAAGATGATAGCCATACTCTTGTAGTAGTGAAGAAATTTTCTGCACATTTACAGCATCATTGAATGGTGTAGCATCACCAATTTCTCCTTTGTTAGAAGAGACTTTGCCTTGAATGCACTCAATCAAGTGACCAATTGTCATACGTGATGGGATAGCATGTGGATTAATAATAATGTCAGGAGTAAGTCCCTCACAAGTAAATGGCATATCTTCTTGCCTGTACTGAATTCCGCAAGTTCCTTTTTGTCCGTGACGTGAAGCAAACTTATCTCCAATCTGAGGAATACGCACAGATCTAACGCGAATTTTGCAAAATTTGTATCCTTCACTGTTTAGTGTTAACATTACCTGGTCGACGATACCAGTTTCACTGTTACGCAAGAATGTTGACGCATCACGCTTGGTGTAACGTTTTGTTGTACCTTCTAATTCATCATCATTTTCGGGCAAAGTAATAGTTTTGCCAATAACTACATCATCGCCAGATACTCTTATACCAGGTGCGATAATACCGTCTTCATCTAATTTATCATATAAAGCATTTCTCATGCCTTGACACGTTTGTCTGGTTGGTTTCTCAAACTGCTCCTCTTGGTCACCAATTCTTTTAGACTCAGAGTCTTTATATGACCGATAAAATACAGAACGGAAGAAGCCTCTTTCTACTGCAGAAGCATTCAAAATGACACTGTCTTCTTGGTTGTAACCAGTATAACACAGGATTGCAACTATTGAATTAATACCTGCTGGTAATTCTCTAAACCTTAGATATTCCATAGACCTTGTAGTCACCAATGGCTTGTGTGGATAGTACAACACATGAGCCAGAGTGTCCATTCTTACATGGAAGTTGGTAATGTAAACTCCCATAGCTTGTTTACCCATAGCACTTTGATAAGTATTCCTAGGACTCTGGTTGTGATCAGGGAATGGGATAATAGAAGCACACACACCCAGGATCATAGCAGGATGAATTTCACAGTGAGTGTATGTAGTACAGTATGCATATTCTTTTACTTGAGCTAAATCATCTGGGCTCATTGCTATCATTACAGTCTCCTCTTCTAAGGTGTCTATATATTCAACAACTCCACTTGCTACCAAATTTTGCCAACCATAATTATTGAAGTCACGCTCTTTAAGGTCATCAATATGTTTCTTCTTCAATAGCAAAGCTCCATTTTCTACAATCAGCAAGGGGCGACATATTCTACCAGCATCTGTATAAATTCTGATTTCTCTGTCTCTGATATCCCGGATCATGCTCACTTCAGAGACAATGATATCCATTTGACGTCTCAGTTTTCTCAAGGTAGCCATTAATTGTTCTGGGTCTCTATGAATACCGACCCAACAACCATTTACAAATATTTTTGTAGCATCAGCTATAGCTGAAGGTGCAATTTCTTCCAAATTTTCCATGGACCATTCCTCCAAGAATTCTAGGATTGGAGATGGCTGACTGCCTACAGAGATATAGGCCATTAACGCAAGATTTTTCACCAAACCGACAGCGGCACCTTCAGGTGTTTCAGCAGGACAAATCATACCCCACAAAGTATTGTGTAATTGACGAGGTTTGGCTAGTTTACCATCACGACCAATTGGAGAGTTAACACGTCTCAAATGAGATAAAGTTGAAGCAAAAGTTAATCTGTTCAATACTTGAGACACACCAGCTCTAGCCTGATGAGCTTTCTTTTGATCACCCCAATTTCCAGTAGCAAGGGAGTATCTCAGACCATCTGTTATTATTTTAGTCTTAATAGCTAATTCCAAATTAAAGTCCTTTCCTCTGTCAATGAATTTTTGAGCATACATTCTGACCTCCTTCAAGAGATTTTTAAATAATCCCCTGAATAAAAATGCAAGTAGAGGGCCAGCTAAATCCAACCGTTTGTTGCCATAGTGATCTCTGTCATCTAGTTCACGACGTCCCAAAGCAGCCAGTAACAGTCTGTGTACCATATAACCCAAAAAGTAAGCCTTTTTAGTTTCACAGAAATCTGATACACCAACATGTGGCAACATTTCCTTTTGTAAAATTTCTCGAGCATATTTGATACGCTTTTCCTTTGTTACTCCAGGGCGCGCTCCACGGGCACCAATAAAATTAAGTGCCACATTTTGTTCTTGAATTACAAAAGCTTCATCTAAGGAGGGTTTTACCATTTCCATCATTTCGGGATCATCAAAATCATAAATAATGTGTTCCAGTATATCTCTGTCAGCTACAAAACCAAGAGCCCTGAACACAATCATGATTGGAATTTCTTGTTTAATATATGGGACAATTGCTATAATTCTTTGCCCAATTGCAGATTTTTTTATGTTTTGTCCTCCACGAGCCATCATATTAACCCATAAAGTGGAAGTAGGCCTAGAACTATGTTCCAGACAAGATCGGATTTCTGTTTTGTAAGCAAATTTCCCATCTTTCATACTGAATACATATACAGTATTTGTTGCCATTTTTTCTTGTGCAATTAATACTTTTTCAGATCCGTTTATAATAAAATAGCCACCTGGGTCAAGTGGGCACTCATTCAATTCAGACAAATCTCTGTCAGTTAAGTTATTTAATAGGCAGTAAGTGGATCTAAGCATAATAGGAATCTTCCCAATGAATGTTTTCTGATGCTGAGTTTCAATAGGGTCTTCATGTTCTTTTACAATTGTTTTAGTTATGTCTACGTAAAGTGGCGCAGAATAAGTCAGGTTGCGAAGACGGGCTTCGTTAGGCATCATAGGTGATGGGGCACCATCTTTTTCCCAATGCGTAGGTTTTGACAAATAAATTTGATCGAATTTTAAAAGATATCTCGGCGGAGTTTCTATTTCACCCGATGAATGTTGAGCTTCAGCTTGCAACTCTATAGGTGGTGAATCTTCAACGATACGTTGGACAGACATTTGAATGAATTCATCAAAACTATCCAACTGTTGGCGTACTAATCCTTTTTCATCAAAGTAAGCGTTGATGACAATCCAACAAGCTTCCTGCCAGAGTTCAGAAGAAATTTCTTCCACGTCAACTTCTTCATATTGGTCATCTTCAGTGTCGTACATAATGAAATAGGAGAACTAGAAGTTCCCCTTATTTACTTTGGTTTATAATAAAACAATTTGTTGTTGAAGAGCACGCACAAACTTGCAAGTAGCACAGAATAGATTACAGAATGTCCGCTTGACAGATCAACCTTCGAAGCGATGACAGCAGAACTGCGGAGATTTAAAATGGCGTCGTCACGTCGTGTAAAAGTAGACTTTAGTAGAGTGACAGTCAAATAGTTCACACATAAGGTGCGATCAAACCTCAAGTGTACAATGGGCCTAACGCATAGAGAAATAAGCCATGGAGACAGCATTGCTGGGCACCCCTCTGTCAAATTATACATTGGCCATTTGAGCATACAAGTTATCTAAAACTAATTCACTGGCCGATCACCGCATTGTGTATAGCGCGAGTATGAACTGTTAACACTTAGCAAGATTTAAAAGCGGTTTTCCCCTACGTATATATAGGCCCTATCTTAACCGACTCATGGCAAATGGCGCCTCAGACGCGTCATAAGCAAATATCGTGGGAAGCCATTGTCGCACCAGGCGCGTCACATCGAACTTACAAAAATTAAAATCAGATTAAAAAAAATTTAGATAAAGATAGAACTACCACTTTTTATCCTAAATTAAACATTGAAGTTGACAATACCCTTGGCCATTAATTTTGCATACATATTTTATAAGTCAGGGATAGCAAACCTTTGGTACCAGTTTACAAACTTATACGGGGTGGAAGAGACAGAGTTCAGTGACAGGTTGTATGTTAAAATATGATTCGCGACCGTATCAAATATAGCTTATCTGAGTTATAATAATTAAAATTACCAATACAACCCTCTAAGTTAATTTAATTTTTCACTTTTTCATGTAAGTCATTCAGTAGGATTATATGAACTGAGAGGGTTGTCTTAATGATTCGTCTTGTGTATTCAGTTCTGTTTGTAAATTTTTTGAGAACAATGCTTCAAAATATTTTTTTGCTGCATAACAATCAGGGTCGGACTTATTTTTAATGGGCGAGGACTGGGAACAACTTTTCAATTTCTATTTCTCAAAATTTTACTAAAGCAACAGTTTCTTTCCAGAAAAGATTTTCATCTGAGCTACCATTTTGGAAATATAGAGCGTTTTGTAAAAACAAGAAAAAATTAAAAAGCTCCTAACTCGGAAACGGTGCGTCGTAGGGCCATGCTTCTCAGAACCTAAATAGTTTTTTATTAACAAGAGTAATAAGGCTCTGCAAGAAAAATGGCCGAAATCTGTTGTCATGTCATAGTTTTCTACTAGAGCAACAGTTTCTTTCCAGAAAAGATTTTTATCTGAACTATCATTTTGGAAATATAGATCATTTATAAAAATTAAATAAAATTCGGAGGCCTATAATTCGGAAACGGTGCGTCTTGGGTCCATACTTTACAGAACCTAAATGGTTTTATGGTCAAGGTTAATCCGTAACTGCCATTTTTTTTTTCTCAGACTTTTTTTTTTGGAAAATCCACGAAGTCCCATAAAATATTTTTGACAAAAAAATTTTTTTTTTCTTTGCTGCTCATTGTGCCCTTAAGCGTATACTCCAACTCCAACAAATCCGCCCCTAAGATGACCCACTGACATTTTACTAAAATAAATAAATCCTACCTTGTGAGACCATATTTCCTTTGAATACCAACGAATACGAATCGAAGCACGCATAACGCGCCTGGCGCTTCATCGTCCAATGTTCGAAGTATGCATGAAAATGATGATGGCAATGAGTCGGTTAAAGTAGAAGCTGTTATTTCATGAAGAAATCCCTTTTTAATTTTTCTATGTGTATACATTTCATTGCTTGTTCATACTTGGCAGAGGGGTAGGCTCATCAATGCCAACTCTTAAGCTTAATCCTCTATGATTCTATTTGGTCACTGCTAAAGATGTCAAATCGTCGATAGAGATGCTTACAGCAGATGCTGGCAGCAGCGGTGGAGACAGTTTGGTAGCTGCAACATCAAACAATCTCCTCATTTTGTTACAATCAGTATTCTGTTTTGCCTTCCACTTCTGAATTCACGTCAAAACTTAAATTTTGCGGGGTCATGAATTTCATGACTAAATAACTGTGCAAGCGCGTGCTCTGCTCTGGCGAGATTTTTCACATTTGTGGTTTATGTTATGTAGTTAAAAAACCGAGGGAAAAATTGAGACCACCATTAGTTAAAAAAAAGTTTATTCGATTATTAACTCGATTAATTTTTTTTTTAATGTGTGCGCAGGCAAATTATTTTTAAGTCATTGTTAAATAATTACTAATAACAATCGAATATCGATCTTTGTCGTTAGATCATCCCTAGTGGATGTTTTGTTTGAGAACATAGTTTGAGACTTCAATTTGACGATTTTTGAGATGATTCATTCGAACTCGGATTGAAGTGCTTAGCCTAAAGTTTACTTTAATTTTTAGCAGTTGCATTTATTCCATACATAACATGGATTCATCGCGCAGAAGTAACTCAGAAGAACAACGTTGTATTATTGGTCTTCAAAATTTAAAACTATCCAATAAAGTTGAAGATGTTACTGAGCAAGCGCACGGCGCCGTATCATCGAACACAAGTTCTCTCGCCAAAACCCGACCTGTGGGCGCAATAGAGAGCTTTGTACTGGATAATAGCCAAAACAGTCGTCAAGATTACAGTTTTTATGAGCGATCGAATGTCATAGCCGCTTCAAAGTTTGCAACGCCTAAACGAGTTGAAACTATTGCGTCGATCAATAAACGTGATATAAACACTGCTGCTCTGCCTTCGAGTCCAACACGTTCCATCGATTCCATATCGCAAAGGTCACTCAGTTATCAAACTGACGACCTCTATGAAATCCCAGCCATTCCGAATGCTCAATATCCACCACCAGTTTATGAAAATATAGATTATTACGGTGAACAGCGGTCCCCGCAGCCGCCCTACTACCACCAACTGTACCAGCAGGCCCCGCCGCCGCCAGTGTCCGACGGGTATTACGACACACGCTACAGTAAAGCCCAACCCCAAGTGCCAGTTAATTCCAAGACTAAAGCTAACCCAATAGTGTATGAGAACATGTTGTGTTCAGATAACGATAAAAAAAGTGAATTTAAGCCACAACAAAATCATGATCAGCGATTTATACAACAGGGGTCAGTTCCTGGTCCACAAGTGCCGAACACTGGTGTTACTAGGAATCTGACACAAATGATAACAAGTGAAAAAGTAAAAATAGACAAGGCTCCACCTCCACCTCCATACAGCACGTCCCATGAGAACCCAGGCAGTGACTACACAGTGATGAAGTCTGCCCCTCCCAAGTACACTGATGTGAGTGCCCTCCTGAAGAATGATAACAGTATTAGTTTTGATGATAAAATTGTGACTATACCATCTACAGCAATATATGCATCTATAGCTCCAAGTGCCCAAAGACCTAAAGCCAACATTGCTACTGAAGTACAAACAGCTACAGCAAGTCCTAAATTCTTTCATCCCAAACCAAATATTGGGAAAGAGAAACCATTAATTAATGGAGGGTTTAATTCAAAGCCTGCAGTTGGTAGTAGAATGCAGATAGTGGAAGATACTAACGGTTCAGATTATGTGTGCATGACTGGTGGCTCCCCAGCTGCAGTGGTGGCAGCAGCTAATAGAGACAATGTCTCCCTTGCTTCTGAATCTATTGCTTCTAGGAATTTAGTATCGGGACTGACATCATTGTGTTCTCCGGCTCAGTCCCCAGCTCCCAGTCCTACTCCAAGCTCTGTGTCCCAAGTGTCAGGTGGTTCTCGAGGATCTGGTGGTCGAGGCAAAAGCTTGCTGCCATACAGTATCACACCCCCTCGTCCACCTGGCCCCAGCGAGGCTCAACGAAAGATAGAAGAACTTACTAGGCAACTTGAAGAGGAAATGGAAAGGCAAGATGAGGAGGGTGAATATTTTGGTAAGACGTCATTTTCTTTAAAAAAAAACTTAAATTGCTATCTGCTTTAAAAATACTACCTGATTAGTACAGTTTGGCATATTGAATTGAGACTTACACTTGTCACCTAGGTATCTGCCACACATGCGGTGCAGGAGTGACGGGGGCAGGCCAAGCTTGCCAAGCAATGGGCAACCTTTACCACACCAACTGTTTCATCTGTTGCTCTTGTGGTCGTGCATTACGAGGCAAGGCTTTCTACAATGTGCATGGCAAGGTTTACTGCGAAGAAGACTATTTGGTGTGTATTAAATGTCATCTAAACTAATATTATAAAGAGGAAAAATTTGATTGTTTGTTTGTTTGCATTGAATAGGCTCCGAAACTATTGGTCCGATTTGAAAAATTCTTTCAGCAATGAAAAATGTTGCGAAAACGCGGAAAATGTGACGCAAACGAAGTTGCGCCGGACAGCTAGTCATAAATATAATTATTTACTTATGCATATAATGTTGGATTTTCATTATTGAAAATAATGAGATAACCTTTTTGTAATCTCAATTTTACAGTACTCAGGATTTCAACAAACTGCTGAAAAGTGTGCAATATGTGGACATCTTATTATGGAAATGGTAAGGAATTCTTTGTTGTTGGCCTGGCCCTGGGTTTTCTTTTGAACACACATTATTTCTGTTGTATTCTTTACAGATTTTGCAAGCAATGGGAAAATCATATCACCCAGGGTGTTTCCGTTGCTGTGTGTGCAATGAGTGTCTTGATGGGGTACCCTTCACTGTGGATGTTGACAACAAGATTTACTGTGTCAATGATTATCATCGCATGTTTGCTCCTAAATGTGCTAGCTGTGGAAAAGGTAAGATGCTTTTCTTATTTCTAAAAATAACATATTGAATCTAAAAAAGCATGAATCAATATAATTGTTTGATTCCAGGTATAACACCAGTTGAAGGCACTGATGAGACTGTAAGAGTCGTGTCAATGGACCGGGACTTCCATGTTGACTGTTATATGTGCTGCCTATGTGGAATGCAACTGACTGATGAACCTGACAAACGTTGCTACCCCCTAGCTGGTAAGTCGAGAAATTTAAGAGTCACTTGTGTAAATATTATGTCCCTTTGCACCCCTCTTACTGTGGTTTGTCTGTTGGTTGTTAGTGCCAGCCCTGAAGAGTATTTTGTTCAGAAATAATTATTATGTTAAAAAAAGTTCCTTATTACTTTTTGCACTACCTAATAGTGGAGAAAATAACTAATGATATTTTAAAGGAATACAGGCATATGATTTGTTGTATAGTGAGTGGTTAAAAAAAAACTTTATATAATGCTCAAGTTGATATTTTTAATATTCAATCTTTTTATTTTTTTACTGTCTGGATATGTTTTTAAAAATATATAATGTGAAATATAAAATATTTTTATGTTAAATAACAATGAAATTATTTCAGGCAAGCTAATGTGTCGCGCTTGTCACTTGACAACGATCGGCGCGGCGACGGGGCCGGGCCACTCGCCGGCGCCTCATCTCTCCCCGGCATCTTACCAGTACATGGGCTGAACTTCATTCTTTGGGCGGCGGCGTCTAGTGTTCAAACAATTAAATTACATCAGAATGTGTAGTTGACAGGCTAATATTTATATAAGGTATCCAAGTATGTGCTCAAATTGATTTTGTATAGGCAATGTTGCATCTATTAGCATTTAATGTAATTAGCTTTAATATGCCTAACATAAGTTTTAATGATAAACTTTAGTAAAACATTTTACATGAGTTGTTACTGTTAATAAGATTCAAGAAAATGTGATGTAAATGTTATGTTACAAAATATATCTATTTGATGAGCATACATACTCTAATTGAGAGCATCAAAACATTATTAAGGTATGTGATTTGTTTTAGCAAAGAACAGGTTTGCCTATTGTATTTTGTGATATCTGATATTTTTTTTTATTTTATGTGATATTTCAATAATTATGAGAACACTATCAAAGGAATTGATTTATGAAAAGTGATAATTACATGTTAATATGGAATTGGTGGTAAATAACAAATTAGTAAGCTTATGTTTTGTTTCATACATGAATTGAAATAGCTGTATTTTTGTTATTGTATATGTACAGTCCTATAAGCTATTTTGTATACTTGTAAAAAATATATTCCCACTACACCAAGCATATAATTGTGTGCTCAATAACTTTTGAAGTCAAATATATAATAGTATGTGGATTTAGTGATGTTAAAGAATGGAGTGCTCAGCACACTCACAACTTTGTATTGGTCTATAAAATATGTATAGCTTGTTTGACAGTACATACACAATTTATATTGAAATGTGCTTTTGAGCTAAACAAAGCATATAAATTCTTATAGGTTTACCTTGCTGTTACACATTGTACATACATTGTATGAAACACATAAAACCCCCAAGTATTATGGCTGCTAGTTGATTTGCCATTGATGTGAAATGCATTTATTAATTTTACACACTTAGACTGGACAGCACGCCTGGTTGGTGTGTATGTATATTACATAATATAATTATTATGTAACATTGTGTAACAGGCTCCCTGTTGTGGACAAGTATATATTAATCGCTTTTGGTCACAAGTATAGAAATATTTAAGGATGAAAGGCGCAATAAAACATTCCAGTAATGTGCTGTCTTGTTTTGTACTTAATATAAATAAATTAAGCTGTTTTTAATATGTACATTTTGATGAAAAATTATGTGATTATTGTGTAACTAGCTATTTTATATGAAATAAACATGATTTTGTTATGTAGTTCTTTTTATATTTAAGGAAGTAATAAATATTACAAAATTTATAACTGTATATAATTTAAATTTCATTCTAGGGCCTTATTTTTCATCACTTTAGTTATTCATCATAACTAGCAGATGGTTTAGTTTACATCTTTATATTCATATTCATGAAAAAGGCATCTTATCATCATATCGGAAATCAATGACCTTGGCTATGGAAGAGATCTTTGAAAGTATCACATTTTCTTCACCTTATTTTTCAAATTTCGCATTTCAGTTTTATATCGTTTCATTTCCCGCATGACTTGGGTGTGTTTTTCTTTCATCTGCGCTTGACTCTCCTTGAAGGCGTCTTGTAAATTGTCTCTTTTCTCTTGAAATATTTCTTTAATTCGCTCTCTGGAAGGAACTGGTTTAATAAAACCTATTCCTTTTAATTTTCGAATAGCAATCGTAGTCCCACCTAGAATAAAACAATATTTTGTAATAACATGCATAACCATAATTACAGCTTGGAACTAGAAAATAATAAAAACTTTTTAGCAGAAAGGCTAAAGTAAAAAGATAAATTCCCTTTTACATATTTCAAATTTAAATAAAAATACCATATTACATTATTCTAACTCAATCATGTGACAAATTTTTTGTTGTAATGTCAACTTACTTAAATACCTACTATTCTAAACATGACTTGCCTAACAAAACAAAAGTATTATAATATGAATTGATTGGACTTTAGACCCAGTAGATCTGGCCAAGATTTTTTAAAGTGCTCCATTCTGTAACAGTTTGTTATATTATGCAAGCAGGTATTACCTATTGTGACAGCATACCGTAGAGGTGTTGCTAACTTGTACATTGCTAATGCAATGGCAAAATATCCTGCATTTGTATCTCTTAGGGGGCCAATTATTGATTCACTGATGCCTACGGATTGTAGTACTGCCAAAACATCAACACCACTGCAATAAAGTTAAAATAGCATTAAAGTATGACGATTAAGAACTTGATATCATTCAAACTTCAAATTTTTATTTCATACCTACTGACCATGTAGTAGAAACTTCCAAACCAAACGATAGATGTAGCGACATGTACAGGGATCAACACATACCAGTAGTCCCTGTACATTAGTTTAAACTTCTGTATAACCCCCTGCTTTTTCGGTGGACCGTCGGGTGCCGTGTCATTTTGGGTACCGCAGCTTGGAGAAGAATATAGTCGAAAATTGTTTGGTTGGAAACTTTTTATTTTAGAGTCAATAACGAGCCTTTGAGCGTATGGATTTTGATAGGAAATACCACTTGCCAGAGTTCTTATTGGGTATGTTTCTCCAACACTCCATTTTACTGGTTTGGTTATATTTTGTAATAAATTATATTTATTAAACAAACTCCTATAGGTAAGGGCCATTTTAATTCGTAAGTCGATTTATTGCCCAAAAATCTTATTGCTATAACATTTTTTAATACTATTCGGAAAAATGTGTAACGGGATTAGATTATTGTTGACAGGTTGAGGTGACAGTGACATTAGCACAGAACCACACAGAACACTAAGGTCGAGGTAGGCCAGGGCTGCCAGGTACAAAAATGGTGTGATCGTACGCCAACTACAAAAAAATCGTATGACAAGGAAAAATCGTATGAAAAGATCGTACAACCTAGAAGTACAAAGTTTTTATTAAAAATAACAAAAATTCTTTTAGTTTTAGAAAAGAAATGCAATTTAGAAAGAAGAAAGAAAGATACTATACCAGGCCCTAATCAGACCTTCAAAAAGTCTAGTTTTTCCCAATCGGGACGATACTTCTGTGCCCTGTGTTTATCCCTCTCTGCTACAGAAAGCTCTCCTCTTTTATCCAATTTATTTTTTGGAGTACCTGGCGCAGGTCGCTCATCTTCAGTTTTGTCATTCATTCTTGCTTGACCACAAACAACATACACAAAAAGCACTCAAGACAGTATACAGATTCAAAGAGGATATATGAACTACGTACAGATCGAGCGAGACTGACGAGAAAAAACGGTTTCTGACAAGTCGCAATTATTACCTAAAGAAAAAAATAATAAGTTTCGTACAAATGCAAACAACAGACTCTACAAAGAGTCTTCATTCAAGTAAAAGATCGTAGGTATGCTTTAAGTTGTTGAGGAATTCCCCGAAACTCATACTTAACAGTGGACCACGTTCGTTGCATTATGAAATGTTGTCAGATTTGCCAGGTATTTAAAAATCGTACATTTTCCGTACGATCTTGGTCTAGCGATAGTACATGAGTCAAAATGCCAAAAAATCGTACGAGTACGATTAAAATCGTACATCTGGCAGCCCTGAGGTAGGCACATTATTCCGGTAGAGTTGCCTTTTCATTACATAGAGGAATAAGCTATAGAAGAAGGGAAGAGCGAATTGGCGAACAAAGGAGAATGGACGGTGCGCGGCTAAATAGTAATTAATGTCAAATAAAAGTACTGTTAGAATATAGGAATAACTTTTACTATGAGCGTTACGTTGTATTTAGAAAATTAGATAGTTGAATATCAGTAGAATGTAATTGTCCTAATTTTTTTTTTTCTTTTTAGCAATAATTTTTATATCCTCAAAATTTAATTTATTATATTTTTACAAAATTAAAGTGACACAGTATAGGAAAAACGTAACGGAGGTGTTTTACATACAAATAAATGAAGTGTGTCCCTCTGTGACCACTAATGTAAACAAACTGCTCTCGTACATAAAAATCAAATTGAAAGTTTCTCTCCAAAACCATTTACTGAACTATTTAACCTTTGTTATCTAATCTAAACTAATATTATAAAGAGGAAAGATTTGATTGTTTGTATGTTTGCATTGAATGGGTTCCGAAACTACTGAACCGATTTAAAAAATTCTTTCACTGTTGGGAAGCTACACTATCCGCGGGTGAAATAGGCTATATTGTATATTCAGAAAAAATAGGGATCCTTACTAAAACTCCAATAATGTAACCCAAGGTGTACAAAAAATACCGAAAATATTCTTTCCATCTCGTGTGCTGCGGAAACTATTGATGATAGAATAAAATAATAGGTCTTTACCTATGAAATTGCCGTATTGCAGTACAGACTTTTTCAAACAAAAAAAAGTTTTGATTGGCTATGAGTTCTAAATTCAAATTAATTTTGTTTTAAAAATATGACATTCTATTTACAAAATCAGTCTTTTGTTTATTGATTAGCGTTGTATTTTCATTACATTTCAACATTTTTCCTCATAATGGATACTTTGAAATTTCGTGTAATTATGGAATATGAGTTCCGTCGTGGCACCAACGCGGCACAAACGACCCGTAACATCAACGACGTTTACGGAGAGAACTGTACAAACGAACGCACAACCCGTTATTGGTTTGCTCGGTTCCGTTCTGGGAATTTTGACTTGAAAAATGAACAAAATCAAAATCAAAATCAAAATATTTTATTTTACATAGGCCTACATGGGCACTTATAAAACGTCAACAGAAGAGGCACGGTTCGGGTTGGTCGTTTCCTATGGAGAAGAACCGGCAAGAAACTCCATGGTTACTCTTTTAAAATCATTTGGTTCTACAATATTTGGATGTTACAGCGCTAGTACTTAAGTATGAGAGGACAGCGTAGGCCCGACAATAAGTCATCGCTTACTACAAAAGGTAGAAAAAGATGAAGCTGAAAAAAAAAAAAAAAAAAAAAAAAAAAAAAAAAAATTACAAAGCCTACAATGTCCACACATTCACAAAAAAATATGAATGAAAAAGAATCTATACAAAAGTAAAAATAAAACTAAGAACAATTAAATAAACAATTGACACAAATGTAGTCATCAGTACTGTAACTATTCTGCACAATGAATAAACGGTGCAATGATTTGAAAACTATTGTAAAACATCTGAAAAAAAAATGAATAGAATAAATAAAATTCGGAATAGTTAGAGACATCCACATATTTGTGTCGTTTTTGAGCTACCAGGGAAGCCGCATGAGCAGAGGGAACTACAGCCAAACTTCTTTATCTTCAACATAGTCCTTAATTTTGTAATATGCTTTTTTAATAAGGACACGTTTGATGCAATTTTTAAACTTTCCATCGGTCAGTTCAATAACTGACTTTGGCAACTTATTATAAAAGCGTATACTGTTTATAAGAAATGACTTGCTAGTTTTTGTTAATCTAAATTTGGGTATTACAACGAACCTCGTGGTCGTCCGGAAACTTTGGTCAACAATGATGAATTAAAGGTGATTGTTGAAGCTGATGAAACTCAATCTACAGCTGAGCTGGCAGCAACTTTTGATGTTAACATTAAAACAATATTGGTCCATTTGCGACAGATTGGCAAGATAAAAAAGCTTGATAGATGGGTGCCCCACGAACTTAACGATCGCCAGCGCAACGTACGCGTCGAGACTTGCCTTGCGCTGCTTAACAGGCACAGAAATGAAGGAATTTTGAACCGAATTGTTACGTGCGACGAAAAATGGATTCTTTTTGACAATCGAAAGCGCTCAGCAAGTTGGTTAGATCCTGGTTCGGTACCAAAGCAATGTGCAAAACGAAAAATGACCCCTAGAAAGGTGATGGTCACAGTTTGGTGGTCTAGTGCTGGTGTGATTCATCATAGCTTTTTACAAAACGGCGAGAGCATTACTGCAGATGTGTACATTGGAGAACTGACCACAATGATGGCGAAACTCGCACGTCTGCAACCAGCTTTGGTCAATCGGTCGTCTCCACTGCTACTTCACGACAACGCGCGGCCCCATACTGCACAACAGACCGTCTCTAAGCTGCATGAGTTGGGTTTGGAAGCTCTCCCTCATCCGCCATACTCACCAGATCTTGCGCCTTCCGACTATTACTTTTTCCAAAATTTGGACAACTTTTTAGCGGGCAAAAATACAATTCCAGAGAGGCAGTACAAAACGCCTTTGAAGAGTTTGTTGTCTCCCGTCCAGCTGATTTTTTCAAGAAGGGCATCCATAAACTGCCACAGCAGCGTTGGCAAAGATGCATTGATTGCAGGGGTGATTACTTTGAATAAAAGAAATAAATTAGTTCGAAAAAAAAATACTTTAACTTTTTTCAAACAAAACGGCAAATTCATAGGTAAAGACCTAATATTACTACGACTTTGCAGAACACATTATTTACAAAAAGTGTCGCGACAGCATATGTCTAACTATTAAGTTATGCCACAATAAGTATTATTTTATTAAAAAAAATGCCCCGCTAGAAAAGGCTCTGTATTTGCATCTTGGTATTAATCCTTATCAAAACAAATTACTTCATAATCAAGACTGCTTCAATACTTTAAATAACTTTTTGAATTATTCAATTCTCACATTCCATTTGAAAGATATCACGAGTTTAAAAATGTAAGTATAAGAAAAATGTTGCGTGGTCGCTGCTCCCCCTGCTCAGCTGGCTAGCTAGGCAGCACCTTATGCGATGTAGGCGTCACTGGGGTACGGGCCGTAAGGGAGGGGAATATTCAAACTTTCTTGATATATTTTTTAGTAACCTGATGCAAATAGAAGTAGTACCTACTACTACACACATCAAAAGTGTCTAGGGATCAACATATATTTTTGCAATAACTTTTCTCCTGATTGATATTAATTAAAATTTTCTTTAAGGATTCATCAAATAAAGTGTTTTCGTTTGTCACAGTAACGATAAACCAAGTCACCTTTGCATTAATAAAGAAATTTGCCATTTTCTAATAAAGGGATTTTTGACATTTGAACCACTAACATTAAAGTTCGAAAAAAAGACTGAAATAACAGTTTTCTTTAAAATTTTATTGGGTAACTTAAACAATTAATAATCCGTGTTTCTACCGCGAACACTAACAACACAAGAACATCGGTTTGGCATACTCAAAATGAGTTCATCCAAATCACGCTGTGGAATGGCCGCCCATGTTCGTTGCAACAACAAAAAAAAAGGTCTTCTTGCGACTGGATACCCTCCATATTCGGCAGAGCTCTTCTCTGTAGCATATCCCATGCATGCTCAATCGGGTTCAAGTCTGGCGACTGAGCAGGCCAGGGCAGGACATTGATGTTAGCTGCGGAGAGAGTCTGTCTTACAACTCTTGCGGTGTGCGGTCGTGCATTATCATGCATTAACTGAAATAAGGGACCGATTTGCACTTGTAGAGGAACGATGACGTCTGATACAATCGTCTCAGCATAAATTTGAGCGTTGAGGTTGCCTCTGATCCAAATCAACTCAGTTCTTCCGCCGATCCAAATACCCGCCCATACCATGATGGTTCCACCACTATAAGGATGGACTTCCTGGCAGGATTTTAATCGCTGTTGGCGTCCAGGGGTTCTCCAGTGTCGTATACGTCTTGTATCCGGTCTCATACCAAAACGAGACTCATCAGAAAAGCACACGAAACGCCATTGTTCTTCTGCCCAATTTCTGTGTTCAAGAGCCCATTGATATCGAATCCTACGATTGTGCATTGCTATAGGTGGTACCCGTAGCGGTCTTCGGGAATGAAGGTTCACTTCATGCAAGCGGTTTCTGACTGTTTGGTCGCTAATTAAGTTCCCTGAAGAGTGATGAAGCCTCACGGCTAACATGATGGCGGTTATTGTTGGAGCTCTTCGAGTTAAGATTTGAATGTATCGGTCTTGTCTCCGTGTGGTGCAGCGATACCGTCCTCCATGGCGCTCAGCCACGGTACCAGTGCTTCGGTAACGTGTCCAAAGTCGACTGATAACACTCTGACTTGTATTCAGAGCTAAAGCCACAGTACGTTGCCGGGAACCAGCTTCTATCATTCCCACGGCTCTGAGCATTTCTTCCCTGCTTAAATGACGTCGCCGCTCCATAATACCGTTGGTTTTAATCAGTAGTAGGGAAACAGTAGCACTAATAATGTCTTCAATGCGTTGTATGTTTTTATAGGGAAAATATTGACAGCTGATTTTCATCTTTTACTCGAATTTGATTCACAGTTCCTGATTCAAATTATGAAATGCACCAAAAAGGATCCATATAATTTTATAAAATCATAAATTTATTACAAAGCCACATCTCAATCTCAAGAAATCCGCATAAAAATGCTTGATCCCTAGACACTTTTGATGTGTGTAGTTTAACTTTTTCTAAAAGTCGACAGAATGACTACTGTATTAAGGATCGAAATAATTGTAAACTGTCCAAAGACAGGTGTAAAAAAATAGCTCGCTTTGTTCGCTCTTGCAGCCCATTTTCTTTTGAATCTTGTCTTTGTCTGTAAGTCATCCATGTAACTCCTGTTAGTAGGAGGTAGTGTTTTAAATTGTTTGAGCTCGCTTCGCTCGCACACTTCTTACAAGAATTACATGAGTGACTCCATGTAATTCCTGTTAGAAGGGTCGAAACAATTCTAGCATGTCCAAGGTACTGGTGTTTTAAATTTTTGAGCTCGCTCTTTCAGACTTTACTGGAATCTTAATTTTTTTCTAAAAGTCGACTAAGTAACTCCTGTGTGAAGGATCGAAACGATTCTAACTGGCCAATTACCTGTATTGGCCAGTTAGAATCGTTTCGATCCTTCAAAAAAATAATTCACTCTTGGAACCTTGCATCTTTTGTTCTTAAAATTGAAGTAAATTCTGTTCTGCTGTTAGTAAATTTAGTAATCATCTATTCCTGACTAAAAGGACCAAAAGTAGCTAACTTTTCTGGAGTGGGGGAGTTTACATTTTTTTTAGTTCCTGTTGAAATAACTTGACAAAATTTTTAACTTATTATTTTATATGAAAACAGAAAATAGTAACTACATTAGGTAGGTTTATTCTGAAGCATTGTCTTTAATTGAACTTCAAATTGATCAAAAACAGTCGTGGACACTTATCTCATCTCAATAGAGCCTCACGAAAAGAGGCTTCATTATGTGAGAACATAATGAAGCCTCTTTTATTAAATTCCATTTTGGTATCTTAGAGTACCTACCTACTCACCAAACAGCCAATAAATGTGATCAATTTGGATGTAGGTAGCGTTCGCCGACAGCTATTGCGGCGAGACTCGTTGAGTTCGGTCGTCTCGTCTGTGGTTTGGCTCAGATTTTTTTTATATATCTTATATATAAAATTCTCGTGTCCCAATGTTAGTCACTCCTCCAAAACGGCTGCACGAATGTGTATGAAATTTTATGTGCATATCGGGTAGGTCTGAGAATCGGCCAATGTCAATTTTTCATATCCATAGAAAAAAACCCCGCGGACGAAGTCGCGGGCAGCAGCTAGTATATTCATATACAAGGTGTTGTTTTGCATCCTCGTCAAAATTCAGAAGGTTGTCACACAAGACATAAATAATTAATTAAAATTACGGTACCTAGTTAATTACTAATAAACGCAGATTTTTTTGGTTGTTTATGTTTGTCAGTATTTCAGAATAACCCCCTTAACGTGGTTTAGGGAATAAGAAATGATCGAATAAACGTTTGAGATTGTTTGTATTTGTGGAGGCGCGGTTATAAGGCGAGAATCAGACGGCCCTAGTTTAAAACACGGGTTTTTCACACTTATCGATTTCCGTAAATGAGATTAAAAACAAAAATTACCTACCAATTTTATTATTGATTCGGGACGAGAATCATTAGCATAGTTACCTCCTTAAATTGGACGAGGTTGCAAAACAACACGTTGTATAAAACCGAAAACGCACAAAACGATTAGAATAGGAATAAAAACAAACACGAAAAAAATCATATCATGTAATCTAGATAATTAAATTAGCCACAGTAGCAATACATTTTAACTGAATCGTAAGATACACAATCACTTTGATTTCGATAAAGATTTAAGCGACTCACGGTGCCGGACACCACCCAGTGCGATCCGCTGTGGATAAGTGTGCCATCAAAAATACCGTCTCCCGGTCTTGTTTTCACCCTTACCGAATAAATTTTCCATTGCTTATTACTTTCCACTAAATAAACATCATATATATGTGCAAGGATTAATTTACGACACTGTGGATAATCGTTTAACAACTTGTTGAGTTGTTCCACAAGTTTGTGTGCTGCTATCTTTTTGAGTTTGCTTCCAATTTTAATCTTTTTCCCTCGGTGACACGGGCACCAATGCTCTTCAATACCAATTGATGTGCAATTTCTGATTCCCGTTATAGGAAGAAAAAGACTTGATTTACTTAAAGACAAACCCTTAGCCCTTATACTGATCATATTATCTTCCAGTGAACCCAGATTTAGTAGGTCTAATAATGTCTCGTGAACATCATAGGGCGTGGTTAGGCGTCCGACATTATGTTGGATGTTCTGAAAGGCTAGTTTATAACGGCGTCTAAACGTTTCAGGAAAAAGAATACCCAGCATTGGCAAAAGTCCTTCTAGCCGGCCTTGTTCTGTTTTTACGATGTCCCCCCATCTCATTCCATGATCACTTACAAATATAAGTATGGTTTTACTCAAATAATTATCTTCCTCTAAATTAGTTAAAAAGTTGAAATAAGACTCATCCATGACATGTGGGTTATTAAGGTTCTCGTGACTTACAGATTCTTCCCAAAACATACCAAACAATGGAATACGCTTCTGATGAACATGTTGCGTTAACCCATAGATGTATTCTAATAGAATTTTGTAATAATATTTAGAACCCATACATGGGTGGTAGCTGAAATATTGGTTTTTGAATAATTTCCACGTTTCCAAAATGAATGGCTGTAAATAAAAATCGGTGGGTATAACGGGCAAGCCGTACTCGTATTTGCCTAGGAGACCAGCCACACTGTCGGAGCCGAGTGCTGTGTGGTATCCTTTTTCTTTAAACTTATTCCAGATAAACGCATTGTTACATTTGTCAAAATTAAATATGGTATCTTGAATACATGTTTGTCTTACTTGCTTAAAAGGAAGTCCTGTTAACAATGGAAACAAGTTAGGATATGAGTTATCCCCTAATTTACCATAGCCGAGCAACTCAACGACACCTCTTTCCTTTAAGAAAACTGACGTTAGAGGCATTGTACGATGAAAATTGAGTCGTGACAAACTTTCCATACCAAGTATGAGTATGTTGTAAGATTCCTCGTTTTTAGAGGTATTGGGCGTAATATCTTCATGGTAATTGAACAAAAAGAAATCGCTGTAAATTACTTCTTCTAAATTATAACATTCAATATGCACAAATTCGTGTTCCACTTGTATTACTGTTAAAAATTCTTTGCAATCACTGTAAACTACATTTTCTATGTTTTTTGGTGCTGAAAAAGATTTGTAGCAACAATAAAAACTATCTTCAATAAATACGTTGTAGGCATCGAGAGCTTCACGGTTCACCCAGATATGTGTCGCATTGGTTGCGACGAGAGGTACGGCAGAGGAGCAGTTGTGTATCCGAGGCGGTGCAGAAACTATTTCTCTTATACTTTCACTAACCTCTGACATACCATTTACCGTACATCCTTCTGTACGGATCGTGTACAGCTCACTAGTATTAATCGCAAGAACTTCTTTTAAAACAGTAACTAAAGTACAACACAAAGCTACTGAAACTGAAATATGCATTTCAATTAAAATGCCTATTCTATGCCTTGTCTTTCAGTTCTTGTTGTTTCGCAAACAGGTGCAATAATTGTCACGTACCAACGTACCACAAAAGAAAGCTAAGTTGCTGATGAGGGCAAGGCATTTCAAAATATTTACTCCTACTTTCTAAACATTCTGATAATTCAGTGATGTGGATACTAAAACCGCGTTCACATTATGAAATAATTAAATACACTTTCCCTTACATGTACCCGTAAATTACTGTAAGTCTCCGAACATTTTCCAACACTAATAATACTTTATTGGATGAGCCGTTCTAGAACTGTCCTTTCTTTCTGACCATCATACATAATGAACATTGGCAATATTCATGATTTTTAAATAATTAAGTAAATATAAATGTTCACAAGCAAGTATGCATGTTATGGTTGCACAGTCTACGTAGGATGCAGCTCACCTGTAGGACTGTTTACGAATCTTGCGGCACGCGCGTAGCACGTTCTACAAAGGGTGCGGTACGCGCGTAGCACGGTCAACGAAAGATGCAGATTGTACGAAACACGCTCTACGTAGGGTGCAGCCCGTGCATAGCACGGTCAATCAAAGTTGCGGAAAGCGCGTAACACGTTTTACAAATGGTGTAGCTCACGTAGTGTAGCACTGTTTACGAAAGATGTGGCTCACGCGTTGCACGGTCTACGAACGATGTAGCTCACGTGTAGGACTATCTACGAATGTTGCGGCACGCGCGTAGCAAGTTCTACGAAGGATGTGGCTCTTGCATAGCACGTTCTACGAAGGGTGTAGCTCCCGTGGTGTAGCACTGTCTAGGAAGGACGTGGCATGCGCGTCGCGCGGTCTACGAAGGGTGCAGATCCAGTTTATTTGTAGTTTTTATGCACTCGCACTCTATAGGAATATGGGAGTCTCGTGGGATTTTGTTCAATTTCGCATTCAATTCAGAATTTGATTGAGGTATCTAAACTAATATTATAAAGAGGAAAGATTTGATTGTTTGTTTGTATGTTTGTTTGCATTGAATAGGCTCCGAAACTACTGGTCCGATTTGAAAAAATATTTCAGTGTTAGATAGCCCATTTATCGACGAAGGCTATAGGCTGTATATGATCACGCTACAACCAATGGGAGTGGAACAGCAATGAAAAATGTTGCGACAACGGGGAAAATGTGACGCAAACGAAGTTGCGCCGGTCAGCTAGTTTAAAATAATACAGTCAGAAGTTTAGCTTTAGATATCGATAGCATGTATTTCCGATTTTTCTTTGAAAATGTCGTGAGGAATATTTTGAATACGAATGGTTATAACTTATAAGAATAGGAGATGACAAAAGAAACTATGATTTAATGTCGTGAAAGACGAGTACTAGATACTGGAGAAGAAGAAGAAGACAACTGACTTCTTAGCGTAGACCCCAAATAAATTGGGATTGAGGAGTGGTGCTAATCCGCCTCCAGTTTGGCTTCCATCACTTTTGTACGGGTTAGCTCCGCTCGGCACCTCCAGCTTTGCCCCTTCCGGTGGATTTTCTCTAAAAAAGTATCCCATTGGCCAACGCTACGAAGGTATGCTTTGATAAGAACTGTTAAACATCATTTTAAAATTGAATGAAAATGAAATTTAATGACCACCAGTATCCACTTGAAGGTCTACACTTCAAGTGGATACTGGTGGTCATTAAATTTCATTTTCATTCAATTTTAAAATGATGTTTAACAGTTTAGGCAAAGGCGTACCTACTTATTTACTTATTAGTGTATCCACATGTAAACAGTTATGTTTAACTCCGCTGTAATAGGGGGCTAGCCTATTGCCATCAAAAGGGCACAAATCCAGACTTCATGGCTGCTACTGAGAAATTCCTGATGGAAAAACCTATTGACACTACCCGACGTGGGAATCGAACCCAAGACCTCATTCTCAGCAGAAGCGCGACCACTTGACCATCATCATCATCATCTCAGCCGAAAAACGTCCACTGCTGGACATAGGCCTCCCCCAAGTTTCGCCACATTGACCGGTCCCGTGCGACTCGCATCCAGAGGATCCCCGCAACCTTTACCAGGTCATCGGTCTACCTAGTGGGAGGGCTTCCAACGCATCGTCTTCCTGTTCACGGTCGCCATTCCAGAACTTTTCGGCCCCATCGGCCGTCCGTTCTGCGGGCAATGTGCCCTGCCCACTGCCACTTAAGTTTAGCAATTCTTCAGGCTACGTCGGTAGCCTTAATTCTCTTGCGGATGTCCTCATTTCTGATTTGATCACGCAAGGAAACTCCGAGCATAGCTCTTTCCATTGCCCTTTGGGTGACTTTGAGGCCTTCTGATGAGGCCCATTGTGAGCGACCACATTTCGGTCCCGTATGTAATCACTGGCAACACACAGTGGTCATAGAATTTCGTCTTGAGACACTATGGTAAGTTGGACTAGAAGATACCACCCAACTTCCCGAATGCTGCCAAGCAGAGTCAGATTCGACGACTGACCTCTTTCTCAAAGTTAGACCTACCCAACTAGACCGTTTGTCCCAGGTAGACATAATCGTCTACAAGTTCCAGTGTAGAGTCTCCGATCTTGATAGGAGTGGGTGTTACATGGACATTCAACATGGCTTTGGTTTTGGTTTTCTCCAGTCCAGAACATGAAGATATCTTCCAGTGCAGCGGTGAACAATGAAAATGAACAAACTGATTTAAAAACGCGCATAGAAAGGAATGAGGATAACACTAAGAGCTTAATCAATGATCTCATGGCAAAAATAGACTACCTAGACCAAAATGCTAGGCAATGCAACTTGGAACTTTGTAATGTGCCTGAAAGACGTCATGAAAATCTGCTGTCGATAATGGGAAAAATAGGCTCTAAAATCAAATTTAATTTAAACATCAAGGATATTATTTCAATACATCGGGTTCCTCATGCACACCAGAATAACAAACCAAAAAAACATTGTCAATTAATTGGCCTCACGTATTTTGCGTGACAATTTTCTCAGCGCCTTTCGTTTATGTAAGGGTCTGACGTCCGACCAACTGGATATTTCAGGAACATCATCTCGCATATATATGCATGAACATATCACGCTAAAAAGAAAACAATTATTTCGTGAATGTAAGAATGTCGCTACATTACATAATTATAAATTTGTGTGGGTTAAGCATGGCACTATACTCGTCCGTGAAAAAGAAAATCGAAGTCCATCGCCATTCGGTCAAACCAAGATCTCGGTAAAATCAAACCAGGGTATGCTGACACTAGGGACGGATCTACCACTAATATCGATTCTATCACTAGGGACGAATAACGAACTCTGTAATGTAGTGTTTATTTACTTTTCGATTATGTTCTTTTTAACTGTATCCATATTGAATGTTGTTAACGTGGATATATTGTGTTTGCTTAATGTATACTTTTTCCTAAATGCAGCAGTTCTACGGTGTATTGGTAACATGCTTTTCGTAACTTATCTTTGTTTTTTGAATATTTTGCTATGCGTACTTCTTCTGCACTTGCCAAACTATGTGAAAGAGAGTTTAAACAATTTTACTTTATTTTCATTGCTAACTCAAATGACACTTGACTTCAAGTTGTATATCTTAAAATTATCCTACTGTTATCTAACAAGAGATGCTTATATACTTGCTGAGACTTATTTGAAATTACTGTTTCGATTGTACACCAACGATTATGGCTGATAAATTAATAATATACTATCAAAATTGTAGGGGGCTTCGCACTAAACTGAATGTTCTATTTATGAATATTTTATCAAACTCCTACGATAACATAATACTCACGAAGATTTGGTTAACCCCTGAAATATTCTACTCTGAGTTCATTGATCAGCGGTATTGCGTATATAGATGTGATCGGGATCGCAAGGCTACTCAAAGGAAGGATGGCGGTGGCACCCTTATAGCGATACTAAAGGGACTTGGATCTGTCACTATTGAGTCCACTATCTTATTAAACGATTACATTGAACATATCATTCTGCGTATCCCGAGCGCGACAAGAGGAAAGTACGACATCATATGTTCAGCATACATTCCACCAAAAACACCCGAAAGTGTATATGTTATATTTGGATCTTTTGCAAGCGATTGTTGAGAGTGAAAGTGTTCAGAATTTCTATCTGTTTGGTGATTACAATCTCCCTGACATTGATTGGTTAGCCACCGGACGTTCATGTTTAACTATACAAGATTTAAATAGCTGCAACACTCCAATTTGTAGACATGTAAACATCTTTATGTCCATTTTTAATGCCTATCAATATAATAATATAAAAATTCGACCTAATATATATATTTAAAAATAAAACTAAGGCGTGGTGTAAATGAAAGACGTATGAAAATTTATCAGATTATGAACAATTTTCACTATATAGGTCGAGATTTCATTCTGAATCTAAGATTTGTTATTGCCGATATATGAAGTCAGTTGAGGATAGCATAAAAGTCAACACTAAATATTTCTGGACTTTTATATCGAACCGTAAATCCAAATCATCCATTCCTTCAACTATGCATTACGAGGGACAGTCGTCCAATAATCCAGAAAAAATCTGTGATCTCTTTTTAAATTTTTTCCATTCTGTTTATGAGCCTTCCACTCTCAACAATGTGCAGCAGGACACTTTTGACTATGCTAAGAATAGTCGTCTCGTCAGCAATATTGTAATCAGTATTGAACATGTACACAGTGCTTTGAAGTCCGTAGATTGTTCTAAAGGCCCAGGGCCTGCCGGTATCCCGCCACTCTTCCTTAAAAATACCGCTGACACTTTGAGTCTCCCTCTATTTATCATTTATAATAGATGTTTGAGCCAAGGGACTTTTCCAGAAGTGTGGAAACGTGCCAGTATCACCCCCGTCCATAAATCTGGTGTTAAATGCGAAATTGAGAACTACCGTCCTATCTCCATTTTGTCGACCTTGTCAAAACTTTTTGAGAGGCTGGTCCACAATCGGCTATATCCGATTATTCATGATCAGATTATTAAGCAACAACATGGGTTTGTGAAGAAAAGATCTACAACTACTAATTTGATTGAATATACTGATTATTTATTCAATAATTTAGACACACGTGTACAGGTGGACTCTATTTACACTGACTTCCGTAAAGCCTTTGACAAGGTCGATCATAAATTACTTTTAGGCAAAATAGCATTTAATGGCATTCGTGGGAATTTGTTCCGTTGGTTTACTTCCTATGTTACAAATAGAACGCAAAAAGTGGTAGTTAATGGTTTCCAATCTAAATCCATAACTGTATCATCAGGGGTGCCTCAAGGCTCGATACTGGGCCCTTTGTGATTTATTATATTTATCAATGATATTGACATGTGATTCCTTAACTCTAAATTCCTACTGTACGCAGATGACCTTAAAGTATTTAGACCCATCAAAACTATGCTTGACTGTCAACTGCTTCAACAAGACCTCAATCGTCTTGCAGATTATTGCACTAAAAATAAACTCCAACTAAGTATTTCTAAATGCTGTTGTATTAGCTTCACCAAAAACAAAAATATTTTTAAATACCCCTATGCAATACACAGCGAAACGCTTGCAAGGGAGAGTTTGATTCGCGACCTGTGAATTTTACTTGACGACAAACTGCACTTAGACGCACATGTTAATAAAATTGTTAATAATGCTTATCGTATGTATGGCTTTGTGATGAGATCAGCTACGGAATTTAAGCACCCTAGTACATATTTATATCTTTATCGATCACTAGTAAGGTCTCAATTAGAATATGCAGTACCTGTGTGGAACCCCTACTACAATAAATATATTGAGAGTATAGAAAGCATACAACGTAAGTTTTTGAAGTCTATGCATTATCGTTGCTTAAAAAGATATTATCTCTCTTATAGTGAGTTACTTCAAAAATATAATCTGCTTTCTTTGAGTTCAAGGCGAACGTTTCTTGAAACTACATTTTTGTTTGACTTATGCAACAACTCGTATGATTGTTTAGACATTTGCAACAAGTTGTGTTATATAGTACATGCCAGGAACATGCCAGGGACGCGAGGTGCGCGCACAACCTGTATTCGCCACTACTTCCTGTCGCACAAATGCTGGCTTGCGTGCACCTCTTCGTCGCCTTACGAGCAATTTTAATAAGAACTTCTGCAGTTTGGATCTGTTTGCTTTGCCGAATAGAAAGTTTAGGCTCATGTTACTTAACATTTTGAAAAATTAAGTTAATGTGATACTAATGTTCCACTAATTAATTTACTTATTAACTTATACTTACTTATTTACTTATTAAGTTATACTTAATTCCTGTTTTTTAATTTTTACAACGTTATGCGTTAGTCTAAAAACCAAACTGTCTCATTATGTATCTGTGGAGAACGCGGTTGATTTCACATTTGTATAATTTCTGTGTCCCAACTTTTTGTAATTTTTAACACGTTCGCGTGAGCAACGTCTTACAACGTCGTGTTGATATAATTTTGAAATGGCGCAACGTCATTCGACGTCCTCTAGATTGTCATATTTATTTTGACGGAACGTCTTTGTACGTCCATTTTAAGAGCAAATTCCTATGGCGCATCTACTTAGCGCCGCAATACGTTAGATTTTCCATACCAAAACCGCCGCATGACCAAAAAAGTAAACATCTTTATAGTTTTGTACCCACACATGCAAAGGTAGCGCGCACAAACTCGCAACGTCTTATGACGCCCGGGATTGTACCGCTATCCCCACTGCCAGTTGACCTGCGTGCAGTGAGACGACCTAACGTGTGTGTATTGTGTACGCCATGCAACTTATCTGGATTACGTAATATTTTATCATAAAAGGTTAGTAAATATTATAAATTTCTTTATTACACTTACTTGGTATAAGTATCCGCATGTTTTTGATGAACAAACAATGTGATAACTAACATGAATTTGATATAATTTCGAATCAGAAGTTCGTAACGGTTTTTCTTGCTTTTTTGCATTTGCTTATTTTGAACAGCTTTTATATTTATAAAAAATATCGTAAAGGTAATGCTAAGAGTTATGAATTTATAGACTTTCGAGAGGATTTAATAATAAAACTCTTAAAATTAGATCCAGGTCTAAAACCAGACAAATTAATAAAACATCATAAATATGATAATCGTCAGAAAGTAAGAAAAGAATCTGTACCATCCTCGAATGAAGAAACATCTTTTCCGACTGGTCACTGGCCTGAAAAGATACCTAAGAAAATCTCTTCTAATAAGAATACATTTTTGAAATGCAAGATGTGTACTAAGAACAAGACACGAAGAGAAACTAGCTACAGGTGCAAAGGGTGCCCAGACAAGCCAGCTCTATGCCCTTCATGTTTTGAAGAGTGGCATAATCAAAGAGCTACGAACCTATAGTCCACATACTCTTATTTTATTATATATTCCTAAGATTATCGTGTTTGTTAATTATTAATAAATAGGTACCTACATGTACAATTAAGGCTGATTACAAAGTAAAAAGATTTCGTACAAATAAGAATGTTAAGAGTTTTTGATTAAACTTGTGTTCCTATATATCCAGTTGTATCATTTCAATTTCCTTAATTTAAGTTGACGCCTATAAACGTTGTGTCGTTTAGCATGGTATGTCAGACCTACGTGGTGGCGGCAACGTATATAGACGTCGGACGTGAAATAACGTTGCGCCACGTAATAAACTTCAAAGATGTACGTTTTACGGCGCGACGTCTTTAGACGTTGCTTAAATTTGTATGGGAAAAAGGTGCGCCTGAGTACCAACATTCAGAAATGAGGTTGCTCACGCGAACGTGTTAATGTGTAATTGTTTGTTTTCCCTAATAAATAAAATAAAACAGTTTCGGAGATATGACGTCTCCCTGTCTCACACCTCGCTGCAGAAGGATAGGTTCCGAGGTCTGGTCCTGAAGTCGGACTGACATGAAGGTGTTTTTGTACAAACACTTCAACAGCTCGATGTTATGATAGTCAATTTGGCACCGTTGGTGGAGAGACTGCAGTACAGCCCGATCGAAGTTCGAGCTCGATCGAATCGAAGGCTTTCTCGTAGTCCACAAACGCTAAACAGAAAGGCAGGTTGTTCTCTTCGGTCTTCTGTATAACCTGTCGCAGCTTATGTATGTGGACTACGGTGCTAAAGCCTTTTCGGAATGCGGCTTATTCGGGAAGCTGAAAATTGTCAAACCTGCGCGCGACATCTTGTAGACATGGTTTAGAAGTGAGATGGGCCTATAGTTCTTCAACCAGGCATTGTCTCTCTTTTGAAGAAGAGTACCACCACACCCCTGCACCATGCCTGAGGCATTTTCCCCTCGAGTATGACGGAATCAAACAGCGTCTGGAGGGCCTTAAGTACCGGTTTTCCACCCGCCTTAAGACCGTTCGACCGTAATTCAATCATCACCCGGTGCCTTGTTGTTTCTTGACCAGAGGCAGTGGAAATAACGTTAATATTTGGGAAAACCTTTGTGCGGGAGGCCGTGCCTCTGTTGTTTCTTGTACTGTCACTTTTTTTTTCTGATGGGAAATCTTCAAATGACTTCTCCCGCTCTGGGCGGAGCGGAAGGCAGTGTCAGACTTGACTGACTAAATCCATCCATGTTCCTTCTTAGCCCTTTGTGTTCCAGGGCCACGGTATCTCTTTCGAACAGTCCCGCAGCCCTGGCAGGCATCGGCCCTCTCGGACTCCTTCCGCTTGTATTGTCCCTTGGTTTGCGATTAGTTAAATTTGAGATTTTTCAGGGGTATGGACCCAGATTCTTTTGCTGTTTGACTGAAGTTCTTCACCAGCTATCATGCTGGCTAAACGCCACAAATACATGGAAATAATATTTGTAACCTGAAATATAAATTGAGGTCCTAGAACCTAGCATAGGTCTGGGGACCTATGCCCTAGTTGGGCTGCAGAATTCTGTAGCCTATGTAGATAATTCAATCTAAATTGAAATATACCGAGTCCAATTGGCTTTAGAAAAAAGGATTTAAGGACCCTCGACAATTTTTAAGAGCTTTTTTTCAACCCTAGGTTACATGTATGGACCACCGCTATTTTTATATTTTCATTATTTCATATCGTATTTGTGTAACAGTTCATAGAAGGCACCACTCTCCATATTTCAACTGTTTGGTGCCAATAGTTTCGAAGTAAAAATTCTGTGACTTGGAACCCTCAAAAGACTTGCAAGTGTCATGTTGGTAAATAAATTACCGCCCGAGCCCGGAATATAAATAAAATTTTAAAAAAAACAACAAGTTTTATTTTATTTAAAAAAATAAGCTGCCATTTCTGCTTATTTTAATAACCATAGGTCGGAATTAGGTAGAGTTATTTGTGTAATTACACTGATTTTATACAGCAAAAGAATAAAGTGGATATGCTCCAAACCCCGAGATTAATTTTAAAGAGCAGAAAAATCCCGTGATTTATTAAATAAAAAAGTTATTTACTTTTACACAATTTAAACCATCCGACATCGGATGTCCGAATTTGCAAATTTCCAATGCGCACACGCAAGGGAAGATCCATATTAATATCAACATTTCGATACAAGTACAAAAATAACTCTACCTAATTCCGACCTCTGGTAATAACTTAACAATCCATACATTATTTACAGAAATTATTAATAAATACTAACTACGTCACATATTATAACTTTATATACAACAATATGTATTTTTGATATTGTGAACAATTACATTTATACCTCGTATCGTACCTATAGTCTATCCTAAGGATATCTTACTGTATACTTACATAGACCCCTTATTAATAAACACGGAGTAAAGTTTTGCCGAAGTTAACGAAACATCTAAGTAAAACCGAAAATCATAGGGACTATACGTAACTTTATTCCGAGTTTAATAAGGGAGCAAGTGCACATTATATACTTCAGCATGTACTTATAGTTTATAAACAAATAAAAGTGTCCATTACAAACAAATTTATATCTTTGAGATATGTGATTATTCTCGAATCTACATCAAAGTGGTAAGTCTGAGCCACACATCGCAGAGGGCACTGTCGAGCACGTAATTTTCACGTTTGCTCGTGTTTATCTGCACTTATTTGATTCTAGCCTTAGTCTAATTTACTAAAATTCACATTGATTTTATTGTTCTGATATAGGTAGTATGAAATAAACCATCGTCTAATATCATTCGCTTTTTTAGTATAAATTGTAGTTTGATATGCTTATTACGAAAATATCTATTTATGTACAGACTCCTGCACATCACGCTACCCGAAACTGTAAAATTTCCCTAATCAGCCTTGAACCTAATTCTTTAACGTTAAGGTTGAAAATCTATAAAAGAAATTTGACAGATTGTTGTTGGTGATTGATGTGCAGGCGTTTGTACCTGTTTATGATATAAGACAAATCTAGGGCATTTTAGAAAACATTTGATATCTAACAAGACTCACAAACAAACCAAGTATTGAATAAGGTGTCTACAGTCAAACTCTTATAACTAATTGTCATCTAGGAATGTGATTCTGACTGGTAAATCGTCAGATGACAGTACAATATTAACGGCATAAGTTCTACAAACGACTGAATGGCCTTCGCACACCGTGTTATCAACTCGACATCATTCGCCAACTAGTCAACTGGTTGGTAAATCGACGTTAATGTACGTGGTTGCCGACTAAGCGGTTACTAACTTGACGATGCCGTATCCTCAACAAGTGTACAACGCGTTTCACAGTGACGTATGCCGCGTTGCTTGTGCGTCGCCAACGCAAGGCCGACCAGAGGTGGATGTGGGCTGTGGATAGTCTTTAGACATATTCATAATCATCATATGGATCAAAGTCTGAAATAAAGTATTTTTTTAGTCTCAGAACGACAGCCCGCCTCTGCATTAGCGTCGCACCGTCTTGTAAGGTAATTTTTGTATTGTAAAATTAAATAATCGCTCAAACGCATGGTATAAAAGATCCTTGCGTAAATCAAAAGTACCGTCGTCCGTAACCACTTTCAGTCCCTGATCTGAAGTGATGGAGCGGCAACAACGACGTTAACGCGAGTCAACCAGTTTCACGCATTATTATATGACTGCTCTTAAATGGAGTGTTATGTTTTCAGAGTTCTGTGATTTTTATATATTCTTTTAACATTTTACTGAGTCAAGTCAAGGTGTGCGATTGCCTAAACACTAAAATTGCAATCTAAAAGTTCAGTTAAGTACTTTACCTATCGATACTCCATACTTGAGACTTATCTATTCGGATACAAGTGTCGCGTGGGTTCTTCAATCTGCATACATTAGAAAATAACAACTTAGCAAGAACGAGGAGGTAATATGTGAACGACAGGTACAGAGATATGTATGTCAGTGTTAGTTTTGTAAAACAACCAATTGAACAAGCGGAGCTTTTAAAATGTTAGGCAAATTATATGTAACAATTCGATAGACTAGTGTGGGTACCTACTATAATTGCTTAAAAGTAGGTATGACACGTTCCAGGTAAAAGATATTCTTCGATATTTTTCTTTCCAGATAACTATAATATTTGTTCTCGTACAGCTACAATACCTCTAGTCTAATAACATTTTGTAGAATCAACTCTTCGTAATATCACAGCTTTTTAACATGATCTGGATTGCGATCAAATTTCTAGAACTACCGACAATAGCAATACAATTTAAGTTGGTACTGGTGCACGCAGTGGCTCTGGTTGCCGTACAGGTTGAGCCGGCTGATGGTGCCAGCTAGGCGCCAGGCATCGCCGTCGCCGCGCCGGCGCAGTGTGCCCTCGAACACGCCGCCGCCCGGCGCGGTGCGTACCACTGCCATGAATTCGCGCCACCCCACCTCCCGATCCCGCGGCTCCCCCGCCATCATCTCTGTCACGTCCAGCACTTCAGCGAGTGATAGTTCTGCACATTGCTGGTGCTCTTTCAAATATTCATTGATATGCTTCACTAGTTGTTTGGCTGCGTCGCGAGCGTCAAAACTCTTTGGTGATATTTTTATTTCTCTGTGACAAGTACACCAGTGGTCGTCGATGCCCGCCATCTTACACGTTCGATTACCCGGTATCGGCAGAAACAGACTCATGCTTCTACTTTGAGTGTAAGCTGATTCCGTTCGTTGTTTTATATTTTTATTATCGATTAATTTCAAATCAATCAAATCAGACAATGTCGCATAAATGTCGAATGGTGTAGTCAGACGTCTGCTGTTTTCTACCAAATTATCATAAGCTAAATTGTAATTTTCTTGAAATGATGGCGGCATTAGTATATGAACAAAAGGTAGACGTTCTTCTAATCGGCCTTGTTTAGTATGTCTTATTGCACCCCACCTCATTCCATGATCACTTAATAGTATTAGAACAGTTTTATCTAAATAATTATCACTATCAAGGCTTTTCAGAAATGTTTCATAACTGTCGTCCATTGCAATCGGGTACGTTAAGTAATCATGACTCATTGACACCTCCCAAAAGAACCCAAAGAGTTTGGAAGATTGTAAAGTCGTCGTTAAATCATGAATATAATCCAGAAGAACCTTGTAGAAGTATTTGTTGCCCATACAAATATATGAATTAAAGTCAATGGTATTACCCACGTTAACTTCTGCTTCGTGAATAAACGTTCTAAGGTAGTAGTCAGTTGGTGGTTTGATAAAGCCGGATTTTGCAAAATTAAATGTACCCAGTTTTGCACTATCTTCACCCAGAGCTGTATAAAACCCAGCTTGTCTAAACCAATGCCAGATAAAAGGACAGTTATCAAAATTTGCATCATTACTCGGCCAACAAGTTTTCTTCAAGTCGGTATCTTTAATCCCGAGCAGCATAGGAGCTAAGTTAGGAAAAGTATTGTCACCCACTTTGTTGTAACCTAGTAATTCAATAGCACCTTTCTCTTTAAGGTACGCCACAGTTTTTGGCATGGTTCGATGAAAATTTAATCTTGAAATGGCATCAATACCCATCACAATCACATTGTAAGATGTACTGTTAGACTTATTTTTTGGTCTCTTAGTCCTTATTGCCTTTAAGCCTGCAAATAGAAAGTACTGTAGGTAGACCTGTTTTGTATTATATTCGCAGGTCACCCTCACAAATTCATGCTTTACTTTGATATAATAAGAGAAATTCTGACAATCTGTGTATTCAACTCTGTCATCTACAGATTCCGAAAAAATATTTTTGATCGACTTCGGTCTGTAAAATGATTTGTAACAACAGGAGATTGATTGATTTGCATCATTGGGAATATTATGGTATTGTAAAAGTCCAGTATCAATCCAAATGTACGTTTTATTACGCCGTAGAAGAGAATAGTTCGCATTGGGACAACTTTTTAACTTTGTTGGAGGTTTATTGAACTCTTTTATAGTTTCGTCAAAGGCGATTAAACCGGGTATCGTACAACCTTCTGTTTTGATCGTGAAACTTTCTTCGTCCTCACTTTCGTAACGGTGGATATCTAAGGGTTGTTCGTTGTTGACGAGAAACGTCTCTGTGCGATTGGAGATGGAAATAATAATGAAACTGCTGCCGAATACCATTGCGAGTAGGAAGAGATATTTTAACCGCACCGGGACCGACGTAAGCCTAGCGCTGCTCTTCATCTGATAGGCCATGCTGCAAACAAAAATTTCGTACATAAATAAATGTTACAAACTTATACATTACATATGTACTGTGAAGACAAGTACCTATTCCTAACTGAGTGATTTATCGACGCAGAGCAAAACAATAGCTTGGTAATAATATGGACAGTAGTTGCCTTTTGTAACGCAATTTGTACTCTCTCATCAACCGTACATTTACTTTGCGAACGCAGCAACTTACTTGGATGTCGTGCGTCACAAATATTACGCTAGAATTGTAACTTCTCAAGCAAGGCAGAGCGAGTCAGACAACAACTGTGGATCAAACCACTTGTCGAAAGAAAGAATCGCTACCACTTGAACTTCTAACTTCTACATTTTTAATACATATAACTTTAAGACTCTTTTGGTGGTTCTTTCTGTGTAGTCCACAACTAAACCAACATCAACATTGTGATAGCGTACGGTGCCTACAACCATTGGCTCCTACACAATTAATGTCTATCACGACTCTATACTGAAGTATTTCTTTTTATGCAAGACTAGCGACCCGCCCCGGCTTCGCACGGGTGCAATGCTGTAAAGGGCCTTATTGACCTATAATGGACAATGTATTTAAGATACTTAATTGGATAAGGATTAATGTTGTATTGCTTATTATGCCTGTATTATACATAAAAACCTTCTTCTTGAATCACTCTACCTATTAAAAAAACCTCATCAAAATCCGTTGCGAGGTTTTAAATACCTAAGCATACATAGGGACAGACAGCGGGAAGCGACTTTGTTTTATACTATGTAGTGATGATAGTGAAGTGTAGGATGCAGTGACGTAAAATATTAATTCCCATTTGATGAAATAATTAATAGTAAGTAATGTTGTTTTAACTACTAACACTAAAATTGTAAATAATCCTAAAACTTTGATTTCAAGTACTTTAAAAGTCTGAAATAAAAAGTTTTATTTTATTTACAAATTTGGTACATTTTAAAATATTCCCTAAAAAACAAACATAATCAGGGTCCAAACTACGCGGTCAGGGTTCCAGAGATAGGAACCTACTAACAATACGAGCCCAAGTCCAGGAGTGCCGCTTTTTAATCCAGTCCTTGATCCAGCTGCCTATATAGAGCCTCCTCAGGTATAGGTTGAGGCTCTTGGCAATTAAGGCATTAGCTCACACGACTAACGGCACAATAATCGCTAAGCGCCCATCGCACATGTCGTCAATTTCAATGAATGCTAAACACAATTTTATTGTACTTATATATTTTTATTTTATCCTACTCCTACCTATTTACCTACTTTGTACTTTGTTTGTTTGTGTTGTGTTTGTATTTGCAAGTTTTTCAAAACAAACCCCTGTAGGTTGTTTCAAACATGATTTCTAAGCGTTATCAATTACATAAGTTAGAAAAAAAAAAACAAGATTAAATAATATGTTTAATTATTTAACAAAAGTTAAATAATTAAACATATTATTTAATCTTGATTTTTTTTTTAAAAAACGTGAAAAACTTTGAAATGGATTACAATCATTGTTTTAGATACAAACATAAACAGGACTGGTCAGTTTCACCGCAGTAACTAATTTAAGTTAAGGAAAATAGCATCAAAATATTTTCTTATCATCTAAATCATTAACTTCCGAATTTCAATATTGAGTAGTAGCTATACTGTAACCTTACTAAACGAGTTTCAGTTGAAAACTATTGACTTACCTTGGAAGAAGTTTACTTAACGTTGAATAAACACGAACTGACAAAAACATTGGGAACTGAAGTTACTACAACAACACAGGAAATGCAGTGGGCTGGTCATTTTTAATAAAAAATGTTTACTTTGGCACTGATTTAACCGAATATTTTAAGCATAAAGTGTCAGTAGATCCTGTACCGGTAAGTACATGTTTCATGATATTGTGATTGAGATGAGAAGTGTGTACTACTGGAGACGATCGTGTTGCATCCCGGGGGATGTTGTGCCCGGATTCAATACTGACTGAAAATTTCTCAGTATGAAGTTCGTCCTAATGGTTGCCTTATGAAACATGTAAGCAAGACAGCACTAGTTAGCCGACTATCGAGAGAGACGGAATAGAGACGTCGCGGCGGATGCTGCGCGCATGCGCCCTCGGGCGTGGTTGAGTTTTGCGACCCTTGACAGTTCAGTCGCACTCGCTGTGGCGCTACCTATGTGTGTACATCAAAAAAGAAGTAAGTATAATAAGTAGGAACTACCCCAGACACGACATACTTTTCAATTCAAAATATTTTTAGCAACTCAATCTTACAATACTACCATTATAAATGCGAAAGTTTGCGAGAAAGGATGGATGGATCTTTGTTACTCTTTCATACAAAAACAACTGAACGGAGGAACACAGATAGTTTACAACCTGGATTAACAGTTAGGACACTTTCATATCGGGAAGCTGCAGGCATAAACTAGAGTTATGTATGATGACCATCTAATAAAACACAAGGCAACCGTCTTCTACTGTTACCAGTATTATTATGAAGTATTAATTTAAATATTCCGAGATTCTAGCAAAATCAAAAAGTTATACAGTCACCACTAAGTAAATTAAACACCAATAATTATAACCCATTAACTTCTGTCTGTATCCACAACCCTATTAAAACCGGAAAACCAGAGAAGTACAAGAAGGTAGGAATCGTGCCCTGAGGGTTGCGTCTCAAAGCTGCATGGTGCTCGTCTGCTCGCGGCTTCACTCAAGTGACACGGCCAATGAATTTTAATTTCCATATTAAGGAATTTCCTTTGCAATTGAAATAGTTATTTGTTATACAAGAGTGCAAAGTTGCTTTTTAACCGCGTGTTCAATTTTGATGACCGAGCAAGCGAAGGATTCTAAAATTAGAATCCTGAGCGTTAGCGAGGGAATCAAAAGAGCACGAGGTGAAAAATCTTTGCACTCGAGTGCAACACGTAACTTTTCATTCCACCTCAGCGAGGAAATGACTAAATGCAAAAAAAAAAACGTTTACAATCACAAGATAGGTACACTTTTATTTCAGTTTAGGTATTAATTACTACGTTATGACAGGTAAGTATTACAGAATAATCTTTAAATTATAACAAAATAATATTAAGGTATAATTAAGAAAATTTTAAAGTAACGTTGCTACAGTTGTAGAGGGACAACTGCATTGGACTTCCAGCCCCCGTGGCGCTTAAGGGACAAGAGATCAGCTCCGGAATCAGCCAAAAGTGTGGCTGAAGTTCGTCGGAAACAATGACCCGTGTACAACAGGGGTTCTGGAAGTTCAAGAAATGTTGCTATTTCTCGTGGGATACTGCCAATTTTATTAGTACCCATAGGCTGTCTAACCTCACACACTTTCCATTGCGATACTGTAGAAAAAATCGACTGATTGGAGTGTTGGTTGGGCGTAAGGCTTGATATTTCTCAACAATCGTTACGTATTCCTTGCGAATGACGAAGTTGCGGTCTCTTTTTGTCTTTGTATTAGGTAAATTAATTAATAGTAAGTCATCTGAATGTTTCTCAATGTTTTTGACATTAAGTTGTGTTAGTTCATTAGTTCGACATGCTCCGTTTATTCCAATAATAAGAACAACCTGTGACGTAAAGAGTATTGTAGTAGATAAATGAATAAAATTGATATGAACGCATAATTATGCCTATCAACATCTACTAAGTATACTATTTAATTGAGATTAATATACTTAAGTAGATACTGAATGTGCAACTGACTTACTTTTGCCGCCAAATATACGGAATCGGGTGCTTCGTTAAGAAACTTTTCATTATCAGATACTGTAAAAACCTTCGATTTTTTTGGTTGATGACCAGATGAGGCTCTTTTTAAAAATGCCACTAATTTAGGATAGGTATCGATATGTATGTCTTTTTTCATCTTTATTGTTGCTTTTAGCATCGAATACGTACTCCATGGAGTGCTTGCTTTCTTGTTCTCGGATAATTCTATAAAAAATGCCAGCAAAACGTTTTCTGAGAAAGTTTTGGCTCCTTTTGCTAGTCGCCACGTGTTGAACATATCGTACTGTTTTAAATACTTCTTGCGTGATTGTTGAGGGAGAAAGCTCATTTGCGCATTATTAACAGTTTCAGTCAATTCTGTTGGCGTCAAACAAACTTCCTCGTCGCTAGAATCACTCATTTTAGTTTTTTCACTTGTTTTCAAGTTTCTTGTTTTTAATATAAGGTTTAACAATGACGTGAAAAAATGCCGCGTAAAGAACCGCGTACAAAGCAAATTGAAAAAAGAACACCAAGAAGTTTCCGAGTCTGAGTTTTTAACAAATTAAAAAAAAGTTGTATGATATATTCGGCACCATAGAGGTAGCAGTAAATAGGTTTAATGTTTTTTTTAATTCACAAACTTAGTGCACACGATGTTCTAAATTCAATTTACTTTATCCTCTAGAGAATAAAAACGGCTTTTCCACTCAGATATTGAAGATTAAAAATACTCTTTCCGAGATGGTGGGATGAAAAATACTTTTAACTAAGTGAAGAGTGGACCAATTGTACACAGGGCTACTGGTTAAGTCGATTTAGATCTTTTAAGAGGTTTTGGTTTAGATTATTCAAGAAATCGGACATTCTAATCGATTTGCGTTTGCGTTTTTTGTGTAGAGATTATTTTTATTTATGATTAAAGTTGTTTTATTATTCTCAACACTAAAAAATCAGTTAACTGAACCAACTGGAAAGTAGTAGACGATTAATAGTTATGAAATGAAATAAATTCCTCAAAAACATATTTTTCTTTCAGAAATGTTTAAATAAATGTCTGACCGTCATGCTGCAGTTGTGTTTAAAATATTCTATGTTTCATTAGCTCTCCAATAAGGTATAACAAGCTAGGGAATTATTAGAATTCTTAGCAAAAACTTTGTTGAAAAGCTCCCAGGTGGTAGAAAAACACGGTACTTAAGCGTTAAAATTTTCACTTGGGTCACAAAACACACAAAATTACGGTCTCGTTATTGTTACGTCGTTTCCTTTACGAGAACATTCTTGAATTACTTAATTCATGAACCGTTCATGTTTACCCCTTTAAGGATTATAGTCGTGAAGATTTTGTATGTCCAGAACTTAGCAAAAGGGATCGTTTTCAACTCATTATAAACAATGCGACCAACTGTGAACTTTGGCAGGGGTACGATGAAACATGCCTTCTTACCCCTTTAAGAATTATGAATGTGAAAGTTACGCTGGGTACTCTACTATTCCACGGTAAATAGCACGGATACCAAAATTCGTAGACGCGTTCATATTTAATACATAAACATAATTTTTATCTTGACCTTATCCTGCAGCCAGGATCTTCTTCTCACGAGCGAACGGTTTAACGAGCTCTCGTGAGAAGAAGATCCTGCCCGGATGAAAAGCCAACCCTAACCTTGTCGAAAAAAGGTAAGGTAAGGTGACGATGGCCTCAACCCATCCCTACGCGAAAAAGGGTCTTGACAGGCGGTCCACAGAATTATTGGAGGTTTTTAGCCGGCCAACCTACCAGGTTTTTAGCTCATAAAAAAAGCAATATTTTGTTTGCATTTACATCGGGCTGGATTTAAACGTATGGTGGAGGCCCTGTGGCAAGCAAGAAGTGGAGGCCCCGAAAAATGATTGAAAAAGCCGAAAAAATGTTCACACATTTCAAAAATGTATATACATGGGCCCGATGTAGAATTCTTTGCGTCCGTATCCTGGCTGCGTTTCGGTGACCTCTTCGTAGAAACCGAAGGTTTTGACTGTGCAATAATGGACGAAGTTATGATGACGAATAACTACCGGAAATACACTGTAAAGGATGACACGGTTGACATATGTCGGGCATGCCACCATCCGGGAGAATCGATCCGACATATTATTTCTGGGTGTTCTCTTCTGGCCAACGGAGAGTACTTGCATAGACACAACCTCGTTGCCAGGATTATCCACCAGTAACTTGCTTTGAACTAGAACCTTGTAGAATCAGAAGTGCCATACTATAAGTAGTATATGTGCCCGACCCAGTTCTCGATGATGGTAAAATCACGTTGTATTGGGAGCACACAATCGTCACTGACTAGGTCTATTGTTGCCAATAAGCCTGACATTTTATTGATAGATCGATTGGAGGGTCGCGCAATGATTGTTGATAAAACAGTCCCGCTTGACTGGAACCCCGTGAAAGCAAAGAAAGATAAGCAATTCAAATATCTAGATCTGGCTCGCGAGGTTGTCGACATGTGGGATGTGAGTAAAGCAGTGATTGAGCTGATAGTCGTGTCGCCCAATGCCTTAATAACCTAAAGCTTCGACCAACATCTGAGGAGGCTTTCGCTTGGCAGCTGGATAAAAGACTTGAATCAGAAGGCAGAACTTCTGGACACAGCGCGTATTGTTAGAAAGTTCCTCTCTCAAGACCTCTGACCACCGGTAGCCCGGACTCTGTTCCCGATGCCGGTGGACTCCTATTTTTTTTACACCGTTACATTTTAATCGTTTTAATCCCTTGGAGGGTCGATTCGGTGCATGAAACACTATCGATTTGTACTGATAAAATTAAAAATAATTACCTTTTTTGTAACCTCGAACCATTAGTAGTACCACCTGAAACTCATTTCGTACCATATGATGTGACCACACACACATTTTGTCAATATTACGTTATCACTTGCTATTTTTAGGGTTCCGTAGCCGAATGGCAAAGAACGGTACCCTTTAGTTTTTTATTTTATTTTAAGCGATACAATGCTAGGTAAGTTGTTTATGAATAGTATTTTGAAAGTTGAATCACCCGTCCAAGGGATTAAAACGATCAAAATTTGACGGTGTATATTTAAATGTTTAAAAATGTTACTAATATGAAAGAAAGTTTATAAACGAAATTTACGAAATAAAATAAATATAAGGCGAGTGGATATTTTCATCGAAAATCAACAATCCGATTTTCCGATGATAACTTTGACAGGTGGTTCTGTATCATTGTAGTTCGAAATTAAACATACCAGGCCCCTCAGAAAGTATTGCGAAAAAAAGTTTTTATATATGGGAGACTGGCCAGTTATTATGTTTTTCGAAAATATGATTATTTATAAGTAAAAATAAGTAAGTTCCAATTTCAAAATTTCCCTCCACATTTTTTGCGAGTTAATTCAAAGTATTGTGTCTCACTGAAATATGGATCTGCGCCGGGAACATTTTAGAGCTATGATTTTATACGATTTCAAGTGTCGCCTGAAACCGGATGAATCGTACGATAGACTTCAAATGGCATTCATGGATGAAGGCCCTTCCAAGGCAACCGTGTATCGTTGGTATAACGAATTCAAGCGCGGTCGACCAACTTTGGGGGATGACGAAAGAAGCGGTCGCCCTTTGACGGCTGTTACCGAAGAAAACGTGCTAGCAGTGAAAAATTTAATCCAAGACAATAGGCGAATTACATATCAGGAGATTCAACACATATTGAAGATTGGATCGGGAAGCGTTCACGAGATTCTACACAGCCATCTTCGCGTGAGGAGGATAGTATCACGCTGGGTGCCGCACAACCTCACCGATGCTCAGAAGCAGGCCCGGGTGGAATGGTGCCGTGATATGCTTAACAAATTTGAAGCAGGCTCGTCTCGGCGTGTTTACGACATCGTTACAGGTGATGAGTCCTGGATTTATCAATACGACCCAGAAACCAAGCGCCAGTCGACTGTTTGGGTGTTTCAAAATGAGCCAACGCCTACCAAAGTGAAGCGATCTAGAAGCGGGGGTAAGATTTTGATCGCTAGCTTTTTTAATTTGACTGGCCACTTGGTATCAATTCCCTTACGGGATCAAAGAAGCATTAATGCCGAATGGTATACTTCCAAATGTTTGCCAGAAGTTTTCTCTGTTATAAGCAACAAGCGACCAAACACAGGGCTCCGCGGGCTACTGCTCCACCACGACAATGCACCTGCGCACACCGCACTCAAAACGAGGGACTTCCTGGACAGCACGCCAGTCAAACTCCTGGGTCACCCTCCTTACAGCCCTGATCTAGCACCGTGTGACTTCTTTTTATTCCCAAAAATAAAAAATCAGCTCAAAGGGATACAATTTTCGTCGCCGGAAGATGCGCTGGCTGGGTTCGAGCAGGCTGTAAACGAGGTGTCTGCGGCGGACTGGAAAAAGTGTTTTGAAAACTGGTTTAGGCGCATGAATCTTTGTATAGAGGCTGGTGGAAAGTACTTTGAAAAGATTTAATAAAAATATATGTACGTATAGAACAATTTTTTTTAGTTTCGCAAAACTTTCTGAGTGTCCCACGTATTTACCCAGACTGCTCTGAACTCGCGCGCCTTCTGTAGGTAGGTGCTTACTATGGTGCCCCCTAGCTCACACTGGACGAGAACTACTTAAACGTACGTATATAGGTATATAAGCGCGTATAGTAGCGACTAAATCCGAAGTCAATTCCAACTTGTTGGGAAATTTTGTTGCTGTTACGGTAGCGTCATGCAATTGAAATATAAAATAGACATCGAAAAATTGATTAAATTCAGTTTTTGGGATCAAAGTAATTCAACGTATGTTTTATAATACCATCAACACAGGACACGAAAATAAAATGAAAAAGCTACCTTCTAAAATGTGATCTCTTTTCTCGTTGATGGACACAAAATAATAATGTATTTATTGCTAAGTATTTTTTTTATCTAAAATCAAATTATTGTGGTGCCCCCGGGGCTAGCAAACGGTGTTATGGACCAGACTCCGTCCATAGTGCTTCATACATGACTGTTGACCGGGTCGGGAATACTTCATAAAACAGGTAATACAAAAATACATTTAAGAAGAATAAGTATTTATACCGAGACTCAATTACAATAACAAAATGTTTTAATAAGAGGATTTTCGATACAAAAACTCGAATCGAAATCAACGGAATTCAGTCGTTCCATGTGATCAACAACGCTCCAATCTTTATTGTAATAGCGTAAAATTGTGTCAAAAATCCCGCCACCAGGTGCCATTCTCACTAACAGATTAAACATACGCCATTCGGTACGTATCTTGTGCAAGGGCACCATTTCCTTTGCTGTAATAATTTCCTCTACGATGAGTTTTAAGCATTCTGGATATGGCTTCAGTATCTCATTTGTCTGATAGTTTATGAATTGAACAGCATCTGCAAGTATTTGACTTCCACTTGGGACTATAACATCCTTATAGCAAGCGCACCATGCATCATCTATCCCTGCCATTTTACAGGTTCTGTTTTGGGGTATTTTCTGGAACAGGCTGATACCTCTATGATGTGTGTAAAATTCCGTGCTTCTTCTTAATATGTTTTCCTTGGATAAGTCAGTCAGTTCAACAAGATCTAATAGTGTTTCATGCAAGTCAAAGGGAGTTGTAAGGCGTCCCACATTCCAATTTAAATTCTGATAAGCTAATGTATATTGTTTTATAAATGAAGGTGGCATTAAAACAAAGATGAATGGTAGTTTCCGTTCTTCCACATCTCCAATATCATTTCCATGATCACTCATTAAGATCAATATTGTGTGATTTAAATAACCAGTGGATTCCATATTTTTTAGTAATCTGACATATGCATTATCCATACTTATAGGATTATGCAAATCATCATGACTCATAGATTTTTCCCAAAAAAAGCCGAACAACTTAGAGTTTTTCAGACATGTTGAGATATCATGAACATAATCAAGTAGAACTTCTGAATAGTATTTGTCTCCCATACATTTAATTATTGACTTCTTATTTGTTCCTCTGTCCAAGGTTTCAGACTCGTGCATAAATGGATGTGCATAGTAATCTGTAGGGCTTCCTACAAAACCAGTTTTTCTAAAAATACTAAATCTGGACGTATCTTCCACCAGTGCCGTGTGATATCCCACCTCTTTAAACCTTTCCCAAATAAAAGGGCAGCTGTCTAACTTCGACCGTTTATCGGTCGCACAAGTGGGTTTGTCCAAGTTGTTCTTGCCTACTAGAACCGCCATTATATTCTGGAAAGTGTCGGCTGCTACTGTACTGTAGCCTTTCAATTCCACCGCGTTATATTTTTTTAGCAGCTTTACAGTATTCCGCATGGAGTGATGAAACTTTTGCCTGGACATAGATCCTATTCCCATTATAATAACGTTGTGCCTGGATTGGTAAACAGATACGTTAAATGGTTTATATGTAACCAAAGTAAATGGCTTTTTTGGCGTAAATATAAAATATTGTTCATACACTTTTCGTTTAGAGCAACGACACGTCACTTTTACAAACTCGGCATTCACTTCTATAGAGTTATTAAAGTATAAGCAATCCTGATACCGGATGCTATTGTCAATCGCCTTGCCAGGTAATTTCACAGTATGTGGTCGGTAAAAGGATTTATAGCAGCACTCCACGTTCGAATTGTCATTCATTTTATAATATTTGTAATTATTTTTTATAATCCATATGTGTGTTTGGTTGCTTCCTAGCAAACGTGTATTATAATTTTTACATAATTTTGTTAGCTTTTTAGATTCTGATAATTTCTTCTTCGACGAATGGTGAATCCTGACGGTCGGAATAATACAGCCCTCAGTCTTGATATTGTAAGTTTTATCGTTATACGGACTTTCAAACGAATCAAAATGAGAATCGTTAGGGTCTTCTAAGACTTCAATTTCTTTCGGGATAGCGCACCAAGTAAGTGTTCCAAATATAATAACTTTAATTAAAACAAGGAAAATTGTTCCTCTCCTCCTTCCTTCTGTTACGGATCTATGAACCATTGCGATATAGAAAGTTGTATTGCTTTTCAAATGTGCTGTGTTCGGAGACGGTGCGAAATCATTCAATGTTTAAATAACATTTGAAACAAAAAGTGGTAACGATGTGGATTATAAAGGAATAAAATATACAGCAATATCACGATTATTTTATACAATTTAAAATGATAATTTGATTTTCAATTTTAAGTCATTCATTACGGAGGAGCAAACTAAGCGTGAAAGCTTGCAAGTGATATCATTGTGTATATTATCTGTTAAAGTGTATTTTTACGCGATAATTTAGATTAAAATAGCTAGTCCGCCTATTTTGCCAAATTTAGTAGTAGTGCACCTACGACCACGACTTATAACTCACGAGTGATAAGTAATGAAAATGTTAACCAGTAGCTGTTCCTAAGCAACATTTTTTTTTGTGGTTAATTAATTCATAGAAGGATGGATGAATATCACTTACTAACCTGTATAATATATCAGGAAAATTCTCTTGTAAAGTGTGGGAGGTATCAGCGTGCGCGGTGGTGGCACGACTCGGCGGCGGCATCATAACTGTTTTCAAACAAAAACCTGTTAATTGCAACTTTAATGGCTTGTTAGTCTAAACAACTGTAACAGTCACATTCGATCGTTTGTTAAATTAACACAAACACTCTCATGCTATTGATTGCATTGCAAATACAAATACTAGAGCGCCTAAAACAAAAGTCGTTTGTGTTATACGAGTACTTAACCTACTAGCAGTTTTTGCACTGATAAGCAGCATTTCGTTCTCCCCTCGAGAACACGAAAGCATTTCAACTACTTAGATCTGGTGTGACGTTGGAGCATTCTTATTCTATATTGCACATACAATTAAAAGATATACTCACAAATAATATACAGAATGTAACGGAAAGGGTATATACATACTTAAGGGTGTGCTACAGACCATCAAACTGAACATGTTTCTCCACAAACAAACATCGTATTAACGAAAAAAAATTCTGCTGCCCTATACAAAATCTCAATACCTATTCGACCCAAATGTATGGGGCAGCAGATATTTTTTTCGCTATTACGATGTTTGTCCGATGGAGAAACATGTTCAGTTTGATGGTCTGTAGCACACCCTTAAGTATGTATATACCCTTTCCGTCACACCCCGTATAGCTCATGTACAACGGCGAGCATAACCCAGAATTGGGTTTTCTTACAGCAAACCATGATTCATGTAGTAATAAGCAGGGTACTGTTTTTAACCAACATTAGTATTACCGACGACGTCCGCTGAGCATGAGGTCATGGGTTCGATTCCCGGGTCGGGCAAAGTATTATTGGGTTTTCAATCAAGGATTTCTCAGAGGCAGCCACGGAGTCTGTATTTGTGCCCGATTGATGGCAATTGGCTCACCCCCTATTACAAGGGACTTAAAAAACATAACTGGCGAAGTGTCGATGTACCACTAAGTGCACTGTTATGTATGTTTATGTGTAATATTACTCTAATCGAGATGGAATTATTAATCAAATTAGTTTGTTTAATACCTAAGTATATGATAGCTGACGTGCAGTTTCTGAACCGAAAAGGGTGTATAAACAATACTTAAGCGATCGATGTTGGGCTTTAAACAAATCTTAAGATAGGAGAATGCCTCTGGCATGCACTAAACCAAATTCTAGTTCCTTAAACATGACATTTGAAAATAAAAAGAGCGAGGATCATCTACCGCCCGCTTGTTCCGTTTGTTCCCGTTGAGTTACACCATTTTGTGTTACATTGCCACACATAAAATCAGTGGGTTATATAACGGAGAAAAAAACGTGGCATTGAGTTACAGGTTTACTAATGGGTAATTTTTTCCCAATGGGTAACAGTGTAACACAAAATGGTATAACTCAACGAGAACAAAGGGCTTGATCATACTGTGGATGGGTGGACGTTGGTGACAGGCGATGCCGCCACGTCACCGAAGGAGCTAGGTAGCATAGGCACAGGGCCACCGTTAGGAGGGTCGAAAAATCAATCAATATTCGGTCATATCAATTATACAACTTTATCATCTAGGGCCCCGCTAATATTCATGACACGCGGGGTTAGATTGGGTTTCGAGGTGGGATTGCACAAGTCCGAGGCCATGTGCTTTCATGGGCTTCAGAATCCGCCACCGTCGAGACCCTACGGACGGTAAGTAGGAAGGGTTCCCATCGGCGTCGAGTCGACGTTGAAGTACCTAGGGCTCGTCCTCGACAGCCGGTGGAACTTCGGGGAGCATTTCCGACGTATAATCACTGTACGAATGATCAATCCACTACTCATTTGTCATCTATGTCTCATAAATGTCAGTCATCTATTTTCTCAGCACAAGACGTTTTCATTTAATTACTTATATTCATGCGTTGACCCTGTTGTTCTAACCGTGGATTTATCACGTTCATTATATCATGTAAAGTGAAAAATAAATTATGAAGAGCAGTGCAAGTGCAAGATTTGACGGAGTCATTTCTTATCTATAAGGCCAGGTCATTTAAAGGTAAAGGCTGCTGTGAACTCACACTTTTATCAAAGGCTATTTTGATCTTCGTTACGAGTAATTAACTATAGGTTTCTGGTTTATTACCCGATTTGATAAGGGCAAGAATTTGGAAATCTACAAAGGATTAAAATACGTTGCTGTACATACATCTAAAAGTACAAAATTCAACTAGCAACTTTGAAAGGTCGCAGTAATTACAATTCCAACTTTTATCGAGAGGGGTGACCGGGCGATCAGTACGCATGCGCGAAAGAACCGGTAATGGGAACGCATGTAGAGGCTCCTGTACTTTGAGCAATAAACTAGTTTAATTCACGATTCATGTAAACAGTTTCCTTGACCATCTGCCGTATAAGAGATATGAATGAGGACCACTTCGTTTTCCCTCGAGGTAAGCCTATATTTCTTTGGAGATAAGGTTAACTCCGATGCTCAAAAATCAATAGTTAAATAACACAAGCATAACCTTATTCTCATTGCGATTTCTAATATTTAGCGTATATCGTGTGTAATCAGTGAAACAGTGTTTCCGTGAGTGTTCATGAAGATTTCTATTAATTTGTGAAGTGTCAAATGAGTTTAACACTGAAGTGATTCTCGGAATGTCAGGGTGAAATTAAGAATTCAGGAACAGTCACTGGGGCATACTCGTATCATTTACGTCACAACCCTTTCAAGAAGCTAAGCATGCAATCTTTAACGTTTTGTGTTAAACAGAATATTTTTTATCAAACGTATTTGAAGATGAAGATGATCCCAAAATTATACAGGAACAGGGTATACCTGACCTAATTGTACAGGAAGAGATGTTGGTTCGGAATGCCTGTACTGGCATTAAGGGAACATACTTAGTTTGTGAAATATCCGAATGCAGTTCCGTTGTAACTTTAGAAATTGCGAGCGGGAACTGCATCGTCAGAAAACCTCTTTTATTTTCTGCAAGAAAATTGTTCCGTGGTGACTTGACCTAACATCCAGGTATAAGGCTAAGGTTATAATGTTTTATCGTACCAATATAATAGTTAAATAGCTTACTTCTCTCAAGAGAGACACTCCAGCTTCGACAATATGATGGCTTACCTACCATCAGGTGACAATGTGACATCTGCGAGTGAGATCGTGGTCTAACGTGAGCTTATCAATAACACGTACCTACATACAAGGTAAGCAGCAACTACAGAGCGATACCTGCTGCGATCCGTACACACTCCTTTCGCCTCGTTCTAATTCAACATCTGGGGGTTACTATGACGTCATTAAGCAATATTGTTTTATTCTTATTTCAGAGCGGGAAAGAGATGGAGCTAGACGACCTGTATAGCTCCGTCTCTTTCCCACTCTGGAATAAGAATAAAACAATACTGCTTTAAGACGTCATGGTAGGCTACCTGATCATACACGCACGCCGGTCGCAAGTACTAATAATAGCAAAAAAGGGCAATCCAAACCCCTGTTTCGAAATTGGGTTAAAAGGGACGTAAACGTCCCAGGAGTCTCGCAACATAGACAATTATTTGTGTTTTATCATCCGACGCTTGAGTCTTAAATAAAATTGTTTTGTTCGCAGGTCCTGGCCTTACTCTTCCTCACGCTGATCCCTTGGCCGGGGCCGTCAGTCTTCAAAATAACCTGCTCTCGTGACAACTCCAAAATAGTAAGAAAAGTTATAGAGAACAAATGGCTCCCAGTATTGGAGAGGTTTCAGGTAAGCTACATGTTTTCAAAAATAATTCGAACATTATAGATTGTTTTTATTCTTTTAGGGCTAAATATTAGTGCGCAAAAAGAAATGATCTTATGTTTCTTCAGAGAATTATGGACCATGTAGCTAGATATTTGGGTGTCGTACGGAGTTCCACAAGGTACGATTCATAGCCCGACTCACTTCTTGAATTGAAACGGAACTATAAAAAAAAAAAAAAAATATATATATATACAAAATATATAATAATATATATATATAATTATACTTTTGTTGACGTTATCTACTGCCCGCCCACATTAATACATACATAAACTTCCGCTTACTTCCCATGTGCGTAGGCAGAGGTTATTGAAACTGCCAGTAGTTTGAGTAATTTCTACTGCCTGCTATGATATTTAGATTCCTACTGTTTTTGATTCGTCCTGGTGTAATACACATATTAGTATATGTGTATTACACCTGACCTGACAATTGGACCACATTCATTTAAGACTATAACGATGATTAAACTAATTGAACTTTCTATCTATTTTAAACACATCTTTTTTAACTAAACCGATTCGATATCTAAACTAATTTTAAAATTAAGGGTTTTACTGTTTCCGCCAGGTTATACCAATAAAGTAAACAGTATATTTTCTTTATTTATGTATGCTCTGTTTGCACATAAGTAATTTGAATAAAAAAATAATGCGCTCTCACATACCTTTCTAGTGTGTGAGACTTCCCTTTCCACAAAACCGTATTATATGGTATCTATTTCCACAGATAATTGACACAAAAAAAACAAAACACACACACACACACAACTCACACTTACCATTAGACAAATGCACTTATGTGGTTTTTCCTTAATCGTGGATACAAGATTGTGTTTAAGCAAGTACTCTCCGTTTGCTACTGATTCCACCGGTGGCATGCCCGACATAATCAATATTCATAAGATCTTAAAATCCACAACAACGGAGAAAGTACGTTTCAAATTAAATAAATAACACAGATACGCAAAAATGCACCTACGTTAATGAAAATATGTAAACATCAATTTTCATTGCTCTGACTCAATATTTGACGTGACATACAGCAGCGTGCCAATTAGGTAATCAGCGGATTTTAATTCCCCATGCCAGGAGAAAGGGGAGTCCTGATTTACGTTGTTCGTGGCATAAGAGCAATATTATTTGCACTTAGCATCTGTTTAAAGGCATTTTCTCATTCTTGCATTGATGGTAATTTTATATTGTTACGAGTATACCTAGTACTTATTTTACAATCCTTATTATGAAAAGGTCTTATCTTGAAGTTTAACGTCTATTCCACTAGATACTTTCTAGAATTTTGCTAGTGTCAGCATAGTGGTGCTTGTGACTGTATGGTTAATACGCACTTGGATGGACGGCGTGGAGTAGCGGACACCAGCTAGACATACAATAAGTACAATACATAAGTACGTGTTTGCTGTACCTCTTTTTGTATACCTACTAAACGAAACGAAAGCAGCAGCAAGAATAAAAAACCGGGGTTCGGGTCAACAGTGGCAAAATACATCCTAAAATTCAAACTAATACTTCAACCGAAAGTAAATATAAATTTGTTAAAATTATAAAAATAAAATCAAATCATTTTTGCTTCCATAATGTACATTTCACAGGTGGTCGAATAAAAAATAATAGACACAATTATGGACCCTGGATAATATTATGTTAGGTCCATCTAAGGCATTGTAGGCAACAGTAACCTGCAAATACTTCTTCCTATAACTTTTTGAATTAGACTACCTACTCTACTTAACTCAACCTTACGAATGAAACTATCTAACTTACAGTCACGAACACTAATATGCAAACACCTAGTAAAATTCAATAGCTACTTTCTCATTGAATAACTGTTGCAACTTTGAGATAAGACCTATTTCATTAAAGTTAGGGTTCGAAAACACTATTGCAAACGTCATAAAAATTACAATTAACAGAGTAAGAGAAATGACTATATGTAGATAGCTCTACATACAGACTAAAATTAGTGGGTGTACTTCTGTGTTCCAGGTGAAACTACCACTGGAATGTCCATTCCACCCAGCGCGCGACATCTTCGCGCCCCAACACGCGGCCAAGTTGCAGCACCGGCCGTCGCAGTGGACCTGCGCTTTCTGTGGCAAGTCCTTCTACGAGGAACGACACCTCGACACGCACTTCGACCAGCGACACAAGAACCAGATTAATAAGGTACGAAGTAGTCACGTTAGCCTATAATAATAGTGCAGGGTAAATGTCGCGACCCATGATGCAGGACATTTGCCGCCTAATCGTTTGGTCACGGGTTAAACGCTGAAGCAACGTCCGTGTCGTGAGAACTATTGCAGGGAAAACCAATTGCTTAGGACATGCCACGACTAGACGCCACGGCTAGTACCTAAGGGTCTATTCATACGGCGTTTTTTTCGGCGGAGATGACGTACTCGTACGTTTAACGTGCTTTAAACGAGATTCAGTTGCAGCCTTAGCATACGTTTACAAATTTACCGGAAACGCGTTTCAAGAACGCGCGATTTCGGTGAATCATAACATAATGCATTATAAGTACCTACATGTAGAAACCGCAATGAAAACCCGTTTTTCGCGCACGTTTGTATCGTTTCATACGTGCATCTGAATCGATTCAAATGCAACAATCTGCTTTTACGGAGTCGTGAACGCGCGTCCTTTGTGAATAAAATACGCCGCGTGAATACTAGGGCTTGCAAATATTGGACAATTTTGCAATTCGAATATTCGATATTTTTTTGGGGTATATTCGAATAATTCAAATTTTATTTTAATATTTAATAAGTTTTTAGAAATCACGTCCTTAAATTTCTAAATAGTCTTTATTCTCTAAATAAAAATAATATTAGTTAAAGCTAACGCAGTCTTACAAAAAAATTAATATAATATTTTTTACGCAATTGAACCTTTGATGTAAAATCGTTTTCTTTATTTTAAATTGTCAATGTCACACTAACAATGTGTAATATTGATAATTTAACTTTAAATCTTAGTGATAACACAAATAATAAATCACGAGATCAGATCAGATCTAGTAGTACAGAAAATTACAGTACATTTTGAATCCTTCCATACACCTTTGGCATGTTCTTCAAGGTTTCCCCTGGAAGTGGGACCTAACGAAACTTAGAGCATCCATGGAATAATCGTTTAAGGCTTTTTTTGAAGTTCTTCCTTGAAGTTTATTGCAGTTTCCTGAATTGCTCCATTTTGTCGCTATCGCTGCAGCTGGTAGTAATCAACTAAGGGTCTATCGTCATTGTCATCAAAGCTTCACATTTGACTAAAATACCAGTCGTTAATCTCAGTTATAACTTTAACAATCGTGTCGTTTCCAGGAGATGGGAAAATATCCGAAGGTGTCTCTACATAATATATTCTGGGATTGTGTAGAAATTTTAATGTACACACTAGATCTAGTAGGCGTCTATCAGTTATTCTTTTGTTCAGAGCCTGGAGTAGCTGATCACTTGTAAAACTGTTTGTCGCTTGAAGTTTCGCAACCATGAATTGTGGAGCTGTCTCTGCAGTAAGCAGATTTGCATTTTCTTGACAGTCTAGGCCTTGTCTAGACTGTTACCTTTACAATATCGAGAGAAGTGGACGTAAAGCTAGCTCAGCAGAACTAAATGTGATTTTGTTCTTTAAATCAATAAGAGTCTTCATGATAGGCTCTTTTAGTATCAAAAACCTTGTGATCATATCAGCCAAGCTACTCCACCCATTTCATTCAAACCAGTTTTTTTTCTGTTCTTCTGGAAGGTAGTGACACTCAATCTTGGTGCGTGAATTCCGAAAAAAAATAGAAGATCTATAACATTTTTCAGATTTACATTCGCGTATTCATATTGATTCCTGTTCAGTCCCAACTACAAATCCACCTTCTTCTTCATCACTGTCAGAGTCATTCATCCTGTTATAAAAACAGTTTTTTTAAGTGTGTCACCTCACTCACTGGCGAGCGGTCTACGGAGAGACTAACGCTGTGGCGAGGTAGTGCTTTCTTACCTAACCCATTCGTTCCACCTGCTGAATGTCTTTCACCTGGACATGAGTTGCCATGGCTGACTTGGAAGTCTTTAAATAGACTTCGGACCCAGGTTGGTTGCAAGGAAAACCTGCTCAGGTGGAGATTCATTAATGACTCTGCCCTGGAGTGTAAATGTGGTGCCGTTCCACTAACGATGCGACACTTAATATCGTGTCCTGCGTGTCCTGCTGTTTGCTTGTTACAGGAAATGATTATGCTGGACGCTACTGAGGGCGCCAAACTAGTGGCTCAGTTTTGGGCCGGCACAATTTAGATTGCCATCGACACGCTAAGAAGAAGATCCTGTTATGTAACCCCTGTCTTCTGTAGATTCTTCTTGGGCTGTTTGTGCCTTTTTGTAAATTACATCCAACACTGCACATTGGATGCCATGTGCAAAACATATCGACCCATAGCACACATCACACTTGCTCCGTCATTCACTAGGAGAAAAAGATCATGGGATGCTAGTTTGTCCTTCAAAATATTGGCACAACGTTCTGCAAATCCCCGGCCAGTTATTCTTGCTAGTCCCAAGTTCCTGGACGGCTGCATCTTCCGAATGTTCCCGATCGTTATCGAATCCTGTCGTTACACTCGTAACGCCTCCGGGTCGACGTTGAATTTTTTGTGCTTATTAGATTGTTGTGTTTGTATTGTATGAATTGGTCGAATATTCGAATATCGCAAATTTAATATTCAAATATTTGAAACAGTTGATTATTCGAATGTTCGAATATTCGAATGCAAGCCCTAGCTGAATACGCTCTAAGGCAACAAGTGACGCAGTGACGCACGCACGTGTTACTTGAAGCAAGCCGCGTCGCCTGACGTAGTGAACGGGGCATAAGGCCAAGTCAGGCGCCCGATGTGTCTGGAGACATGTATTGCGTTCGCGGGACATTTGCCACAAGTAAACATGCCTTTAGTTACTAAATGCAAGGTTACTTTTCAACATTTTTACAGGCAGAGGATGCAGTATGCCTGGCTGACTTCTGCGATATCATGCGGTGCCAGGTGCTGGTCGCTCACGGTCTACTCAGCGGCGCGGGTGGTCCGAGCACTGACATTGAGGTAAGCAAACATAGATCCATGTGTTTATCCCTAATCAGGTAAACAATTTTAATAAACATGAACCAGTTTGGGGTTCGGTTTTACGAAAGCCTTTGAAATGTCTACGAAAAATTAATTATTGGATTAATTTGTCTAGATGAAAGATTGTTTGAACAGAAGACCAGCACTTTTCGCGCTGCGTTCAAGAAGGAATATCCACCCGATACGTTGATATAGGTACTTACTTTTATGCTAATCATCGCAGGTATGGCAAGACGTAGAAGCAGTAAAGAAAGCGCTAGCGCCGGCGGGACCGCGGAGCGTAGCGCGCGTGGCGGCGCGCAGAAGGCACCGCCCGCGCACCGCGCCTCCCCCGCCCATCGCCGACTGTCCCCGGACAGATGCCGATGCAAGAGAGGAAGAAGCTGGTATGTGCCTTCCTACTTATTTATCCAAAAGATTTAAAACTTTACTTGCCATTGACAGAGTTCTCATATCCAGTTCATGCAGTTTCCAGATATGTCACGTCACGTAACCCATTTTTAAGGGCCCGATCCACTAGCAAGCATAACCGCAGTCATAATGGCTGGCGGCTCGCTCGCTGGTATATCATCGCCACAACACGGTATTATAAGCTAACAAGCCAGGCCCACGACTCGTCAACGTTGTTTAAAACTTAGCAACACAATGACTTGACAAATATTTGCCTCGTTTGTGTTGCAGGAAATACGAGCTGCGACTAAAATCTCGGTTTAGGCTCACTCGTCGATCATGTTTAGGTTTGAGAATGTCAATAAGTATCAATGAAACCATTGCCATGTTCTTGCTTTGTTATTTAAACAACACCAGACGCATTATCAGCTTGTGAAATCTTTAAAATCATGGTAGTGACTGTAAATTTAATTATAATTTCAGAGCCAGAAGAGAAAAGAACAGAGGACAGTGACGGGGACGCAAATCAAACGGCTGAGCTTTGCGAAGCTGACACGGTGGAGTCGTCACTACCTCCCGACAGTCGGCAGAAGAGGCTGGCAGACCTCCAGGCCGAGCGAGCGGCTTGCGACCCCACCCGCCTTCAGACACTCAAGGTCTTCTGATTTTATCATCTTCTATCTATTCTATATTTTCACTAAACAATTTTTTGGCCTTCGAAAACCATTGACTATGTAGTGGTGCTATTTGGTTCTCGAGAGAGTCTAACATACTATCTAGGGTGTTGTTTTGCATCCTCGTCAAAAATTCAGAAAGTTGTCACAAAAGACATAAGTAATCAATAAAACAGTGCGTAATTATTAATAAAAGCAGAATTTTTTGGGTGTTTAAGTTTGTCAGTATTATCGAATAAACGTTTGAGATGGTTTGTATGTGTGGAATCGCGGTTAAAGGGCGAGGTTCATTAGCATAGTTACCTCCTTCAATTTGACGAGGATGCAAAACAACACGTTGTATAGTTGTTTGTAGATTTAAATATCCATTATTTCGTTTTTCAGGTTCGCTGCGAAAGGATCGTGCACTCCTGTATAGCGACGCTTTTGCTACACCTGACTCAACATCAGTTCACCGAGCTTGAAGGTTTTAATCGTTCTTTTATTGCCTACTTCCAAATTCCAAATTTTTCAACTTGTTGCCGGAATGTTATCTACAATATCCGACTTAACGAAGGTTAGCCGGTTAGATCTGATGCTTAACAGTTTCAGGCGCTGTTGACCAAATGCTGGCAATTTTGCAATTCGATGCAGATGAATTATAGAGTCCTAGTTGGACTCTATAATTCATCTGTCCGGGGTCAACTAATGTGGACCGTCCGATATTGTCCAAGATAAATGTCACAATTTCACTGGTCTTGAACTTTCCCAAATTGTGTACTCATTTCAAAGTGTCACGTTGTCAGAGGAGATGCAGCGCGCCGTGTGCTGGTACCTGAGCTGCGACCGCTACTGGGAGGACACGGCGCCCTCGGCCCGCGCCTTCCCCTGGCCCCTCCTGCTGGCCCTCGCCACCGGCCTCGCGCTGGCACTCTGTATGTGCTATTACATCATCTGGATTGTGTTTGAGTAAGTGTTGTCCGGTGGTGAGAGAGACGGACGACATTGTTGCCATCGCGGCCGCACTTGGGTGAGACTGGCACAAGAGAGTGCAGATTGACTTAGGTACCTAAGCAAAGAGAGGCTTATGCCCAGGAGTTGGTGGTGGATGGTGACATTTGTGATGTATAATGATGTAGCTGCAAAATGTTTTTTTTTCAAAAACTTTTTCAATAGTTTCAACTTGTTTTTCGTCATCGGTTTTCACAACTGTCTGTATTTCTAAATGTGTTTGCCATAAAAGAAAACTGAGGCTCAAGTATCCTAGAACAGTGTAGCGGCCCTAGCTATTCAGAAGCCGTGTTTCTAGCGGTACAGTCAGCAGCGAAAGTCGATTACACTTCAGTGAGTGAACAAAACTCTATAAAAAAATTCGAAACAGAAGTATCCAACATTATAATAACAAACTGCATGTTGTCTCATGAAATGCTGAAAAAAATCACAAGTATCGAATAATTTTGTATTAATAAAAAGTTATGTTAACAATGTAAAGTGTTAACCAACTTTCGTTCCTAACTGTACTGAGATGCTCATAGATGACCTATTTTTGTTTTGGGAAAGGTTGCCTTCTGTACAGACGTTTCTGATTAATTCAATGGTTCCACACCTTTACCGTCAAGACGTCGGGGATGAAGACTTCTACGAGTTCATCATACATCACGGAATTAGGTACAGACAGTACTTACTATCCAATCTCCTTTCTTTTCCAAAATTGAACTCATCCACAACTGTATAGTTCGGAGGAAGGCAGCATAGCGGGGAGCGCGTCGGTGTCGATGACGACTCATTCGTCGCCAACGCGTGGCGAGCGCTTGGCGGCCGAGGAAGCTATGTTAGACGACCCCGACCACGACGACCACTACATCTACGTAACCTATCCGCCAGAGCTCAAGCGCCGCCTGCTCGAGAGGTACGAAGCAAACAAGTTCACCCTAATCATTATGTCGCCTTTTATACGACAGACTCGTGTAGATTAGGGCTTACGTTGCCAAGTGACTTTGTCCTAAAGGATTTTTGACATTTTTCATATTAAGTTTCACTACAGAGGTTTCATTGAAAGCGTATTGTTATCACCCCAATTTAAACTAACTATATCCATCTGCTATAATGTATAATCTTAATCTCTATTAAAATTCAAGCTCTACTGGACCAGCTAACACTAAATGTAAGGCAATGATAGTTTGATGGATTCGTGAATTGCGTTTAATAATAATGTTTTGTAGAATTCTGTTGATAGGTGCGTTTGTAAACTACTGAAACTAACTGCAGATTTCACCAATGAAGTTGATCGCGATCATCAAACTTAACCGCATTCGTGAGCTACCATTATGATATAGAATATTGAAACGTACAATAAATTGTTAAACGTCGACGCCCCGTTTATCTATAAGTCGCGTTAAGTTTCATCATTGGTGAAAACACTTACCTATTCCTACTCGTAAACAGTGAATATTAGTTTAGATATTCGGTTAGGTAGTTACACTTATAATTTAGACGTATTATAACTCACTTTTATAGCGAGATTTTAAAATTGCACAGGATGATTGTAAAGTAGCGATTGTTTTTTTTTTTAACAATTAATTGTGCGATGGAAAAGCAGCATTAAAATTCTCAGTATGTTCATTCGGGGAAACGAGTTGTTTGCCAATTTGCTAAATACATTTCTCCGACTGATCATAATCGTTAAATACTAATAAATTGATTTTAAACTCAATCATGCCATCGCTCAAGTAATTTCTAAAAATACCTATAGTTGAATAGTTTTAACGTGGCAATATAAGTTAATGAACAGACTCGTACCAAAAAGTCGCAATTGTAAAAGTTATAAAGAAACCGAAAGCGGGGGCGGGAAGGCAAGAGCATGAGTTTACATGCGAACGATATTGGTCGATATCGGTTTATGACTTTCGTAAGCTAATAAAGCTATAGAGATATAGCTACATATATTTATTAGGAAATATTTTACTGGCTCGTTGGTCTAGAGGTCCCAAGCGCGGAGGTCCTAGGTTCGTTTCCCGGGGTCAGGCAGTGTTTTTGGGTTTTTCCATCAGGTTATCTCGGTAGCAGCCTCGGCGTCTGGATTTGTGCCCGGTTTATGTTTTGTCGATATTTTATTTTATTGTTTTTGATTTATGTCTAAGGGAATTACAAGGCGTTTTTACTGAAACAAATATTTTTGTTTTAATAGGTTTTGTTTCACATTATTACTTATAATTGTATTGTTATGGAGAGCACATACCAAGGAAGGTGGGTCGCAAACATGATGGCAGACTACTGCTAGATTTTGAAGAGAGATGCTCCGGATACAAAGTATAAATTCGTGTAGCGAGGGCTGAATTATCTGCGGGCCTGTGGACGGTGAGTAATGGGCTAGCTCACCGTCCATTTTATGACGACAGGCCGTTTCGACGGCGTGTTCGTGTTACACGCGCGCGTCTAGGAGATGTCACCATATCGGAAGGGGTCTGAGAGGGCCGATGCCTGCCAGAGCTGCGGGACTGTTCGAAAGAGATACCGTGGCCCTGGAACACAAAGGGCCAAGAAGGAACATGGATGGGTTTTAGTCAGTACAAGTCTGACACTCCCTTCCGCTCCGCCCAGAGCGTCGAAGTGTCGTTTGATGATTTCCAATCCGCAAAAAAAAAGTTGTGAATTATCGGAATTGTCACGTTAAAACGATTCGACTATATGTACGTAATATAGTTAGTCCAGGCACCCTATTATGAAAATAGAAGGTCAGAAAGTAGATTAATACCTTTTTGAAATGACGAGATAGCTCCGCATTATCAGTTTTCTCCGGATTTTTATAAAAATATTTACTGTCTCAGTGATTATTATGTACGAGTATACCTGTGGGTATATTAACAGTTCTATACAAAGGACTTAAGAACTTGAACAAAGTTGTTCTTTTTAGATCATATACAGGGTGAGATTTATTTATCTAGCGAAAATGGACAGACGTGATGAATTGATATCAAGGTCATTAGGAATCATCCATAAAGTACGTCACACGTTAAGGGGGAGGGAGGGGGTCGACGAAGTATAACAGAGTGTGACAAGGGGTGGGAGGTGTCCTAAGTTTCGTGACGTCACATTTCTACGTTTATCAAATCTCATCTAAGTGTTAACATGCCACTAACATTTGAACTATTAACGAAAAACTTAAAAAGGAGGGGTCAAAAAATCACGAAATTAGTGTGACGTACTATATGGATGACCCCTTAACTTTTTCAAAAATATCGATATGAAGGTCTTTGACCTTTCCAAAAATATCAAAACATTGTTTTTTGTTTGTTTTATATTGTTTAGATATCGATAGCCGCCACGTCTGTCGAATTTCACTAGCTAATTTAATTTAGCCCGGTGTTTAACATTAATGTTACTAACAAGAGTTTATTGTTTTAGCTGCTACAATAGAACGACTCGCCTCTGAGATCCGCATCCATGCCATTGCGCCGCGCATGCGTACTTTGTACCACTACAGTAGATTTAATACTTAGATTTAGTGGCAACTTTAACGTTTTGTTATAGAAAAGTGCGTACGTGTTCTGTTCCTTTTATCTATCAAAACAACGAGTTATTTCTGAACACAACTGCTTTTAGGTTCGGCCTTCTTGGTACAGACAAATTGAAGACGCGGCTGCGGACTGCGGGCTTTAGTAGATAATGTAAGTGCTAATTTACTGAATTATCTAAGTCCTGTTTCAGCAGTGTCCGCAATAAGTCAGTAATGCAGGTTCGAGCGCACCTCTATTCTTACTGAATATAAACGTGGGACACATTGGTGATCTTCCAGACTTATTAAATCTAGTGTTACAGCTAACGTTGTGTTCAGAAAACACAAATAAAACAGGGTGGACGGGACACGACGCGAAAACGGTTACCACATCTTCAGTAGGTACATCATTCTGAACTCCACATAGAAATTTTTCATCGATCATTAAAAAAAACCGGCCAAGTGCGAGTCGGACTCGCGCACCAAGGGTTTCGTACCAACCTACTAATATTATAAACGCGAAAGTTTGTAAGAATGTATGTATGTTACTCTTTCACGCAAAAACTACTGAATGGATTTTGATGAAATTTGGTATGTAGATAGCTTATACCCTTGATTAACACATAGGCTACTTTTTACTTACGGTCTGCGCGGGTGACACCGCGGGGCGCAGCTAGTTATTTATAAAACGAGCAAAAAAGTCACTTTTTTGTATGGGAGCCCCCTTAAATATTTATTTTATTCTGTTTAGTGTTTGTTGTTACCGCTGCAACAGAAATACATAATCTGTAGAAATTTCAACTGGCTAACTATCACGGTTCATGCGATACAGCCTGGTGACAGCCGGGCGAATAGACGGACAGCGAAGTCTCAGTAATAGGGTCCCGTTTGACCCTTTGGGTACGGAACCCTAAAAACAGCTTTTACGTACAAAACTGCAGTACCTACACGGTCAAAATGTCTGGTACAACTGATATTTTGTGATGAAAATTTTCTATATATGTGGGGTTCAGAATGGTGAGACCAGTGGTGGCCCAGTGGTGGCTGCCCCGATTTACGAGCAGTAAGCCGTGGGTTCGAACCCAGTCAGACGCATTACTTTGTGTAATTTATTTCTTCACCGCGGCTCTCAAAAACGGTGAAGGAAAACATCGTGAGGAAACCGGCAGGTCATAGAGCTAAAATGCTGGAAGAGATTTCTTTAGAAATAAGCATCACCTTTGTACCTATTTTCTTTTCCTTTCTTCTTTTCTGTATTTAGTGTGTACATAAATTGTTAAATAAATAAATAAAATAAAATAAAAATTCTAAGACATGTGACATCTACCAACCCGCACTGGGTCCGCGTGGTGGATTGCAGCCCACTCCTTTTACAGAGACCTGTGTCCCATCAGTGGGAACATTATAGGCTGATGATGATGTTCAGAATGATGTAGGCACTGAATACGTCTTAACCGTTTTCGCCTTGGTGTCCTTTCCAACTTATGTATGGTACAGAATAACATGAACAATTTTCACGAATTTTTATAGTAGACATTAGAAATGAATAATGAAAGAATCTCTTGTTTGATATTGTTGTAAAATTATTTTATTTCAATTTAGTTGAAAGTATTATTGTTATTTTAGATGTAGTTCGCTTGAAACAATTGGTGCCTAATAATAATAATAATAATAATAATCATTTATTAACAGATCATACAATCCAATTGCCTAAACCTTTCCGTTTCTATATTGTGCCTATTACTAATGTAATTACTTTTTTTCTATTATTATGTAGTATCTGATATTGCAATAAGAATTAATACTGTACATATGAAAGCTGTCGACATTATCATTCATAATAGAATCCAGTTGATTAAGAGACATATTTTTATCTTAAAACCGCATTTTAATCCTGATTGTTCACTAGACCCATTAAACATACGTATATATTTTTATGTATAATTTATAAAGCCTTTTTATATAAAAAAATGCCTGTAAATAGTTTAGTATTTCAGTATTTTTCTTTCAAAATAAGTATTGCATTTCCTGTGCAATACTTACTTATTTTTTTATCTATTGATTGATAATACTGGCAGATATATTAAGTTTATTGTTTTTTTGTTTAGTAATAATCATAAGTTGTGTTTTAATAATAATTTAAATGATCTCGCGACAACTAGTCTTCACACAAACCTACATATTTTTGATTATTTTTTGTGTAATTTTTAACTAACTTATATATTTATATTTACTTACCTTAAACTTGCTAACTGTATAATATTTACTGCTTCTTTCCTTCGCATTAGAAACTGCTTGAAAGAGACTGAAGTAAAGCATTTTAATTATACTTTCAATTATTATAAACTCACTCATTTTAAGATAATCCAGAGCACAGTTACGTTTTACGATTGTTTTAAAATATTTGTAATATAAAACGTTTGTTAAATAAAATTCTTGATACAAATTGTGTAATTATTTATTACAATGGATTGTATAAAATTGCCAGTCTTATTATTAATTACATTTAAAATTATTTTATACAAATATGTGCAACGCATATTTTTTGTTACGTAATTTGAAATTATTTATGAGTGTGTACAGTTTATTAGGTCACAGTTTAAAGGGGGCTTTACATAGTTAAGTCATAGACTGTAAGAATACATAGTGACTTTTTAAAGTGATTTCCTCCTTCTGTATTAATTGAAATTTCTTTATTACAAAACGGGTCTGATCTTAAAATTGAATTCGTTAGTTACTCAACGTGAATATTTCTTTGAGTTATGTTAAGTTTGCATACATATTAGTGCTGGTGACTGTACATACTCATGATAATGAATCTTACACCCGAAAATCACAATATAAACATTATCAAAAAGCCAAAAGTAAATGCTTTGGACATTGAAAAATCTACTCTAAATCTACCCAATAAAAACATAATTTAAGTGAGATATTTACACTACTATAAGTAAGTTACATACGTTGTTCGTTCAGACGTACTTGACTCCTTTCCACACGGAGTTGCCTTCCATGACGCACTTGCAGCCACAGCCAGTCGGACACATGTCGTGTTGGGAGAACCTGACGAGTTTACAGATAGCTGAGAAGTTGATCTCGTGGATAGGGAATCATTTTTAGTTGGATAATTATGTAAGTGGTTTTGAATGAAATCTCCGTCAAAAATGCCAAGTTTATTAGGAATATTAGTAAAGACGGACATAAAAAAGTTAATAGCCCAAGCAGCAGTGGAACCCTAATGTGAGAGATGTATGTAAATGAACATTATGTATCAGTTAAAAATAGTAGATTGTTGCATCGAGCGCAAAGTGAGTTATTAATGCACGAGTGTTGCGAGGGCACTAAATTAACACGAGTGCATTAATAACTCACTTTAGCAAGGGGCGTAATCTACTTTTCTTTCAACTACCGTGACAAAATATACCTACTTAAAATAAAAACTCAACTTATAGAAACAAAGTATAAAATTCATCTTCCCTTTTAACATACAATTATTAAAAGTGCAGTTATTAAAGGTTATAAACAACTTCATTTGCAGCTGTTTTATACTTTCTGGAGTTGAATTCATATCGCTATCGCTGTCCATTTTCATGTTTTTTTTTTAACTTTTTTTTTGCTAAAAGTCTCAAAGTTTTACAATGGTACAAAATGCACGCCATTTGTTTTTTTTTTCACCAAGTCTGTTTTATTCAGCCGATTTTTACTTTCAGCCAGTATCTTTTTGATCTAATGCATACATTTTATTAAACTTAGTAGGAGGCACTAAACCTCTGTGGTAAATTTAATTCTAAATTTAAAATTTAAAACAGTGCAGTAATGAAAAACAGTGCAATAATGAGATTTCATACAACTTTTCTGCACTGTTTTGGTTCTAAGCAAAAAAGATATCCTTTGTGATCGGTTTTGTAGTGATTAATGATAACATTACTGCGTAGTTGGAAGAAATAGTAGATTGTTGCATCGAGCGCAAAGTGAGTAATTAATGCACGAGTGTTATGTTAAATAAATTATCACGAGTGCATTAATTACTCACTTTATCGAGGTGCGTAATCTGCTTTTCTTTCAACTACCCTGACAAAATATACCTACTCAAAATAAAAACTCAAGTTAGTGAAACAAAGTATAATCCATCTTCCCTTCAAACATACAATTATTAAAAGTGCAGTTATTAAACGTTATTAACAACTTCATTTGCAGCTGTTTTATATTTTTTGGAGTTGAATTCATATCGCTATCGCTGTCAATTTCCATGATTTTTTACCTTTTTATTTGGTAAATAAGAAGTATCAAAGTTTTACAATGGTGCAAAATGCGCGCCATTTGTGTTTTTTTTTCACCAAGCCAGTTTTATTCAGCCGATTTTTACTTTCAGCCAGTAATCTTTTTGATCTAATGCATAACTTTTATTAACTTAATAGGAGACATTATACCTCTGTGGTAAATTTAATTCCAAGTTTAAAATTTAAAACAGTGCAGTAATGAAAAACAGTGCAATAATGAGATTTCATACAACTTTTCTGCATTGTTTTGGTTCTAAGCAAAAAAGACATCCTTTGTGATCGGTTTTGTAGTGAATAATGATAACATTACTGCATAGTTGAAAGAAAATATCTTTTTAGCTGATTACTTAGTGTTCCACTGCCTGGATTGACGGGATTAAAATCCATTTCGCGCCTAGTTCTAGAACATGTAAAATTATGATTTAAACAAATGTTATCGTCATGAAGACCCCGAAATGCACTAATGCCTGTTTTTTCAATAAAACACAAAAGTCAAATGAAAAAAGATAACTAAATAAACTCGCGCCGAGAGTTGAAAAACCAAAAGTGCAATAATATTTAGGGATTAATTAAAGTTTCGTGTCGTTTAGTGTTAGTGAACATGGGTATAGTAATGCCTGTGAAGTTTTGCTAACGGGGAAGGTCTGTTAATGATTATTGTTGATGACGTGACCATAGCTGAGTTCCAATCTGACAAATCAGCTATTATCTTAAACTATTTTGAAATGTAAAATGACATTGATAGATTTTCAATTGATGAAGTCTTGGAACTACAATGCAAACGCTAGTAGTTTCACGGTTAACATCCCCATTATTTTTTAAAAGGGCTATTAAAATACAGGCAGCTTACCAGTGCAGCATGTGCATGGCGTGTCCGGCGTGCGCGCAGTAGTGGCAGGCGGCGGCCAGGCCGCGCACGGGGCGCGCGCACACGGCACAGCGCAGCGCCAGGCGCGCGCACGCGCCGCACGCCGCGCCGCGCGCCGCCGCGCCGCAGCGCGCGCACTCCGCCGCCAGCTCGGGCCCGCGCCCCACAGAGCTGCCCGACCCGTCGCACACTAGCTTTAGCACCTGAGGGATATTCACATGAGCGATGCTAGAATACAGAAGGAACACACACTAAACATTACTTTTACTCAAAAATGCATGTAATGTGGTCATTATTTTGACAACCTTGTTTGAGCAAAGTCGACCTTGCCGTTCTGTTTCAAGGAGCGGCCGGCAAAGTTTTGCTGGCCGCTGTGACAGGCCGGCAATGTTTTGCCGGCCGCTATTTTGACGTTTCAACGTTTTAAAAAATCAAATCCAAAAAGATTTTATTTAGAACACAGCTGTTTGTATCTATAGAGATAGGTAAAAAAATATTTTATTCCATATTAGGCTGTATAGTTCCAGCTACCATTGCTCAAAAAAAAACAAAGAAGTAACAAAAGCGCGGTTCAGCGAAAATTTTAATGAATATATTTTTTATTTAAAATTACTTGCTGGTTTTATTTAGATGCATTTGCATTTTTGAGTAAAGCACTATACAAACCTTGGCCCACAATGACTGCTTCGCTGGTCACGTTATGATTGCCTCGAGCTAGCCTAGCTACGCTCTAGGCCTTTCAGCTTGGCCATCATTGCAGCCCTTGCTGTCCTCGCTGTAAAGGCCTCGACCTACGGTCTCGGCCTTTATCTCAGCTCGTCCATCATGTACTGCACGCTGACCGCACTGTGTCGGCCTGGAGCTGCGCTACGCTGCGCTGTCGGCCATAATCAGTGCGACCAGCAAAGTAGTCATTATAGACCGCGGCAGTAATGTAGTATTACTCAAAAATGCATGTAATGTGGTCATTATTTTGACAACCTTGATTGAGCAAAGTCGACCTTGCCGTTCTGTTTCAAGGAGCGGCCGGCAAAGTTTTGCTGGCCGCTCTAACAGGCCGGCAATGTTTTGCCGGCCGCTATTTTGACGTTTCAACATTTTAAAAAATCAAATACAAAAAGATTTTATTTAGAACACAGCTGTTTGTATCTATAGAGATAGGTACAAAAAGATTTTATTCCATATTAGGCTGTATAGTTCCAATTACCATTGCTCGAAAAAAAAAACAAAGATGTAACAAAAGCGCAGTTCAGCGAAAATTTTAATTAATACATTTTTTATTTAAATTACTTGCTGGTTTTATTTAGATTAGGTACTAGCATTTTTGAGTAAAGCACTATACAAACCTTGGCCCACAATGACTGCTTCGCTGGTCCCGCTATGATTGCCTCGAGCTAGCCTAGCTACGCTCTAGGCCTTTCAGCTTGGCCATCATTGCAGCCCTTGCTGTCCTCGCTGTAAAGGCCTCGACCTACGGTCTCGGCCATTATCTCAGCTCGTCCATCAAGTGCTGCACGCTGACCGCGTTGTGTCGGCCTTGAGCTGCGCTACGCTGCGCTGTCGGCCATAATCAGCGCGACCAGCAAAGTAGTCATTATAGACCGCGGCAGTAATGTACTATTACTCTAAAATGCATGTAATGTGGTCATTATTTTGACAAACTTCTTTGAGCAAAGTCGACCTTGCCGTTCTGTTTCAAGGAGCGGCCGGCAAAGTTTGCTGGCCGCTCTAACAGGCCGGCAATGTTTTACCGGCCGCTATTTTGACGTTTCAACGTTTTAAAAAACCAAATCCAAAAAGATTTTATTTACAACACAGCTGTTTGTATCTATAGAGATAGGTACAAAAAGATTTTATTCCCTAGTAGGCTGTATAGTTCTAACTACCATTGCTAAAAAAAAACAAAGATGTAACAAAAGCGCGGTTCAGCGAAAATTTTAATTAATATATTATTTATTTAAATTACTTGCTGGTTTTATTTAGATTAGGTACTTGCATTTTTGAGTAAAGCACTATACAAACCTTGGCCCACAATGACTGCTTCGCTGGTCACGCTATGATTGCCTCGAGCTAGCCTAGCTACGCTCTAGGCCTTTCAGCTTGGCCATCATTGCAGCCCTTGCTGTCCTCGCTGTAAAGGCCTCGACCTACGGTCTCGGCCTTTATCTCAGCTTGTCCATCAAGTGCTGCGCGCTGACCGCCTCGTGTCGGCCTGGAGCTGCGCTACGCTGCGCTGTCGGCCATAATCAGCGCGACCAGCAAAGTAGTCATTATAGACCGCGGCAGTAATGTACTAATACATCTCGTTGACAAGGAGTATTTAATTAATGCTAAAGCACATGTACAGAAGTGGACTTGATTCCATCGGCATTTACTACGATGCAGAAACAAACAGTATTGCAGAACGAGCATGCTGCGAGAATTATCGTGTTGACAGACAATAGTTAAAATAAAGTTTGACTTTGGCAGTTGTTGAAACTAAAACCACAGATAAGACAGCCCTCCAAAACTGACTATACTACCAGTAACTTGCAAGACGTGTTTTCCAATGACAAGAAATTTTAAGCAGACGATATAACACCATCGCATCTATCACCTATAATTGTTCGAATTTTACAGTCTACTCTTCGCTAAATTACTTTACAAAGTGCGAGCCAAATAAACTCACCTCAGTCTTCTTATAAATCAACTGCCAGCGGTTCAAGACATCCGCATATACTCGCTTGAAGCAATGATACAGATGCACAGTGGCTTCGTCGAGCACACACGACGAGGCTCGTTCAGACTTGGAGACCGTCGAGTCGGTGTAGAAGTTCTCGGCTTCTGAACATGAGTTACTGCGAACCATGGGTAGCGTCCACCCGTCGGCGCTGATTTCGCTGTACTGATTCACTGTACTGTATGGGGATGTGCCGTTGCCCTATAACATAACATAAAATCACGCCTGTCATGCCCGAGGGGTAAGGCAGAGGTGTACCCACTAGTACACCCACATTTCGCAAGTTATGCAAATTCTATTTGTAAAATAAATATCAGATAATATGATCGGCTTTAAAACAAATGACTGTTGGCGTCAACTCTTCGACAAATACAAGAAATTTCAACATTTGCAATTGGCCCTAGTTCTGGTCTCCGGCGACTTAGGCATTTGTCGTAATATAATGAAGTAGGTACTTATTATGAGCTATGACCATGATTGGTATGTATTTCAATTCTGTTGGACTTACGCCCAATTTGACCAAGACCCGTTAATTTGGACCCGCACATTAATTAGGTAGGTTTAATTAGGTATTCATATTCTTACTGTTATTATCAGAGGTCGGAATTAGGTAGAGTTATTTGTGTACTTACACTGATTTCGTACAGCGAAAGAATAAAGTGGATATGCTCAAACCCCGAGATTAATTTTAAAGAGCAGAAAAATCCTGTGATTTATATAAAAAAGTTATTTACTTTTACACAATTTAAACCACCCAACATCGGATTTCCGAAGTTTCAAAATTCCAATGCGCACACGCAAGAGAAGATCCAATTTAATATCAACATTTCGATGCAAGTACAAGAATAACTCTACCTAATTCCGACCTCTGGTTATTATTAATGTGAAAGTTTGTGAGAATGGATGGATGTTTTTCCCGGTAGTACGATGATTGTCCCGTTGGACCGGGTGAAGCCGCGGGCATAAGCTAGTCTTATAAAACTTTTTCTTTTACGGTACAACGAAGATTTTGAATATTATTCCATATAATTGATACATTTTATGAAGGAATAGCTCAAATAAGAGAGCAGTTTAAATATCATAATAAACTTACATAACTAGATGTGCTGATAGTGGACTGCGAACTAGAATTGCTGGCGTCGTTGAAGACAGAGAAGGCACATGCTAACATTGCTGCCATCTGCAGGTTGGACGCTTTGGCATAGTGGGATATTCTGTAACAATGGTGACGGAGTTTATTTTGGTGTTGTCTGAGGCTTTTGAAACATTGAATTTGAACCTACAGTAGTGTCTAGTTTTGCTTAAATATGAGTTTAATTCTTATAGCTGTGAATAAATAGGTATCAAAAGCTTCGTATTAAAAATGAACACAAAGTTATTGTATATAAATTCTTAAAACAATGGAAACATATGAATTACTTAAATGTTTTTATTAGACAAGTAGACTCATAGCGACTAGCACGCAGGCCGCGAGATGCTAGCGATCATTTTTAGTACTTACAGAGACTGCAGCAGGTTGCAGCACAGCGGATGGCCCACCCAGCCCATGCTCTCCTCGCTGGAGGCCAGGTGGTCAGACACGCGCGCACGCAGAGATCGCGCGGTCAGAGCCGCGAGGTTCCACGCGTGCGCTAACTCTGTCTCACCTTCTTCTGTTGCCAACTTTGCGTTTGTTTCACACATATCTGTTGATTTTTTATTAAATACCTTTAGTGAAATTGTATTACGATAAAAAGTACAAATATATTTTTAAAAGGATCCGTAATTCACGATCGGTTAATCGGTGTTATTAACCGTACTTACCAACAGGGTTGTCAGCGTTAATAACATATTTTTCAGCGAGGTTGCGACTCAGCGGGAAGAGACTGGGGGCGGCGTACATGACGACGCGGGGGGCCACGCAGCCGGATATACTGCCGCGGCTGCGCATGCTACCCGCGCGGCGACCTTGTGCTTTCTATCGACACGAGACCACATTATATTAGTAGTTTTGTTGTAGAATATAATAAACACAAAAATCTTGGGCTACATGTAACTGCTTTACGACTTGCTATGCTATAGTAATAGAGTGGTCTTATTGAGCAGAATTGTATTCGATAACATAGTCCAGAGAAATATAGTTTCAGGATAGAAAGAGAAAGCGTTTCAGTTAGAAGTTGGATATAAACTTCCTCTTGCGCAGAGAGAGTAGATCAATGAGTATTTAATCACTTTATTATCATACAAAACTCACCCATCTATCTTGAAAATAGAACGTAGTAATAGAATTCGACGCATGTCGATGATGCAGCTGTGGAAAACCGGACGCGTTTGTCGGGGACGGCGTCGTGGTCGCGTGAGGCGACACTGAGTTGTACCCCGTCGTGCCAAACAGCCCCGGAGTTAGCGACAATGATGACATCGACCGCGGGGTCCCCGTCTCATGCTTCAGGGACAGTCGCCTCGCGTTCGGCGGCCGGTTGAAAACCACCAGTGTGCTGACTCCGCACCACTTGGCCCCACATGTTCTGGGGAATGGTATGCACGAGTCACCAGCGTTTTCGCTCTCCGATTGACTTCGCTGACTTGATTTCATTGAGTCGGTATCGTCACTGGACTTCACTGGTATCTAGAATGTTGGAAATGCGCGATAGATAGTTTCTAATATTTTCGCAATATGTTGAGTATTTTTGCAATGATAAGTTTTATGATAAAGTTATTAAATAATGTGTTGTTAACATATCAAGAATGCTCCTTAAATTGCTTATAAAAAGTAGCAAGGAAAACAACAGTTTTAGAAATTAAATACCTCGTCAATGGATGTAGCTAATGTTTTCAAACAGTGCAACAGACATCTGTGCCCTTCTTTTTTCTTGCGGTAAGCAGTTCTATTGATAGATTGTAGAATTTTAATGGTCGTGGGACTATCGACATTAGTTCCTGATAGCCAGGAGAACTTTGGTATAGTTTGTTCGGTAACGTTTCTCGGGAATGTGACTTGTAGGTTCGCGACGTATCCGTTACGTTCGGAGTGTATCTGGCAGGTCCGCGTCTCAATGTTCATGTCTGTTACTTCGATGTTCGCCATCTCGCGAATAGATTCGAACTCCTCGTCGATCGAAGTGTTCGTTTTGTGCGGGAGTTTGTTCTGAAAGAAAAATTATGGTTTCGAGCTGCATAAATGATAATTTTACTTAGGTGTGCTCTGGTTATTCAGTGCGGTCACCAAAGCAAACATTTTTTTTGCGAATCATTGCTCTTGATAATGTGCACGAACACGCAAAATAACCCTGTTTAGAAATAGAAATATAGCATTTGTTTCTATAACGGTATCTTGTAGGACAACCTATGAGGCAGTCATCTGCTTAAGGCGGGGTTGCAGTACAGTGTGTGGTTATGAACAAACGACGTTTGCTGGGCGATTTATGCCTAAAATTTTATTGTTTTTTGTTCTTGGAGAAAAATAATAACGAATACTTAAAATATGATATCAACATTTACTTCAAAATTAAAAACTATATCTATTGATATAACTTTCATATAAATGTATGATGGAATCTCTTAACAGTACACATTTAAAATTGTGATTAGAGTAAAGCTTGAAAAAAAAAATATCGAGCCAATCATTCTAAATCGCGTAAACTGGGCTATAATTGGTACTCAGACCCAAGCTATATATGACAACTGCTTACCAAAGCAATATCTTGACCTTTGTTATCTCCTGTCGAGATATCGTTCGTAGATCCTGCTGTAGAAGCATAGCTTACATCTGAAATTTTAGACCTATGTTTTATTTTGCTTTATGGCTGTGATTACAACACAAAAGAAAAAAAAACTTACTATCACTATTATTGTCCTCATCATTCTCACCATCATCAGGAAGATAATGATTGCACATCTTCAACAATGAAGGATGCATTGTCCAAACCCTGAGTGATTGGTCCCGGGCCCACGTCACCAACTGATAGTTGGATGGGGAGGTGTTAGGTCTCCAAACCATGGTCTGGACTGTATCTGTGTGACCAACAAGTCTGTGTGTTAGTGCCCCTCCTACCCAGATGCCAATGACTCCTGCCTGTTCCACTCGGGGCATCCCTCCCCATCCTACTCCTATGGTCAGCAAGCCACTTCCAAACGGGGTGTATATTGCCCGCCACACAGGGAAATTAGTCATTATAACATTCTCAGGTCTCCTTGCATTATTAATGTCGAAATATTTGATGCTGCCATCATGGCTTGATGTGACCAGTTGGTACTCATGGTGGGGACTCCAGTCCACTCCATGGATTTTGCACAGATGTGCAGAAATATAGTGAATAGGTGCAGAATGTTTGCGGTAATCCCAAATTTTGATGTCACCATCATGTGCAGTCGCTACTATGTGGGTTGCTACTTTGTTCCATTGCACTTGTGAGGCTCCAGCTGGAAGCATTGATAGTTACTTATTACGTTATAATTTATTTCTTCCCACATTCATATTTATTTATTTATAGAAAACAAGAAAGTGAAATTATAAAGGTTCCAATTCAGTATTTTTTTTGAGACCATATGACGATGATGATATTTATATTTTTTGTCTTTTTAGTTAATACAATTGTGGTAATTCACAGTATTATCAAGCATGGTGAAAATATAGCACACTTACCAACAGCACACAATGAAACCACAGGTTTCCTTGCATCTCTCAAGTCCCACAAATGAGTGAATGTATCAATAGAGCATGTGGCAATTAAGTTGTGATCTTGTCTATGGAAGTGAGTATCACTGACCACTCTAGTGTGTCCGCGAAGAGAACAGATGCATGTTAGGTCATTGCCTCCACGCCACTCATACACATCTACTCTTTGGTTACTCTGGAATTGTATTAAAAATATTATAATAACATATTAATTTTGGCTTCATAACAGCAACAACTTCATGTTTACGATTTCATTTGGGAATTGTTATCTACTCATTCAGTGAGTATCTTTCAGTTTGGTTTTCATTATGAAGGTTTCAACAGAAGTTCATTTCGCTAGCCTAAGGCAAGGCCCTCTGATCAGGCCCAGTTATCCTTTTACAGATTAGTCGATCAGAATTTAATACTTAATAAAATTAATATTTATAATTTTGTACATACCGCAATTGCGCAAAGTTTCTGACCATGGTACGACTGGCACCACTCGGCGCCAGCCGCATCGTATTTGCTATGACGAGGGTACTTCTTAACAATGTCACCCGAGTCGTCGTCGTGCGTAAGCTGTTTGATCGCTAACCATCGTCGGCCCGCTAATAGCACGTTGTTACCCGAATAGTCCACGGACATAGCCGTTGCTTGCAAGTCGCGATATTCCCATTTCATTATTTCTGAACTCCAGTGTATAGACATACTAAAGAATTCTTTTATCAATATTGCCCTACTTATCTACCTATTAAAATTATTGTATTATTGAAAACATGGTTTATTTATTTTTACTTTTTGTTCGAATTCCGTCAATTGTGATAATAATATTTGACATTTGGCAAGGCAATCAACAATCAGCTGGAGAATACGTTTCGTTTTAATTCGAAGATGTAAATATTCCTGAAGATACTAAGATTAAGATCCGATTTTAACATTATTGTAAATTATAAAATATATGATAAAGTAAAATTAAAATTATGATATAAAACATGCAAAAACTTAAAAAACGGCTCAAAAGACACAATCTAGTGCTCAAAAAGTCTGCGTATTATGAATCATATAATATAAAATATTGCCATTTTGAGAAAAACCTTCTAAAAAGTAGTTCATTTTAAGGAACTGTCAAATAAGAAAAGCGGCCAAGTGCTAATGTGACTCGCACACACTGGGTTCCGTATCATCATACAATATAATAACAATATTTTGAACGCTCATTCATTTGTAATTTTACACTCAACAGCAATACTAAATTTGTTTTTTATAGTATTTTTACTGAAAAATAAAGTTACCGCATGACGAGAACATCTTGAAAGCCGTGAAAGATAAGCAAATCAAGTATATTGACTTGGATCGCGCGGCTGTCAACATGTAGAATGTGGACTCAGCGATCATTGTGCTGATAGTCGTATCAGCTAATGACTTGATTGCCTAAAGCCACGACCAATATAATATAGGAGGCTTTCGTTAGGCAGCTAGGGAAACAAGAAAGAAAGCGGTACGCCTGGACATGGCTCGTATTCTCTGGAGCCCTGACTGCCGGTAGCTTGGAGCCTGGCTCAAACCAGGCGCAAACCTGTAGTGTCAAGCACTACAGGTATGCGCACGTTCAGAGTGTGAGTCCCTTGTCCGCGACCACATCTCGATGCATACGTCGCCGCTCTAGGAAATATTTCTTGTCACCGGATATTTCACGATTGTGGAGAGTCTTGGCATTTATGGTAATCATTATATTAATAAAACTTGGGTATAGAACTTGGGTGGCATAGTAAAAAAATCCATAAGCTCTATTTAATTATTCAGTATTCTATTTAACCTTACCGTCCCGCGCGTTACCGTTGATCCTCGCCGTACCGAATTCGGTACGCGGCGCACCAGCAAACTTAAACGCTACTATAAAAAAAAGTAAATTTCTAAATCGTTCTGTCAAAATTTACCTCTATGGTCAACTAGTAGTCGATTCAAACAAAACCAATCGTTAGTAATACTAAACGGCACAACAGTATTAAATTTAAAAAAAAAAATCGTCTATGTCGAATGTCAAACGTCAATGGCAACCCGTGTTATTATGTTCGGAAAAGGATTCTGCTAGAGCGCGCTTGGTTAGCACGTGTGTTTTGAGTTCTAGAGTATTTTTATTTTTTGTTGATATTTTTGTGACTTGCTAGTATATAAGTGTTTTGTCCTTGTGTTCGTAAACAGGTTTGTTATTATCTTATTTATTCTCTCTTATTAAAAATGGATCCAAATAATCCACCCGACCCTGATCCCCCTGATATTCCAGTTCACCCACCTCCTGTAATCCCAAATCCTTTAGCACAATTCGCGGATGTTGTCTGTAGCATTACAGAGATGGATGTATCCCAATCCCAAGTCCAATCTTCCCGTAAACGCCCCGTTAACAATGAAGATACCTTATTAACTTCTACCCCCCCAAACAAACAACAGAAAAGCCAAATTGGACGTGCCAAATACTCGGCAATAGATAAGGCTCCTTTTATCGTCCACGTCTCACGTGTAGAAACCCAACCCAACTCAGGCACTACCTTACACCCAGTTAATTTTGGAAAGTTTTTAATGAGTAACAACATCGCGAACATAGCTCGTGGTGGGGTTAATAGGATTGGTAGAAATCGCGTATCTGTAGAGTTTGTTTCCCCTCAGGATGCCAACTCATTCTTGACCAATAGCCTGTTAGCCAAGTACAGTTATACTGCCTCTATCCCTACATTCAACATCACTAGGATGGGAGTAGTTACAGGTATACCCTCTGATATATCCGAAGATGAAGCAATCACCTATTTGTCTGTGCCTGCAGGATGTGGGCATATTCTTAAAGTTCGTATAATTAACAGGAAAGTTCAGAGAGACGGGGATAGCGAGTGGAAACCCACTGAAACTTGTGTGATCACATTCGATGGACAAGTCTTACCCAAAAGAATCTTCTGCTGCTACACATCTCTTCCTGTAGAACAGTACATATTTCCCACCATTCAATGTCGCAAATGTTGTAGATTTGGACATGTGGCTAATGCATGTAGGTCAAAACCACGCTGCAACAAATGTGGTCATGATCACCCAGGTGATGGCTGCAATATCTCTGAGGGCGAGGCCTTCTGTATTCTGTGTTCGGGGAGTCACTTCGCGAATAGCAGGTCATGCCCCGAGCATGGTAGACAGAAAGCCATTAAAACCGTTATGGCTGAGAAATCCATTTCTTATGCTGAGGCTAGTAAATCTATTCCAACAGTTTCCTGCAACTACGCCAACATCACTAAAACTCCGATTTCTCAGTCTTATCGCAAGACAGTAACCCTAAAGCCTAAATCCCATGCCCCTCTTTCCCAGTCTTATGACAAAACTGCTCATCAACGGATTATTAACTCCCCTCAAACCTCACAGCCTAATGGCTGCGCTCTTAACTCTAACAATATCCCTTCCAATAATAGTACTTCTGCTATTATTGATCTACTTATAAAACTCATACCTATTATTACTTCTTCTTCTACTGTTAATACTCAATCACCGTCCAACGTTGCCGACCACCTTATAACTCTACTTTTAGACATCAGAAATGGCGTCTCGCCAAGTATTCCTTCAGTGGAACGTGAGGAGCGTGTGGCATAAAAAGCACGACCTCATATTCCTTTTAAACAAGTACAAGCCTTTAGCTTGTTCCATAGCTGAGACCTGGCTTACTCCAAGTCTTAGCTTCCGTATGCCACACTTTAATACTGTCAGATGTGACAGATCAGATGGCTATGGAGGGTCGGCCCTCTTAGTCAACAACCGGGTCCCACTTTTACCCTTTACTTTACCTCCACTTACGGGTGATATGAGCATTGCCGCAGGAAGGGTAGAGGGCATCACAGTGTTTTCCATTTATATTGCACATCCCCGTCCAGATTTTTTAATAATTCTAAAGGAAATACTTGCTAATGTTCAAGGTCCGATACTGGTCATGGGCGACTTTAACTGCCATCATTATAGATGGGGGTCTGAACGCTGTGATGCCTTTGGTGTAGCTCTAGTCGATATTTTGGATGACTTGGATCTCTGCGTATTAAACGACGGTTGCTCGACACGACGATCTCTTCCAGGGCAGCAAAAGAGTTGCGTAGACCTTACATTTTGTTCGGTCGTATTAGCAGCATCAACTCACTGGGAATGCACAACCTTGTCGCATGGTAGTGACCACTACCCTATAGTCATTTCTTTGGTTAACAAATTTTATTTAGAGAAAACTGCCCCTCCACTTTTGAAGTATAACCTGTCCAAACCAGATTGGACAAAATTTGTGTCATTACTGGAGGATAAAATTGATGATCTTCCAAATTTAAATTCAAATTTATCAAATCCTTCTCCTCACTGCCATGCCAAGAGCTGTTATGAAGGTTTTGTAACAGCTATTACCTCCAGTGCAGATTCCTGCTTTCCTTTAAAGAACAGTGCCCGGAATAAAATACCTTCACCCCCTTGGTGGGATCCCGAATGTACTGCGGCAGTCAGGGATAGGAATGAGGCCGAGGTGTGTTACAATACAGATATGAGCACACAAAATCTGATGACATACTGCCACCTTAATGCCAGAACCAAACGCTTCCTCCGTAAAAAGAAACGTTCAGGTTGGGTTAAATTTTGCTCTTCATTATCTCCCTCCACTCCAGTTTCAGTTGTCTGGAAAAATATAAATAGGTTCAGACGTGGATGCTCCCCATCAAACTCTTCACCAATCAATAGAGAAACAGCTGAACATTTTTTTGACAAAATAGCTCCATCTTATGTTCCACTCTCAACAGAATGCCAAAACACGCCCCTGCTTAATGTTACAGAGGATCCTTTAGATGCGCCATTTACTTTGGAGGAATTGAACGTGGTACTCAAACATGTTCGGGACTCAGCTCCTGGTACTGATGGTGTGCCATATTCCTTTATAACCCATTCTGGCGAAAAGGCTAAAATCTACTTTTTAAACATTTTAAACTTCTGTTATAGTAATGGTTGGGTCCCAGATCAATGGAAATTACAGCTTATTATTCCTCTATTGAAACCAGGCAAACATGCAGATGATCCGAATGGCCTTAGACCAATTGCTTTGTCTTCAGTCCTAGCCAAATTACTGGAGCACCTTATTAAAAATCGTCTCGAGTGGATAGTCGAATCGAGGGACTTACTACCGAACCACCAATTTGGTTTTAGGAAAGGGCTTAGTACAATGGACAGTGTTGGTATTTTAGTTACGGATATACACATAGCTTTTTCTAGAAATGAATCTGTTGTTGCTACCTTCCTTGATATCTCCTCTGCGTATGACAATGTACTTCTTCCTGTACTCAGGCAAAAACTGCAACAGCTGAGTCTCCCGGCTAAGATGATACAATGCATATGCGAACTACTGATGTCCCGCTCATTGGTTCTGAGAGTCCAGGGTGAGGAGTTCGATGAAAGGCAGACATGGAAAGGACTCCCACAAGGCTATGTCCTCAGTCCCATACTCTACAATTTATACACGGCTGATATTGGGTCCTGCTTAAATAATAATTGTCAGTTGTTGCAATATGCCGATGATATTGTTTTGTATGTGACAGATTCCTCCATAGTTGACGCAGCGTCATCTTTATGCCTCTCTCTGGACTCTTTGAACCATTGGCTTTTAAACCATGGACTGTCATTATCTGCACCAAAAAGTTCGGCAGTTATTTTCTCTCGTAAAAGACTCATTCCTCATATTTCAGTAAACATTTTAGGCCAAAATATTCCTATAGCTAGTAAAGCAAAGTTTTTAGGCGTCATTTTAGATTCAAAATTAACTGGTAAACATCACATAAATTTTCTTATACAAAAGTGTGAAAGAATTATTTCAATTTTAAGAGTTCTTGCGGGTGTTTGGTGGGGTGCTCACCCCTACACCATGAAATTAGTCTATAATGCCTTGGTTCGTAGTGTTTTAGACTATGGAACATTTCTTCTGATTCCTTGCAACAAAGGTGCTTTGGCTGGGCTGGATGGAGTTCAGTACAAGTGCCTTCGAATCATCTCTGGTTGTATGAAATCCTCGCCCGTTAACGCATTGCAGGTCGAATGTGCCGATCCCCCCCTGACCCTTAGACGACAATACCTGGCCTCCCGTTTTGTGTCTAGACTAATATGTAAATCCTCCCATCCTCTTATAGGCAAACTGAACGAGCTAAATGCCTTATGCAGAAGCTCAAATTACTGGAAAAATAAAGAATCTCCTTTAATCCTAAAATCCTTTCGACTAATTCTAAATTTAGTAAACCCGATCGTCCAGTATCCTAGATTACCCCTTTTTAATTTTCCTTATGAAGTTCTTAGTTATAACCCAAAAATTTTCTTTGATATTGGTATATTCAAAAAATCTCCGTCAGCGAATTTGGCTTTCAATGCGGTGGTGGACGAGAGATGGAACGGTTTTCAATTGTTTTTTACGGATGCCTCGAAACTAACCGAACTCAGTCATACTGGCGCTGCGGTCTACTACCAAAGCTCCAAAATTATCCTACAGTTTAAATGCCCTAAGGAGTCTTCCGTATTTACTGGCGAATGTGTGGCTATATTGGAAGCTTGTCTTTTCATAGAGTCACACCACAATATTCAGAAAGCCGTCATTTTTACAGATTCCCTTAGTTGTTTGCAAGCCTTAGTTCAAAATCCCTTTAAAAGTAAATTGCACAGTTCCCTTATTTTAAAAATTAAAAGCTCTTTATTGTCCTGCGCTAGTAGTCAAAAGGATGTTCAGTTAGTTTGGATACCTAGCCATTGTGGCATTACGGGTAACGAATGTGTTGATGCCATGGCTAAAGATGCTTGTTCATCTTCATCGTCAGATCTCTCGCACAACACCCATCAGGGTTACGACCTATTGTCCCTTCCAAAACTGAATTTACAGTGTTCCTGGCAGGAGCAGTGGAATATGTCCAGCAAAAAGAAAGGTAGTTTTTTTTACGCAGTACAACCGACCATAAAACCAAAACCGTGGTTTTTTCGTCACAAAAAAGTATCGAAAGCTGTTGTTTCTGTCCTATGTAGAATCCGCTTAGGTTTTTGTTGCACTCCCGTTTTTTTACACAAAATTCATATCCGTGACTCCTCTCTCTGCGAGTGCGGGTTGGAGGAGGGCACCCTGGACCACATATTTTTTGAATGCTCGTACAACATACCACCTCTAGACTTGTATAGCCGTCTCCCTAGATTTAAAATCCCTCTTCCCATTAATTTCCCCTCTCTTTTAACATATTCCACTCCTGAACTGCTTGTGGCGTTGATGATTTTCATCCGTCACAATAATATAAAATTATAATATTTGTATTCCCCTATTCTGTGTGTGGATATGGCCTACGTATATTTTAATGTTTTAACACCTATATTATTTATTTAATTATATACTTTTTGTTTGTTTCAGTCCAGTACTAACCCCTCAAGATCTACATTAAGTCCATTGTATCGTCAAAGTTTTTTTTTATTTTTATTTTCTAAATTCTTCTCTCGTAACACTTTTTGTATACACACTTGCTTTTCCAAGCCACTTTCGACATTGGCAGAATAGTCGACATCGGCTCTGCTTGCCATAATTAAAAATAGAATAGAATATGTTCGGAAAAGTGTTGTTTTTGTGAGATATACGTTGTAAAACTTTGGTAAGTAAATGTATAGTATGTTATAAGTGTATAATGCAACTTTTTAGATAGTCATTTGCTTGAAAAAATAACAAAAAAATTATGATTTGAGCCAACAAAAAATCCTTTGTTGTGAAGTTTGTTATTCGAAATTAAAAAAAATAATTTGACTCTTTAACCATGTAAAATGGTCTTGGAAACAATAGTAGCAAAGAAAAAATAGTGATAATTCATTATTTCATGTATTCGAGGCATATCTATTCATATTTATTGATATTTCAAGTATTTTCATGCTTTGAACAGCGGAATTCTAAAATGGCCGATTCTAACAAGAAGTTTGAGTTAGGATCTTATAAGAATAATATATGTAGGACTCCTAAAAAACACTGTCATTAGATTACTTGTATATTTGTGTTGTTAGATATAAATTTTCGTGTAAATTGAATGAGTAGTTTTACCAAACAAAAATAAGCAACGAAAACAGACGTATTTGCTGCGACCTCTCTCATATCTATGGGATATGTATAATTCTCAAGTAGTTCTAAAAGAGTTGTTTATTATTAATAAATGGCCCCGTTCATCACGAACCCGACACTGTTTACCGTTTAAGATTAGAGCTAATATAACTCGAGTTATAAGTGTTTATCTTTACGATATCGGATGACTCACGCGATGGCGTAATCAAGTGGCCCCCGAAGGGCTACACGCGGGGTTTTACTGTTCGCGCGAAAGGATAAAGAGGTTAATTATCTCAGATATTTGTGGTTGAATAACTTCTCGATGAATTGACTTACGATTTAGGTGTAATAATAAAAAATGTTTATGATGTTATATTCGATTCAAATAATAAGTTTAATTTTGTTTTTGCTTTTGATATTAGCCTCAATTATCGCCTTTTTCATCGAAAATAAAAAAGCAGCTGTTTCCTACAATACCTACACGGTCAAAATGTATGGAACAGCTGATTTTGTCTGCGCCAGACTAGCGACGTGTAGTTCCATTGTTTTTAATTCTGTCGGCAGTCCTTGTGACTACCTGTTTTTAATGTGTGTATTTAGTTAGTGTGTGTTTTGGATTAATTGGTCTAATAAAATATTGACCATCTCTTGTTGACCATAATTTTTAGGGTTCTGTTGCCAAATAGTAAAAACAGTACCCCTAAAGACTCGTTCTGTCCGTCTGTCTGTCTGTCCGTCCCTATGTCACAGAATTTTTACTTCGAGACTATATGAACTATATGAAGCGACTGCCTATCCGACCTCCAAAAACCAGTAACTGGGTAATACGATACCCCTTAGTAAGATTGAATGTCAGTCAGTTACTTATGGCACCACACAGTTGAAATTAGGAGAGGAGGTACCTTTTATGAACCACTACACAGATATGATGTGAAATAGTGAAAAAAAAAATAGGGGCTGGACTCGCACTTGGTTGGTTTTTATTAACAGTAGGTATGTACCATATTTCATTTTCGCTGTTAAATTTTTTGGTACAATATTTAACAAAATTACAGCAACACTGGTACAAACTGTCATTAAAAATCGATAAAATTGATTGTTAGCAAACAAACCGGGTATTTGTGACTAGCTTGAAAATATCTATTATTGAATGGAAATTATATTATTGCTTTTATTCAAGAGCAAAAATCAACTGCTTAAATAGAACAGGAAAAGTCTAGCACCATGGCATTAATGTCACGAAAATTTCCACCAAGTTCTATTAAAATAATTTTATTTTTTGTCGGTTTTGGTATTATTTACGTTTATTGCGAGTACTTAATTTATTATGTTGCTCAAATTCCGGTAACTCTCTTTAATTTAAAATTATTATTCAAGTGTTCGCCCAATATTTAAGACGTGAATTATTTAAATTCCAGTGCGGCTGGTCATCGTTGAGTAAAGAGCCAACTGACGGTGTGGAGCCAGTATATGCGATGGTTATAGCTGATACGCACCTTGTTGGCTCCCGGAATGGACACTGGTTTGATAAGTGGCGGCGAGAGTGGCAGATGCATCGCTCATTTCAAACGGCTATGACTCTGCATAGTCCTGATGTTGTCTTTGTTTTAGGTATTTTTGTTTAAGTATATTAATCCAATTAAACAGATAAACATTGGAATGGGCTTTTTGTGTCCCTATTCAATAATAAGCGACTGACTGGAGTTTCATCTTGTTAAAGCTCTTTTTTGTGATCTTGTAACAGTGGGGCTTCAAAAAGATTGGGCTTGGCTGATCAACCAAATAAAGTCCTTTTTTCTTTTTTTTTTTGGAAAGATAACCGAAATGTATTATATTGTGAAACATTCATCATACATACATAAAGTAATTAAGGTTTTCTGTTACTGTATTTTAATACAAACAAAACAAAACAAAATTTATAATGTCCCTTTCCTTGTAAAGGCTTTTGTCCACAGACTAATATGTCATTTTATGTTATTTCCAGGTGATCTTTTTGATGAGGGGTTGTGGTGTCCTGAAAAAGAATTCAATGATTATGTTGAAACATTTTATAAACTATTTAAGGTCCCTGAAGGTACAGAAATGTACACTGTTGTTGGCAACCATGACATTGGCTTCCATTACAGGTAATCATTAATTAATTAAATACTTAACCAACAAGTTAATTAATCAAGTACCAAATAAACATGTATGCAAATAGACAAAGTGTAGTGTAGTGTGTACGGTCAGCAACGAAAGTTGCTATACATATCCAAAACTATAAGACGTCTTAGTGTCAGAACGATCCATATTAACAGACTGGATTAAAAGACATAACAATATTTTCATCAATGGTTCACAAATTCGCAAAACAATAATACATCAGATCACACTGATCAGCACAAGATTTGTTGTAATATTAATAAGTGTTAACCGATTTCTGATGCCGACTGTACCACGTTTTTCAAAAATTACCATGTCTTTGAAACAACATTGCACATTGTTATTATTCCATTTATTTAGAAAAACATTTTTTTATATTAAAAAAAGAGGTTAAAAGAAACATTTCAAAGTTTCTGCTGGTGTTGGGAGCAGGTTCCAAGCTACCGGTGGTTAGGGCTCCTGAGACAGAAACCTGTTCATAATGCAGGCTGTATTAAGGAGTACAGCCATCTAAATCAGGCCCTAGATCCAACCACCACAATTGAGACCCTTTTTTTTTTTTAAGGATGGCAAATCATCAAATGACCCCCCCCACTCTGGGCGGAGCGGGAGGGAGTGTCAGACTTGACTGACTAAAACCAATCCATGTTCCTTCTTAGCCCTTTGTGTTCCAGGGCCACGGTATCTCTTTCGAACAGCCCGCAGCCCTGGCAGGCAGCAGTCCTCTCGGACCCCTTCCGGTTTGCTGACATCTCCTTGAGGCGCGCGTAAGTCCTTGAGGTGGGGAACACGAAAGCGCCGTCGGCACGGCCTGTCGTCATAAGATGGACGGACGTTGAGCTAGCCCATTACTCACCGTCCACAAGCCCGCGCCTACGGTGGCCGGGGGCCACTGGTTGCCCCCCGACGCCCGCGGCGGCTGGGACGTGAGGTTCTCTCCCTCTCACGTTCCGCCACCTCCTTCGCTAGCATGACTGCTTCCCAGAAGGAGGCGATGGCTTCCCATTCCCTCTCGCTCCGGACCATGGATTGAACCAGGGCCGGCCGCGAGAGGTCGCCGCCGCCAATCGCCGCTACGAAGACACGGCGGTGCTCAGCCCAAGCGGGGCATAGCTCCACGGTGTGCTCCACCGTGTCCTCCGGCCGATCCTCACAGTGGTAACACCCGGGCGTTTCCTCCCGCCCGATTGGGTGCAGGAACCTCCCAAAACAACCGTGTCCGGTGAGGACCTGCATTAGTAAGGTGAGGGCGCCGTGGCGCCTCTCCAGCCACTCCTCAAAGAGGGGACTTATCGCCACTATTGTGGCGTGCCCTACACGGGGTTGCGACAGTCGCTCTCTCCATGTCGCCACGAGATCGCGCCGGAGGTCTTTCCGCTGAGCGACGATTTACCGCGGCAGCGGAGTTTCTCCCCGGCGTAATGCCTCCGCGCCATTCGTGCAGGCACGCGAGGACTATCGCCTCCAGATCCCATGGTGTCCAGATCCCAATTCGCCGGAGATCGTGCGGTACCCCCGGACCAGCCTTACGGCTACCACCTTCTGGGGCGCGTTTAGGTAATGGGCGGCCGCCTCAAAGAACGCGCCCACACCGGGGCTCCGCCAAGGGCCATGGACCGCACGACCCCCGCGTAGAGCCTCCGGCAAGAGGCGTTTGGACCCCCCAGGTTGGGCAAGAGCCGCTTGAATGCAGCCCCTGCTCGTTCCAGTTTGGGGTCAAACGTCGGAAGTGCTCCACGAAGTTCCACCGGCTGTCGAGGGCAAGCCCTAGGTACTTCAGCGTCGACTCGACGCCGATGGGAACCCCTCCTACCGTCAGTATGGATCCCGATGGTGGTCGGACTTTTGCAATGACACCTCGAGACCCAGTTGCCGGATTCTCTCCACGACTATCGCAACCCCGCGTGCCATAAGTTCGGCCGCCGCCTCGTGCGACCTCCCTTGTGCCAGCACCAGCGTGTCGTTAGCGTAGCAAACTACGCTGACACCGCTAGGGAGGTCAGCGAGCAGCACCCAGTCATAACCGATGTTCCACAAGGGCGGCTCCAGAACCGATCTGTGTGGAACACCGCACGACACCTCTCGCCGGTTCCATTCTTCGGTGCGACAAGGGTTGAAAACGGCCCTACCCGTCAGGTAGTCCCCGACCACACGACGAAGGTAGGTCGGCACCCGGTGATACCGGAGTGCCTCCTTAATGCAGCTCCAGGGCATGGTGTTGAAGGCGTTGGCGATGTCAAGGTCAAGAGACACTGCCAAGACAACCCCACCCCTGGACACCGCATCCTCCGTCGTGACAGCCCTCACGCGCATGATGGCGTCCACAACCCACCCACAACCCAATGACAACACAACAATTGAGACCCTTGACAGATGTTTGTTGATGGCTTTTCGCCTTAGAGCCATTGGCAGTTACGACAATCGGCACAATGATAGCCACGTTCAAATTACATGTCGAGAAACTCGTGTGACAAGTCGAGATATTTTATTGATGTGAAACATCTATATGCATATACAGGGCAGTAAAATCACGTATGTCGTGACGGGAAATGGTGTGGCGCCCGCACCCTTATGCCACGTCAAATCAACCTTTTCCCATTACAATATAGTTTGTTTTGGATTGATTGTTGATCTTGTTTTGTTTTTGAAAGTCCTACATTCAAATTTCTACTCAATTAGTGATGTAGTTAGGTCGGACACGGTAAAATCGACTATCATTACGTGGCGCGCTGATCGATCTATCACCACTATGTCAGGCTTATTGGAGACAATAGTCCTGTCAGCAGCAGTGTAGCCAGACGAGAATGTAGCATTTGTCTATGAGACAGCTAGATTAAAAAAAAAACCCTAAATTAAGACAAAAGTATCCTCCTGGTTCAAGGATTCGAACGTGATTATAATTTTATTCCCTGTTCTGGCCTTTGACTACTGACCATTGTAAATGAACTGCAGTATGTCCAAAGGATAACGCCGCAGCTGGTCAAGAGGTTCGAGACTCGTATGAAGTCACCCCCTGTGGAGTTAGTCAGCATCAGGGGCAATCACTTCGTCCTTATCAACTCTATGGCGATGGAAGGAGACGGGTGCACCCTGTGTGCTCGTACTGTTGCCCAAATAGCAAACATATCAAGTAAGTTTTATGAACTCTTTGACTTTTACGTAGTGGCTTGATATATTCGGTATATTATTTGAGATTTTGAAGCACCCTAATAAACGATTGCTGCTTTAAAAAAAAGGTAGCTTTTGGCAATAGGCTCACTAATCTACAAAATTCACAAATACTGAATGCGTTAAACGCGTTTAAAAAGTCGTGCTTCTATCAATCGTTTTAAGATGACTGAAAGAAATATGTTTTTGAATATATTTATTTGTAAAGCAAGTGGGCCTAGATTTTTGAACACCAGACACATGGAAGTGTTGTTGCTATATATCCCGCGGAGGCGCTGTCTTAATAGTGATAAACTCGCTGCGCGCTGTTATCTTACTGTTGATTCAAATACAATACTTTGTAAATAATTATTCTAACATTTTAAAGAGAAAAATATTTACCCTACAGATATATTAAAGTGCAGCAGTGGATCAAGTTTATGCAAAGGCAAAAAGAAATTGGAAAAATATAGCAGACCAATTATTATGCAGGTGTGTTTATGAACAAATATACCAGTCAAAATAGCAAATATTCGCCACTTTTTAGTTTTCTAGGAAAGAACAATTATCCCATGCATGATTTATTAGAAGTTAAGAACGTTTACGCCGTACGGCATTTCATACACACTTTCAAGCATTTCTTACTTATTTTCCGAAATGACTAAACCGATTTTAATGAAACTTAATACGCATAAGCAGGATACAGAGGTGCAAAAAGTTACTAAAACATTTTATTTTTTTATCTTAAAAAAAACAGATAATTGGAAATTTCTGTTTCTTTAGATAATTTATAATCGGTCTAATTTATCTGTATTTTGCGAAATTTTTTATTAACTTTTGAGACCCATCTACCCTGCTTATGCTTAGATATCAGTTTCATTTAAATCGGTTCAGTTATTTCGGAAAACAAGGACTTGAAAGTTTGTCTGAAATGTCGTAAGGTGTAAACGCTCTTAACAGTCAGAAACGCAAACGAAAATACAAAAATGAGTATTTTTACTTTTCAGCACTACCCTCTGTACAGAGAATCAGATAGCGTATGCACGGAGCCTGACGCAGCCCCTCTGCCTGACCGCAACAGTTTGTTCGAGGAGCGTTGGGACTGCTTGTCCAAAGAGTCCACGGAACACTTAGTAGAGAGCCTGCGACCGCGCGCCGCCTTCGGTGCGCACACACACCACAGCTGCGTCGTCAGACATAGCTTCGTGCCCACCCCTGACCATAAGATCGAGTTCGTCGAGTACACGGTACCTTCCTTCTCGTGGAGAAATCGACTTGACCCCAAGTATTATTTGGTAAGTAACCAAGTTCCTTCACACTAGCCCTTAACCTCTGCCACCAGCAGGAGGACATTTCTTCTTCCTGTACACTAAACTTAGGCCCTGTTTCCATCAAAGCAGATACTTCTTTTTTTGTGAAAAAAAGGCCTCTGACTTGGTTTTACATGCTGTCGAGAAATATATCTCAGGCATGTTGGTTTGGTGAGCATAATTTTTAGTGTATTAACGAGTATAGAGAAGTTAGCACAGTTAGAATTGGGGATATCAGGCCAGTCGTAGACGTGCAAGGTTCGACCAATTGCTGGACACGATTTGGATTTCAACCAATATGACTGGTTGATCCACACACGTCTCCTCTTCGTTCTTTTCGTTTCCGCTTTGCTGGAAACCGGGCCTTAGGCGTGTTTGTAAAATTGACGTTCTCTCATATTCGTCCTGTATGTGAAGTTCACTGTTTTGTTCTGAGATCCCGCCTTAGATAAACAAATTCCCCTAAAACATTAGACAGACTTTTCGAGGCATATATTAAAAGCATTTTTATGCAAACTTGTTTAGTACGACGGGTGCACTCACCTCCTTGAAGGACACAGTTGATTAAATCGCCACCCTCAAAACATTTCAATGTTAGGTCCTCTGTCAAAAGTAAAACTCTATGTCTGTAACCTACAGCTGAATTTGGCATACAGATGACCTCAAACCTGGTTATTAAAAGTATCCTATGTCCTAATAGAATATTGTTCTAATAGGATATTATTTATCAAGATAAAATGCTTCTGTGGGATTATTTCCTCCTTCACTAGGCTTAGCTGTGTGCAGAAGTTAGTAAATAAAAACGGGTTGTACTCCGAGAGTGCCGGCAGAAGTGAAAACTTGAATGTTAAAGTTGTGCATTTTTGATATTTTGGAATGGTTAGGGAATAATTTTGCACGAATTGCTTTAATTATCAGTATAAAAGTACTATCATTTATGTAGTAAAATACATTATTCATTTATTGCGCTATCGTACACAAACATGACATTTTATATGAGATTAAAAGATTAACACTTCAGAACTATTACAATTCGTCTTACGAATTTTACCTCTTTGGAGAAACCGATGGTTTTGTTTGTGCATACCCAGACTTAATGACAGATGTCACAAAGTACCATCACTAAACTGGGTAACGGAGCACGGTAAGGACTATCCTTGCTTGCAGCGTTAAAACGGTTAAAAACTTTCTATTCCTTGGTCCCTTTTTTGTTTTGTTCCTATTGGTCGAAAAACGGTGGTCAAAAATCTGGGATGGGAGGCCTATAAACAAAAAAAACGTTAACCGACAAAAACTTGACCCTTTTTTTAAAATATATTTTGTTTAAAAAAAAATATATTTAAAAAAAGGGGTCGAGTTTTTGTCCGTTAACGTTTTTTTTGTTTATAAGCCTCTTTTTGTCTACTATCTATGACCTTTGGTTTAGGATTTTTGGTTGTTAAATTCCAGTTGACGATAAGTCCGGAAGAAGTGAAGGTGTCTAAATGCGACATGCCTCGTGAGTGCACGCTGCAGATCTCGGCGATACTCCTGACCCTCGGCTTACTGATCTATCTGAGATACTTCGCCGGATTCTGGCTTAGGTACAAAATGTGAGTAAAATTAGTCCTTTCCTTAGTTTATAACTTTATACCACCGCCAACGTAGAAACAATTACCTATCTATTCTCTATATCTATTCACCCGCTTACCAAATGTATAGAAGTTAGCAGGTCCCGTGTAATTATATGGGGTAGGCACAACACACAGGATTTAAACGAACCCTTCACGAAGCAGTCAACCTAGGATTCTGTAAATACATCAAGCTGAGTAACACTGCGCATAAAATACATCAAGCTGAGTAACACTGCGCATAAAATATTGCTACTTTCTTCTTAGCGTGTCGATGGCAATCTAAATTGTGTCGGCCCAAAACTGAGCCACTAGTTTGGCGCTCTCAGTAGCGTCCATCAGTTCCTGTAAAATATTGCTGGGAAACTCCTTTTTTGGTGTTAAAAATCATGGTTTACGGTAGAACTCCAAACATTGTGCTGATGGATGCATTCGATGGTACAGGGGTCATAGAGGTATTTAACGTAGAGTTATACCTTCAACAAATTTGTATTTAAAAAAAAAAGTTTTGCACTAGTTGACCCCCAATATCTCCGTATTTAGAAGGTTCCCGGGTAAAAAAAATATCGCATTGCCATTGAAAACCATAGCCTTTCGGCTTCGTTAAGGGTCTATTTCATCATCATCAGCCTACAATTTTCCCACTGCTGGGACACGGGCCTCCTGTCAATGAGAGGGAGTGGGCTGTAATCCACCACGCGGGCCCAGTGCGGGTTGGTAAGGGTCTATTTACATCCATTATAATCACTACCAACAAGCTTTTGCCAACAAAGAGAATAAATCATCCAATAGTGCATTTTTTTTCACGGCTTGCATTTTGTCTTTGAGATTACAAACGGATGATTTTCGTTTTGTAATGATTCCTAGGACTAGTTTGAACAAGAAAATGCAATTTGATATCAAACTTAGTATTAATGGAGCAAATAAAATGTTTTGGAAATTAAACCAGAAGTGACTTTTTTTAAAAATACCGACAGGAAATTATTTAAATAAAAGAATCAAAATAAAAACAAAAAAATATCTTAGAAATAAAGCACAAATCAACTAAACAAAAAAATACACTCCTAACAGAAATAATAAAATAAAGCACACAATAATTTAAAAATAAAACCGACAGAGTAACGCTCACGATGTTGTTCCCACGACGATTCCAAGTGAAAAAGAGCCCGGTGCTAGTGTTGCACCGTCTTATATAGGTCTTCCCCCTCCTCATAGCTTCCAATCTTCTACACGGCCTTTCCTGACAGGAGACCGTCCTCGGACTCCTTTATCTTCACGCTTCGAAGATCAGTCTCCAATGTTGGCATGGAAGGTCCCGGTCTTCACTGTTTGCAGGTGAAGTACTGATGGGCATCTCCATCTGCTTCTACGTGTCAGATGTGCTGGGTTCTGGTTCCTCATCAACTGGCTCAGCCTCGTTAACTGGCTCAGCCTCGTCAACAGCCTGTTCGGACTCCTCGTTTTCATTGTCTGATTCTGTAAAAGAAAAACACGGCCCGCACAAATATCAATTTTGTAAAATAAAAGGCAGCTATTGTTAACAAAATAGCTGTTGATAAAATAGCTCTTTCCAACAAGAACTCATTTACACATACACACAGCGTAAAAACCTTTGGCTTGCTTAGCAAGGCCTAGCCTAAGCACAATAGGTGTGAAACATACAAATATCCAAACCAACCACCCGGGGCGGGACTTGTCTGAAGATCGCCACCTCACGACTCGTTAGAGACTCAGGTAAAGCATAACTTTGCGTGTGTAAATCAGTTCACATATAAGCACGTTTCAAACCAATCCTGGACACATCATAGTACATACAATGTTTATCAACAAGCACATTTTTCACTAAGCACCATAGTCAGAGACCAACTCTTGGCCCGATTCTACGTGTACCACAACTCCAGGATAACATGTCCGAGAACACCACTCCAAGACCACAGGTCCGATAAAGCTACTCCAAGACCACACGTCCGATACAGCTACTCCAAAACCATAGGTCCGATAAGGCTACTCCAAGACAGTATCCCACCGTGAGCTGTTCCCAAGGTGTTTCATATACTAAGTGGCATGTCCGATGCGCTCCAAGACAGAGGCCCATCCAATAACATGACACCGTACCTTACAAGTGTATTTCTTACATAAAAATAAACAAAACTACACAAAAACATAAAACTCTTTCACTTACCATTAAAGAAAGCAGAACACACGTCGGGAGTCCATTCGCCTTGCCACGGAATCATGTATTCCGCAGCTGCTTGCGTTGACTTGCCATACGAGCCAGCCAAGAGATGCAACTCATAGCGACCGTGTGGGAGTACCTTCGCCACACGATAAGGCCCTCGCATGCACGAATCCAGTTTCCCAGTACACTGTGCCTGTTTTCTCACAAAAACTAAAGAATTTAATTCAAAAACACGGGGTGGTTTTCGCCTTTGATTAACATAGGCATCCTGTTGTTCTTGATTTGAACGTAGGCGTTCAGATGCTCTTTGACGACTCATTTCGCGAAGAGCTTCTCGATTAGGGCTGGACCCTTCAAAAGCTACATCGCGAACCAAACTACGAATGAGTGGCGTCGCAGCATCAATACCTATCAGAAGGTTCAAGGCTGAATACTGAGTTGTTCTGTGTTTTGTGATATTGAGAATCAACTGCAGTTTCCACATAACATTCGGCCACTTTTCTTGTCGATGGTTGCACTCAATACGCACCATGTTAAGAACAGTGCGACAATACCTTTCGACCTGCCCGTTAGCCTGATGCATTTCAGGGGTTATAAGGTGAGTATCACAACCCATGTCTTTGACCCAATTCAAGAATTCAGTACTCTGAAACATGCGACCTCTATCGGCTACTATTAGCTTGGGAGTTCCAAAGAGGGAGATCATATTGGTGAAATGGCGTTTTAGTTCGTCAGCGTCTTGTCGGTACATAGGGTATAACAAACAGAATTTAGAGAACGAATCTATAATTATAAGAACATGGCGATAACCATCGGCTTCAGGAAGAGGACCTAAGGAATCTAAATGGATAGTTTCGAAAGGTGAATCTGGTTTTTCCCAAGAGTGGATGGGCTGTAGAGGGGCACGGGGGACTTTTTTATGGGAGAGACACACTAAACAGTGAGTTACGTACTTGTGAACAAATGCCCTCAGCCCTGGAAACCAGAAGTGTTTCGTGATAAGATCAACGGTCTTTTCGACACCGGGATGCTCATGTTCATCATGGAAAATACGTAAAAGGCTAAGTCTATGACCTTTCGGGATATAACAAAGGAATTTAGAATTTTCACCAGTAGGTGCGAATTTAACATAAAGGATGTCGTCTTTGAAAATATAACGACTGGAGTCTAATTGGCCATCCGCCAATTTTTGAATAAGAGACCGAGTCTCTTCATCGGAAGCCTGAGCAATTCGCGCCCAATTCAGGGGTTTCTGAACCGTGCACAAACTGACTGGATTCCGACTAAGATAATCGGCATGGGACAGAAGGCTACCTTTCCTATACTCCAGGTTAAAATCAAAATCTTGAAGGTATACCCACCACCGAGCCACCCTTGGCAATAAATCTTTCTTACGCTGTGTAAGCTTCAATGCGTTACAGTCGGTGACCACAGTGAATTGTACACCCACAAGATAATGTCTGAAATACTGAAGAGCTTTCACCACCGCAAGAGTCTCAAGCTCATACGAATGGTATCTACTCTCAGCCCCCTGAGTAAGCCTACTAAAGTAGGATACCACTCGCTTGCAATTACCTTCATGAACTTGCATCAAGACTGCTCCATACCCAATAGAACTCGCATCTGTGTGGACTTCTATTGGTAATGAAGGGTCATAAATTGCAAGTACTGGCTCGCTCGTTAGGCATTCAACAATGTATTTACGAGCGGCCCTTTGTTCGGCTCCCCAAATAAAATTAACTTCTTTTTTTGTGAGTGCAGAAATACACGCAGTTTTCTGGGCAAATCCAGCTATATACCGCCTGAAATAGCTAGCTAAGCCCATGAATTGGCGAACTTGCTTTACATTTTGCGGTTCGGCTGAATCAATCAAAGCCCTCACTTTTTCATGACTCGGCCTAACCTGACCTTCACTAATTGATCTACCCAAGTATTCGATCTCTGTAGCCAAGAACGAACACTTTTTCAAATTGATGGAAAATCCAGCTTTAGTCAACTTATCAAGAACTCTTTGTAGCAAAACAAGACCCTGATCAATGCTTTGGCTCATGATCAAAATGTCATCTATGTAGACAAGGATATCACCGGATTCAATTAGTTCACGAAGGGTTTTCGTGATAATACGTTGATAAACAACTGGAGCATTAGCCAAACCGTAAGGCATCTTCAAATATTGATAATGCCCCTCTGGCGTGACAAAACCCGTAAGCCGAACTGAGTCTCGGTCCAATGGAATCTGGTGAAATCCGGTTGCCATGTCAAGGGAACTGAAATATTTATTATGCCCTAAACGATCTATGTAGTCGTCTATACGGGGCAACGGAAAACGATCTTTAATTGTGATCTCGTTTAATTTACGAAAGTCCACACACATCCTGTCCGTGCCGTCTTTCTTTTTTACTAGAAGAATCGGACTCGCGTAACTAGACTCAGATTCCTCTATAATTCCTTTGTCCAACAAGTCTTTAATTATGTCACGGACACGAAGAGTCTCAGCAAGAGAAAGTTGGTAGGGTCGATAGTAAACAGGAGTGTTGGTACAAAGTTTAATGGACATACAACCTGTATTTACAGTTGATGTTGCAGTACCGGAAATGAAGTACTGAGAGAAGTTATTGATAATTTTCAGTAACTCATCCAAGTTACCGTCAACTAGGCCTGTATTAATTGGGATTGAATTCTCAGATTGTATGTTCATTATCCTATGCAAGTTAGCGCGTCTTGTAAGTGACTGACAATCTCTAGTGCGAACATACCTAACACCGTCCCTATTAAGAACGTCCGTTCCTACTATGACCGGCGTGTTCATATATTCGTCGCACACAACGAACAAATCTACCTCTAGGGTCAAGCCGTCAAATTCAATAGGTAACGTCACATAACTTGTACTTTCTACCTCTTGAGTACCTAACCCCTTCAAAATACGAAGCGCTGGCCTACGTGAACAATTAAAATGCTTAAGCAACGAGGACGAAATTAAGGATATAGTGGACCCACTATCAATCAAAACATCGACTGCTACGTCCTGTATGATTGCCACAACAACATCACTATTCTTGGTGTTTACAAACTCGTTACAGAAGTTAACACTACTTTTGTTTGCAGCTTCAGATCTTTGCTTAGCGAAACAATTTTCGGCTTTATGACCCGGTTTCTTACAAAAAGTACAAACTTCGGATTTAGTCGGAACAAAAGTGGACGTAGGGTTAGCCGTAGAATTATTTGACGAACCGCTTGGCGGTTGATCAGTTCTCGGCTTCTTATTACATACTGCCTGTCTATGTCCTAATTCACCACACGAAAAACATTTAATATCGTTTAGATTACGCTTACGAGAAAGATCTGTAGTTTGTTTATCTCTGCCAGAACGAAACGCGGCACTTTTAGACGTATTAGTGTTGTTTGGTTTAACGTAAATTGAAAAGTATTCGACCAAATCATTGGGCAACAGCTTGGCGTTAGTCGCCGACGCCCTTATGTTGGGATCAGTGATGCCGCGGACTATTATCGCCGAAATAAGCTCGTCACTAAGTCCCCGCACTATTCGTAAACGGAGTAATGACCGACGCACGTAATCCGCATACGTGGAATAATTATCGGAATTTTTGGTCATAACGTCGTATAGAATATTCGCGACGTCCGGTACTCTAGGGCACAAAGGTTTAAATTCTTTTTTGAAGTTGCTCCACGATCGGTCATTAGTTACCCATTCGTTGAGCCACGATTGAGCGTCACCTTTCAAGCAATTACCAATACGCGATAAGCATTCGAAACCACTCCAATTGTTTAAAACTTTAGCGCGATCGACCTCCGCACACCAATCATCGATATTATGTAGGGTAGGATCAAAGTTTGAAATATAAAAATGCTGAGATCTACTCGCAGTATTAATTGACCTAATAGCATCCACGATTCGATCAGTTACCGTAGCTTGTTCCGAATTCGAATTATCATTCAGATTCCTGACCAAACGGTCTGACACAGGCACCGACGCTTGCTCAGATACACGACTCGATACTCGTAACGGCGGTGTTCTAGAGCGAGAACGCGAATAACGACGGTAGTTATGTCCGCGAGTCGGTGACATATGTCGAGACAAAGTCTCTCTAGGCATAGGTGAAACCAAACGGCGGCGGCGCTCCGGTGGTGACGACTGACGCACGCTACGCGATCCTATTCGACCTGGCGATCGTAACATATTCTGTTCCGGCGAAGGTTTTCGCTGACGCCGCAATGCTCGTCGACCACGTACACTATCACACACTAAAGTTTCATCACGGTCACACGAACGCACTGGCAAGGGTGAAGCCCTCGTTTTGTCTTCTAGCGCTTTAAGGCGAGACATCATCGCTTGTATCTCGAGCCTTAACGTATCTTTTTCAATGGGGGATCGCTCGCGGTACCCACTATTTGGCCGCTCCTGACTATCGTGACGCGAGCTATTATCGCGGCTGTCATAGCGACTGCGACTGTGATCTCGTTTGTGGTCTGCCATGCTAGCCTTAACCCAAGAAAACTGAAAACAACAAATCAACCGACAACCAAACGATCGAACATTCGACACAAGTAAAATAATGTTACCAACTAACACCCGAAACAAATAAAGACAAAAACTAAAAAAAAAAGGGAATTTATGATTAAAACCCAACGAACAGTGGGCAATAGAAATGGGAAGAATCCCACTTCTGATTTTGGAAATTAAACCAGAAGTGACTTTTTTTAAAAATACCGACAGGAAATTATTTAAATAAAAGAATCAAAATAAAAACAAAAAAATATCTTAGAAATAAAGCACAAATCAACTAAACAAAAAAATACACTCCTAACAGAAATAATAAAATAAAGCACACAATAATTTAAAAATAAAACCGACAGAGTAACGCTCACGATGTTGTTCCCACGACGATTCCAAGTGAAAAAGAGCCCGGTGCTAGTGTTGCACCGTCTTATATAGGTCTTCCCCCTCCTCATAGCTTCCAATCTTCTACAAATGATAAACTCTGAATGCCAGTCAGTTTGAACTCGCACAATCCAACTATAGGTGGTATTCGTCGCTTGAGACCAACCTATTGTTACGTCGCACAGTGGGCTGAAAATCAACTATCATAGACATATAAAACATTTTCTCAAATGTCCACTTTTATGACTTGAATATGTTTTGGGAGACTAAATACATGTCTAAAAATATCAACATTATGAAATAACAATGCAAACAACTCATACAGATTTTTTTTATTTAAAAATTTGTATGAAGCTGGCATGAAAAGGTCGTATATATCCGCCATGGAATGAGTGGCCCTAATTTTTCCAGGTGATTAATCCTTCCATTATTTAAAAAAAATTGACAAACTCCCCAAAACGCTAAGTTTTGCGATGCTTTTTTTTAAATTGTTTAAGGTGTGTGACCCATCCACAGACCAACCCAAGCAAGCGCCACTTATTGCAGACAATAGTACCAATTATATAATGCTACGTGTCTCGGAGCCGAGTCAGCCGAGATAATGATTATGGGAATAAATATGTAAAAGCTTGATTGCAGCCATGCCAGTTTGTGGCTTGCCTTATTCGCGGTCACATATTACTACGCGTGACTTAGGTCAGACAGATAAAAGGTATTATTAGCAGTCTCGGAGGATCTAGACACATGTAAGGATATACCTACTTACAGCGTGGATTTCCCCTACCTCAAAATATAAAAACTTAGTTATATTTTTAGTATATCATATTACCATTCTAATCGCATTGCCTGATACAACCATTAAAACCTGCTCAGCAAACAAGTCTAATTTATAAAAATAATAAAGTATTCGGTCAAGTCCGTCACAAGACATAAATGCACTAAAAGACAGACAGAGATTTAGGGGTACGAGGAACAGGGTGTAAAGTTCCTCATCCCCGAAGTAAAGGGAGGATCCTCCGGCCAGACAGGTGTTATGTCTGGCGGGCAACTGCCCGACAGTTGTAGTCGGGTTTTTCTATACCAGGCCCCTCAGAAAGTATTGCGAAAAAAAGTTTTTATATATGGGAGACTGGCCAGTTATTATGTTTTTCGAAAATATGATTATTTATAAGTAAAAATAAGTAAGTTCCAATTTCAAAATTTCCCTCCACATTTTTTGCGAGTTAATTCAAAGTATTGTGTCTCACTGAAATATGGATCTGCGCCGGGAACATTTTAGAGCTATGATTTTATACGATTTCAAGTGTCGCCTGAAACCGGATGAATCGTACTGTTACATCCTTCCTCTGTACTCCTTCTGGCTTACTCAGCAGTCTATGCTGCATCCTAGCTGCTGACGCAGCACCCTAACATTCCTATCTCACCTTCCTCTCAATCCAGCACGTTAGTCGTCTCCCAACCATCCTACCGTGCACTTGTATCTTGCACTCGTGTTTTTATTCCTAATATAAAGTTAGTTTAGCATCTCGTGGTTTCTTTTTTAAAAACCTAATCCGGAACCCGGTTATAACATTGGTGGCAGCGTAAATAGGGATTGTAAAATCCTTGGAATCCTCGCAAAAACAGTGCTAAATTAATCAGTACCAAATCCGAAAGTGCTAAATTCCAGAGTGCTAATTATCATCATCATCAAAATCCTAAAGTGATAAGTGCCTCAAGAACCCCCAGAGACGGCTCACCTCACCGGTAAATCCGGTATTGACCAAGTTCAAGGTCAATCCAATCCAGTCCCAGTTCCAGCTCCAGGTCCAGCTGAAATCCAGCGAAAACATGAAGAAAGTGTGCGCCATAATACTGTGAGTTGTGAACAATTATTGTCCAAAATAAGTGATCAAAGTCCCTTCTATAAATAGCTTGCAAGCTTACAACATCTTATCTCGAACATTGCAATCCATACCAACGGATGTTGTGTCTCGTCGCTCGTCGCAGTTCCAGCCTCATCACAGTGCATAAGCGATAAGGCTTCTCATTACTGTTATATTGTATTCGTTGTCTAATTGTATTCTTTTAATTTCAAATCTTTGTTTACATTTTCAATCATGTCTAAAGATTCAAAGACCATGAAAGAAGAGTCTAAAGAAAGTATTCCTTTGAACGTTATCCTTAAATTCATTAAGCCCTTTGATGGCAGCCGAGAAAAACTAAATGCATTCATAAATAACTGCGATAACGCAATTTCTTTAGCCTCCGCTTGCCAAGTTGACATCGTCTTTAAGTATATCATTAGCCAACTGGACGGCAAAGCCGAAATAGCGTGTTCAATTAAAGAATTCGATTCATGGTCATCCCTTAAGGAATTCCTACAGAACCAGTTTGGAGAGCGTAAACATTACGCTCATCTTCTTGCAGAGCTCCAAGACTGTCGGCAAGGCGCCCAGGAGAATGTTAACCAATTCTCACTCAGGATAGAAACGTGTCTGTCTAAATTACTTACAGAAATTTCTATATCTAACCATAGAAAGGGTGAAATTTCCGGCAGAGTAGCTGCAATGGAAGACCTTGCTCTCCACACGTTCACAATGGGCCTCACCCCTCGCATAGCTAACATTGTTAGGTGTAGGGAACCCAGAAACCTTAACGAAGCAATAAATTACGCGATTTCCGAGGAAAAACTACAACAATACTCATACAAACAAACTTTGGCCGCAAAATCATTCCGTCATAATGATACTAATACTAAACCAAATAGATCCAGTAACTTCAATAATCAATATCAGAAACCTGCCTCTTATCAATATTCTTCAAACGATTCATTTTGCAGATATTGCAAAAAATCAGGGCATGTTATAGAAAAATGCCAACTCCGCGAATATAATAACAGAAAATTTAATAATCACAATAAACCTTTCACTTCTAGTGCGCAACCGAGCACATCTTCCTTCAAACCTCATATTAACTTCGTAACCGACGTAGAAAGTAAAGAAGGTTATGATACTGTTGACAACAATTTAAACTAATTAATGTCCCGAATAGGCGTCGCACGGGACAGATAAACTCCATTACAAACGACGCCAAAACTAATAGAGTCAAGCAGCAGGGTAACCAGCCCCAAACCGTAGACTCTAAATCCTTAAATCCTATTGGAGTCAAGCAACAGGGTAACCAGCCCCAAAACGTAGACTCCAAATCCGTAAAAACTACTAGAGTCAAGCAGCAGGGTAACCAGCCCCAAATCGTAGACTCTAAATCCTTAAATCCTATTGGAGTCAAGCAACAGGGTAACCAGCCCCAAAACGTAGACTCCAAATCCGTAAAAACTACTAGAGTCAAGCAGCAGGGTAACCAGCCCCAAATCGTAGACTCTAAATCCTTAAATCCTATTCGAGTCAAGCAACAGGGTAACCAGCCCCAAATCGTAGACTCCAAATCCTTAAATCCTATTCGAGTCAAGCAACAGGGTAACCAGCCCCAAATCGTAGACTCTCAACCCTTAAATTCTTCTGAAGTCAAGCAACAGGGTAACCAGTCCCAAATCGTAGACATCATCCAGAAACCTGAAAATAAAAAACATATTAATAAAGAAATATACGAATTTACATCCAATATATCAAATAAATACTTACCATTTATAAAAGTGAATTCTCCCGTATCCTCTAATGAATTATCCCTCCTCGTTGATTCAGGCGCATGTATAAGTATAATTAAAAAATCAGCCATCGAAACTATGCCTGTAATCAACGAATCAATCATATTCAGAATCAAAGGTATCGATTCGACCACTAATCACCCCTTACGCACATTAGGACAAATTCCTATAACCATATTCACACATGATGAACCTCATACTGACTGTAAATACCTGACACATACATTCAATCTAGTCGAAGAATTAAGCTTATCCTATGATGGCATTATTGGCAATGACTTATTCAATTCTATGAGTTGCCAAATTAACTATGATGAGAGTATATTGCATTTAAAAGATTTCAAACTAAAAATACATTTCAATGATCCAGTTTATACTATAACACCACGCAGCGAAACCGTAATTGAATGTACTGTAGCAAATCCAGAGATTAGAGAAGGTTTAGTAATAGACCAACATCTATCCAAAGATTTATTAGTAGCAAACTGTATAGTTCGTGTCAAAAATAACAACCGTGTTAATATTTCCGTTGTTAACACCTCAGACGAACCTGTAACAATTGAGTCTGACCTTAGATTACACTTAAATCCTTTTGAACTACAAGATTCAGTTCTTATCGATACCATGACCGAATCCCAAGTTTGGGAACGCACAGAAGAAGTTTTAAAGCAGCTTCGCGTATCCCACCTTAATTCAGAAGAAACGGAAGCATTATACTCTGTCTGTTCTCAATTTTCCGACATTTTCCATTTACCCAACGATCAGTTAACCTGCACTGATGCAATAGAGCATAAAATTAAAACTACTTCCGATAGCCCAATTCATGTTAAGACATATAGATTCCCCGAATGTCATAAAAAAGAGGTCGATTCCCAAGTCGAAAAAATGTTGAAACAAGGTATAATAAAACCTTCTATGTCCCCTTGGTCCTCGCCAATTTGGGTAGTACCCAAGAAGCTTGATGCTTCCGGTCAAAGAAAATGGCGCGTTGTAATCGATTACCGCAAGCTCAACGACGTGACCATCGGCGATTCCTATCCTATCCCAAACATAGCCGAAATCCTAGACCAATTAGGCAAGTGCAAATACTTCAGTACATTAGACCTAGCTTCCGGTTTTCACCAAATAAACATGTCTCCTGATGATTCTCCCAAAACAGCATTTTCAATTCCAACAGGGCACTACGAGTTCACACGTATGCCATTTGGATTAAAAAATGCACCATCCACATTTCAGAGATTAATGAACTCTGCTTTATCCGGTCTCCAAGGCATCCAATGCTTTGTTTATCTTGATGACATTGTTATTTATTCATTTGATATCCCTTCTCATATGAACAACCTAACTAACGTATTTTCTAGACTCCGTCAATTCAGACTAAAACTACAACCAGACAAATGTGAATTTTTACGAAAGGAAGTTTCATATTTAGGCCATGTCATTACTGACAAAGGCGTAAAACCAAACCCTGAAAAACTAAGAGCAGTTCATGAATTCCCTATACCAAAAACTCCCAAAGACGTCAAATCATTTCTTGGTTTCGTCTCTTACTATCGCAGGTTCATCCCTGACTTTTCAAGCATTGCCAAACCTTTAACAAATCTACTGAAAAAGAATGTAGAGTTCTTATGGTCAAATGAACATCAGTTATCCTTCGAAACCCTTCAAAACAAATTAACTACAGCTCCGTTATTATCATATCCTGACTTCTCCAAACCATTCCTTCTCAGCTGTGATGCATCCAATTATGCGATAAGCGCTATCCTCTCCCAAGGCGAAATAAACAAAGATAAACCTATCGCCTATGCGTCCCGTACACTCAATAAAAATGAGTGCAATTATAGTACAACTGAAAAAGAACTACTTGCAATTATTTTCGGCTGTAAAACCTTCCGTCCATACCTATATGGTAGAAAGTTCACAATAATTACTGACCATCGTCCCTTACGTTGGCTATTCAATCATTCTGATCCCAGTAGCAAACTCCAAAGATGGAGATTGAAATTAGAAGAGTATGAATATGAAATAATATATCGGAAAGGGAAACTAAATAATGCCGCCGATGCATTATCCCGTTATCCTATAACTAAATCTGTAAATCCTATAAATCCTGTACCTAGTACATCTGATCAAAATTTAAACTTACCTGATCACGATGAAACATTGAATCCAGATGTTCTCCCAGCTGATTCTCCAGATGATTTAATTGAACTTGAAGATCTTACCGATCTTATACAACCTACAAGTTTACCAGAATTAAGCAATCTTGATGACTTAGACGCTATATCAAATGAAAACTTACCTTCATCCTCCACTGATCCTCCAAACCCAATATCACCTCCTGATTCCTCGAGCCCTAGTAGCTCCGGTACCCTAGACGGTAACTACTCAGAATTCCTTAAAACTATTCCTAAGGATTTTGACCCTAACGTGACCATAATCGAACATAATGAAAGCTTGTCCAAAACTGATAAGAAATATATTATAATACCTACATCTATAGATATGGATGAATCCATCCCATATACTCAAGAGGTCATATCCAATATTCCTAATTTGAATGAATTTTCCTTACTAGAAAGAACACTATATTCTTACCTAAGATATGAATTTGAAAACAAAATCTATTATTTCATTTTCACTAAAGTCAATCACTTTGACACCTGTACTTACGAAGATATCTACAAATGTCTCAAATCCGTAAGGAATGAGTTAGTCGTCAGTCTCACAGGTCAAAACAACCCTGAAATAGCTATATCCGACTTTAATAATCCTTTCGATACTCATCAATATATTAAACTGTATAATATGATCTTATATTTGTTTCACAATTCAGAAATTACTATACACATTTATAAAAATACCATAATTTACCCAACACTAAGTGAAATTCCCAAAATCATGAAAGAAAATCATGATCTCCCTATAGCCGGTCACCTAGGTTCTGGTAGAATGCTGAAACGTATCCAGGAAAAATACTACTGGAAAAACATGCGAGTAGACATCGAAAACTACGTTAAGAAATGCCCGCAGTGTCAAATCAACAAAGCCCTTAGAAGAACCAACCGTGCCCCTATGCAAATCACATCTCTTTCCACACGTCCCTTTGAACGCGTAGCTTTTGATATCGTAGGACCACTACCAGAAGCCGGTAACGATAAATATAAGTACATCTTGACTCTCCAAGATGACCTTACCAAATTCTCAGCCGCTTATCCAATCACGAACACTACTGCTGAGGAAACATGTGAATGTCTGACCCACTTTATCACACTATTTGGAATACCGAAAACAATCTTAACAGACCAAGGCACCAACTTCACAGCCGAGCTATTCAAACAAACCTGTAACCTACTAAAAATCAAGCAACTGTGGTCCACTCCCATCATCCTCAGACTCAAGGAGCTCTTGAAAGAAGTCACTCTACATTAAAAGAATACTTAAAATCTTATGTAAATGAGCAACAAAATAACTGGCCCCGCTTTGTATATACAGCTATGCTTGCGTATAACACAGCCATCCATTCAACCACTCATTTCTCTCCCTACGAGCTTTTATTTGGTAATAAACCATATATTCCAAACTCCATTTATGAAGAAGCAGCAGGCGCCACGTATCCCGAATATGTCCGTTTACTCCAAAATAGGCTCAAGTATTGCCGAAAAAAGGCAATAGAACATATCCAGAAATCTAAAGTAAACTCAAAAAATTATTACGATACTCACACAAGGCCTGTTAAATATAAAGTCGGTGACCTTGTTTATCTTAAAAATCACTTACGCCTCAGAAAGGCTCTTTCACCTATATGGAAAGGTCCATTTAAAATAGTAAAAATCCATGGAAATAACACCGCATCACTGTTGATAAATAGACGTCACGTCAAACACCACTTTGACGAAATTAAATTAGCCTCTACTAGTTAATATTCAATTTAACTAATTTAAACTACGTTTCCTTCCAGAATTGGTTACATTTATCCTACCCTGGCGTCAAACAGTCAAGGATATATCCAGCCAGCATCCGACGACGCAGGCATATATTTTGACCCCATTGGTTCTCTAAAAATAACTGATGATACTCTAGATATTATCATTCCTATAGATATCTCTTTTATTCAACCCCATTTAGATAATATAAGAGATATCCTAACAACTTCGAAATTTTTATGTAATCAAAGTAATGCATACTATAAAGACGATTGTCACTACTTGTTCCAACCATTGTCATCCCGTTATTCTGATATAGTTAGAGACTTTGATTCCATTTCTCATCTTATATCCAAATCTAATAAAAGGTCACCTTGGTTTGGTGGAATCGGTTCAGTAATTAAGCAACTGTTTGGTAATATGGATCAAAATGATGCCGAAAAATATAGTAATGCAATTCAAACTTTAGAAAACGATCAAACCAAATTAGCAACCCTCATGAAAGAAAACATGATGGTTACAACCTCCACACTTTTGTCTCTAAAAGAGGTAGTCGACAAAATTAACGCTAATGAAGAAAGTCTAAGTTATGCTATTGATACTTTAAACCAAGAAATGGCAAATTTAACCCTAGTTTCCAACAAACTATTAATGAGGTCTCAAATATCAGGACTGTCGAATATTTTAGAAAGTAGTCTATTAACTTTATCATTTAAATTAGAAGATATCATTAACGCTATTATGTTTAGCAAGTCTAATATATTATATCCATCTATTATTACTCCTAAGCAACTGTTTTCGGATCTTGTAAATAATTATAGATTTCTTCCTAGTTCTAAGCAATTACCTGTACCCTTAATTTTAGATAATATTCATGTTCTAGAAAATATATCCGATGTTTCCAGTTATTATGCAAATAACAAAATTATATTTGTGTTACAAATACCTTTGGTAAATACAAAAGAATTTGATCTGTATCATACTATACCTTATCCTATTGCCCTTAAAACTGTAAACAATACATTGTATTCTACAATTATACCATCCATCAAATATTTGGGCATAACTAAAGATAAATCATCTTATTGTAAGCTTAACTCACTTAATACCTGTAAGGTTATAAATACGCAATATTATATTTGCGAAATTTCCAATGTATATTCTACTTTAGCTGTACCTATGTGTGAAACTGAGGTTATTTCAAAAGCTCTGACTTCCGTTCCGCCTCTTTGCAAAACCGAATTCATTAATGGTAATTTCGAAACCTTTCATAAATTACATAGTAACCAGTGGATTTACATGATAAGCCAAAATTCTAAAATTACGATAGAATGTAATAATCAAGATTTATCAGAATCTTCTATTTCCGGTACTGGTATATTAACTATACCAGACAACTGTATTGCTTACTGCAACGACAATAAGTTAATACCCAAACATAGCATTGAAATAAAAATAAAACCAATAGTATTGCATTTCGAATTAATTAACGACACCTGTTGTAGTTCTACTACATATCTTAAAGACAAAATTAAAGTTCCTTACGTTAACTTAAAAAATATTGATAATTTAGATTCCCTTTTCTCAAACTATAATAAAGTAAGTGAACAGATTAAAACAAACCTCAATGGAGTCATTGAAAAACCTCACATTGTCCTCTACGGTAATTACTATTCTTATACTATTATTATCATAAGCTTGATTATTATCTTGATAATTTCTTACAAATTATATAATTATTGTAAATTAGTTAAGACATCTAGATGTAAACCCATACCTGAAACCTCCATTGAAATGGCATCCACAGATGATGAAGATATTCCTGCTCCTCGACTCCGAATTTCCTAATATCCACAAAAACCTGCATTTCCCTTCTCCGTCAACTTACCTTTCACCCGTAAGTTTCCTCCTAATCGGGGGGCTGTTACATCCTTCCTCTGTACTCCTTCTGGCTTACTCAGCAGTCTATGCTGCATCCTAGCTGCTGACGCAGCACCCTAACATTCCTATCTCACCTTCCTCTCAATCCAGCACGTTAGTCGTCTCCCAACCATCCTACCGTGCACTTGTATCTTGCACTCGTGTTTTTATTCCTAATATAAAGTTAGTTTAGCATCTCGTGGTTTCTTTTTTAAAAACCTAATCCGGAACCCGGTTATAACAGTACGATAGACTTCAAATGGCATTCATGGATGAAGGCCCTTCCAAGGCAACCGTGTATCGTTGGTATAACGAATTCAAGCGCGGTCGACCAACTTTGGGGGATGACGAAAGAAGCGGTCGCCCTTTGACGGCTGTTACCGAAGAAAACGTGCTAGCAGTGAAAAATTTAATCCAAGACAATAGGCGAATTACATATCAGGAGATTCAACACATATTGAAGATTGGATCGGGAAGCGTTCACGAGATTCTACACAGCCATCTTCGCGTGAGGAGGATAGTATCACGCTGGGTGCCGCACAACCTCACCGATGCTCAGAAGCAGGCCCGGGTGGAATGGTGCCGTGATATGCTTAACAAATTTGAAGCAGGCTCGTCTCGGCGTGTTTACGACATCGTTACAGGTGATGAGTCCTGGATTTATCAATACGACCCAGAAACCAAGCGCCAGTCGACTGTTTGGGTGTTTCAAAATAAGCCAACGCCTACCAAAGTGAAGCGATCTAGAAGCGGGGGTAAGATTTTGATCGCTAGCTTTTTTAATTTGACTGGCCACTTGGTATCAATTCCCTTACGGGATCAAAGAAGCATTAATGCCGAATGGTATACTTCCAAATGTTTGCCAGAAGTTTTCTCTGTTATAAGCAACAAGCGACCAAACACAGGGCTCCGCGGGCTACTGCTCCACCACGACAATGCACCTGCGCACACCGCACTCAAAACGAGGGACTTCCTGGACAGCACGCCAGTCAAACTCCTGGGTCACCCTCCTTACAGCCCTGATCTAGCACCGTGTGACTTCTTTTTATTCCCAAAAATAAAAAATCAGCTCAAAGGGATACAATTTTCGTCGCCGGAAGATGCGCTGGCTGGGTTCGAGCAGGCTGTAAACGAGGTGTCTGCGGCGGACTGGAAAAAGTGTTTTGAAAACTGGTTTAGGCGCATGAATCTTTGTATAGAGGCTGGTGGAAAGTACTTTGAAAAGATTTAATAAAAATATATGTACGTATAGAACAATTTTTTTTAGTTTCGCAAAACTTTCTGAGTGTCCCACGTATACTCTTAAGTCGATGTAAACTTTGCATGTGAGATGTAGGAAATTGATGTTAGTTCTTCCGTCGTGTCATAGATGGCGCTGTAGTACTTTTTCTAGTAAGTTGCTTTTTGTTGGTCGCTACAGAGAGATGCATTTTCATACATGGTGTAAGGGACACCAAGAATATTTTCGTTAATTTCAAAGAAAATTCTAATGTTCCCTACATTTTGACCGTGTAGATATTGCACTTTAGTAGGAAACAGCAGATTTTTAAGGTTCCGTACCTCGAAAGGAAAAAACGGAACCCGTAAAGGATCACTTTGTTGTCCGTCCGTCCGACCGTCTGTCTGTCTGTCTGTCAAGACCCTTTTTCTCAGGAACGCGTGGAGGTATCAAGCGTGGAATTTATATCAAATACTCAGGTCTACTGCCCCTTGGAGCTGTGAGAAAATCAAACTTCTAAACCAACGCAATCAAAAGATACAGCGTTTAAGCCGCAAATTTTCGCAAATTTTCGACACTCGCAAGGGAATCAAAACCTACAGGGTACTTCCCGTGAACTCAGAATCTTGAAATTTGGTACGAAGCATCGTCTTTTAACACAGATAAAGGAAAAATTGCGAAAACCTTACATTTTAGTTACATCGTATAATAAAAATATTTTTAATAATTTTTGTACGGAACCCTCGGTGCGTGAATCCGACTCGCACTTGGCCGGTTTTTTTTAATTACCGATGTGAAGTTTCTATGTACTGAACTCCGGTTCAAAATGATGTACTGAGTAAGTGGCAAACGTTTTCGCGTCGGTGTTTACACCCCGTATGGTGTAAGAAAATCTTAAACAAGTATTATTATTATTGTTTCAGATCCCGAAAGAAAGTGTGAGACTGCAAAAGGGTACTTACTAAATATCATTGTATTGATAAACTTCTTTTATCATACTAGTCATTATTGTTTATAACTGTCTATATAAATTATTTATTAAACGCAACTCTATTTACTAGTTATTTCAATTCAATATCCGCTTGGTCTAGTGGAAGCGAGGTCGAGAGTTCGAGACCTTTACTGTTAATTATCAGGGCTCGAGATAGAGGTGATCGGACGTATAAATAATACAAGCTGTGCTTCAAGGGTTCGTGTAAGTAAATAATAATATTATTGAATTTAATATTATTTATTATTGAAAGTGCGGTAGAAGGAATCTACCTCACTGCGGTTTATGCAATATGTTGTTTTGCATCCTCGTCAAAATTCAGGAGGTGGTCACAAAAGACATAAATAATCAATTTAAATTACGGTAGCCATTAATTATTTATAAACGATGTTTTTTTGATGTTACATTTTTCAGTATTTCAGAATAACCCTCGTGGTTTAGGTAATAAGAAATTAACGAATAAACGTTTGAGATTGTTTGTATGTGTGAAAGCACGGTTATAGGGCGAGTATCAGACGGGCTGAGTTTAAAACATGGCTGGTTTACACTTACCGATTTGCGTAAATAATTATTGATTCGGGTCAAGAATCATTAGCTTATTTACCTCCTTGAATTTGACGAGGATGCAAAACAACACCTTGTATATGTGACTAGCTGTTTCACGCGGTTTCGCTCTCGCGTATGTATGAGAAAAGGGTAGATGGTTGTATGGAATGGAAGTCTGCGATTTTCAAAGTATGAAGCATTTAATTTCATTCTGGTGAGAAATAAAGTATATCACAGCCTTCTTTCGGGTTTCTTAGAAAATCTTTTACTTCATCAGGACCAAATATTAGAAGATACGTGACATCCGCCAACCCGTACTGGACTTCTTCCTATATTTTATTTAGTTTAGTTTACTTTCTCGATCTTCTTGTAGTGATCATACATATTTTTAATCTTATAAAAAAAAGTAACATGTATGTGTGGGTGCATTCCCATTCCTTAGTTTTAAGAACCATTTGCTCATTGGATGATACGACGTAATGGCAAATACGACCGTTTGCTGAAGTGTCTTTCTCACTAGAGGATGATATTGAGAAATTGTGTAATTTGAATGTCATAATCTGCACCTAGAAGTATGTATATGAAGTTTTTTTAGCGTATATATCCACAAAAACGTGCTTAACTTAAAAAAAATGCCGACCCTTTTTCTCGACTGACGGGTGGAATTTCCAACAACGTTGAAATACATGTTTAACAATTCGATGAAAAAACACAAATAGAAAATTTCAAGCAGATCAGACCATTTTTTTTCTTTTTTATACTAATGGTTCTACCACATCTCTCCCGTTATGAGTTAAATTTCCTAAAACGACGAAATACATATTCCTTTATTTTTGCTCAGAAGCTTTAATATTAAATTTCATTCTTCTTAAAAAAGGATGGATTCCTATTTCACCCTCTTAGGGGATAGATTCTCAAAAATGCTGAAATACGTATTTATTTATTTTCGAACCAGAAGTTTGTATATGAGATTACGTGATTCTAACTTTAAAAAATACCGGTTCCATACAATCTTTCACCCGTTATTCTACCCTTTTAGGGGCTGAATTTCGAAAAACCCTTTCTTTGTAGATACCTAGAACACAAAGGACAGAGGGTTTCTTCACAAAGAACATACCCACAAATTTCAAGTCTTTAGGACCAGCGGCTTAGGCTGTGCGTTGATATCTTAGTCAGTCAGTCCGGACTTTGAATTATATAGTATAGGTATCTAGACTAGCTGTCCCGCACAACTTCGTCTGCGTCACATTTTCCCCGTTTTTGCAACATTTTTAATTGCTGCTTCGCTCCTATTGGTCGTAGCGTGATGTTAAATAGCCTATAGCCTTCCTCGATAAATGGCTATCTAACATTGAAAGATTTTTTTTTAGTAGTCGTAGTTCCTGAGATTAGCACGTTCGAGCAAACAAATAAACAAACTCTTCAGCTTTATTATTAGTAGTATATACGTGGGACACTCAGAAAGTTTTGCGAAACTAAAAAAAATTGTTCTATACGTACATATATTTTTATTAAATCTTTTCAAAGTACTTTCCACCAGCCTCTATACAAAGATTCATGCGCCTAAACCAGTTTTCAAAACACTTTTTCCAGTCCGCCGCAGACACCTCGTTTACAGCCTGCTCGAACCCAGCCAGCGCATCTTCCGGCGACGAAAATTGTATCCCTTTGAGCTGATTTTTTATTTTTGGGAATAAAAAGAAGTCACACGGTGCTAGATCAGGGCTGTAAGGAGGGTGACCCAGGAGTTTGACTGGCGTGCTGTCCAGGAAGTCCCTCGTTTTGAGTGCGGTGTGCGCAGGTGCATTGTCGTGGTGGAGCAGTAGCCCGCGGAGCCCTGTGTTTGGTCGCTTGTTGCTTATAACAGAGAAAACTTCTGGCAAACATTTGGAAGTATACCATTCGGCATTAATGCTTCTTTGATCCCGTAAGGGAATTGATACCAAGTGGCCAGTCAAATTAAAAAAGCTAGCGATCAAAATCTTACCCCCGCTTCTAGATCGCTTCACTTTGGTAGGCGTTGGCTCATTTTGAAACACCCAAACAGTCGACTGGCGCTTGGTTTCTGGGTCGTATTGATAAATCCAGGACTCATCACCTGTAACGATGTCGTAAACACGCCGAGACGAGCCTGCTTCAAATTTGTTAAGCATATCACGGCACCATTCCACCCGGGCCTGCTTCTGAGCATCGGTGAGGTTGTGCGGCACCCAGCGTGATACTATCCTCCTCACGCGAAGATGGCTGTGTAGAATCTCGTGAACGCTTCCCGATCCAATCTTCAATATGTGTTGAATCTCCTGATATGTAATTCGCCTATTGTCTTGGATTAAATTTTTCACTGCTAGCACGTTTTCTTCGGTAACAGCCGTCAAAGGGCGACCGCTTCTTTCGTCATCCCCCAAAGTTGGTCGACCGCGCTTGAATTCGTTATACCAACGATACACGGTTGCCTTGGAAGGGCCTTCATCCATGAATGCCATTTGAAGTCTATCGTACGATTCATCCGGTTTCAGGCGACACTTGAAATCGTATAAAATCATAGCTCTAAAATGTTCCCGGCGCAGATCCATATTTCAGTGAGACACAATACTTTGAATTAACTCGCAAAAAATGTGGAGGGAAATTTTGAAATTGGAACTTACTTATTTTTACTTATAAATAATCATATTTTCGAAAAACATAATAACTGGCCAGTCTCCCATATATAAAAACTTTTTTTCGCAATACTTTCTGAGGGGCCTGGTATATAATAAATTAATAGAGGTCAAAGGTAGTAGAAAAATACCGTGTGGTTTTAGTCTGTTAGACCCTTTCTGCCGCCACAGGACGCCACAGGACGAAGGACATCCATGACGATTTCCAAACGCAGAAAGAAGAAATCGGATAAAGTACTAGTAGTGTATAATATTTACCTAAACTTTAAGGGAATGAGTGATCTGTTATCTCGAAATGATTAAACATAAATAATTCTTTTATCCCGGGATTTATGAATTTGTAGGATCCGGTCATTAGTACGGACAGAAAATGAATCGCCAAGCGCGCCAAAGGTAGCACGCGACCTACTTACCAGTCTACCCACACCTAAGGGCGCTTCTACAGAGTCGTGATGTTTCGAGCTCGCTGTGAGGCGGACAGTCTGTGTCTGACCGCGGCGGAGTCAAGACGTCCCGAAACTGTTCCCCGATTCATGGTGCCTAGTGTTATTGTGTTGCATTGTAATTTCAAGTAATTTGTGAGTTCGACAAAAGCAGTGTACCGCGTGTAGTGTGTGTTTTTATATAACGAAACCCATGTTCTGCCCACATGACGACCGAGTCTAACGAAATAAATCATGACAACTGAGACATCAGAAGTGGGATAAAGAATCGCGCCCTCCACGAAAGTAAAGCCAAGTGAGGAACATAACCAATGAATTTTTGAAGCAACAAGGAAAGCGTGCAAACCTGCGAGCACAAATCATCAAGAGGGTACCCTCGCAACAACATCGGGTGAGACCGTTTCTTTTGGTTTCGATAAGTAGGTCATCTGGCTCATTGCTAAACTTAAACTTAAACATGGCTAGTTTAATTAGTTTATGGGTGACATCATAATCAGTAAACCTTACTGGCATCGGAGGTTATGATTTAAACATGTCTAGTTTAATTAGTTTATGGGTGACATCATAATCAGTAAACCTTACTGGCATCGGAGGTTATGATTTAAAATGCACGATGGAGATCGTACCATTAAAATAGGCGATATTTTGATAAAATAGGTTGTCAGCCAATAAGTTCAGATATTATTAGATGCTGGCGTAATTTGTAAAAGTTCTTTGACATCTGGAGCTACGCGCTTCCCTGGTCCACATGTTTCAGTCGAAAAGAAAGTGTGTTTAGTCGAAATGTCACTGTTGTCCGGTTAATGCTTTACGATGATCAAAGAGACGCAGTTGCCCGGTTTATGATGTTTTATGATGAAGTTGGTCGAAGGGACGCTGTTGTCCGGTCCGTACACTGGTATGGTCGAAGGGACGCAGTTGTCCGGTCCAAACGTTGGTATGGTCGAAGGGATAATGTCGTCCGGGCCATGCAGCTGATAGCGGCTGGTTGAGGGGACACATTCATCCGGTCCAACCTTAAGTGTTCACTGGTCGAAAGGACAGTGTCGTCCGGGCCATGCAGCAGATAGCGGCTGGTTGAAAGGACACACCCGTCCGGTCCAGGTGTTAACTGTTTAGAGAAAGGTGTCGTCCGGTCCATGAGTGGTCGAAAGGACACACGCTTTCGTTGTTGGAGAAAGGTGTCGTCCGGTCTATGAGTGGTCGAAAGGACACACGCTTTCGTTGTAGGAGAAAGGTGTCGTCCGGTCCATGAGTGGTCGAAAGGACACACGCTTTCGTTGTAGGAGAAAGGTGTCGTCCGGTCCATGAGTGGTCGAAAGGACACACGCTTTCGTTGTAGGGGAAAGGTGCCGTCCGGTCCATGAGTGGTCGAAAGGACACACGCTTTCGTTGTAGGGGAAAGGTGCCGTCCGGTTCATGAGTGGTCGAAAGGACACACGCTTTCGTTGTAGGGGAAAGGTGCCGTCCGGTCCATGAGTGGTCGAAAGGACACACGCTTTCGTTGTAGGGGAAAGGTGCCGTCCGATTCATGAGTGGTCGAAAGGACACACGCTTTCGTTGTAGGGGAAAGGTGCCGTCCGGTCCATGAGTGGTCGAAAGGACACACGCTTTAGACATTGTTTGTTCCAGGAATACAATAACGCCCGAGGACGGTCGTATGTCAGTCTGGCCGTGTAGGATCCGGTCATTAGTACGGACAGAAAATGAATCGGCAAGCGCGCCAAAGGTAGCACGCGACCTACTTACCAGTCTACCCACACCTAAGAGGCGGACAGTCTGTGTCTGACCGCGGCGGAGTCAAGACGTCCCGAAACTGTTCCCCGATTCATGGTGCCTAGTGTTATTGTGTTGGATTGTAATTTCAAGTAATTTGTGAGTTCGACAAAAGCAGTGTACTGCGTGTAGTGTGTGTTTTTATAGAACGAAACCCATGTTCTGCCCACATGACGTCCGAGTCTAACGAAATAAATCATGACAACTGCGACAAATTTATTCGAAGTCCAATAAATAATATGTGTTTATTAAATCACGGAATGAAAAATTTATGACGCTCATTATGAGATTTCAGAAGCCTATATTAGTCAATATTCTCCCTTTTAGTTTACGCAGATATAAACGATAGATCTCTTGTGATTACACTAGATGGGGAAGGCTAATTAGTCGCTAAGTCACTATTATTCTCCTGCTAACTTCAATTTTCACTTTTCATCATTTTTGTTTTCTCTGTTCTGTTATCAGTGCTTAGATCCTCATTAGTGAATCTGGTCTTCCTTGGCACAACTTCCAAAGCAGGTCTTTAACCTCCCTTGAACGCAACATGTCATCTACCGAACAAACAACGTGTTTCGCACATGTTATAGTTTACTGATAAATAGTGTGGTAATCAGTTAGAGACAAAAGTTTAGTTTATCGTTATTATTGAGCTTGCGTGTTCGTTTCAACCACGCGGCCACCTCATAGTACTTGATGAAACTTTGCCAGGAATTAGTCCTAATTTGTTCCTATACACACCTCTTTTCGTGAATTTGTTCCAAAAAAAACCAGGGCGCTATGACCAAGAATAGTTGGCCGCTAGAACCGCCACTTGCCGTAGTCATCGCCCGTGATTACACAGAAACTATATGATGGAGATAGACGAATTATGCATCAAAAGAAAGGTCTTAATTTGTTCCATTCGTTTCAAAAATAAAAAACATCAAAAAGTAAACAAATGAAAAGTTATGCAATATTTAGTTTTCAGGTTATGAGTAGGTAGGTATCTCACCTTATATATCAAATTATTAGAAGCTAATGTGTATGGACAATTAGTCCCTAATTTGTTACAGCGAATAAACAGAAAAAAATACTAGAAAGTAGGTTCAATGATTTGTTAGAGTCGATTTTAGTTGGCCGCTCGGACGGCAATATGCCTAAAATACAATGGCGTTTATCTCGTTATTAAAAGCAGGTTTAAGCTTAGTTATAGTACTAATTGACGGGTAACGTAACCTAGTTTGGATAAACATGGAGAATATAACTGCAGCATTCATATTTTAGAAGAAATTTACAAAAAATCTGTAGTATGAAACCGTATGAGAGTAGGGTGACCATGATTACATTGGTACGAAGGCATGTTTTTAATGTTGGACTCTGAACGAATATGCGGTTCGTTTTGCGGCCATTGTCTATTGTTCTTAGTTCTTTAAAGTATTTACTGATTAAATTTTCGTTTCATTGACTTTCCTACCTACCTACTAACCTACTTTCTAGTATTTTTTTCTGTTTATTCGCTGTAACAAATTAGGGACTAATTGTCCATACACATTAGCTTCTAATAATTTGATATATAAGGTGAGATACCTACCTACTCATAACCTGAAAACTAAATATACCACAACTTTTCATTTATTTACTTTTTGATGTTTTTTTATTTTTGAAACAAATGGAACAAATTAAGACCTTTCTTTTGATGCATAATTCGTCTATCTCCATCATATAGTTTCTGTGTAATCACGGGCGATGACTACGGCAAGTGGCGGTTCTAGCGGCCAACTATTCTTGGTCATAGCGCCTTGGTTTTTTTTGGAACAAATTCACGAAAAGAGGTGTGTATAGGAACAAATTAGGACTAATTCCTGGCAAAGTTTCATCAAGTATTATGAGGTGGCCGCGTGGTTGAAACGGACACGAGCTTGCGCAAAATTATACTAATTCATATACTAGTTTACGAGTATATTCTTTGTACTCTTCAATAAAATTATAACTTGTTATTGGGCAAGTCTAGTTATGCTCGCATAACCAAGTTTTCAATAGGTGCATAAAAGCTTACTAAATAAGATTATTGTAAAATTGCTTTATTCGCGAATTCTTGAAACTGCTCATTAGTAACATTTTAGATAATAATAAACTTTTTGGATAATTTGTGTAAAACAAAAATCTGTTACATTCAATACTTACCATTTTCTGTTATGATGGATAAAGCGATAAGGGCCGGTAAAATTACAGCTCCAGTTGGAGATGATTGTTCGCAAACTAACGTGTCTTAGCGGCAAATATGAGTTCAACTGTCCAGAGAACTTGGCAACGGTATCAAGAGACCGGTTCGGTCAAAAGAAGACCAGGGGAGAAAGCGATGCACACAGCCACCACGTGACCGCTTTTTGATCTCTCAGGCGTGAGGTGTGGACCTAAAGAAGAGCCTTAAAAAACTCAGAGGAGTAGAAGTTAGCTTGTGGACAGACTGGGCGAGTTTTTTAGCTTAAATTACTCCGTGAGCACCAATTTGCCTGACTTCAGTTTGCTCGAAATTGTGCATCCATGGACTCTGGAGGACAAGAAGAAAGTATTGTTTTCCGATGAAACTAGAATCTCTTCATATGGTGAGGATCAACGCCAGCGTGTTTCGAAGAAATCACTCCTTGTGGCGGACGCTCCGTTATGTTTTGTGCAGGAATGAATTCTTTGGAGCGTACGGATTAGGTTTTCATAGAAAATGTTAAATGCACACCGGTACATAACGGAAGTCCTAACTCCACATGCAGAACCCGCATAAAGTTGTGTTTATGACGATAATGCTCGCGCTTGCCGTTCTGGCGACGATGTGGAAACGTTAAATGCAAGAAAGTCGTTAAATAAAGCCCTCAATCCAATTGCACTGATCTTAGTAAGATCAGTGCAACCTGCTCCACAAAACATCAAGGGGCTAAAAAGAGTCATTGCACAAGGGAACGTATTCCACAATACGTTATTAAATATACCGTGTAAAGCATGCTCAGAAGGATGCATTTTTTTGGTGACCACCGACCAACGATTTGTAAACCCTACTTTTTCACTCTGTGAATTTCATGGTAGGTAGGTAAGTACATAAATGTAGGTATTTGAGATTGTGTCATTTTGGAATTTTGCGGAAAGCCATCTTTCTAAGTAGGTTTCATGGTAGGTATGGTAAAATAAAATCTTAAAGGTAATTTAAAATATTTATTTTCTAATTATAAAATAGTAGGAACATAAGAAAAAGCACTTATTGCTAGGTTTAAGCGAACAAATACAATACATCTCTTTTAGAATTAATACTGAGTTATATCTAAAGTAACAATACAAACAAAGCACGTAAGTTTAGCTTTCTAACGTACGATATTGTCCTCATTCGGCAACAAGCTTCTCAATATCTGGCCCACAAGATAATGCTATCATTGCCCACAAAATATGACGCACAACAACGAACATAAATTATTATTAAAAAGGCTCAACTACTGCCCTGCATTACAAAAATAACTTAATACCTAATAATATCTAGGTACTTACCTAAATAAATGCAAAATATCCTTCAATACTAAGAGACATCTACCACTTGGCAACGGATATGATGAATAGTGGAAAAAGTACACTTGGCAAGTTCGTTTTCACATGACTGCGCTTATCAAAGCTCTGACATCACTGACTGAGGTTAACAGTACCTAACAATAATTTTATAAAGTACGAATTCTCGGATAAGCAAGTCATGGTTAGCGAAATAAATTATCAAGTATCGTACGTACCTACATACTCTTGCTATCTCAATTTAAGAAACTGAACTCAAATGTTACAACATATTATTAACACTATTCTCTAAAATATGTAATCTATTTTCTAAAATAAAGCTGGTGGTTTGATAAAACTAAACAAACTTCTAACAATACAAATACGTTAATTGTCGTGACAGCTAACAGCTAGAGAGTGTGTTTTAAAGAAATTGTAGCATTTAAAGGCCACACTTTTTTCCCCTTGTTCTCATTAATACAATTTTAATTCACATTCTCCAAGGTCGGTCAATACCTGTCAATCAAAGGTTATTGGGAGTTGACAGTGACAGAGGGATAAGAAACAAGTTTAGTGGACCTTAATCTTAATTACTTTGGCAGTGCCATTTGCTGGTGTACTTGGCCGTCTCATTCTGGTATGTCACTGAGTCGGATGCCCCCGGGTCGTCGGTACATGCGCTCTTGAAGGGGGAGCTCTCCCACGAGGAACCGCTCCAGGGCTTTGCTAGCCATGCGAGAGTGGCCGGAACTGCGGAACGCGGTGCTCGCGTCGTGGCCCGCGTACTCGAACATTATGTCCGCTCCACCAGGGTGCTGTAACAACAGGAAATATATTTATAGCTTCATGTGCATATTGAATAGTTCTAGTAAAAGTAAAGAGATTAGATTTCAGCGTTGGAAAAGTTAAATTGAAAGGGAGATTTTACTTAATCAAATGTTTTGAACGTACCTCATCAAAGAAAGTAGTAATGTCGTATACACGATCGTATATGACCACCCAGCAATCTTGCGGCGAGTCGTGAAGCCTGACTTCCGCGAGCGTGATCGTGCGATCTTTGGCCTCCGGTGCTCCTGGGACGATCTGGTCTTCCCACTGGCTGGGCTTGGCCTCCACCGACCAAGGGTTCACAAAGCGTAGCGCAGCCATGGTCAGCGCCATCAGATCTATTTCAGATTGCTCCTGCTGTACCGGCAGAGATGCCGAAAGGCTCATCTCAGAAGGGGTCTGTACAGTTGCCATCTTAATTCTTCTAAAAATATATTCTTCTCAATTAATTCTTCTGCTTATCTCTTCTTGTCTAACAGACACGTTATCTCGTTCAGGTGATCTAGACTCGATTGATTGATCGACCGCTTGTTACTCTGTGAAGGAATTATGAAACCATATTAGTGCCCGCATTTCATTCCCTGTTAGGGGTGTCAAACATAGCGTGTAATTTTATGGGGTAATCTTTGTTTTTGCCACAATCATTGTTAAGTTCAGGGTGGTGCTATATGTTTGTAAATATAGTGAAAATAATTTAATTGTTTTTTATTTATTTACTGTAACTGCTGAACTAAACTATTGTTGGCCTTGTTGCCAGCCCTGGGCGAAAGCAGCAGAGCGTGAATAGTTAAAATACGATACCGTTAACTGGTATCGTTTTACACGTCTAGACAACCAAAGGATTGGCAACACTTTCCTATATAAAGTAAAACATGGCAGTTCGCTGCTTAATTGTCGTACGCCAGTATCTTTGAACGAATTATCGCGACACTGAGGTGACCCCTAACTTTTGAAACATCCGATAAAGAAGGCTTTTATCAAATGAAGTTTTGGCAATAACGATCGTCAGAGGCAAGTTATCTCTCGCAGTTGACGCAAAAGAAAAGTTCATTAAAAAAAACTGACTGTCGTTAACCTCTATAATTATTCGAAAGGATTTAATAATTAGATAATTTAAAAAATAATAGCAATAGAAAGGAATAGTTTTAATTTTACAGTAAAAATAAGTATATTTTTTTAATTTAGTTAAATTTTATTCCAGAATGATTTATCCGACTCTAGGTACCTGCTTGTTTGTGCTTGGAAACTGCATTATTTTCAAAACAAACAATATTTACCTTTTAATCACTGCACTCGATCTGAAGGACTCTGGGTTATCTCTGTTGATGCTCGAACCGCGGGGAATGACTGTCACACCAATTGTCACTATGCCACAGTTGTTCGTATTTCAGGTTATTATTAATCACGATAGTAGGATAATGCATGAGAGCGTAGAACATTGCCACAAAACTAATATACTCTTGTCATCGATTACTTGCGATTATTGAATGAGTGGTTCGTCGCGGCAGCGTAGCTTATATAGCGCACTCGGGCACGCGCCGCGGTCGCGGCCGGCTTGCTCGGTCTGATGTAACTCGCCGCTATCTTGCGCGCGCGCCGGCACGGGCCGCGTCCACACGCCTCCAGCGGCGTCGTGTGCTGCCAACACCTTTGGTCAAGTTATCAGTACCTACAGCCGGTCTCTGGATTACTCAGATATAACTATTCCGACCTCAATTTATGCTTGAAATTGTACACAAATATTGAGTTATTAAGTAATTTTTTAATGATGAGTTTTTGCTGTTATTATATCATCATCATCTGCCAAGTCTTTTCACAACTATGTTGGAATCAGTCTCTAGTCTTATCGTGCTCAGCTGAATATCAGTATTTTACACTTAGAGACTGCATATCTGATCTCTACAGCTTAGTTACTGAGTAATACGGTACTAATAATTCGTTTGGTTAGACTGGTTTTTAGACTTTTGGGCTTCACGACTCGCGATCCGCGAATAGTTTAACGTGCTAAGGCTCAATTTGCTTCCCGAGGCTCGGAAGAACGCAAGGGTCTCGAACAGAGTGCAAAGATTCTCACTCATCCATAGACCGGCCTCGGGAAGCTTAACGTAATCGATCAAACCCAGCTTTGCTTCGACTCACTCTTTTTTTTCAAATGATTAATGACTGAATGTTACTTTCCTACAGAAACGTGTCATTTATTAACATAAAGATAATATCATACTATTCCAACAAGAATTTAGGGCCAATTTTAAAACTTCACTCATATTCATGCTTGAGTTGCGATCGAGTTATCGCATTCGATGAAAGGCTGAGCTGTGACGTAGGTGTAGGGCGGTGAATGAACCTCCGTCACCCATCGTACGACACCCACAAACAACCGAATTCACGTCATTCTCTTATCAATCGTTAGATATTGCAGCGTATTTCTTTAACCAAACAAACGTGTGACCCAAATTCCGTGAGATGTTATTATTTTGATATATTCATGACGCGAGTGCCTCCTCTTCCCCTTCCCTCTTCATTACATTAATCATAATATTATTATGCATATCCATTAATTAACTGATTAGATAGCTTCCCTGAAGTAATAGGCCGCAAGTTGCTGATTACAGGGCTATAGACTACCGGTCTATGACTAGAGTGACACCCATCTGCTCATGAAAATTGTCTGTGATAGATATTAATGTTTCATTGGAACATGTGAGCACACAAAAAACATAAGATTACATTACAATCCTTCCCCAAATGTGGGACAAAGTTCCTACAATTTATGTTGTTTTTTTTTTTAAGAAAATAGCTCACTCGATTACTGTAATAGATGTTCTTTTAATTCTAAAGACTTTTAGAATACCTGCAAGAAATGATGTAACACTAATAAATGAAAATCTATACTTTAAAAATACGACCTTTCACATTACAGGGCCCAGGTGCTATAATATTGTAATGGAAATGTTAACTAAAACCTGATCGAAATAAATCAGCCAATCCTTGAATTAAAATTACATATATTAGTTGAATAACATAAAAGATATCATCAGATCTGATGAAAACCGTTTTCGCGATTGCGTCTGCGTCTGCGTTGACAAAAACATCGGTTAGGTGATGTTTTTCAATCGAAAAGTAATTAATTTTATTCTTTACATATAATGATGCAATATTTGTAACCGGTTGCTTGGTTCTTTACGCGTATTCAGCATTTAGATGTGGTTAGAATCAGGTGAAAACTTTCTGTCTGGAGGCTTTATTTTTCTTTATTTTTTAATATTTTATTATTGGTATGTGCTAGCTGATATGTGACATTAATTTGATGTAATGGATTTTTTGTTAATATAAACTTGAACACTATTGTATAGAATCTGGTTCTTCTAACCTAACAGACGGATGTGTTGCTGGGGAGTTTGTTCCGCCACTTCTTCTGCCCAGCTAAAACACTAGGAAGTGGCGAAGGGCGGGCGTTTTGGGGGACTGTCTCTTGTAATTTTGACGTTCAAAAAGTGCTGATTATAAGCCTAATTTGAATACTCATCACTTTTGATTTTGAATACCTAACCAGTAGGTAATTGAGTGTATGTGCGTCATATAATTTTTCATGAGAATGTATTCATTACAGGCACCAACGATAACACATATTTCTTTAATGTTCATTTTTATTTGTAAAAATTGTTTTTGTGAACCTTAAAATGAGTTTTCTGAGAATTAATTAATTTATTATTATTATAATTTTACTTTGAGGATTCATGCGCTGGTGCGTCTGGCAGAAAACCTATCGGATCAAGTTATTTTTTTCTTCATGGGGCATAACAGCATGAGATGAATTTTATTGATGTATGAAGATTGTGTGTAATTACCATAGATCGGAGTAGGTAGATTGAATTGGGGTCATTGATCGAAAACGTTTATATTAATATGGACATTCCTCCGGAATTGGTTTATTTGATAGAAATTTAAGTGCAACAATTTATAAAGAGTTGTGTGTGGCCATAAAAAGGCTAAAAGTTAAAAAAAATATATTACTGCTTCGATCGGAATTCGATTCTTTTTATTATTCAACAGATAAATAATTTAATTTAGTTTTGATACCTTTCATTTAAATTTTGAATTGAGTAGTAAAATTAATCACTACCAACATTAACAATATTTAATTGAATCCGGAAAAACCGGAATTAATTTCCGGAAAAATGGCTCATCCATGTTATTCTTTCTGTGTGCGTTTATGATACAAGTACCAAAAATCAATCTACCTACTCCGATCTATAGTAATTACACACAAACAACAAGTTTTGAAAAAGAAATGGATTACCTAAGTGGAGATAGTGTATGGTTGATTGGGCGCAAATTAAGGAAGTTAATTATATCCTTGTGACATGTGTGTCATAAATTATAATTATGTATTGGTATGTGGCCCGATATTTGACACTTGATAACGGGAGCATTAAGAAATTACATTACGCTTGTACCCCCAAAAGGGTAGTCAGAGGTGGACTCACATATCGCCTGTAGTGTCCATTCTCTTGCCGTAAACTGAACACTTATCCAGACTATGGGCTAGTCCCGTGAAGTTCCTAATTGGATAAACCAATGATATTGACACTTACCCGCCTTGAGAATCCAGGGACCAGCAGTTGCGCGTGCGACCGCTTGAACAACTAGTCGAAAACGCGCGGAGAATAAAATACCCCCTGGTACCTATTATATTGTCTTGTTAAACAAGCAGGTCGTTGGCTATTACAGTAATTAGGATAATAATAAAATAGCTATCGGTGAAATCGTCTTGTTCATGATTAACAAACTAATCTGTATTTTTTGCCAAATTAAGAAAATAATGTCAAAGATTGGATGAGTACGGGTAGCAACGAAAGGTGTTTAACCCTCAATTTGGATGTCTACATAACATTGAAATACACTCAATATTATCCGCTTTTCAGATTTTTATAACATATGAATGAACTATTACATTTGTTCACTTTTCTTTTCAGAAAGGTATAAAAATAAAAGAATAAGAGTCAGTCAACTTTGGTGGCTGTACTTACTTAGCATAAAAATGGTTTGACCCGTCTTTTCCGATGACTTCATAACAATGGAAAAGTATTGATTGGTGTAACGTTTTTTTTCTTTTTACTATGCGTTTAGCCTACCTTTAACTACATAATTGTTGTGGAAAATTACGATTCTGTGTACCTTATTAATAAAAATTAGTTCGCAGTAAAATATCTTGGTTAGTAAGTTAGTGCATTAAAACAAAAGTGACCCACCATGGTACGAATATATTTTAGACCTTTTTTAGGGTTCCGTTTTTGCCCCTGGCACTGGCAACGGAAGTTAAAGATTCGTCCTGCTCGTCTGTCTGTCGGTCCGTCCGTCCGTATGTCACAGCCATGAGCCATTTTACTCCGAGACTGTTGGCACCACACTCTTGAAATTTGGAGATTAGGGAGGAAGTACGTCCTATGAACGAAATGCTTAGTTAAATCTGAAACGCATGAGATAAAACATCTGTTTCCTCAAAAGGCATTACACATGCCATTTCATGAAATGAAATAAAAAAAGTATTAGGTATATACCTAAGATATGCTCTACATTTGACAAAAGTAAAGGAAAGTGTGTGACCATTTTCCTCAGCACTTTCATACATGCACCGTAATGTGGTTCCTAAACGCTTGAACGTCCATACATACTATATTTGTATGAGTGGACGTTCAACTACTTTTGGCCTACACGTAATATTGCCAATGATGGGATCTAGTCAGAGCCTGGAAGTCGTAATATCTTGGACATTTTGGTTCCATCACACCAACACTTCAGCGGTGTGATGAGTACCTAATGATGTAAAGTGGACAAACTCTATGCTCCAGGCTCCTAAGTCGGTTACGTCAAGAAATCTCAAAGGTTCAGAAAAAAAACTCGAAAACGATGATAAATCGCGGAACATAGGAACATACATGGGGGTGATTCGGATAGTCGAAGATACGAGGAACCTAATTTTTTAATTTGGACGTCAATCTTCCAGCCACCCTGATAAATGCACGCTTAGTGACGCTCATAGTGTGGTATCTCTACACAATCTCAAAGCATAATATAATAGTACCTAATAGTTCGCAAATTGATGATACATTAAGCGTACGTCGAACCGTCATCCATTCAATTGAATAATACAATCTTCATCAAAATATTATGTGACGTGTAGTTATAGGCAACACACCAAACTGACGTCATAAATGTTTTTCATTTCGTTATAATGTAAATAGATCTTGTGATAGTGTTGTCGAACGTGAGGAACAAACCGTTTTTCCCAGAATAAGAAATATTAGTCGATAACAGACTACCGATTCTTGTTATGTTAAGATAGTCATGAATCTTAATGAATGACATGTGGATTGCCCGGTGCTAAGCTAAGATTGTGGATTTAAAGGTTACAGTTACATGATGGTGAGAGGTAAGTACAATGGCCGTATGGTTCTGAACAATGAGAACTGAACGTTTGCTCCTTCTTCTTCTTAGCGTCTCCAGAAGTGAGCCCTAACGGCACTTCTGGACCGCTTTTGGTGCTTTCACTAGCCTCCACCAATTCCTGTAATGAACAAACGGGACACGCAGGACACGATATAAAGTGCCCGATCGTTTGTGGAACAGCACTATTTACACTCCAGGGCAGAGTTATTAATGAATCTCTACCTGAGCAGGTTTTCCTTGCTGCCACTAATCTGGGTCCAGAGTCTATTTAAAGACCTACAGGTCAGCCATGGCAACTTATGTCCAGGTGGGAGACTTGCAGCAGGCGGAACGAATGGGTTCGGTCAGGATGCACTACTTTGCAGCAGCTTTAGTCTGCTCCTGTACCTACAGATCATCAGATATCATTGCAGTGTGCCAAATCTACCTATATTGCAGTCAGTGCTCAGTATTACCCGCCCCTCTTTACCAATTCTTCTTGTAAGGAGAGTTGATTGAGTTGTTCTAGGTAAGTCAAATCCAGTTCAAACTTATTCGACTCGAGGGAATGAAGGGTGAACTTCATTCCCTCGAGTTTCTATTCTAAACGATATATTTCATTTCCAAGTATCAACATAGATGTTTACCAAAGTGGCTGTTTATTAATCTCGAAGTGTCGAGTCTACTCGAAGACGTTGAACTGTGGGGGATAATATTTTCTTGACATTGGCACGCAAGATCGAGGCTAGTGTGAATGTTTATGCTTTTAAGACCGTACAAAACATTCCTTTGCGCGTGTTATCTATTGATTATGAGTTATATATGTTATTACGGAGGAGAAAATATTTTCTTACATCATAGAACAAAAGTTTTTATTTTGTTTTTCATTTTTTGAATCGTCGGTCGTCTTGTGAACCTGTACCTACTGCTAAGATATCTCTGAAAAAAAAATTGCTTTAATCTCATCCGCTTGCCAATGGATTTGTAACAGACTAGCTTCTGCCCGCGGCTTCGCCCGTGTGGATTTCGGCAATTGCCCACGTGTACTCCCGCAAAATAATGTAGAAAATAGTCATTTAAATGTTATAGACAATAGTTGTTGCCCGCGGCTTCGCTCGCGCGTAATTGTAAGTATAGGATAAATAGTTGTGTAAAAGTTTGTGATTATCAAAGTAAGAAGCCGAAGAAGAATCTACTCATTCTGATTAGAAAAAAGTATATTACGGCGTTTTATTTTTATTTTAGACTAGCTGTCCCGCGCAACTTCGTCTGCATCACAACATTTTTCATTGTCCCGTTTTCGCAACATTTTTCATTGCTGCTCCGCTCCTATTCGTTGTAGCGTGATGATATATAGCCTATAGCCTTCCTCGATAAATGGGCTATCTAACACTGAAAGAATTCGGAATTCAAATCGGATCAGTAGTTCCTGAGATTAGCGCGTTCAAGCAAACAAACAAACAAAGAAACAAACTCAACAGCTTTATAATATTAGTATAGATTGTTAGTGACCTAAATGGGTTGAACCAGAATTTATTTTATACATGTCTTCGGAGCTACGATACCGTAGCTCAAATGCCCCGGTAATCCATTCACGCCTTTCGATATACTACCCCATACATTTGTGTCGAATAGGTACTGAAATTTTGTATGAGACACCAGATTTTTTTTTCGCTATTACGATGTTTGTCCGATGGAGAAACATGTTCAGTTTGATGGTCTGTAGCACACCCTTAAGTGTATGTATGTGAACGTGTATGTATATACCCTTTCCGTTACACCCTGTATAGAATGTATAGAATGAATAAAATTCATTTAGGTTTAAATATTATATTTAGGTGCTCTTTTTTGTGAAACCTGCTTACCTACCTTTAATGCAGCTAAAATGTTTAATCGAATAATGTCGAACAGTCAGCCTCATTTCCAATTTTGCTGTCTAGACAAATTCTTGCCACTGTAAGTAGGTGCACTCGAGTTCGGCATCATTTTCGGTGTTCATTTTATCAACATTACTGATGAGGGACAAACTAAGAAGGAAGACTAGGAGTAGTGAAGAAGTAAAGGTTAGGTACGGCGACCAATCAAGCTATACAAACCAGTTTATTCGGATCTCACATTGTATTGGAAAGTTATACATGAAATGTAAAAAATGGAAATGTATAGCTTGACGTGTCGCCGTGTACCTACCTTACTACAAAGATCTCATTGGGTATGTTTTTCTTAAATGTCTGACGCGCAAGTTAATTCCCAGTCTGTTTTATTGTTTCAATCAATCTTTATCTTTTTATTTACATAAATATCGTTACGGGTTACTGACATACCTACAACATGTTTTTTACGTAAATGCTTATTGTTAAAATTTTCCTCAAATGCACAATGATCATGAACTAAAGACAAAAACAATTTTCAGAGAAGGCGTGCGTCATTAGGATGTTTTTTTTTTTCTGTGTAGGTAATCAAATATTAGGATGTGGAAAAACGGAAGAGGTATCGGAGAATTTCGTAAGAAAATTATAATGTAGGTACATACCTACCTAATTAAAACGCATGATCTTGCTCTTTCTTGTTTATTTATATTAATTAAAATTACTTTAAGCGCTTTACAAAATGTTTCATGCTGATCCTATTACCTAGTTCGGGGAATCTGGGGCATTGCGGGCCCCTGGGTAAGACGGACGCCCCCGCAGGGTAATAAACCGCCCGGAACTAGTGGTAGTTTCAGTCGACCTCACGCTACCTACACCGTTGTTTGCCATAGTTACTAGGTTGGTCGTCTAATGCTCTCCCCATATTTATTGACGCGGAATCGGTTAAAGCCGAGTCACCACTCGGCACCACACTACTCGACTTTTCGTCGACGAACGGCTCGTTTCGCCGTCGGCCGGAGTTCGCGACGCGTCCTCCGAGCCGAGCTGATGCGAATGGTATTAGTAACACCCTTATTACGTAGACATAAAGGCTTTTTTGACCGGTGTTAGCCGATTCCGCGTCGATAAATGTGGGGAGACCCGAACGAAAAGTCAGGTAAACATAACATTACTTCACGTCAATAATTCCCATCGAGATTTGCAGCAGTTATAAGGTACCTTTAGTAAATAAGTAACCACATTTCGCCAGGAATATATAAATTCAGTTTATATCATGTTCAGCGTTTGCGACCACTATAGTCCACTAGTGAGTAGACCAACGAGTCTGTCAAACAGGCTTGTTTAAACATAATAAAAATAAAACTTTGAATATTTAATGTCATCGATGTCAAAAGGAAGGTCTACGTTAACGCAGGTCTTATCGATGCTGCGCCAATTTTGTTCAATGGCAGACAACGCGATACGCAATTGATAAGGCACGTCTGATTTTTACTACTATTCTTCTAACTAACCGCATATTCTCAAGATACCTATTTAAATATTAATGACATATTATAAAACAAACTGGTTACTAAAATTATTGTCAAGGGTATTAATTAAACGATTATTAAAAGATATTTCGCAAGAAAAACGATTTTGCTCACGTAAATCAATAATTTATGGTCACGAGCTACCATTTAGCTTATGGATACCGTTATTGTATCTAAAGACACAAAAAGTTGTAGCGTGTGCTGTTAAGTTAATGTCCAGAGGCAAGTCCCCTGGCCATGACGGTCTCAGCATTGAGCATCTTCAGCAGGCTGGACATCACCTACCAAGAGTATTGGCAGTGCTTTTTAACTTCTGTGTCAGTCATGCCCACTTACCCTCTGACCTTGTTAAGACAGTAGTAGTGCCAGTTGTTAAAAATAAAACAGGGGACCTGTCAGATAAAAATAATTACAGGCCTATCTCTTTAGCAACTGTTATTGCGAAAGTGCTTGACGGTTTGCTTGATACACAGTTAAATGAATATGTACATCTGCACGATAACCAGTTTGGTTTTCGGCCAGGACTCTCCACAGAAAGTGCTATACTGTGTCTCAAGCATGCCGTCAGGTACTATACAGACAGGAATACTCCGGTGTACGCGTGCTTCCTCGATTTGTCCAGGGCTTTTGATCTGGTTTCCTATGACATTCTGTGGAAGAAGCTAAAGGACATTAACTTTCCCACAGAACTCATTAACGTGTTTAAATGTTGGTATGGGGGCCAGATCAATAGTGTTAAGTGGGCCGGTTCACTGTCGGAACCATATGGGTTGGAGTGCGGGGTGAGGCAGGGTGGGCTGAGCTCTCCCGCACTTTTTAACCTGTATGTCAACGCCCTGATCGTTGCCCTCAGCAGTCATCATGTCGGCTGTCATATTGATGGAGTTTGTTTGAATAATATTAGTTATGCGGACGACATGGTGCTGCTGAGCGCATCGGTCTGTGGCATGAGAACATTGGTGAGGGTCTGTGAGACATATGCTGAACAGCACGGTCTCAAATATAATGTGGCGAAAAGTCAGTTCATCGTTTTTCAGGCCGGCTCTAAATGTCCTTTAAGAGTACCTCCCATCAAACTGGGTGGGGTTCCCTTGGTTGAAGTGGACCATTTCAAATATTTGGGGCATTTAGTAACAGCCGGTCTCAGAGACGATGCTGACATCGAAAGGGAGCGGAGGGCTTTGGCTGTTAGGGGTAACATGATAGCTCGCAGATTTGCGCGCTGTTCCGGGCCGGTCAAGCAGACCCTTTTCAGGGCTTATTGTACTTCCCTGTACGCGTGCAGCCTGTGGGTGAATCACACCCAAAAAGCATACGAAGCCCTCCGCGTTCAATATAACAACGCATTCAGAGCGTTGATGGGGCTGCCGCGACACTGTAGTGCCTCGGGCATGTTCGCTGTCGCTCGTGTCGACTGTTTTCATGCAACGATGCGTAAACGTAGCGCGTCCCTGGTGCGCAGGGTTCGCGGCAGCCCCAACAGCGTACTGATGATGATAGCCGACAGGCTCGACTGTCCATACATACGACGCTGTAGTGACTTGCACGTCACATGCAGTCGTCGGATGGCAGCTTAATTGTGACTGTAAATTGTAATGTGGTTTATTTGTTTTTATTGTGTATATTTAGTGTATTATTTTGTGTTATTTATTGAATTATGTGTTTTTGGTAACTGAATTGTGAGTCCTTGTCACTTTAATAAATAAATAAATGAAATTAAAAACAGACACAGTAAAAGACGAAAAATGAGACTCGTATCTGGTAAAGTTTTTCTGTTTAAGTTTGAAACAGCTCACACAGTGTTTCTGGCATCGCGTCACCGCATAAAACGTGGCCGTAATCGCAACGTTTCAGTTTTACTCGTTCACCTGTAGATATCTGCTTATCCTGCTACCAAGTTTATTAGCATTATATTACATATCACCACGCCTGTAGTCTTCACCCATTCAAACCTATGAATTGAGGAATCACCTTAGAACTCCTGTAACTTTTATGAGATTTATTATAAATTACAAGATGGGGCCTGCAAAATCTTCTCATTTATTATTTACTAGCTGATGCCCGCGACTTCGTTCACGTGGAAATTTGTATGTGTTTTTCTGGGATAAGTTACAGATACATATATGAACCTTCCTGTTGAATCATTCTGTCTATTAATGTAAACCGCATCAAAATCCGTTGCGTAGACTAAAGATCTAAGCGTACAGAAGGGCGGCGGGAAGCTACTTTGTTTTATACTATGTAAAGAAAATCGGAAGTATGTTCGGTTAAACATAAGACAAGGATCCCCAAACCAAACGGACACTATATTTCCAGTAACAGAACCCATACAGTACGTAACATTACCTAAACTGATATTGCACATACACACTGTCTGATACGCTCTGTCCCAATCCGATCAGGCGCGATCCGGATGAAATTGGAGCAAATATCACTGGGTGATCTCAGGTCAGGAGTCAGATGATGGACATACACTCAGGCCGTGACAATGCCCGAGATATCGAACACTTTATACGCCTCAAATATTGGAATAACTGCCTATTGCAACAACTAGATCACCAGTAAGTCTGACCAATGTTGCAAAGGCATGTATTAGGAAATGGGTTTAATTGACATGCCTTCTCAAAAGAGCAGGTTTTTGAGGTCCCAATTTTTTTTTTTAAATAATGACAAAAATAAATATTACCGTACCGTATTACCCAGTTACTGGGTTGTGGAGGTCAGATAGGCAGTCGCTTCATGTAAAGTACTGGTACTCAGCTGCATCCGGTCAGACTAGAAACCGACCCCAAGATAGTTTGGGAAAAGGCTAGGCAGATGATGAATGACAAAAATAAATCACGTCCACTATCAGCTCTGAAAGTGCGCGTCTCGTCTCTCTAAATTTCTCACCGACTGGTTGACACTTCGCGTGACCGGAGGGCTCTTGCTTTGGACAAAGAATTAGCATTGCCATTCAACGTGCCACGTTTTCACACTTTTCACACTTCTGGGCACGTTTCCAGATGAGAGCGATGTGGAGGAGTGCTCAGACGCCTAAGCGTCCTGTTGGATAATTTGTTAGCTTATACTTAGTTAGTTAATTGTAAATAACCGATTTTATATAACCGAGTCCTTTTATTTTGTAAGTCATAATTATTCTATAAGTAAGCTTTAATTCCTTAATGTTATTTATACTCTAAAAAATTTATAAAAGTGAGACGCAAGCTGCGCCTAGAAATTTTTCGTACTGGAAATAACTCGCCTCTACGCGTTGCCCTCTCTTTGTGTGTTTCGATCTCCAATCCCGTTAGGACTAAGCAAAGGTGATCTTTTGTGGTATTTTGTATCACATTAGTAAACACGTCAAATATTTGTTTAAAATAAAATCAACGAAGACAACTTTGAAAAGGTCGGTCTGATTGGTCAGAGTCAAAGAAACGAGTTCTAGTTCAAACAAAACTGTTTTTGTTTTATTCTTAGTTTATCATTAGAATTTTAAATTGTTTTGAAAAGCAAAGATCTATTTCGAAACGAATATACACAGAGGTAGGTACTAATATTTATATAAAAATGCTTAACGCGAATTTATAACATAAGAATCAGGTATTTCGTCAATTTAGGCTTAAAGCTCTTTAGCCTTTTTCCTTATTTTCATAAGTAATCATATGCGTACAACTTGCAGTAGGCCTTCCCCGAGCTCCAATGAGCAGTGACCGCGTCAAGACAATTAGCTTACGCAGCATTTGGCAGGTCATCGGTCCACCATGTAAAGGGCGAAACCTCCCCTGGCCTATCACTCATTTAAAAAACTTGATCTTTTTTCTTATGATGTCAAAACTGGGCCACAACAGAAATATCCACAAAAATGTCATGACGAGTACGTTCTCTTTCCTGTTTCAAATATAAATTATTTTAAATATTATAAGTATTTAAATTCCAAAAACTTGTCTGCATTTGCTGCGTAGACATTCGTTTGGCTTAGCAATAGTTTGTAACAGTTACAACTATCCTAAATATCAAAGGTGTGACCAAAGACCTCGCGCGCTCCGTGTGGCGGCTGATGTAATGTTTTCACTCGATGTCGTGGCCGCGGCTTGGCTGGCCGGTGCGCTGAGCTTCCGATCTGATGACAATAAACAAATCGATTGCGGGGCTACAATGTCAACAAAATTGACCTTAACTTTTGATCCTTGGAATCGACATTTAGACTTTTTGAACCTTCTAATTACATATATTCCTAAAACTTAAAATGTTAAAACTGTTATGCCAAATTATCCTATGAATTTATAAACTGTGAACTTCGAAACCGTTAATATTAATATTAGAGTTTTTAGTGAAGATACACAACGGCACAAAAATAACCTGTAACAAGTAGTAGGTCATCCATCATAATTAAATAACGCGGTCTCTTTATCTGGGGAAAACAGAAGAGCAACTTCTACTTCTACCTATCCTGTTTCTTTTATGATCTTTGTGGTCTACAATTGAACACATTAGTCATTTCAGCCTAGGATTAAGCAGCAAACAACCTCGAAGATATTTAGGAGTTGGTTCTGAAATATCTAATCACTTATGCTCAACGTGATCTTGATTGATTGATTTAAATAGTTATTCCTAGAAAAGTTCATTCCCATCTGTGTGGTAACGATAAGCCGACTAGATGATACCGTCGAACAATCTAACCAAGAGTGACCCCACGATAAGTCGGTCGTAGCAAAAATATAAAAGAAACGTTTATCATCATGTTATTATTGTACATTTGGAGATCACCTTATTGAAGGCTGAAATAGTTTGGTAAACATGAATTGATTTACATTGAACATTGATTTCATCGCAAGTATCGATTCTAACGGTCAATTGATTTTAGACAGCACTGAACCACTGATGTTATGCATGGTTTCTCTTCCGTACCTAGATGAAAATGTTAGTCATTCTAGGGGTGAGAGAAAGTATGGATGAAGTAAGGAATGCAGTTCCGAGTATGAAAAATGGAAACGCTGTGGGCCTAGTAGTAGTACTAGTAGAAGTATGGAAATGTTTAAAAGAAAATGGATGCATGTGGCTGACTTAGGTACTTCTTTAAATTGTTGAAATGGAGGTTGGGACACAAAATGGATGAATAAAAGGCATTTGCTTGTGGCTAAGATGAGAATGCAAAGGAGGACGTGTTTTATTACGCAAATGGATCATCATCATTCTCTTGCCCTTATCCCAATTCATTTGGGGTCGGCGCAGTACGTCTTCTTCTTCCATACCTCTCTATTACTTGTCATCTCATGAGATACCTCCTTTCTTGCCATATCATTTTTCACACAGTCCATCCATCGTTTCTTTGGTCTTCCTCTACCCTTATACCCATCCACATTCATACTCAAAACAAAATGGAAACAGAGGAAGTCTGAAAGTGGCTCCGGTGACTGAAAAGTTGTGTGGTAATCGGTTGTCTTGGAAAACGTCGTGAGGAATGTTTTGAGTATGAATTTGGATGGCTATAAGAGTAGAGGAAGACCCAAAAAACAATGGATGGACTGTGTGAAGGAGTGCAAGACAGGAGGTATCTAATGAGAAGACGAGTAATAGAAAAATATGGAAGAAAAAAAAACATGCTGAGCCGACCCCAATAAATTGGGATAAGGGATTGAATGGCAGGATACTCTGGCTTAGGTTACCGGTAAAGACGATACTACCCCTGATATTCGGCGCTGTCTACATGTGTTTAAAGTTTATGTTAGAAGAAATTGTGGCCGCATGTACAGTGCTAGGTTTATTATTGTTCTTCTGCATGTGATCGAGCTAAACCCAGCAAGCATGACAACCTCCATGGTATCTATGAAACGAAGAAGCTTCCCTGTACCGGAGGTTAGGGTCGGTAAAATAGGCTGACCAATTCAGCTATACCTTTGAGACAACAGATCTTTCAGACTGATGATCCTGAAATTTGATCTTTATTTCTATATAAAATGTAACATAAATAAGAAAGGGCAAGAGGATAACTCTTGCCCTTTCTTATTTATAAAATACACTGTAATCCTATTAGGAAATATCTCAATTATTGGATTAGCGTTACAAATCTCAATGAGTGATAGTGTCGACTCACACACCGACACATTATAATATGTTCTGTCGTTAGCTTACGATTGTGAATACACGATACACCTTAAGTGACCTTTCTAACCACGCGCCAATTATAATAACAGGCGTGATAGTATGTTTTTTTTTAACTTGATGAAGTCATACGAGAGGAAAGTGCACTACTTTAACTTTGTACCTATCTTATTTCTAAGTAGGTTCCGTAATATACTGAGTATCAGTCTCGGATAAAGAGACAATAGTTGGAAAGATACGTTCCTAGAGGATTCAGTATTGTGTTTATAGGGGTGAGATTACGGACAATAAATAGGCTGTATAATTATCAATGTAAATGTGGGGATCGATGGTGATGAGCACCATTCTGTCTCATCTTCATTAATTTTCATCAAGCCTGTGACATTTTGGGTATTTTTTATCAATTTATTTAATTATGTTGACCTAAAAGTTTACCAACAATCCAAAAATCAGCAAATTGGCACTTACGCAATTGTTATAAAACATTAAATTAATGTTTACGGAAACAGTTTTTAAAGTCAAAGTGCATGCTGAAGAAAGCAATGTAAGTAAAACTCCGGGCCGTTACTGATTGTATAACTAAACACGTGTGGCCGGCTGATGCAAGTAACTACGCAATTTACGCGCTGCTTAGCGACATGCCGTGCGCCCGTGCGCGTACCTGCTTGTGCGTCTGGCGTCGTCGGCACGGCGCGGGCGCAGGTCGCGGCTAGCGGCCCTGACGCGATCGGGGGACACTCGCAAGGTCTGGCTAACCATTCTGACGTTTTAAAACACCACGCTGCAGTGTACATTGAATGATATCCGTCCACACATTGTTGCATCAGACATAATTATATTTTGACGATGCCGCGGCAAACCGGACATATTATGTTTATTATAGCAGAATTTTATATAGTATTTATTTAAATCTAGAGGTCTTTATCTAAGCAGGTGTTTAGAATTTAGTAAAGAGCAGCGCATGTCTTAAAATGTGATGTTATTTATCTACATAAATGATTTGGCCCGTCTGTTTCAATGTTGTGTTATAGTTGTGTATAATTCAGAGAGATTATTTAGTTTTTAAGTGTTTTTCCCATAAGCCATTACTTTATGATTTAATTTAATACAGTAGCGGCTTCTAACCTAGAAGTACAGCAGAAGTAATTTGAAATGTGAACAAAAGATTTAAAGTTAAAATATTTGATGGTCTCTGTACATGATTAAGCGAACAACAACTTCATTGTTTTATCAAGTTGTTTTTATTTTTTTTGCTATTATAGCGGGGAGTCTTTCATTCAGATTTGTTTAATAGTTCGAGTCCAACGACATTTCTAACTAGTAATTTAATCACAGAACATGTTCGTCTATCAATTTTGTATTTAAATAAGAGTGAAAGTGTTTGTCTTGATATGTATACATACATACAAGATACATGCTCTGTATGGTGTCGCGGACGTATAGAATAGCACCACCCAAATCTTCCCATGGGTGTCGTAAGAGGCGACTAGGAATTTGCCAGAGAATGGGCAGCAGCGTTCTCAGTGCTTTTGTAACAACCGTACTGCGATCGCCAATCCGCCTGCCAAGCGTGGCGATTATGGCAAAACCCCCCAAAATGTCAATGTGGCAACACTTGGGGGAGGCCTATGTCCAGCAGTGGACGTCTTTTGGGCTGAAATGATGATGATGATATATACATACTATACCATAATATACCGGTTGCCATGTTTAGTTAAGTTGTTGAGTGCACACTTGCAAAGGTTTTCGATGTCGTAAAACTATTCTTCACACTAGACAAGCTGCGGGGAAAAGCTAGTATATTTCTAAAACTCATGTGATCCTCGTGACATTTCTTATCTTTTGTATCGAATAGTTTTATCATAATTATGCACAACTTAGTTTTACCTACTAGATATGCTTTGATTTACTCCTAATTATAGATAACGTAATCAGCTGTATTCAGTTCCTCCTGCCTCGCAGTATGTTCTCTGTGTAGGTACGTATCTAAGTACCTAAAGTAATAGGAATAATTTCAAAGGTAGATACAGTTAAAGACTTGTACAACTCATATTTTCTGAAAGGGAAAACCCTCATGCTAATAAACGGATTACTCACACTAATTCATAATTTCTGAGATACCTATGTAATTATTACTTTGGGACTTTAATACACTTTTTTTTTGCTTTGTCCCACACTAGGGAATTTCTTCTGGGTCGTGGGTGCGTTTACAAAAATTTCAACTCACAAACAGAAACAGCCAGACCAGAAACAACTACCAGTAGACCATACAAATATTTGCTCCGTGCGGGAATCGAACTCATGACACGTAGCACAAGCACTCGCACAGCCACTTCGCGAACCGTGCCATGAAAGTCCGTCCGTATAGGATACAATATACAACATGTATTTAACTTTTTCCGAAGCCTCATTGGTTGGTTATCCCAGTTGAAAGCGTCCCTGTGTCTCATTGCTTTCGCTCTTGTCTCTATTAACAATCTATTAAATCTCAAGAGAATAAGGATACGTCGACAAATAGGTACAAACTTATACCTATTTAGAATAAGCATTCAATATTATAAACAGAGAAAATGTGAATTTGAATAAGAAACACGTTAATTGGTATCTCAGTTTTTAATTTAGAAAAAAGCAGTTCTATCCAGTTTTTAATCTATGCAAGTTCGTTGGAACTGCTTTATAGAGAACTATGTGATAGAGTATTTCTGCTCTTTTAACAACAGATAAATATCAGTTTAATGAGTCCTAAGATAGTTTTATCTCGTAAAGATATTTATCTCCAAACATGATGAAATATACGCCATAAAGATATCTTGTTTTCATAAAATTATAATATAAGAAGGAGGATATAAGAATCAAAAAATAAGAAAAAAAGGTGGCGTTTTGTGGTTTCTGCCTACTCCCATGGGGGAAAAGGTGTGAGTTTGTATATTTATAACATACAGGAAGGGAATGGTTGTCTGTATAATGTTGACGATGCGCAATGCGCTCGTGGAGATAGCCTTGGATTGGACTTTTTTGCTGATAAATGGAATACTACGATTATTAAAATGCTGCTAATTATTGAGGTTATGTGAGAAGACAAACCTTAATTTAGTATTAATGGCTTATGGCTACAATAATATGATGTAAGTAGCTACCTATATTATATTATTGCAGCCTACAGCCTCCAACGTATAATGAATTAACATAATAAATAACCTACCTATCTATTAAAAGACATGATGAATTAGAGATTCGTTTTTGAAAGTCTGATTAATGCGTTAAACGATGTAGGGTAGGTATGTATGTGTTATGTGATATGCGTAAGTATCACACAAAATAGTTTGATTGCAAAGTTCAAAAGAGCGAGATAATTAGGTGTAGAATCTGGTTCGTGTTGAACCAGTTGCATGTGCCCGGCATGCAACTATATAACATGTAGTAAAGCACGGGTCGATTTTCAAGGTTAAGCAACGCTTGGCGATGTCGGTTGTGGATGGGACACCATCCATTGCATACCTGTAGGTACCCCACCTTATCTCAGAAAGCACTTTATTGGTCCCAGCTGCCGTTCCTGGCTCCCTGACCAAGGAGTATCGTTATACCCATTCTGGGTAAACAAGGGAGTAAAATTGGTTTGTGCAGGTCAGATACTTTAAAAAGGCATTCGCTCTATGTAAAATACTTGTATTCAGCTACATACGGCTAGACTCGAAAAGGGAGTAACATACATAGTTGGGTGGCTAGGCAGATGATGATACATGTAGTAAAGATTGATAAACGTTTACATTTGTAATGAATATGATTAGAGAATATCTGGGTATTTCCGAATAAAAGGTGACCAATATTTCATTTACGTATTCTCTTTTCAGTTCTACACAGATAAATTGATGATTCGTTATGTAGAGCCAGCACCAACGTCATCAAAACCATTATACTGGGTCGCCCAGGCTATTATAAAAACGCGACTGAGCACAAATTATACAAGGTGTTGTTTTGCATCCTCGTCACATTAAAGGAGGTAACTATGCTAATATCCCAAAAAAAACCTAGCTTACACACATACAAAAAATCTCAAACGTTTATTCGATAATTTCTTATTCCCTAAACCACATTAACCCCTTAACGTGGTTTAGGGGTTATTCTGAAATACTGACAAATTTAAACAACAAAAAAGAAGTTTTTTTTTTCACAATTAACTACCTAGTTACCGTCATTTATATTGATTATTTATGTCTTATAGGACAACATCCTGAATTTTGTCGAGGATGCAAAACAACAACTCGTATACATTTTATGTTATTATAGCACAAAGGAAGTTTTGTGTGCGATTCAAAGTTTTTATATAAGACAAATGTCATTGTATTCAGATACAAGTCGGTGCAAAAATAACGAAAAACCATCCAAACTGTGACTCCTGATTTAAAAAAGAGGAACAATTTTCAAAAATTCTTCTTCAAATCAAATCAAATCAAATCATTTATTTCAAATAAGCTAGTTACAGGCACTTTTGAATGGTCGAACAACAATAAAAATGAAGCTACAGTCCCAGTCACAAGACATAATAACTGTGAAAGTACTGTAGTTGCCCATTCCAAGGCGTAGATCTCTATGGAGAAGAATGGGCAAGAAACTTCATGGACACTCTTTTAAATCAGAATCTTGTTACAAAAACCTTGGTTACATCATTCATGTTGACATGGTACATTATGTGAGAACGATGTAGCAAGACTTCACGGTAAAAGTGTCCATAGCAAAAACAAAAAAAAAACAATTAAAAGATAAAATAATTAGTTCGAAATAAGCCGTGGCAGCTAAGAGACGACCAGGCACAACTGACAGCGCCCGTTCACGAACATGACGCATGGATCAGCCATCATTCAACTCAACCATTTTGAAGGGAACTAAATAACCCGACACACACGCCGCCATCAGCGTGACATTTGAGTGAGCATGACATACTCTCAACCGCCAGGGCACATTCGAGTCAATAAAAGACGTTGGTTTCCAGTAAATGATAGCTATCTAGTACATAGGACTCACACAATATGGGCTATGCGATTATATAATACTAAATTAATTGAATTTATATGACGGAGAAAATGTCTCCGTTCCGTTTTTAAAAAGCGTGACGTCAGCATAGCTGACGTCACTGACTATGTTCAGGGTGATCACTCATCTTCGATCTTCCAAGTAAAACACCACAAGTACACTGTATGACTCGTTTATTCAACCGACAGCGTAACGACTTATTTACATAGATCCGTACAGTTCGGCGGCTCAAGCAAGACTGACCCGATCGCCTACAGTGCGGCCGTATTTATAGGGCTCGACGTACGTGCACGTTTAATTTTAGGTTAAGTATTGAAATTACAATGATGACATTCATTTTACATCGTAATAAATTCAAAGTAATCAACTTATGGTTTTTAAACTAATTTTTAGGACAATTAAATGATTAAACTTAGTTATTCTAGGTTTTTCTAGACGAATTGTTGTAGTTGCGCCGATACGGCCATACTGACAGGCGGTGCGCGCTCTGCACCAGCCTCGTTGGTCCTCGTCGATTTTTGTGGATTCTCGTAGACCTGAAAGAAAAGAAACAAAACTTCCTCTGAGTAGTACATCTGTAAACAACTTGCGTTGTTTTGTCTTTTGAGAATATCGATTCTGATAAGGTTAGTAGGTTCTCGGAGATTTTATTAAAGGGTTCTCGGAGGTTCTCGTAGAGTTCTCGGAGGTTCTCGTAGAGTTCTCGGAGGTTCTCGTAGAGTTCTCGGAGGTTCTCGTAGAGTTCTCGGAGGTTCTCGTAGAGTTATTTGAGGGATATTTAGAATATTTGAATTAAGTTACTTACGGTTTTATTCTGATGAATTACGGTTTTCCGATTCCGATACGGCCACACTGACAGGCGGTGCGCGCTCTGCACTAGCCTCGTTGGTTCTCGTCGATTTTTGTGGATTCTCGTAGACCTGAAAGAATAGAAACAAAACTTCCTCTGAGTAGTACATCTGTAAACAACTTGCGTTGTTTTGTCTTTTGAGAATATCGATTCTGATAAGGCTAGTAAGTTCTCGGAGATTTTATTAAAGGGTTCTCGGAGGTTCTCGTAGAGTTCTCGGAGGTTCTCGTAGAGTTCTCGGAGGTTCTCGTAGAGTTATCTGAGGGATATTTAGAATATTTGAATTAAGTTACTTACGGTTTTATTCTGATGAATTATTTTCACCCTGTACATAACAATGTCTCGGGAGTATCTGTTCTCAGGTTCAAATGTGGTGATGATGTTCTTTCGTAACTCTTCCCAGGTACTACTGGTCACCATCCAATCATCGATCCACATTTTCGCACGTCCCTTCAGCAGACTGCAGACTTTCATACGAACGTCGAAATCACTCAACTTATATGCCTCAATGGCCACTATCAATATGTTGACACCACTCACGTACTCCGACATGGGTATCCGGGTCGAAAGATGGCAGGTAAATGCCTTTGATCCTTATTATTGATTCGGTAGGCGGAGCACACAAACGCTCTGACATTCTCTGCATCATTTCCATCATCTGCATAAGGAATTGTGGTGGTATTCCGTCCATCCGCATTCCTTGATCAGGGTATGTATGCGGTCTTGATTGATTCATGGCTTCCATTGATGTATTGGAGACCAGTCCAGGCTCCTGACGCCGAATGTTGGCTGGTTCCAGTTGCTCAGGTGGTAAACGAGCTGATGAGGAAGTGGCTTGAGTAGAAATCTCTTGCGATCCCACTTCTGATGACGGAGAAAATGTCTCCGTTCCGTTTTTAAAAAGCGTGACGTCAGCATAGCTGACGTCACTGACTATGTTCAGGGTGATCACTCATCTTCGATCTTCCAAGTAAAACACCACAAGTACACTGTATGACTCGTTTATTCAACCGACAGCGTAACGACTTATTTACATAGATCCGTACAGTTCGGCGGCTCAAGCAAGACTGACCCGATCGCCTTTTTTTTTTTTGGGAATGGCATCTCGCAGTTCAACCTAGGAGGTTGTCGTCTGCTTAACCGGACTATCCTGTGGGTGCCTTAAGAGTAAGGCCTCCAGCCAGGGCATAAAACTTACAAACTAAGCGACTACACGCTAAGGGTACCCCCTGTGGGGTACGAGCCTCGGCTTAGGGCGTCGCTGGGGGAGGACTGCATGGGGACAGGCTGGATCTGAATGATATCATTATTAAGGGGCTGATTTAAAACTACTGGCACAGCATCGCAAGCTGGCTCGAGCGAGGGTCGGGGAGGGCATGGACCGGGACGTCGCGACGGACCTCGACGGCGAGGTCGGAAAGACGGCGGTTTGTGTCTGAACTTTTTAAGAGTGCTAGTCTCTTTGCTACTCTCCTGGAGGAGGGTGATAGCATCATCGGGAGTGACGAGAGTATGCCGAGGACGGCGTACTGTACTAATGCGCGAGGGTTCGTAACGGGCGGCCGCTGCGATCAGGGGATTACGGTGTTTAATGGCGTTATCGAAGAAACGCTTCGAAAGACGTTTCATAAACTGAAGGACCGTGGGCATTCTAAGGTCTACGTGTAGACGGTCATTACGGACATAAAAAGGGGCTCCCGTGTCTCTACGTAAGAACCGGTTCTGCAAGGTTTACATCCTATGGATGTACTTAGGCTTGGTGTGAGCGTACACGACGCAAGCGTACGTCATAATGGGGCGGATCACCGCGGTGTAAAGGCGCAACTTGCACTTGAGTGACAACTTGCTTTTTGTCGAAATCATGAAATGAAGCCTACCCATAGCAAAGGCAGCTCGGTCGCGAGCTGCTTTGATGTGCGCCGCGAAAGACAGGTGGTTGTCAAGTAAGACTCCTAAGTACTTGGCTTGCTTTTCCCAAGGGATAGGCTTACCGTACATAGTGATCGGGCTGAGCGCGGGTGGCTTATTTTTACGCGGTTTTGAGAAAAGAACTGCCTGGCTCTTGTCGGGGTTCACCTCGATTCTCCATTTCCGGAACCAAGCGCCTAAGACGTTGGCTGAGGTTTGGAGGGTGCTGTTAATAGCGTCGTGACTGCGGCCAGTGTAATAGATGGCCGTGTCGTCCGCGAACAGGGCTAACTGAGCCTTCTTGCTCTTGGGGATGTCACTGGTGAACAGAGTAAAGATAAGGGGAGAGAGCGGGGAGCCCTGAGGGACTCCGGCTCTAATGGGGTGGGGGGAAGACAGTGCCTTCCCGATGCGATAGCGGAAGGTGCGATCCGACAAAAAGTCTCGTAAGATGAGCACGAGACGGTCCGGCACTCCCAGTTTGTACAGCTTATATAATAAGCCGTTGTGCCAGACTTTGTCGAATGCCTTTGCTATGTCAAAAAACAACACACCCGTCATCGCTCCACGCTGGAAGCCAGCGCTCAAGTGTTCTACGATTCGATGGGCCTGTTGAATGCAAGAGTGTCCGGTCCTGAAGCCGAACTGTTCGTTGGGGATGAGACTCTTAGCCTCGGCGAAGTCTTTGAGTCGCTTATACATAAGTCTCTCGTAGATTTTTCCGAGTGCATTCAGGAGACTGATAGGTCTGTAGCTCGAAGGATCAGACTTGGGTTTGCCTGGCTTGGCGAAACCGATGACCGTGGCCTCTTTCCATATTTGGGGAAACGCGTTGTTGCTCAGGGCGCCATTGAAGATGGCCGCCATTAACACGACGAGCTGAGCGGGGAGGAGTTTGAACACCCTATTGGTGATTCCGTCGGAGCCGGGTGCTTTCCGCGGTTGAAGTTTGTTAATGATGTCTTGCACTTCGTCAGCTGTGACCGGAGGCAGAGGATCATCAGGGTCTTCTTCGGGGGGCAGGGCGGTTCTACGTTCGACGAATGCGTTTACCTCATCGAGATGTCGCTTGTCTACTGGTTGAGAGCTGGGGGAGCACTGGGACTCCAGGCTGTCGGCTAGGCATTCGGCCTTCTCAGAGTCGTCGAATGCGACGCTCTTATCGGGTCGGTGACCCGATCGCCTACAGTGCGGCCGTATTTATAGGGCTCGACGTACGTGCACGTTTAATTTTAGGTTAAGTATTGAAATTACAATGATGACATTCATTTTACATCGTAATAAATTCAAAGTAATCAACTTATGGTTTTTAAACTAATTTTTAGGACAATTAAATGATTAAACTTAGTTATTCTAGGTTTTTCTAGACGAATTGTTGTAGTTGCGCCGATATATACAATTCAAAGATAGTTGTACAATCTTCAGCAGCTCAAACAATACTATTTAATGCTATCAATTTATGCGAACCTGTCCTTGTGGAGCAGGACCGGCATGGAGCCAAGCATTATTATCAGCGATATAATCGTCCAATTTGTAATAAGCCTGCTTACAAAGTGTGCGTTTAATGCATGTTTTAAATTTCGTCTCACTCAGTTCAAGAATACTCTGTGGAATTTTATTAAGCATCTTAAACAGTACCCCATGAAAAATGAGTCTACTTTGGCGAGTCTGAAGCCTGGCTGAACTAATTGGTCTCTATTTCTAGTATTGTAATTGTGTCTGTCACCTCTTTTACTAAAAAGATGCAGATTTTTTCTTACGTACATTATGTTTTCGTAAATGTATTGGCAATGTACCGTCATGATGTTAATGTCCTTAAACAGTTCCCTTAGAGAATCGCGCCTACGGAGATTATATATGGCCCTGATGGCTCTTCTTTGCAAAATAAAAATAGACTCAATGTCACTTTATGGCTCAACTCCTATATCTGAAGACTGACTGGGTCTAGAACAAAGACATTCAAATATTTACAAGCGAGTCTAGAAGCAGGTTTATTTTTAGGGTTCCGTATCCAAAGGGTCAAACGGGACCCTGTTATTGAGACTTCGCTCTCCGTCCGTCCGTCTGTCACCAGGCTGTATCTCATGAACCGTGATAGTTAGCCAGTTGAAATTTCTACAGATTATGTATTTCTGTTGCCGCTATAATAACAACTAAAAATAGAATAGAATAAAAATTTAAGGGGGGGGCTCCCATACAAAAAAGTGATTCTTTTGCTCGTTTTTAGGGTTCCGTAGCCGAATGGCAAAAAACGGAACCCTTATAGATTCGTCATGTCTGTCTGTCTGTCTGTCTGTTTGTCTGTCCGTCTGTATGTCACAGCCACTTATTTCCGAAACTATAAGAACTATACTGTTGAAACTTGGTAAGTAGATGTATTCTGTAAACCGCATTAGGACTTTCACACAAAAATAGAAAAAAAAACAATAAATTAAGCGGGTCCCCATACTTAGAACTGAAAACCAAAAAAAAAAATTTCATCAAACCCATACGTGTGGGGTATTTATGGATAGGTCTTCAAAAATGATATTGATGTTTCTAATATCATTTTTTTCTAAACTGAATAGTTTGCGCTAGAGCCACTTCCAAAGTGGTAAAATGAGTGTCCCCCCCCCTCTAATTTCTAAAGTAAGAGGAGGAAAATTCTGAAAATATTCAGAATTGTATAACGTAAAAAAAACTATCAACGAAAATTGGTTCCAATAAGATACATAGATATATATAGATGTTTAGTTTTTGAGATATGGGACTTTTTCATCAAACTGCAGCAGTAACTTTGTTTTTGATTAACATACTATGAAAAACCAATTTAGTTTTGCGGTTGACTTGAAGTTTACTAACTAATACTACTAACTAATGAATGACAGTTCAAAATATTGTTTGGGGCTATGGAACCCTGTGTGTGAGTAAGACTCGCACTTGGCCGGTTTTTATAAATAACGGTACGGAACCCTTCGTGCGCGACTCCGACTCCGCCGCTCTATGAATTCCTTCTGTACGGCTTCTTTTTTTTACTGAATGGCATCTCGCAGTTCAACCTAGGAGGTTGTCGCTTGCTTAACCGGACTATCCTGTGGGTGCCTTAAGAGTAAGGCCTCCAGCCAGGGCATAAAAACTTACAAACTAAGCGACTACACGCTAAGGGCACCCCCTGTGGGGTACGAGCCTCGGCTTAGGGCGTCGCTGGGGATGGACTGCATGGGGACAGGCTGGATCTGAATGATATCATTATTTAGGGGCTGATTTAAAACTACTGGCACAGCATCGCGGGCTGGCTCGAGCGAGGGTCGGGGAGGGCATGGACCGGGACGTCGCGACGGACCTCGACGGCGAGGTCGGAAAGACGGCGGTTTGTGTCTGAACTTTTTAAAAGTGCTAGTCTCTTTGCTACTCTCCTGGAGGAGGGTGATAGCATCATCGGGAGTGACGAGGGTATGCCGAGGACGGCGTACTGAACTAATGCATGAGGGTTCGTAACGGGCGGCCGCTGCGATCAGGGGATTACGGTGTTTAATGGCGTTATCGAAGAAGCGATTCGAAAGACGTTTCATAAACTGAAAGACGGTGGGTATTCTAAGGTCTACGTGTAGACGGTCATTACGGACATAAAAAGGGGCTCCCGTGTCTCTACGTAAGAACCGGTTCTGCAAGGTTTACATCTTATGGATGTACTTAGGCTTGGTGTGAGCGTACACGACGCAAGCGTACGTCATAATGGGGCGGATCACCGCGGTATAAAGGCGCAACTTGCACTTGAGTGATAACTTGCTTTTTGCCGAAATCATGAAATGAAGCCTACCCATAGCAAAGGCAGCTCGGTCGCGAGCTGCTTTGATGTGCGCCGCGAAAGACAGGTGGTTGTCAATTAAGACTCTTAAGTACTTGGCTTGCTTCTCCCAAGGGATAGGCTTATCGTACATAGTGATCGGGCTGAGCGCGGGTGGCTTATTTTTACGCGGTTTAGAGAAAAGAACTGCCTGGCTCTTGTCGGGGTTCATCTCGAGTCTCCATTTCCGGAACCAAGCGGCTAAGACGTTGGCTGAGGTTTGGAGGGTGCTGTAAATAGCGTCGTGACTACGGCCAGTGTAATAGATGGCCGTGTCGTCCGCGAACTGGGCTAATTGAGCCTTCTTGCTCTTGGGGTTGTCACTGGTGAACAAAGTAAAGATAAGGGGAGAGACGACGGAGCCCTGAGGGACTCCGGCTCTAATGGGGTGGAGGGAAGACAGTGCCTTCCCGATGCGATAGCGGAAGGTGCGATCCGACAAAAAGTCTCGTAAGATGAGCACGAGACGGTCTGGCACTCCTAGTTTATACAGCTTATATAATAAGCCGTTGTGCCAGACTTTGTCGAAAGCCCTTGCTATGTCGAAAAACAACACACCCGTCATCGCTCCACGCTGGAAGCCAGCGCTCAAGTGTTCTACGATGCGGTGGGCCTGTTGAATGCAAGAGTGTCCGGTCCTGAAGCCGGACTGCTCGTTGGGGATGAGACTCTTAGCCTCGGCGAAGTCTTTGAGTCGCTTATAAATAAGTCTCTCGTAGATTTTACCGAGTGTATTCAGGAGACTGATAGGTCTGTAGCTCGAAGGCTCAGACTTGTGTTTGTCTGGCTTGGCGAAACTGATGACAGTGGCCTCTTTCCATTTTGGGCGTTATTGCTCAGGGCGCCATTGAAGATGGCCGCCATTAACACGACGAGCTGAGCGGGGAGGAGATTGAACACCCTATTGGTTATTCCGTCGGAGCCGGGTGCTTTTTGCGGTTGAAGCTTGTTAATGATGTCTTGCACTTCGTCAGCTGTGACCTGAAGCAGAGGATCATCAGGGTCTTCTGCGGGGGGCAGGGCGGTTCTACGTTCGACGAATGCGTTCACCTCATCGAGATGTCGCTTGTCTACTGGTTGAGAGCTGGGGGAGCACTGGAACTCCAGGCTGTCGGCTAGGCATTCGGCCTTCTCAGAGTCGTCGAATGCGACGCTCTTATCGGGTAGGGTGAGGGGAGGCATCGAAGCTTCTTCGGTGGAGCGCTACTTGCGTTGCAGCTGCCAGAAGGCTAGGTGGGTAGGCTCGAGTTCGCTAAGCGTCTTGTCCCATTGATCTGAACGATGCTCACTAGTGCGCTTCTTTACAGCACGCTGTAAATAACGCATGTGAGCTTTGTTCGCGTCGCAGGGAAAGCTGCTGTAGGCACGGATGGCCGCGTTCTTTTCGGTCATCAGTTCACGTACGTCAGCGGGTAGTATCCAGCGTTGATCGCTCATTGCTGGGACTTCCCGTGAGCAATCATTCAGTACGGATTGCACGTGTCCTGTAAACGAGTTGATGGCGGCCGTCGTGTCTGCGACTGAGACTATGTGGTCGGGGATGGCCTCCAGGTGAGGCGACGTGGTGGATTTCAGCTTTTCGCTGACTTTCCTCCAGTCGGTTATCACTTGGGTCGGCGGGGCTGGCTGGGGTCAGAAGGACCCGAGCTTCTGTATGGGGGGTGCGTTTACAAACATTTAAACACACATACACAACCAGCCCTATTTGTTCCGAGACGGAATCGAACCCGCGACACTCACCGCAGCAGTCAATCGCTCAACCACTGAGCCAGCCTTGTCGTCGGGTTTCGAAGTCATGTGCTTCTAGAGCCAGACTAGACTGAGCATTTTCTGTCGAGTGTTTGTCCTGCGTACTCCACTGTTTGCCGGATACAATCACCTAGAGATTTTAAATGTTTAGTTAGGCTAGGATGTACTGTGTCATAGTTTCACATTAGTATTCTAATGAGACGAAGGACCCTCAACAGATGATTTGAATAGAATCCGGTGCCAATGGAGTGATACCTACACGAATGAACTTATAAATTCCCGGCATTCCATTTCAATACGACTCAATTCTTGTGCATAATTACTGCTGACATCTTTTAATATTTGTTTATTCAGAACTTGGTGTTCACCAGTAACATAACGTGCCACTCTGACAGCCGGCTTTTAAAACTAAAATCTGGGAATCTACAACGTGTCACTGTTATAGAATCTAATTGGTCGTGGATCATAATGCAGTCAGGTTTAGTTAGTCCCATCTCAGCCCCTTGCCATGTCATCCCCCATGTCGATTCTCCAAACAAATGACATCAGTTTTAAAAAACTACGCTAGGTCAGAGGTTTGTCACTTAAAACCAAAAGTGAAACGCTTTTAGCTACTGATATTATTGGCATCGGCATTGTCGAGAGTTAGTCAGTTTATAAAAGATGGTTTAGTCCCATCTCTTCCCCTTTCCATATCATCCCCCAAACGTCTATACAAAAAATCAGTAATTCATTAGTGTAGTAGTATAATTTGTGTAAAACAAATATGATTTTGTTAAGCATTTCACTTTTTGTTTTAAGTGTAGATACTTGACGAACCTCCAAGTCAAGCGCAACACTTTTTAAAAACAGATATCATTTGTTTCGCGAATCGACATGGGGGATGAGATGGGATTAAACCAACCAATCACTGCAGTTGACATGCGAGTGATTGACAATTTGTTAATGGGTGTTATTCACACGTTAATACTAGTTTATGGAGTCCCTCATTGTATTAGAAATCTACACAAAGCGAGGCCATATTATACTGGATATGTAAAGCTTGATGTTTCGTCGTGTGTACAACTTAATCCACATTCTTGTTTCCTAACGATATCCTCAGCCATATATAACAGCTGATGACTCATGCACCATAATATCATCTGATGTTAAAGTACGCACTCGTACGTTTAACAGATAAGTCCATATTTTGTTATGACAGCTACCTTTGGAATTGTTATAGCAACAAATGATAAGTGTTGTTTTTATTCGATGAACTCAAAGCTGGGGTGGTGTTTTAGGTAGCTTAACATTACGTAGATAAACATAATGTACCCTTTAGCAAACACACCTACAGTTACGAGCACCAATATGTAAACACGTAGCAACTTTTAAAAAAGTTTATCTGCTACTGTTCTGATTAAAATTCCATGTTGTTGCAAACATAGTATTTTGGAACACACATTATTATGAAATAGATCATATCTAGGAGTTAAGATAGGTATTTCTCGCAAAAATTTGAAAGTATATACATTTGTAGATCTTTGACAGTCGTTACGAGTAGTCAGAAGCCAAAAGTCTGACATCCAGTCTTACCAAGGGGTATCGTATTACCCAGTTACTCGTTTGTGGAGGTCAGATAGGCATTCACTTCATATAAAATAAATACTGGTACTCAGCTGCATCCGGTTAGACTGTTAGCCGACCCGAAGATAGTTTGGGAAAAGGCTAGGCAGATGATGATACAAATTGATGCTCGTGACTGTACACAATCATGTAGAAATACACACTGGAACATCTTCTGGTGGGCTGACATTTTTCAAATGACGCATACAGTAGGCACTTAGGGACAGTTCATGGATCAGGAAGAAATAAAAAATCATACAAAACTTGTTTTTTACATTAACTCGGTGCTATATTCAGTATAGAATTATTATGTTTATTTTGGGAAGTATTCAAATACTTATTTATACTTCCTGCTTTAAACAAAAGCTTTTAAGACTGATGCACCTTGTGCTAAAATTCGTAACTAGTAAAAAATTGCCAAACAAAACCAAGGTTATTGAACAGTATGCTCCGGAGAAGCATAACTAGTAATATGTGACACAAGCCATTCTACAGAGATTAAGCAATCTCTGAAAACGGGCATAATTTTCGTTTTTATTAACACTGATTTATACCTACTATACTGAGTGCCTGGCACTGGTGGAATAATAATTCTCGCTGAAGATGTACCAATGTGCATTTGTTTGGGAGTCGCCTAGTCTTAGTGAAAATGGGCACATACTAAGTTCAACACCTTGAACTTATACAATCTCTGTTTCTGTATCAAAAGACGATAATATTAATAAAAAATAAAAAAAAAATGTTTGCATAATTGTCTATGGTCATAATATTGTGCAATATTTTTTTATTTGATGAGAAATCTACATTTTTACAATTTTTTTGCTCATGGAACTTTCTGGAGTGGCAATAAATGGGGTCACTTCAGGCCCGTGCCGTGATTAGATAACGTTTCTAAAGAAACATCTTTACGATTGTGACGTTTGGGCATAAACGTTACGATTATTTGATATGAAGATGTTTTTTTCAGCATATTTAAAACCGGGAAGGTACCTATCCCGTGTTTCAAAAAGTTAAGGCATGCATTTTAAAACAAATGTTACTGAATCTTCAAAGCCTTACTAAAATGATATTGCAATGCAGTGAATGAATGAAACAAAATGTATTTCTTGCTTAATTTCTTTAGTGTTTAATCAGACATCCATGAAATTACTAGAAGCTCGTTGTATACACTAACTACATTTTCAAAAATCTACATAATTACTAATTAGGCACTAGCGCTCTTCACTCGCGCTCTATGCTGAACTTCAGTTCGAGCAGCCATAGAGAACTCATAATTATTTATAGCCATATAATATAGTAAACAAGTAGCCTGCAGTCGCCCAACTCTATCATTTGAAATCTATTCCGGGACGTATTATTGTTTTGATTTGTGGCAAAGGAAACACAGTTGCCCCATTTGTCCCCGCATGGCTTCGCCCAAGACAACAAATATTTACTTGCATCGCAATATCATCACGATCTGTACCCTTATCGGATGGCAATAACTCCAGGCGGAGTCAATAAGATCAGCAAATCGTAAACTAGGCCGTATCTGCATGGAGCGAGGCATTCGTCGTAAATAAGATATCAGATTTAAGCATTGCGACTGTACAGTCAATAGCAATTAATTAATACACTAAGACATAACATAACATTAAGCCTGGTATCCCAGAAGAGTTAGGCAGACGTGTAGGTACCTAATAGTGCACCCATATTTCACCAATTATGTTTAAGTTCCATGTAAAAGAGGGCGAGCCTATTGCCATCAACTGATCACAAATCCAGACTCCGTGGCTGCTATTGGAAAATTCCTGATCGAAAATCCCAATAACACTGCATTATACACTAAGAATCTTTGAAAAACATGACAAAATAAATACTATTATCGTTATTCCATAAGACAAAAACGTTTGCCAAGTGTTTCCATATTAGTGACTATTCCTACCCGGATTATTGCAAACAGTTGTACCTAGCAACAATTACTTAACCAGAGTTTTTGTTTGTCGCTTACTCATTTTTATGACGATAAGAAAACAGATAAAAGTTTTCAGTCTGAAGTCACCAAGGGAACTGAATGCCTGTTATTTAATTTTGGGTATCATTTAAGCTATCACCAATTTAATTAGTTTTGTGTTTCTTAAATAATAGGGTTTGTCCTCAAAATAGTAGATCTGTCACCAAAATGTAGTCACCAAACAATGCAAAATCAGTTCCACAATAAATCACCTAAAATCCTGAGATATAAGGTCTAGTACCAAATAAATGTTTTTGTATGTATTATAATAGGTGTGTCCTAATAAGTATTTAAGCAAACTAATTTAAAGAGATCACCAATAAATCATATTATGTTACTAGAAAAACTAAGGCGTTGTCGACGTAGCCCCGCTACGCGGGGCTCCTATTTCTGTCTGCAGGGTTTACAGTAACCTAACACGAAGGGGATGTCGGGGTCTTAGTTCGCTCGCTCCGCTCGCTCACTAGACCCCGCCATCCTCTTCGAACCTAACCTGTCCGAGTCGGTGTGCCCAATGTCTCGTATAAAGCATTTCTTCATTGAAATAAGGAACTGATCTATTTATTTGGTGACAGATCTACCATTCCGAGGACAAAGCTATTATTTAACTAATAAAACTATTATTATAAGAACGAAGTTTATATTCATGTAATGCACTACAATTTTAATGGTAATCCATCTCTTATTTTACACATGTATCAACATTTATTTGATAATTCATACCTGGGAATACTTTTTGTTTATCTGAGAACGAAAATATTTCGTGGCGATAGATCTATTTACTAGGTGATACAACTTTGATGACAAATATAAATTTAGGTGACAAGAAATATAGTTCCCTTTAATTTTATCTTATTTTCATAAAAATATATTGCAAAAAAAGTTAATATTTATATTATATACCCAAATAAGTAACAATAATCAGGAGCATTTTTTGTATTAAAACTATAAGAATGTAGGATTTTCGTTACTTTTTAAATCCTCAGATCAGCAGAGAGTAGAACATCTATTTCCAGCCAGGTTATTTTTACCTTTTGCGCCTTAAACACACCTTTCAGTAAATTGCCATCCTTATATTTCAAATAACAACCCTTCAGAAGTAAAAAATATACACTATTATCCGCTTATAAGTAGGTCCATTCTAGACTACAAAGGACATTGGATAACCCAGAAACAACATTCCAATAATTCAAATATATGACCTTCATCATCATCATCATTTCAGCCCAAAAGACGTCCACTGCTGGACATAGGCCTCCCCCAAGAGTCGCCACATTGACATTTTGGGGGGTTTTGCCATAATCGCCACGCTTGGTAGGCGGGTTGGCGATCGCAGTACGGTTGTTACAATAGCACAGAGAACGCTGCTGCCCATTCTCTGGCAAATCCCTTAGTCGCCTCTTACGACACCCACGGGAAGATAAGGGATGGTGCTATTCTTTACGTCCGACACCATACAGAGCCTTACGACGAAATATATGAACTTATTTACTTGAAATAACAATAACAGTTAAGTATCTCAGTAACGTATTATTAATAACGTGTTTTATGCCTAGAACGGCATCATCGTCGGTATCGGCTAATAATAGTGAGCGACGCAAGTGTTTGCTCTGCTCTCGACGTCAGGCGTACGCATGGGTTTAATCAAACACACACATAACTACACAATATCACTCTTATAATTTGTATAGGAGTAGATGTAGAATTTATGCGAGTTTACATTAGTTTTTTTTAGGTTTTTGTGCATATTGGGCAGAAATAAGTTTTCTACAGATAACTTTACTTACTACGCAAAAAAAAATATTTTGTTTAAGTTCTTTCTTTCATAATACCTATCTACACTGAATTTAGTCTATTTCAAGATCAGAAGTAATAGCACGGGTGCTTTATGGTATTATAAGATTATAAGAGTGATTTTATGGATTTTACAAAGGATTTATTCATACCTATGGGTAACACTTGGTGTGCTTGTTGCAAAATATAATGCTATAAGACATGTTTTCGATTCTAATATCGTTCGTTTTTACGTTGCATTTACACCCGGCGCTCGTGTTAATGCCTAATGCACATTATGATACACAACACTAGAAAACATTCATTTGGATAATATTTATGACAAGTATTAGCCCTAGTTTATAATAGTCCTTCACCCTGCTACGGCGTAGCGCTACGCCGTAGGCCATTCAACTAGAAATATGTAGATTAATAGAGTTGATGGCGTAGCAGTTTAAGGATGTTGTCAATGGTTTACAGGTCTGGAAGATTACGTTCTCATTCAGAATGCATTCATCGATGGGTGTGAATAGCAATCCTTGTATCTTGTTTATCTGCGGCGAGAATTTTGCGTTATATGAATAGAGGCGAAATGAATATGATGTGAACGTGATTATTTATGAATACAATCATAATTCACTATCATGTTATTCAAACAATTAAATAGTAGCTCATTGGTGTGATAGATAGCAGAATACTCAGCGGGAATGACATCATAATCCTGTCATCAATCTGAGCTGTTTACATGAATTATGTCAACAGCATCACACGATCGTAATAGATGCAGTCGTTTGATCAATCATCGTAGACGTGTGGCTAAGAGCGTGTGCCAACACTTACTAAAAGGCAAATAAAACAACATGTAATTATCTAGATAACAATATATTTTTGTCATCAACGACAAACTTAACAACAGACTACAACATAGATCTTCTCAACGAAACACCTGCGCGAAGTTTAAACATCACCTAAACACCTGTGAAATGTTTACCAACACATTGAGCTTAGCTAAGGTCCATTATACAGATATTAATCCACGTTCACCTCACAGCATCCGCGGACGAAACAAATGCAACATAAATGGACGGCTTACAATATTTAGGATAAATAGGTTGCCAATAACGAGTGGCACTGCGGGATTCAAAGGCGTAGTTCTGGAGATGCGTCAAGTAAACGTCTGCAAGCTGTTGGTAAACAAATCTACAACAAATCATCAGCAGGTTTGCGAACTCATTACCACAAAAAACACATTTGTTAACCTAAAATAGTTTGTTGTTAAAATAATCTCTTATTCCTACTTACATTGCTTTTGGTTTGACGTGTTTAATACGTACGTAAATAATGAATTGACTCAAATAGAAGGCTGGCCGGTCACACGAGCCTGCCTTTACAAATATGACCGCTTAAATGTAATCATAAAAACTTATAGGTACTTTAAATACAATTAGGTATAAGTTTAAAATTAACTATAATTACTCGTACAAAATATATTTGTTTCAGTGCACTTCTGCTCATTATTATTTTTGTGGATAAAACAGTAATCAGGAAAGGCGGATGTCTATATGTGACACAGTTTGAACTATTCACAAGTGTTCTCAAAGGGAATTGAAGTACTCATGCCGCCATATCGTGTACAACGTGAAACTATACAATTTTCATAGATATTTATTTGAATACGCAATGTATTGTAATGTTCAAATCCTAATATTAGAAGCGTATTGAGTGAGATTAGCAATCGATGAACTGTAGTAAGTAATAGATATCTTGATGTCTGCAGAGGACTGCTACGCCGATGGCTCTGCGTTACTTATACTGTACACGCCTAGTGGGGAATGTGAAATGCTTTTGGCACTAACTTCAATAAATATTTATTATAATAATTTATATTACAATACATTCAAATTTGATATTTACAGCTTATGAGTAGATACAGATATATACATTTACATCGGTCGCTTGTTGAGATAATAAGGGGTAATGAGGTTCAGTTATAGCATATTACATTTTTAAAAATACAAGTTATTATTGTGGAACGTGTACAATATCTACAGCTGTAGCTGTATGTTATAGTAGAAGCTCTAGCAACACTCACATCGATACCCGGAGTCGGGAACAGAGCGGGCGCCACGCGGCGTACGCTCTCACGCCACTCACACGCCGGCGTCGCCTACACGCCTCCCGCTGCGACGCCGGGCCCACGCCGCGTGATCGCCTATTACATTGACGCCGAACACTGTTTATTGATTCTAACATCTAACATTTGATTATATTGCACACATTCACTTATTTCTATATAATTATCCATAAAAGAGTGGGCTAAAATCCCTCTCCGCCATAATTTCGTAAACTCACCGCTTAACTACCTGATGGAATGACATGTTTGACGCACCTTCTATGTGACACTCTCTAAGCAAACTAATCGAAGCGATGCCGAGGACGAACCGAATGTACGACTTTATGCGTTACAATCAAGAGACAGCTGAACGTATTCAACACATGGGTTTTTACGAAATGGTACTTAATTTTGATTTGAAACGAATGGTTTCTAAATGGAACTAAATTGTCGGTCTCATTTCTAATAGAAAATGTATGAATAGTTAAAAGCTGACATAATGACAGTTTAAGCAATGACGGAACCGACGAAACCATAAAGTGAGCTTGCTTAGGAGCGCGCCGAGCTGGCCGCGCCGCGGGCCGAACTTGCGATCCTTGCGATGTGCCGACCGGAAGCACTCTACACGAACACTAGTGACAACTACTGATGGGAACATGACTCTGAACTCGAGGACGATACTTTACTTGAAACATGATATCTTCTCGTAGCACCGTTGCCGATCCATTGAATATTAGCACGATTCAAAATGAAATTCGAAAGATCTATGTTATCGTCATCTTTATACAACTCTAGTTCTATTAAATTAGTCGCGGAATTGATCGATCTCTCTAATATTTAAAAATTGTGATTTAAAAATTTTGTGATTTTATGATGAACTTATCGTAAACGGTAAAAGTAGGAGATTCATTTTTTATAAAATTCAGTCGCCGCCTACTGTTAAAATCGGATTAATAGCTACTCTCCTAGAAAACTTTTAAAAAAAATTCAGCACTCCCGTAGCGTCCATCGTCGGACGGTCGCGTCACGGTCTCGAGAGATTACTTCCAAAACCCGTCGGGCGGTGCATGTAAGGTTCGTAGTGTTGTTCCGTCGCTCCGGACGGCTCGTGTCAGCGCGTGTTACATCGCCTCCCTGTGCCAAGTGCGGTACAGCCTCGTCCCGCGGCCGGCCACGCCGCGTTAGTCACGCCGCGTGCGCGTCACACCGCGTGTCACGCCGCCTCGCGCTCAGAAGAGCATGTGGCAGCGCAGGTTGGAGTTGGCTATTCCGTGGTGTGCGCGGTGAGGGCGACCCGCGCCGCCGCGCTGCCCTGCGCGGCCGGCGGGTCGCTGGCGGGGAGGGACAGTAGATGTTAGGCCTCCAAAAAAATCAGCGCGGTTGGCTTCGGCTCCAAGTTGGACTTCTTTGCTTCCACAACTAAGAACTCGATCTCCTGCGGACGTTCAGAGGTAGGACCGTTACTTAGACTTATACTTTATTACGGACAATCGCAGAATACCTACACGAGATTTAACCTCAAGAAACATGATCATCAAATTATTATGTTAATGTGTATAACTGTATCATCAATACTGACTAATTGAAAACAATTCATTACGCAATAGTGCTCATACTAAGATTACGATTTAAGTGTGCGTATTGTCTAATATGTTATTAATACATTGAACCTTGTCATTTCATAGGGTAATGTTTTGACCGTGTGATGACTCACCGGTTTGTCCCTCTGCGCGAAGGACTCGGCGATCAGCCGCGCCACGTCTTGGTGCTGCAGGCCCTCCACGCGGTGCCCGTCCACCGCGAGGATCAACTGGCCCACCTCCAACCCGCCAGCTTCATAAGCTGCGCCGTGCTCCTGGAATCATGAGTTTATATCATCAAGGAACATTCTGATATTCGGGATAAGCAGCAGCAGATAACTTTGCAGTAGATATGACAATGTCAATGCTACTTTTTAAATAGTCTCCTATTTAAAGTTTACCAAAGAACTGCGATAGACCGTCTGAAGGAAAGTAACGTAACTTGGGAAAATTACGAGTAGTAGTTGATAACTCACATGAATATTTATAATCCTGGGCAGCGGGTGCTTGGTGTTGGCGCCGCCCTCGATGGCGATGCCGAGGATGGGCTTGGTCTTCTTGACGGTGATGTGCAGGTTGCCGTGGTGGTCAGACACGACGCGCGCGGCGCTGGCTGGGTCGGGCGCTTCGCCGTGCTGCAGCCGCTGCATAGACTGGTGCCGCCGGATGCCGCCCCGCTCCTCCAACAACGCACCACTATCCTCTTTCATGTCGAAACTTCGTGACAAATTGTGTGCTAACTCCTATAAAAAGTTACCACTTTTCCATAATGTTTGCTTTTGTTTTATAGCTAGCTAAACAATAAGTCACTTTCGATTCTTGTGTGGTACAATTTACATCATAAATACGATTCAAATTACTGATATGCCTCCAATACCTAACCTAGTAACTAGTTTTACACATCCACACTAAAAGTGTTACTCTACTATGCTAATAAATAGCAAATTCAATTCAGCCTCTAAGTACAAGTTAGTGCTCTAAGAATATTGAGGAGACGTGTAGCTGGGCGGCAGAGGGCAGTAACTCAGCGACGTGCTACAGCCGCGGCGGCGACTCGAGCTACAGAAACAGGTAGACTTGATTTACGACCTTGTGCCTCTCAGTTACAAAATGTAGGTACAGTGAGTATAATACGTCGAATGTATTGAGAAGCTGTAAGTGAGATGTGTGCTAGAGGCTTGGATTCATGCGTTTCGATCACTCGGTGGCGTGGTTCAAAGTGGGTATATTTTACAAGTGTTACAATGTATTATGGAGAGAGTTCTTATCCCGTTTACCTACCTGAGTAGGCGATTTTAGTTACAGCAAGAAATATAGCAGACACGAACTGAATAACAAAACAACGGAAATGCAACAGATACATGTAGAAAATCTAGAAACCAAATAAAATATTTTTAACGCAATTTTGTCCTGTGATGTTTTTACGCCACCATGCTCTAATCGAAAATAAATAAAACTTGACTTCAATACAAAATAAATGAATTAGAAATTGAATGTATAATACACTATTCAGGTACTGAAGTTTCATTAAGGATTTGTGACATGATCATCAGTTTATACTATATTTTCATGCAGCACGTTAGCTCGATCCATTCAAGACATTAGTACCTCTACAGGCTAATGAAATAACCGGAATGAAAAATCAAATCACTGAGATGTGCGACACTACTTCGAAATAAATTCATGGGTCAAAATAAAATGTTTTACTAACAAAATTAACACCGAAATGAAGTGCAACGATAAGAGAAGTGAAAACATACAATAATCGAATAATTCACTAACACCAAGCAATCGTTTTGAAATCGAAGCAAGAACTTCCAATAAAAAAATCAAGTCTTTTTTAAATTTCGTGCAAATGTAAGAATCGTTAATGTGCTAGGACAGTTCGCTGGTCATTCCGGCGGCGAGAGGCCGGGCCACTTACTAGAGGTCGTCCCCAGTACCATGATTTTACTTTCTGCGTCCAGCCACCGAGTGATGAGCGCAGCCCCTCGAGATAGCCGCACTGAAACATCACACTCACTCAGGACCAGATCGTTCTCCCTCCGATACTCAATCTATCTCGCGACACCTATCACCCTGAGTTTTGCCACACAGCGACCCGCTTGTGTTCTTTGTCATGTTCAATGTTCGAGTGACTGTTAAGCAACTAGCATAAATCTAGCTGAAGATAGGTATACTATAGGATTCAATAGGATATATCCTACTTAATAGATTTAAAATTCAGTCCGATGCGATTATACTACGAAATAGGTTCACAAAACACTTAATCTGTATACTGGCACAAAATGTAAGGTAACATCATAACATCTAGGTAAATTGAGTAAGTAGTTGTTCTATCAAAAACTTTATAAGATGCTAGTAAAATTAGCAAATTCTACAAATTGCTAGCTATCTACAAAACATTACTTAGATATGTAAAGGTGAAAGTATTTGCCAAGCCTTAATTAACATTACTTACTAACCCTTTACTCTGTTTTGTTTGGACTGTTACAGGGTCTATAAAACCACACGCTGTTGTAATAAAAAATAATCGTAACAAGTCTCGGATATAAGTAAAAATACATACCTGATCCTACATGTGAGATTTGTCAGACAGCATGAAACAAAAATGGTAAGATTTTATCACAGTTCGTCTAGCGCCAACCAAGCTGTAACGTAGTTGGTAACTTTCAAGTCATGCAACAATTTTGTCCTATTGTGTTTTATATTATGCGCCTCGTAGTCGTCGCGTTAACTTTCCATCAATTGTGCTGTGTTGTGGATCTGTCAACAGATTCAGCGTTTGTTCAAAAAAAACTTCGCATTATTCGGAAAGAATGCTTCTTTTGTTTGTTTTTCGGGGGTCTGTAGTCAGTTAAGCAATATCTTTGTAAGAAGATAATCATTTTGTTTCGATGCACATAAGTATTTTCACATAAGTACCTCATCATATGTTACGGTAAAGACTTTTGCAAAGTAGAGAAAATCAATACTCTTGTAACATATTAAAAATCTTCATATTCATGACTTTGCACTTTACCTAGCTTTCTATAAGTTTTTGTGCGCGTATGATACGATGATTCAGAATTCTTGTAAAAACAAGGCTTGGAAGAAACTTTCTTTATTTATGGAGCGTTTGTATCTACGTGTTTACCTAAATTGGCGTTGAAGTTGAAAATCTGGTGTATAGGTGGTTTATCTAAGACAAATGTCCAATGCTAGGGACACGAAGAAACTACAAAGCCCTTCGTTTGTCATAACGAGATAGTTTGTTACAAATGCAGCGTGTATCTAGATGCCGCCGTATCTAGAAGCAGGCGCGACATGGTGCCTCTCGTTAGCGTCTTCTATAAATAATGAGATAACATCGGCCGATGTCGTCCGACACGCGCTGGTCCGATGCGATGTACGACGGTCTCCGGTCACCGGTACAAGCACCCGAACCACTGCTATCTATTATATATTTTATTATCAGCGACTGACAATCCCATATCACATGGTTAAATATTTGCGGTTATATACTTATATTATATTAATAATTATTTTATAGATAAATTATAAAGCGATAGCTGGCAGAGGAGTTTGTGTTAAGTTTGTCCTAATCCCTCAAGTGAAGTGTGTGTGTGATTGATATATAGAAGATACAAAGATAATTACAATTGGCTGTATCGAGACCGAGTATTGTGTAAGCTTTGGACGGCTTACTGGATACTCGATACATCCTAAAGGATTTGATCAAGTATGCTTTGCCCTACTTTGTGATTAAAGTTCTTTTGGGCCTTTTGTATTAAGAAAGAATGCTTCACATTATATTCAGCTTGTATATTATGTATAATAACTAGCGCTTGTTTCAGTTGTCGTGACTGCACGCATGGGCGAAAATTTTTAAATACTTTTGTAGTTCACGTTGACCTTTCCCGTAGTTTTATTGTAAGTGCACGCTTATGTACAATCTTAATTCGTAATCATACGTAACACACATACGAGTGTATGAAGTCCGTTACAATGGAAGCTACACCCATTACGAGTTGAAAGTTTTTAGGACGTGACGTTTACGGCTCTTTTGGAGTTATTAAGTAAAAGGTAGGTATGTATTATCTTGCTGCTGCTCTTACCATAAGATGAGAGTTCTCATACTCTAGCTGTATAGGTACATCACAAGACTTAGACATTTATGACCTCAAGCAAGTCCAGCTACGCGATTTAACCGCTTCCGTAACAATAGACGTTTATTAACGTGTTATTATAAACTTAAAGTACCGTTAGCTTATAAATTCTAAAGATAACCCGGTATCGTCTCATCGAATAACGATGCTCAGTCATTGCCATCGTAATTACAAACGAAACCTCTTTATTATCTATGTTCCAAATCACAATATCCGTTAGCTATACTTTATGATTTCAGCAAAATTAAATTTAGCCATTAGATAACGTACTGTACGAACGGCAAATGAAGGCTTGGTGTTACCGTTGGATGTGTGCCAGATGGAACTCTAACAGCTCTATACGTTGGTATACTCTTTATCTACTAACACGAATAGTAATTGCCAATTTAATCGTAGTTACACGTGCTTGCCACAAGTATTAAACACAGTCTTATGTCCGATCCGGGAAATAAGTATCAAAATAACAAGTCCTTACAAAACTCTGTGTCATATTCGTTTAGCAGACTAATCATAAAATTTTCAGATGGAAGAAAATGAATTATCGTTCGCTTGATTTATTATTTTCTTTACTGTTCATTTTCGACACTTTCAACTATATTGAAATATTATTTTCAATAGACCTCAGAGTGTAAAATAAAATGAACGTAAAAATTTCATGAGCAGCTCTTAACTTCAAGCTAAAGTTGAGTGAAATTCTAAGACTGAGCTCGGTCGCTTATAAATCATCTATGATTTGTTAAGAAAGCCAATAATATCGTTGATGAATGAACTGTAATCAGGACGATGAATAGCAGCGTCCATCTTTTGTACAATATTATCCTGTTGAGATTGCTAATGATAATTGGATTCCCAAGAAAGTGTGCTACTATGTAGCATCATAATATTGCTTTATCATTCTAAATGTCTGCTCGTTCAGGACCCGATATTTTTACGAGATAACATGTTGAACATGTTTAGAGTAAGTTAATAGACAATATCAATATAGCTACAGGTCATTAGCACTTTCTAAACGTCTACTCTAAAAAGACAGCCAAAAATCGCACTCTTTAGAACATATAGCTGCCTAGTGCCTATACTAATCCGAGAGCATTGATGTATTAAATATTATTTCCGTTACACGTATCCACAATTCCACATAAGAAAGTCCTTATACATAGCAACAGAACCTGCTCGCACTTATTGATTTCGATTTCATCATATAAGATGTCAAGTTTATTTCGTTCGATTCTCTATTTATATAGCGGGAATAAGCTCTTGTGTAATACGCTTACACAAGAGTTAAACCATACAACTATTGGTAAGCTATGTATAGTGAACCGTGAAAGCTTCTGGAGACAAAGCCACGCCCTGTTAGTGAAACCCGCTCTAATACTGGAACCGTATCGAACAAAGCTGCCATTAATTTCACTTTTACCAACCACCGAGAGTACGCTTCACTAATCAGTGTAAACACGGCGATTGATTGAATTACAGACTTTCTTTGCGTGAAATATGATAAGTATTTGTCAGGCACGTATGTGTGGTCAGTTGGGAGGTGTCCGATGACCACGTAATTCTACATAAGCAGCAAGATATAGGAGGTGACTACTTAAAATAACCCGACTAATGCCGCTATGTCAGTTTATGAACTCTAAATCGCACTCGCAAGGATAGTCAGAAAGAGGAATGGCGATATTTTATCTGAGACTAAAACTGAACGTAAGACAAGAGATATACCAAAAAAACTCCTGACTCCGTCACAGCAAAATCTGGAAATGAAATCGTACCTAATCGTGTTTGGAAATAAATGGTTTGATACAATGGACAAAAGAAAGAAATCTGTGACAATTAGAAACTGGAACAAGTAGATTCGGCAATGCATTCCCAGAGCGTAACCCTGGCTTGCCGCCGCCGTACCTTGTATGACAGTATTGTAGTACCACCAACATAAGACGTTGCATAGGTGATGATGACGCTATCTAGCCGATTTCGGTCACAGCGACTGCATTCGATGACTTTCTAGGGTGGCTGTCGAGATCTTTGATGTCCTGCTCTTTCATGTGCTCTCAAGTGGCTAGCATATCCAATTTTGCCCTAAAAACTTCGAGCACAAAGCGGACATGTAAGAACACCATTAACGATTTGTAGGGTATAGCTGTAGGTGGCATAGCTTTAAAACTAACTGGAACCTTCTTCTCCTTTCAAAGGCTTTGACCTGCCGATGCACATGACGTCTCCACTCGGGCCGATTCTGTGCCTACTTTTCCCACACTAAGAGGTCAATTTCGCATCATTTGAAGTGTCTATTTTATTGTATAGGTGTAGAGTCTATGAAGACTTTATTATTGTATTACGGCTACATACGACCGCGGTTATGATATCAGAGAGTGTTTTATTTTTGTTCAACGTGTTTTTCTATTCTTTCTTTAGTGCATGCTAATATATTTTACATACCAATTGGGTTATGAATGGAGCGTATAACAAAGAACTTTCAATTCGTTTATTAATAATATTAAAAAAGTACAAGTATCAAAATTACAGGGCGTCAAAAAATACGTCCACATCGCTGTCACCAGAAAAAGTGTCCAGAAGGCTGGCCGCATTGCCATTGGATTTGTTATTTAGCCAGCGATTTGCCGTATGATCGGTATCGATATGCCATGATGCCAGGGTAAAAAAGAACTTGTTTGAATTTCATAGACAATTTGATAAGAGCATCATCATCCGTCAAGCCTTTTCCTGATTATGTTGAGATCGGCTTCCAGTCTAGCCGGATGCAGCTGAATACCAGTATTTTACATGGAGACACTGCCTATCTGACCTCCATAACCCAGTTAGTACTGGGTAAGATACCAGTCCGGTAACCCAGACTTTTGGGCCACTGACTACCTGTAACGACTGTCAAAGATGTACAAATGACAGCCCGGACCAATGGCTTAACGTGCTTTCCGAGGCACGGAGGAAACTCGGTAAGTACTATGTAATTATGGTCACCCATCCACAGACAAACCTCGGCTAGCACCGCTTAACCTTGAAGATCGCCCCGTGCGCCTGTTATTATTTAGCCACAAGCTCCTCAACAATATGATAAAAGATGTTATGTTAAAATGGTCCTTTAGGCGACCCGTTTATGGTTGTTAGTACATGGTAAAGAACTATTGGCTAGTTCATAGAATTCTTAAAATTACTACGTTGCTCACAACCAGTAAAAACAATGCTATGCATGTTTCTTTGAATCAGGATCATCTAAGCGTGTAAATAATTCAAGAACTTCCAAATTACACGAAGTTTTAAATTAAACAAGATTAATAGTCCACTGAGCTGCGTACTACGCCTTATTCTAATTATAACAACACAACAATAGCGAATAAGTATTAAATCGTAGCTATGATTAAGTTCTGCCGGCGCGGCGTGATTGAAGTGGTTAAAAAATAAATAGTGTTCACGAGATATTGGAATCGCAGGTGGTTGGCTTGGTTGTTTCCGGTTTATCCAGTTTTGGATGATGTCCGCGTGGGAACTAACGGTGCGGGTTGGTAAGACGATTTGTTCATAACCATCGACCATTGTGTTTGATTAACACTAGAACATGAATCTTTTAGTTATGCCTCGACACGGACATGGCACTATTGGTGATTGGTGTTAAGCAACCACAGTGATTTTTAAACAAAATGTCTTATTTGCTTTAGACATCGCCTTTTAATGCACTGTTAAATCGATTTTGCACATATTTAATTATGCATTAATTAAATATTAAAAAAAAAATGTTCACAATTATGTTAATTAAATTTTATGAACATTTTTTAATTAATTATTGTGAGCATTCGCGTAATATTGTGCTGTTATTTATATTTTTTTACAATTAACATGAATTAATATTCATATTGTACTCAGCTATTATTATATTCTATAGAATTTCTGTAAAATCTTTTGCGACCACATTGTTTACGTAACGCTCGCTTTCACGCCGAACGACGCGTCATTCATAAATCCATCTTGAATATTTTCGAGTTGACTGGTTTAGTATCTACGCAATTTATTTTTAGTACCTGTTCGGTATGATGTTGGATTATTGTGTCGGGACAGGGATGTTATATGTTATTGATAAATCGACAATGGTGTGTGTGGGTGGCCAAGCCATTGCCTGTGGCATACAACCACAAAAGCGAGCGACGCTTGCGTAGCCAGTTGAGTATCAAGTGAACTCGATTCGCACAGCGGCCGCGGCAGGCGCTCGCTTTGCTCTCGCGGTCAGTTTCGCTCCAAGCGCCGACACATGTGCACGTACAACTAACTTCACAGTTACTAGCTTGTTTACAAATAGAAGGTAGTGCAATCTCGCTGTCAACAGGATAACCGTGACAGGTAAGTTAAATATGAAATGGAGGCCAGTGTGCCAATTACAGTTTTATACATCAGTTCTCGAGAAAGATCCGCTTACAACATCGCAGTTAGTTTATTATGGTGTAAACAAAACAATACGATTGTGTACTCTTTGTTTTTGGACATTATAATGTAAAGTGCGCAAGTAATGTAAAGATTGTGGATTCTATTTAAGTTTAGGTTAATGTTTTAGCTGGGCTGGACCTTTTTTATTAAATTCTGGTGGAAAAGACATAGTTTTAAGAGCAACAATTATTAGTAGGTCATCATTGATTTTATATATTTTAAGATTATTTAAGTAGGTGTCCCATTCCATGTGGGTTACATTTACCATAAGTAGGTACGGTCATGTGGTTTTACTTAGTTCGTTCGCGTTATTCAGAACACATTCATCAAAGCGAGTTTAGCTTGCATGCGGCCGGTTCTTTTCGGGCCATGGACAGAAAAAATGGTCCTTGTCTCACTTTGTTGTATAATATTATGAGTCGCGCGGTTCAGATTGGGTTTTTACTAAAAATTAAAGCATAATCTTTGTAATAAAAACTAATTAATTTGTATGCTCATTGCGTTTCTGTCTTGTTTTATTATAATTTTGGTTACCAAGCAGGTCACGATTCGAGTTCTTTGACAATACAAGTTAATTGAACTTATTTTCAGGCAATATTAATTTTACCAAAGGTCACGATTTATCTGTCAATTATTCAGCTATATAAAACTAACGTTACATTGGTAAATGTCAAGCAGGAAGTTGAAGGTTTTAACAATCCAAATAAGATTAGTAACCTTAATTTTCAGGCTCATTTGTTTACTTATTCATTGAGTTATTGAGATGAATGTTCGTGGAAAAAGTGGGTTGTATACCTAAGTAGGTAGTTTTCTCTCACTCGAAAGATTAGTAATAATGCAATAATAATAGGAACCAAATCAAACCAAACCCTTTCGTTTTTAAGCCCAATTAAATTGCTACCGCGCTATCTTGATATATTTGTTGCTTTTCGGTAACTCAATATGCTAATATACAACAATAGGGATAGATACTGTCATAGACAAGTACCAGATATCCCAGATCCCAATTGGGTAATATAACTATGTAATGTGAAAGATTTGCTAATCATCCATTGCATTTCGTAAAAATATATTTTCTTGCATTTTAATGGCGCCACGCGTACTGACTTGTTGAATGCAACAAGGACAGCACAGCTCCATAGAAGGCCTTCAAGAGATGTCTATTGTGTTATCGTAAATTATGCACTTTTTTTATCTATCCGCAACACAGCCGGCGAAGCTCCATGACACGCTTTCTACGATTGGAATGGAATGGTACACTATTACTATACACCATTTGCTAGGAGAGATTCAGAACCAGCGGTATAGACATCTGATAGCTGGCGAGCACTACAGAGATTGGGTTAAGTGCATTAGACTATCAAAAATATCAAGGCTGCTATGTTTGAGCAAAACATTTCCATTTCTGAAACAAATCTCTGAATCTTTTTGGATAACTAAGAGACTCAATTGTTATAAAAATGCATTGCTTACCTAACTTTATTTTATAAAAGTACCTAGTGTTATTGAATTACTATAATAATCGTAATCTACTTGCCGCTTTTGGCCGAGTTCTGATACACATAAAATACAGTGTTAGGTGTGATACACATAAAGATACAGTGATAGGATAAAGTAACGATGTTTCTACATAATTTTACGTTATCGTGCTGAATCGACAAGTCTTTATTTTCTGTACTATCGCCGCTCACGAGATAACATTACACGAGAAATATTGTTGAGATCACGAACCGGAGCCGTGCCTTGCAAAGGGGTTAATGTTACAGCGCGGCGCACCTTCCTTATACAGTTTGCTGGGACGACGCGACGAGCGACGGACCGATAGCTTTCCGGCCCTTCGAAAAAGAACCGTTCTCTCGTTTACTTGATTTATATTTGCGAATTACTGGCGTAGTCGTTTACGTGAATGCGTTATTATTATAGTCGAGTGCGGAAACATTTTCCACGACACAACCCCATTATTAATGCAGCGTACGAATGGGGAGAGAGGCATTGATTGGGCCTATATATTAGGTTTACGGTACACGAAAGCTGTGTAGTTAGAGATTAATGCCGACCCGCAGGTCACAATAGCGCACGAACAACATGGAGAGATTGCAGCGGGCACTAGAAAGTACACAGAACATAACTCGGTTATTTAATACACGTAGCTTTTGGTGCGATGTTGAAAATCGGTAGAATATATCGGTATCGGTAGGTATATTGTTTTACAAAAGAAAGTCTTTCTCTTGTAGCGAATTATCGAAAAGATCAAAAGTTATCGGGCTAACTCTGTTTTAAAACCTAAACATAATGAACTATGATTTTCATCGCGGTCATTCCAACTCAATGTTTAAAAAGGACGCGTCCATTTTCATTTAAATGCACAATACTGATAGATACTCTCGCTACCCAGCCAACAACAGTCGAATAGGGCAAGCCTTGTGCTATTGTTTTTTCATGGACAGAATTAATGAGTCAGAGGATAACGGATAAATTATAAATATGCGGTATAGGCAAATGAGCACCGATGAAGCTTGTGAACACTTGAGAGCAGGTTTGTACGGACAAACAAGACTGGCAATTAGCGAGGTGGCGTGGGAGCTCGTGCTAGCATAACGTCGCAGTCCCGCTAGCCAAACAAAGCGGACGTTCACCGATTGACGATTCATCGAAGCCCGTCTTCTGACTTGCTCTCATCCGTCTCTATGTCTCTTCATAGGGTTAAATGCCAAAAGTAGAATCATTGTCCCCCATACAAGCCGCGGCGTGTATACGGGCAGATCTAGATCTAGTTTCATGCAGTAGAACTAGTTTAATTTACCCCTTCCTTCAACCCTTGCACTATTTTACCATCGCATCACAAACACATGATTTTCAATACCGCCTTTCTCCACCACTAACATACTTATGCAAATTTTTTTTTCGTGAACTCGCTACATAAGCCATAAGCGCTCGTTCAAAAATATATTTTCTAGCTTAAATGTGTTTTATACTGTGAACCGATCACCATTCATTTTCGTGCAAATATGTCGAAAATTCAACTATATTTTACTGTAAGTTTTCATATTACAGCATTAGGTAATATGTCAGTTTCGTGTCCAATTTTCTGAGTGACATTATCCACTATATCATTCATACCTAGACATTTATTTTTTGCGTGATGCATAGGATCGTCTTTAATACAACATGTCGACGACAAGTTAAAAAGAAACTGTTTTTATTTTGATTAACTAACTGGCACTTAGACTACTTAGGAATAGATTAAATTCTTGCACGAAATGCGTTTAATCCGTGTAGACCATTGACTTATCCCAAATTTGTTTCCAATATCATTGTCATACACACATAATATGTAAGAGACAAAGGTTTTACTTTAGATTACGTCCTCTTTACTCAACTTATATTTTTTGTAAGTTCTGGTTTTGTTTTCGAAAGATTAATCGGAAGTAATAACCGCCTGTTCAAAAGTAGCTGGCAGCAAGTTTTGAAACCAGTTAATCTTCTTTTTACAAAAAAGTTAACTAAAGTGAATAAAGTAACAACCTTTTAAGCTCAGTGCTGCCTTATACAACTTGTTCGGTAAAAATAAACACCTAAGTGTAAAACATTTCCAGAAACACGAAGTAGAAAGTGGCACGACGAGTTTACGGGAAACGACAGGTAATTGCAGGAAATATTGGGTCAGACCATACAAGTACCCCCTGCTCTTCCTGTTTAGACGGTCAATCTTTTCAGTTTCCTGCGTTTAATTGGTCAACAAAATGCAAATAACGTTTACAATGTAATTCTTCCGCTATAAGAACTGTTTTATCGGTTCATTTTAATTTATAATATTCACGAATGTGCTGTGTTTTGGTTATATAATTTCCTTTTAGTAAACTGCATTGTGCTATATTTGGTAATGTCACGCGATATTCAACTGGCCGGTACAACAATATACATACAGACAGTTTTTATGTATTCAGAAATAATAAGATTACGAGTATCAAAAACGGGAGACAAAACGTCGTAAGAAGAAATATACGTCAAACATTCCACCAATCTACAATACATTTGTGATTAACACATCGCCAATGAAATTCGGTCTTGTAAGAGCAATTCCTAATAGAAAAAAGCGATTGACACGGACTTACCGCAGCCCACTTCCACAGATGCGGCGACGCAAAGGAATTGCTAAGTGGAACGTCGGTATATTATCACTAATATCGCCGAGGTAACGGTATCAAATTGTCATGACTAGTACATTACGTACAATTGCCATAGACATATCCAACACACTCACCTAAATGTGCGACACTATACAATAATCTTGTTTTTTAGCGAAAGTATCCTACTTGTTGGCACCTTACGATTTACTGGTCTACTGGCCTCAACTGAGTAAAAACTAAAAATGTTAATCATGTGTTTATTGACTAGTTGAATATTTTATTTTAATTGGACAAGAAATATTTCGATCTCGTATCGCCATGCATTTTTTCTTGGTACTAGAACTTCGATTCTTGCTTCAAGGAAATTGCATTCAATTATTTATTAGTCTTTATTTTTTAATCTTTATCATCATCATTTTTATTATCTTTTTTTTTATTCTTTCTTTCTTAATTTTAAAGGGCATCTAAGACGCTGATTAGCCATCATAATTCATCTTTAAGGAATCCTAATACGAAAACACAAACGGCTCTCAATTTAAGTTCTGCACCATATAGACATCCAATTCCAGCCTTATCCAAACCTTTTAGCTGGGTACTTACGCTCGGAAGAGAAAGTACCATATAGTTACAAGCCCCATGAGTTACTTACGATGTCACGTACCAAAGCAATTTAGACCATCGTAAAAGTGCCACTATCTCATCATTATACCCATGGTTAACTTAACATTCCAAGGAGACATTATGACATATTTTCCTAATGAGTGATAAAAACTTTTGAGTGGAAAATATGTCAGCTCAGGTCATCAAGTCAGCTGCACACTCAAAACCATAATCCACAGAGCATGGACTGGTAGTTCCGGTTCCGGTTCTGGTAGTTCTGGTAGTTGTTGGTTGTTAGTGGAATAGAAACGCTAGTACTAACAAAATGAGTACCCGCACGTTTAGCATAATCAGTTCCTATAATGCTATATGCTTCTGGTGGGCCTCCTCTCTATGATGAGTTGGCCGTTATCCATCACGCGGGCACAGCGCGGATTGATGCTGACAAAATTCGACTGTCACAGGCATTGTCAGAATTGCCACGAGCCATCAATTTGTATAAGTACATGAAGACGCTTGGTTTCCCTATATGGAAAATGTATAACAATATCGTCTCTAGTTTCGCCAAAGCATATTTGCGCTCTGTTGCTATAGTTATAATGATTAATTATTGATGTACTTTCCTTTATTTACATGCACAAATTAATACGGACAAACGACAAAAGGCGTGGGCGATGCGCACGCGACGTCCCACTTCCGGCAAGTCTGTGCTCCTCTCAAGCGCAACATGTAGTCGTATTGTTATGTAGGCCTTTTTTATTTTAAACAACAATGTTATAGATAATATAAACTGGATTATTACAGGAAGACTTGTTGACTCATTGCTTGCAGTTTTTAAAGAGAGCGAAAAAGTTAAATTTCTACATTATTTCGCTCCAATTCTCCATACTTTCAAATAGAAATAGTGATTGGATTTATTACTTTTATAAAATAATTGCATAAAACTATTATATGAGTATCAATCATGCAATGAGTTCTTAACGTTATTGCTCGCCAATATCTTATCTTATTTTTTTCAATATCACTATCTTTGCTGAGTCAGAAGTTTCTGAGAATTGGTTCTCAGTGCTTGCTTCGGGTGTCCGCTTGTCGTGTCGGATCTCACCCACGGTAGGTGACAGTGAGTCACGATTTGTACCAACTACCGGACCTGTAAATGCATTTGATTCTGTCGGCCCGCTTTCTCGGATATTACGTGTATTACGACACCGTCTCGCATTAAGTTCTACAGACTAAAATGTTATTCTCTATATCCTATAGGTAGCTGCAATTATCAATAATAATATACCTAGGTACTTCCTTAACCTTTTATTCCTAAATATTTTTAATGATAAGATTATAATAATATTCTTGGATCCACTTAGAGCAAATAATTTGAATCCAGAATTCATAATCACTACTCCTTTACCAAATTGTTTTGATTTGACAAACTTTGAATACCACAGCGTGGGACCCATAAATCAAGTGCCAATTAATAACGAAGCAAATTGTATTTGAAAGCGTCACAGAGAAATAATGCCACCGCGTTTAGCAACACTTTCGCTAGAGAAAGCTATTCGTGCAATAAAATATCTTTGTCTTTGCACTTAAGATGCGCGGAACGACTGACTAGTTATTAATCACTTTTTATGTTCCCCAGCGAGCGAGCACGATTGAGATACGATTAGCATACAATACAATATCAGTTAACGAGGCCTTCTTATAGTAATATGAAGCTAATAAAGATACTTGTTTGTGTAAGACAAGCTATTGTTGCTATTAATTTAGTTTTATTGCGTATTATGTTTTTGCGTATGTAATGATATTAACATTATATCTCTTATTAGACGTGCCCAAATATAGCTTATACCTATTTGTGACAAAAGATAGGTTACATTAATTGAGATCTACTTGTAGATACTTAATATCAGCTTCTATAACAATCCGCGTTTTTTTCCGGTACCAACGATTGGTCCCCGAGGGCCCCTTGATAACTACGAACGGGAGGTAGCATTGTGATTGATGAGGTCATTGGATGTTGAGATACTTTTGGATTTAATCATTCCTTGAGAAATCCTGTACCAATTGGACCTACTGAACTTTTTGTTGGTTATAACTGGCACCGTTTTCTCTTGGATCAACTGAGATCACTTGTGTAATAATTTCAAAATGGTTCTGTGCTACCTTACCATAAATGTCTCGACACTAGCTGACGGCGGCACCCACGCCCGGCGCCGAGATGAAACCGCGCTTATTTAGGATTTCACCACTCCCCAATGACCATCGTTACTTACACAACCATTGACCAACGGTGCTGCGCCAAAGTAGTGCGTGTTGCCACTTTTTGCACGGCCTGTACTTACTCGATCAGATATGATTGAATCTGTTTCAATTAATGACTACTAAAAGTTTCCTAGTTGCTGCAATATATCTTGTATCAGGCGGCTACACAACTACTAAACTTTTCCGTTGTTCATGGTACAATGTTATTGTGTAAAGCTGCAAATAGTATTTTAGGTGTTTTTGATTACCTTACCACCTTGAAAAAGTAACCTGCTGGCATATTTGATCACGAATTTAAAAATCATGTCTTATTTTTCCAGAATCGAGCATTTCACCATCGAGCATTCAACCATCGAAAATGGAGAGCTGGCTAGGCGATGTCAAACGCGTCAGAATCCCTCGGCCTAAATTCGGAAGCAAGTATCCCGTAGAACCGCCGAAGGATTACTTAGAAGATTGTGGAGGGGATCTTGGCAAGCAACGCCGCCACGACAAAGACCTGACTAAGGCGACAGAAGAGCTACGTCGATCACTGCAAGAGAAACTATGACCTCCTAATAGAACATTAGGTCTATTTTAGCTTTAACCCTAGCCAATGGCATAATGACCCCCATACGCGGCCGTTTAAGCGATTACACAAGCACTTTGACGGACATTGTTCGATACAAATGAACGTGATTTGCTAAATTTACAAAGTGTTACGGACACGTGTTACGCGTGTTAATCGTCCGGGTTATTGTTTTCATGGCTACTAGTTATAGTGTTATGATTTTGTTAAACATTTAATTAAGTGATCGACTTTAAATGTACTTCGCTGTCGGTGGGATGAAATGAAATTGTAATGTTATAACCGAAATTCAAATGACACAACATGACCACTTCATGGTATGAAATATCAAACCAGAAATCGTACCCATGACAAGATATAATATAAGATTTAAAAAAAGTGAGTGGATATGTTTGAATGTCAAATTCCCCTGGACCGAGTATTATAACAGTACTTTGTGACAATATAATATTACAATTTTGGTCACAAATTTACAGTGATCGGAAAGATATGTACTATTCTTATGTAAAAAGGTTGTCAGTATTAATTTGCATAGATTTTCTCTTTTGTTTAACTGAAACCAACTTTAAATAACAACTTTAGCTTGCCTTATTTGCCAAAAAACAAAAAATATGGCGCGTCACTAATTCAAGTTTAACTACGAAACCAGTAATATTCGTTAGGTACGATTAGACATAGTTATTTAGACTGACATTATTTTAGAATAAGTTTACCGAATCTCGATAAGTATTAAAATACTTTTATTAATAAATATTGATGTATCGTTCATTGTTGTTTCATGTTCCAGCAATTATGTAGAGATTTATGTGTCTAACACACGTAGGCAATGATGATATAGAAGAAATACTTAACCAGTGAGAAAGAGGGGAAAGAGGGGAAAAAACATACATTGCTATGAAAGAAATATTCCTAAAATACAGCTTAGACGTTCTTCCTTTCGGTGTATATCTATTATACAAATATCTAAGCTACGCCAGTCATATTTCATACAACGTTTTAGATGGACCTGTGAGATCAAGATGGCCGTGTCAGAAGGCTGGCTCGGTGCCAAAATATTCAGTTACAAATGAGTTTTGGTGGGTATCCACTGTATTCCAACAAACATACATATAAACAAGAGCTTCTGCTGATTCCGACGAAATTGTTCGATAACTTGGATATACCTACATGGCTATGTTTTTGTGAGCAAAGATCCATATTCATTCTTGGTATATAATAATTGCAAGTTAAGACGTGAACTTTAAAAGTGAGCTGACATAAAAAGTTTCTTATAAATGCTAACAAGTTGATTGGTATGAAATGTCACAACATTTACCTTCTGATGTAAATATCACCGCAACGCTTGTAAAGATTTTCTTAAATTGCACAGTTGGTATAATCAGCTGTCGTTCATGTATGTAGATAAAGTATTTAAGTAAATACATGATAAGGTTTTGTTAAGATACATGATTTCATGAAACAAAATAATTTTCCTCTAGATAAACGAGAAATCTCGTTATTGTTGTTTCGAAGTTCCAAAAGTTCGTGATTAGAAAACACAAGATGCTTCGATGAAACAAGAATGTACGACAACTATACTGTACAATACACGTCCCAATCTTTCGAATCGCAATTGGTTTTGTCTTTTAAACGTCTTAGGACATGAGTATAACACGTCGCTGTAGGTACCTATTTAGTTATCTGCATTTTTCTCAAAACTACATAGTTAGGACTTCGAGTCACTAGAAAAAACATCCTTAAGAAAAGCCTGGTTTGTGTGATTCAATATTGGGAAAATAAAAATGTGGAGGATTATCAGAAGATTAGCACACAATGTAATTGGCTTTTAATTCTGTGGAATTAAAAGCCAATTACATTGTGTGCTAATTTTTTATTATTTTTTACGTGCCACAGCACGTAGTAAATTTTATCAAATTACTTACGGAATCATCGTAGTGTTGTGTGTGAAGAGCGGTAGTGCTGCCCTCTCGCGAGTTGCACGGGGACGAGTGTCGCCGAGAGCGCCTCCCCTCCTCCTCGTACTCCTGCACATGTGCGTGTGTTATATCCTTACATGCCGAACAATATGCAAGCTTACATTACACATCACAGACCAACCAATGTGAAACGCAGTAGAACTACAAGTACAAAACACTAGACTGCACCGTGTCACAACTCATAGATAACATGCATCACACTTTACACGCAAGAAACTAATACAAGCGTAAAAACTACGTAACTGTATGTAGCACACGACAAAGTTCCGTCTAGACTACAACCTACATTGAAACTTGTTTATTAGTAATAAAAAACATCTAAGACATAGGGAGTAAAGTTAGAGGGATGTGAAACAGCGAAGACTCGCGGTTAAACTGCATGGCGAGGGATGACCAACTAACTGTCTCGACGATTCAATTGATTTTTCACGCTATTTTTGCATGTTGGCACAGTTTCGGCTAGCGCCAACGCCGCGCGGAAGTGCTAGCTAAGTTAAGTATTGTTATCGCACTAGCACCCCCAACTATGCTCCCAAAATAACAAAAAGTCACACAACGCAAATACATATGGTAATTTTACTGGCAGAGCTTCGTTCTAGGCATTTATAATTCTGCAAATAATAGCTGAAGTTTAATATGTATTTTGTATGTATAACTACATACAAAATACGTATTAATATGTATTATCTTTATGAAAGAAAATATTTTTACTGACGATCCTATATACCTTAATTTGAAATAACTCGTCTAAATGCCCGGTAAAATCATCAGAGATGCATAAAAATGACGAATTACGCAAGTCTGATTTAAGTATGGTTTCGTTTTTTAGTAAAACTAAACAAAAAATAAACTCATTTTATAAAGAAAAAAAACATTCCCACGAAACGTAATAATGTATTGTTTACTTTTAATTTCTGTTGCGTAACAAAAGTTTAACATAGTGGCTGTTCGTTAAAGGATTAACTTCCGTATAATTTAAAGAAGAAGGTGAAGATATTGAGGAACCTATTTTGCAAAATAGTGATTGAAATGACATCATCATCATCATTACAGCCGAAAGACGTCCACTGCTGGACATAGGCCTCCCCCAAGAAGAGGGGGTTTTGCCATAATCGCCACGCTTGGCAGGCGGGTTGGTGATCGCAGTACGGTTGTTAAAAAAAAACAGAGAACGCTGCTGCCCATTCTCTGCTAAGTCCCTTAGTCTCCTCTTACGACACCCACGGGAAGATATGGGATGGTGCTATTCTTTACGTCCGACACCATACAGAAATGAAATGACATAGTATGCAAGAAAATGCATGTAAGGACGATGGACCGCAACTATCTCCCCTTTCTAGTCGTCTCCTTCTGTATAGTGTGGTTAGTGCCTAACCTGGCGTTAGAGTTTTATGCCACCCTCTCTGGGCCTCTGACTTGTCTTAAAAGGATAGTAAGTCGGATGTTTATCTGTTTTCACCAACTCTAAGAGGCACGCGGAACTAGAAGTGTGTTTTATTTAGGCATTCCTTTATGTGTCACATAATGATACATACAGTAAACAGGTATTATCTTCAAACTCCGACAGTATCTCAATAAATTAAAAAGTTAAAAACTTATTCGTAACATTTAAAACTGGTGAAACCTAAAACAGGTGTTAGGTTAGAGTCGGACACTTGCGTGTTTAATATCGAACCGAACTCGTTCTCTATTATCGCTTACCCGGAGTCATTGAACGCAATAGTTTTATGTGTAACTACAATAAATAGTCACGCAACGTACAAAGGCTAAAGAACCCTATAATATGAAATAAAGTCGACCCAAGTCCTAGTTCATTTTAAGAAGTAAACAACCTCGATGTTCTCTTCGTTTTGATTATAAAAGTACTTAGTGTGATTGGTTCTGCACGTGTTTTATTTTTTGTTGTAAAAAAAAACAATCTTATTTTACATAGATACTTACTGCAGCCTGTTTATCTAAGAAGGTCATTTTTATCTCATAATAAAACACGCTAACGTACATGTTATGGTCATACACAGACATAATCTGCAATGATATCTATTCATAAATCATGCTACGCAGTGTGCACGTAACACTCTCCGCCTGACCGCCGCCGCGTACGGACGTGCCGCTACCTGCTCGCATTCCCGCTCGCTATCAGTGTGTGTCATCGGTTCGTCGCTTCCCAGTGTCGTGACGTCATCAGTAGTCCCTTGACTACACCCCCGAACAATTGTTGTCTTTTTATTAAGACAGCACTTGCTCATTTTGCTTCGGATATTATTCCGATTTAACTTCCTTTGCCCCATCAGGGAAAAGTCCTCAGTTTCGAGGTTCTTGGTGGGAAACCTAACGGTGCCAACGAAACCAAGAGAGGGTGGTGACCCAATCCGCCCGCCTAACCCCTTCAGGGTCTAGGTGAAAAAATTGGGCTCCGTCGCGAACGTGTGCGCCGCCGATTTACGGTGCTAGTGTTTCCTGTTTCAACAAGTTCCTGAAAGCAAAGTTCCCTGGACTGGAGTTGGAGTTGCTACCAAGCCCGGACCCTCGGACTGTGGCTGCGGGAAGGTTGAAGCGGGTGAGTCGCTGGACCCAGTAAATTCCCTACATTATTGTGCAAGGAATTAGGTTGTTAGGCGCGCTGAGCTTCACTCAAATGTCTGCTAACTCTTAGCAGATAATATGGCCCTTGATGCGGATGAGGAACGCCTTTTTGCGTTTTTCAAAAGCGTTGTCCTGAAAGACCCAGATTTTTTAAAGAAATATGGGTCCGATGTCGCTGCCTTGCAGCAACCTATTATTGCCGTCACTGACTTCAGTGACGCGCTCGAGAGCCCTTTGTCGCCGCCGCCTGCTGACAGAGGCTTACCGCCAGCCGTCGCCGCCGCGATTAAGGCCACCCCAAGACCCATTCTTGTGAAACCCTTTGTTTCGCAAACAAAGGTCCAGCCCGCACCTGCGTCCATTGTTCCCGTTTCCGAGAACATGGACAAAGGCTTATCGTCAGCCGTCGCCGCCGCGATTCCGGCTAAACCGAGACCCATTGTTTCGAAACCTTTTGTTTCGCAAACAAAGGATCAGTCCAAACCTGAGTCCATTGTTCCCGTTTCCGAGAACATGGACACAACTGAGCCAATCTCCGACTCAGAGTCAATTTTAGACGCATGCTCTGCCTCCTCATCCTCTGAAGACGACTATCAAGTCGTCGGAAAGGGCAAGAGGAAGAAGGGCAAAAATTCCCAGGCCGCCATGACCAAAAAGATCGTCGCGCTCCCTTATGCCCCCTCTCACGCGGCCTCCCGTCCCAACACCCCGGTCCCCGTACCTACGTCTGCCGCTGCTCATACCAGTAGGCCAGTCAGCCCTAAGGCTAAACCTTCAGCCGCTTCTTCAAAGAAGCTGAAGCCCCCTCCCCCGTTGTTCATTCAGGACAAAGGGAAATGGACAGATGTGTCCAAAATGTGTAATGAGCGCCGCATACAATATACAAGCGCAAAAAGCACACAGCAGGGAATCAAAGTAGTGGTTCCTACGACCACGGACTTTAGGGAACTTACCCGCCAGCTGATCGGAAGGCACATAGCCTTCCATACCTACTCCCTTCCAGAGGAGAAGCCCACCCGCGTGGTGATCAGGCGGATCCCGAAGGAAATCCCCACGGAGGACATCCTCAATGACCTCCAAGGCCAAGACATCCCGGTCGCAGCCGTCCACCGCCTTCATAAGGCGAGAGGCGGAGACCAGTACGATATGGTACTGGTCATCTGTGACCCAGTAGAAGGTCACCACCCGATCTTCAAAGTGAAGTCGGTATGCTCACTCACAGGCATCACAATAGAGAAGCCCTACCGCTCAAGCGTAGTCGGGCAATGCCACCGCTGCCAGATGTATGGACACAGTCAAGCCAACTGCCATGCGCCGCACAGATGCGTAAAGTGTCTAGGCGACCATGGCACGGCAGACTGCCCCCGTCCCAAAGACAAATCGCTTTGCACGGAGCCACCAAGCTGTGTGCTTTGCGGCCAGTCGGGCCACACGGCCAACTACCGCGGCTGCTCGAAAGCCCCCAAAGGCTCCTCCTCTAACCTGGTGAAGCGTGCAAGCGCCCGTCAGCAAAGAGAAAGCCCATCGGTGAGGCTACCCTCTGCCCAGATGCCGGAGAGACTCAGCCCTCAGAGGCCCTCTCCCTGGACCACGCTGAACCACCAGAAAGCCTTCCCGGCTCTCAGTAAAGCAAAGTCCAGCCCCATCCCCGGGCTATTAGATGCCCCTGTCCCCACTCCCGCGGCCCAAGCGAGCGCACCGGCGCCCGCTCGTCCCACGCCACCCGGCCCCGCGGCCGTGGACCCCTCTCACAACGTAATTTTAGAATCGTTAGCAGAGTTAGTCACCCCCGAAGCAGACCGCATGGCGGCTGATCTCAGGGCGGCTAACACTGGTGGCGATAAACTTAAAATTATCCTCAAGTCCCTACTAAAGTTAGGCGACCTCCTCCGCAACCTTAATCTCGACTAACTCCAATGGATAATACAAGATTAACGTGCACCAAACCCCGATCCCTAAAATTAGGGTACTTTAATGCCAATGGCATTAGAGGCCAGCGTGATGAGATCGCCACCTTCCTCCGCGACCATCAAATTGATATCCTCCTCGTACAGGAGACCTTCCTCAAGCCCAGTCACCGCGATCCGAGAATTGCCAACTATCGCATAGTTCGCAACGATCGGTCACGCTGCCACAAGGGCGGTACTCTAATCTATTATAGAAAAGAACTGCACTGCATCCCTTTAGATCCCCCTCCCATGGAGTCTCTACTCGAGACCTCAGTGTGTCGACTAGGCATGACCGGCCATCAACCGATCACTATCGCCTCTGCGTACATCCCTCCCGGCGGCACGTCCGAGGAGCACACTCTGTTCACCAAAGACCTTGCCGTCCTCTTCGGCTTGAGCGACTCCGTTATCATAGCGGGCGACCTCAACGCCAAACACCCCGCCTGGAACAGCACGACGACCTCTGCCAGAGGACGTCACGTGTATAACCTGGGCGAGTCCCTCAACTTCGATCCCATCGCTCCTATGGAGCACACCCACTATCCCCACGACCCCGACCAACGTCCGGACGTTCTCGACATAGCGCTACTCAAGAATGTCAACCTTAAGTTGCATTCTATCGAGACTTTACATGAGCTTAACTCAGACCATCGACCAGTGCTCATGCACTTAGTTCCCCGCTCGGGTCCTTCTGACCCCAGCCAGCCCCCGCCGACCCAAGTGATAACCGACTGGAGGAAAGTCAGCGAAAAGCTGAAATCCACCACGTCGCCTCACCTGGAGGCCATCCCCGACCACATAGTTTCAGTCGCAGACACGACGGCCGCCATCAACTCGTTTACAGAACACGTGCAATCCGTACTGAAGGACTGCTCACGGGAAGTCCCAGCAATGAGCGATCAACGCTGGATACTACCCGCTGACGTACGTGAACTGATAACCGAAAAGAACGCGGCCATCCGTGCCTACAGCAGCTTTCCCTGCGAGGCAAACAAAGCCCACATGCGTAATTTACAGCGTGCTGTAAAGGATCGCACCAGTGAGTTTCGTAATAATCAATGGGAAAAAACGCTAAGCGAACTCGAGCCTACCCACCTAGCCTTCTGGCAGCTGCAACGCAAGATGCGCTCCACCGAAGAGGCTTCGATGCCTCCCCTCACCCGACCCGATAAGAGCGTCGCATTCGACGACTCTGAGAAGGCCGAATGCCTAGCCGACAGCCTGGAGTCCCAGTGCTCCCCCAGCTCGCAACCAGTAGACAAGCGACATCTCGATGAGGTGAACGCATTCGTCGAACGTAGAGCCGCCCTGCCCCCCGAAGAAGACCCTGATGATCCTCTGCCTCCGGTCACAGCTGACGAAGTGCAAGACATAATTAGCAAACTTCAACCGCGGAAAGCACCCGGCTCCGACGGAATCACCAATAGGGTGTTCAAACTCCTCCCCGCTCAGCTCGTCGTGTTAATGGCGGCCATCTTCAATGGCGCCCTGAGCAACAACGCGTTTCCCCAAATATGGAAAGAGGCCACTGTCATCGGTTTCGCCAAGCCAGGCAAACCCAAGTCTGAGCCTTCGAGCTACAGACCTATCAGTCTCCTGAATGCACTCGGTAAAATCTACGAGAGACTTATGTATAAGCGACTCAAAGACTTCGCCGAGGCTAAGAGTCTCATCCCCAACGAACAGTTCGGCTTCAGGACCGGACACTCTTGCATTCAACAGGCCCACCGCATCGTAGAACACTTGAGCGCTGGCTTCCAGCGTGGAGCGATGACGGGTGTGTTGTTTTTCGACATAGCAAAGGCATTCGACAAAGTCTGGCACAACGGCTTATTATATAAGCTGTACAAACTGGGAGTGCCAGACCGTCTCGTTCTCATCTTACGAGACTTTTTGTCGGATCGCACCTTCCGCTATCGCATCGGGAAGGCACTGTCTTCCCCCCACCCCATTAGAGCCGGAGTCCCTCAGGGCTCCCCGCTCTCTCCCCTTATCTTTACTCTGTTCACCAGTGACATCCCCAAGAGCAAGAAGGCACAGTTAGCCCTGTTCGCGGACGACACGGCCATCTATTACACTGGCCGTAGTCACGACGCTATTTACAGCACCCTCCAAACCTCAGCCAACGTCTTAGGCGCTTGGTTCCGGAAATGGAGAATCGAGGTGAACCCCGACAAGAGCCAGGCAGTTCTTTTCTCTAAACCGCGTAAGAATAAGCCACCCGCGCTCAGCCCGATCACTATGTACGGTAAGCCTATCCCTTGGGAGAAGCAAGCCAAGTACTTAGGAGTCTTACTTGACAACCACCTGTCTTTCGCGGCGCACATCAAAGCAGCTCGCGACCGAGCTGCCTTTGCTATGGGTAGGCTTCATTTCATGATCTCGGCAAAAAGCAAATTGTCACTAAAGTGCAAGTTGCGCCTTTATACCGCGGTGATCCGCCCCATTATGACGTACGCTTGCGTCGTGTACGCTCACACCAAGCCTAAATACATCCATAGGATGCAAACCTTGCAGAACCGGTTCTTACGTAGAGTCACGGGAGCCCCTTTTTATGTCCGTAACGACCGTCTACACGTAGACCTTAGAATGCCCACCGTCCTTCAGTTTATGAAACGTCTTTCGAAGCGTTTCTTCGATAACGCCAGTAAACACCGTAATCCCCTGATCGCAGCGGCCGCCCGTTACGAACCCTCGCGCATTAGTACAGTACGCCGTCCTCGGCATACCCTCGTCACTCCCGATGATGCTATCACCCTCCTCCAGGAGAGTAGTAAAGAGACTAGCACTCTTAATAAGTACAGACACAAACCGCCGTCTTTCCGACCTCGCCGTCGAGGTCCGTCGCGACGTCCCGGTCCATGCCCTCCCCGACCCTCGCTCGAGCCAGCCCGCGATGCTGTGCCAGTAGTTTTAAATCAGCCCCTAAATAATGATATCATTCAGATCCAGCCTGTCCCCATGCAGTCCTCCCCCAGCGACGCCCTGAGCCGAGGCTCGTACCCCACAGGGGGTGCCCTCAGCGTATAGTCGCTTAGTTTGTAAGTTTTTATGCCCTGGCTGGAGGCCTTACTCTTAAGGCACCCACAGGATAGTCCGGTTAAGCAGACGACAACCTCTTAGGTTGAACTGCGAGATGCCATTCATAAAAAAAAAAAAAAAATGTGCACGTAACCTACAAGCAGCATGTTCCCGCGTAAATCCAAGTGTCAACACAGGAAAATAGGTCATTCCTGTTCTCGTAGCAGACGTAGCCCATTGACTTTACCGGTACTTTTAAAAGACGACTTTATCGTAGCACCTGACTGCTACAGATCGTACATAATGTCAGGGTTTTGTTCCTCAATTTATAAAAAGAGATCCTTGAGACTACGAGTCTACGAAACGCTACGCGGGCTACGTGCTACGAAGAACTTCCCGAAAGTTAGAGGTTCAATTTTAATAGTTATTTGTGCAACAAGAGAGCAAAGCCTTTTTTTGCTGCGATTGCTGATTTTGAATCCTGAGCAAGCGCAGGATTCAACGATTGAATCACGAGAGTAGCGAGTGATTCTAAAGTTGAATCCTGAGTGTGGTGAGGGATTCAAAGGCACGAAATGCATAAAACTTTGCTCTCATGTAACACACATAACTTTTCACTTCAGTAGCGAGAACACTTTAGGAGATAAAATAATAAACACGAATAGATTGTAATAACTATTTATTGTGAATCAAAATAATTAACATTGTAGGTAGAGGTACTGTTCTCGTCGCTAGTTTCACTCATATTTTACGATTATTTTAATATTTTTTAACTTATTCAATTCTTTACGCCAGCCACGAAATTTTATTCCTGCTCTTTTATTTATATTATGGCGTGTTCGGAAATAGCACCCATGATATTTTATTATTCAAAATATATTACGTAACATTATTTGAACTAGAAATAAATATTTACAGGTTAAATATTAGTTTTATTTGCAGTAAATACTTATTTTCGTTTAAATACAACAATAAGTTAAAAATTCAATAAATTACATTAAAAGACATAATTATCTTTTTGCAAAATTTCTTTAGTTAGTACGAAATTCCGATCGTGTTTGTCTTTGAGGTCGAATTCAAAATAGGAACTTCGAAAGGGCTGGTCTTTGTCTCTCTCTCTCTTTCTAATGACGGGAAAAAGATAGAGTGTGAATGTTTCGAATTGTATGATTAACCCAAGGCTGAAAGATATTCGCGGCTTTCTAAAAAAATATGAAAAAGTTACTTGGTATCACTCAGAGAGCAAAATCGCATTTTGTTCACTAATTTCAGGAAGCAAAACCTACATGTTTGAGCTACTGAAGTGAAAATTACATTACCTACTTCTCTTATCTTGCTAAATTTGCGTTATTTAATTTGAAGTACTATAGATAACGCTGACATAGATGTCATGACAGCAGTTGATTGTACTGCAACAATGACTCCCCAAAGAGAAGACATCAACGACCGAGTTAGCATACCTGCTAATTTAATTAACTTTATTGATCGGTTGTATTATATATTGTCTGGTTCATTATCTTTGTTGAGCAAAATGAGGGAGACATAAAACCAACGTATAAAAGTGTTTGTATGCTTTAAATTACTGTTCAGAATGTTAAATATTGATGTTTTTGTACACTTTATTCACCGTGGTATCAGTTAGGGAGAGGGTTGTTAACAAACAATCCTTTTAAATATGCAGAACAATCCGTGGTCTGCGTCGAATAACTTGCTCACGTCTTTTAAACTAAGAACCATAGGTACGGAAATTTATGCATAATGTATAAATTATTCATATTAAACTCACAATTTCATTATATTTATGAAGCCTCTTTAAGACGCGAAGTGTTAAAGCATAAACTTTCTTTTTAATAGCTCTATTAAAAGAATATTGGATAAACAAAACTGATTTTAAAGATCCACTTTATATTTAATACCGTTGAAGTTTTAACTGAACGTTATGTTATTGTTGCAGCTTCAAAAAAATCAGGCGTTTAACAATTTATAAAATTAAAAGTGTATCCAAACAAAGACTAATTAAACATAAATGGCAGGTTTAGCGAGCTCTCTAATTAGATATTAACGTTCATTACATTCCTGCTAACTTATAATTACATTGTATGTAGCTACACGAAATTTCCATTAAAGGGACATAAATGAACAAGAATATATTTTTATGAAGCAATTTTTTAAAAATAAAACTTGACTTTTTTAGATAATGTTTAAATATTGCAAACGATATTTACTACTTCGGTAAATAACAAAATCCAAACGGAAAGTATGAACGAAAGTATGAACTATCCCTGTAACTTCGATTCCGAAACTAGAATGCAATCTCATTACAAGTCTAGTGTTATATCACAGAGATGGTGAGAATGTTACCGAACTGTTTATGAAATAAAGTGGAAGGTACCTTGGCCATGGCGCGCACGTCCATAGGTACGTAGTCGCGGAAGGCGACGCGGCGTCGCCGGCGCGACGACATGCCGAGCGGCCGGCGCGCCGCGCACTGATGGAGATAGTCAAGCTACCCGCCTGAAGCCGCCCTTGCCGCCCTAACCGCCATTACCGCCCTTGGGACGCGCCCGCCCTACGGTTTGCTTAAGAGGCACCCTGTTAACTTTACGTTTTATGGCGCAGCCGCGGCAAGTACGCGCCGGAAATATTTTTAATTTTCTATCCTCTCAGTAAAATACTGCTGCGGTCAATAACTGTCGCCTTTACCCGCAAAATGTATTTCATTTAAGAGCTTTTAAACAATTTCTTGCTCAAACGATTTTACGGAACAAAATGTATGAGGCCTTAGTTTGCGTATCCACTAGAAGATTAGTTAATTAGTTGCTACTAACTAAAAGTACACAAAACCCTAACCCTAAACAAGTTTTACTTAAACATAAAATAAACATTTTTGTTGTAGAGAAAAAGCCTGGTCCATTTATCTTTGGCTATTTCGGACACAAAGGTAAATATAAAACCTGCGACAGAAGGTTGATAAACAAGATAAGCTTACACAATTAGCTTCTATTGAACTCATTTTGTTTAGGAAGTACTATGGCTCTATGTATCTGCAACCTATATTATCTAATTAATTACGTTGGGGGAGGATAAAGCACATCACCGACAAAGAGCCTTCCTTGGCTCGCTCTTATTGAGCTTCATTTATAAAAGATGTCCTATATTTATAAATGAATGCTTTCTTGATTAATGCGATAACTTATAATTAGATTTCTCTAGCGTTCCGCGGTAAATCGATAATTCAGTCACACTTGCATGTCTCATTTATTTCTATGTAGTCGGCATTTTAACATCTTTAAAAGATAAGTTTTAACATCGAGAACTGATTAGAGGCAAGTTCGTTATCCTAGGAGTAAGCTCACCTTATCTTTATGACGTATCAAAATGGCGCGCTCGACTTACTGACGTCACAATATTAGATGGCTTAACGTTTAGCCTTTGGAACTCATTAATTTTAAAAATCTCATCTTTAATAAAATCGATACTAACCTCACCAAAGGTTAATAAATATTACAAATAGCTATTCTTTTAGTGTTTTTTTGTTTTCTTAGTGAAGCATTATTCTTAATTACTGATAAATAAAAGTTTCAGTAAGTACGAACGTAATTTATAAATAACTTACTTCTTTTTCCAGTTCCTACACTGTTTGTTCAAATTGATAGGACGTAAAACGTGTTATAAGAAACTTTTGAAATTCGAAACCGGAAAACATCTTGGCCCCTATAAACCACTCTCAACAGACCGTATATTTATGAAATGCAATACGTCATGTGAACTGGGGAACTCGGCCAAATACGATCACATGCACTTTGTATTAAAAACTCAATTCCTCAAGGTAGTGTTACAGGATGTTTATTATTCCTAATTTACATTAACGATCTCCCCAAAATTATGACGGAATCGTGCGTGCTGTTCGCCGATGACATCTCGGTAATGACTTCATGTAATGACTCACAAGACCTACATGACAATTTAAATACTATTATGTTAATTATACAAAATTGGATGAATGACCATAACTTAGAAATTAACTTCTCTAAAACCAAAATTATGCAATTTAGGCCCTATCAAAAAAACCCCTTAGATATAAATTTTACGTTTGACGGTGCAAAATTGGAATGTGTAGACACTTTTACCTTGTTAGGTCTAGACTTAGATTTACATATGACCTGGAAAACGCACATCCAGAAAATCAAGTCAAAACTATCCAGTTTTATTTATGCATTACGTGAGCTCAAAAAAACAACAGATTTAAAAACTGCCCTATCCACTTACTACGCATACGCATACGCGTGGCTTAATTATGGAATTATACTTTGGGGAAATAGTGTGGACATCAACGATTTATTTATCCTACAGAAAAAATGTATTAGAATATTGGTACATATTAATAATGATGAAAGTTGTAGACCATATTTTATGAAACTTGAAATCTTAACGTTAACATCAATATATATTTTAGAAATCTGTAAATTTGTAAAACAATATCCAAACTTCTTTATTAAAATTACGGACCAGCCCCGCCGTTATGAACCGCGTTCACGATTTAAAAATACGCTCGTAATACCCCAATCAAAACTAAAACTGCACAGCACTAGCCCTCATGTTACAGCAATAAAAATTTATAACAAAATCCCCAATGACATACGAATGGAAGAAAATGATAAAATATTTATAAAACGAATCAGAAAATTACTAATTGATAAATGTTATTACACGTTAAACGATTTTTTTAATGATGACATCTAAATGGGGTGACTTTTTAACTATGATTTTTTGTATACCGATTTAGACATTTTTTATTTTTTTATTTGTATTGTATTTGATTATTATTATATTGACATTATGTACTTGATTATTAGTTTAATGACATAATGTATTTGACTATTATTTTATTGACAAAATGTACCTATCCGATTATTATTTTTTGGCATAATGTATTTAGTTCTAATTTATATTAAATAACGTATTTGATTCTGATTTTATTGACATAATGTTATTAATTATTATTGTATTCGACTCGATATTTTTATTTTATTATTTGTGACATTTTAAACGAATTGAATAATATCTAATTGTTATGAATGAATGAATTTATTTTTTACTATTGGATTTTTGAATGCTACTATTATACTTTATGAAATTGTTGTGCTCGACAGGGTCCATGTGAACTAAATTATTATATAAGATCTTGTAAAACACATGTGAAATGCAATAAATGATTGAATTGAATTGAATTGAATTTCATACATACAATCAGCATCCCAAGAGATATGAAAACGACAGTGAAAAGAGAATTCTAAAATAGGAGCGATTTATTAATACGTGAATATATGACGTACATTGTACAGACAGCAAACGAGATAAGTATACTGGCAGGTAATTGCAACTTCCTTTTAAGTTAACCAAAATTCTGTATCTACCTTAAAATCTTTGTCATCGTACGTCTGAGTGTGTTTACGCATAAAATGTTACTATAAAAGGTATGAATATAACCCCTCTGGTAACGTAAGAGGGGATAGATGTTTGTTTCCTGTCCACATACAAAGCTCTGTTGTTGACTATGTAAAACGATCCTTAATAAGTATTTAATTCTAGATGTTATATGTTCAGTGTGTTAGTCAGAACATTAGCCAGATTATATGATAAACAAGGTAAGCATAAACTTGATAAAATACTAGTTAGAACTTATTATTACTTGCATGACTTATTGGGATAAACGGCAACATTTCTAAACATCTTGTTGTTTACTTTGGAAATCTGATTTAATTAGAAAACTAACTTATTGAACTATTCAAATCCGTAAAACTTCTTTCATCTGAAAATTCAGCAGTGTGACATTCCTATTGACAAAAATACTAACAGACAATCTGACAGACCTACGGAAATGAAGTTTCCTTTTTTGCCATTCGGTCAGAACGAGCTCCCTAAAATAGCTTTAGCAAATATTCGGAACCTTTTAAAATGCTGCGGTTATTTAAGGGTACATCTTTTGGAGACAGGTAGACGAACGGGCAAAGGTGTCACACCGATACGGTTCTTGCCACATATTTTTGGCATAGAGCCACATCTTTATACTATTCTAGCTGTGCCAATTAAGTTAAATTTTTAATTTAAGTTTCTACTTGGGTAAATAAATTCTAAGTTACCGTGTGACGTATCTATAGAAACTTACTTATGAGGACTTTATAAAGTAAAAACGGAAATTTCCAGATATCGGTGCCTTTTTACATTTCGTAAAAATTACACAGGTCTCAAAACACTGAGTACTGTGTTAAAAAGTATAACACACGCAATAGTAAAATTAATAATAGCAGGAGTGGTGTCAGAATAATTAACCCAAGAAATGTGCGTAAGAGTTGAATATGAAAACAAATCCCACGAAAAGTATAATTTTTTATCTACCTAATTATTTTGTTGAGTGTACCTCAAAATTACGTTACTTCTAAAATTAAACCACTGTATTCAACTGTCAAATATTAATTAAAAGTAAACAAATAAAAAGACAAGATAAAAAAAAATATTTTAATAAAATAGATACCTACCTCTCTAAAATAATGTTAGATTAAAAAAAAAACTATTAGAAATTCCCATAAAAGGACGAGATTCCCATAAAGATCCTATATACCTAGATACGTAAATAATAAAACCATGTGGATGCCTTTTTGCGTTAAAAAGTGTGATTTGTTGACATCATTAAATTAATTATTTTTTAATAAATTAGTAATCACATTGAGACTAATATGAATAAAAAACTACAAAATGCATAAAGATATAAGAAAAAAGATAACATAGTGGGCTCGTCCGGGATTTGAACCCGGGACCTCTCGCACCCGAAGCGAGAATCATACCCCTAGACCAACGAGCCGATACTTCTCCGAGCTCAAATAGTACTCTAAACAAACGCCCTATATAACTGTGTTATCAATGACGTCATAATGTTTTAAATTACATTAGTCATCTAGATTTCATACAAGATGTATCGAATTAGCAACTCAAACTATTTTCTTTCGTAAAACATAAGTAAGGTTAAATGGCGATCGTCTTAACTGGGATGTTTAAGTTACTTAAGCTTCACACATTGGTATTGGTAGGTAGATAAATGAAAAATTTCCAAGAGAAGAACTTCTACTGGAATCTATTCTATACTAATAGAGTCAAAAGAAAACACTGTTATTGGCCGCTATTGCCGAATAGGTATTTTCACATAGTTAAATTGCCAATGTTCCCCACAGTCCTCTTTGCGAGGTGAAAAATAAATAGGTACCCGAATTTTGCCAGATTTACCCATGGAATGCAATATACAGGAAATAACGGCCATAATTGTGAGCTGTTTTAGTTCTACTCGCTAGCCGTTATCGACTCATGCAAGAAAATGTGAGATACATAGTAACACAGTGGTAGTGCCGAGGTGCCACTCCAGCTAAGCTACTCAATTAATTAGCTAATTCCAAAGTTAAGCAAAAAATTATTTAATTTTTGCTATGGAAAGAACAGATGCAATGAAAGCGATGCAACATCACCTGCTTCCGTAATTGTTCAGTGTTTTATTTATTATGTCTATAATTAAGTATAAGATCAAGCTTAAAGTAGAACTTGAGCATGAGCTAGAACAGCCGTCGGTAAAGAAGATCAGTAGAAAATATGTAAGTGTGAATGGTCGGTGATGAGAACGCGAGTGACACCCAGGACACTGCTATAGACAAGGCGCAGAGAAGTGAATGTGGTCGACAAGATAAGTGTAGAAGGTAATTCTGGCAAAATCACCTCGTGCGGGGGCTCCAGGTCGTCGTCCGGGGGCGGCGCGTCGCTGGGCCGCCACGCGCGCCCGCTCCTGCCCCAGACAACACCACGTCACATAACACCAACACATCGCTACTCCAGCTACTTCACACATAACACCATACGATAACACACAAACTCAACCATCAACCGATTTCAACGATAAACACTTTTACAGAGTCGCACTTTCGAGTCCGGAGGGCCTAATTTTTTTGTTTTAATCGGTCAATATTGTTTCCTACTCCTAAATGATTTTTATTTCACATAAACAAAATTCACTACTGTTTCTGTATTCATTCATAGTGTTCGCCTATTTCACATTGCTCTGAATAGGTAAAGGAAAATGTAACGTTAAGATTAGTAACACTTGTGCAGGTAACTACTGCAACTAATGAATTATTCGAGCCTTCTTTGTTATCTAAGAAGTAGGTTCATTGTTGATCTTTTCAATATTGTCATGACAACTCCATGCAACCAAACCGTTAAAGTGAAAATGGACTGCGACAATAATAAATCTGAATTGTTTATGTTGAAACAATTTGACAAAATATTGTTCTTCGATAAAAGTTTAAACGTCACTTTCGCATCGATTTAACTGGCCGTAAATTGAAAGCAACCCTTACTTTCGGATGCAGGACAATGGCACTAAACCGCCGGTGACAATAAATGGGAACGTTTATGCCGTCATAAAACAATCGATTCCAATACTGAATAAAAGTGGAAGTGTTTGGCGACCAGCCAATGAGATGCTCGGTTCGTAAGAGTGAGCGCTGACAAGGGCTAGTGGAAAACTGTGGGTTATTTTCGCTGTGAAATGTAAAAGAGCGTACGAAAGCGAACGCTCGACGAGGACTTTAGCATTTAAGCGCCTTTACAAGAGGCCCCGCCGGCGGTGAGGGATTTACGCCTTGCTCATTAGAGGGGTGCGGTCCGTCGTACTGGCGGCTTTCTGATCTCGCACGTCCTCAGCTGAATGACAAATTATTATTAAATATCTTTCCGCTTTTCATGAAAACCGCTACATCCTATTTAATCGTAGTGTAAAGAGCTCTAACTATGTTAATGTAAGTGTGGTCAGTCATATAATGAGGTCACCTGTAAGCATGGTCATGCGGTGGCAGGCCCAGGCCGGAGTCCTCGGAGGGCGAGCGATGGTCGGCTACAAGAGGTGCCTCCGCCGGTCCCTCCTATAACAATAACCCGCAACCTGACCCGAAAGCCCCAACACTTTCAACCACTTCGCACGTAACTTTACTTACATGGAAGAGTTACTAACTTTTAGCTGCTTAGGGACTTTGAACTCTAAAGTACTCTAAAAGTCCATGAACTAAGATAAACAGATTCACGAAAGACATTGATTGTTGTGGTTGACATAGTGTTCAGAAAAGAAAGTACGCGTAACATCATGGGTCACATTAAGTGTGCCACGATGAGAGTTTACATTTGTCAGGCCTGACCTTATGGGTGTATCATTGATGCTTCATGATGCCTACTTGTTATTAAAATAATATATTTATGAACCATTTATAAACAAGCTCAATCTACTATAGAAAGCAATCAAACTATGACATCGATGGAACATGCAGATACAGGGGCGTACTCGGCGATCCTTAACCCTTTGAAGTACTTTATCTTAATTCCAAATTCTTTTGATTATTAGAAGATGGGCCTATTATTTGGAGCAGCTGTGTACGTCCTTGTGTACAGTCAAGTGAATAAGTAAAGCGAGTGCACTTACCGGGTCGTGCAACTCATGCATCGTCGAGGAGGGTAGCATGTGTCGCTCGGGAGCCCGCTACCAACAAATCGTAAGCATCAACTAAGTTTGTGCAAATGATTTTGCACTGAAGTGTACTGTCGTGTTATCTATGTATGAAGATTTATAAATTCATCCATTTTGTGTATTTACGCCGTTTTCGCAGAGCAGCTGTGTAATTAAATCTGGTGATGTGGATATTTTAACTATCTTGTGCATATACCATGTGTATGCAGGTACTACGTAATTACTGAACAAAGAGTTGAGTCTCCTCTTCAACTGAAGTATGACAACAAGTTTCATTCGTTCGTTAAAATAAACTGAAGCCAAAGTTACTGAAATAACTTAGTTATCTTTTAGCAGACAGCAAAACATCGTTTAAATTAAGTTAGTCCAAGCAATCTTGCAAACAGGGCGGAATCCTAATTAGGTACTGCAGGTGGAGCACAGATTACAACATTGTAAGACGAAAGCTTGCCTAATAAACTCGGAGGAAATACACCTTTTACCTCCATTTTTCGCTGAACAAGAGATGAATTGTGAAAACGTTGCCAATTACTTTTTGTTTACATGATTATTTTACTACGATTTGTAAAGCTTATTTTGTGGTATCTAGGTGCAGATGTGTTTATAATTTTTCGTTTATTTTAGTGATACTATGGTTATTTCCTTTAATAGATACAGTATAGTAGACGATTTTTCAGGAGATCAACAGTGTCTTTCCACACATTTCAAGTAAACCAGACCACGCGAAAATTGGCGGAGCATCTCTTTAAATATTAGAAGTAGTCGTGGTGTGGCCTAGAAGTACTTTAATTTAAATCATATTTTTACTAAGGTACTGTACTAAAATTGATAGATGTGTGTCCATAATTAAGTAAACGGTAATTACCTTAATGTGATGATCGGCGGGCTCCTCTCCTCTCCTATACACGAGCTCGTCGAACCTGGCTCGGTCCTCAGGCACCATGAACTCACGAATCTCCGTCAGAAGCGTGTACTGCGGACGAAACACTCATCTATTATTTGTATACAGAAATAACGCTGCAAAACTAGCACTAGACAGAAATTGTCGAGGTTACGAGCGGAATGTAGGTTAAACATGTACTTAGATGAAACAAAGGATGCGCTCTTATATGCAAGATATTTTGCTATCCAGAATAATTTAGACGGGATCACGCATACATTTTAAGTTTATCCGAAAGTTTATCCGAAGAGCCATTGTTCGGTTTCATGAAAATAGATTGTAGAAGGCAAAACATAGGTATGTACTTAGATATATGTATAATATCTTTAAAGTAGGTACTTATTATGCACATCATCAATCGAACGTAAAAAGACTTCGTTCACGCTGCCTGCTCCAAAAGATAAATTGTTGTTTGGTAATGTGATGAGTGTGCCTGCACGAGGCATAAGTTAAACCGCGTATGATTGATGATAACGTATAGACATAAAGTCTACACGCGCACTTCATGACATCTCACAAATTATTTTGATCCTATAAAAATATAAAAACCACGCGGAGAAACATTAAATAGGATAGAAAGAAATGTCGCGGTAAACAGGATTCGAGATGTGTTGAATAATGCAGAACGAGACGTCGAATTAAAGACGTTCTCTACGTGCTTGCTCAGAATCGAATATCCACACAATGAGTGTATATTATGATTATGTCTAAAAGATGGATCCTTGAAACATTTCAGAAAGTAGGGTAGACTTCAGTATTTTAGTTCTTAGGCACCAAAAGAGAATATTTTCTATAATAATGTGTATTTCAGTAAGACATTTCAATAAATGTAACATCCATGTCAAATCATATTTTATCGTGACTTCCTTAATCCACAGAGTGGCCTATTTTCGAACCCCTTGTTCCTATCTGATATCTAGAGATTGGAATCGAAATAAATTGAATTTCTATTTATCAATAAAAACTACTTTCACCTAGAGCTGAAGTTGGTAAGAAACCTGAACTATCGCGATAAAATTGAATAAGTTTTCATGGAAAGTTTAACGTGCTGGCCGCGGTAAAAGAAAATCTTAACTAAAAGAAACAAATTGCAAGTCCGATAAGATAGAGAACATTATAATTCTACTCAAAGATCTCATTTAGGGTGTTACCACACCATTCGATCGATCGTGGGTAGATGCCATGGATCGATGGTAGAATGGATTAGTTGACATCGATCGATAGTTTTTAGTGGACAAACCTATCGATCGACATCGACTCTCTAGCATCGATCGATTTGTGTGGTAATACCCTTTTTATTCCGGATGACAAATCATCAAATAACCTCCCGCTCTGGACGGAGCGGAAAGTAGTGTCAGACTTGTACTGACTAAAACCCATCCATGTTCCTTCTTAGCCCTTTGTGTTCCAGGGCCACGGTATCTCTTTCGAACAGTCCCGCAGCCCTGGCAGGCATCGGCCCTCTCGGACCCCTTCTATTTGCTGACATCTCCTTGACGCGCGCGTGGTTTACGAACGCTCGCTCTTAGTCGTCATAAGATGAACGGACGGTGAACGGCGATAGTTTTTAGTAGGTAAACCTATCGACCAACGTCGACTTTCTAGCATCGACCGACGGCATCGATCGACAATCGATCGATTGGTGTGGTAACACCCTTAGAAACAATTGACGGCAACAGCCAAAGTACTTACTTTGCTCAAGCTAAGCAATGTTTGCAGTTTGTACATAAATTAGCCGGTAGTAACCTACTTGTATAGTGAAACATTATCTCTATTTAGACAGCCTACAGTTTTTCCTATTGCTAACATAACAAAAGCCGAGCTACACACACAAACACTTTCATTAGTTGATGTAGGTAAGTATTAGTGCGGAATGTCCCAAAATAGGGATCAAAGGGGCCAAGATAATAGGGTCGATAGAGCACAATCTGGAATTCGGCAAAAGTAGAAAGAAGTCTTTGAAGGTATCCGAAATCGGTTAACATACATTACACTTGTATGAGGTTCTTTAGATGGTATTATTTGGTGTGTATTTTTTGTGTTACCTATACGTATAAACGGGAAACCTGCCTTTGAAATAGTTACAGGCCTTTCCAAATTGTTTATCAAACCGTCAAAATGCGATCGGTATTGGCTTTGACTTAGTTCATAGAACACTAATTCAATTCTTTACGAAAGTTTACCTACTACCTGATGCCGTCATACGCCGTCAGTAGCACATTCGTGTGGTGACCTAAATGCCGCGGATGGAACCTCCGCCTGCACTAGGGATTGGGATCGATGCTTGCACAAGTTGGTACAAGTTTGTGTACTGGGACATTAGTTTACAGTCTGCCGATTGTGCTCCGCGCAATGTATGCATTTATGTTACAGTTAATTCTTAGGTAGCCAAATCTTTTATAGAATAAACGTACCCATCTTAATCTAAATATGGTATTTGGCAAGCAAATCTAATCGACCTTTTCGCCAATGTCAATGTTATTGCCTGCCCAAAAGAAACGTTTTGAATATTCGGTCCTGCGGCGCACTAAGCTTCTTTCAAGTCATCGTCATCATCTTCCAGCCGTTGGCCCATGTTACTTGGAGGGGGCGCAACCCTTTTTTTTTCTTTGATTCTTCTTTGTCAACCATCACGCCATCATTTACTAAGACTGAGCTTCTTTCAAGTAATTATAATGAATTATGAGCCATCATATACATGGATGGATACACTCTGGGATCGAATTGGACGTAGATACTGAAGGTGGAAATACTAATGTTTGGATGGCGTACCTTCTGCGGCGTATCGAGTAGGTCCCTGACGACGGTGAGGAAGGAGTCGGGCGTGAGCCTCCTTGCGGCGTACTCCTCCATGTAGTAGGCGATGGCGGGCAGGTCGCACGCCGGCAGCAGCGAGCGCGCCTTCTGCTCCACCGCCGTTGACGCCGCGCCGCGACGCTTACCCCAGCCGCTTATTCTAAGTGAAACATGGTTTATCATCAGCATGGAGAAAGGCCCTGGGCCACACTCTCAGCCACTAGGCTCGTTTGGTGGATTGTAGTAATCTAGTAGCCCACTCTCACTGGGAGGAGACCTCTGGCCCAAAAGTAGGAACATTATAGGCTGATTATAAAGCATAATCAGAACGAGACATTGTTGTGGTGATATTTTGAGGCGGCATATAGTCTTATAGTCCGCTGCATACTACTGTGTCGGTTTACCATGACCTTTACCAGACTGTGGGTTCTCTTTGTGGGAGACCAACACACGCTGCGCCTTCTGGCATTTGTAATTTTATGTTTGTCATATTTAAATACTCTCAGTCAGGTTAAGCCCTGATTCAGAATATTTGGCACTAAAATACTACGAAAACGACAATGCCTATAACGCAACCAAGACTTCATCCCGTTCCATTCTATTAACTCTGTGACTTCTATTATAATATCAGAACCAGTACATTAAATAAAATCAATCAATCCCTATTTAACCGCCTGCATATTCAAATGGTAATGAGACTGCGTTACTCGCGGTTTCTCATTATGAATAAGGGCCCTGAATGGAGTCTAGGTCGTTCGTTCATAACGAGCGGAAGATACTGGTTGAATAAAGCTGAGGTTATTCTTACTTCATGAGTTCTCTGGATTCCATACAATGACTTATTCTTGTATTTAAGCAATTACAACTATTTAGGTATGGTATGTGCTAACACATTCCCGAAATTAAAAATAAATAAACATTAGTTGCAGAGTTGTTTCCCGAAATGCTTGTCACTAACAACGTAACTGTAGAAGAGCCGAAACAGAAATTGAATTGCTTCATTCGATTAATCTGTGAGCCTTGTGCTGACAGGTGTTCCCCTTTCGTGGTTGGGGCAAAAACAATTTTATAATGGTACTAGAAGGCAGTCAGATTCAATGTATTAAATTAGTTTTTTACCCTATTTACGAGTGACAAGTCATGTTACTTCATTTAAAACCGAAGAGAAACTGCATTGTTCCAGAAACAAAGTTAAATGAAAATTATTTCATGCGAACGGAATAGATTTAGTTTTCTACTCGTGTACGTACACTTTAATCAACATTAGTGAAAACTATGAACATAAAGCTATCCAGAAAAGATTTATACACTTAACGAATTCCAGTGCTGATTAAGGTCTCATCGAGGTACGCTATAACTTGGTTCAGCGATTTCTTAAGGTTATCATCGGCCATCTGCTGAGGCCTCCCACGCTGAGACAGCGTTTTGCTAAGTAGCGGTCAAACAAGATGTGTTTCCGATACAACTTACAAAATATGAGGTCATTTGTGATACTTGAGCTGACGAAGTGTCTACACTAAAACTAACGTAATGCGAATTCGGTCATGGCAGTCAATCTCAACGGCGAGTAGTCATCATCGCGGGAGATGTTACCTGTACTGCACAAGTGTGAACGCAAATACAAGATTTCCTCCTCCGTCACTCTCACAATCTTAAGGGACGGCAATCCGACACCCCCGGAGAGACATCAGGGACAGGACAAACGGCTTGTATACTGTTACAATAAGTCTGCGATAGATACCTGGGGGTCGCATCCCGTTCCCCGTACGCGGTGCATGCGTGAGGAACTTTCCCGACGTCCTTCACAACCAAGGACATTCGTTTGTGGTACTTGAGCTGAGCAACTGCCTCGTCGTGGGTCACGTCGATGAATGACTGATTGTTCACCTCCATTATCTGGTCTCCAACCTAATACAACATAAATGATGAAGAAAAGTTAGTGATGCTGATGACTTTGGACATCTTCTATAAAGTATTCACAAGTTATAAATTATTTTCCCCGAATTATTTCTTTTGGTCTATATAATTTATATCGATACCTATCAAAATGTCTTTCATAATAGCATCGGTTGGTAGTGGAGGTGGCGGTTGGTGTGATCGAGAAATAACTGTCAAGTACGGTTTGTTTAATATAAATTCTCGGCAAATTGTTGGTGGTAGAAGTTTCTAATGTAAGTTACGAGGCTCGGATGTAGCTAGGTAGCGTGCTGAAACTGTGGGAGGGGTGAGTCTCCAGCTCAAATGCTATAAATTCGCCAACACACCTCGCACCGTTACCCGCGACACGTAAATTCAAAAATGTATTAAATGTCTGTTCAATTCGGTAAACAGAAACATAGTTGTATTAAGAGAAGTAACGTTAAGTCAACCTGCAAGTAGAATAAGTTCTGAATACTGCTTCCAAAACTAGGGCTTCATTTAAGCAGCTATGCAAAATGTCATTTCCATAGCGCTGCAAGTTTAATGGGAAACAAACCAGTAATTTAGCCAACTATGAAGCGCCCTCGGTTGGCACTAACTTCGGTGCAATCCCGTCTCGAAGGCCTCTTGCCTGCCGCCTCCGCAACTTTCCAAGAGTTGGGTGGCGCGTTAATTTACAACGAATTGCAGCAAACTAAGCGCACTAAATTGAAATTTATATTCACAGTAAACTTACTCCTCTCTCGCTTTTTTTTTACATAGCAGTAAGATTGTCTTATATTGTCTGTTTTGTCTAGAAAAGTATAAGTATAATTATCACTTGCTTCGAAGATGGAAAACACCGTGTGCAAAACCAGCACGCCTGAGAGATATTTATTTCGACAGCATGTAAAGCCAACTGAAAAACTTTTACTATCCTATATCCAATACTAATGGTTATAAAAGCAATACAAATTAAAAAGCCAATAAACATGTCTTCTAAATCGCCTCTTATACTTTTTACGTGATAAACAGAAAGGACACATCTATTAATAATAAAGCTGAAGAGTTTGTTTGTTTGCTTGTTTGCTTGAACGCGCTAATCTCAGTAACTACTGGTCCGGTTTGAAAAAATCATATATCATCACTCTACGACCAATAGAGGCGGAGCAGCAATGAAAAATGTTCCGAAAACAGGGAAAATGTGACGCAGACGAAGTTGCGCGGGACAACTAGTAACACTACAAATACGGCCGCATATCGTATATAACAACAATAAAGGCAATTTTATCTAACATTATTCAGTATAACAAGTGTGCCGAGGGAAAACCCATCAAATTACTACAATTTCCGATATTGTCTTCCATTCTGAGCGTCATTAGTTGCCCAAACGGGTGAACTTATCAAGTTAGTTGAACATGAAAGGATAATTACCATAAGTCCTGCTCTATCAGCAACGGAATCCTTGTCGACCCCTGTGATATAGATGCCGAGGTTGTACTCCAGCCCTCCTCTTATCATTAGTCCTAACGACTGTCCCGGCTCTATACAAAGGTCAACCTGCACACAAATTTATAAGATTAGCTATTTATTACGGTACATTATGTGCTTCGAAACATAAAATGAAAATGCTTTGTAGATACACATACGAAAATTCATGGCATTCCGGATAGAACATTACGGAAATTGCTAGTAGGGAAAGCTTGGCACGTGATTATAATACATAAGGGCCAATAAACACGTAATCTGTGCTCACAACGCCCTAAGAATGGCTTCATTCACCAAAATGTAATGTAATAATGATGGAGCTCATCGCAGTGATGTCACAGAGATCGATGCGCGCCACGACCACATCATTACAACCGCTAACGACAGAATTCTGTGGTGAGTTGACTGCGATTAGCATACCACAAAGCGCTCCGACCTCTAACCCCAATATGCAATGACATAAAATATTTACGAGTAACGGAATTGACCATAAAAAATTATGATGTCATAAATTAATTTACGTGTTTATAAGTAACTGTCGTCATCGTTGGTGAGTAGGCTTTAGGCAAGAGACGTCTACGTACGCCGGAGCTTGTCATGGGGTATGAGACGAATAGGGTGTTAAAAAAAGGTATTGTATACAAGATAAGTACTATAGTGTTACTATTGGCAGACGTTCAACAAAAGTAGCTGCTGTCTTGTGTTACTCACCCTCCGTACGGAGCGGTCTTTGCTGTTGGGCCGTGAGGAGCGCTGCGGCGGCGGAGAGGCGGGCCGGCCATAGCGGTCCATCCACGAGCACGACGCGCGCCCCACCAGCGCGCCAGCCGTCCGCACCGTCATCGTCAGCTGACGACATGACTTCAACATCTAAACGACCAAACGCAGCTTAAGAAATTTGGACCAAATATTGACGATGTAAAACAACCTAAAAGTTTCATATAGCGATATGATTCTGTTTTCAATATTTAAAGACACATTTCATGTATTGCGCATTCTTAACCAAAATAAATTTAAATATCAAAACGTTTTAGGTTTTCTTTCAAGCTCATAGGTATTCAAGAAGAGAATTTTATTTTCTACTGCATAAAAGTTTATGTTTCACTTAAATATGTTTATGCTATCCAATACTCGTTAAACTAACTTAATGTGGCATAAATCGTAATACTTAGCACACACATTAGAAACAAATTCGTGCTCAGGTTTTGAAATTGGGCCAGGAAGTCATTTGTATTTAAGCAAATTAATTTACCTGTGCTGACATTATTGCCATGGATGTTAAAAGCTATTACGAACTTAGTTAAATATAGTGTAGAATCACATTCACTAAGGTGCGATACGATTTCAGCGGCTCAACCAAAAGAACGAAAGGAGGTAGGAATCAACGAAACATATGCAGCTATGTTCGGTCCCTTTTCGTATCTTTTGCGCTTGCTCATGACGGGTTGGGTTTGGAGTTTTAGATGCTCGGCCTAGCGAAAATGTCAGAACTTTATCAGACCTACGAGAGCGGACAATGGGGCTGTAGAAATGAAGGGCCGAAACAAATCAACTCGGAATATCGTGGGAAAACGGCCTGTTCCCGGAAATTGCTGCTATTTTTTTTTATACACTAGAGGTACTATTTTGTTCTACATTTTCCTCTCAGCATTCAGATAATCAATGCTAATCTGCGAGTAAGTAGCTAACCAGGTCATGCATACACCATGCCCAGATCTTTTACGACAAAAGTTATCAAATAACTTGGCTCCATTTCTACATTTTAGTTACATAGTAGGTAAATACCTAGTTTCAGAGGAATTTATTTTATAAAAGGAATGAAAACGACTATCCGCGCGTCTACTTTTATTTGTGTGTGATAAAATCACGTCAGCTGATGGGCAGGGGGACGGTCGAGATGGTCGGGACACCCCGGCGACACGCGGCCAGCCGGCGCGGCGCTACTGCCCACTCCCTAGCTGACATATAGCTACATTTGTATAACTGCCACATACTTTTACGTAATATAACCATTTAACAAATTAGATATCTGTGCGAGAACTATATTTTTTCTGATTAGGCTTTTATACCGACCAACCCGACCCGTGCACCTTTTGTCGACGTTTTATATGTGCCCATGTAGACCTATGTAAAATAAAATATGATTTGATTTGATACTTGATTAATAGCTCTTTCGTGTAAAGTTTATGTTAGAAGTTTGAAACGTGGAGGTAAATTACACAAACGGAAGAGTTTCTAGAAGATAAAAGTTAATAATATAACACAATGTCTTTGTAGCAGAACAACTAAAGTCGTGTTTTACAAAAAGGTTTCAGTAAATGTCAGGAAGCGACATCGTAAATCAAGCGATATCGTCAAGTGCGGAAGGAAAGGCAACAACGTCCGCAAAAATAGTAGCGCTTACCTGACCCACCCACTATACTACCTAACCGCTACTCTAAAAATATTTGCGACATAGCTATATCTATGTTCCGTGAAGGGAAAATATACTTCTTTTTTATTTGCACTCTATAGTATTGAAAACAAATACGAAAAATGGATGTTCCGATCAAGGCTTCTGATAGAAACACGTAAATAATAAGTAAAGAATATAGTTACTTACCTACTTACTAAATGAGGGCCATAAAAAGTTGGAAACAAGTGGAATATAACTGCCATAGCCAATAATCATTCCAAGCCTAATACTGAGTTGTAGGTACCTTCTGAGAAAACAAAAGGAAAACAAACTTCCCGAAAAGAAAACAAAACTTGATGTAGAAACTTTCACCTTGCTTCACTTAGAATTTTATTTGAGTTGAGTAATACCTATTTTCCACCAAGTCAATATTGTTTACTTGTCGAAGAATACGCAGGTAATTTCAATATAAACTTTGAAGTAATATCAAGACACATATTTCTTCCGTTTTCATATTTTTTTGTTCGTTTGGCAAAATATTTACGCAAACCATCTTGCAATGAAGTTCCTAATTCTCAAATAGTGGAAAACGAGAGTGAAAAACTTACCAAAAGAAAACGTAGTAAAATTGTGTTTAGAGCCTGAAAAAGGTACAATCAGAGAATCAAGCACGCCTGTCAATGCATAAGGAACGCCAACTGGCATTAGCCTTTCAGTAACAAAAAAAAATACGAAACGGTAAAGCGCCGTCCGATGTTTGTTAGCTTTGAAGCTATTCAGTCACGATATAAGTATTTCCTCTTGGGAAATGGTACGTACATCCGTATTGCCTTTTCATATTATTTTAGTATGCTGAAAAGTGACAGAAATATTTAGCTCTTAAAGAATAATAGCGGATATAATAATTCAGGACAGCTGGAATAAAAGTGAAATTACTTTTATGATTCCAGCTGTCCTGAATTATTATATCCGCTATTATTCTTTTTTTATATATTTATAAAATATATATTAAATTATATTTTAATATAATATTATTCTTTTATTCTTTTTTTAATATGTTGTTCAAGCCATAAAAGAAGAAATATGGTTTTCCTTACATGAAGCACAGTTTCGCAGCAATTAAATATTTGTTTAGGTATTATGGTTGGGAAATTTCAGGCTTAGGTGTAGATAGGTTGGCCTAGGGTTGACATTAGCGCGAAAATAGAAAACGTCTGCTTATCGTATTCGCTCCTAATCTAGAACAGGTCATCCCACCACCGGATGGACGGTATCTGAATGTAAAATGTTTCACGGACACGAATTTATTTTCACAAATTCAAGATAGGTAGAGTGCATTATTAAATAAAATTGTTCGTTCAAATGTCTCATTATTCTGGTTTTATTCAAGTACTTACTTTATATTTACATTTTTGTAACCTGAATATTCGACATGCAAACGGTATTAATGTGCGTTTGGAAATGACAGGCGGACACGATAAGGAGACGTTTTCTATTTCCGTGCTAATGTCGACCGCAGGCGCCTCATCACACAACAAATGTTCTGAAATTTTCCTAACCTTAATATCTAACAGATATTTTGTTGCTACGAAAATGTTTTTATTTGAAAATCATATTGTATATACTTATTTATTTAGGTGTACTCTTTCAGAATGTACAATATACATGTACATAAGGTATGTAGTTAAATATAATGGTAACAATCCTTTAAACTTTAATTTGATTTCATGTGATTGCAGCTTAAACAATCCCAATGTGACATGTAAAGTAATATTTGTTTAAATCGGGCACTTTTAAAACTCTTGTTTGTGAATTCGTGTTACCCCCGATTGGCAATCAACTCTTTTTGGTTCAAAGTAGTCTTGCTGAAGCCGTCAAAATAACATTTTACATCATTTTTCTACACCTCTTTTAGCATCCGACAATTTGTTAAAGCCCTATATTTAATAAGCAATGCTATTAACGTAGTTTCTTACCAAACACACCCATCAAAATGACTATGACTTATCTCAATGACATAGTTCTACAAATGGATAAGATCTTGCAATACTTTTCACTCCATATAGTAAGTTTCGATAGAAATACGTTGTCTATTTCCGGATGTCACGCACTGCAAAGTCGATATTAAACACGTTCGCCCCGAGTTGGCTGTGACAGTTAGGTAATATACAACCTAGGATAGTATATCCCGCGGGAGACATTTCTTTCTAAGTATAGCTAGGTTTACAGCCACAAAGTCTCGCAACTCTTTAGATTGCACCGCAGGAAAAGTTATGACTCAAAGTGTTTTATAAAAAATATCAGCTAAGTTTTGAAAAATAAATAATATGTTAAAAGCTTTTAACGCTGAACACCATTAGTACATGAAATATGCATAATGTCAGCTTCATAGACCAGCCTCTCATATAAATCACATGATTATCATCCGTTAAGTGGTGCTGCCGACTACCAAGTGTAAGCCGACGAGCTCGTCTGCGCTTACAAACACTTTGTTTAATGTTAATAACGTCTCTTAAGTTTGCCACAGCCTTAGCAATTATTTTACAGTAGGATAATTGCTTTTTCTTTTTTTTTACAAATACGCGATTGCATGACTCTTAAAATGCAACTTGTATTTCACTTAACTACCAACAGTTTTAACAAGACTAAAATATAAGTGTCTAGTTTGCAACAGGAAAAGGTTGGATAAAGCCCACCTACACCTTACCAATAAACAAACATATATCAGAATATCTGTCTTCACTCACTAGGGTCCTGAAAAGTATTGGTCCATACAACAAAACCGTACGGTTTTGGCAGGTACGCCGAAGTTAATAGTTTAAAATATTCTTAACCGCGATACTGTTCGCTAGTGAAGGCATTTGGCGCGCGTCACTTAGGGTCATTTGGCTTACCGTCAGGACAGGCTGCCAGCGACTGTGACAGCAACAGGTCCGACTTGAGCCGTCTTCATAATAGGTGTATCTAATTACCGTGTAATTCGCAGATATCTACGTCCCGCCATCATTATGTAAATCAAGATTTCCTAGCTTACGAGGTGTTTGACTACCAAACGTTTACTCAAAATGGGCCTAGCGCCAGACTGAGGATTTCGGAGGCTGATTTATTTATCTAAACTGTCAAGCTTAACGACCTTAATTACAGAGGAATAATGCATGAAATATCAAGCAATCGATATTGTAGAATGGAAATACAAAATCTAGATGTCTGCTTCACTTCAATAAAATAGTTAAGTCGAGTGAAGTACCTAGAATATAAATCCATACGTAGACGGTAAGTAGAATGTATGGGACGTGTATGGCATAACCCAAGCCCAGTTTCTTCTATAACGTTCCTCACATAAATATTGTACTACCTGCAATATCAGGGCATGTAACGAGGCAGAATATCTTACCTTAAGAGCATCTTCGTGAGAGATCCCGGAGAACGGAGTGCCATTGACTTGCAGAATGGAGTCCCCAGGGCGAAGCCCCGCTCGCTCTGCCACCGAGCCCTCCTCCACTCTCGATATGTACACACCTACGCCTAAATATTATTACATTAACTAAATTTTTTACACCTACTGTACAACTAGCCAACGTAACAAAATGCAAAATAAAATTTGAAAATTAATAAAAAGCGTTTTGAAGTCTGTTCTTCAATTTTGGCGCCAAGAAATCCATAGACAAACGTTCATTTTTTCACATCTTCTCGGTTACCGTGATATATTAATGGCTGCTGAAAAAAGTTTTTATTAATTTGACATAGTATCAAATGAATGTTACGGTTTTTTTTAATATTCATCACTATGTAATATGCCACTATGTAATCTTTAGTCATGAAATTAATATGTACTACATACTTAGTTTGCTTCAACCTTGGCAAGTCTCCAGTCAATGCCTGTGTCTAAGTAATCGTATTCTACAGTGCATGAATGCAGTCCAATAATCGGAAGGTTCATTTTTGGTCAAATTTATACAGTACATTTAGTTTGAACAAATTCAGATATTAAAACTCGCATAATTTGAAAACGTTGCCACAATGTAAGCTTAACAATGGGAACTTTATGCAATATAAACCGAGGAGGATCTTATCTTGTCTTTGTTGCTGAACTTTACCTTCTGGCAGGTCTTCGGTGAAATGGCGGGTTTAGGTGGCTCTGGAATCCTCATTTTCGGGATCAGGTCGAGATGTATGCGATGCGTACAGCTGACCGTAGAACGGACTTACTTTAGAATTTTTACGTGCAGATGTACAGTCTACACGATCTTACTACCTTATGGTGCTTCATTCGAGTTATAGCTACATAGGCCTATCTTATCTGTACATTGTAATTTCAGTAGTACTTATAATAAGAAAAATAATCTCTCGTCTTATCTTATTATTTTGTACGTCGCAAACAGCCCGGGAAAAAATGTGCTTATATTCTTTTTCCTCTCAACGTATTGTATTCTGTGGCTTTGTGTACAGCAAAGTATTTTCCTGTGCGGCTCATGGCTAATAGGCGTACTTTCTCGTAAAAGATTTTATGCAATTTAAATAACCCACCGCGCCGTGCCGTCTGCCGGGTTCACTCGAAGCGGGATTATCATTTAAAGTTGCCACAAGTAACCGCCTATCAGACTGAAGAGACAGAATATTTTATTTTCTTTTAAAATTTTATAAAGGTTGTTGTTTGCACATGTGTCGTCTACAAACTAAATGAAATTATATTTGGACTGCTGATTGGCCACTGAATTTTAACAAGTTTCTCTTTTTGCTAAAACCAACATCAATTTCATAAACTTAAGTTAAATAAACCCTCTGAACGTGACTTGTGAAATCCGAACCCCATATTATATTATGTTCCTAAACGTGCAATTAATAACAGATTAACAATTACAAAACCCCCTATTCATCACGATAGTACACACACGATTAGTAATCGACACACAAAGGGTTGCCAATAAAGAAAATTGTTACGATACAAATAGAGCACGTAAAGTGTGTATCACAAATAGCATCGGGTCATTATTTAGGTACTGACCGCTCTCAGCGCTATTTGCGTGCCGCCCACGCTATATGCTCGTAATCGATAGGACACCCTCTTTGCTGCGTAGCTTACGGCTCTCGGCTGATGATAATGCGTACCTAATAACTTAAGCTCTAACTGCGAGATATTGATGATATTTTATTTGAATTTGTAAATAGTATTTCTAGACTAAATAGGTTTTTGTAGCTCACCGTTTCAATGGTTAAAAAAAGCTCTACAATGAATTGATACAACATGGAGATGGCGAAACGACAAAATGGTTCCACGTGTTTTTTTTTGAATGTATTTTTTTAATAATGGAACAGACAGCGAACCCAGACGTCTGAAGTTGTGAATGTTTTATTTTTCGGTTATCAAAGCAAAGGTGGCATTCTTAGGATTTGGTAAGCAGCTTACTTGTATATTTATTTAATAATTCTGAACTCAAAGATAATGAATCAAATAACCATAACAGTGATGGTTCTGAATAAACACATTGTAAACAAAGTAAGGTTTTCCACTATTCCACTGACAAAACGTGCAGCGATTCAGCCAGGTGACTTGGTCAGACTGGCTGAATCGCAGCACGACTTGCAGCAGATACTGGATGGCCTATCTTCAATACGCATTGGTCTCAGGATGAACTTGGACAAAACGCAGGTTATGTTCAACGAACAAATCACCCTAGGACCGATTGTTGTCAATGGCGGTCCTCTCAAGGTTGTTCGAGAATATTTTTACCTCGGGCTAACTCTGTAGTTTGGTGAGGATAACTTTGAAAGGGAGGCTAACAGAAGAATTCAGCTGGGCTGGGCAGCATTTGGGAAAGTTCGTCGGGTCTTTTCGTCGCGTATTCCACAGGGCCTAAATACCAAGGTCTTCGATCAGTGCGTCCTGCCTGTAATGACTTACGGGGCCGAAACGTGGACACTCACGGTAAGGTTGGTCCATGAATCCTATCCCTATCCTATCCTATGCTTGGAGTCTCTCTGAGGGATCGCATCCGGAACGAGGTGATCCGACAGAGCACCAGAGTAGTCGACATAGGTCAGAGAATAAGTAAGCTGACGTGGAAATGGCCCGGTCATATTAGCCGTAGAACCGATGACCGTTGGACTAGACGTGTTCTTGAGTGGGGACCGCCAATTGGCAAGCGTAAGGTGGGACGCCCTCAGGCTCGGTGGAGCAACGATCTTCGCAGGGTGGCTGGTAGCAACTGGATGAGAGTTGCCGAGAATCGCGTTAGGTGGCGAGCGATTGAAGAGGTCTATGTCCAGCAGTGGACTGCTGGAGGCTGATGATGACTGACAAAACTAGACATAGACAAATCAGACTTGGAAAGCTGTCAGTTTTGCAAGACTGACTTGCAAAGAAAGAGTTGTCTAGTTTACTTGGTTAAGTGTGCGAAATAGTATCTAGAGCCTTTGCTATCGCTTTTCAGTACACGTGTCCCTTGCAATTTAGGAACATTGAGTCACGTGTTCGCTGTCTGTGTGACAAGGGTATCTACACTAAGATAGTTAGTTTAGTTGTGTACAAGGAAGGTTCCCACCTGCCTCCTTCCCGCCTTTGACACAGATGCCAAAGCCATGCGAGTCGGCGGGGTCCCGGCTCATGGTGACAGTGCGCGTGGCGGGCTCCGCCGGCGGCGGCGGCGCGCCCCCCGACGAGTACGGCCGCTCACGCTCACCCCCGCGGTATATTGCCTGCCGACAAACGAAACAGTTATTATAGAACAAAAAACATAAATCATGTCCAACGTGGACATTATGGCAGTTCTATAAAAAAAAATGCCCGTAATGGGACGCCCGGCAGATGTGAAACATCTATGTTTTTAATATAGGTAATTAATCATTAAGAAAACCTATAACGAAAAAAAATTGAGCCTGGAACTTTCAAAATCAAAACAAGATCGCTTCACAAAAAGAATTGCAAGCAGGATATAGCCAACTATAGACCGGTTGCTTTAATTCCTGTGTTTTCCAAGGTGATAGAAAAGATTATATCTGTATCAATCAATAACTTTCTGACAAAATACAACCTTTTATGTAATGAACAAGCAGGATTTAGAAAAAATAAAAATATTAATACAGCAATTTATGATTTTTTACACGAAATAATGATAAATGTTGATAATAAAACACCAATTTGTGCCATATTCACAGACATGACTAAAGCTTTTGACTGTGTCAATCACGAGATTTTATTAAACAAGCTTAATAGCTACGGTCTAAGGGGAAATGTGCTGAATCTCTTAAAATCCTACTTCGATAACCGCACTCAATATACGGAGATTTCCAGAATTTGTTTTAAATCTAAACTTGAACAAAAATATAAATCGGAAGGTAAAATTGTTAAATTCGGTGTACCGCAAGGTAGTGTATTGGGTCCCCCGCTATTTTTGCTGTATATAAATGATCTGCCCCGTCAGATACCAAATCCTATGGTTCTATTTGCCGATGACAGCACAGCACTGATAAAATGTACAAATATTAAAAATTATGAACAGGATATTAATGATAACCTTAGAAATATTATTGATTGGCTTGAAAAAAACAACCTGGTAATAAACCTACCAAAGACTAATGTGATGCATTTTCACCAACGTACAATTCCACCGAAAGTCAATGTACAGTACAACGGACAAGTTATTGATCAAGTAAAGGTCGCGAAATTTTTAGGAATTCATATCGACGATCAATTAACATGGAAACCGCAAGCAGAAGAGGTGTGCAAAAAGTTAAGCACTGCAGCATATTCTTTATAACCTGACGAAAAAAGTTGACATAAAGACTGCTTTAGTAGCATACCATGGTTTAGTCGCATCGGTCTTGAGGTTTGGAATAATTTTTTGGGGTAATTGTAGCCTTAGAGATAACATATTTAGAGCCCAGAAACGTTGTGTTAGAGCTATGTGTAGTCTTAAACCTAGAGATAGCTGTGAACCTTTATTTAAATCTTTGAAAATTCTAACGTTTCCGTCGTTGTACATTTTAGAGATGGCAACTTTTGTTAAAAGGAATAAAGCATTATTTGCTAAGTTCTCGGATGCCAAGAAAGGTCCCGTGAGAAGCCAATACAAAAACCTCTTACTTACAGGTGTTTATAACACAGCACTACTTAGGAAGAGTGTTTTCTGCATGGGTCCAGTGATATTTAACAAACTACCAGATAGTATAAAAAATTACACTCTACAACAATTTAAAAATAAACTAAAGTCGTTTTTGATACAGAAGTGTTATTATTCAATAAGTGATTTTTTGAATGACCCTATGTGTGACATTTCAACAGTTTTATAGTTTTTACATTCCTTAATTTCTAAACTTGTTAAAATAATTTATTTGTGTATTTTGTTATCATTTTCTATTTCATAATTTTACTCATAATAATGTAATTCATACTTTTTTTTTATTATTCAGAAATTCTGTTATTTGTTATTTGATTATCTTATTTATTTTATTTCTCAACTCTGATCCTGTGTGTGACATTCCAGCAATTTAATATTATTGACATTATTTGAAATCTACTTTTGTGCTCAATCGTTTTTTATTGAAACTGACATTATTTGTTAAATTTTGCATGCCACAATTCAGGCAGAATGTACCCGGCTCACCATATTTTTATAACAACTATAATGTACAATACCTACATTCTACGCGAATAAATGATTTGATTTGATTTTGATTTGAAGATCAACAATCAATCCAAAACAAACTTTATCTTAATGGGAAAAGGTTGATTTTATGTGCCCTATGGCACGTAAAATCAACCTTTTCCCATGGCCCGGGCGCAACACCATTTCCCGTCATGGCATACGAGTCGATTTTATAGCTTAGTCGCGCATGTAGATATTTCACATCAAAAGTAACATTAATCATTCCGACGTGGATATTTTTGTTATTTCTATAAAAAGAGATAGTAAAAATATAATTTTCGAAGAAAACTTAGTAGGTAGTTGTGATCGATAGTTCTTAATTACGACTATTTTGGAATAGTCATAATGATAAATGTTATACTTATAACTCATAGTTTTGGCGTGAGAGCGGATAATGCGCTGTCGAAATAGCTTAGAGTACCTACACATACATAGATCTTTTAAGAGCAGGATCAATACAGCGAGGCTTTGGATGTGTACATTTTGCCGCCGGAATCATGACTATGAGCTTTAAATATGTTATAAACCGGAACTGGAATACACTTACGTTCATTTTAATCTGCTATCTCGTAATCATATCAAAAAAAATATTCGTAAATATAGTTATCGTTCCAACAAAATGTAGGTTACTTCGCTAAATTTTACTCGAAAGCATACAAATAATATTATTGAAGTTACTGTCAAAACAATAGACCCACAAATTAAATGTCAAAATAATCTGAATGTCATTATTATCCTCCATAAATTCAGGTTTAAATTCAAATAATTTATCTTCTTTCACAAGTTATGTACTACATTTAGTGGTTGACCTTTTTGACAAAAATTGCCTGTGTTAGGTCACTACGCTCTTCCGAAGCTTAAAGTTACGTAGTGTACCAAAACTTTTTAAATCTTATTGTCTAAAGAAAACATTTCAAAGTAATATTACAAAAAACTAGCAGCAGCATTTATTTTATAAAAAAAAAAAAAATAACGTATTAAGATTCTTTCTGGGTCATGGAATTTTATTATAAATAACTGGAGCAATTCGATAAATAGTTATATAATATGTTGATCGCAATAAAACCGCCCTAAGTAAAAGTACTTAGGGCGGTTTTATTGCGATCAACACAAAGAATGTTCGATTCTCTTTTCGTGACCCTGGGTCGGCTGGGGATTTTATTTCGAACAGCTATGGGTTTGTTTTAACAAACACTGGTTCCCTCGAAGATGTATAATGACGGAATATTAGAAGCTTCAAGGATTCAAAATATGGATTACTACTGTCTTTTGGGTGAAGTTTTTTTGTGCGATGAATACGTAATATGTAAGCAACCTGCATGTAAAGATTATCCCTACATATATGCACGATGAATTTATAAGACTTATGGTACTGAAACACTGAGTGGCAGAATGTTGAAAAATATGCAGAGATATTAGTTAATATTATTCTCTTCAAACCTGAGCTCTTACGCTGTTTAATCAAATTATTTCGCGTAAAATTCTTAACCGTTATTTATATTCATAATAAAAGTATTTCTTTTACCGTCCTACTTTAGAACAAACAACTCATAAATATCTATTATTTTGGGCTTTTAACTCGCTTAATTTTTCGTTACGTTTAAAGCTCTGTCTATATTTAAACGATGAAAGGCGTGAGCGATGTGCCTATTAGCTCCTTAAACAAAATTGTGTTTGTCTAAAAAATGAACGGCGCGTCCCCTTTGTTGTTGAACAGAAGCTTGTCAAATTATGGTCGTTGAAATATCGGCGAGCTCCTTATTGTTTGTCTCGTAAACTTTTTAGGTGGTTTAGAGTCGATCTGAAATCTCTCATTAACTTTTAATGGCTTTGCAGAGGTGATCTAATGCAAGTAAACACACAAATTTAAGGAAAAAAACCAACCAAATATCATTTGTTTGGGTGTCGATCATTTAAATATTGAAACCACATTTCCTGTTGAAGAAGTCACATTATACTAGTTTAACTTCAGATTAATCAGCTAAGGCCACTGCTTCGGAAGGAGCCATAAGTCAAAAAAAAATATTCCTAAATTAATTCCACGCGATATAAAGTTCATACTCGCTACACGCTGGGTCGCTTTAAAAAATACATGTATGTAGGTAGCTTTAGAGTTATTGTGTTAGGAACAGTCACCTTCCGCATTTATTAATTTTTCACTAAGTGACGTGTTTCCTTACATTACAGCGTGACCTAGCATGTTTGGCGGCGTTTTCCAAAATAATAACAACACATACACCTAAACTCTGCGTGCCAACAAGTAATAAAATTCTAATCCTTTATACTTCAATAAGGTGCAATACAAAAGGGAAGTTTGATCCAAATATAGCGAAAGGAAATGATTTCTAGAAACGCGAGTGACTGCTCAAAGAATTGTTTCCCTCAATATTGTACTCGACGCGGCGTTCATAAGCAATAAAACCCGCGCCCCTCTTTGCGTAAACAATGTTTCTCGAGGCGAACGTTTAACATCTCAAAGAAGTTGTATTTGCGGGCTGCCCTCGCGCGCTGGGCGCCGCCCCTTGTTTCGCCCGCGCCTTGGCCCGCTGCAAGCTATCCCAGCCGCGAATATTTTCATCCGATCTCGTCCGAGATTTACTAGAAAACTATGTTTTCGCTTGCATTGTACAATGTTCATGCATATTTTATTAAAGTGTCAGTTACAGAACATAAATTGCCAAAGGCTTGGTTTGAGTGGAATATCTTGCTCTTGTTTGCTTGACGCCTGTGTTATATTACAAAATAATCATTTTACATTTTCTCTAGCGAATGTCTTTAAATATATTTACTTAATTCACATAAATGTGATTCAATCCTAACCCTTTATTTATCATGCATTGCCTTGTGGAAAGTACTAGGCCACGTTTTCTGAAGCTGATGCAACGCAAAAGCAATCAATCGAGCTAAGAGTGTTTAAGTCAAATGTGTTTTGTTTTTATTATTAAATATGTGTTTTATATACATCTTTAATAATAAAAACAAAACATTTCAGGAAATAGTTTTAATTGTAAAAATGCCATAATAACCGCGCATATATGCAGATTTATATCAACAAGTGTATCCTGCTGTAATCGCTCACGAGCCCAGCAGGGAATACGCCGCGCCACCGCCACCCCTGCCGCGCCGCTCATACAACTTTACTAAAGATACCTTACACTTTCCAACAGTGATTAACTGCTCGCTTTCAGTTTGCGATGTTAATAGCCCCTAAGTACACTTTAATTGATTAAAACCGAAAGTTCAAAAACAGCTATTATTGCATACAAGTTTCCAACTTTAACTTGACGTTTGAACAATATAATTTCTAACGTCTAATGAATGTTATAGTAGTACGTTAGTATATCAAACTCGTTGGTAACTTAGCGGTGTTTCGTAGAATTCAAATTATCTGAAATTCAAAATTACCTCATTATTCTCGGTAGAATCCAATTTGGAACGTCTGTTAAGTATATGTTGTCGCCGAACCAGCTTACACTGAGACACATCACGCACTGTTTGAACACTATTTAAGAACACATTTTACGGCTTGCTTTATGTTTCAGGTGTCAGAATAATACAGTAACCGTTTAGAAAACCGCAAATATCTTGTGTGATTGAGCTTATGTCTTTAAACTTTGTACGGCTGGAAGATGACACAATTTATGTTCCCCGTTTCCCGTTACGCGTTTCCATCTAAATATTTATATTTATTTTTGATGTCTCCCGACTAACCACATCAGTTACGAGGAAATAAAACCTTCGCCGTCGTCGGCGAGTCGTTCACAAATTGAAATATTTATCGTTCCCTCCTTGGAAAAAAAACAGTGTAATTGGGTCAAACGGCACGACACCGCCCTAACGATATTTACGATAAAGTTAGGAAAAGTTCGCGTAAAATCAAAATTTGTTGTGTTTTACTTTTACAATGAAGAACAGTTAAATACACTGTGGCCTGGGCTGCCGGGGCTGTCTCCTGACAGCGACTGAACGTGACGGTGACATCGGCCGCCGGTGACCATGACACCATAAGCTTTGTATGGACACTCCTACGCCAACCCATAACAATATTTTTCATTGTACGCATGAGTTATTTTCGGATATTCTAACCAGTAGGCGGGGTTAACACTGAATTGGTTCAACAGTAAATTTCAAATATTTAACCTGGTCCAGTAATTTATTAGACAAGCATCCTACGTACACATGCGGATAAAGCAAAACCCATTCATTTCTGTGTGGTCATGTCCATACTGTCGGCACCTAAACGGTTGCCGCTGTGGTCATGAATAAAGTAGTGGTATCGACTGGCGAGCGCGGCCTCACCCTGGAATAATTTACACACGTGACACCCCCCGCCCCCCCGTGCCTCATATTTAGCTATTTTTGGAACTTTAATTCAGCTACTGACATCCTTGACGATACTAGTATTGATTCAATAATTGCTGCACCGCAATTTGAACAGCTGTTGAAATTCAAAAGTCCATTGCCAAGAATATGAAATATGGATGATTCATTCAGCTATTGTAGTGTTATTGTAGCGTCGACCTTATTACCTAAAATTACCTAACTGTGCTTACCTACATCTGAAGTAAACAGGTGCAAGTTATGAATAACTGAGCAGAGAGTTAAACAACGATTGAACTCTAATTAATCACGAACTTTCTCGGAATTAACCTGAATTTCTGGCTGGCGCTGGAGCAAGCTAATTTAGTAGTGCCCCAGTTGTGTCGTCGTGAAACAATTAGTGTTGCATTAAGAACACTTACATGATGCGTAGTGCTGCTGGGGCTGCTGGCGGGGGAGTGCCTGCGCGCAGGCAGGGGAGCGGGCAGGGGCGCGGGGGGGTGCGACGGTGGCAGCGCCTTGCCCAGCGCGGCCGCCCCGCCCTGCCCGAACAGGCGCAGCACCTGCTCCGGCGAGATAGGCCGCTTCTTGCCGTTCGCCGCGCTCAGGTGGTTCGTACTGTTCCTCAAGCTCGTCGCTCCGGCTACATGTAACAACGAACAGTTCAGACAGGCCTGATTGAAATAGGAGGTCTCAGTGGAAAATGTATCTTATCCTCGAAGTAAGGTCTATTTCTCAATTCGACCTCATCAGAAAAAGAAACAATGAGTGTGTAATGGCTAACAATCAAAATGATCAGAATCACCTGCACTATTCGCAATGGTAGTGGAGCCGAGGTAGGGCTGCCGGGATAGCTTGCCGGCGTAGTGATGCGAGTAGGAAGTGTGGTGTCCGTGCGAGGAGGCCGGGCGCTCCACGATGGTGTACGAGGTGCCCGGCGGCGAGTAGTACACCCCGCCCCGCGCCCTGCCCCGCGCGTCCTCTGCCTCGTAGCTTGTATGACGGTTGTCCTGCAACCACTGTGAGCTTACAAAAGGACCCAAGGCTTTAAAGGAATATTGTGTTATCTCGATTATCTTCAAGGTGAACAATTAAGACAAGTCAGTATTTCCAAAGGTGCAACCAGATCGATGTCAAAAGATGTCATCAAACGATCAGATATATTGAGTGTCGTCCATGGTCGTCGGAACGTCTATCGGTCGGCTTTTGACTATAGTCCAATCTATATCCACTAGTCGAATTAAATCAGCTGCAATCTACTGAATCTACATAGAGCACTTTAACTCAACGTAAATTATCCAAGAACTTTTCTTGAAACATGTAAACAAATACTTTACAAACTTAATTAATAATCCCAACACATTGTTACATGGAAATTCTTGCAGACATTGTTCTTGCAACTTTTGCAGTAACTATGTGGTTGGAAAGTTGAGTCGTAGTTGCAATTATTGGTAGTACCAGTTTTAACGCTAGAATGCAAGTTAAAGTGGTATTTAAATATTAAAACGGTGGCAAGGAGCCAAGAGCCTTTCTCTGAACTAAAGTTGGGCAAAAAGTTCACAAGCGAGACTGCGTGGGAGTTTGAATTATACAGGGTGTAACGGTAAGGGTTTATACATACTTAAGGGTGAACCATCAAACTGAACATGTTTCTCCATCGGCATACACCGTAATAGCAAAAAAAAAATCTGCTACCCTATACAAAATTTCAATACCTATTCGACACAAATGTATGGGGTACCTGATATTTTTTTCGCTATTACGATGTTTGTCCGATGGAGAAACATGTTCAGTTTGATGGTCTGTAGCACACCCTAGTATTTCCGTTACACCCAGTAGATAGTCGTTGTACTTTTTCAAAATTGTGACGTATTTACTATTGAATTAAGAAAGAAATAAATCTGTTTTTTTTTCTGTCTCTGAAAAGGTAAAAAGTGAAAAGTGGACAATGCTATTGAATTTTTTATATTGTTATTTTATGTTTCTTACATGTTGTGTCCAAACCGGTTTAAAGTTTTTGACAAAGGCAGTGCATTATAGAGTAAACGCTTTCGACCGACATACAGTGTCAGTTTCGTATTTTTTTCTGAAGCCATGTCCAGTCGCAGTTATTATAAGGTAGTGGGCCAATTTATCTTTAGATCAAAGATCTAACTACTTTGAGGGAAATTGAAAAAAACTGAACTCTGTTTAAAAATTGATAGTCCTTGTCTTTTTTCGAGCCCAATATCTGCCCCATAAAAAAAATCTTTCATGGAAATAATAGAAGATACAGATCGTTTATGATAATTTTTTGGTCTATTTCTTCTAAGTAGAGAGTAGTAGTAGTGAGTAATGTGCTGGGAAGTGTGACTGTCTGGGGACAGTTGTGTACCTGGTGGCTCCTGGAGTGCCGGGCGAGGTGATGCGCGGGCGGGTGCTGCGGCGTGGCGGAGCGCGTCCAGCCGTAGCCCTGGGTGTAGGGCGGCGGCCAGCGCGCGCCGAATTCGGCCAGCTCCGAGCCCTCGCCCGCCTCCCCCGACCTCATGCCGGGGGTCACGATGCTTTCTGGAACAACCGACACGGAACATTACGTGTGTCGCTCGACAAAAAATACACGTGGAAATGGACCTTTGCTTACATCTTATTCTGATAAATAACAACGGTGATTCCAAGCGCTTAGCGTTTTGTAGTATTGTTTGCTCGTTGAAATTTTAAGCGCTTTTATTTTAACATAGTAACCGTAAAAAACACAGATCATACAAATAAAATATCAAATACACGACGGTTTGCTTATTCAATTATTTTCATAAAATTAAACTCTCAGAAGTGTATTAAATATTTCTTATGAAAACAACCAACAAAATCCAGGTAACTTAAATAACTTAATTTAAATAACTATTCTGAGTTATAAAGCTCGTAGTGCTACGTTATAAAATATTACTGCTCACTCCGGGGACAGACTCGTCTAAAATTTGTTATTAAAAGAGTTTCTTGGATTGGGGCTAGTTTCTCGGAACGTGAAAAAAGTGGCAGGACGGAGGATATTCGCGTTACCGCCGTCCTAGGCAATTTAGCGAAGGAAGTAGTCAGCGTAACACCTGGGCGCGGTCCAATTTATGGGACCGACGAGTCGAGCTTCGATCGTGAACCACGACATACTTTTTTCATGGACACTCTGGTTCATTCATTGTTTTCAATTATTTACAACCCGAAGGGTAGTTTTGCATTTTTAGAGACACAAATGTCTTTACTGAATAAAATTCGGTCGCAAGGGACTTTTTTATAGGTTTTTTAGCGTGAGGCATCAAAGAAGCTTTGTAGGTTCTTTCTTTTTAGAATATACATTGCCTAGTTCAAGTTTCTGTCCAAGTTTCTGAAATAAGTGCCTAATCATACACTAGGCACTTATTTCAGGAACTTGGGACAGTACCTACCTATCTACTTGTATACCACGTTGCTGCAATTTCAATCAACTTTCAGAACTGCTATTAGTTTCTCATTTTCAGGACGCTCTCTTCAGCCATCAAGTGAGCGAAAGCATAAAGCTTTATGTGGCTCTTAAAGTTTGCCACACCATAATGAGTTGCCACGGCACTTTTTACTTGAAAGCGATTGCGGTTACAACCCTTTGGGGAGACATGCACTGTGGGTTCATGGAGTAGATTACCACTAGGTTTTATGTGTTTGTGATCATTTCAAATCAGTCATGCTATAGGTTTAGTTTACGATTTATATAATAATAACAGAGCCTTTGAAGTATTCTCTGGTTGTTTATAACAGCCAAATGAGGTGTCATTTTATTGGTCTCTTCGTACTTAGACAAAGTCAGTTCCTAACTAAACACTCTTACAAATGTGTATACAATAGAGGCAATTTTAGGTATAAAAGAGATACAAGAAAAAAGAATGACTTCATTTTCCCTGTCGACCTTCTGCCACAAGACCTAAAATCGTATAGCAGCGAAGAATACAGTACCTCTATGTTAGTCGTAAACTGTCATAAAGTCCGTAATGAGGGCTTAAGTACGAAATAAGCTTCCGACCATTGGGCGCGATGTCCGGTGGCGTGGCGGTCCACTTCCGGTCACCTCGGCCCTTTGAAGCACGGTTGTTTATACGCCATTTATACACGCTCAAATCTAGCTACCCTCCAAATGAATGGAACGCGAGAAACCGCTTACAATGTATTTTATAACCTTTAATTAAAGTATCCTTATTTTTTGCCCCTTTATAAAACATGCGGGGTTCCATATAACAAGCACTAACAATAACTTGCGAAGTGTATAGCATACAAAAAAGTATGCTATACACTTCGCAATTGCTTTATCTTATTCTACCTTTTGTAGTAAGCAACGACTTATTGTCGGGCCTACGCTGTCCTTCCATACTTAAGTACTAACGCTGTAACATTCAAATATTGTAAAACCAAATGAATTAAAAAAAGAGTAACCATGGAGTTTCTTGTCGGTTCTTCTCCTAAGGAAACGACCAACCCGAACCGAGCACCATTTGACGTTTTTTAAGTGCCCATGTCGGCCTAGGTAATATTTTTTTCTTGGGCAGAATTGTATACCTTTTACTACCTTCCTAATTAACGAACTGCCCCGTCGGTCTAGTGACCGCAAGCGTGACCGCTGTGAGTGCGATCAGTCTTTTTGTCAAAAATTTCTCAATCATCATTTGTCTACCCTTTTTTCAACTGTTGGATGGGGACGACATTATGTGTAAATAGATACAGCTGAATATTGCAGAATTTTATCTAAGCAACTACCAATCTGACGTCCGCAACTCATTCAATTTGAAACACGTTACCCAGGAATATCTCAAAGCAGCCTAAACTTGTGCCCTAAGACCTTAACATAACTGGCAAAATATCTTACCAGCGTGTCGATGGCTATAAAAATTGAATAGGTCCAAAATTTGGCGAGGATATTTTTTATTTTACACTTTCTGTAGCGCCCATCAGGTCCTGCTATGTACAAACAACAGGATAGGTACGACACGATTTATTATGGGTCGTTTAAGGAAACACACCACATGTACAGTCCTGGACAGAGTTATCTATGAATCTCTACTTGAACAGGTTTTTCTTGCTTGTGAAATGTGGGTGTTCCCCACACCTGTGGCTTACCCTTATGTGTGGCCTTAGCAAGTCCCATAAATGTGGCCCTGACACTCAAGCACTCAAGCGCTGACTAACGAAGGTATCTTTTGTCGTCATTACCGCCGTTTATAAAGGTGTGCTGGCATCATGGGCTGGAATTCATTATCAGGGTTCCGGGGCGATTTACGTTAACAATGTATGTTCCCACCAAAAGAAAAATGTGTTCAAATTTCGGGGATGAAAAGAAAGCCTGCATGTCCTATCCCAAGTCCTAGGTTTATGGTAAAACGATCGGTTCAGTAGTTTAGGCGAGTAAAGTCACAAACGCATAGACATAGTTACTTTATGATTTATAAAATATTATAGTATGGATTTATTTTTTTGGTTAAAAAGGCATGATTTTTTAAGTCTGCGGCCTCTAATAAAAATAGTTCATTAGAAAGAACACATATACACATTCAATTGTTTATAAAATTAACAATTATTTCCAAAATGCATCGGAACCGAGATATACAGATACATACACATGAATGTTTCAAGTGAAACTATGAGGAATAGCGAAAAACTATCAAACGAGTCTCGAGCCCGATTTTGATAAAAAACTAAAACTGCGTCATTGTTTTTTTTGTAAAATCAATATTCCTAGCCAGGAATCGAAACAGTTCATTTTGAAAAAAACAGCCTGTATTATTACACGATTCTATAGTGTCGCTGCTAAGGATACAGTTCTGGGAAGTAATGACATAGGTACGGCAAACTATAGGAAAGAGTTCATTTTTGATAAAAATATATACATAACAATAGCAATCACAAAGTATCAACGAACAACACAACTTTGACATCAGATATTTTAGCTCCGATATAATTTTCGGCATAATTCTTTGAGGAGCCATTATAATTATACAAGGTGTTGTTTTGCATTCTCGTCAAATTCAAGGAGGTGTCTATGCTAATGATTCTTTACCCGAATCAATAATAAAGTGGGTAGGTATTTTTTTTGTCTTTTACGGAAATCGGTAAGTGTGAATTACCCGTGTTTTTAACGCAGCCCGTCTGATCCTCGCCCTATAACAATCTCAAACGTTTATTCGATAATTTCTCATTCCCTAAACCACGTTATGGCGATTATTCAGAAATACCTACTGACAAAAGGCTGCAATTTAAACAACAGAACAAAACAGCGTGGATTATTAATTAACTAGGTACCGTAATTTAATTTGATTATTTATGTGTTTATTCTTTTGTGACAACCTCCTGAATTTTGACGAGGATGCAAAACAACACCTTGGATATTCCACTATCGTTAGCCACAATTATTTTTGTGTCTGCTGTGAAAAAAAATCTTGCCACTGGTTCATACAAAGTTACCCAAACCCCTTTCTTCCGTAAGTGAAGTAGAGGAAATAAAAAATACGGTCTTATACTTGCAGAGCTAATTAGGAAAATGTAGGGTTTAAGTTGTTACCAGCACAATGCTCTCTGCAATTTCGTGGCCGAAAGGCATGTAAATACTTAGTTATATAAAAGCAATCTTTATTAAAACAAGACGGTCGCTAATATTTTGATAACAAAACAATTATTATATGTAAGATTTGAGTTTTTTACACTAAAACTTCTTATATCATTAAAAATACTGGCCATTAGGACCAAAAAAATAACATAGTTGCCTTACTGACATGAAATTAAGAAAAATAAATACACACATCAAAAGTGTCTAGGGATCAACATATATTTTTGCAATAACTTTTCTCCTGATTGATATTAATTAAAATTTTCTTTAAGGATTCATCAAATAAAGTGTTTTCGTTTGTCACAGTAACGATAAACCAAGTCACCTTTGCATTAATAAAGAAATTTGCCATTTTCTAATAAAGGGATTTTTGACATTTGAACCACTAACATTAAAGTTCGAAAAAAAGACTGAAATAACAGTTTTCTTTAAAATTTTATTGGGTAACTTAAACAATTAATAATCCGTGTTTCTACCGCGAACACTAACAACACAAGAACATCGGTTTGGCATACTCAAAATGAGTTCATCCAAATCACGCTGTGGAATGGCCGCCCATGTTCGTTGCAACAACAAAAAAAGGTCTTCTTGCGACTGGATACCCTCCATATTCGGCAGAGCTCTTCTCTGTAGCATATCCCATGCATGCTCAATCGGGTTCAAGTCTGGCGACTGAGCAGGCCAGGGCAGGACATTGATGTAAGCTGCGGCGAGAGTCTGTCTTACAACTCTTGCGGTGTGCGGTCGTGCATTATCATGCATTAACTGAAATAAGGGACCGATTTGCACTTGTAGAGGAACGATGACGTCTGATACAATCGTCTCAGCATAAATTTGAGCGTTGAGGTTGCCTCTGATCCAAATCAACTCAGTTCTTCCGCCGATCCAAATACCCGCCCATACCATGATGGTTCCACCACTATAAGGATGGACTTCCTGGCAGGATTTTAATCGCTGTTGGCGTCCAGGGGTTCTCCAGTGTCGTATACGTCTTGTATCCGGTCTCATACCAAAACGAGACTCATCAGAAAAGCACACGAAACGCCATTGTTCTTCTGCCCAATTTCTGTGTTCAAGAGCCCATTGATATCGAATCCTACGATTGTGCATTGCTATAGGTGGTACCCGTAGCGGTCTTCGGGAATGAAGGTTCACTTCATGCAAGCGGTTTCTGACTGTTTGGTCGCTAATTAAGTTCCCTGAAGAGTGATGAAGCCTCACGGCTAACATCATGGCGGTTATTGTTGGAGCTCTTCGAGTTAAGATTTGAATGTATCGGTCTTGTCTCCGTGTGGTGCAGCGATACCGTCCTCCATGGCGCTCAGCCACGGTACCAGTGCTTCGGTAACGTGTCCAAAGTCGACTGATAACACTCTGACTTGTATTCAGAGCTAAAGCCACAGTACGTTGCCGGGAACCAGCTTCTATCATTCCCACGGCTCTGAGCATTTCTTCCCTGCTTAAATGACGTCGCCGCTCCATAATAACGTTGGTTTTAATCAGTAGTAGGGAAACAGTAGCACTAATAATGTCTTCAATGCGTTGTATGTTTTTATAGGGAAAATATTGACAGCTGATTTTCATCTTTTACTCGAATTTGATTCACAGTTCCTGATTCAAATTATGAAATGCACCAAAAAGGATCCATATAAATTTATAAAATCATAAATTTATTACAAAGCCACATCTCAATCTCAAGAAATCCGCATAAAAATGCTTGATCCCTAGACACTTTTGATGTGTGTATTTTATGGCTTTCCATTTTTATTTTGGCGGAAAACAACCAGTAGCTCAATTCTAAATAGGTTTAAACTAAAATTGAGCCTCCTTTGTTTTTCGATAAAATTAACTACTTACTTCTACCTAGAAATTGGCACCACACAACACTCCTTTTACAATTTCCCACTTTGGCCCATTTTCAATTGCACCTATCCACAGAAGTAAAAACGACGATAAATAAAATACATGACATACGAAATTGTTACAATATATTCTTTCGTTTGTTAAGAACAATCTGGCATTTATTTTTTTGACGTAGTTTTTTTTATACCTTTTTTTCGTAATTATTCATAATTATTAATGCATTTGGTTCATCATTTTCATCATTTCAGCCCAAAAGACATCCACTGCTGGACATAGGCCTCCCCCAAGTGTCACATTGATATTTTGGGGGGTTTTGCCATAATCGCCACGCTTGGCAGGCGGGTTGGCGATCGCAGTACGGTTGTTACAAAAACACAGAGAAAGCTGCTGCCCATTCTCTGGCATTTGGTTCATTAACATTAAATGGACATTATCATTTTATAGTTTTCCATGACTATATCTTCATTTTCCTGGTATTGTATCGGATAACTTTTACTATCTTTTCTTAAAAAGCTAGTTGCTAGCCTAGTCGCTAGCTATTTGCAGTGGTAACCGCTTATCGTAGTCACGACGTGCAAGCAGTAAACATTTTTGTTCCGTCCCATTTGTTATACTTTTTTTTTTTCTCTTACCTTGTACCTATGTTTATGGTTTTATTTATTTTAATTTTGTATGTATGTCATGTCTCTGCGACAAATAAATATTTTTTCTTTCTTTTTATTTCTAAAAACACTCTCCCACTGTTCACCCAATATAGTGTGCACTTCAGTGGCACAGATGACATGATATCGTCAGTTGATTAACCGGTGGCCAAACGCTGCTCCGTTGCATAACGTCTGCACTGCAGTCACATGATACATATCTAATTAAATCACATTAAATGCATGAATTTAATCAAATGCACGATACTTTCTACCGCTATTCTATAGACAACTAAACAAACAAGTAACTAAAGAAAAATATTTGAGTAAAGACCTTTCTTCGTGCTATGTATGTATCAAATATTATACATATGTATAAACTTATCTTGTATCCCTTGTGTGACCTTTTGCCTTTATCACGTTGTATCTATTCCATTATAAAAAGAACCTTGAAGAAACTAAGAATGACCCCTAAATAACCAAGTTACGAATAGTCGAGGCTACGGCTAAGACTTTGACTGCCTATACAAAGGTTGTGAGTTCAAAACCCCATTGAACTTGTAATAAACTGAAACAAGAATATTTAGTGTTCGTAGAGGTGCTACGCTTGCTACGAGTGCTACGCCTGCTACGATTATCTATGTTATCTTTTGATCGTACCTTCTTGGTTAATACCTAAAGAAATACGTAACCTTATAGGTAAACCAGTTCTATTTAAGTAACATGTAATATGAAGGGTCAATGCTAATGAAATAAACGCCTAGGAATAATATTTATAGGTTGCTTACAAACCCAATAATAAAATTCAGTCCAAACTATTCTTCATCTCAAAAAGAAACACTTACAAATCAATGCAACAGTTGACAATAAAACTACTTAGTCTTAAATATTATTGAAAGACATTGGCCAAACGGATGCAATTTGTTTGTGATAATTTATCTCGGCGAGTTCCAAGGATGGAAGGATGAGTCGCTGGCTCAGAGCCAACCTCCCGTCGTTCCACCGCCAACTGACTCGCATCCTACAACTTTATATCACTTTTATGTCGTGCCACTTCATGTCTCATACTTTTTTACTGCCGGTGGAACATTTCAAGATACCTATACAACAGAATTCATTATACTTTATTAGCTTTTCCTAAGAATTCTTGATAAGAATTTGCATGTTCCTTTTACGTAGAGGCCGAATAGTTTTTCTACTTCAGAAAAGCCAGCTATGAAATAATGTTGAGCCATACTAGTGCAACTTGTAAAAATGAGGAATGCAGCATGTGTAACATAATTTTTACATATTTTATTTTAGGAAACTACGAGGCGCTTATTTAAAAAAACTTTGCCAGAACCCAAGGTAATTTACTCTTCATAATTGAAAGAAATTCAATACAAGAAAACATGTGGGATTAGTTTATACCAACTCGAATATCTACCCCCCAAACCTACATACATATTTGTAAATCCATAAAACCCCCACATATCGTACAGCCTCGTCATAAACATGACTGCTCAGAATCGCACCCTAATTGCGCTTATGCGGCGCAACTTAATAAAAAGCCTTTTAGACCTATCGAAAGAACTACCGAAAATTATTTTTTTAGGAAGAAGTTCCCACTCCACCCACTCCTTTGGGAGTTAGGCATTGCCTAACAGACCAGACCTACCTTGTAAATTCAATTCCATAGCCACCCGCCGAAAATAGCCTCGCAAGAGTGACAGATTTTTTACAATTGGTCTATTAGTACTACAGTAAAATAATTCAGCATAGAAATACAGAATACAATGGGAATTCTGAGTAAAAGACATCACCTTACTTGTAAAACTTCATACTTTTTATTCTTCAGGACAGTTACGAGAACTTTTTAACGTACGCGTACATACATGCATGCTGAGTCACGGGCTACAAGTTAAACATTAAAAGTTTTCAGAATCTAACTGAATCCGTGCTAAGTTCGTATCATTTCAAATCCCAACAAGGCAGATAAGAACAAATACGTCTGTACTGCACTCGCAATGTTATAATCATAGAATGCGAAATGTTTACTTTTCTGGACTAAAAACCGAGACTTGCGCTACCCAAGTATTCATCCTTCTTAATGATTATCTCTTGAAGCCTTACGAGAGGCATCCTGAAACTTTGGCTAAAAGAGGCAATATTATCCCAGAAAGTTTTATCTTCAAGTTATGCATAAAAAGAAAATCTTAAGGACTTTGAATATTCCTTCTTTTGATGAGTCCCGACGTATTATGATGTTTTACTTGTACTTGTACTCTTATACAGTTCAGCCTTTTCTTTGACACAGTTTTGTAATCAGAAGTTTCTGAGACAACAACCTTTGTGGTCATTTAGGAAATAACTCTGGCACGTTGTAATGAAAATTGATATAAACAACAAAATTTTAAGAAAAGAAGAGAGCTGTAATTTAAATTTATAATTTTCCTTCCAAAAATTATCTGATGTTATCGTCTAAACGCCTTTTATTTCTTACATTATACTTAAATATAAATCTATAATAAATATATAAATCTATAATCTTATATTATACTTAAATATAAAATCACTACACATACAAACGATCCCCACAGTACATACAGTTGTAGTATGTACTACCAACGTAAAGGCTCGACCATTAAGGTAGAGACAAATTGCGCCAGCGGTTGCAGACACCGGACTGTCACAGATAATGTACTCAAGTATACGTCAGTTTTTTTCACTGAACACTATACTTTTTTCAAAAAATACTAGCATTTCACCCGCGACTTCGTCCGCGAAAATTGTGACATAATATAGCCTATGTTACTCAGAAAAGAAGTAGCTTTCTATTGGAGAAAGAATTTTTTAAATCGGGCTATCAGTTTTTGAATAAATCGTAAGAAACAAACAAATCTTGCCTCTTTATTTATAATGTTAGTTTAGAAAAGCCTAAGTTACTTCTTATAACATCCGCTATTAGCAAGTAAAAATCCGGTCTAAATCGGTCAGCTGTTGCGGAAATTAGCCGGAACAAACAGGCAGACAGACAAAAAGAAAAAAATATTTTGAAATCAAACAGACACTTCAATTTTATTTATTTGCCTAGAAGAAGAAGGTTACGGTGCATGTCCTGCAAACCCACAGGTCCAAAGAGCGTCATAAGGGACACGGATTATTAATAACATTTGTAACGGAATATTTACCATGTTTACCAATTGGTTTGAGGTCCCGTTGTACCGGAGGGATCAGAGCAGTGTCCAGATGTAAAATAATAACAACAACACCTGTTGTAACTATATAAACGCAATCCATCGTTGATTTTTTTTAGTAGCATTAAAGTTGTTGTCAAGCACACACGTATTTCATTCACAAAAATCCAGTCAAGCAATTTGCAACCTTATTCCCAACACCATATGGTCGAAATCGAGCCGGATTGTAGTGCAAAGTAGTGATCGTGTTCGGGTGTCGAGAACAAAGGACTGCCACATTCCTTAGATAAGAAGTGAGCCCGAGTCGTCATTAGCTAACGAGTTAAGGATTTTTGTGCAAGTTATTTACAATAATAAAACGAAGAAATCTGTGCATCGTTCATAACATACATTGTTTTTGAAGATTATCGAGTTATTTGTGTTTATCAAAGATGTCTACGCCAGAACAATTACTGGGAGTATTAGAAGAAATAGCCAAGATATTACAAAAAACACAAACTAACTTAAAGAAATGTCCTAAACAGAGATTGACACGAGGATATATTGAGACACGATTAAAATGCTTAGAAGACTATTGGAACAAATTTACTAACACCCACCAAGAATTAGTTAAAAGTACGTCAAAGGAAAATCGAAATACAATAAGCTATTTTGCGAACGAAGACTATTATGTATGCGAAGATCTTTATTTATCTATGCAAGCGGACCTTAAGGACATATGTTTACAACTTTCGCACGCCAGCCCGTCACGCAGTTCAGGTGCACATGAATCGTCAGGGACGTTTACATCACAGCTTAGACTGCCGAATATTGAACTACCGAAATTTACGGGACGATACGAAGAATGGTCCTCTTTTCACGATTTATTTATATCATTAGTTGACAAAAATACTTCAATTAGTGACGTACAAAAATTACACTACTTAAAATCTAGCATTGGTGGTGAAGCAGAAGTCCTTTTGAGACATATTCAGATAACGGAAAGCAATTACTCGCAAGCCTGGACAGCACTGAAACAAAGATATGGAAACAAACGAATAATAGTGAACGCAATTATTACACGATTGTTTAATCAAAGAAAAATGAATACGCAGAGTGCCAGTCAAATTAAATCGTTGTTAGACACAACTCACGAGTGCATTAATAACCTCAATAATATATCAGTTTCCACGGAGTCTTGGAGTCCTATGATAATATTTCTTGTTGTACAGAAATTGGACCAAGAAACTCACAAAGACTGGGAGGAATATTCCTATCAAGAAGATTTAGAGGACTTACCTAAATGGGACAGCTTGAAAAAGTTCTTAGAGTCGAAGTTCCGCACACTTGAGCTTGTGTCACCAGCTGCACCTGCAAGAGAAAAACCTAAAGAAAAATCATTTGCTGCCACGGCTACTACATCAACTGAAAAATCATGTATTAAGTGCGAAGAGCTACATACATTGTGTCATTGCAAACAGTTTACGGACATGAACATCAAAGACAGGAACGAGTATGTGAAGAAAAATAGATTGTGCTATAATTGCTTGTTACCGGGGCACGCAGTGTTCAGATGCCGAGTTCCTACGAACTGCCGTATCTGCAATAAACGACATCATTCTCTCCTTCACGAGAAAAGGGAAGACGTTTCAAAGACAGAGAATGAGATAGCTACCACATCCACTGCAACTTCAAATGTGTCTGTGAATCACACCATGGAAGACAATACAACAACAACAATGACGGCACAACACAGCAATACAAAGATGACAGCGCTGCTAGCAACTGCAATGGTGAAATGTAAGAATGAAGAAGGACACACCATTGTACTGAGAGCGCTTATCGATCAAGGATCGCAAGCATGTTTCATTAGTGAGAAGGCGGCTCAGCTTCTGAAACTCAAAAGGCAGTCAGCGAGAGGCAGTGTAATCGGAGTGGGATCTACTAAAACAGATGTCAAGCAAGTGGTTCAGCTACAGGTTATATCAAGAGTAGAAGACAATTTCTGTCTTAACATACAAGCCTATGTGATGAATAGACAGTTGACCACTAAGTTACCAACACTCGCTGTATACACTGATGTTCAGCACCTAAAATGTCTAAAACTGGCAGATCCGACTTACCATTTACCAGGGTCGGTCGATCTTCTGCTAGGAGTGAGAGAATATGCAGACATTTTACAACCGGAGCTAATCAAAGGTCCACCAGGCACACCATGCGCACAACGAACCAGCCTGGGTTGGATTTTATTTGGAGAGATACAAAACAAAGACGAAGACAACTCTTTTCTTGTCATGCACCATCACGTAGATATGGATAATATGTTAAAGGCACTGTGGGAAATAGACACTGATACGAAACGAAAATACACACAAGAAGAGCAGTCATGTGAAGACATTTACAAAAAAACATATACAAGAAATGAAGATGGTAGATACGTCGTTACCTTACCTTTCAAAACACAAAACCCGAAATCACCAGACGGTAATACACGTGAAATAGCAATGCGTCGATTATTACAATTGGAAAGAAAATTTGCAAAACAACCTGACTTAAAAGAAGAATATGTAAAAGTGATAGAAGATTACGCAATGCTAAATCACCTGGAAGAAGTACCTGCAAAAGAAATGAACACAAAGAAAGCGGTCTACTTACCTCACCACGCAGTTGTCCGATATGATAAAGAGACCACCAAGACTCGAGTGGTCTACGATGCTTCCTGTAAGGGTTCCAACAACACCTCACTTAATGACGAATTGCTAGTTGGACCTTTAGTACAGGACGACCTTCGCAGCATCATAATGAGATGGAGGATGCATACAGTTTGCTTCGTGGCCGACATTGAAAAAATGTATAGAATGGTACGACTGTCCAGAGCACATACAGATTTCCAACGTATCCTGTGGAGGAAAGACCCATCTGAACCTGTAAAAGATTACCGTCTACTTACCGTAACGTTTGGCACAGCTCCAGCACCCTACTTGGCATGCAGAACTTTACTTCAGCTGGCTGACGATGAAGGTCAAAATTATCCTGTCGCTACACAGATGATGTCAGATTTTTACGTCGACGATCTCCTGTCTGGAACGGACACTGTAGAAACGGCAATTGAAGCCAGATACCAGCTGAAGGAGATGATGAAAAGAGGCGGTTTCGTGTTAAAGAAATGGTCATCAAACAACGGAGACTTCATGAAATCCATACCACCAGACGAAAGATCTCAAAATGCACTTCTTGATTTGAATAGCGCTGGAAAAGTGAAGACGCTGGGAGTCCTGTGGAACCTGAATACAGACAAATTTGAATATAAATTTAACTTGAAACCTACAGAAGGCGCTGCAACCAAGCGAAACATTTTCTCAAATGTGCAAAAATTATATGATCCTTTGGGATGGTTGTCGCCAAGCGTAATTACAGCTAAGTTGTTAATGCAAAAACTCTGGCTAGAACAAGTGAGCTGGGATGATCAGATTAGTCAAGACTTAGAAGATGAATGGATACACATACGATCTGATTTGGAACATATAAATGACATAAGCGTAGATAGATGGATACATACAACAGCCAAAAACAAAGAATGTATTCAGTTACATGGATTCAGCGACGCATCATCACGTGCGTATGCAGCAGTTGTTTACGTGAGAGTAACTTGCCCTAACGGTGAAACGTATACCAATCTGATGGCAGCAAGAACACGAGTCGCTCCTTTAAAAACTATTTCCATTCCCCGACTCGAATTGTGTGGAGCACTGCTGTTGTCACAACTATTAACTCATGTTGGGGGGGCAATGAAAATACAAAAATCACAAACATTTGCTTGGACAGATTCGTCAATTGTCCTGGCGTGGTTGTCTGGCGAGCCCTTCAAGTGGAAGACATTTGTGGCAAACCGGGTGGTGGAGATACTAGACAACATCAGCTGCAATCAATGGTATCATGTACTATCTAATGAAAATCCTGCCGATATTGCTTCTCGAGGGTTATCTGTAGAAGAATTGAAAGAATTTCATTTGTGGTGGAAAGGGCCAAGCAGGCTGAGCACGGGAGAAATCAAATTCAGTCGGCTGGAAAACACACAAACTGACGAAGAAAAGAAAACAACTAAAGAGTTACAAACAAATTTAAAAATAAATAACACTGAAAATGATAACACAAGAATGATAGATCAATTTAAACAATTTAATAATTTAAAGGAACTACTTACAGCCGTAAGCTACTGTCGAAAATTTCTACATTATAATCGCAACATAGTTATGTCTGAAGACCAGAAATATGTCACGACAGAGGAACTTGAAGAGTCACTACATAGATGTATAAAGATAGCACAACAAAACGATTTTGAACAGGAAATTCAAACACTAACAAACAGAAATGAAGTAAAGAAAAGATGCCCTTTAAAATCTTTGAACCCCTATGTAGATGCCAAAGGAGTCTTAAGAGTAGGAGGAAGACTCAGAAATGCAGAAATTGCATTAGAAAGTAAACACCCAATCATACTTGCAAATAAAAATGAATTGAGTCGATTGATCGTGAAGAATGCACACGCAGAAACACTTCATGGAGGAGTGCAATTGATGTTGGCCTACATTAGATCCAGATACTGGATACTACGAGCCAAAGACGTCGTGAAGAAAGCATCCGACAATGTCTGGTATGTGCTAAACATAGTGCCACATCAAAGCAACAACTAATGGGTGATCTACCGAAAGAGCGCGTTACCCCAGCCAGACCATTCCTTCATAGTGGAGTCGATTTTGCAGGGCCAGTTCAGGTATTAATATCAAAAGGGAGAGGTGCTAGAACCAATAAAGCATATATAGCCATTTTTATCTGTATGGCAGTCAAAGCAGTGCATCTTGAATTGGTCAGCAATTTAACAGCAGAAGCATTTATTGGTGCATTTAGAAGATTTACATCTAGACGAGGCAAATGCGCCCACTTATGGAGCGATCAAGGCAGAAACTTTGTCGGCAGTAGTAAAGAACTCATAGCTGCATTACAAACCGCGCAATGTGAGCTCCCAAGAGACGTAGCAGACACATTAGCAAAGGACGGAACCCAATGGCATTTCATACCCGCGTATAGTCCAAACTTCGGCGGTCTCTGGGAGGCAGGTGTGAAATCAATTAAACACCACTTGAAGAGAGTTCTCACAACCAACCTAACGTTTGAAGAACTGACAACCTTACTGTGTCAGATTGAAGCCTGTTTAAATTCCCGCCCTCTCACCCCGGCAGATGAGTCAGATATAGACGCAATAGAAATGCTAACCCCAGGTCATTTTCTCATTGGAGAATCTCCCATTGTTGTGCCACACCCAAACCTAGAAAATATAAAAACCACTTACCTTTCACGCTGGCAACACATGCAGAGGCTTCTTGGAGATTTCTGGAAAAAATGGCAAACAGAATATTTAACACGTCTGCAGCAAAGACCTAAATGGATGAAACAAGAAACAGAATTAGAAAAGGGACAAATAGTACTTATAAAAACAGACAACTTGCCACCTGGAAAATGGCAATTAGGAAGAATAATTGAAAAACACCCTGGACCAGATGGTCTGACTAGGGTCTATAGTGTAAAGAGTGGAGATAGCGTCATTAAACGATGCATTACTAAATTGTGTCACTTACCTATAAACTGTAATGATGATTCTTAACTTTTCTAAAATGTACTTACCTTTATACTTGCTTTAGAAATCACAGTACCAGCCTTTATTAAAACACAATTTTCCTTGTTATGTTCTTTTGTTGAAAGGACTCGTTAGTCCTTTGGGGGCCGGTATGTTGTAACTATATAAACGCAATCCATCGTTGATTTTTTTTAGTAGCATTAAAGTTGTTGTCAAGCACACACGTATTTCATTCACAAAAATCCAGTCAAGCAATTTGCAACCTTATTCCCAACACCAACACCATACTACAATAAACGACCCGAGCAGTGTGCCAAGCATGTGATTATCACTATAAGTAGCTCTCTCGGGGAAAGACTTATGGCTGAAACGTTGATATGAAAACACACGTTAAACGATTAAGCTTTTCTCTTTTCATTACAGGGTTTTATCTGTTCATCTAAACTAGTGGTGAAATTGGGTTGGCTTGTTTGAAAGAGATAATCTCTGGAAGCACTGACATAGACAGGTCTATGAAAACTCTTTTACTCATATAATACCTACTGTTGAAGAATGCCTTACTAGTAGATGTATATATTTTTAGATATATTGTATATAGGTAGAGCAATATTGTGGCTATGTCTAAAACACTAGGTTACAACTGGAGCACAAATTAAATAACTTTAGTGCCTCTGCAAATTTCAAACGAAGCATTGTTTATACATGCTGTTCAAAGTCAATAAGATGCAAAACAGTTCACTAATTGAATTTGGAAAGGCGTTTGGTGCGAAATGAGCGAATTTCTATTCTTATCGTCGAACACAGAAATGAGCGGTAAATGGTTCCGAAATAATTCCAAAAATGGGACCACTGAAAGCACCCTAATAACAGCTAAACGAAAACACGCTTTTCTTTAAGTGTAAATATATAAGGTACGTACAATTACAACAGCTTATTGCTGGTTGTTAGATTCCATTAAATATTCTTATACTGTGTCAGAGAGCAGCGGTGGCCCCGTGGTGGAAGCCCCGACTTACGAGTAGTAAGCCGTGGGTTCAACCCCAGGTAGGCGCATTACTTTGTGTAATTTATTTCATCACCGTTGCCCTCTAAAACGGTGAATGAAAACAACGTGAGGAAACGGCATGTCCTAGAACTAAAATTCGAAGACATGTGACATCTACCAACCCGCACTGAGCCCGCATGATGGATTACAGCCCACTCCCTCTCATAGAAAGGAGGCCTGTGTCCCAGCAGTGGGAACATTATAGGCTGATAATTATGATGAGGAATGATACTGTGTAAACTATGGTAATTTGATAAAATACCAAACCACGCTGCGCTGCTGTACCGATTGCAATCGTTAACGCGCAAATTAAAAACTTATAAGTTTACAAATTATAATAAACCCTTGCGCAATGTTACCTGCGGACACATACTTTGCATACGTTTGATTACGTACAGTCTGTCTATAAAGTCATGAAATTAATGTTTGAGGAACTAACATTATTTAAAAGTAGGGCAACACTAAATCAAAGTACATCGAATGTCATCGGCTGTCATCGACTTGTTTTGTAACTCGTTATTTATTGCATTTTTATTGCTTTTCAAATTTAAGTGGATTAAACCTAGAAGAAACGTATTAAATATGAAGAAAACAAATCTGAGTGGAGCTCAGGAAATTATTCTTAAAGTGTATCAGCGATGTTTGTTTGTATCACCAAGCTGGACAAATTTTATCAAATTTGGATGATTTTTATGCTCGAACAGCAGCTATGACAGGTATGTAATCGTGTTACTGTTTGTTTTTTATCTACCAGAAGTTACAAATATACTAATTATACGATTTTAAGACTAAAATAAGGATTGTTTACATTGCGCATTAATAGGTTAGATTGCAAATTTATGTAGGCCATATTGTAGTGCGACCAAAATTTTTGATACTTTTTGGTGATCAAATTTACTGCTGATATTAAATCTGAATAAGTTATATCATGTCTGAAATTTAAAATAGTGAGTATCTATTAAAAGCCGTATGGTGTCGGACGTAAAGAATAGCACCATCCCATATCTTCCCGTGGGTGTCGTAAGAGGCGACTAAGAGACTTGCCTGAGAATGGGCAGCAGCGTTCTCTGTGCTTTTGTAACAACTGTACTGCGATCGCCAACCCGCCTGCCAAGCGTGGCGATTATGGCAAAACCCCCCTTATATCGATGTGGCGTTGGGGGAGGCCTATGTCCAGCAGTGGACGTCTTTCGGCTGAAATGATGAGTATCCATTTTCTGTTAGTACAATTATTAATTATTTAAAACTTTCTTTCAGGAAAATCTGAGAGTACAGTAAAGCGTATTGTAGATGTATGTAGACTATAAAAACGATGGCAAACCCGGAACCCCTGGCAAACACAGATCAGGCCGTCCTAAGAAAGAAATGGGTGACTTCAACATATGTGCTTTTCGACAAAAGATTCAATTCTTTTACTCGGTGAAGAAAGAGGAACCAACCTTAAGGAAACTTCAGGTAGTTGCCAAAACAGATCTGGATTTTGAATGTAGCCTGGAGGTCCTGCGTAAAATTTTGCAATTGCATTGGGTTTTCTTACAAGAAGTGTCAAAATAACAGAACAAGAATATTTGGAATCAGATGATGAAAGTTAATTATTATGTTACGGGGTATTTTTCATTAATAAAAAAGGTTAAAAAATATGTAGGATTATTTCGTTTTATTTACTCATTTATTTGAACGACAGAGACCATAGATTTGTGTTATCTCATATATTACTATACTATTTATGCTATCTGATCGTATAAGCAAACTAATGAAGGTCGCATCTTTGGTTTCTGTAGTTTTTTTAAATAAGATCTACGGATTTTACGACTTAACCTTTTCTATCCATTTAAAAAAAAAGCGTCTACGAGTAAAAATTATGTTATCACTAAAATCAGGTTTGCTTCTAGTACAAAATAATGTGCTAGTATCAAAATCAATTTAGTCGCACTATACAGGGTTGCTAGGTGCACGACCGCAGCGCCCTCAATTTTTTTCATGACTTTATAGACAGACTGTAAATGGCTTCACAGGCATAGATTTGAGCGAGCCACTGGCTCGGAAAACAAGCTGGAACCACAGACAACCAAATGGAAAATTTGCCTATAACTGCCGCGGGGCGCCTGTGAACTGAACTGAGCCACTAGCCGATAATTGCCACTAAATTATTCTGTTGTTTTCAAACTATAGAGTTATTGCACTCACAAAAATATACCAAATGGATATTTGGCTTTCATATGACAATATATTTTTGGCAAATACAAAGAGGATATATAACATCCATTGTTCCATTTCACCTGACAAAACATTAAAAAAGCCATTTCCTAATGGACCGGTTATAGCCAATAAAAGAGCGGTTGAATTTGCGTAAGTTGTAACATGTTACAAAATGGTACGCGTCTCAGTACCATAAATAAAGGATCTTGGTATCGTTAATTTCTTTCAAGGAAAGATTTTCTTGGAAACGGCCAACATAAAATATTTCAATAAAGATATATATCGGGGCGACTTTTTAAATTATGTTTAAATCAGTCAGAGCCACGAACAAACATAAAACTTGTCGGCTTTCCCAATAAAAATAAGTCTCATCTTTATAGAATCTTTTAACAATTTAGTAATTTTTCAACAAATAATTACGTAGGTACATAAAGCACTTCATACTGCTGTAAAGCGTGAACCTGCAAAAATTAAATTGCAGTCATTCGTTGAAGTGCAAACATCAAACATGCAATTTACTTGGCTGTAAACTTTATTCGTTGATTTGTATTGTTACTAACAAGCATTCATTACCACTGCAGAAAGGTACTGCACCATTCTGCAAAAATCATGTTCTTTTTAATAATCTGATTTAAGTACCACTGCTTATTTTTTTTTTAATATTTTCATCTTTCTAGTAGGCCATAAGTTCTTCAGAGTCCGCGTATAACTGGCGAATTAAATAAACTGACCATCTTGATGTTATGGTCTTTTGCAAAACCCTAACTTTCACAATCTATCTGGTCTTTTACATCTTCGATAACCAAATCTTGCGCAATTTCACTGGTTGTCTGCTACAAATTTGCACTTTTTGCTGCTTGTTATGGTTGCAATAATAATTTCTTCACGTACAATTGTACATTCTCTTATTTTATCCTATACATTCTACCCCACTTCAGCTGCATTATCAGCATGAGACAAAGAGAGAGCTTCTCTTTGTCTGTTCCCGTAAATCAATAAATTCCCGTTCGAACAACAAGCAGACGATGATAACGTAGCGTTGTGTTATTTTCCTCTCCAGACAATTAAATAGCTTTGTTGACATACAGTAGAGCCATCTTTTTTTAGAACAAAACAATATACTTAAGAGACAATGCTTGCGGAGGGCATTTATGACGTCACGGGAGCGTGAGGGTGTCGGGCGGGGGGTCGGGGTTCAAGGGCGCGGATCTAGGTCAATGGGCCACGGACGAAGTTGGGCTACCGGATTTACTACGAACACTGGCTCACGGGCGGCTTACTTCCTGATTCGTTCTGTCATACTATTGCATGAATTTATTTATCGAAGATATTGACTCGCTATCTTGTATTTCCTCAAAGCTTAACTATTTGTTAATACACATCCGTATTTTGTGGTGTCATTGGTCAAAGTTCCTCTGTTTCCGAAAATCAAACTTAAAAATTCAGTATCTACCATTACATATACAGTATGCATTCAGGGTTAATTATAAAAGAGCCTTTAATTTACGGTCCAGCGGCGTCTATAGGAATTATCCGGTTCAGGGCACAATCTCTGAATATTTTCCACCTGGTCGCTAACTGGCCAAAACCCAACACATCAAAAGAACCATTCTATTAGATCAAGTAAGCTTTGAAAAATCATTTACTTTTCATTTAAGTAACACGAATAAGTCAGTCATGAAGCAAATCTTGGAAAAGCAAAAGTCAAGGGCAAAGGAGTCCTTGAAGAACAAACCGTCCTTCGATCTGAAAACGAAATAATTCACCGGTAACGTAATTTTGTATGAATTAAAATTATACTGAATAAGAATTACAGGGAAAATTCGATAAAGTGATATAAAATTCAAGCCACGCGAAAGAAATCAAAACATTAGTCTGTGAAAGCAGTTAAACTATAACAAAGACCCATTGTTATGTTGGTAATCGACGCGTGATCTTCCGCTAGCGTGTCCGATATTTCCACAAAGCATTTTATTATTTGAGGGAAGGCGGCGACCCTCCCTTTTCATGCAATTCCACCAGTCACAGTAAAGCTAATGAAATCACGAACTTTGTAGAAGACTATGAACTCTAGGAAAATATTCAAATCAACTAATTAGTATTCAGCATTTCCACAATGTCAAGAAGTTATCTAGATGCCATTACAAAATGAAATAGACTGAAAAAATATATTTACGTATACTGCAATAAATAAACCAAGCAAAATAGAAACCCAGTCTTCAATCATCGCAACATGATATTCGAAATGATATCTCATTTGTTCTTAAATAAAATATCTTCCCTTATAAAGTTAATCTCTTGTTGTGGATGGCATCATTTTTCATAAGAAGTTGATCCAGCCTTGTGACCGGCTGAGAAGCCTTTTATTACGGATAGTGTTCGGTTATTTATAGTTTCAAGGCTTTATATATTTACTTAAGATTCAAGCTACTTTCGACTGCATATTAAATAGAGTTATGATAGTAGTTTCAGAACGTAACAGGACTGCTGAACGTGGAAATTGCGAGTTTCGCGCAAGTTATTACTGCTAACTGGGGATAAATTAAAACTTTGGCGTATTTATTAGCAAACTCTTACGTACGTGAAGTTACTGTGCACTATTTACTGTTTATAGTCCGGATTCGGAATGCTCCTTTGAACTCAGAGAAAAATAACGTTGTAAACACGTAAAACGTAAGTTGTGTTTCCACTTTCGTAGCTGTGTAGTAACTAAACAGGCAGCTACTCCTATTTATCAATGTTACTGTTACTGTTAGCCTATATCATCCCACTGCTGGGCAAAATCCTCTCCCCATGATTTCCAAATCCTTCGATCCAGGGCCAATGTGGACCACTGGTCGTTAGTTCTGTCCAGCTCGTCCCGTGTCAGGGCTCCACATCGTGGTTATTTTGAAAGTTTATTAGTTTTTATTTTTATCAATGAGTTTTGTTTTGAGAATTCAAATGTATTTAGATACTGTACCTACATACATTTTGTTATGTAAGATACACTGCTTAAATAATGCAGGCCTGGACTGAGCACTGGATATTTACACAGCAATACTAGAGAAACAATATTGTGTAATATTAAAATGTATTACAATATATTTATTTGGAAAAACATTACAGACTGTGACAGTAATTGCTGTACGAAAAGGGCATGCCATTTGCAAATACAAAAACATAAAGCCCGTAGCAATAAATACTCTTTTTTCCATATTCACATCCGAATCGGAAAGTCCGTTAGCATACAAATGGACTAATTTGCTTCGAGCCGATGAAACAGCCGAAAATAATCGAACAATTTTGTTTCACAGAGGAGATCGTGACACAGACAACGGACGGCTCGGCACGCTGAAAACGCGAAATACTGACATGAAAATGAAAATAACTTCTACCGCATGCCATCATTTTAGCCCTACGAACAATATGCATTAAATACGTGAAACAAATCTTTCCAACCTTTAACTGAAAATACAATTTACCGTTTGTCACATAATTTGTTCTTATAAGTACTAACTAAGTTCAGTGTTGCATGCTTACCATGCCGATCCGCAGCAGTATTTCTGCATGAAATAAAAATTGAATAAAAGAAGTGGCAATAACAACGAAACGTAAGGACCCATCATCGTTTGAACAGTAGAGTGCTGCGCAAACAACTAGGTCCTTCAATTTAGTTTATAGGTAAAGAGTGAAAAACAACCTCTCAATGAGAAGTGGAGCGAGAGTGGGCGGAAACTGACAGCATACGAGTGAAGTTGAGCGAGAATTTCCTTTAAGCGGGCTGCGCAGGCATTGTCTGTGGGCGCTAAACGCTCCCGTCATCTAACACATTCTTATAGAGTGCGTTCAGCCAACGAGCGGTATATAAAACTATAGAATCACACACTGACAACACTGCAGGTATTCTCGCCATAACTCGATAATGTCTAATTTCCTATTCTATTGTGTAACTTCCGACAGTAGACGGGAAATTTCCAGTCGATGCTACCTCAACGAACAAGCGTCTTTTCGTAACAAAAGGTTGATTGGGACACAAACGCGTGGAAAATACGGACGGTTGCGTTCTACAACAATAGCTGAATCTTCACTAAAATATTTCAGTTACATGTAAATAGAGATTAAAACTGCCTGAATATTGATTGTACCGTCAAAATGTTGCTACTTCAAAGTATCGTCAGCCGCTTACAGCAGTACAAAGGTATTCAAAAGATTTTTGATGCAAACTGAATGTCGGTTATTGTTGAAGGCACAAAGCGTTCAAACAAGCGTGTTTCTCGTGATTTACGAGCTCGAACCCTCCACTGAAAAGCTACTGTTTATTCAATTAGAGGCGCGTTACAGGTTTAACGGGACTCATTGTCAGAAAAGATGGAACAGTCATTACCTAAACTTAAATTTCGTTTCATAGTTAAAATTTTATTCGCAATTGTTGTGCTCATCATTCAACATTTCACTACTCGTTGTTCAAGAGTGACAAAATGGCAAAATGTATATTTAACCGTGACTCCATTCACGGTTTAATATACATTTTGCCAAATATACCTGACAAAGTTAAAATTGCTATTACATGAAAAAAATAGCAAAGATACTTATAGAATAATTACAACCAAATATTTTCAAATAAAAGTACAATTAAATAACACCAATTTCTATATTAAATGTTTTCTCTCATGAAAACATCACGCGATAAAGCTCACATAAAAAACTCATTTACAACTGAGTAATCGAAAATGGTACTTTTATTTCCAATTGAACCTGCATTATCTTCTTCGAGGAAACTCATTGGTATTCCTTTCACAATCAAACATTCCATCGAAGCGCTGAATTCACTTACAGGCACACAGGAACACTGAGGAATGCCAAATACCTTCTATCTTCTATACCGAGCTGCAGGTTCGGGGAAATCGATGAGATAGTTCAGTGACAATGATATTCTTGGAATATAATTAAGTCATATAATACTTAGGTCGTAACATGTGCCAAGTTGCGTGTCATGAACACTTGGCAGGGTCTTAGCGACTTTGGACTGGAAATAATGTAGAGGAGAAGCTGTTCTTGTCATTTTGTTCTTTGGAAGTCAAATAAATTGATATTTTCTTTAATACTACTAACATTTTACTGGTTTTTGCTGACGCAATAGTCAAATTAATCATTCAACAAAATAATTATTATTACTCTGTATACGTACACTCGTGCAATACTATGACATAGCATGAAATAGTAACAGTGTGATAAAAAAATGATTCAAAACAACCTATGGGGGTACATTCTCGTATATATATACGAGAATGATTTTGGTTTAATAATTTCTTGAAGATTCAAGGAAAGATTAATTTAACATACGATTTAGAAGCGACGTGAACCTGGATTCGAAACCAGTTCGCGTGTCAAAAGACCTTTAAATATTTCCGCTTAAAGTTATGTTTTTATTGCTTGATGTATACTTAAATATTAAGTGAATGCAAAATCGCTCACGATATGTAAGCAACTGCTACACGATACGGTTAAAATAATAATACCTATATCCTGAAAAGTATAAAGTTTAATTCATCGATCATTTCGTAACCACCTGATAGCTTTATAATGACAAAAGTCTCTTAATAACAGCCAAAGTTTTCCCTTTTCCACTTCAACGATTCGATTCTATTTTCATTTCAAAATATTATTTCATACCTATTTTTAGGCTATGGTAGCAGCCGGTTCTATCAGTAGGTAGTCTAGTTGAGCAAACATGAAAATCCTCTTTGGCTCGCTCAGCAAGCGAATGTGTCCCGGCTTACAACGGGTGCACATTCCACGGACATCGTAAAGGAGCCTGAGGGTAATGGCCAGTAAATTTTTACTACTCGAACACAAATCGCATAAAAAAGTCAAATAAGCCTGTCTAGAGAGTTTATGGCCTAAGAAACGATACTAGAAACCTAATTTACTTTCGAATAAACAATTACAGTTAACATTATTTCTTTTATGGTTTTTAAATAAGGTAGTAATCCCATACTTCATGTGCATAGGAAATGCTTATATAGTACTATTATTCTTAAGGAATGCTACCAGGTTAAATGTCCACAAAAAAATGTATTTCCCATTCCTATTTTCATTTAAGGCAAATAATAGAAGCTGCGGGTTGTTCGAAAGAGATACCGTGGCCCTGGAACACAAAGGGCTAAGAAGGAATATGGATGGGTTTTAGTCAGTCAAGTCTGACACTCCCTTCCGCTCCGCCCAGAGCGGGAGAAGTCATTTGATGATTACCCATCCTAAAAAAAGGCTAATAATAGAAATCCCGAATCACTCTATGAAGGACTTTATATGTCTAAATCAGCAAAGGCTAGGTTAGTTATAGTCTCTCTAAGATTGTATAAGTCGTCTATACGTCTAGAACCGTAGAACTTACGATAATAAAGTTAGTTTCAGATTCAGTGCCTGAAACAAGTAACATATCTTAATGTTCTGTACAGAAATGTTATTTCAACTTTAATCTGTTCAAGGGAATTTACAAGGTGGAAGGGCCTTCGAAGCGCAAACGATTACCACGGATTCAGTACGACTTTCCGAAAGCAACATAGACATTTTTCATCAGTAATTTAAAAAAAAATGGCCGTTTCCACCAAACGTGCAATACCTACACGGAGTCTTTTTTTTTATTGCTAATAAAAAAATGGAAAAGTGGAATTGTTAAAATTGGAATAGTGTACTGAATGGTATCCTGCCTTTTCACCAAAAATTTGTTTACTTCATTTGACAACCAACGATTGGTAAAGACATCATAGGTCATTTCATCATTTTACAAAAACAAGTTTGGCAAATAATTCACTTAATAAAATATTTACTCTATAAACTTTTATTTGATAACGTATTATTTGACAAACAATTCATTTTATATTCATGTCATCTGTAAATAAACAGTTTAGACACCATATCCCAGCTATTAGCAAAGTAACAACATCTTATACAACACTAGCTGTCCCGCGCAACTTAGTCTGCGTGACATTTTCCCCGTTTTCGCAATAATTTTTATTGCTGCTTCACTTCTATACAGCGCCATCTATTAAATACTTACTCAATCCAGTCAACAGATACGGCCATCTGTTAGAATCGTTTGGAGCTAACAGATAATTGTGACTTAATTTGCAATAAAATAATATTGCAACTATAAATTGAGACGTAAGCTATCCTATCTTTCAAGTTGGATCAAAATGTACACGGTGTGCAAATTTGATTAAAATCGGTTAAGTAGTTTAGGAGTCCATCCCCGACAAACAACATGACACGTAATGTATATATATATATATATAGATTATTTGCACAATACCTACCTATTTCTTGCATTGAAAGTATCAATATCTACTCAAGTAATTACAGAAAATAATATACAGTAGGTACCTAAATAAATATCATGTGGGTAAATCATAACAATTCGGTAACATTTACTACTCAACAAGGTTTCCTAATAAACCGTAAGAACGAACGGTCGTCGCAGGGAATATTGCCATAATCAGCACGCTTGACAAACATTGTGAGGGCTATATATTGTTATTAGCGTTCAGAGGAAAGCTGCTGCCCATCGTGCCACCATTATCCCTTAGTCACCTTGTACGACACCCGCGGGGGCCTTATTCTTGGCCAGAAAAGACACGCCAAATAAAAGTAAACGAAATTATTTGAGCCGTCCTTTGTCTAAATAAAAGGATTACTTCCAATTATTTTTCTTTTTTCTCTTCTGCTCTCTCTTCTTTCTGCTCTCTATCTTTGTTTTGGTATGAGTAGATAAATAGTTATATGCCTACAATGAGTAGCTATTACTAAATTGGATTGACCTTTAATTGATTTTGGCAAAAGGTTAAATTTGATAACATTCTCACAAATAGTACTCCCAATTCTAAATACCTACATTCTTGTACTCCTCGTCAACATCATACGAAAGATTTGTTAAAGGGCTTTTGTCCTATGAATAACGAAAAAAATACTATAACCGTGTTATAAGTAACGTACCACTATTAATACACGAACCAACTGAGCGTTTATAAGCTTAAAAAACTGCACTTCCGAAAAGTAAAGTAATGTTCCTCTTCCCTACTACTTAAGGAAGTACTTTGGTAGTAGGTAAGAGGAACAGCTTAGGTTAGTACATTACTAGTACATTAGTAGATTATTACTAGGACTTATTTACTTACTAGTACATAGTACTTACTAGTAGGTACTTAGCACTTACTAGTACTTACTTACTAGTACTTAGTACTTTCTTACTTAATAGTACTTAGTACTTACTTACTTACTAGTACTTGGTAGTTACTTACTTACTTACTAGTACTTCGTACTTACTTAATTACTAGTACTTAGTACATTATTAAGCTTAAAAATTATTTATCAGCTAAAAATAGCCGTCTCTACCTGTTTATCACATTTAATTTAATAAACAATACTTAATTGAAAGATTGAAGCTCATACCCGGGAGCTCACTCACGTAGCTGCGGGTCAAAACAGAGGATAATTTATATCCCTGTTTAATTAACGTGGCTCACAGAGTAACGATGATGAAATTAAATAAATCCCCGCGATATTTTACAGCTAACGTATTTTTGTATAAAAACGTATTAAAACGGAGAGCGATTTCTGGTTAAGACTCGTTGTGGGTACAGTATCGTTTATGAAAACGTAGATAAAAAGCTATTTTAATGAGCCTGCACCGGACATAAGTTAGAAGGACATACTATACATTTATACACGTATAATAAATACTAGAGACAACTTGATACAACTCTGTACTATGTAACTCGTAAGATACCCATAGTACCTACTTAGTCCTAGTTGTGGCAAAACCCATAGAAAACATCTAAAGAAATCAAAGATGGCACAAATAGATCTATCTATCTTATATATAAATAAAAAGAGAAGTCCTAACTGACTGATTGACTGACTCATCAACGCCCAGCCAAAACCCTTGGACCTAAAAAGTTGAAATTTTGCACAGAGGTTCCCTTTATAATGTAGACAAGGAATAAGGAAGGATTTTTCGAAATTCAACCCCTAAAGGAGTTAAATAGGGGATGAAAGTTTGCAAGGAAATCGGTAATTTTTAAAGTTAGAAGCATAAAAATTCACATACAAGGTTCTGGTTAGTAATAAATAAATACGTATTTGAGTGTTTTTGAGAATCTACCCCCTAAGAGGGTTAGATAGGGTTGAAAGTTTATATGCGGAATCCGTCATTTTGAAGTAAGAAGTATGAAATTAAATATTGAAGTTCCTGACTAAAAAACATTAATATGTGTTTCGTAGTTTTTGAAAATTTAACCCCAAATTTGCGAAAAAGGGTGGAAACATTAGTATAACAAAAATGGTCTGATCTGCTTGAAATTTTATATGTGTTTCTTGATTGAATTGATAAACATGTAATTCAACGTTTTTGGAAATTCCACCCCTCAGACACCAAAAGCGGTGTATTTTTTTTATTCTTGTGTTGATGTGTTAGCACTTTTGTATGTTTATACATATCCGCTATAAAACCGTCATATACATATTTCTAGAGGATCTGGATTTGTGCGAAAGACATTAGCGCGAAGGACACTTGCGGGTACCCATTTGCACGACAGACACTCCCGCGACTGGATACTGGCGGAACTCAATGGCTTCATGGGTATCGTTTTAGTGGTTTTCGGGGTCGCTGATAACGAAAATGAGGTCAAAATGAAAATCCAAGACGGCACCGAGCAAAAAATTTCGGTTTTTCCTTGACGGGTGTCGTTTTCGTGGCTTTCGGGGTCGCTCATAACGAAAATGAGGTCAAAATGTAAATCGAAGATGGCACCGAAGAAAACTTTCGGTTTTTCCTTCACGGGTGTCGTTTTCGTGGCTTTCGGGGTCGCTCATAACGAAAATGAGGTCAAAATGTAAATCGAAGATGGCACCGAAGAAAATTTACTTTCTTTCCTTCACGGGTGTCGTTTTCGTAGTTTTCGGGGTCGCTAACAATAAAAATAAGGTCAAATAAAAATCCAAGATGGCGCTGACGAAATTTTCTGTTTTTCTGCATGGGTGTCGTTTTCGTGGTCTACCGGGTCTCCGAAAACAAAATGAGATTTTTCTTCGGCGTCATATTGGATTTTCAGTTTGACCTCTCTTTCTAGGTGCAAATAAGGAAATTTAAAATACACAATGTCTGAAAAGCCTCTTCTAGGCTATGGCTGGCATTGATTTAAGTGAGAACTGTTTCTCACATGGGCAGTTTTATGTTGCATGCGCCGAAAGGAAACACCGCAAACGACATTTACAAAGTGATGCTAGGATTATTCATTATTAAAATAGTTTTCTGGGAGTTAAATAGTTTTGTTTACTCTAAATATTTTTGAATTAAATAAAATTGTAAGCTAGCTCAATTAAACTATTAACTATATCGAAAGGCGTGGATGCATTTGAGCTCCGGCATCGTAGCTCGGAAGATATGTATAAAGTAAAAAGAAAATTCTACTTCAAACCATTTAGGTCACTAACAATCTAAAATAATAAAAAAACGTAGTGATATTCTTTTTTTAATCAGAATGAATTCTCTGGCTTCTTAGTTTGAAATTCACAGACTTTTACACAACTATTTATTCTATTGCACTTACGCGCGAGCGAAGCCGCGGCCAACAACTATTATCATAACATTTAAATGACCATTATTGACATTATTTTGCGGGGGAAACACACACATGGGCACTTGTCGAACCTCACGCGGGCGAAGCCGCGGGCAGAAACTAGTATAACATAAAGCAAAACGAAAGTTTCATATTTTGCTTATCTAGTCCGTTTCTATTAGATAAAAACTCTTATTTCTCGCTGCTGCATTGTTATTTGTTCCGTAAAGTTCAGAAATCATAATATTATACCGCAGTCTGCATACTAAATATATACCAATTGCTAGATACTGTTAGAACTGTTACTGTTTATTCATACCTTTTTTCAAAAAAACCTAAGATAAAGGATGATCTTTTTAGGGTTCCGTAGCCGAATGGCAAAAAACGGAACCCTTATAGATTCGTCATGTCTGTCTGTCTGTCTGTCCGTCCGTATGCCACTTTGTTCCGAAACTATAAGAGCTATACTTTTGAAACTTGGTAATTAGATGTATTCTGTGAACCGCATTAAAATTTTCACACAAAAATAGAAAAAAAACTTTTATTTTTGGGTTTCCCCATACATAGAACTAAAAACCAAAATGTTTTTTTTCATCTGACCCATTCGTGTGGGGTATCTATGGATAGGTCTTCAAAAATGATATTGAGGTTTTTAATATCATTTTTTTCTAAACTGAATAGTTTGCGCTAGAGCCACTTCCAAAGTGGTAAAATGTGTGTCCCCCCCCCTCTAATTTCTAAAGTAAGAGGAGGAAAATTCTGAAAATTTTTATGTTTGTAGAACCTAAAAAAAACTATCAACGAAAATTGGTTTCAATAAGATGTGATGTTTAGTTTTTGAGATATGGGACTTTTTCATCAAACTGCAGCAGTAACTTTGTTTTTCGTTAACATACTATGAAAAACCAATTTAGTTTTGCGGTTTAGTGGAAGTTTACAACTAATACTACTAACTAATGAATGACAGTTCAAAATATTGTTTGGGGCTATGGAACCCTGTGTGCGAGTAAGACTCGCACTTGGCCGGTTTTTTAATAATAACAAGCCGAACCGACTGTTTTACGCGAAACAATTCCTAGAATAACCCTTCAAAGTAGTCGTCGAAATGGAAAAATAAAAGTAAGAACGAAAAGTTCAAGAATGCTGACAGAAATATTTTCTTTTTACATCATTCAAGATGCTCGTTATAACTATGCAAACTTTTCACTGTAGCTCCTACTGTCATCATCATCTGTCATCATCATTATTTTCCCAAACTATCTTGGGGTCGGGTTCCAGTCTAACCGGATGAAGCTGAGTACCAGTATTTTACATGAAGCGACTGCCTATATGACCTCCACAACCAAATACGATACCCCTTGGTAAATCTAGGTGTCAGACTTTTGGCTTGTGACTACTCATAACGACTGTCAAAGATCTACAAATGACAGCCGGTATCAACGGCTTAACGTACTTTCCGAGGGACGGAGGAAACTCGGTATGTAATTATGGTCACCCATCAACGGGCCAACCTCAGCAAGCACGGCTTGACATTAAAGATCGACTCGTGCGGCTCTTATTATTTAGCCACGAGCTCCTCTTCATCTTCATTTATAATACAATCAACCTACATAATAATAACAAGTACACCAAGTGAAGAAACGGAAGAAACTAGAAATGCCAGTACCACTAATATTTGTAAGTACCTCTACTGCCTTGTATCTCTTTAACTATTCCTTCCGAAGTATTCTGAGAATGTAAGAAAATTATAGAGTATTATGGCGCACCTTCCGCTGCAACTCGCTGGAATCGTCCCGGGGCGAAGAGAATGCATTTCGTATGTATGCACGGTCGTAAGCGATGAGCGTTAGGTCTGTTATTACAGAGGGTACAATTGCAAAATTCTTGCTCTTGCAATCTCATTTCCACGCCATTCCTCCACTAATAAAAGGTGTGACCCCGTTACCTTTTGGGTGAGTGTTACCGGATGTAGAGAATATTGGTTGAGAACAAAATTGATAATAAATAATGTTATGCGATAATATTCTGTGCTAATTTTCACACTTCCTGCAAGTGATATTTTTGCGAGCGGACGACGGTGCTGCATCCTTCATCCAAACCTGGATCTGAGAGTAGTCAAGGAGTAAACATTATACATACCTAGCATTTATTGTAATGGATCGTTACTCCAGTTTAGATTCAACTCTTCTAGGTTATGTCTAATTATATATTCGCAATCTAATTATATATTCGCAAGAGTTGAACTTGAATTAAATCGAATTTGACACCTCTATGTATTGAACTTATCTTAACTTGATATAAAACCCACGTACATAGAATAAAAATATGAATTTTAAGATGAGTTACTCATATTGATAAACTTTTACCCATTCAATGAAGTAGTAAGTTTATTTTACGTATTTATTTGGATGTTAGATTCTCGTACTTCTCTCATGTGGTTCAGCAAATTAAATAACATTTAACGTATTTATTATATTAGATTCTCGTACCTCTCTCATGTGGTTCAGCAAATTAAATAATATTTAACGTATTTATTATATTAGATTCTCATACCTCTCTCATGAGGTTCAGCAAATTAAATAATATTTCTTTATTTCCCCTTGCTATTGCAGTCATACTTATATTTAAATAAAGATACTGAATGAATGTTCTCTACTGTACCCAAGTAAATAACGCTGTGTGCTCGACCACGAACATCCCGGGGCCCGGGGGTGTCGTAAGATACGATTCCAAGATTGCTTCAGATAGAGAGTCGGTATACCCAGCTTCCTAACAATATCCTAGTCACCATCCTTCTATTTAAACCCATATGTTATTCTTATGGATCAGCGTCAAGATAATTTAAACACAAGTAACATGTAGTTCCAGTCAGTTTGATATGAATACATTAATTATAATAGAAAATCGAAGATAGGCTAGAGTTTTATAATTTCAACATGCTGATAAGTAAGAAAAGTAGAAAAAAGAAGTTTGATGTAGTTGAATATTTAAACTGTCTAACTACAAGAAAATTTCATAATTCGTAGAGCAGCAACTCACAGTAAATTACACAATTTTCAAAGATTCTGTTAATCTACTTAGTTGGTCCACGTAAACTTGGATCCGCAAGTAAATATCACATTATAAGATTCTCAGCGCTCCAAATAGCATAATTACAGTCTGCGTGAATGAGATAATTGTATAATTAGCTGATAACTTGCTGCTTAGAGTTTCTTTATGATGATTTGATGCAGGATATTAGAGGTTACGGGTTAAAAGCCTTTCCATGGTGTGCTGTTATTGCTTGGCTTTTTGTTTAAGCCTGCAATCTTCCCCCGCTACGTTACTTTCAATGACCACTACAATGAATGGTCAAAGAGGGAATTTGAAACTACTATCTCGTAACTAAGATCACTATAAAATACTACTGTCGGAGACAATCCTCTTCTAGTAATGTATAAATCGCCACTACGGATATGCTCGGCCGTTTCCCTTTCGGCAACCAGACGAAACAATAAAAGAACTGTTAATTAATGGGTAGTTGTACTAATTAGCGGTCCTATTCCATGTCCAAACCCTGATTGCCAGGATCGATGCGAACAGTACGCGAGGGGATTGAGTTATAGCATCGTTTGGTGGGAGTTGCGTGCGCGCCGCGCCCCCGGCACGCGAGCCTACCGCACGCCAAACAATATCTACTTCTGTTAAAATATTTAGCTTGTTAAAAAATAAAATTCATGATTTAACTCAAATTATGTTGGCGACTATAAACCGGATTCAATAGTGTAGGTAAGTTGAGGTATGGCCTTCCGCATTCAAAAACTTCGTACCTACAGAAATTATCATTATATTATAAAAAAGCACTATAACGAAAGAATGTTAAAATTACATTAATGGAGAAGCTATAAAATACCCCTATATCATTTGCATGTTAAAATAACTGAACCCGCATTTGAATCCGAGTATATAGCTAACTTAATAAACAAAATGCTGCTACGAACTGCTACGGAAGTGCTACGAAAACACATGTTAGCTACAAATGATTAACTAAAGTGTATTTAATAGGTCATAAACACCGTTTTTGTTTGTCAGCCTTTAATATCTAGGCTATTACTAAAAATATCGTTGAATAAATATCTTGTAGCTTAGTGGTGGGTGTGCCATAATCAGATTGCGGCAGTCGTAGAGCTTCGCGTAAGGACGGACTTCGGCCGCTCCCACCACACAACTAGCTCACTAGTAACAATTTTGAGGTACGTCTGATGGCAATAATCTGGACAAATGTATTATGACATAAATGAACTCTGACCTTGGTCGTGCAACATGGTACATACACGTAGGTTAGAGTACGTCTTTGACCTAATGAATATTTTTGGTTTCTGAAAGAAAGTTTAACGTAAAAATTTTGAAAGCATTTCTTGGTTAGTTTTACGAATTTGTGTCTTTAAGTATTCAATGACAAAGGCAAGAAATGAACTGGCTTCATCGAATAAAGATTTAAGTCAAAATAACGCTGGTTCAGCTCACCTTATTATTTCATTTTGTGCGTAACTCTGGCACACCACATACCGCTGGCCGGCGTTGTCACAAAGGCCTTGTTTTTCACATATCGGGCCGCTAGGCCCGAGACAGGTCACGTGGCACGAGCACTGCACACCCGGCACTGGCGGTAGGACGCTCGTGTTGGGGAGCGGAGGTCGCGCGTGTTGTTGTTGTGAGCCGGGGTCGGCACGGCAAGGTTGTCACAGAGCGAGTGTCGGCGAGCGTGCGAGGCGCTCGGGCGGGTGGCACGGCGCGACTGCGCGCCCGGACGCAGGAGCGCGCGTGGCCCGCTCGATACGCTGGCCATGAAATTTTCAGCCGAATCGCTGTCAACCGGTGGCGGCACGGAGGTGCGCCATCACCACCATCCCCTGATCCTCTACCACACAGACCTGAGTTCCTTCGAACTAGCGGTTGTCCCTCTAAAATGCAACCGATTTAACTTTCAAACCTCTCTGAGTATCTTCTACATATTCAACCCATTTCAGCCTTCAACAGTGTCAGCAAAAAATCTTTGCAATTACCTGAATTAATATATTCATGAAAGTTTTATATTCAATCCAATTGAGAAAAAAAATAGTAGGTCACAAAGTCAGAAGCCTACTTTTTTAAGCGCGAATTTAAAAGTTCGAAGGAGGGCAGAGTAGTTGAAGCTGCTATCTGGCAGTCTATAATCACAAACTACAAGAAACCGTAGCGAGGCACATACCACATAGCCACATAGTCATGTCTGAACGAATTGTTGAACCCAGTTCATAGATGGCTCCACTAGCATTGATGTAAGCTGTAAGCTTATATGTATGTAGGTACTCTTAACAGATGCTTCTGACGAATGTGGACTGTGTTTTGACTTTTTGGCTTTTATACATTCAAACTTAGATTAAGTTTTAATTACCGTGGCCTGAGGCTGCAACTTCCCACAAATCAATACCTCGTAGATCCCATAGGCGTACAACTTTATTGTGTCGATCACCAGTTTATCTTTCTAGACTGAAGTAAAACTTAGGTCACGTATTAAAACTATTCATAAAAGGTTTCGTTAACTTTTATTATACGAATATAAACATGTTACAGCGACACTGGTGGAAAACTACAAAATTACCCTTTTAATTACATACAGATATTTACAAAAAAAAGTTTTATACGAATGTCATTCTGAGCTTTATACATAGGGAGGTAAGATAAATACAGTTACAATACAACGCCGAGTAAGATATATGAGTTAAACACATTATGAACGATACTATTTGACAAATAATTTATATTAGGCACACCGTGAATCTTATGTTTATCGTATGCGTATGTTCACGTCAAAAGAATTAGTATTAAATACCACGTTGTATAATATAGTACATAGATAATGTTATATTGTCTTTAATTAAACAATCCTCGAGGAAATCAGTACATTTGATGTAAGTATGGCTGTAAGTACACAGAGCTTACGATCTACACATTTACTTTCTTGTGTGCAAATAATGGTGTTTATTATCTTTATAAAATGGCCTTTGAATTGATGCCATTTGCAACAATGAACACATATCTTAAGTGACATTTAATCTTACAGAAACTACAAGACCACTTCAAGGTTTTAGGGATAAAACAGTTAAGTACAATACATCGTTCCGTCAAGTAAAACCTACTAAGTAGAAGTCATTAGGAAAATAAAAATCAGTACCTTATGTTTAAAATTGATTCTAATCGGAAAATTTCCTAGCCATCATCAAGAGTAAATTCATCAAAAACATGACTTAAAACGACTGGCTTAGTGAACAACTTTTCATTCTCTTTGTTCCCGATTTTTACCCTTCTTTTCTTTTAAACACATAAACTGTAATATTATGAAATACAATACGAAAATTCAATTTATAAAACATGTTCATATTATAAAACATGTTCATATTAAAGCTTCTAAAACGTTATACAAAAGTGGGTACAGCACCTTGCTATTAGACGTATATTGCCTTTGGCTCAGAATTATACTACAATATTATTTCATGAGATTCTTATTTACAAACATTATATACAAACAACAACCCACATATACATAAACAGTTAAATTCACAATACTAAACTAAAGGTGGCATTACATTAAATTATTTACATGAGTATACAATACAAATTTTACATCGTGGACACCGTGAAATGCACGTTAGGAATTATGGGAACACAGTAAGTTGTAAGTGATGCGTCAGACCGCATTCATCTTAGGAAGTGGCAAAATACCAAAGGAACTTCCAACTACAAGGCTAGCTGTAGCTTCAGAGCGATATGTGATCAGATTATGTTTAAAATTTTGGTTTAAGTATCTGGAATGAAAAAGTGGACGAATTTACAAATTTTTATCGCTAAACAAGAAAAGCTCACTTCATAGCTCTAACAAAAACGTAAGAAATACGTGTACAATTTCTTTAAACAATAAATGCGATATTTTTCAAGTCTATAATATTCCCTGTGTGTAAGAGTCCGCCCAGGCACTGTCAATCTGTCGTCGCTCATCATAGTACCTGTGGGAGTCGTATTAGCACAACTGTTCATGGAACCATCACGGAAGGCGATCAAGGGCGCTTGCCGCGCGATTTTCCGTTAACCACCGGTTCTATCTGCTGAGTCTTGCGCGGGCGCAGGATAAAGTTCAGGTTGTAGGCAGTATTTACTGCATAGTACACGTTGGCGTTAGCAGGGAGCAGCATTTCTGTAACAATTTTGTTTTATTGCAATTAAATTTCCTAGTTTAAGAAATTTTAGTTTGGTTCTAACTAAGAAAAGGAAATACTACAAATATCGATCTTATTTCTAGTGCTTTATTTGGGATGAAAATAGGCATCCGTTCTCTTCGAAATAAACAACATTGCAGAGCAAGTCCGATTAATTTCAACGTTAGAGATAAGGCTCAAATTTTCGATCAGATTAAGTCCAATCTAGGAGTCAATGGTCACTACACCGCCTACCACCACATTGCAGACCGAAAAGAAGAGATTAAGTAATGTTAAATTGTGAGAATAAAACTTTAGATAGTGGTATGCAATCTTTACCTTTCTCGGGCAAAACTTGTGCCAAGGTGTATCCATCGGGATCACCATCGAGGTTGAGCTTGAGCATCGCGTTGCGGATGACCTGCGGCGTCCGCTCGTTGTTGCACAGCATGATGGACTTGTACAGCACCACGCCCTCCGTCTCCGCGCAGTCCGACTCGTACGTCACGCGGATGATGTAGAAGTCGGGGCCCGAGCGCACTCCCGGGGCCGCCGGGCTGGCGCCGCCCGCCTTGCCGTTGGCGGGCTTCTGCCCACTGTTGCCACTCGACAGCGACACATCCAGCGAAGGCAGCGAAGACGACGACGAACCGTGCGACAGACGCGTCGGCGACACCCGCCTCTCTAGACTGTCTCTCTTCCAAGCTGTACCCGTACCGTCCGTCTCACAATAGAACTGCGGGCTGTTACTCGAGCTGGTGCTGGCGATCGAGTCATTTTTTCTGTGACATTGGTTATTTGAATCGTTTATTTTCTTCGGTCGTCTCTCCTTGGGAGGGTTTGTCGGTGGTTCGATCTGGCAAGATAGCTGGAACGACTCCCGGTCATCCAGCACAATGACAGAGTCGAACCACCTATCGAACATCGAGTCTTGGGGCAAGTGGTAGGCGTTGGCAGCACCTTGCAATAACTTAATCTGCGCAAGAACTTCGAATTCTTTCCTTCGCTTATCGAAATTAATTAAGCCATCAGCTACCGTGTCCGGAATGGCAGTATCGATCATGGTGAGATCAGTTAGAAAAGTTCCAAGGTATGGGATGGTCCCGTGGCTGACCCCAGGGGAACCCCGTTCGTGTAATAGTTTTTGTAGCTGACGATCGTTTTCACCCACCGTGTCTGCAAACTTCGCGGTACCCTCACGCATCAATAACTCTCGCTGAGCCCACCGATTATTGTCCTCACTAAAAATACGCGCGAGTTCGTCGAACAATTCCGCTTTTTCTTTGGCTAGTAACGCCCACGTTTTTCTGAGTCTATAAACGGGGTTGCTCTGTAGTCCGGAGATGATCGCTTTTAACGAAGAAAAGTTTTTGAGCACTCTCAGTTCCCGGGCAATATCGAGCCAGGCCGCTAAGATTTCGGCGCGCTCGAGCGGCCTTAGGTTCGGTTCGACCAGGACCGTCGAAATGACTCGAAACGATACAGCGTTGAATTGGTTAACGGTCGCCAATACGGTAGCGGCGTCGTGGTTGCGGTCCTTGTCCCGGCGGGACCAGACGGCGCCGAGGCACTGGTGCGGCACGAGCTTCTTGAACAGCTCCATGTCCATGCGCGTGAGCTGCTCGGCGAAGTGGCGGTGCGGCACGTGCGGCAGGCGGTACGCGCTCGTGTGGTGCGCCGGCACGCGCATGCCGGCCGCCAGGCACAGCCCGCCCGCGCCGCACCCGCCGTTGCGCTCGGCACTGAATACAGCTAGCTTCTGTAATACCTGCAGATTACACGCAAGATTAGCTTACACAGATCAACAAAATAAGTAAAAGGCTAACAGTTGTTCTAGTTCAGTATTACAAGAGCGTTCCGAGACCTACCTTCGAGTGTAGTTCCGTCCCGGGCAGATGAACCTGTGTGAAGGCGAGTAGCTGTTGCAGTGCGGGGTGGTGAGGTGGCTGGCGGAAGTCTTCCGGGTACGTGTCCAGCCACACGTGGAGACACGCGACCAGAGTCCTAGAATATTTACAATAAAAGTATTAGATAGGTGACAAATACTGTAGACCAATGCTGTGGACTGCAAAGTTCTCCGTAGTTTTTTGCAGTGGTCGTTTGTAAACGTTTCGATTTGAATTGATTTCACTATTTACGTAGGTAAATACCTCTAGAGGCAAAAGATACACCCAAGTATTTAAAGTCTATGCGCGCTGCAGTCAAAAACCACTTACTGCACGATTTTAAATGGATATTTCTACCATGAAAAACTCACTTTCGGTGTTGGAGCGACGTATCGACTGCTGTTGGATGCAAGTCCTCCGCAGCCAATGCTTCATATCGTCGCAGGAGGAGGTCCAGCACTCGGCCGGACTCCGCAAACGAACTGAAACGTCACATGACATACAACTTTACAATTAAAACTGAAGTGTAGGTATATTTTTCATTCAGTTAACGTTCTTCGCGAATGATTCTGCAGAAAGCGAACAAGAGGCTATACTAATCAATCGTCATTTGCCCCTCGGCAGTCAGCCTCGAGCAACTAAACATATTGATTGAGATTTGTAGAGCAAAGAAGCTGACTCCAAACGTCAAAATGACCCAAAGAGTATTTGGATTTCTCTCCGTGATCACATCAGATATCCAGAGTAATATTTCTCTGGTGGTACAAAACTCTGAGCTACGACGGGCTACGTAGAAGTGACGAAATTTTAGGACACGAATAAAGATGTGAGGAACTAATGGAAACGTTATATGACCATATATGCCGCAGATTGTCAAGTAGATCGGATGGAAAAATAAATAAGATAGCGTCGTTCGTTGATCTAGTGCTCCTGGATCCTGAGTTCGATTCCCGGATCGGGCAAACTGTTATTGGGCTTTTTCATTTCTTTTTGGCAGTCACGGAGTCTAGATTTATGCTCATCCTCATCATTTCAGCCCAAAATACGTCCACTGCTGGACATAGGCCTCCCGCAAGTGTCGCCACATTGACATTTTGGGGGGTTTTGCCATAATCGCCACGCTTGGCAGGCGGTTGGCGATCGCAGTACGGTTGTTACAAAAACACAGAGGATGCTGCTGCCCATTCTCTGGCAAGTCCCTTAGTCCCTTATGCTCAGTTGATGGCAATAGAATCGACCTTTTACATGTGATTTAAACATAACAGGCGAAATGTGGGCGCACATTAGGTACACCTCTACCTGACCCTTCAGGAGCTGCGTGTATGTGCTATGTAATGTGAATAAATAAGAGCTATTGCATAACTCACCGATATGTAGCCAGGAACACGTTGACGTACGTGGACTCGAGTTCGCCATCGTCTGTGGCGAGCGCCTCCACCAGTCGCTCGACCGTGCCCGCCTTCACGAAGCGCACGCGCACAGTCTCCCATTCCAGATGGGAGATCTCGTCGTCTGACTCCTGAAAACCACATGACACGAGATTAGTATTGTCATCATTGCGTTAGGCGATATTGGCCCAAGTCTCTAGCAAGTAATCAGCCTGATAAGAAACTGCCATGGAATAGCAAACAGTTTAGTCGAAGGATGTCAGTGGCAATTCTATTAGCCTTTTAGAACTGTTCCAGAGTTTTCATGAACAAACTAGCTGTTGCCCGCGACTTTCGTCCGCGAGAAATTATTACACAAAAATATTACTTTCCTTTTTGAATCAGATTTTGTTAACAATTTCAAGGGTCTTAATTTTTTTGGCACGGAACCCCAATCCTTTTTCTAAAATAAAAGTAGCCTAAGTTACTCCTTATGACATCAGCTATCTGCTAATAAATGTCTCTTAAAAATCGGTCTAGCTGTTTCGGAGATTAGCCGGAACAAACAGACAGTATTATTTTTTAATTTTTTTTGTTAATAAAATCATAAAAATACAGAAAAAAAAGAAAGATAAAGTCCCCGTTTCATATGCATTCAGTAAATCTTGCTATTTTGTATTTAAAAACACACTTCAATTTTATTTATTTGCATAAATTAAATAGGCGAAGGGTGACATATAAAAATTAAGTTTACTTTTGATCCATTGTAGGTAGGTACATAATGACCTATGTTTAGTTATTGGCCTGAAATCCATCAATCCATGTGCCATGGTTTCTGTCGACGTGCATACAAGCATGTATTTATTACAAAGTGCCTAAATGTGAATTGTTTTTGTGAAAAAAAAAGGATAAACCGCAGATTTCTCCGTCATAGTAACGTCCCGCTGAGTCACAAGATGAAGTTTACAAGTCAATATGACTCAATGACGTTGAATAGTGCCTTTATAACGAAAATGAGGAAAATCAGTCCTCATGCCTACGTGAATGAACGTATATTTCGCTTAAATGGCGCTATATTGCATCATTAACAAAGCTCCTATGGTACAAAAACAATGAGTATAGAAATTACGGTAATTAACCTTTTCTTTATTCCTACTATCTTGTGACTTGTGACAGTTGGAAAAAGGCTAAGCAGATCTTGTGAGGCTTTAGCCACCATAGGATTAAATGTAAGATGGCATTTATTAAATTGTCGGTCAATTTAACGTTTAATGAGGCTTTTGTACAACAATAACAATGTCTCAAAATGCAATGTATCAAAACAACATGCTCAATTTCATAAAAGATCGTCCGCATCAAGTTAAAATCAATGTAATGCGATGACCTGTATCCATTTTCTATTAATAAGTAATTCGAATAATACTTATTAGTACTTATAAGTATAGCTTCGGTAATGTGGAGTGAGCTTTGCCCTGCAGTGGGGTGACGCAGGCTAATGGTATCCTTAAATTTACGAATTCTACGATAGGACTAGCGCGAAAAAAAAACAATTAATTTAGTTTACACGATAGAATAACAGCCGCACGGGTCGGTCTTTAAGGTTAAGCCGTGCTTGCCGAGGTTGGATAGAGGATGCCAAGTTTCCTCCGTGCCTCGGAAAGCACGTTAAGCCGATGGTCCCGGTTGTCATTTGTAGATCTTTGACAGTCGTTACGAGTAGTCAGAAGCCAAAAGTCTCGACATCCAGTTTTACCAAGGGGTATCGTATTACCTAGTAACTGGGTTGTGGAGGTCAGATCTATACAGTCGCTTCATGTAAAATACCGGTAGTCAGCTGCATCCGGTTAGACTGGAATTCGACCCCAAGATAGTTTGGGAACAGGCTAGGCAGATGATGAAGATATTCCATAAACCATAGGCATAGGTTAATTAAATAAATAAATAACCTAATTATAATAAAACCGTAACTACACTGAATTCAATCGGTGAGAGCGTTTCGAGAGAACCCTTCTGAATAGTTAAGAAAGCTACTTCAATACAGAACAAAACCAGCTACAGACATAATTACATACCGTATCAAATAACTTTGTACGTACAGATACGTAATTTTATGCAATTTAGTCGTCAAGCCATTGTGAGATCAGCGAACTAAACTTACTAATGACTGCAGGTTCCCACATCTCACACTTACTATTATACTCTGATGTTTGGCTTATTGTCTTAAACATGTTTTGAACTAAGGAAAATAATGTAAGTATATTGGATTTATAGGTATACACCTACCGTACCTACTCATTCATCTACGTTACTGACTTAAGTTTCACACAAAAGGTATTCCGTAAAAAGAAAAGCAAGCAAAGGCATTCCTTATTTAAGTACCTAAATATATTCTTACATAAACCAGATTTTCGACGATACTTTTACTTATTTCAATCATGTTATAAAGTATTTTCCCAGGATTCTTTACGTAAGCAAAATGAAGAATGGAATACATAATTATAATGAAAGCAAAACATTTTGTCATTCATTCATTCAACTATTGTTTTCTTAATAATTTTACGTGTGCATTAATTCTTATCTCAAGTAATAATCATAAATAATTTCGTATGCATACAACGACCTCTTGGGAATGTTAGCAGGAGGATAAGTAACGAATGGCAACAATGTTAGTGATTCATGTTATTTACACTGCATACGCTAGTGCCTTTGTCACCAGCTGTACCTGCGCTGTTTTGATTACTAACTGAACGACATTGAAATTGCGTGATGGCCTCGGTGCGGAAAATCAATATTATTGCAAAGCGCAAAATTTAACAAATATCGATGTGAATTTTTCACTGAAAGGAGTACAGTTACCGGTTCGTGGGAAAGTAGTGTTATCTGTCTCTTTTTTGTGTTTTTTCGCATTCTAAATATGAAATCACATGAAGTCTTATGTGGTACCAAGTTAATGATTTCTTTAGTATTATTACAAAAAACTGCAGGAAAATACGCACCTAATGCTGATGTCATGACACAATTACCTACTTCATTTTAAAGACGTAACATTAGCTTTATAATGAAATAAATGATGAATGAATAATGGAATTCTAATTCTTGGATGCCAATCAAAAGCGATCAAATATGGCTCGAGTGGCCTTTTCGTCCATTCACTCTCGTATAGTTCTGTATGGTGTCGGACGTAAAGAATAGCACCATCCCATATCTTTCCGTGGGTGTCGTAAGAGGCGACTAAGGGACTTAGCAGAGAATGGGCAGCAGCGTTCTCTGTGCCATTGTAACAACCGTACTGAGATCGCCAACCCGCCTGCCAAACGTGGCGATTATGGTAAAACCCCCCAAAATGTCAATGTGACTTGGGGGAGGCCTATATCCAGCAGTGGACGTCTTTTGGGCTGAAATGATGATGATTCTCGTCTACCTAAATAACGCAATGGAAGAGCATTTTCCTCAAACTGAGCCAATCAAAATAATAATAGTTACCAATAGCTAGAACTCTATTATTTAATAACAAAGAAAACCTTGTTGAAAGATTTCGCATTGTTATGTATGAGTATAACCTTCCAAGACTCAAGTACGGGCTGCGAGCATACCAACGTAAATGTACTTTCCTAAAGGTTGTTCCATGTGTTCTAATCGTGCTCGTGCATTTTAATCGTCCCCACACCGCTCTGTATACAACTGCAAAACCATACATTACAGAGCGGACTAATTAAAAGATACACGGCAATAAAGAATTAAAATTGTATGGTACACGCCAAAATTGCGTTCAGTAAGCGTCATGTACAACCTTGTACACCATTGTCGGTCATCCGGGAAGTTAAGAGTAGGTAGGTACAGTAAATATAAACATGAATATAAAACTCTGTCAGATTGTGAGTGATCTGCGTTATTTTATAGCCACTTTTTATTCCACAAAATGTTATCGCTTGCCATAAATCGAAACTGTAACGTACTGCACAGACGAACACAATAGAAAAATACTGAACGAATAATGTCACACACACGTTTGGAGATATAAATCAGTATGAAGGCTATGACGGAGCATGGCAGAGTCTGAAACTGCTGAGTAGTTGTTGTAAATTACCTAGCTATCTGTGAGCTCACAATAAAAGTAATTACTAAACATTACTTACTGAATTACACTAGTGTAATCAAAACTTAACAGCGAAATTGAGTAATAAACTAGAGCAAGTAAACAGAATTCGTTTATCGACAATGTTTATAGTTTAACGTCTCATTATTATGTAATAAAGTATTGCTATATTGTAAGTAAAATGGAGCTAAGTATGCCTAACATAATAGCACATATTATGTTCATAATTATAGTTTTTCATGCTGGGAAAAGACAACAACCAATTGAAAGATTTTTATTATTATGAGCCTGATGTGTCCCACTGCAGGACAAAGGCCTGCCTTTCCACTTTCAATTTTTCTTTGTTTTTGGCTATTGAAATAATAATGTCGATTTCTCTCTTTCCTGTATTGTGTAGGTAATATTTTACAATTATTTTATAAGCTGTTATGGCCCAGTGCTTCCACTACTCCCATCCTGCACGGCTGCACCCATTACTGAACAAATCTTACTAGAGAGTTGCTACGTCATGGGACTCATGGGTCAAACCCAGGCTGAAACTTCACTCTTCGTACTTAATTTATTTAATCACCACGGCTTCGGAAAATGATGAAGAAACCCAGCATAGTCAACTATTCGAACTGTTATGGTATCTACCAACCCGCACTGTGCCTGCGTGGTGAATTACGTCTGCCTATCACAGAGTAGAATCCGTCAGAGAGGATTAGAAAGAAAACCATAGCATAGTATAAGCTAATAACGTGATAATCCTATGTACATATTTTGCACCGATTTATTGATAAGTAGGACAATATTGTTCATTGGCTGACTGCAACATAGTGTTCGGTAAGCTAGAGGTAACAGGGGCGTATTTACCCTAAGTCAATTAAGTAACATATATTTCTGAATAAAATGACTAAAGAAAAGCTAACATTTCTGTATGGGACTTTTCAAATAACTCTACAAAATTAGTGATTACTACTTCTACATTATAGAAAATCTTACCAATTTGAGATGCTAATATTTTTTAGCAATTATTTTTTAACTATTTCATTTCAGTATTTTACAAGAACTTCAGCTACATCCGTAAATAGTAAATCTTATCCTTAAAAACAGGTTTTTTTCTCACGCTGGAGACGCCCTTGTAATAAGTATACGATACCTAAATGACTATATACAGACTTAGGCCAGAAAAAAGCAAAACATAAATCTTACAGCTTCTAAATATTAATTAATTCATTAATTCTAATTATATTGCTTGGCACCGACTCCAAAGAATTATAATCGTTAATCGTAGGTTAGGTTAGGTTTATTAATTTAGGTAGGTTATAGTATTATTTTTAACTTTTTAGTACGTTAAGTGTTTTTTGAAGTCGGTTTATTTTTTTGTAAAAAATATTTTTTTTAATAAAAAATCATGTTATTGACACCTACAAAGATACGATACAAAAGCATTACGATGGTCTTGTCTCTGACTAAGTAGGTGAATTTATGAATTTATACCCTTAACATGCTAATGGGACTATGAGGCCTAACACTATTTGAAAATTGGTGTTAGTGCATTATCTTTACGTATAGACGCAACTGATTTGTTTTGAGGTTTTCATCAATAAACAGAATGATTCAAGAGGAAGGTTTATATGTATAATTTATCCCTGAAAAACACATCAAATTTTCCACGCGAACGAAACTGCGGGCAGCAGCTAGTTCATTATAAGCTAGACTTTTCCACCTGAACAAAAGTATTTCTGGAGGTGTACCTACGTATTGGGCTACTGTGCTGGAAACCATTCCCACTTAAAAGTCACAAACATGATGTGTTA